>OX463808.1:5271273-6554189 GCA_949825045.1 Argyresthia goedartella | reverse complement strand
ATTCTTAGCCAAACAGTGGTCACACCAATAGTTAAGAATCAGAAAAAAGACATTGCGACCTCAAGCAACTATAGGCCCATTGCTCTTGCCTCAATAGTTGCCCGCATCCTGGAGAAAGTGATAAACATCAAAGCAGAAGAATATTTATGGACGGAACCCAACCAAATGGGCTTTAAGTCGCATGTTTCCACTGCCACTGCCATTTATTCACTCAAGCAGGTGGCCAGCTACTACAAGAAGGGAAAAACCTCGGTCCTGGCCTGCTTTCTGGATCTCAGCAAGGCATTTGACAGAGTCCAACACCAACTGCTCTGGAAGAAGCTCAAAGACAGAGGAACACCGGAAGCCCTAGTCAGTATTCTGAGCAAATGGTACAGCACTCAATCGAACGTCGTGAGATGGAACGGACAGCTATCCGATCCTACAAAATTGGCCTGTGGGGTTAGACAAGGGGGCAGCATGTCTCCCGTGCTGTTCAACATCTACATGGATGACCTCAACAAAGAGCTGACACAAGCTGGAGTGGGCTGTTCAATGAACGGAACCATAGTCAATAACCTATGTTACGCTGACGATATGGTCCTCCTAGCACCATCTGTGTGCGCCATGCGAACTCTTCTTAGCATCTGCGAGAAGTATGCTGCCAGACACAACATGGTGTATAATGCTGAGAAGACTGAGTACCTAGTGTTTAAATCAGCCAACACACCATCTACTTCACCCCCCCTCTGGCTTAACGGACAGACAATTCGCCGCGTCGAGCAAGTTAAATATCTGGGCCACATCATCGCTTCAGATCTGAGTGACGATCTCGATATAGAACGGCAGAGACGAGCGATTACCGTACGGGCGAACATGCTGGCTCGGCGCTTCAGCCGGTGCAGCGGTGAGGTCAAGAGGCAGCTGTTCATGTCCTTCTGTACCAGCGTTTATACGGTGGAGCTGTGGAGTACTCACAGGGTGGAGACGATGCGGCGCATGCGCGTCGCATACAACAACGCGTGGCGCGCCCTGTACCGCCTGCCGCCGTGGTGCAGCGCGAGCGAGATGTTCGCCGCGGGCCGCGCACCGGGCTGGGCGGCGCTGCTGCGCCTGCGCTCGGCCGGGGCGCGCGCGCGTATATGCGCCTCTTCGAACCCCATCCTCGTGGCCGTTAGACAGTGGCCAGCCAGCCCAATACATAAAACATGGGAAGGGTACCACGCCCCGTGTCATACCTAGTATTTTTAAGGATATTAATGAAATTGATTTTTGAATTTATATTAATTTTATTGACATATTTTTATTTTTGTCTAATCTTATTTAATTTAATTGTATTTTTATATTGTAATTGATATTGGACATCATATTGTCTGGAAATTTAATAAATAATAATAATAATAATAATAATAGTAAACATGCGGTACTTAAAATTTAGAGTTTGGATGCTGTTTTTTTATAAAAAAATTGACGATATATTTTTGGGCTGTGACATATACAGTGGTTGATGGCTACATTAGCACACATTGTATGTGGTGCAAGTGAAACTTTGTAGGTATTCTTTTTAGTTTTAAAACAGATCTCCGATAGAGCGTTTGTTTGTTTTAGTGTATTTGTGATTTTAATAGGAATATGGAAACTTTTTTATAATTCCTATGAGCCTTGAATACAATATTCGAACTTGTTTTTACTTTGGTTAATCTTTCGGTAAAATACTTTAGTTTTGATAATTACTACAGCGGCGTTTCGTCTTTATCTTGCGGATAAAAAACAAAAATATATATATACAGCGTTTTAGAAAATTGATTTTTGCTGGTAAATTATCATGATGTCACAAGACCACATCATTGACATGGAGGACGTCGACGCCACGTCACTGACAGCTAGTGTCGAAGTTGTAACGCGACGAAAAGAACATTCCTCGTATCTTCAAGGACTTAGTGCTGATAAAAATAAAGTGAAGACTGAATCTCCAGAACCTACGGATATTTCCCACTGTAGGAGTTCGTCTAACCTCCTATCTTGGAATATTAAATACTGGAAAAACATCAGTGAGGGACTTCATCGAGAAGGTGGAGGAGCTGAGCGTAGCGAGGCAAATCAATGAAGAAATGCTAATTCGCTGCTTCATAGACCTCCTAGGTGAGGTACCGCTCAAGTGGTTCAGGACAAAACGAAATGTTATTAAAACATGGATTGATTTAAAAAAAGCTCTCTTGGAAAGATTTGAGAATAGGGACTTCTACCTAGAAGTAGAAGACCAAATACTAAACTACAAAAGGCCTATGGAAATGTCCTTGGATGATTATGTCACGCATATAATAGACTTATACAACAAACTGCTGACAGAGCACATGTCTGAAGAAAAATGTTTTGAACTAGTAAAACGAAATATATCTAAAAAATACCAAAGCTGCTTGATTTTTGGTAATGTGAAAAAGATAGACGATTTGTTGGAATATGGAAGGAGAATTGACAGGTACGCGGTAAGTGAGGTTGAAACATCATATTCCTCACCACCACTGACCCTGCCCCCCCATGTTCACGTAGTGTCTAATGATGATTTATGCCTCAAATGCAAAAATCCCGGGCACTCGAACAGAAAATGTCCAAATATTCTTATACCCGTATGCTTTAATTGCGGTAACCTAAACGTGACTACCAAATCATGTAGCAAGTGTAAATCACAGTCCAGCAGAAACACAGAAACATACGTGTTTCCACAAACAACCCAGTACCAAAACAGTCCTCGAATCCCGAATCTGAATAATGGTTCTAATAATACCCGAACTAATTAATAACTAATTAATAACTAATTAATACTAATCGTCAATTTTACCGTAATAACTATCAAAGTTCAAAAAACTAAACCCAGCACCGGAAAAATTCAATAGTATCGAATGGTCAGAATGGTTAGATTTAGTTCGCAGATTTTTTAATAATTTGGATCAAAATGTTTTTCCGGTGCATTCAGGCAACGACAATTTAGAAAGACCCTACACTGATATTACGATAGAAAACCAAAAATTTCTTGCATTACTCGATAATGACGCTAACGTAAATATTATCGGGAACAACGCACATGCTCTCTTGCTAAAGCTAGGAGTCCCTTTAGATTCATCTTTAACAGCCTGTGCAAAAACAGCTGATGATTCCTCTCAATCAGTTATTGGCAGTATGACTGTTATGATAAACTGGAATGATTTGACATTCCCTATAACATTTGACGTCTCCCCATCTATAAAAACAAATTTTATCCTGGGTACAGAATTTTGGATTAAGTCTGGATTGAGATCTAGTATACAATGCAAACCTATCAAGTATCTTATCAACCCTAGAGCTGCTGATTTAAATATTAATATTGAAGTAATTGAAAGAATTAATGAAGAACCTGATAATTTAGTTGCTAAACTTAACGTTGACATAGATCCCTCATCAGAAAATAATGTCAATACTACCCAATCTGAAATGAATGTTAGTGAAATTGACACAAACAAAAATTTTAAAGACAGATTACCTACTAGGGATGACTTGAATGAAGACCAGCAGAGTAGATTAGATGAAATAGTAGAAAAATTTGCATCCATATCTTTTGAGAAAAATGAGCTAGGGCGTACTCACTTGTTAAAATATGACATAGAAACTACTGGTCCCCCCGATTAACCAAAGATATTATAGAATGAGCCCTTACAAACAAGAATTAGTAGATGCAGAAATCGATCGTTTTGTCGATTTAGGTGTTTTAGAACCATCTGTTAGTCCTTGGGCTAGTCCTGTACTATTAGTTCAAAGAGAAGATAAAAATAGACTTTGTATAGACAGTAGAAAGCTCAATTCTGTCACAAAAAATATTGTTATCCTTTACCTCGAATAGACAACATACTAGACAATTTGAAAAACACAAATTTCCTGTCTTCTGTGCATTTGTCAAAAGCTTTCTTACAGCTACCCTTGACCGATGAAGCAAAAAAAAAACCTCTATAATATCACAAGGTAGGTAGGTCTTTTACAGTTTTACGTAGTTTAGTTTGGTCTGACCAATGCTCCCCAGTGTCTGCAAAGGTTGGTTGACACGCTATTTGGGCCTGAATTTAAGGGAAAAGTTTTTGTTTACTTAGATGACCTCCTCATTATTTCTGAATCGTTTACTGAACATATTGAACCACTAAATAAAATATATGACAAAGTTGAATTCGCGAATCTGTCAGTAAATTTTAAAAAGTGCGAGTTTCTTAGATCTGAATTAAAATTTCTAGGGTATATTGTTACTACAGAAGGCCTCAAGACAGATCTTTCAAAAATATCTGCAATCGAAAGTTTCCCTACACCCAAGTCTGTTAAAGATGTTCGTAGTTTCTTAGGCCTCGCGTATTTATTACTGTCTTTTTATAAACATTTTTTCTAATATTGCAGCACCATTGTCTCGCCTTACAAGTGTTAAAATAACTAATTTCATTTGGTCCATTGAAGCAGACCAAGCTTTTAAATAATTGAAAAAAGCGTTAACTTCAGCTCCTATTTTACAACCACCAGATTTTGGCAAACAGTTTTCCATCCATTGCGACGCAAGTTCCTTTGGTATCGGCGCCGCATTAGTACAAAAAGACGAAAACGATAAAGAACACCCTGTAGCATATTTTTCAAGAACCCTTACTAGACAAGAATGTGTATTTTCGACAACTGAACGGGAACTTTTATGTGTTGTGGAAGCGGTAACATATTTCAGACATTACGTTGAATGTAGTCATTTTGAGGTAGTAACCGACCATGAAAGTCTAAGGTGGCTTTACAAATTAGACAACCCGACTGGACGCTTAGCACGATGGGCTACAAGACTCTCACAATTTTCATTTGACAGCATCCATAAAAAGGGTAATTTCCAAAGTGTACCTGACGCCTTAAGTAGAATTAGAATCGGAACGCTTAGTGGATCAGACAGTTTAAATGATGATTGGTATAATAAAACATTTAGAGGCGCTACGGAGACTCCGGAAAAGTATCAAAATTTCACGATTTATGACAACAAACTTTACCGTTATTGCAAACCAAAATTTGACATTTTAGACTCTTATTCTTGGAAAGAGGTAGTTTCACTGGCACTTCGAGAAAATTTAGTACTAAATTCTCATGAAGACCCTCTAGTGGCACATTTAGGACCCCTTAAAACATTTAAAAAATTACAAGTTCATTACTTTTGGCCGAACATGTTTTTAGACATAAAATCTATTATTGATAAATGCGATACCTGCAAAGCCTATAAATCAAACAACAAACCACCAAGTGGTCATATGACCCATCAGAAAAGAGTCAAAGCCCCTATGCAAGTCCTGAGTATTGATCTAGTTGGTCCCCTCCCAAAAAGCTACTCAGGACACATTTACCTGTTGACTATTGTGGACACCTTTACTAAGTATGTTTGGTTTTACCCACTAAAAAAAGATAACACTGCAGCTATAGTGAGGTTCTTAGAAAACAACATATTCCTTACCTTTGGCGTTCCCCACACTTTCATAACCGACAATGGTAGTCAGTTTATATCGAAAGAGTTTGAACTTTTTGCCAAGAAATATAATATCCCCATACTTTTTAGAAACTGCGTTTACTTTCCACAAAATAACCCTGTAGAGCAACATAACAAGACAATTGAGACTGCAATTGCCTCATATGTTGGTAATATTCACAGAACATGGACTAAACTCTTAAATAAGATTCAAAACGCGCTTAATAGTCATGTCAGCTTAGCACATGGATATTCTCCACATTTTCTGATGTTTGGTAGGGAACTCATCCTGGACGGTAGATTTCACAGACTTCTGAATGTAGAAAACCTGGATAGTATTGACACCAAGGATTTCGAACAATGGACTACCAAACTTAAAGATCTGACAAAAATATTTGAAGACCTGCAAGCGCATCTGGCGCAAGCTTACCAGCAAAACGCAAAGAGATATAATTTGAGACGGTCTATCGTCCATTACAATGAGGGTGATATTGTTTGGCGTCGCTCTCATGTACAATCAGACGCTGCCAAATTCTTTAGCAATAAACTACCTCCCAGATTTGTAAAGTCATTAGTGCTCAAAAAGAACTCTGACAATACCTACATTCTGGGAAACCTAGAAGGCACTAAAGCCAGATTATTTCATGTAAGTGACATTATAAAAAACGGATGAGGTATAATTGATTAACTGCTCGGAGAAAGATAAAAATACTATGTTTTTTACTACATTATGTTGATATTTTTTTTCGGTGAGATTTATAAATTGTGCCTATAGGCATGTTATAATATAAAAAGTATTAATAATAAAACAACTATATAAAAAAAATAAAAAAATATTGCTTACTTGATGTTTGCGTTGAATATTCTCCGTCTTCATATAGGCGACGTTTTTTCTTTCTTCTTCTTGAGGGGCATAAACCTACCAGTATATTGATAATAATACACTTACCCAGTTTTTTATTTTATGGGAAACTTATTAAGCTTTTATTGCCTACGCTTTGTATTTGTCCATGTTTTAGATAAAGTAATAATAGTAAATAATTAATCATCAGCACCTGCTCTTTATTTTATGTCCTGCAAAAGTCGTTTCTTCTCCTCTTTCGTATTGCGGTTAGCCATATATAGCATATTCCCCTTCTTTAGCTGGTAGCCGAAAACATGATACTCCTTAATAAATCCCTAACCGTAAGCATAACTTTAAACGTCTTATCATGGTGCACTCCTCAATATCCCTATCCTGGCCCTCAATATCAATCTTCTTGTTAATTCAGATTTATTACGTATCCGATCAGCGTTTTCGAATCGGTGATTTTTGTATTAAAAAAAAATATATTTTTCATCTAATACTTTTGTAATTGTGAGATGGTGTTATGTTATGTTTGAACCGAATTATTTAAGTTGTACTAATACTTTACTTGTTGTGAGGTTAATTAATTTTTTTCTGTTTTAGAGAAGTTAAGTGCTAATATGTCAACTGTTTTTTTTTAAGAGAAGTGTATTGTTAAAGATGTATCAAACCAATAATTTGAATGGAGAATAATAATCACTCGCAATAATAATAATACCTATTCGTACTTGTAATAAAAATGTTCTCGCACTCTTGGACATTGTAAACCTGTAGGTTTAGAATATGTTTACCCTTATCTTGGTTATTTCTTTGTGTTGATGTGTCTTTATCTTGTGATCTCATTAATCATAATTATGTCATGTATGTGAGAACTGATATGATTATTTAGTTATTGTGATAGGATTAAGTCTAATTTTCTTTTTTTTTGTTTTTTTCTTTTTTTTTGTAGGCATGGTAGAGCTCTGACGCTAAGGAGCATCGAAGAGCGGTCCACGTGGACTCTCAGCCAATGGAATCTGGCCCCTGCATTATGTGGACGACGTCTCTCGTCCTTTAAATCCACAACCTTACAGTTGTTGGACGGCTGCCACACCTGGAGATTCCGGCCTTTAGTGGGGCAATTGATGAGTGGCCGGCCTTCATTAATTTATTTGATAGTTTGGTCCACGGTCGGGACGACCTGGACAACGCCTACAAGTTGGCCCAACTATTGATGGCTCTGCGGGGTGAACCGAAGGAGTTGGAAGGTCACCTAACGGTCACGGCGGGCAATTACGAGATAGCAAGGTCCATGTTGTTGGACCGTTACCAACACAAACGGCGGTTGGTTGATGCGCAGCTGGAGAAGCTGTTTAGCATCCCTAGAGTAACACGGGATGTTGACATCCGAGTACAGGTGCTCAACCCTGTGCTGGTGGCCACTAAGGCCCTTCAGAACCTTGGTCTTCCGGTAGACCAATGGTCATACATCATTCTGTATATGGTTTTGTCATGCCTGCAGCTGTTCAAAGTCGGTTTGAACAGCTGCATGGGGGCAGTAGCACGGAACTGCCCACACTTGTCCAATTGACAGATTTTTTGGAGGGTGAATGTAGGGCGATGTGACACACTGTACACGGAGGCCAGTGTGCAGCGCCAACCCGCGCGGATGCGGGAGGGGCCGCACCCCCCGCCCCCACGAGGGGGGTGGGAGGTCGAAACAATTTGGCGTTTTGAATGCCGCGCCGTCAGGTGACGACTGTGTGCACTGCGACAGTGCCGGTCATGACGTGACCAGTTGCGCCAAATTTAAGGCGCTCGGGGTAGATGCCCGCAGGAAGATAGTCTTCCGTCACCGATTGTGTTTCGGTTGTTTGGGGCCGCACACGCTGAGCGAGTGATCGCGCGCGTTCCCGTGTGAGTGCTGTGGTGGCAAGCACCACACAGCATTGTGCCTGAATCGGTCAGGCCCTTCGGATGGTCACCAGGGCCGGACTCAGGTTGGTCAGCTACAGGGCCCAACCAGGGCCGGACCCAATCCCCCTCCGGGCAACGGGAGTCACCAACGGGTTGACTGGGGTGTATGGTCTTTGGTGGGATCCACACAGCCTTACATACAACTCAGGGTTAGCTAAGTTGTCAGTTGGAAGTTAAAGAGTCTCCTTGTATAGTTGAAAACACTTTACTTTTATAATAATGAAATACACTCCAAAAATAGTCTGTTGTGGCTTAGATTTAGGTGCTACGGCGAATAAGTAAGTAGAACTGCAATATGTTAATAGTTAAAATACAATTATATAGAAATTAGAACGTGCTGATAAATGCCGCGTTCGCATTGTATAAGGTTGGCTTGTACATGCTCCCGAGGGAGTAGTTAACTTAGTGCTAAACCACAACAGCTCACAAAGCAAGTAAATTAATAAATATTTTAGTCAAAACTGAATCTTGACTTTCCGACTTCTTGCTTCGTTTGTTTGTCATTGGGGCGCCTGACTGTCTCTGTCATCTCAAATCCTTGGTTTTCATGGGATTGCATGATCCTTGGAGACGGCCGGCGACCTATGCATTTCTTCCTTATGCACCAAACCAATGCGACTATTATGACAGCTATCGATAAGAGGCTTGTAATTCCGATGTTTACAATGCTGTGCGTCGATAAGTTTGTTAAATTCAGCCAGTATTCGTTCCTCTTTTGTTGCGATATTTGTTTTTCGATATCTTGATATTCCTTGCTGTGATCCTCTTCTTTAAGATGTAGTGAAATGTTCTTGAAGTTACTAGATGCCATGTAGTTTGGTGCTGGAATTTCAGGCACACTCAAGTTGAAGCCCATCGTCATTTTGCTTCCGTATGAGTTGTAGGAATGTATCGTAATGTCTGACCGTTGCAAAATACATCCTCGACCTAGAGCAACGATCCCTTGCTTGCTGATTTGTTTTGTCGTAGCAAGGTTTTTACATATTATTCTTAGCTGACACTCATCGCAACAATTGTAGAGCCATGAGTTTTTGTTGTGTAATTGAACCCAGTAATCACTGCACGGAATTTGTTTCGCAGCGCATAGAACTTGCGTTCATTGACTCAGCAGTTTTGCGGCGCATGAAGTGTTATTTCCTTGTAAGTTATGTATCGGGTGATGTTCATGACACAGCAGCGAATCTTTTGTTGACATACATTGTGACACATCTTGGTTTTCCAATTCAATGTATGTATTTTTATTAGATTTACAGCGATGTATGCCGCCGTGTCTGTAACCGTCGTATATCTTTCTCCATTTTTAACGGTGGTCGGTATCAACCGATAAAGGCTGTACTCATCATCGCTTACAAGCGGTATATGAAGCTCGAATAACAGGTACTGTTGAGTTAATCTCGCCCTTACATAAATAAGTTTGTAGAGTTCTTCGGCGTCATCTTGCAGGTTTTTGATAGGCAGCGCTAGATTTTTAGGCATGGAACTCGAAATTCGTTCTAACTGTTTACTTAGTTGATCAGGGGTGAAAATATTTATGTCCAGATGACCTCTGTAAATGTCGGTCAACGCATTCATGAGCATCCCTTGAGTTTTCTTCAAGCTGTTTATCAAGGAGCTTGCGGTAATTGCGGCTGTGTTAGCGCTACTTAGCATTTCTACCTTGCTGACCCGTTTTTCAGTCGTGCGCATTTGCTCTTCCGATTGTTTAATATAATCCCTTATTACTTGGAAGTGATTTTTCACGAATTGCTCGTTTTTCTTGACGATATTTTCCTCTGCCTCAATTATAGTTGTTTGGTTTTTTATCAGTTGTAGTTGGTATTTCTGATTTGTCCGCATGTTTTCTATGTCCTTTGTGTATTTTTGCGCGAAATCTTCATCTAGTACTCCAAAAAGGGTGCGAGCAAGGTTTCCCACTCCATTGAAGTACCCTCTTGATTTTCTGTTCAGGTGACGAGACAGGAGTAAATTGTTGTAATCTATAAGTTGGTAGATTTCGTGGGTGAGCTGTCTTGTCATAAGTAGACACGTCTGTGATTTTGCTTTAGCACACATCTGATCTACGTGATCTATATATGTTTTTAGGCCGTTCGTGGCTTGCCAGTATGAAGATAAGTTGTAGTAAACAAGTAGGTTCCATTCGTCGTGGATTAGTTGTATTTTTCCGATTTCGTCGAAGTACAGCGGTCGGTCTTCTTCAATCGTGATGATCTTGTACTGTTTCATATCGATGTTTTCAGCTCGAGACACAGGTATTGATGGCAGGCATATTAATGATAATAGTAGTAAGGTAAGGAAGCTGCTCACTTTTCCTCCGCGTTTTAACACGGGTGATGAGTTTTTAGTCTTACACTCCTCCGATTTTCCCAGTTCGTCGAAATCTGTTCGTTGGCTTCTATTTATCGGGAGGGGTGTTAGTATGCTTATGGGGCGCTTGATTTCACCTTTAAATTCTGCCTCTTGAACCCATTTTACAACTCTGTGCAATGCATCTCTCAGCTCGTTAAGTGTCAAGTAGCTATTTTTCTGCTTTGTTTTGACTCGTAACAACCAGCCGAGCACTCGTACTACACGCGTCAATGAACTACTACGTTGTAACAGGTCATGTATCACACCTTGTTTGGGTGCGGTATCCGCTATCTTTTGCGCGCTGCTCGACTCAGCGTTTTTCGTCACAGCGTATGAATGTGTGATGTCAGGTTTTATGTCGTCATGTAGATCATTTGTGGTTGTTAACCATTCAGGTCCGTTCCACCAAAGCGTATGCTTGGTAAGTTGGCTGGGGAGAAGGCCCCTTGAAGCGCAGTCAGCGGGGTTTTCGCCGGTCTTGACGTAATGCCAGTTTCCTTGCGGGAACGTGTTGTTAATATATGACGCCCTGTTCGCCACATACTTGTCCCATCGAGAACAATCTCCTCGTAGCCACGCTAAGACTACTTGTGAGTCAGTCCAGAAGTGGACCGTCATTGGAAACTCTGATAAGGCGTTGGTCATTTTCTCCATTAATCTGCATAGTAGAACAGCCCCCTCCAGTTCTAGCCTTGGTAATGTCAGCTTTTTCTTGATTGGAGCTACTATTGTTTTTGCTGCCAGTAGCGTTACTTTTCGCTGTCCGCACTCGCCGTCCGTTGTGGTATAAATCACACAACCGAATGCCTTTTCGCTGGCGTCGCAAAATCCGTCCAAACGTATGTTGTGTGACGTATACGATATCCACCTTGGTAAAGTGACGTTGTTTATGTTCGGTATATCGCCGCGTAACTGCTCCCATTCTTTAGTGATTTCAAGAGGCAGCTTGTCATCCCAGGACATTTTTGTCAGCCACAGGGTTTGAAACAATATTTTTGTTTTTATGACTACAGGTGCGATCCATCCAAGGGGATCGTATATCTTGCTGATATCGGATAATAATATTCGTTTAGTAATCTTTCCTTTTCTGTCGGTTAGTTCCCAGTGAAAACAGAATACATCCGTCTTCGTATTCCACCTAAGACCCAGAGCTTTCATTGCTTCTTTTTGTTTAAGGTCGATAGTAACGTGGGGGTGTTTATAATTTTCTGGAAGATCTTTCAGGATTGAGGACTCGTTGGAGGCCCATTTCTTCAGTATAAATCCTCCCTTTTTTAAAAGTTCGCTGAGTTGGACTTGTAGCGCCTCGGTTTTTTCTAAGGTGTTTTCTCCGCAAATTAGGTCATCCATGTAACTCTCGCTTCGGAGCGCCTTGTCGGCTAGTGGGTATGCATGTCCTTCGTCTTGAGCCAATTGTTGTAAAGTTCGCATGGCCAATGGGGCCGCTTTTGTCCCATACGTTATGGTGCACAGTTGCATTTCTTGTAATGGTAAATGCGGGGACTCCCTCCATATGATTTTTTGTAGGCTTTGTTGTTCTTCATCAATTAGAATTTGGCGGTACATTTTCTCGATGTCGGCAGTTAAAGCATAACGATAGGTACGCCATTTGATGATAAGGGTCAAAATATATTTTTGAAGGTTTGGTCCACATTCCATGCAATCATTCAGACTGTACTTCGTGTCTGTTTTCATTGAAGGGTTGAAGACAACTCTAAGTTTCGTTGTCGCGGAATCTTCTCGAATAACACCGTGAAGGGGGAGGTATGATTGAAGCGCCGTCGAGTTGTGAGTGGTTGTTGTTGACGGTTTCATGTGACCGAGATCGGTGTACTCCTTTATGAAGAGTTTGTATTGGACAGCAAGTTTTTCCTGCCTCGCCATTTTCTTCTCTAGTTGAAAAAATTGTGACATTGCTTGGGTTCTTGAGTATCCCAATTTAGCCGAGATGTCCTCCTTGAGAGGCATCTTCACAACGTATCTACCGTCTGGCAGTCGTTTTGTAGTTTGCTTGTAGTATTTTTCACAAAAATCGTCTCTTGACTGTTCTTCTGTGGTAATATCTTCAATTTCCCAGAAGCGGTATAAGTCTTCGATGTTGTTCAGCGTTACACAGCAATTGTATGTCTTCGTATTACCGCTTAAGATCCAACCCAGTTTTGTTTTTTGAGCAACGGGTGATTGTTGATTTTGTTTAAGAAGTCCGTCCATGATGATATCTGCATATACTTCGGCCCCCAGTAGCATGTCGATACGGCCTGGTGTAGTGTTATGCTACTTACGTGCTATTTTCTTGAATGTCTTGAAAATTCCAAGGCTGCAGCTGCTTTCGAGAAACTTAGAGAAGCTTTGGTAACTGCTCCTGTCCTTGCTTGCTCTATTACGCTGGAGGCTTGCCGAGCTGTACAGCTTGTGATTTTGGTATCACCTTTATTATAACAGGATCCCGTTGTAGATGGAGTATTTGAAGATTTGAAGGAGTTTGAAGGCTTCGTAGTATCACGGCGTAGGCACGCTTGAAGGCTCGTTTGAAGGTTGAGAGAGTTGGAAGGCTCGCAGGATCCCGGGGTAGTGCGACCCCGGGATAAAGCCTTTAACTGGTACTTCCAGTTCAGAAGCTGACGTGAAACTGTCGAATTTCAGAAATGTTCCGCTTTTATACCCTTTTTGGAGAGTTCTAAAAATTATTTAAATTAAACGTAATTTTTGTGAGTGGCCAAGAGAGAAAAAGTATTTTTGTAAAAGTATTGAAGTAAACCTATCAGACCGCTAACGAGTTTGAATGGACATTGCCATTGACAACCAGATAAACAAAGATGTCAACAAATGTCAAAGTTTCGTTTCAGGCTCGTAATACGGAAAACCAACAATAAAACCATGAAGTAAATGAAGTAACCATGAAGATAAAAAAGTAGCGCACCAGCGCGCATGAAGCCCGAGATTGCAGAGTTTCTGAGAAAGCCAAAAACAAGGTCACCAAAGGTAAGCCCCTTCGCTATCGATTTAGAAGTGCTGATAACATGAAAATGCAGAGCGAACATGATTAATTAATGTGTTCTTATGGTTTAAAACGTTACAGGATCCTATGGAAATAAAAGTGATGACCAATAATAAGCCGCACAGCTCACCAAGTATCCAGCGTAATAGAGCAAGGTACCCTGAAGGACAAACAAAAAGGACTGATTGTGGAGCTGGAGCTAAGGGAAAGGAAGCAAGAATAGCATGTAAGTAGCATAACACTACACTGGTTGATGGCAATTGGGATCAGCCAGCTTGATGTTGTTTAAGTGGCTCCAGTCGGTCCTGCCAACCGATGTGTTCGGTAGATCGTTCATCAATTTTCTCATAACGAGTGCCTCGATTTTGAAGGTGAAGTTTGAGTTTAAAGACTTGCACTCAATTTTCACACGTCCCTTACTGGACTCGGGTGATGATCCGATCCCGGAAATAGCCGCGCTGTAGCGTTCCCTGGGTACCTTAAAGAGCTGGGCTGCGTTCTATGTAATGAGGTTAACTTGTGATTCTTGATCGAGCAATCCTCTCAATACAACATGATTCCCGGTTACATCCTTTGCCATTAGTTGTACTGTGGTCAGAAGCACTTCTCTTTTTCCATTTACGTGATTGCTCTTCTGGGTTGTAGTAGGATTCCGGGTTATCCTTCTCTTGATATCCGGATTATGCAGGGACGTGTGATGAAATCTTTTACATATCTTGCACGTTATATTTGAGTCACACTTTCGACCTTCGTGACTGAATAGGCAGTTTTTGCATACGTGCGTTTGCTTGACTGCCGCATTCCGTGCCTCAATACTCATGTCAGCAAACGAAGGGCAGTTCATCAACACGTGCTCGCTTTTGCAGAGTGGACAGTTTCGAATCGTCGTATGGTAGGTCTTTGTCCACTTCACAGACTTGTTATAATTAGTCGACCTTTGATCAGCGAAATTATTTTCCTTTCGAGTATGTGAATTTCCTTGAGTTCCAGATTTCGCAGGGTTAAGGGTCTCTAAAGCCATGAAAGAAGACTCTAGGAATTTTACAAATGCCTCTACGCCTGGTAATTCTCTTGGATCCTCGAGGCTGTGCATGTAATCGCTGTAGGTTTCAGGATCTAGCTTCTGTACTATCAGGTGCACTATGAGTGGGTCCCAGGTCGAGATGTCGATTCCGATGTTCGTTATCGCATTCAAGCATTCAATAGTAGTGTCGTGTAGCTTCTTGATCTTGAGAGCGTTAGGGTTCTGGATGGTAGGTTGATTCAAAAGTGTATTAATGTGAGATGTAAACAGCAGCCGCTTATTGTCGTAACGGTGGCAGATGATATCCCAGCATGAATCATAATTGTCGGCACTTATGTTCAAATGTTGAATTAACTTTTCGGCTTCTCCTTTGACCTTTGATTTCAGATGTTGCATTTTTTGCGTCATAGAAAGTAGCGGGTTTATATGTATAGTTTCCAGAAAGAGGTCTTTAAAGGATGTCCAGTTGATGTAGTCGCCGTTAAACTCTGGTAACTCCATTTTCGGCGTGCTTTTCTGATAGTGCATGTTGGCCCACATCTTCTTATTGATCTCAGATTTGTACCGATCGTAAGTTTCTTCCCATTCGTTATACTCAATGGCGTAATCCGAGTTGGAGCCTTGAAGCAGGTATTCTATCTCCCAGTGGATTTTATCGATAGCATCCCACTTAGACGTTAATTCCTTAAGATGGTCTTCTAGTTCCCACTTTTCGTTCACATCTTGAGGATTAATCTTAGAAACAACTCTTTTCAGTGCGTTGAAGTTGAATCTTTGTTGCCGCAGTAAGTCAGTTTTCCTGTCCTTTTCAACATCAGCGGGCTTAACGTGGGTCTGTTCTTGTTGGTTAACCTCCATATTTGCTCCTGAGGTCCCTGGCGTAGCCAGTGATCCGGTGGATAGTCGCAGAACCGCAGGAGCCAGTACAGCCTTCTGGGAAACTCCGGCTGTCGGGGCTAATCCTTTTTTCATGTCAACCATGATCTGTAGAGTTTCTTCGTACATTATTTTGGTTTTGTTATACACATCCTCCTTAAAGTAGTCGTAGTCCGTTGTTCCTGCTAGGGCCAGTATCTTGTGGTTTGAGCTAAACTCAAGCCAATTTACCTCCAGAGCACTGATGCGCTTTTCCAGGTACTCAAGAGTTTTGCGATCTGCCCCATCCTTCTTGAAGTTGGTACATATCGATTTTATACTTTCGAAGGAGATGAGCTGAAGTTCGATGATTTTTCCGATCATTTTTGTGCTTGTATGTGTAGTTTCTTCAGTTCATAAACCAATTTCCACCGATCTTGTAGATTGATGCTGTACGAGTAGAATAAGACTTTTCTTGTCTTTATACACCAGATTTGTGGGTTCAGGTGTCAGTAAGATGAGGCTGCTCTTGCCTTCATACACTCGGCTACGGCCGGCGTCAGTGCGTTTGTTGCGTAAGAGTTGTTGTCTTCAGTTGATTACTCCCTGCAGTGGAGGACAGTTCTATTCTGCGTGAGCTGCTATGCCGTTAGTATGTTATTCTTGATAGATACAGTGGTCGGGATACACTGCCTGTCGGTGGTTCATGTGATCAGGTCCGTGCTCAGTGCGTACAATCACGTTCCGGTGTGCCTTCCTGCTCGCTGCCGCTTCCGTCACAGTTGCCCAACACCAACACTCCAATCACAGAGTTTTCTGAAGAACCAATCCGGCTCGAAGGACCAAAAAGATGTATGGTTTTTGGTGGGATCCACACAGCCTTACATACAACTCAAGGTTAGCTAAGTTGTCAGTTGGAAGTTAAAGAGTCTCCTTGTATAGTTGAAAACACTTTACTTTTATAATAATGAAATACACTCTAAAAATAGTCTGTTGTGGCTTAGATTTAGGTGCTACGGCGAATAAGTAAGTAGAACTGCAATATGTTAATAGTTAAAATACAATTATATAGAAATTAGAACGTGCTGATAAATGCCGCGTTCGCATTGTACAAGGTTGGCTTGTACATGGGGTACCCGCGGACAGGACCCCCCTCGAGGGGAAAGGGGCAGCGCGGGGGGTAAAATGCGGGATAGCCGGGGTTTGGTCACCGCTGTCCACGGTCAGCGAGGACTTCGGGCCGCTGGCTCACCGCGTGTTACGGGCGGGTGTCAGATGGCACCTATGAGTAGCGCAAAGACTGGGAGACCACCACCTTCTGCGCCACCCTGCCCGACGCTCTGGGAGGTTCCCGCTAGGGACACGCCGCCCGCTTACAGGGTGCCGCCACTCCACAGAAGGTCATGATCCCCATCGCCTCTGTGATAGCGTGGAGTTCGGACGGCAAATCATGTGCGGCACGAGCACTATTGGACTCGGCTGCCCAGGGGTGCTTAGTCTCGTGCAACCTTGTAAGACGCTTGGGCTTTTCGGTAAGGGAGTATCCACATTCCATTCGGGGAATTGGGAACACGGAAGTCGGTTCCGTTAAGGGAGTATGTCGGATTACTCTCTCATCACGACTGGATTCATCGGTGAATCTGACGGTCACGGCATTAGTCATGCCTAATGTGATGGGCTCACACCCTCACGTACGGTTGTCGCCCTCGGTGCGACAGTTGGTCGCTGGGTTGTCACTGGCTGACCCGGAGTTTGATATTACGGGCCCAGTAGACATTTTATTGGGTGTTGATGCCTTGGGACACCTGTTAGTGCCAGGTGTCCACGTGTTGCAGGCGACTGGTCTGGTTTCGGTCAACACCAGACTGGGCCATGCGGTAATGGGTCCGGTCATGCCAGCTGCCTCACGCCTAGCGACTTATTCGTCCCTTATTCGGTTCTGTACTCTCGGAGGTGATACAGAAGTTTTGGGAGGTGGAGGAACCACCTACGGTCCGCCGGTTGGACCCGGTTGAAGAAGAGTGTGAACAGTTTTATCGGAACAATACTGGTCGCCTTCGGTCACATCGACTTATCACACGTCATCCATTCCGGAGTGATCGCCCACCGCTGGGCAGTTCACACCATGCAGCCGAGACGCGGATGTTATAACACGGTTCCGTCGACACAATGTTGTGTTTGTAGCTGACATCTGGATGATGTTTAGGCAGACGGTCATTCACCCTGACGATAGACGGTATCAGCTGATACTGTGGCGAGAGAGCCCAGATCAGCCCATCAAGGTGTACGAGCTGAACACCAACATGTACGGGCTGCGGTCTAGTCCTTATTTGGCAATTCGCTCTCTGCGGGAGTTAGCGGATCGAGAACGGTTAAATTTCCCTAGAGGAGCAGCGAGCCTGGAGCAGGATCTCTACGTGGACGATATCTGTACCGGTGCAGATTCCGTAGAGGAGGCGCTCGCTCGACGGGACGAGCTAGTTGAGCTCTTACGGGGTGGAGGTTACGAGCTCCGGAAATGGATGTCGAACTCTCCAGAGTTACTGTCTGGTCTTCCGGATGACTACCAGCAGGATCCCCACATTTTCGAAAATCTGGAAAATCCGAATATGTTGTCGGTATTAGGCGTCCAGTACCAGCCGGTGTCAGACATGTTTTTGTATCGGGTCGAGTTGGACTCCCCGAAGGTCTTAACGAAACGGAACGTCCTTTCAACGGTGGCTAGGACATTTGATCCAAACGGGTGGATCACCCCGGTAACATTTCAGCTCAAGTGTTTTATGCAGAAATTGTGGTCTGCTGAGCTGAAATGGGACGACCCGATCAGCGGGTCATTGAGCTCAGAGTGAGAATCGTTCTTTTCGACCCTCCCTGGCATCAATCGGAATTCACTGCCCCGGAGGATGGTCCCCACCAAACGATACACCGCCACCCTGCATGGGTTTTGCGATGCCTCGGAGAAGGGCTACGGAGCTGCGGTGTTTCTGCGTACGGTCGACTCCTCGGGGGAGGTTGATGTGCGGTTGGTCATGGCCAAGAGCATGGTTGCGCCGTTGCGCACTCGCCTGACCATTCCCAAATTAGAGCTTTCAGGAGCGGCTCTCCTGACTCGTCTGCTCAACCACACGATGACGGTTCTTCGTGGGTCAATAGCGTAAGAAGATACGGTCTGCGCTTGGACGGACAGCCAGATCGTGTTATGCTGGCTGAAGGCTTCAGTTCACAAGCTGGAGATTTTTGTGGCGAATCTGGTTTCGCAGATTTTGAATTCGGAGGTTCCCTTAATCTGGAGACATGTTCCAGGGGAAATGAACCCAGCAGACTGTGCGTCTCGTGGGTGTCACGCTCCGGAGTTAGTTGGACATCCCTTGTGGTGGGGTCCAAAATGGTTGACTCACGCCGAATCGGATTGGTTAATGAGTCCACGCGTTACCTCGGCAAACGGCGCCTTGACAGTCAGTATCAGTACGACGCAACCAGAGCCGGAAGAGGAGTTCAGCCTGCTGGAACGGTACAGCTCGCTCGACAAGCTGGTCAATGTGACCACCTGGATCTTCCGATTTGCGCGGAATTGTCGGAATTCTAAGGCGCAATGGGTGCGGACACAGGTCCTGACACCACGGGAACGGAACCATGCGTTGTTCGCAATGGTACGGAACGTGCAGACGGTGCACTTTAAGTCTGAACTGGACATTCTGTGACGCGGACGTGTCCAACTGAAGGGAGCTGTGGCTCTGCTCAACCCGTTTATTGACCCTCAATAATTGCTGAGGGTAGGAGGTCGGCTGCGGAATGCCAACCTGCCTTATGCGGCTCGCAACCCGTTGTAACTCCCTAGGAAAGGGAAGTTGGTTGAACTGTTGATACAGGATCGACACATTCGGAATGGGCATGTCGGATGCCACGCCTTGATGGCGTTTCTCCAGCGCGAGTTCTGGATTCTATCGGGAAGACGCTTATTGCGTAGCGTCGTATTTCGGTGCCTGCCTTGTTATCGGGCTAAGGCGGCTACGATGCAGCCCCAGATGGGCGATTTGCCCTTGGATAGGGTTAACGAAATCCGGCCGTTTGCGGGTGTCGGAACGGATTTCGCGGGACCATTCATGGTCAAGTCTTCACAGCTACGGAACGCCAGATTAGTGAAGGCATACCTGTGCGTCTTTGTGTGCTTGGCCACGAAGGCAGTCCACTTGGAGGTGGTCAGTGACCTCACTACGGAGGCATTTATTGCATGTCTGGATCGGTTCGTCTCACGAAGGGGCCTCCCGTCATTAATCCGTTCGGACAACGGCACAAATTTTGTCGGAGCCAGGCGATATCTGCAGGAGGTCACTCAATTCCTGAACGGTAACCGGGACGCCATCGGTACGGCTTGCTCCCGACGAGGGATTGAATGGGTTTTCAGTCCGCCGGGATGTCCTCATTGGGGAGGAATTTTTAAGGCTGCGGTTAATCGGCTATGTCGCACCTGACGAGGATCATCGGTGAGACCTCTCTACGCTTTGAAGAGCTTGCGACGCTGTTCTGTAAAATTGAAATGACACTGAACTCGCGTCCGTTGTGCCCGCTCAGTTCGGATCCAAATGATTTGGAAGCGTTGACGCCGGGTCACTTCCTGATAGGTCAGCCCCTTGACGCCCTGCCAGAATACCCATTCGGTAATGTTAAGTTCAGTCGGTTAACTAGGTGGCAGTTGTTGCAGCAGATGGCTCAAGATTTTTGGAAACGGTGGTCCCTTGAGTACTTGCACATCTTGCAGCAGCGCCTTAAGTGGACTGACCGGACGAGCTCCCCTCAAGTCGGTGATTTGTTGCTGATTAAGGATGCGAACCTGCCCACCCTTGTGCTCCTTATCCCGTACTCCTGCCTCGAATTTGAACTTTCGCATACCAGTCGAAGGCGTCAAGGTCAGTACTACTTTGTGACATTCTACTGTAAAACAACCCTTCACAGATTCCACCCTTTCGGTTGAGGCGTGGATTTAACACAGAGGAAGACACAGAAAAAACCTCTCTGAGTCATGAATTGGTCTGACAAAATCGGATCTCTACAGTCCAACAGCCAGACCCAATCATCATCGACTTAACCTCTGATCAGAAATCGACACCACTGCTAAAAACAAGAAAATACATTATAAAATCGAGGAAAATAAATAAATCTATCTATCTCAGTTGTTGCTCTCACTAATCAAGAAGTGGGCAAGATGATTTTATGTGCCTTCCCTTACAAAAATACTTTGAATGGAAAGCAACAGCACGCTACTCATAGGTTAAATATGTATATGTATAAAATTACTGTACGCAATACAAATATTGTATTCTTTGACACAAATCTATTAATTTTTAAATATATCAATGACGGAAACAGTGAGGACATCAAATTTATTATTGATAAAATTGACACTGACGTAACGTAACGTTACGTCTTTAGCTTCATTTATATTAGAATCTGTTATAAAATCAAAATCAAAATCAAAAATCATTTATTTCCATAGGATGTTGTTACATCACTTAGATCCGTCATTACATTTTTTTGGGTGAGTTCACTAACACAATGGCGGAATCTGTGGAGATGAGCTCACCGAAGAAACTCCACTGTCGTCGCATCTTTTGCGTTTCCTTTTTTAAATAAAATATTGTCAAATTACAAAATGAACGCTAATTATATATCGAAACAGCCTGTTACTCAAACAATCTATTCCCATGGACATCTGTCCTCTAAATAATCAGATATCCTATAGTAACCTTTTTTATACAATTTATGTTTTATTATTATTTTAAACTTGTCTAAAGGTAAGTTTTTAATATCAGTAGGGACCTTATTGTAATAGCGTATACAATTGCCTTTAAAAGAATTACTAATTTTATGTAGTCGGCTTACATAAGCAACCAACTTGTCTTTATTTCTAGTATTAAAATTGTGTATATCACTGTACTTCTGAAAATTAGTTATATTTCTTTTTACATACACAAGATTGTCATAGATATATTGAGACACAAATGTCAGAATATTGATTTCTTTAAACTTTTCCCTCAGTGACACTCTAGGCCCTAATCTATAAATTGCACGAACAGCCCGTTTCTGCAGAATAAATATACTATTAGCATTCGCAGCGTGACCCCACAATAAAATACCATAGGTCATTAGACTATGAAAGTAACTAAAGTAGACTAGTCTAGCGGTGTCTACGTCGGTAAGAGCTCTAATTTTAACTGCGAACGCTGCTGAACTCATTCTGTTCGACAATTTATTTATATGAGGATCCCATTGTAGTTAGGCGTCTAAAGTAATGCCCAAAAAGACAGTCGACTGCACAAGGTCCAATCTCTGTCCTTTTATAAATATGTCTGTAGTTACCGGGTTCACATTGGGTAACACGAATTTAATACATTTAGTTTTCTTTTCATTAAGTAATAAATTGTTAACAGTAAACCAGTTCACTATACTAGAGATAGCACATAGTATAAAAGAATTAAGTAATTGTATAACGGTCACCACAACTATTAGTACACGTGCTAAGAAGCATGAAACTTTACTGACAAGGCAATATGTACAAACGATACTATTGTATCTTTATACTGCAACCGACAACAGAAAAGCACGGCTTAAAGGTAATGCACTAAAATATGCAAGGCTTTTCTGGCAAGCAACTAGAATTAGAAATGTTTTTAGAAAGCGAAAGAATAGATATACATTGTATGACAGAACACTGGCTGCAAGAGTGTGCAATGCAGTCCAGTATACCAAATTATAAAGTGATCAGCTATTTCATTAGAAAGACTAAAACTAGAGGTCGTTCCTTAATTTTAGTAAAAGATGGTTTTAAGTGTAAAGAACGAAAGGATATTGTTAGTCTTTCTAGTGAAATGAATGCTGAAGTCGCGTGAGTTGAGATGGATTATACTATTGTTAGGGTGTACAGACGTATTTAAACAATATTTCATATATTTAAGACCTAGCAGTATTTAAGTCTTAAAATATGAGCAATGTCTTTCTGGAGCCTACACGAATAACGGCTACCTCCGCTTCTTGTCTAGATAACGTATTCTGTGAATGTAGTATTCACGATAAACAAATAGTAAAGGCATTAAGTTCAGACCACACTGGTTAGATTATAGTATTTGAAGAAAGTAATTCTATAGAGCCTGTTAAAGTATTGTGTAGACCAGTAACTTTGAAGAAAATGGAAAAATTTCGTAGTCGACTAGTGTCAAGTCTACCGTTAACAACTTACTGTGAAGATCCGAACACATTATATTCCAGCCTCTTTAAATCTATATCTGCGGAATTTGAAAAAGTTTTCAATCTGACAAAAGTAAGAACAGACAAAAAATCTAAATTCTCTGAATGGGCAACAGAGGATTTAAGACAGAGCAGGTCCAGACTATATGAATTGTATGAGCAAAAATCCTATGATCACAGTCCTGAGTTTAACGTCTTTGTCAAAAATGATTCTAAAAATTTCAGGAAAGACTGCCACAAAGCCAAGTGCCTACATCTTTACAATAAAATCAAAGCTTCTGGCGACAAAATTAAAACTACATGGAACATTATTAAAAAAGAGACAGGCAAGGTTTGGTGTAGTAAATCTAGTTTTAATTTAAAAGTTATAGACAAATTACTCTCATCAAACGAGGACGTTGCTAACGCATTTGAAAAGTTCTTCAGTACAATACCAATAATAACAACAGAAGCACTACCATCCTCTTCTGAAAAGTCTTTAGATTAATTGGTTGAAAATGTGCTCCAAAACAAGGATGGCTTTAACATCAAGCCAATAGGCTCTATATTATAGAGTTATAGAGTCTATAACTATAGTTATACAGTTTATAACTATAGTTAAAACATTTAAACTTCTTAACATGAAAAAGACTGAACATTTATGGGGCATGTCTGTTAACGTGGTTAAATCAGTAATCGATGTGATTGCACCATACATGGCAATCAAATTCAATAGTTGTATAGCAAACGGAGTTTTTCCTGACCTCATGAAAATGAGCAGATTAATACCACTTTTCAAATCCGGTAGCAAAGAAGACCCTGCCAACTTCAGACCTGTATCTGTATTGCCAGTGTTGAGCAATGTGTTTGGAAAGGTCATATTGAGTTAACTACTCTTTCACTTCAATGCATCTGGGCTACTCCACAAAAACAGCTCGGATTCATTAAAGGCAGATCAACAACAGACGCCGGAGTAGCGCTGGTAGAACACAATTATAGTGCGTGGGAAGGATCACAGGATGCGGTTGGTATTTTCTGTGATTTTTCAAGGCCTTTGACTTTGCAGACCATTAAACTCTTTTGCTCAAACTCCAACACTATGGTATCAAAGATAATGCGTTAAAATTAATGGAATCTTATTTAATGGAAAAATTACTAAAACTAAATATAAACAGATATAAGTCCACTGGAACCCATATGAATATTGGTGTACCCCAGGGTTCTATCTTAGGTCCGTTCTTTTTATTAGTGTACATGAATGACCTGCCTTATATAGTGGAAAAAATTACCCAGATTGTTATATTTGCTGATGACACATCTATTATTTTCAAGTTGAAAAGACAAGAAGAAATTCTAGACGTCGCAAATAGTACACTCTCTCATGTGTTAGTTGGTTCAATGTAAACAACCTGTTATTAAACTCAAAGAAGACTAAATGTATCAAATTTTGTTTGCCTAATGATTGGACCTCGTTGTGGACACAATCTTTCTCGGAATCACTATTCATTCGAAACTTCAATGGGGTCCTCATATAACTAATCTCGCACGAAGACTTAGCTCAGCCGCTTTTGCGGTCAGACAAATCATATATTTTACAGATGTTGAAACTGCCAGATTGGTTTACTTTTTTGGTTTGGTATACTGTTTTATTTTCACGGTATTATGTGTTATGGAATATTGCTCGGGGGGAGAGAAGCAGATATATTACGATAATTGTCTTACAAAAAAGGGCGATCAGGGCGATATATCAATTTGATGCTAGAGAATCATTCAGAGAAAAATTCAAAGAAATTAATATACTTACGGTTACCTTTCAATATATATTTATTTATTTTATTTATTAATACAGTTAAATGCACAACATTACAGACAATGTCCAATTCATTGTAAATATACAAATATACAAATAACATATATACACTTCCTTTTAAATCATAATAAATTATAGTATTTTACATGTCAGTTCAATAAATGTCAATAATAATAATAATAATTCAATGATAAAAATGTCATTGCAGTCATTTGGAATTATACCTTAATTATATAACAAAACTCTGTCATACATTCTCCTCGCAGAACCTTCCACATTCTCGCACAATATGCCTCCATGCATCACCAAACAGATCAGTCAGTGCTACAGCACCACTGACTGATCTGTTTGGTGATGCCAACAGGGCGTTGAGACTGTCCCGCGCCCTAACCAGCGGAGACTGCTGGCGCACCTCCGTGCGATGCGCGCCGCACGCTAATAGCCGCTGGTGCCTGCGCGCGCGTAGATATTTGTCGGGCACGAATAGCGCGCATACGGCACCGACCTCGCAACAATCGACACACAGTCAGAAGCTGCTCGGTATTACGTCTAACCTCTAGTGAGTTGTATCCGAGCATATCCGATATACGAGCGTATCGTAGAAAACCTTTGTGTACCTTCTCGAGCAAAAGTATGTAAGAGCTTTCGTGCGGATTCCAAACAACTGAGCTAGATTCAAGTTTGGTTCTCACTAGGGCCGTGTATAGAAGCTGGACCACACCCTTGGCTAAAGTGCTCATGTGCTCATGGAATGTATGTTTGGGGTCGAACGTAACACCGAGGTCCTTACTCGAATACACTCGAGTCAAAGACTCCATACCGAGTGCATACGTCACGCTTATAGGCTGAGAAGAGCGCGTAAATGACATAACATAACACTTGGCATTATGAACAACAATCACACTCCACCTAAGAACCGCGTCTAGATCATCCTGCAGCAAACTACAATCATCCTCTGAACTCACGGGAAGTATCAGTTTCAGATCGTCCGCATATAGAAGGCATTTGGCGTATTTCAGCTCTAATCCAGGTCATTTATCATAATGATAAATAACTACGGAACCAGAATAGACCCTTGGCTAACGCCCGATCGTGTATGATACGGTTGGGACTCAAAGCAGCCGTGTCGCACATATTGCTGGCGGTTTCTGAGGTAGTCAGCGAAGAAAACCAACAGCCGTGGGGCAAAACCAATGGCACACAACTTCTTCATTAGGACGTCGTTATCGACTCTGTCGAACGCCTTACGGAAGTCCATATAGGCGACGTCCACCTGACATCCCATGTCCATGCACTCAGACACAATCTCGACTAGCGTCAACAAGTTGGTGTTTACTGAGCGGCGACTCCTGAATCCGTGTTGCGAGTCAGTCAGATAAGGCGCAATCTGCGAACTGATTTTGCCATATATGATCGACTCGAACAGTTTTGCCAAAGAACTCAGGATCGCAATAGGCCAATATTGATCAACGGAGGCAGTGTCACTTGTCTTGGGGATTGGGGATAGGACTGACTCTAGAAAGCTTCCAGCTGGTGGGGTACTTACCTTGTTCTAGAGCAAGATTGAATATCCGACCCAAAGGTAGAACCAGCTGATCACTGTAGGCCTTCAAAAAATAAGGAGGGGCGTTGTCCGGTCCTATTGCGCTCCTTGGCCGTAGCTGCTTCAGTCCTTCCAATATGTCCGTACGGAAGATATGAGAAACTTGTATGTAATTAGCAGAGCACGTGTCATCAGAACTGTTTACCAGATACGGATCGAGCACTGGCTCATCAGGGAGGAAAACGTCTGAGAAGTAGTGTGCAAATGCGGCTGCTGCTTCTTCACCAGCACATGCCCGTCTCCGATGCGTGACCCGAAACCACCCTTCGTTTATATGCCACTCACGTGTTTCCAAAATGCGCGCGGGTTATGTCTTATATTTCTTTCTATAGTACTTATGTGGTTGGCGTAGGCAGTATCTATGCGACAATTGAGGTTGGCTCTCAGCTTGCTGAATGAGTCGTAGTCAGTCGGCCTCTTCCACGTTTTCCAATTACGGTGGAGCTTTGCCTTCGTGGCCAGGTCCCTTATGATATCACCAGTGGCTGGCTTGGTTGGGCTGGGCTGGGTTGGTCTGGTCTTCTCCGGGATGGAGTTGTTGAAGACTTCGTAAATGGTATCGCAGAAGCGACCGACTGCCGTCTCAACATCAGTGACTTCGAGAACACTGCTTGTTGCTGGGATCCAAGCGGCCGGATCGCTGGTCGGCGGCCCGCGCATGCAACACGGGCACAATGACGTCGAGAGGCGGGTGGTAGGCGTCAGTGCATGGCACCAGGCTTCCTGTCACGGAAGCACGCACAGTTACGTCACGCACGCTCTCCGGCAGCAACACCACATCAAGCACGCCACCATGATCATTCACCACTTCATTTGTCTCATACATGCCACAGACAGATAGAAAATAACAATAATAATTAAGGATGTCAACTGATGCACTATTCATATAAAGATCTCCTAGAATAATTAAGGTACCGGTTATCCGGGCCATATTTTCCTCAGTCTTATCGAACCACTTCATGTACTCGGCATCCTTTTCTTTTTGCGTGATTATTTTCATTTTCTTCTTCTTGATGGGATCGATGTACACTACACAGACTGTAAGTAGCGTACCATCAACAGTAAGTGTCGCCCAGAGATCTTCTCCATGTTCCGTTTCCAGATACTGGCGCCGTCTCAGTGTGATGCCAGGGCGGGTGGCGAGCAGCACGCCTCCGCACGGGGTAGCGCGGTCACGGCGCAGCACGCTCCAGCCGCCCGCCGTTACCTCGGCATCTCCAACCGAGGAATCCAGGAAGGTTTCGGTTGCGGCAACAAGATGAGGGTCCAGCAGCAACAAACTTTGCCGCCAGAACTGTAGCCTGGTTTTAATACCGCGGACATTCTGGTATTTTATGTCCAGGTACCTATTGGGGCATGAAGTGCATGGGTTTGTTTTTGCTTGTTCTGAATATCTCCATGTATTTGCTCCCTAACACGGGCATTCTCGGACCACAGACTTATGGAGAAGCAGGTGTCAAAGAGAGCCTCCGGGACTCCTATCTTAAAAGACTTATATTTTCCCTTTGTAGGCAATTCTTCCACCGTGCTATCCTTTGACGAACACAACTCCTTCACATACTTCGACACTTCTTCCAGGCCTGATACCATATTGTATAGGTGGAAGAACCGTTGTCGCTCCACCGCCCGAAGAGTTGTTGTGCTGGGTCCCGCTGTACATCTGGGCTTCTTCGGTTTCTTCACAACTTCAGTCCAACCGTTTTTTGGATGGGTAGATAGGTTTTCCGATATAGCCTCAGTATTTGCAGCGGTGGCATTAGTTAGTAAGGGCACCGGCAACACCGTTGGGGAGACGTCTTTGCAGCCAGCTGTTACTAGGGTAGGAGCAGCTACCTTCGCGGCAAAGGTTGCACGTGTAGCCTCCGGCTGTACCAGCGCCAGTTTCTTATTGACAGCGGGGGACCTGGGTTTCTGCGTTGACTCCAGAGCTTTCACCTCCAGGGCATCAAGCTTGATGTGAACTGCACCCATTTGTTTCCCTATCGACTCCACTTTGCTGTCTATACCAGTGAGAGAAGCCAACACCTTGCTTAGCATAACGGCGACACTTGAGACCTCGCCTTTTACCTCCCTTATTTCCGCCATGATCTCAAGTTATTCAGAAGACCAAAAACCTTCCAGGGGCGACTGGCGAGCGGTTTTGGTCCGTTCGTGACGTTCGACGTTTTCGCCTTAGACCCTTCTACCGGAGTGAGGCTGTTGTCACCTCTTTTTAAGGTGGCCTTACATTGTGGACACACCCAGACGTCGATGTCTTCTGGAGTCCACTTGGTCTTTACTGCAACCGAGAAAGCATTCTCCGTCTCCGATGTCCTTGCGGCATCCATAGCACAATGACGGAGTGGACATTATCTTGCCGTACGGAACGTACCGTGAGTGAGGTGCACAGTTATAATCGGACCGCAAATGGTCGGAGTTGTCTATGGTCGTGTTGAGCTGTCAAAATTACTGTCACTTGATAATATCAGCTCTTTATTTGCACAAATTTAGGTGGTGATTGGTAAAAACTTAAAAAAAATTGCAGTTTCTTCGAGTTTGAAATGCGTAACGATGCTGTGCAGTGTTATAGGTAGTTCTAATTATGTGGTGGACGTGATGATGAAATCCAGGATATTCGGGGACCGACGGCTCGCAGATGATAGATCGGTTTATCCACTCACCGGCAGAGGTTATCTTCTCAGTCTTGATGAGGTCTTCCGCTGTCTTTCTTCCGTTTTAAGCACTTTTCGCAATTATTCTCACGGATCACTTTGTTTACTTAGTTACTTGGTCCGAATGTATTCCAGAATATCATGCATGTAAGAAAAAACATAGCTTTATTTTAATTGTAGGTGATAGCCATACAATTAACACTAGAAATAGAAATAAGTTAGCACTACCATTATTTAGACTAAGTAAAGTAGGCACATCATTCATGGGGCACTGTATTCGCTTCTACAATAAAATACCACAGGAATCATTGATCCTTCATGAAAAGAGGTTCAAAAACTATGTTAAAAATGAGCTGATAAGAAAGTCCTTTTATAGTATTAAGGAATACTTAGATGACAAAACTGCATGGTCCATACCATCTCAGCGCACAGAAATTCGACGAGGGGCGATGGATCAAGTCTATCACTCGCCGGCGAATTTCTTTAGACCGAAACCAGTACGTGTTGTAATGTCACTTTTTTAAAAATAAGGTATGGGGGAGTTTCTTACCGTTTCTTCTTAACCCCGAGGCCCACCTTCCGAAACGGTGGTCTTTTTTATAAAAAAAAAATAACTTGTAGTTAAAAGTAAGTATAATTTTGACGTTGAATAAGATTATTTTTTTATTTATATTCAATAAATAAAATCTCTGACTATGACTCTCTACTATCGCCTTACTAAAAACTATGCTATTTAAGCCTTATTGGTTTTCTACGGACTCCCTGTAAGCCCTCTGTAATATTTTTTTCTGTAATACGACTTTATGTTCTAGGTATCATTCTCAGAACGCACAAAACCTTAGTATTTGACATAAATACCTACAAAAATAAAAGAACTGGTAATTTCGTACCCACGGTCTCTACGAAAACTGTCTTTGGCAGCAGCCAAATGGCGAAACAATCTGCACATTTATACAATAACATAAACAGGAAAGTTGATGTGTATCCAAAAACATATTAAGAGTGTAAAAATGTTATGGTCAAATGGATTAAATGCTATGAAGACGCACATACATACACAAACACTCACACACCCTCACACTTGCATACACAAAAACACACATACACACCCTCACACACACCCACACACACACATCGGCTCTGATTACTACAATAATAATAATTATATATATTTTGTTTTTCCGTTGTATCCCTTTACTTTTGTCTTGTATATTAAGTAAGTTGGCATTAGATTAAATCTTTAAAAAATTGTTTTTTGTGTAAAAGTAAATAAACTATTATTATTATTATTATTATTATTATTATTATTATTACTATTCTTCTTTAAGAGGGTTGTAGCGCCTGCACCTGGCCCACTTAAGCGCGGCCTTTGTGCATGTCCCCTTTGCCTGCACAACTTATTTAGCCAGCAAGCCAGCTCCTTACTTTCGCTTATAAGGGCGAGAATGGTGGGGGCCAACTGCTGGCCTTCTTGCCCCTAATTTGCTAGCGTGTCTGCCTCAATGTTAGCCTGGTCTTCTTGGTGACCTTTTACCCACTGGACTGAGACTTTATTTTTCCTACCTAGCATGTTGAGTGCTTCGTGGCATTCTAGTCTAAGTTTTGATTTTGTTAACGGTCTTTTTACAGCGGTTAGTTTGTTTGCTCAGTCCGTTTTAAAGATAATACCATTCCCCTCTGCATCATCTTTCATGTGCATTGCCCCCTGTAGGAGACCCAGTATTTCCACATAAAAACAGTCATTTCCTTTTCAAACCTTAGGGAATGTTATATTTAGTTCCGGTAAGAAAATTTATCCGCCTGTGTTGCAGTTTTTCTTTGAGCCGTCACTGTATATTGTTATGCTGTTAAGATTTGGTTTTGATTGTATTTTGAAGCTTCGGTCTTATAAAAAGTTACATATTTGTTTTTGGTTTTGTGGTATTGAAAGTCAGAAGGTTTGCGTTATGCCATGTAGCAACTTTAAATAATCCTTGTTCTGTCGTTCCAAAGACCTTATTCCAAGATTTTTCATGAAACAAGATAGCTGTGTCATCAGCGTAACAGTAAAAGACCGCATTTGTAATATTGAAATTTGCGATATCATTTATATACATAAGGAACAGAGTAGGACCCAAAATATTGCCCTGAGGTACACCAAAACTAATTGCTTTCGGTGGGCTCGTGTGAGGACCTACTCTCAAACATTGTTGCCTAGCCGATAAATAGCTCCTAATCCAGTCCTAAACAATACCCCTAACTCCCATGTATCCTATTTTGTTCGAAATTGGAATGGACACCGTATCGAACGCTTTTGCCAAATCTAGGAAAACGCCAATACAAGATTTTACCTCATCCAGAAGGATTGATACTCTCCTCACTAAGGCACTGACAGCGTCTTCAGTTGACCTCCCCTCTCTGATACCGAATTGACTGTGGTAGAGCAGTTTGTTACTTTCCAGGAAGGTAACAAGGCGTTTGTTAACAACCTTTTCCAAAATCTTAGAGAATGTTGGAAGTAGTGAAATAGGACGATAGTTTGAAGGGTTGTCTTTTGGCCCCGCCTTGTGGATTGGACATACTGTGCCGGCACGTACGCCCGACACAGATATGCGGAAATATCTATTCCCACGTAATGTTAAGATAAGACAACTGTCACAGATAAGGTATATTTATTTTCATCACGTAGTTTTGTAGTAAGTTGTATATAAGCTTATAGTGTTTCCTATTATAAATTAGTCTAGTATTTGCTCGCATCTCAAGCCTTTTACTTTACTCCCGAAGATGTCGCTCTCCTTATAATTGCCTTGGCAAAGTGGTGACCCGACTTCTGAACATCAGCAACCTTCGGTAATAGCAGCATGGACCCAGCCGCGAAGAAAACTACTTGTGCTGCCACCTTAGAAGTGCAGCAAGAAGCACTTCGTCCAAGATCGCCGAGCCCCGACTTCGGTTTGCATACCTATTTAAAACCACGCTGCAGAACTCCATAATCAAGACCCCACCCAAACCAAGGCGACATCAAGCAAGCCATGACCGGACCAGATTTGAAAACGGACCAGAAGCCAAAAGATTTCAGCTGAAGATTTCCCGCATCGCTGACTGCTGATTTATCAAAATGGAGCTCGCACCAGCAGAAACTAACGCGTCGGAAAATTCATTCAAAGCAAGCAGCTCTTCAAGTTCAACACATAGGAAGCCGTTCCAGCCCCCAGAAGAGTATTGAAACATCATCGATATACCTAATTCAACGAATATTGAAATCATCCAGGAAGAACATCGCACGAAGAAAAATCAAGTCACTGAAGAGAGAGAGATATATATATATATATATATATATATATATAAACGATTGGTGTACAAGATGTGCCCTATGTTGCCAAATCCCAAGGTTTTTATGCACACAAATTTCATCAATCGACAACTTAATATTGACTCAAGAGTGAAGAGCACGCACGTACATATAACGTACGAGATCATTGACTGCCTACAGCCAAGGTTACAGATTTAATGCTGACGCTGATTCAGCACAATCATCCTTATGTAGGTACGGTCGCAATTATAAACAAACAGTGTTTACAACTTCAACGACGTGCGATGTAAATTGACTCATCGATTCCTGAAAAACATGGGCGGCTGCAGCATCAGACGACTCTCCTGCGGATCTTTTCCAGTTATAGGTTAGGTTAGTTTAATTACCGCGAAGCTCCATTTTCCTAGGGTTTTTCTGTTTTCGTGTAAGATTTACCTTTAGATTAAGTTGAAGTATGCACAATTACTATCTGATTTATGTTTATTAAAATACTACTAGTTATTATTGCAGTTGATATAAGTTTGTTATGGTATCTAACTTAGATTTTTTCCATTGTTATAAGTATATTCATTTATTTTTTCCCTAAAAGGGGGAGTATCTGTGCCGGCACGTACGCCCGCCACAGATATGCGGAAATATCTATTTCCACGTAATGTTAAGATAAGTTGACGACCGTCACAGATAAGGTATATTTATATTCATCACGTAGTTTTGTAGTAAGTTGTATATAAGCTTAAAGTAATAATAATAATAATAATACCTTGGACACAATTAACACACATTGACCTAGCCCCAAACTAGGATTCCCTGTATCTTGGGTACTAGACAACGATACACATACTTATATAGATAAATATTATACAAAGATAGATAAACAACAATGACTACAGTACAAACATCAGTTCTCATCAAACAAATATTTGCCCCCGCCGGGACTCGAACCCGGGACCCTTGGCTTCGTAGGCAGGGTTACTGCCAACTCGGCCATTCGGGTCGTCATTATTCCTATGTCTAAGTCGTCGCCTAAGTCGTCGTATTTCCTATGATAAATTAATCTAGTATTTGCGCGCATCTCAAGCCTTTTACTTTACTCCCGAAGATGTCGCTCTCCTTATAATTGCCTCTGGCAAACATACTGCTGCTGTTTTTCCAAACTTCGGGGAATTGGCCGCTGGACATACTCATATTGACGATATGTTTTATAGGGACAGTAATATGACTCCTCAGTGTTTTGACGACAGTGTTGTTTATGCCATCTATTCCGAATGTGGTACTTGACGATAGTTGTCGAATAAAGTCGCTTAGTTCTTGTTCATCAGTAGGATTTAAAAACATTGACGTACTTTGTTCTGTGCTATTTGGTGAGATCATTGCTAGGGTATCTTCCTCCATATCCATGTCATGTCATGTTTTAACATTCAATTTGTAGATACATGCAGGCAGATAGACTCTGCGTTTATACATAAAATTTACTTTTATAAAAATATAATAACTGACTTCAAACAAGAAATTAACTTCAAACGCAATCATAAGTGGTGTGCTAACATCCGTTCAGGAGTTTTATGATAATGAGGTAACGATCGAAGGTCAAATGAAGGAATTGACTATTTTGTGGTATTAAAGTGCAATCAGCATCGTATAACAAATCGGTTTCCTCAATATATTGGTTTATATTATATATTAATACAGTGGAACTACTCAGAAAATAGCAAATTTTCTGAGGAGTTCCACTGGCTGTCTCTGAAAATCTTCATCACATCATTCACGCATTTAAAAAAATATAAAAGTCTTTCAAATCGGTTTGGAAATGACGGAGTTATGGTATAACTTACCCAGAAAAATTCAGTCGAATTGAGAACCTCCTCTTTTTATATTTGTATAATCCTGTGTGTCCATAGTAGGGTATAAAAAAACACCGGGTTAAAAAGAGTTAGTATTTTTTTCTTAAGAGCCCGAGGATTCAATCGCGTATTTACATTCAGTGAGATAATAATAAAAATTTGTTAAATTATTCAGAAAAATACGATAAATAATTTATAGTTCGATTGGAGCGTGTTTTCTTTTTACAGGTGCCATTTTCAATGCACCATATTCTTTTTAATCTTTCCCGAATGATCTATCATTGTGCTTAATATTCAAACCAATGTTATGAAATAGTATAAGATACATCTTACAATATTTCATAACGTTTTATTTGAATATAAATCACATAATCCAGTCCAATATTCCAATTTGTTGAATTTTATTGATTTATTCTGAAGAAGAAAGAAATAATTTATATAGTAAAATGTTATACTTAGGATTTACACGAAATGGTATTGCCGGTTTACAATTCAATATTTTTTTTTGTTGCTTCCATGGTTCCCACACTAGGAAAATCCTGTGTCGTGGGATCCCATTCTGACCTGTTGCCTGATCGGGGTGGAAGGTTGTAAGTAAGTAAAAAACGGTACCTAACTAGACATTTGTAACAAATTAAACTAAGAATATGAACAGAATGCATGTAGAGAGATAAATAATCATATTAACAAATAATATAATGATAAATATGTATAAAAAAGGTGTTTTTTTTTTATATATTGACAAATTGCTCGCGGTTTATTTAAGTATCGTGAGTATTTCCTCAGAGTCATTTGTAGTTTTTACTCAGCAACCATCGTTTTAGTGCTCGTTTTCCTTCAAAGAGCGTTAGGTCGGGCAGGCTTTGGAGACTTTATTATAGATAAAAGGGTACAGGAAGTCGCTGAATCTCTGGGAAAATGTGGTTTTAACAGTAGGTACTGTTGCGTTTATTACTCTTTTCCCAGAGCCGTACATTCCTGACTGCAGTAGATGTCTATGGACTGCCAGGGTGGCATTGAGTATATAAAGCCGCCGAACACTGAGTATTTGAAGCTCGTGGTAAAGATCGTCAGTGCAGTGTTGTCGCGGCTTTTTTGCCATGACTTTTAGGATGGATCTCTGGGCTCTTTCTACTTCAAGCAGCGCTGTTTTGCTTAAGCCCCCCCCGATTGAGATACAGTACGTGATCATGGATTGGCAGATGGAGGTGTAAATGTATTTTTGTAGTTTAAGGTCAGCGGAGTGTCTCAACAGTTTCATAATGTATATTACTTTTCTCACTCTCGCACTGAGGGCATGAATGTGGCTCTTGAAGTTCAGGTTTTCGTCTAGTAATACGCATAGATATCACATAGATTGAGTTCTGTGTATAGCAGGACATGAGCAGGTTACCTCATTGTACTGATTGTTGCCCGTCATCCTACAGTGGTGTATGGAGATGGTTGGTGTCGAAGGCGGAGCTGATGCTCTTGTTTTATAAAAGCAGATGTATTTTGTTTTGTTTCGGCATTTAGTGTTAGCAGGTTTTGGTTAAGCCAAGAGTGAACGTTTCTCAGGGCTGTCTCTGTCCTAGCGTATGCACCTCTCCAGTCTTTGTCATTAATTATCAGGGCCGTGTCATCTGCGCAGCAGAGAAGGTGGACATTATTACTATTTAGAACTCCTATGTAATTCAGGTACACTAAGAACAGTGTTGGACCCAGAATGCTGCCCTGTGGGACCCCAAAAGAGATGCCCTTCAGGTCGTTTTTCAGGTCTCCAATTTTGACTTGTTGAGTTCTGCTAGTCAGATAGGTCTCGAACCACTCTAGGGCCCCACCTCTCACACCCAGTCCTTCCAGTTTCTTAAGTAAGACAGGGACGGACACGATATCGAACGCTTTAGCGAGGTCTAGGAAGACTCCGATGCATTGCTCGCCCGTGTCTAGGAAGTTGGTCACCCGTTTGGTCAGTGCACTGACAGCGTCTACGGTGGACATGCCTCTCCTGAAACCAAATTGTTGCTGGAAGAGCAAATTGTTTGTTTCCAGATAGTCGACTATTCTTTTGTTTACTATTCGTTCGAACAATTTTGCAAACACCGATAGTAAGGAAATCGGGCGGTAGTTGGCGGGGTTGTTTTTAGGACCGCTTTTATGTATGGGTGCGACTACCGCTGATTTCCAAACCTCTGGAAACTGCCCTGATGAGAGACTGAGATTGTATATGTGTGCTAGAGGTGTAGCAACGCACAATTCAGTAGCTTTAGTTAGGCTATTTCCAATACCATCCATTCCCGGTGCTTTGTTGTCCGCCAGTCCCGCAATGATTGCTCGAATTTCGTTCTTCGGTTTGTGAAATAAGGAGCCCTTTGGTCCTTTTTCTGACTTTGATTTTGAGGCCAAGGAGTTTTCAGTCTCACCTGTGTTGTTTAGTATCGTGTTCGATAGAGAGGAGCCGACGGAAGTAAAGTATTCGTTACATCTTTTGAGAGAAATTATGGCGTCGTCGTCTATTTTTAGCAGTTTCGAGGGTGGGGGGTTTCCTTTGCATGTGTAGCATATATTTTTGATTGTTTCCCAGAGTTTTTTTGGGTTGCCTGTGTTTTGGTTTAGTTGTTGCTGTTCGTAGTCGTGCTTTGTTCTATGCAGAAGATCGTTGCAGTAGTTTCTGTATCTACTGTATATGAGCTTTGCTGTCTCATCTTTGGGATTTTTTTTTGTTTTTAGGTGTAGTGCGTCTCGAAGTTTATTGCACCTCATCAGTCCCGGTGTAATCCACGGTTTCATATTGAATCTCGATCTGCTGACTGTGAATTTTTCGGTATGATTAGCAACGATGTTTTCCAGGGTTTTCGTGTATAATTCTGCAGCCACGGATGCTGACGACGACTCAGTTATTCGGGTCCAGTCAGCTTTCTGTAGGTCACAGAGTATGGCATCGTGGTCTAGCCTAGTTTTTATACGGTTTTGGCTCTGGTCGGGACGCTTGCCTGCTAGTGCGACTATCACTACCATGTGGTCCGTTATATCTGAGTTACAAATAAATCCTACAGCATCCGCACTAGTGGGGACAAAGACATGATCTAAGCATGAGTTTCCTCTAGTCGGCTTTGTTATTGAGGGTTTTAGACCAAACTCAGCTAACAAACACAGGTAGTTGGTGCGGCCCTCGTCGTCGGTCATAACAGAGCCCGTTATCGTGTTGATATTGATATCACCTGCAAGAATGACGTTCTGTTTGCTGCCCAGTCCATGAATTGTATTTTCTAGATCTACGTTGAAGCATTGAAATTTTTTGTAGTTCGGTGATCTGTAAACAGCCAGAATTGTCGCGCAGTTTTTTATTTCTAGAATCACGCAGTTAGCCTCTCGAAATTTCGGTTCTTGTACTTGGGTCTCGCGGTCATTACGGTAGTACACCACCACACCGCTGGCCTGGTTTATGTGGTTAGTTGAGGTGGTGAAATCGTAGTTTTCGATCGTGGGAATAATGGTGTTTTCATTGAGCCAGCATTCTGTGAGAATTATGACGTCAAGGTAAGTATTCAAGCGACCAAGCAAAACACTGAAATAATTAAAGTTGTGATTGATGCTTCTTATGTTAAAGTTTAGGATTTTTAGATTAGTATGCTCGCTTAATAGGTTTTTACAACTTTCTGGTAGGTCTACAAAGTGGCACGGTGTCTCGTGAGTGTTATCTAGATCGTATGAAAGGCTTTCCATTAGGTAATATCTGGTGGGAATAGTCGGTTGTACTTGTACAAATGTGCCACAGAGGTGTTTAAGTTATTTATGTGTTATTGTAATTGGTAAAGATGAGCTTTGGTTGGGAGTATTATGTATGTGTCTTAAGAGCAGTGATGATGTCTACGTGAAGCGTCTTCAATAAATATAAGAACACATAAATTACAGATTATTATGTAGGTAAAAAATGACATGCGGGAGTTTGTACACTCATAGGGAAATATCGACAAAGGGACTTTTTCGTCATGCTGAGCCAGTTCGTTGGATTAATTTGGGATTCATTCATTCATTCTTGCAGCGCCCTCTAGTGACAAGTAACAAACAACAACCTCAAACACAAAATGCGCAAACTCTGGTTATATTATACAGACATACATATCATATCATAATCATAACTTTGCTCTTATTTTATTGTTGTTTTGTTTCGATGTGTAGATATATAATTAATTGTATAACAAACTCGGGCCATGATTTTGAGCTCATTTTGTATGGAATAATATATCTAGGGGTTACATGATCGAAGGGCAAGATAGCTTCAGATAGCTGCCACGAAACGCCGCAATTCCATGACAGGGGACAGAAAGGATGATGGTGTTGCTTCTGTTGGTGTGACGACGCGAATATCTCTAAGCAAGCTTCTCAAAAAGGTATTCTGGCTTTCCTGTTAAAAATACAAAACAGAAGGGTAGCAAAAAAGAGATTGTTAGAGACATTCAAGAACTTTGTGACATGAGTACGCGGAGGGATGTTAAAACAATATCTAGTGCAAGCATTCTCTACTCATTGAATTAGCCTCTCAATAAATTTGTATAGGTACAAGCAGGGGCCGTACAGCAATACGCCATAATTAATCTCGGATATATAGGTATATACAGTTTTATGGTTTCTATGCTAGCTGTCTAGATAGCTATGTAATTAATTTTATCTAATCTCATATCGTAAAATTCGAATTACAGACTTCAGAATATTTTTATATTCATAATTCAAAATATCTTTATTGCACATAAATAATGGGAAATATTAAACTGCATATCAAAAATACTGATTTGCACAGCAAATATCAGGGCAAAATGCTGCGGTAGCTTAGGTGAAGGCTTCGTGTTAGGTTGAACATCTACGAACAACATGTATGAACAACAAAAAATACTTAAAACACAGACTACACAAAACATAAAAAGAAGTTTGGTGATCATTTATCCAAACACAATTTGGTGATCGTTTACTAATTCTGGCGGTCGTTTCGAATTTATTGGTAGTAAAATAGGTGCGGTGCGGTTTTGATGATCGTTTAACCATAGGCCATATTTATTTATTTTATTAACATAACATAACATAGCGTCACGTCTTTTCCCATATGGGGTGGCAGAAGCACAATTGTGCCCACTTTGAGCCAGTTATGCAATACTCCATTTTGCGTGACAGAAGGCTAGCCCAACGCCGCATCTATGGAGTAATGAAGGTTTCTTCACGATGTTTGCCATTTTTGTTAGAACGTCCTGTAAGGATGGCGCTCCGTGGGTCCTTTTTAAAAAAACACTTTTATTACTGCTGCTGAATAAATTTATTTCACTGTACTACACACCGAATTTTAGACAAAAATAACGAGAGTTTACAATGTATGTATCGGACAAAGGTTGTGGGGTGACTGCTGCCAGTCTCTATCGAAAACAGTTTTATATAAAATGAATTAGCTTAAGTCAGCGTTTACTGCAAACTACATTCGGTTATAACATCTCCCCCCATAAGACTGAGCTTTATCAATTTAAGATAAACGAAGGAGTAAACAAAACAAATAGATTTAGATTAAAATCAAAATAAGATACAGTGACTAAATACTAACTTGAATGTCACCTTTACTATCTTTAAGCAGTATCGCTACACTATAATAGTAAAATCTAAGTTCCGAAATAGAAATCAATAATTTTTAATATGTTATTTTATTATTAATAGTTACTTAAGTTCCGATTTGCGGGTATTTTTTCAAAATTCCTAAACATAACTTTACTTTTGTTTTTATTTATTTCTATTTCACGCAGGCTTCTAACAGACTTCTTATCGCATTCAAATGATTAATCAGATTCTGTGAATTAAATAGATGTATTATACTTTGTTTCATTTCTACAAGACTTCTTATTATGACACTGGTTATATATTTGGATGCAACAAGATGTGTTTTTACAGCAGGGTGAAAACCATTTCTTATATGCCTTATATACTAAGTAAATTATAATAGCTACTACTATGGCATAAGTAGTTCCAGAATAATAATGTCCGTATTTAAATATATGGGACTGATTCTTAGCTTGATTAATTTGGTTTTCAAGATTATCAAGTTTATGAGAAGCTAGTTTCAGTGATTCTAAATCAACATCAGTTATAGAAATAGCAGAAATTACACCTGCACTATTATTGATAAAATTATACTTACAACAATCATCTTCGATTATGTTGAAATCGATTAACAATTGGCTTGGCAAAGTTTGATTATACGTTTGAGATGAGTGAAACTGTAAAGTCTGAAAGTATGCTGTACAATCTTCTTTTAAGGATAGAATTCCTGCACCTTGCAGGGTATAATCTGTTATATTGTTTTTACATTTCATTGATAATTTGTTAGGCTTAGACTGTACATAGATAAATCTGCCATCATTAAGTTTTTGCCATATATTAACATTACCATATATTATCTTAAAGTCACAGATATCGGGAAGAGACAATGTTACTTCTGTTAACAGTTTTGTTTCACATAAAGGATTGTTTATTGTAGATAAAACAGAGGGTAATGGACAGATCATATACTCATAATTAACCTTATGACAATCACTTAGGCTATCTAATAATGCGTAACTTAATCTATCATCCGTAAGGGCTACATACATTTTAGATGAATGAATTAAAACATAAGTTTGGAAGTTGTACTCATCTTTCGGTGTAGGCAACGGTAAAATCTTATAAACATTAAACTTAACTGGGTTAATCAAGGGTATTTGAATTACAAACATAATCTTATTATTATAGTAATATGAAGTCATCCTAGATAGATCTATGATACTATGTATATTCTCTAGTGATAGAGAAACTGGGAACTCAATGTTCTTTTTATACATCTTGCTTTTACTTAGCTCGTTAAACAGGTGAGTGGGAGTCAAAACATACGGATGTAAAATATTAGCTTGTAACGTACTACCTCCTTGACCATATTGGCTACTGGCGGATTAGCCAGTTAAAAACTAAAACTATAAAAATTCGAAAATTCGGGTCTGGAATCTCGTCTGGCAGCTGATTGTTTTTTTTTGGCAGACATTGTTTGAGCTCTGAAACGTGAGGTTGTATCTTCTGCATCAATAATTTTTAAGTCACGCCTTTAGTTGCGGCGATGGGCTAGTCCCTTTAGTACTGTAATGGAGCTGAATGTTTAGTTGCTGTAAAGTGCAGTAGTTGATAATTATGAAACTTCCCTACTATCCCCAATCCATGGGTAAGCATTGGTTCGTAGTTAGTCTTTCTTATTTTCGTGTATTTTATACTCTCTATGTATTTCCCTTTTCTATACAGTGTCTATTGGACTGCGGCACTCTTAGATCCTAATTACCCTAGGGCCCTCGTCGGAAGTCTCCGTGTGGGGAGCCGTCGCCTGATAGCTGGGCGCTGTAGCGCTTTTGTATTCCTATCATTCACACTGGTCTCTTTCCAGGGTTCCACGCTGAGGAGTAATATCCTCCTGGCGCTAACGGAGCTCTGAATTGGTTCCACGCTGAGGAGTAATATCCTCCTGGCGCTAACGGAGCTCTGAATTGGTTCCACGCTGAGGAGTAATATCCTCCTGGCGCTAACGGAGCTCTGAATTGGTTTCACGCCGAGGAGTAATATCCTCCTGGCGCTAACCGCATGATCACTTGTTGACGTCTGGAGAAGTGGACCAGTCGGATTGAGTCTACCAAGGAGCTGAAATCTACAAATTCCCGGCGAGTCCCTATCCAGCGTTTCAATTATATCACCAATATTCGACTCACGACCCTGTGATTAATAAATGAAAATCTTGAGCCTGCCAACAATCTCTTTTGGTCAGGTTAGAGTCTCACTGTTTCAAGGGAATATTGGTGATAGAGTTTTATGTCTGGTCAGAGTAGTTAGGCCATAAGAGCGCCGTAGAACGCTAGATTTCTTTCGTAGCTTGTATATTTTGTTGTGTTTATTTTTGTCTGACAGGAGTATATTTGATCGTTTATCTGGGTACCTACCTCATTTCTACATTATTTATGGTCGCAGTCTGACGGCCGTTGTCATATTATAATTGTTGATAAATATTTTCCTCCAAATTCTCAGTACGAAAAATAAATTAATAAATTGTGAAGATTTTAGTAGGGAAACTTTTCGGACTATTAAATAATAAATAAGGTTTGTGTTTAACGGCCGATTTCTCCTACATTTAATCTGTTGTTGACGGTCCTTTATCAATTTCAGCTGTCAAAACGGTAGATCAATGGCTTGATTTTGTACCAGAAACCGGGCGTTAGTCGTGTACTCTGCTTACTTTCATATAAATTTGTACAGTTTACTAGATAGGTAGTAAACATGACGTTTCCTATAAAATATCTGTCACTAAATAAGGCTGAATTGGAGTATGAGGTTAGCTTCGAGGAGGTATACCGGGTTGTACTTGTGCCGAGCGATCTGTGTCTGTCTGAGAGCACCTCCTGTCTGAAGATAGGCTGCGACAGCGTTCTGTCTTATTCAATAGTAGTTAACGATTCCTTTATGTATGTAATAAGTATTTTGAGCCTTGTATTCTAAAAACCATCTATATCTACAGCTATGTAAAAGTTCTTTATTGTGTAACGTTACTCTGCAATGTCTGTTACTTTAGCTTATGGCCTCTTGAACTATAATTCTCTACTTTTTTACTCTTTGTTGTAGAATAGATATTCTACTCTATTATTTTCTGTACTACTAACGATGCAGGAAGTCTTGAACACTTGAGGGAGCTGCCCCTCATGGTGTTATTCTGCGTTACGATAGTAGCTAAGCTATCGGGGCGTTTATGTACTAAGGTTCTTATTTTAGTTCAAGGGATCTTGCTTATTTTTCAACTTCTGACAGTTAGTCTGGGTGTGCATTTGGCTATAATAATGGCACCCTGTGTGTAAGGCTGTGTTTACACGATGTTAGTGTGAACTCTTGTATGAACTTAGTATGAATTCGGATGTCTGATTGTTGGTACGAATGTGTGATGTTTGTATGTAGTTGAGCTAGACTGTTAGTTATATATTTCTCTGACATTGTAGATGGCGAGTTTTAGAGAATTTTATCTTTAGTAGTTAATTTGGTAAGTTAGTTTAGTTTAGTTAGTATCTTAGCGGATTTTATCAGGTAAAATCCTACCCAAACAAGACGGGTATGTAACGTACTACCTCCTTGACCATATTGGCTACTGGCGGATTAGCCAGTTAAAAACTAAAACTATAAAAATTCGAAAATTCGGGTCTGGAATCTCGTCTGGCAGGTGATTGTTTTTTTTTGGCAGACATTGTTTGAGCTCTGAAACGTGAGGTTGTATCTTCTGCATCAATAATTTTTAAGTCACGCCTTTAGTTGCGGCGATGGGCTAGTCCCTTTAGTACTGTAATGGAGCTGAATGTTTAGTTGCTGTAAAGTGCAGTAGTTGATAATTATGAAACTTCCCTACTATCCCCAATCCATGGGTAAGCATTGGTTCGTAGTTAGTCTTTCTTATTTTCGTGTATTTTATACTCTCTATGTATTTCCCTTTTCTATACAGTGTCTATTGGACTGCGGCACTCTTAGATCCTAATTACCCTAGGGCCCTCGTCGGAAGTCTCCGTGTGGGGAGCCGTCGCCTGATAGCTGGGCGCTGTAGCGCTTTTGTATTCCTATCATTCACACTGGTCTCTTTCCAGGGTTCCACGCTGAGGAGTAATATCCTCCTGGCGCTAACGGAGCTCTGAATTGGTTCCACGCTGAGGAGTAATATCCTCCTGGCGCTAACGGAGCTCTGAATTGGTTCCACGCTGAGGAGTAATATCCTCCTGGCGCTAACGGAGCTCTGAATTGGTTTCACGCCGAGGAGTAATATCCTCCTGGCGCTAACCGCATGATCACTTGTTGACGTCTGGAGAAGTGGACCAGTCGGATTGAGTCTACCAAGGAGCTGAAATCTACAAATTCCCGGCGAGTCCCTATCCAGCGTTTCAATTATATCACCAATATTCGACTCACGACCCTGTGATTAATAAATGAAAATCTTGAGCCTGCCAACAATCTCTTTTGGTCAGGTTAGAGTCTCACTGTTTCAAGCTTTAGCAAAGAGGATAGAGTTCAAAATTGTATCTAAAATATTAGATACTGAAAGTAATGATGCTTCAATTAAATTGAGAATGGAATTGATTTTTGAAAGATTTACACAGTTTGTAGTTACTTTATTATTTTGTTCAAATATGTAATTTAGTTTTTCGATTTGTTCATTTATTCTTTTCTCATTGTCATTTAATTTTAGAATAGAGGTATTGAAATTATTTATGGTTGATTGGATAGGTTCTGAATAACTTGTTCCAAGGACGAATCTGAAACAATTATTGTGCTAACTTTATTTCATTCATGTGATATTTCACATGTTTCCTATTTATGCTGACTGTAACATTATTCTTGTCATTTACTTTAACTATCTTATAAGGTCCTTTCCAGATTGAGGACAGGGCCTTGCGCAGCCTATGATGTTGTTTAATGTAAACCATATCTCCTGATTTATACGTTTTTGTTCTGGATGAAACATCATAGTATCTTTTTGATTGTTCTTTACTTTTAGTAATATTTTCTAAAGCTTTTTCACGGGAGTAATTCATTCTGTACTGTAAAGCGCGTATATATTCGGCATATGTTGTGCTATCACTTGAATCGTATAAACAACTGGGAATAGAAGGTTTATGGCCATACAATAGTTCAAACGGAGTGAATTCTGTTGTACAATGCGGAGTTGTATTATAAGCTAGTATTGCAGTTGCTAGATAGCAATGCCAATCGTCGTGATTTTCAATCACGAAAGACTTTAGGTACTCCTTAAGAGTCGCGTGACTACGCTCTAGAGCGCCATTTGTTTGAGGGTGATAAGGTGTAGAGAATAAGTTTTTGATCTTAATTTGAATTTCAGTCAATTGTTTAAATAATTCAGATGTGAAGCATGTGCCTTGGTCTGTGAGGATCATTTTTGGAAATGAAAATAGTGAGAAGAAATGTATGAGGTTACGTGCAATCTCATCAGTAGTAGAGGTTATCATAGGATAGGCACAAGAAAATTTCGTTAAGTCATCCTGAAGAGTTAAAATGTACCTGAATTTTTGAAGGCCAGCTTCAGGCAAAATTCCAACAATATCTAGAGCTAATCTCTCGAATGGCTTAGTGCTCGAGGATGTTATCACCATGGGTGCTTTGTTGGAAGCTCGTAGTGGTTTATTTACTTGACATAATCTGCAATCTTTTACGAAACGTTCAATATCTGCCCTCATTCTTTTCCAATAAAACGAAGCTTTGATTCTGTTGAGCATGCGTTTTACTCCTGGGTGACCAGCTATGGTCGTGCCGTGATTTTCTTTCAGGATATTTGGAACCTCGGCCGGAGTAGGATAACGAATTTGGTTTTTATAGATATGTACTTTTATGTTTGTGCCATGAAATATCTATGATAATCATATTATATATTTTTACATAAGCTAGCTTGGTGAAAGGTTCTGTAAAATCTGAAATAGCTAGCTCCTTATCTTAATCATCTTCGGAAATGATCAAGTCTCTCAATTTGAGTAATAAATTATAAATAGTTCTGTAACTCGTTTCATCATAATGATGGATTTTAGTGTATAAGAAATAGAGCTTCTTATTAGTCGCCTCAACTGACTGCACGGTTTCAAGTTCCCGTTCGGCTGATAAGAGCTCGGCGGAATTGTTTACTACGGATAACAGTTGTTCGCTGTGCGGCATAGAGCTATCAAAATCTAGAAAAACTGGACAAGCTATCGATTTAAGTTTCGTGGAAGTTAAACTTTGGTTATATTCCTGAATTTGCGTATCATTAGAGATTGATTTCGTGAATTGTTTCTTGAAAAATTGTTCATAAGTTGTCTTATTTATTCCTGAAAGAGTGATGGCATTTACTGGGTTACGAGATAGAGCGTCAGCATTTGAGTTTATACGGCCCGGTTTATAAACTATCTCGTAGTCATACTCCTCTAGTTTCAATCGCCATCGCAATAAACGTCCTCCTGGATCTTTTGCATTGAAAAGCCATGTAAGGGGACGGTGGTCAGTGACAATTCGAAATTTATACCCATAAATATATGGTCTGAAAGTGTTGACGCCGAAAAGAATAGCGAGAAGCTCCTTTTCAGTCGTGGAGTAGTTTCCTTCGCATTTATTTAATGTACGAGACGCATATGCTATTGGCTTATCCTTTCCAATTTCGCCTTGCGACAGTACTGCGCCAATGGCGTAGTTAGAAGCATCTGTAGTTATGATGAATGTCTGACTGAAATCTGGGTACTGTAATAATGGTGCTGAGACTAACTTTTCTTTCAGAATGCTGAATGCTTGTTCTTGTTCATGAGACCAGTGAAACACTGTGTCTTTTTTCAATAATGAGGTTAAAGGTTTAGTTAAGTGAGAGAAATTCTCTATGAAACGTCTATAATAGCCGGTTAGTCCTAGAAAAGATTTTATGTCTTTCGGGTTCTTGGGTGTAGGGAATCCGGAAATAGCCTTTACCTTGTCTGGGTTAGGCAAAACACCCTTGTCGGTTATGACATGCCCGAGATAAGCAACTTCGCGTCGCAAGAATTCACATTTGTCAGGCTGCAACTTCAAGTTGGCCTCTCTGAATCTTGAAAATATGAGTTCTAGTTTTTGCATGTGAGATTGAAGGTCATGTGAATAACAGATGCAGTCATCCAAATATATATAACAATGAAGACCTTGGAGCCCAGAAAGGACTAAATTCATGAGTCTCTGGAATGTGGATGGAGCATTTTTTAAACCAAAGGGCATTCTGGTAAATTCAAAATGTCCTGAGATACCATTAGTCGTAACACTGAAGCCAGTTTTTTCAGAATCTTTGGGAACTAGCAACAGCTGATGAAATCCTGAAGCCAGGTCAAGAGTACTGAAGTACCTTGAGTGACCTAACTGGTCTAGCATATCTGTTATGAGAGGAAGAGGGTAAACCTCTGAAACTGAGACGTCATTAAGGCGTCTATAGTCAATTACGATTCGCCATTTTTGCTTGCCAGAGGCATCGAGTTTTTTAGGAACAACCCACACTGGTGCATTCCAGGGGGAGGTTGAAGGGCGAATTATATTTTGGTCAAGCATTTTTTTTATTTGACTTTCTACCTCTTCTTTATGAATTTCTGGGAACCGGTATGACTTAACATGGATAGGAGGTGCATCCCCGGTATTAATAGAATGTTGAATTTTATCTGTATGAGTTAGGAATTCACCATTAAGGTGAAATATATCAGTATATTTAGAAAGGCAGGTCATCAACGCCTTCTTTTCTTCTGCGTTTAAGTGAGAGCATCGTATCTGCTCGAGAACCTGTCTAGAACGATCAGTGTTTGAAGAACTCAGCTGATGAATGAGCTCATGCTGAGCATCATCTGAGTCTGATGACGGAAACTCAAGGGTTGTTAATTGAACCTTGAAGTTATCTATTGAAATCTCGGATTCAGTAGTGTTTAATACTGATACGTTTACCCTATTGTTGGATTTGACATTGACTATGCAGTTTGCTAAGAACACACCTTCACAAATTTGTTGATCTAATATTAAGGCTTCTTTTTGGCCTGAAAAATCTGATAGATTGGCAATTGGGCATTCAATCACCATCTCTGACCGTGGAGGTATAACATATGATGGCTTACTAAAGCATATAGGTATCGAGTGTCCTTGCATGTTTAATGAATTTGTGGAATACTGCACGTCGATTTTGAAATGTCGAATAAAATCACTACCTATGATTCCGTCAAAATATAGATTGATCTTGTCGTCAATCGCGTGGAACAAAAAGTCAAATATTATTTTGCTTTTATCGGAAATTACGTGTTCAAAATTGAGCTGGATGGACCCAAGAGATTCACATGTGGAATCGTTGTCACTTAAACCTTTTAGAGTGACTGTTAACGGTCCGAGCACTGGTTTGATCAAACTTGACTGTTTTACAATAGAAATTGAGGACCCAGTGTCTATAAGAAAGCATAGAGGCTTTTCATTTAAATGTGTCTTTAAATAAACGTGTGGTAAAGATATTTTATTGTTCACGTTATTAATTTTATAACTCTTTTCACGTATAAAATCCCTAGAAGAAAAACTCGGTTTGTCGCGAATAGAGGGAATAGTTTTAGAATCTCCAAGTTCATTTGATTGACCTAAAATAATTTCAGGATTAACTTGTGTTAGGACAGATTTAAGAACACAAGATTTGAGTCTTTTGTCTTGAATTTTAGACTGAGGTAGAGGCGCATCAAAACCCTGATTTTTACAGGTGCTGCCTGGTAGCTTAGTTGAAAACTCAGTGAAATAAGGTTCTGACTGAGGGGAAGGTGCAGAAGAATCCTGTGCCACGGCGTGTGTGCTACAGGTGCGACCTTGCAACTTTGCTGAGGACTCAGTAGACAAAGACTGGTCAATTTGTCGAGATTCATTTTCCATCATCTGTGCTGGGGGTAATTTAAGAGCATAGGGTTGATTTTTAATCTTCCGTGCTGGGGGTAATTTAAGAACACGGGGTTTACCTATAGAAGGCTTATCATTCGTGTCGTTTACATTATTACATTGTTCCGGCAGACACGAGACCGAAACAGTGTTTAGTTTAAATCAACTTGGTCATCAGAAGAAACGCTAACAACATGAACATTAGAGCGACTATTGTTTGGCGCGTTGTTGTGAAATGCACCTGCGCTTGGCGATGCAGCGTCGTGGGAGTCGGCGGCGTTTTGATTATTTTTATACTTAAGTTTGCGACACTCGCCGATCAAGTGACCGTGTTTCTTGCAATATACGCAAGTTTTGTTCGAGGAAAACCTTGAATTCTGGTTGTTTCTTTGAGCAACATGAGGATTCGAATTTACGTGATGGAAATTAGGACTTGAAGTTTTCGCTTTATTTTTGTAACAATCAGAGGCCAAATTTCCAGACTTCTGGCAAATAGAGCACTGCTTATTTTGGCGTTGTGCTAGTTTATAAAGTTCAGCTTTTCTTCCTCAATAGCATGAGTTATAGCATCTGATAGGGTCTTTGGATTCCTACAGCGCACTATGTGAGAGTAGTTGGAATTCATTCCCAACAAAAATGTGTTAAGGGCAAGATCCTCCATAGCGGCTAATCTGCCGATTAATTCTTTGTCATCGTCGCAACTATAATGTATATCAGACTGTAAACGTGTGAGACATGATTCAACACGTAATGAATATTGTGTCACATCTTCTGTGGGCAATTGCTTGCAATTTTGTAAGTCGACGAGCAAATGAGTTAAATGTTTTTTCTCTCCAAACGTGGCCTTAAGGAATTGTTTGATTTCAGGCCAAGTACTGAATTTCTTGAGGCAGCAGGCTAACTGCGCCTTGCCCTCAAGTTGTGACACGATATACTTGCATAAAACATCCTGTTGATCTGTACTAGCTAATGAGAATGCGTTTTCGCAATTAGTCAAGAATGCTGGCAACAACTCGCGGTCCCCATTATAGGGTTTTATGAATTTGGTCAGGAACGAAAGAGTAATTGATGAAGTCATTTTGGGTTTTTCTTTTTTTCTAATTGTTACTTTGGGGCTTTGGTTTTGGCTTTCAGAAGAGGAACTTTCTGAATCAGATGTAATTAATTTATCGGCTTCTTCTTCTAATTTTACTTCTTTTCCAGTCGACATTAAGTTACAGCTTTTGTAATGTAGTACAGATCATCAGTAAACACAATCAATAAAAATGTAAAATACAGTAGAAAGTGTGATTGCACTTTAAAAATAGTTATAGAAAGATTGTAAAAATAAATCTTGATGTATATAGTTGTAAAACTTGTAAAAATCACTTGCACATTCACTTCAATTAGAAAGTTAGGAATAGATAAAATAACTCACAGAATGATGACGGCACTCACGAACATTTTGACGAACGGCTTTTTTCAAAAACCGCGTAGAAACGGCGCACGGCAACTGCAGTGCGACGCAGTAATGACGTCAACAGGACGTCGAAGGCCCGGCGACCCAGGGAGTCGTATTACGGAGTACCTCGAAGTCACGTTGCGTTGTTCGTGATCCCGTTGACTTCCACGTGGAAAGTCAATATGAGCTGATGATGATGATGATTGGTTCACCCGTCCGTTTATGAAGACGGTGGTGGTGCAGACAATTGTGGTGCGGGCTCACTCGAAAGCGGAGACTTAACGTCGACCACAGCAGCAGGAAGCGTCCAGGATGAGATGCGGGCTCGCGCCTGGCAGCGGAGACTTATCGTCGACCTCGAGAGCAGCAGCGCGGGCTTAGGCTTGTATGCCCAAGTCTTAACGTCGACCACTGTCTATTAAAGGACCTTACTCCACAGAGCCACTAAATGGTTGTCAGGCGGGTAGTTATTTCGCGACGCGCCTAACACCTATGAATCTCAGTACTCACGAGTTTTCCTGAGATCCCACTTCTGACACCAAATTTGTAAGGATGGCGCTCCGTGGGTCCTTTTTAAAAAAACACTTTTATTACTGCTGCTGAATAAATTTATTTCACTGTACTACACACCGAATTTTAGACAAAAATAACGAGAGTTTACAATGTATGTATCGGACAAAGGTTGTGGGGTGACTGCTGCATTATATAAAATGAATTAGCTTAAGTGAGCGTTTACTGCAAACTACATTCGGTTATAACAGTCCGTATAATGTACTTAAGATAAATTAATTATCTCATTGGTACATGGCCAGGGGCCCAATTCCGGTACACAATGACAGCTCCATGACAATTACATGACGATTACGGTCAACTTTAGATATACAATATTTGGCGTTCGGAGAATATTTTTTAGGCAATTATGGTAAAAATTAAGCTAGTAGGTAAGCACAATAATTAAGTTAATCAACAAAGGGAATGGGATTACAAAGTCGTCAGATATTGGATATCCAAAGTTGACCGTAATCGTAATGTAATTGTCATGGAGCTGTAATTGTGTACCGGAAATGGGCCCCTGGAATCGAACCTGCATCTCCTGAGTGAGAAGGAAACGTGAAAATCATTAGACCACGGCGCTTTATTTTTTATATTTGTTTTATTCTATACAAAATATGGTTAGTTATTGGTTTAATACAGCAAAAATATGGGAGCTCAGTGCTCATACCGTACTGTACGAGAGAGAGGTTAGGTTTGTTTTACGCCGCGTCATAAAGCAGCTCTTCGTCCCTTGCCTTCCCCGCTGGGGTCTGCTGCTGTCATGCGCAGATATGTTCCCGGCGTTGAAACATCGAGTTCCATCCTTGGTAATTGACACAGCCGGTTGAACGCACGTCTCAGGGTGCCGGATGTGGTAAAGATGTCCGCAACACGTGGTACGCAGTCAGAACCTGGGAACAGGTTGGTGATTCGACCAAGAAGCCATCGGTTGGGAGCAAATTTGACATCCTTGACCAATGGTCTTGATCCGTAGTTGATTACCATCCACTTCTGTTGTGTTCAGGTAATCGTTGCATCAAATGAAAACTTTAGAGACCATGGCTTTTGTAGTATGATTTTAACCTGCAGTATACAAGGGTTCAAAATACTTCATTGGTTTGAAGATTGCTGAGAGAATCGACAGTTTATTGATTTGTGTAGGTATGACTGAATATTAGTAATGTTCAGTGATGAATTTCAGTGTCATTAGAATCCCAGAGCAAGGATTTTGAAAATTGATCTTTATCTAGATTTAGTAAGTTATTTATCAGTGTGTGTGTTATGTTTCTCATAAATGTTGTTTAATATAGTGGAACTATTTGAACACCATTTCCTCAGATGGAATTTGGCAACTTCAAGTTGATCAATTACGCCTTAACCAATACGTTTGAGGTATTTTTCTGAGTCTGCCCCAGAAAGCCAATTGTCTACATAACAATATTGTGAAATTGCCTCAGATACCGCCTTGTCTGAAAAATCTTGACCAAGTAGAGCTATGCGTCTGGTTGCAAAATTTGATGGCGAGGCAGTTTCATAAATAACTGTGTGTAGTTTGTAAATCTTGATCGGTGCTCTCGGTTCAAAGTGCCAAAAGATTTGTCGTAGGTCTTTTTGACTTTCGTTTAAACGTATACATCTTTTCGGTGTCCGAGATAACGACGTACTTACTTAATAAGATTGAGAAAAGATCATCTTGGACAGTTGGTGCGATCATTTGTAAATTATTGAATGAAACACCTGTTGTGGTCTTTGTAGACGCATTAAATACGACACGAAGCTTTGTGGTGAGACTTTTTAGCGAGATTTAACGTGATGAAGAAGAATTAGAAGAAAAAGTATTGGTTTCGTTTAAGTCAGTGTTTTCAGACATGTGACCTAGTTTTAGATACGCTTGTATGAAAGGATATCGGCAACAATTCTCTCGAGCGAATTTGTAATGTGTATGGACAAGAATAATGATATTTGATTGAATTTTTATTCATGAGTGCGATCCTGTAAGAATTTTTGTTGTTTGAGGCCATTTTATAAAGTTATTTGATGTTTATTTAACTTGAGGTTATGTTTACTTTCCTGTTGCTATCCGATATTAAACTATTTGTTTTGATGCACTTGTAGCATGCCGACCGCGTCGTGGGTTTTGTCGCGGAAAAGCGAGGGACATAGCTATGCGCCGCGCGCCGCGCCGCTATAATAGGTTATGCGCTATCCATCACCCTCCCGTCCCGCAACAAAATCCGCGTCGCGCTCGGCAAACTATGGGTGCAGTGGCCATAGCTTGCCGACATCGCGGGACTCGGTGTACGGTGTCCACTCTACTTCTCTTACTAGTACTTTGAGTCATTATAATAAGGAATAACTTGAACATGGAAAACTAGTATGCTAGTATGCAACAGATCTAGTTTCCCATGTTCAAGTTATTCCTTAGCTGTATTCCTCACACACGCACAAACGTACACATAAACATACCTCAATAATAAATATTTTATATTAGTCCTTAGTATTATACCTCTATACTATTGCAGTGCCCTATGGACAGGGTCCATAAATTATACCTAAATTTAAGAACAAATGTTTATGTACTTTATGGAAGCAATAAACCTAAATTGAAATTGAAATTGTTGGACCACGGGTCGGTAGTGATAGGTAGGTACCTATTTTGATTCAAGTAATAAATAAAACAAGATTATAAATTGTGGTGTTTATGCGTTTGTAGTTATATGTACCAGAATTGCCATGGGTTGAGTTGAATAAACCAGTTCATAATAGTTCGCGTTTAATTTCACACGAATATCACATTAGCGCAGACGCATTCAAAACTACGCAATGCCTTTCGGGAAAATTGAATCATTTCAAAGGGGCGTACATAATTGGGACGCTTATTTCAGAAAAATAAAGCAGTTCATGAAAATACCTGAAACTAAAACATTCGATCAATTGGCGTTGATAGAAATTCACATTTGGAACCACAACGATCGGAGATCACAGAACGGCATATATTTCGGCAGAGAAAGCAGAAGTAAGGCGAGACCGTAAGTCAATGCTTGCAATGCAAACGCAAAACACAGCTTGAAGCATATGGCCAAAACCTGTAACTTTACTACCAGTCAACAAAATCCACTGGAAGTAATTCTGAGGGACCAGTTCGTGTCGGGACTCACAAATGAGGATTTGCGGTCTAGACTTTTTACCGAGAAGAACTGGAGCTCGCATTATTACTGGAGGCAGCAGACCGGTACGCTATGGAGACGGCATCCGGCAGCAGTGCAAGTGGCAGCAGACCTGGTGGCGGAGCGTTGAATACGGAAGGCCTGCATCGTGTGGGCATGGCACGCGGACGTTGCGTGGCCCCTCCGGTGGCAGCGTCAGGGCCAGCTGCAGGAGGGCGCCGTTGCGGATGCTGTGGCCGAAAGGGATACGCAAGTGCAAAGTGCCGTTTCAAGCCGTTCAACTGTGACTTATGCGGAGAGAAATTCCACCTGAAGGTAGTTTGTACGAGTTACGAAGAGACCGAACCGACGCGTAGGAAACCAGAGAAAGGACAGTAGTTTTTGGACGATTCGAGTGATAGTGACTTAAACTTCTATAACTTAATAGATGAGAGCAGTAACGATACTTATCATTTAATACTCAAAGTCAATGGTAATTAAGTTTAAAGTAGACACCAGCAGTAAGATTGCTGTTATATCCGGCAGTGAGATAGTGTCCTAAAAGGGCTCAAAAAATTCAATGACAGGAAGACTAACGAGCATAGGCTCAACACAAGACACCTTGGGTATGACGGGCCGGCTAGTGCAGTTTATATCTCGGAGTGCCTTACCCCAAGAACAAGACGGCTGCATTTCCTCGCCCGAGATTCCGTTAAGTCGTACGACTATGAATTCTACTGGATCTCCTACGGCAAAATATATTTGCGAAAGGTGGTTGGCCTCCCCTTCGTGAGAGTGGACGATGTGTTAGTCCTTGACAAACTAAAGGAAGATTCTACTCTAGTTAAGTGACTAATTTTTGTCATCACTGCAATTTATAGTTTTTGTATCCTTAACACATGTATAAATGTTAAGTTAAATTTTATTAACTCTTTCACACTCCAATACACTTACACTGTACAACATTTTCTCCTTATAGCCCCACTTAGTCCAAAATTTCATGACAAGCTTTGTATGCTTCTCGTCCGTTGTAATTTTACTTTCCTGATATGTATTAAAATTCTTAAAATTACTCTGCTAATTCAAAATAAGTATAATACTTATATCAAATTACTATAAAATGATATACCAAAATCAATCTTTCTCGCAACCCGATCCCTATGACTTTTGTTTATTTTATTCATTTAGAGCTTGATACTATTGTTACTGACGAGCTTGATAACATAGTCGTATCGGAGTCAAGGGCCTGTGAGGTTGAAGAATGTAAACATCAGCTGCCAACTCTATCAACCTGCCTCACTGTAGTTTCCCAGAACATTCGCAGTATTTCGTGTAACATAAATGGATTCTTGGTATTGCAAACGAGGCTTAATTTTGAACCTGATGTCATAATACTGACTGAATGTCGTTTATCGAGCTCTTCTGTTATTCCCTACTTGCAAAATTACGTTCATTATGCCACTATGTTTAACCACATACAAAATGATGGCGTCCTCGCATATATTAAAGACGATCTAAAAGTTATAGTTGAGGAACCGCAATGTTCTGGGGCAAATTGCCTCTTAATCAAAATTGGGATTGAAACGTCTATAGTTGAAATTTATCGCTCTCCTTCGGAAGTCAATGTGGATCCATTTCTTGACCCGTTAAATTCTATCTTAGGTACACAAAATTCATATAATAATATTTATATAATAGGCGACATTAACCTAAACAGTCAGCGTCTTGATCTACGCAAAACTACACGTCTTGCCACTGTGTCTGACCGCGCATTATACCAAAGTTTCTCAAACTTTTTGTTAGCATTATGGTTATTTGTGGTGGATGCCAGGAGGAGGTGACTGACGCGATTCTGTGTTCAGCTTGCGGTATCTCCTTCGATTTCGCTTGTGTTTTGTGTTGTGTTTCGGCCAAGTACCGGAGATTGGCGGAGAAGAAGAAGAGGGAATGGATGTGTCCCACCTGCTCCGTCAAGGCACCAGTTGTTACGAAGCCGCCAGGCGGGGGGCCTGTCGTTGCTCCTCCGAGTACTTCTAAGCTGCCCCCGGGATCTCCAGCTGTGCCAACGCTCGAGCTCATCATGGAGCGCCTTGATGCCATGGTCCTTCAATTAGCTCCTCTGAAGAGTCTAGAAGTCATTCTCAGTGATATCTCCGAGTTAAAGAGCAAGACCAATGACATCCATTTGCGAATTAATGATGTGGAGAGCCGAGTTGTCCGCATGGAAGAGCGTCAAGTTGAAGCTGCTGAAATAAATGAACGGTTGTTACGTCTTGAGGAAGCTTCTGAAAGCCGAGAACAATGGCTGTGCTCCAATAATGTCGAGATAAAAGGTGTTCCCCAAACATAAGAGGAGAATCTTTTTGACATAATATCTAAAGTTGGGACCACCATTGCTTTCGCAATCCAGCGCGATCGTATTAATTTCGTTACCAGAGTTCCTTCGCGTGACGATAACAAGGGTAAATCAATAATTGTCTGCTTCATTCATCGCTACGACAAGGAAAACTTTGTTGCTGCCGGACGAATTGTGAAGAATATGTCACTGGCTGATATCGGGATGCAGGGACATGGCAGTGTCTTCGTCAATGATCATCTGACCATCGAACAAAAACAACTATTAAATTCGGCCAAACTACTGAGTAAGGAGAAGGAGTTCGAATTTATCTGGGTGCGTCATGCAAAGATTATGGTACGGCGCAATCAGATTTCACCTATTTTTCAAATCAAGGGACCTGTCCAAAATTACGTAATCTACAACTATTACTTTTAGTGTCATTCAACATTTTACAAACTTTGAGAACCACTGCTCCCTGCTACTATCCGATATTGCTAATGATTTCGCCTGTTGCTATACACACACTACTTCACTGCCTAGTAAACAACTTTAATTCCAACACCTTTTTAACTCAGTTCGTAATTACCCTAATGAGCCTTTCTGCAGTTTATTTAATGTCTAATTTGCCTCGTCGTCGCTGCCGCCGTCCGCTACCGTACTTGCTTATAAGTGATCATTGCTTTGCTAATAACCCGTTCCCATGTTACCGAGTTCGCAGCAAGTGCTTGTTGCTTTGCCTACTTTATTTGTTAATTAGTTTTTGCTTAGACATCTATTTAGTTTGTGATATTACGCCGTGAATAATTTAAATCTGTACTATCAGAATGTAAGGGGACTGAGGATAAAGACTGATATTATTTTTTAGAATATCCTAATGAACAACTATGATATTGTCGCTTTAACCGAGACCTGGCTTCTAGATGAATTTTCAGATAGTGAAATATTCGATGATAGGTACTTAGTGTGGCGTAGCGACCGTAACTATGCATAACTGGGCAGACAAGAGGGGGAGGCGTATTGATAGCTGTTAAGCGCGAATTATGCTCGACGATCAATGCATGTTGGCAGTCCTCCGCAAAAGAAATTTGGGTAACGATTCCATTGACTTGTAACGAAAAAATCGTTACTACATTACATTTGTGTTCACTCTATCTGTGTGACGAAAATCTTGGTAAAAGATTTAAGACACAACTTGAAAACTTTTGTACCAAATTAATTCATTTAATGACTGACAATGTCCATGATAAATTTCTAATAGTCGGAGACTTTAATATGAGTAGTATAACCTGGTCTTCCATTGATGGCGGTCTTTATCCATGTAATCTGATAGGTGAGCATGTGAAAGATTTTATTGACACTCTTACCCGTTGTGGTCTTCAACAATTTAACAGTTTTGAAAACAGCTTTGGTCGTATATTGGATCTAGTATTGTCGAATGAAAGTGTCGTGGCAATGTCATGTCTTGACCTATTAGTGCCAGAGAACCCATACCATAAGGCTTTGCATATAGATATACCTGTTGCATTCTTCACCCCATTAAAATACATTCCGCATGTTACCTTTAATTATTCCAAAGCTGACTATAAGCAAATACGTAAACACATCCATGATTTTGACTGGGTAGGTAAGCTTGTTAATGGCAGTGTAGATGACGCTGTCGATATTTTCTTTACATTAATTTATAAACTACGCAGCTTATCTAAGAACAATTACCCACCTTGGTTTAGCACAGCTCTAATCAAAGTCATAAAGGAAAAGTTCAAATATTTCAAAAAGTATAAAAACTATGGGAATCTTTTTGACCAAATGTCTTTTTCAATTTCACGTGACCGAGCAAGTAGAATGGAGCGTAAATGCCACGCTAATTACATAGCTAAAATTGAAGATTCTATAATTAAAAATCCTAAGACCTTCTGGTCCTATATTAAGTCAAAACGCCAAGGTAGTGCATTTCCCTCGAATATGTCTTACGATGGTAAAACGACCGACAATGGAAACACCATTAGTAATTTCTTCTCTGATTACTTTCATTTTAATTTTCTTATTACATCCAGCTCTGACAATGATAATGTGGGTCAAGCACATACACATGTCGAACCGCAGTGTCTGTGCGATATATTTAGTATCGCAGTTAATAGCTCCTATGTTCATAAGCTCCTTCAGTCTTTGGACCTGTGCACGTCTGCCGGGCCTGATGCTATACCGGCTTCGTTACTAGTTGCTTGTGCAAAAGAGCTGTCCGTACCCATCACAATTTTGTTTAAAAGATCTCTCAACGAAGGTGTCATGCCGTTTCGTTGGAAGTCTGCTTTTATTTCCCCCATACATAAAACAGGTTCCCGTGAGCGCGTTGAGCATTATAGGCCTATCTCAAAATTGTGTCTTATAGCCAAGGTTCTTGAGCGTGTCGTATTTACTCAATTATATGAAGCGCTTAAATCTAGTTTCAGTCCTATGCAGCACGGTTTCTTAAGGGGCAGATCGACGGTATCTAACCTTGTACTTTTCCATGACTATATCAGTGAGCATATGGACAATAACGACCAAGTCGATGTCATTTATATTGATTATAGTAAAGCTTTCGATCGCATCAATCACGACATCTTGCTGAAGAAACTTAGCAGAGTTGGTATTAGAGGCGATCTGCTCAAATAGTTTGCTTCGTATGTTGCAGGAAGATCTCAAGCCGTAGTTCTCAATGGTTTCAGGTCTTCCTGGATGAGTGTACCGTCTGGAGTCCCACAAGGATCGCTTCTTGATCCTCTGCTATTTATATTATTTATCTATGATATTGATCAATGTTTTCAATCCTCTAGATTTCTGCTTTTTGCCGATGACATGAAGATTTTTAGAGTTGTTAATGGGGTCTCGGATGGTGAACTCTTACAGAGTGACTTATATAGGCTTGACGGCTACTGCGTAACAAATAAGCTGGATTTAAATGTCACCAAGTATAATAAATAATTATCAAATTAAGGATCTTCCGCTTTCTAGAGTATATGACAGCAGAGACCTTGGTGTTGTTATTGACAGCAGACTTATCTTTGACCATCATATTGATGCAATTGTCAGTAAAGCCTCTAAGGCATTGGGGTTCATCATGAGGTCGTCGAAGTCGTTTAAGCGAATGAAAACTATTAAAATTCTATTTTGTGCTTATGTCCGCAGTCATCTGGAATATGCTTGGCAGGTTTGGAACCCGTGCTACGACGTTTACATCAATAGACTTGAACGGATTCAGAAGAAATTTACAAGATATATCGGCTTTAAGTTCAAGTTGCCCAAGCTCAGCTATGAGTATCGCTGTGCACGTTTACATTTGTTACCACTGAAACTTCGCAGGGATATCTCAGATATGGTATTCCTGATGAAAATAGTTAAGGGCACTGTTGACTATCCATCGCTGCTTGGTAAAATTAAGTTTAAGGTCCCTAGTCGTAACGTTCGTAGACGACCGTTGTTCCAATTGCCTCTCGGCACTGTTGACTATCCATCGCTGCTTGGTAAAATTAAGTTTAAGGTCCCTAGTCGTAACGTTCGTAGACGACCGTTGTTCCAATTGCCTCTCGTGCATAGCAATTACAGAGAGAACTCCATCTTGATAAGAGCGTGTTCTACTTTTAACCGTCTCGGTGACAGTGGCGACAACGGTGCTGACGGTGTTGATGACGACGATAATGATGACATTGATATATTCTGGAGCAGTGCACAAACATTAATTGATTCGTAATTTTTAACATCTTTGGGCAATGTTGGGTGAAGTAGTGGTGTGTTTTACAGTCGATTGTATTGTTGTTTAATTAATAATGATATCTTCATATTATTATTTGCTAATATTGCTGTAAGTAGATATTTTCCTAAATCACGTAATTGTATTTCAGCGTATAGTTCTGACTAAAAAGTTAGGTGTATTTTTACAAATTCTTTGTGTGATTCTTTACATTAATTTAAAACTTCAATGCAAGAACGTTTTGCGTTTAGTAAAATAATTGTGGGAGGTTATTATTAGCTCCATAGTTAATATAGTGTTTTGTATATAGTGAGCAAAGCTGTTACCTCTCCTAAAAATGTAAAATAAAATAAAATAAACATTATGCAGCATTTCACAGCCACTAGAACTTTTGACTATCTAAATCGGTGTGCCTCTCATGGTCTCCTTCCAGCGCACACTTTGCCTACGAGATTAGATAAAACGTGTTATAGATCACGTTATGCTGAAAACAAAAACCGCGCTATAACCCTAGTTGCAAATTACAGCTTGGCCGAACACAGTCTTGTCTTTTTGTCCCTCGACAGCAAACAAAAAATAAAACTCAGCTAGACCACTGTTACTAGGCTAAATTATAACGAATTAAGTTCTGACTTACTTAGCATCAACTTGCAACCAATATATTCCTTATCTGACCCTGACTCTGCTCTCAACTACCTTATATTGTCTGTCCAAACAGCAGTTGATCGTCACACCTCTACTTAAAAATTCTTATGTCGTTTCAAAGTAATCAAGCCATGGTTCACACCTGGACTTATACGATGCATGCGAAATAGAGACTGATTACATAATAAATCAATTAATTCTCCGGAAAAAGAAATACTTCTTACTTCGTACAAGAGGTAGATAGACATTTCTGTAACAATCTGCTCAAAAAACTTAAAAAGTGTCATGAACAGAATAAGCTCGCAAAGGCTGGCAATAATTCCAACCGACTCTGGGCAACCATAAAAGGGATCACCAACACTTCTACCTCAAAGAACTCGGCGACTGAGTTGCTTGGTTCTACAAACAATCCAAATGCTACCGACAATGTAAATAAATTCTTCGCTGATGTTGGTAAGAATCTCGCAGATAAAATAAACGCTATGGGTTCATCACAGTTTTCAGTTGATTCAACTCTCCCCACGCGAACCCCCAACAAACTCAAATCATTTGTTCTATTAGAGACTGATATGGGTGAGGTTGGGAGATTGATTTCTGGTTTAAAGAATGTCTGCGCTGTTAGCTGGGATAACATTTCAAACCGAGTTTTAAAAGTTTTTAGAATTAATAAAATTGTTGACATTTATGCCCTACACACATGATCTTAAAGAAACCATATATAAAACCCTGAAAGCATTCAATTATGAGAAAACTGAAGAGTTAATTTTGACAAATAGGTAGCTCTATCAATTTTAATATTAAATATAAAAATATGAGACTGTTTAGTCTCATATTTTTATGTTTAATATCAATATTATTACATATAAAATTATAATTACATATAAATCATTTATAAATATTACATGAACCTTAGCATACATTACGTACATATCGTTATTATTATTATTTTCTCACTCACCCTCTCACACTCACTCATTCATTCCCATACTACACAAAGAGAGGTTCACATACTCACTCTTTTCCCCCCCTTATGTTAGTGAATATTAATTATTATTATGATTATTTTGATTTTTGTATCGTTTATTTTAACGTTTTGACTGTTTTTCTGAGTCAGCTCTATTAGCAATTATATTATTTAGGGAAGAGTTGCTGAGCCTGAAATACAGTTTATACCTAGCTCAGGTTCAGATGTTTTCCGTATGTTCTGTTGTATTTTGTTTGATGAATAAACGATTATTATTTCTTATTAGTTTTTTGATGTTAATTCTAAGCAATTTTATGACAAGTATCTTAAAAACTTGGCAACGTACAAAAAAAAATAAAGCTTAAGTCTTACACAGCTACAATTATCAACCCATTGAGTTTCGTATTGGTCACGGTCAATCATTATAACACAGAATCACTTGAATTGTTTGCAATTGAGAATGGCGGTCCTCCGTTGGTTGAACGTACATGGATAAGACGTTTGAAAATGCAGTTGAATATAATTGGATGACCTAACGTAGCTGAAGCAAAATAAAAACTCATGCACATTCATTCCCCATATTTAGATATACCCAGTCAACAACAATACCCAGGATCGTAGCCCACGGGCACGAATGTATGCATCAAAACATTATTTGTGACGGTGCATGTACCAATCTGGAACTAGTCGATCAACATACGTACCTAGGCACGATAATAGACAGTAACTTCAATTGGGGTCCCCACAGCGAACTTATCGGCTAAGGGCTATAATAGTAAAACTAGTTATACTAAAATATAAACTTCCTTACAACATACTAAGATTGTTTTATTTATCATTGGCTGACTCTGTAATAGGTTATGGACTAAGTAGCTACGGTAGGACATATAAAACATACATAGATAACATATACAAACTACAATTAAGTATTCTAAAAAAGATTAAATCAAAGATAAAAAATTTAATACAAAGACGACAGTACAGCAATATTGGAATACTGTAATATTATCAATATCTATAATAAAACTAAGTTCCTAATAATGTGTGAAGAAAAAGAAAATATAATTAATGTAAAACGCCGTGCTCGACCGAAATCATTGCGTGCACTATCTTATATACCATGCATTTGTTGTACCTAGACTTTACAATGACTACGGTAGGCAAACGATAGAATGTATGGTACCGCTAGTACTCAATGAACTACCGAGCGAGGTCATTGATTCCCTGTACGTGGATAATCACAAATGTAAAACTGTATTAAAAAAGTACTTCCTACAACAATGTAAACACGGGCCAGTTTCATAGGTGGCGGAGGGACCTGGCGGTGTAGCAGGCGAGCCGTGAAATTTTACTAAGAAATCGCGACTTGCCTGTCACGCGGGGAATATCCGTAGCCTGTGAAACCGGCTCATAGAATAAAGCTCATAGCTCACCGGTATTTTTCAAAGCAATTACCTTTCCATAAGCGCTGCGAGGGCCCTTAGAACAAGAGCAAGCGCCTTCAGCGCGATGACGTCATCTATAAGGTTGACAGCTCCGATTATGGAGCGAGTAAAAAAACACATTCAAAAAAAGGAATAAAAATAGACAATAAGCATATAAAAGGAAGTTTTCTGTCGCCAACATGGCACCTCGCGGTGCAAAGCACCCATTAGTCAAGCGACAGTTGGCAGAGGGACCAGCTTTCTTACTGGACGGCGCAAAATTCCCCCTTTTGTTATGATCTAATAATTCCACGTGACCCGGGCCACACAGCAGTTACTCTGCCTCGCGGCCAAGTATGTACGTAGGTACATGTAACGAACTAGCTAAATTTCTAAAAGACAACCATAATGATATAATTTCGTACTCAGCTGTAAACGAAATAAGTTTCAAATTTGCCCTAGCATATAGTTCAAATTTTAACGGTATGGCAGAAGCATTAGTCAAGTCTGTAAAATACCATCTGAAACGCGTTCTAGCAATGCCTAATTTAGACTACGAAGAAATTAATACTTTATCGATTCAAATAGAGTGGATACTGAATTGTAGACCTCTCACACCTATTTCGTCTGATCCTTCCGATCTAACCCCACTTTCTCCAGCGCACTTTCTAATTAAACGGACTCGCACATTGCCACCTACACCCCAGGTGTAAGATACCCGGCAACTATCAACACTCTCCAGATAGATGAGAGTACAACAGTTGAAAGCTCATTTTTGGACTAGAAACTCAAATGAATATATTTCAGAGCTCCAGTCCTGCAGCAAGTGGCGCACCCAGGGAGCGCACCCGCAGCTGGGAGAGATGATTATCGTCAAGGATGACCGCCAAACACCCAACCGATGGCTGCTTGGACGGATCACAGCCGTCCACACGGGCAGCGACGGCGTTAATCGCGTCACCGACGCAGCGACGCAGACATGCAACGCAGCTATAGTTGGTTTAACCAAGTTCAACTTGACATCAGCTTATGTTAAGAGTAATATGACATGCACCCCTATTGGGAATTCACCTGTTAATTATACTTTGCATGCAACATTGGAATCTGTTCCAAGTAATTTAAATTAGTTCATAAGACAATAGAGGAAATCTCTAGCATACAAGAGCCACTAAATATTTCAAAATGTAAGCCCCAGTTAAATATTGCCCATCAAAACATCCAGGGGCTACTTGGCAAAGAACTTGTATTAGAATTATTTCTAAAAAATTCTGACATTGATATTATTTGTGTTACAGAACACTGGTTGAAGAAAAATATGATGTCTTTTAACATAAATAATTACAAAATTGTCAGTTGTTACAATAGAAAGACTGCTGATAGAGGTGGTTCTTTAATCTTAGTGAAAAATAATATTAAGGTGAAACAACGGAAAGATATTCTTGCACTTACTATCCTGTGTTGAGTTAGATAGCCATATTATTGTTTGTGTCTACAGGCCACCGAGGGATGAAAAAGGCCATGGCAATTTCGAAATATTTGAGAAAATTATGGAGGAAGCCCTCATTAAACTTTGTAATAACAGAAAAAAGTTAATTATTTGTGGCGATCTTAATGTAGATCTGCTTGTAGATACAACACTGAAGCGACGATTAATAAATCTGTTCCAATCATTTAATTTATGTCATGTATTTTTAGAGCCGACTAGAGTTACACTTACCAGCCAAACTTGCTTAGATAACGTTTTTTGTGACTGTGCATTCACAAGTAAAAGTGTGATTAACTGCTTACCTTCCGATCACAGTGGTCAAACAGTTTCATTCCCAATTGCTATTAAGGATAAGACTGGTCCATCATTTTATAGGCCTATTACATCCCATAGACTAGAGACATATACGAAAAACTTAGATATAAATTTGCCAGTACCGGATTTTTATGAACAGATCCCAAACAAAATCTACTCAGACTTCTTCAACATTATTCAGACAGAATTCAATAAAGTTTTCAAATTAAAGAAAGTCAGTGACTACAACGGCAAATCTAAATTTAATGACTGGGCAACGTTTGGAATTCGTAAAAGTAGAGTTATCTTTTATGACCTTTATGATCAAAAAACCTATTACTTTGATCGAAAATTTCATGACTATGTTAACAAATATTCCAAAACTTTCAAGTTGGTTTGCAGAACTGCAAAATCTTTACACATTAATAGAAAAATTCAAAATTCAAATAATAGAATGAAAACAGTTTGGCAAATAATAAACCGCGAAACTGGCAAAGTTATACCAAGGGACAATGATTTCTGCCTAAAGATAGGTGATGATGTTGTTAAATCCAACGCTGATGTTGAGTTTTTGAAACATTCTTCACCAATGTACCCGTACTCACAACAGACCATCTAAATTCATCTCCATATGAAGCAGAGACTTTTTTAAAAAATAACACTAGCGTCAGTAATGTATATTTAAAATTTCATCATGTATATCGCCAAGACATTGTCAAAACGTTTAAATTACTTAATTTAAAAAATACGGAAGACCTGTGGGGTATGTCAGTCAAAGTCATTGGTTCAGAAATTCTAGTTATAGTCCCACACTTGGCTTATATATTCAATAAATAAGTTGACGATGGGGCTTTTCCAGACCTCATGAAACACGGTAAACTGATACCTCTGTTCAAGTTGGGAGATAAGGGCGATCCTTCAAATTTCAGACTAATATCTGTTCTTCTAATACTAAGTAAAATATTTGAGAAGATTATACTCAATCAAATGCTCTTACACATCAACCGTACAAATGAACTCCATGCTAAACAATATGGTTTCACTAGGGGTAAATCGACTACGGATGCAGGTATTACCCTTATATCTCATATTTATTCTGCATGGGAGGCCGCACAGGATGCCATCGGAGTTTTTTGCGACCTGTCGAAGGCGTTTGATTGTGTTGATCATAATACGCTATTAATTAAATTAAATCATTACGGAGTTAGAAATAAAGCGTTGGATCTACTAAGATCATACCTAAGCAATAGAATTCAAAAGGCAGAAGTAAACGGCGTAAAATCTGATGGATCGGTTGTTAAAATTGGCGTTCCACAAGGTTCCATATTAGGCCCTTTCTTATTCCTGGTATATATTAACACGTTGAACGCCATGGGGGCCACCGGTGACCTCGCCTGCCCGGATCTATTGCGCCATGGCGGGCACCGGTGACCTCGATCAAGACTCATATTCCAAACGCTTTTACACGCCGCTGGTCACATTTACCGTACAATGCTCGTTTGTATGTGACCGGCGTGGCCCTCAAGAGTAATCCTTTGCAGTGGGACACGGCTGCCAATGAAATTTTAGACCATAGGAATCAAAGTTTAAGCATTGATGTATAAAATCTATTATTTGATTGTATATTGCTCTTACTCTTGCCAATATTTATTAAATTTATCAATATTTATTGACCGAGCGAGCGAAGCGTCCAGTTTCAAGACTAGCCAAAAATGCGTTTGTGCCTCTGTCTGTAAGTCTGTCTGTCTGTTCACGCCTACACACCGCATTTTTTATCAGATTTTGACGAAAATTGGCTCATAAGTTCCTTGATTTATTTAAAAAAAAACAACGATTGCGTTTTTTTATTGGGGGGGAAATAAGGGGGAAAAGAGGAAAAGTTTTCTGTAGTGTTATTTAACGACGAATTTCATTCTAATTTGAGAAGCACACTAAGGTCACCATTCTACACAAGATGTTGCATAAAAATCTAAAACGGGGAGTGGAGGGAGTTTTGCTGTAGCGTTATATATGAAAATGGTTAATAAGGGCTTGCGAGGTCTACTGTTGTCACAAAACAACTAGATAACATTGGTATGAAGGAAGAAAAACATCTTTAATTTTAAACATTATTTATTTTACGACAGACATCAGAAAAAAAATATACCAAAAAATATATGAAAATTAGACATAACGGTGACATTTATTAAAACAGGGTAAGCACATGTTTGGTTCTTCATCACATTGAGCACAATAAGTGTTAACTTTCTTAGCTTTGTTTTTTGCTAACTTTCGGCCAAATTGTTGTACCATATCTTTGTAACATTGAACGCAAAAGCGTCTAGTATCTCTGACTTTACCGGATCTAGTTTTCAGCTCATGCTTCAATCTTCTGGGCCTTGGTGGATTCAATGCCCTTGCTTCGTTTTGTGGGGGATCAAATTGGTTGGTTAGATATTCTACTAGGGTCTTTCTGAATTCAACCATGAAAATTCTGGATTTGGTAGTTTCGGTATATATAATCCATGCATTTACAACGGCAGTGTTCAACAAAAGCTCTATACCTAGCTTTTTGTACCATTTTACGGTCTTGCGTAAAGGCGAAGAATATGAACCCATTTGATCACTCAGATCCACCGATCCTTTTGACTTATTATAATCCAAAATCATTCTTGGTTTTGTGATTTCTTTGCCTTTCTTGAAGATTTTAGACAATTTATTTGAGTGCTTAGTAGACAACATATACACATCGCATTTGTCCTTCCATTTCATGATTGTGATGCCATCTTCGTTTTCCATCGCCATGTTATCTCCTCTTTGTAGTTTAGTCTCTATTACATTTTTAGGTAAACCTTTTCTGGATTTTCTGATTGTTCCTACCAAGTGTGTATTATTTTTCAGCAAATTATACGCTAGGTCCAGGCTAGTATACCAATTATCCGTCGATAATGTGTGCCCTTTGTTTAGTATTTCACTGCAAAGGGACATAACTACCTTTGTTGGAGTAGTGTTCACAGTATCTATGGTTTTCCCGCTATATAAAGCTAATTTGCATGTGTACCCTGGAATAGTACATAGTTTGAAGAGCTTCATACCGTATTTATGCCGCTTACTTTTATTGTATTGTCGAAATATTATGCGCCCTCTATATGGCACTTGGCTTTCATCCACACAAATGTCTTCCTTCGGGGTATAGCATTTTTGAAAGGTATCGTTTACCATATCTATAATTGGTCTTATCTTGAAGATGCGATCTGTTTTATCTACAGTTTGATTGTTGGTGAAATGTAGATATTGCAGGAGTATTTCAAACCTATTTCGGCTCATAACATTTGATGGAAAATTCTGTCCCATAATTTTGTCTTTGCTCCAATAATAAGAAACTTTGGGAAGTCGGTCTCGTTAGACTACCCAAAGTTTCTTACTTACATGTAAAGTATAAGACCAAGAAATCGCCTGATTTCATATTTGTCGGTCGGCTTCCAAGCATGAGATCTAGATGAGGGTTTTTTTACTCTTGATTCCATACATTGCTCGGCAAATAAGTTTGTCTCTCTCGCAATAAGTTCAAAAATTTCGTCAGGAACTAAAAGACTGTAGAAACCTCCTGGACTATCGGATTTCAATAAATCAGCATATTCTTTTTTCAATCCTGTAGCCTCAGTAAATGGTATTATAGTTGGCTGTCGTTGTTTCGGCCGTGACCATTTTGTCGAAGTGCGATCTTCAGCGGTGATATTGGCTAATTTATCTTGAACTGAATCTGTTTCACTCTCACTGTCACTTGCAATGATCAGTCGTCTTCTTTTTCGCGGCATGTGTAATTCATCACTATCAGAATCTGACAGTAGTCGTGTCTGATCTGAATCATGATCGGAATAAATGACAGACTTCTCCAGATGACTGGCTTTGAGTAAATCAATGGCATCTAAATCTTCAAGCGTAAACGCAAAATCCTACATATCCATGTTTATCTCTCGAAAATCCGAACTACCTAAATTCTCCATGATTTATACTAGTTTTCGTCATACGGAAAATAAAATAACCGTAATTAGAACACACATACACGGTACAAACACAAAGAAACGGCGAACACAACCTCCCCGTACAAGCGCTAGTGGAGTACTGTTGAGACGAAGTGGGCGGCGGGGTGTCCGGCGTGGCGCTCTTGTAACGGAAATTCATATTTCTGCTTCACGGCGCCATGGGGGCCACCGGTGACCTCAACCGTTTTTTTCAAATAAAATTATGTAATCTTTCATCGAATCCATGTCAAGCTAGTTTTGGGTACGAATTATAATATAATACACTCATTACAGCAACATTTTTTTTTTAAGAATTTGGCTGTTTCACTATGGCGTTTAACGTGTTAATGATCTGCCTTTCATGGTGGATAAATTAACTGACATAATGTTGCTTGCTGATGATACTTCAATGGTCTTCAAAATTTAAAGACAAAAAGGAGATTTTGATAATGTTTTGGTGTATTGTCTTTAACCTTGAATTGTTTCAAAGTTAATAATTTATTATTAAACACTGGTAAAACCAAGTGTATCAAATTCTCACTTCCAAATATCAGGCAAGTTAAGACCAGTTTAGTGTTAGATCACAGCACGTTAGAATTAGTAAATGATACGAAGTTTCTTGGATTAACCATTGATAGCAAATTGCAGTGGGGACTCCACATAGATAAATTGGCTGGTAAATTAAGTTCTGTGGCTTACGCTGTTAGGAACATCAGACAAAGCATGGTTGTGGCTACATCTAGGCCAGTATATTTTAGTTACTTTCATAGTGTGATGTCCTATGGTATCTTGTTGTGGGGGAAAGCAGCGGATATTCAAACTATTTTTATTTTACAGAAAAGAGCTATTCGAGCAATTAATAATTTAAAACGAACAGACTCCTTAAGAGAGCTTTTTAAAGAAATTGACATACTAACAGTAGCTAGTCTATTTATTTTCGAAAATATAATGTATGTACGCAAGAACCTTACAACATTTTCGAAACTTAGCGATAACTGTAATGCTAACCTAAGAAATAATCACAGACTATGTGCGCCCCGTTTTAGACTCGCGAAGGTTAGCAATTCTTTCAAGGGTCAGTGCATTCTCTACTACAATAATATACCTCTGGAGATTTTCAAATTGCCATTTGAGCAATTTAAAAAGCATGTTAAAGCGACTTTGTCGAAAAAGGGATATTACAATGTTCAAGATTACTTAAATGACAGGACTGTATGGGGTTAATCTGGCTCAACACAGACCTTGCTGTTAATAGTTTTGTAAATATGTATTCCTGCTTATTAATCATAACAATTAAATTTTTCATATTTGTATTAGTTAAGCACAACTTATTTTTAAAAGAGATCTAAAAATAAATCTGTGGGAGTTTCTACGCCCTTCTTCTCCCACAGTGGTCCAATGTAGAGAAGAGGCAAAAAATGACGTTTGCTAAGTATATGTAAATATCTGCAGTAATAAAGTACTTTGACTTTTGACTTTTGACTTTTTTGACGTCCTCACCACTTCCAACCGGTTCTGCCCTCTGCCATTGACTTTGGATCAGGTAGCTCCTGACCCAAGGGGGGCAGCCTGTTAACGCGCCATCCATGTTTGCGCACGCGCACATCGTCAACGCCTAGACGGCGCCGTGGCTGGGCAGCCGCGCGCTGGCATTCATCCATCGACTCCACGCCAACCGCACGCAGATAAGGGTCGCGCGTCCGTACCATTTTCATATTTTGAAATTTAAATCGCTCCGAAGAATAAATAATGTATAACTCCAAACCAGCGCAGGCTCTTCATATAATGTGGTCAACACATATGACCACATTATATGAAGAACCTGCTCCAACAAATATAATATAACAAACGGTACTAAATCACAGAGGATTTGAACTATCGACCTTTTAGAACACTTGCGTCTCGAGTCCGAGAGTAATCCGCTGCGCCACAGACCCACTTATGGCTAGTTGAAACAATTATGTAAATCGTTTATTGTGTAGTTGTGTGAGTAAATGTAAGCGCGCAGTGAAGCAAGCGATATTTTCTGGTAACTATTATTGCAATTTTGCAGTTGAGAGCACCTCCCGGAAAGTGGGCTATAATGCACGTTGTCGAGATACATAGTGAAAAGGATTCATTGGTGAGAGTCGTCACATTAAGAACCAAGAATCTGTATATGAAGCGGCGGATTATAAAGTTGTCGGTACTACCAACAGGTAACGATTCCAATGGTAGCGATTCGAATCAAGTTTCGCAATACACCACCATCAACAAAACAACCAACTGTCTCACATATCAAAATAAACCAATCAAGTAAAAGGGGTATAGTTTCGTATCGGTGGCAATGGCAGCAATGACTTTCAGGACACTGCTATCAAGTTCCCAGTGTATGATTAATGTCACCAAATTAAGACTTCAGCAAGGACTTTATTTGGACAAAGTTTCAAATATGCAACTTATCACAGAAGACTGGAAAATCATCATGTTCTACAAGATACAACTATTTTGGGAATTCACTAAAGCATTAAATGCCTACCAAGATCATTTGAAACAAGCATGTGCACTATATTAAGCCGACAGGGATTATATGTATGTTCCGTGTAGTCATTACTATGATGTAGTAATGACTACACGGATTCTCCGAACTGCAATACGACAATGAGCTTCTCCTGACACAGCACTCTCGCGGTGCCGGCACGCACGCGACATTACCTAGACAGCGACGCGGGCTTATCAATAATGTCGGGTATCTTACAAATATACTGTTCGGAGTTTAGGATGACCGGTTCGGACAACAATATCAGCAAGACATTGAATTATTCCAAATAATCAAAATTATTTATTCGCAATGTGGAAGAATCAAAAATCTGTTGCCGTAGCAGATAATAGCGTTTTGAGTCGCTTAGAAGATTTAATGTAGAAGCAACACAAGCACATCAATAAGCATATAAATCAAATCAATAATAAATTTGGCAAAATTGATATAGAACTGACCCGAATGGCGGAGTCGGCAGTGACCCTGCCTACGAATCCAAGGGTCCCGGGTTTGAGTCCCGGTGGCAGCAAATATTTGTTTGATGAGAATGGATGTTTGTACCCTAGTCATGGTTGTTTATCTATCTAAGTAAAATATTTATCTATGTCAAGTATGTGTATCTTTGTCTAGTACCCAAAATAGTTGAATGTGTGTAAAATTGTGTCCAAGGTATTATTATAAAAAAACTCCAAAATGTCGAGCGAAGCCAATAGCTATGGTTATCGCTCTCTATAGCATACAGCTTCTTATCAAACTTAAAAGCCATTCAAGAACCATTGTTGGACATCACCACAAATGTTTTCGAGTGAAAAACTATCATTCATCTATTGCCGCCCGATCAGGTTCTCCAACATTTGACGATTATATCTAGCCACCTATCAACAGACGCAAAGTTGCCAGCTTGAGAGAATCAAGACTTGAGACAAATATATCAACTACTCTCTGTCAAAACAAAAATGATGGCAAAAAAAATATCATAATGAAAATAAAAATCCCATTACTTAATAGAGATACAAAATATTCAAAAGCATATCATTCCCACAGAAAAGCAAATATAAAATGGTAAACGTCATACCAATATTGGAATACCCAGCAATACATTTAAAGAAAGACGCCTACTAATCAATCTCCGAAGTAGATGTCAAAGAATGTAAGAAATACATAAATAAGTATCTCTAGAGATACGTATTTATGTATTTATTTATTTATTAGGATCTCCAACAGATAATACATTTTTCTTAATATTACACCTTCCATTACACTTTCTAAATGTTTACCTACTTACAGGTGATCTACATCTTTCAAATTTTTTTTACATTTTTTAATTACAATTTCAAGAAAAGGTAAAAAAGACTTGAATGACAAATGAAACTACACGAGTCACAAAAAATTAAAAAAAAGGTTAAACAATTTACAAAAAGTTAACTTTAGCTTCTTCTAAGATATGAACATTTTCAACCTTAGACCTAAAAGGAATCGGAGGCTGAGCTGCAGGCTACCCGAGGGGTCACAGTTGGCGGATAGTGAACGGCCATTAGATATGATGGTTAGCTGCGAATATATTGAATAAGCAGTCCCCGACCAAGAAGCGGCAAGGTTAATAGGAAGTAGTGGGTAGCCTGGTGGGAAGGGCTTTCTAGCGAAAAGCTACAGTTTCCAACGACAACCCTGTGACATGGCATGATAATGCCGCCATTCAATAAGCATTCCCCTGACACCGGGAAGCAGCGGTGGCAGTACGGGCAGAAAGCCGAAGACTACAGCAAGTCGGATGGGTTTCTGCACGATGAAATGAGGGCGGAGTTGCACCAACAGAATGGCCTTGTCACTGCGATGTGGAAGGCAAGGGGGATACCACCACATTCATTTCCCTACATATAGCAGCAACCATGAAAAAGTCAATAAAGGAAAGGAATTTAATCGACAGAAGGCCGCGATCGCGGCCCGAGTCCGGCAGGCACAGCACGGAGGCTGTGTCGGTCGTTAACATGCGAAACCCTCTAGAAGATATGCGATGGAATGAGAAAACCAGAGACAGACGCAAGGCTGTCGATGATGCCATGCGAAACCCTTGCAAAATAGGGACGTGGAACGTGCGCACGCTCCATAAGACAGGGAGAACAGAAGAACTCCTACACATCCTGGACGAGATGAAAGTCGAAATACTAGGTGTATGTGAACATCGCTGGGAAGGTAACGGAGACTACTGGTACGATAACTATAGAATCATCTTTAGTGGGGGCAAAGGGGGAAGTAATGGGGTTGCAATATTTTTAAACAAGGACATGGGACTCAAGGTTATGAATACACAGTTATCAGAAGTAGTCTATCACATAAGTGATAGACTACTTCTGATAACGCTTAATACTGCACCCATTACAGTTATAATCCAGGTATATATGCCAACTTCAGCACACGATGAATCGGAAATAGAAGAAATATATGAACAACTAGACGACTTGCTAAGAGGGGTTAAAGATGATCACAGACTATATATTATGGGCGATTTTAACGCGGTTGTGGGAGAAAACCAAAACGGAAGACACGTGGGCAGTTGGGGTCTTGGAAAAACTAACTCAAGAGGGGAAAGGTTAATACAATTTTGCAAACAATATGATCTGTGCATAACTTATACCTTCTTCCAAGTCCCTAAGAGAAGACGGTACACATGGAAGATGCCCGGAGATGTGGCAAGATATCAGATAGACTACATTATCACAAGAACTGAAGAGAGAAGGCACGTTCTGACAAGCCATGCTTACCCGGGTCCGAATATTGATAGTGACCATAACCTAGTGATGGCGAAGTGCATAATGAAACAAAGTAAAAGAGGACCAAGGGGGAAAAGCAACTCCAGGCTCAAGGCCGATATGATACAATTCAAAAGCAAAGATTTGAGAGTAACTTTTGGTAACGAAACAGACAAAGAATTGACCAAGTTAGGTTTGAAAGATAATGACCTGAACAATAACTGGAAGAACTTTGTTAGTATAATAAGAAAATCGGCGGAGCAAACTCTAGGAAAATCTAAGAGGAAACCAAGAAAAGGATGGGTGACACCTGAGATCATAGATACAATAAATCGTAGAAACAGTCACAGAAGCCAGAAAACGGAGGAAGATAAAAAGATGTACAAATACTATAAAAACAGAGTTCAAACGTTATGTGATAGAGAAAATACTAAATGGATAGAAAAACATTGTGAAGATATCGAGTTCTTTATCACAAAAGGTTTGGTAGCCCAAGGATACAACTTAATTAAAATGATGCAAAAGAAGGCAGCAACTAAAAGTAAAGTGATAAGAGATACAGAAGGAAAACTACTTTATGACAAAGAAGATATAACAAGGAGGTGGATTGAATACATAGAGGACTTATACAAAGGAGATAGTTTGGAGGAGTCGGCTATAGAAGAGGAACATGAAGTGGAGGAAGATAATAGGGGACCTTGCATAACATGGTCAGAATTTGAGACAGCGCTGAACGAGCTTAAAGATGGTAAAGCCCCCGGAAGAGACGAAATACCCTCAGAACTATTGAAATATAGCGGACCACAAACAAGAAGACAACTATACCACATAATAGTAGAATGCTATGAGAAGGGACTTTGAACCAGAAGACTTTGCGACCAGCAGGACAATCATGATGCCAAAGAAAGGAAATGCCACAGAATGTGGAAACTATAGAACCATTAGTTTAGTATCACACGCATCCAAGATTTTACTTAAAATAATACAGCGCAGAATACATACAAAAATTGAAGAAAACCTAAGTGAAGACCAATTTGGCTTTAGAAAGAACAGAGGAACAAGAGAAGCTATAATAGCACTCAGAAATATAATTGATAAAAGACTAGAGCTTAACCTTAATACGTACCTCGGCTTTATCGACCTGGAGAAAGCTTTCGATAATGTTGACTGGAATATTTTATTCGGAATAATGAAGAAAAAGGGATTTGACTGGAAGGTCAGAAGAATAATAAAGGCGTTGTACATTGACCAAAAGACAGAGATTACGATAGAAGACGTCACGAAGACAGGTAAAATCGGCAAAGGAGTAAGACAAGGGTGCAGTTTATCCCCACTACTATTCAACATCTACATAGAAGAGGCTATAAACGAAATTAGAGAATTCTCCATAGGAGTCAAGATAAATGGAAATAATATACCGTGGATCCGATTTGCAGATGATATTGCCCTAGTAACGGAATCTGAAGAATGGCTACAGGCGAACCTAGAAACCATGAACAGAATTTTTCAAAAATACAAACTTAAAATTAATGTTAAGAAAACAAAAGTACTTGTGACGGCCAAAAAGGAAAGCCCTGCCATCAAGATAATATTGAACCCGTTCAATATTATCTTGATGGCAGGGCTTCCCGAATGAACTGGAACAAGTTAACCAATTCGCATATCTAGGAAGCATCATTGAAGAAACAGGTAGAAGTGATAAAGAAATACGCACCAGAATAGCCATTGCAAGAAGAGCTTTCACAACAAATAGAAATATATACAGCAACAAAATCAACATACGAGTAAGGAAGCAACTTATCAAAACACTTGTATGGAGTATTGCATTGTATGGCTGCGAGAGCTGGAACATGACAACTAAAGACATAGAGCGTTTGGAAGCCTTTGAAATGTGGTGCTGGCGTAGGATGCTAAAAATTAGCTGGACAGAGAAAAGAACAAATGAAGAGGTTTTAAGAATGGCTAAAGAGACCCGAGCTATCATAAGAACCATAGCAAACAGAAGAGCCAAGTGCTTAGGACACATTCTAAGACATGAAGGACTCCTCCTTACAATTATAGAGGGCAAGCTTGAGGGCAAACGCCAGCGAGGGCGTCCTAGGGGAAGATATACAGACCAACTAAAGAATTGGAGCCATAGTGGATCGTACCAGGAGATGAAGACCAAGGCCCAAGACAGAGAGTACTGGAGGTTGCTGCAACGACAGGGGACGACAAGACCCCTTAATATATGAAGATGAGACCTAAAAGAAGGCAGCTTGTCATGGAAAACATCGACGTCAATTTTGGTAATTGAATGCAGTGCATTATATGAGCGAATCATTCTAGTGAGAGGTGAGTTTATTTCTAGGTTGGTTTTCCAAGGTTGGGTTCTAAAGATTTTGTACGTGCCGGGTCGCGGAATACAGTCTATTTGAATACCCATCTTGGCCGGCACTGGGTCCGTGGCGGGTGCAGCGGGCGCGGCTGGCGCGGCGGGTGCGACGGGCGCAGGCCGCTTTCTGCGCTAGCGCACCACGATGGCGATGAGCAGGTGCGGGCGCGGCGTTTCCAGCCCCGGCCCATCCAGCGGCAGCAGCACCGCCGGCAGGGGCGCGGGTGCGGGTAGCGGCACAATGTACAGGTCCTTCACGGCGCTTGTGTTGTATGCTAAAACTGTCCAACACTTGAGGACAATCTATATCCCCATTGAGGACCTTGTGCATAAATGTGAGATCTAGAATCTTTCTCCGGACAGACAGAGAAGTCATATTGAAAAACGACATTCTGTCTATGTAGGATTGCAGATGAACATTTTTGAATCCCACTCGCGAGGTAACTGACGAATCGTTTTTGTACTCTTTCGATTCTGTCTTTAAACACATGGTAAAATGGGCTCCATACCTGAGAACAATATTCTAGTATAGATCTATCCAAGGTATTGTACAACAGTATTTAGTTCTAGAATTTCTAAAGGGTTTTGAAGTTCTTATGACGAACCCCAACATTCTAGATGCTTTTTTGAGAATGGTATCTATATGTGAGCCAAAAGTTAGTATCAATCAAGACACCGAGATCGCGAATTGTCTCCACTCTCTGCAGGCTCGTGCCATTTATACTGTACTGTGTCAGGTTGATATTTTTATTTCGGGTAAATGATATTTGGTAGCACTTATCAGGGTTGAGAGTCATTCTGTTGTCCAAACACCATTTACACAAACTGTCTATGTCATGTTGTAATAATTGATGGCCATTTCCATCCTTGGAAACAGTACTGAGTATTTTTAAATCATCGGCAAACATGAGCAAACAGAGCCATATGGCTCTGAGTGAGGAAAACAATTCACAATGTCGTTTATGAATATAACGAACAATAGGGGGCCCAGGTGGGATCCCTGCGGGACACTTGATATTGCCTTGAACGATCCGGATTGAGTGCCATTGACTACAACATAAGTCCTTCTTTCTTTGAGATATGATAGATCCATTGCAACAAGGGGTCGTTCACTCCAAAGCGGGCCAGTTTCTCGATGAGAATTTCATGGTCAACCCTATCAAACGCCTTGCTAAAATCGGTGTATACGACATCGTCTTGTTGTTGCTTGTTCACGAAACCAGCAAGGCGATCGACAAACGCCACAAGTTTTGTATTTGTCGATCTTCCCTTCAGAAAGCCATGTTTTCTGTCCGAAAGCTGGTGAAAGACGTAGCTTTTTAGACAAGAGTACACGAAGTGTTTCGAAAAATTTTGCGAATATAGGTAGTATTGTGATAGGTCTGTACTTTTTTATGTCATAACTAATACCCTCCTTGGGTAAAGGTACTTTTTTCCCAACCTTCCAATGCTCGAGGAAAAATGTAGGATCAGGAAGCTGATTCACCAACTGCTCCGTAAAAAATAGATCTCAATCTCTATCTATCTCAAGCTCGATGACATATAATAATACTACTTTTTCTAGTGGGGAGACAATTTGTAATGCATTCTCCACATTTTTTCAGACTACTTTTCTTAACCCTACGAAAGGTTTTAATTCATCTCCCTCTCTTAATACTACTGCCATTGGTCATTCAACTCCTAATAATATAACCACTGATTTAAGCAATATTGAGGTTAACCCTATAAAAGTTAAGATTTTGCTGAATAAACTAGATACATTAAAAGCATCCAGTCCTGATAATATCTCGTCGAAATTCCTTCTAAAGAGTTCTTCAACTATTTCCTATCCAATAGCTGCCTTAATTAGTAAATCACTTTCATGTAATATTGTTCCTAGCCTATGGAAATCTGCTTTTATAACCCCAGTCCATAACAAGGAAGAATCCTTGTTATGGACTTTTAGAAAAAACGGTTATAAGCAATTAAAGACCTATATCCAAACTATGCATTATTGCCAAAGTTTTCGAAAGAATAGTTTATAACCAAGTGTACAGTGTCTTAAAAAATACATTTGGCCCATTTCAACATGGATTCTTGAGAGGAAAATCCACAGTGTCAAACCTCATACTCCTGAATGATTACATCACTGAAGCAATGAATAATGGTCAGCAAGTCGATGTTATACATACAGATTATAGTAAGGCGTTTGATAGAATAGATCATAAGACAATAATATAAACAAGCTTATTGGAACGGGAATACATGGTGATCTGCTGAGGTGGTTTTCATCTTATATCGATAATAGATCCTAGGCTGTCGTCCTCAACAATTACGTTTCTAGTTGGGTCCCTGTTCCAAGCGGAGTCCCTCAGGGATCCCTGCTTGGTACTTTATTGTTTATCATTTATGTGGGAGATATCGAATCGTGTTTTAATTCATCAAATCTATTGAGTTTCGCAGATGATATGAAAATGTATTCTATTTATATCATCTCATGTTGATGTGATTGCCCTTCAGGTAGAGCTCACTCGCTTAGAAGATTATTGCCGTATCAATAAGTTAGAGCTGAATCCTTCTAATTATTTCGTCTGTACTTTTACCCTTAAATTCAATGTTCTTCACACAAACTATACTTTACAAGGCCAGGATCTTTCTAGATGTAATATAATGCGTGATTTTGGTGTGCACCATGACTCAAGGTTGCTCTTTGATCGTCATGTTGATAAAATTGTCAATAAAGCTTCGAAATCACTGGGTTTTGTTATGCGAATATCTAAGAGTTTTACTAATATCAATACTATAAAACGATTATATGGTACGTTTGTAAGAAGTAACCTTGAGTATGCGTCCCAGATATGGAACCCGAACTATGCCACTTATATAGATCGTATTGAAAATATTCAAAAGCGGTTCCTGAGGTACCTATGTTTTAGAGTTAAAATTCCCTATATATCCAATAACTATCAAAATCTCTGTAAACAATTTTACTTTTTACCTCTTCAAAATAGGCGGAATATTGCCAATTACCTATATATGTTAAAAATAATTAATAATGATATCGATTGTCCGGTCCTTCTGAGCAAACTTAAATTTGTGGTTCCACAGAGGACACTCAGATTCAACGCGATAGATGATTCGCTGTTATGTGTGTCAATAGTGTCCAAGGTATTATTATTTTTATTATTATAGACAGACGAGAAATAAGAAGCGAAGAGATTGCAGATGTCAGAACCATTAGAAGCTGTCTTGTTTCCTAGAGGCATGCCATCGGGATATGAACTCCTACCTTTTTTTAGCCTTAACAAATGACCAGAGTAACTTGGGATTGGACTTTAGATTTTGTTTCAATCGGTTCATGTAATTGGTGTAACAAGAGGCCTGTAAAGCATAGCACCTGGATTTCAGAAGTTCAAAATTAATTTTGTCCAGAGCGTTATTATTTAATTTTTTAATTTTCATACGATACTTGAAATTTTCGTGCAATAATCTGATCAATTGGCAAGTAAACCAAACGGGGTACTTTTTATTAGCTTTTTTCTTCTTCTTCGGTACATAGTTATTTTTAACCTCGTGCAAGACTTTACAGAAGACTGTAAGCATTTATTCAACATTTGTATAATTTGACATCAGCGTGTCCCAGTCTACATCTCCCAAAAATTGATTTATTAAGACAAAATCTGCTTTGAAAAAACAATAACGAAAATTCTCGTCATTTGGTGTCAACGCTTGTGCACATGGGAATGGGAGAGATATATCAAATGTCATAGGCGGATGAAAATTATCAACTTTTGTAAGTGGATCAGTGGTTAGGTGTAAGTTGAACTAACAACTAGAATTAGAAATGTTTTTAGAAAGCGAAAGAATAGATATACTTTGTATGACAGAATACTGGCTGCAAGAGTGTGCAATGCAGTTCAGCATACCAAATTATAAAGTGATCAGCTGTTTCAATAGAAAGACTAAAACTAGAGGTGGTTCCTTAATTTTAGTAAAAGATGGTTTTAAGTGTAAAGAACGAAAGGATATTGTCAGTCTTTCTAGCGAAATGAATGCTGAAGTCTCGTGTGTTGAGATGGAAAAATATACTATTGTTAATGTGTACAGGCGGGGCGAAAGAGATTTTGAAGTCTTTGAATCAGTGATGGACCAAGTTCTTCAACTTGCATCCAGAAACAAGTCCAAACGCGTCATAGTTTGCGGCGACTTTAACGTAGATTTACTAGACACCGCAAACCGCTCTATTCGCACAAGGATCCTAGCAGTATTTAAGTCTTACAATATGTGCAATGTCTTTCTGGAGCCTACACAAATAACGGCTACCTCCGCTACTTGTCTAGATAACGTATTCTGTGAATGTAGTATTCACGATAAACAAATAGTTAAGGCATTAAGTTCAGACCACACTGGTCAGATTGTAGTATTTGAAGAAAGTAATGCTATAAAGCCCGTTAAAGTATTGTGTAGAGCAGTAACTTTGAAGAAAAGGGAAAAATTTCGTAGTGGACTAGTGTCAAGTCTACCGTTAACACCTTACTGTGAAGATCCGAACACATTATATTCCAGCTTCTTCAAATCTGTATCTGCGGAATTTGAAAAGGTTTTCAATCTGACAAAAGTGAGACCGGACAACAAATCAAAATTCTCTGAATGGGCAACATAGAATTTAAGACAGAGCAGGTCCAGACTATATGAATTGTATGAGTAAAAATCCTATGATCACAGTCCTGAGTCTTTGTCAAAAATTATTCTAAAAATTTTAGGAAAGACTGCCACAAAGCCAAGTGCCTACATCTTAACAATAAAATCAAAGCTTCTGGCGACAAAATTAAAACTACATGGAACATTATTAAAAAAGAGACAGACAAGGTTAGTTCTAGTGAATCTAGTTTTAATTTAAAAGTTAACGACCAATTTATCTCATCAAACGAGGACGTTGCTAACGCATTTGAAAAGTTCTTCAGCACCATACCAATAATAACAACAGAAGCACTACCACCCTCTTCTGAAAAGTCTTTAGATTACTTGGTTGAAAATGTGCCCCAAAACAAGGATGGCTTTAACTTCAAGCCAATAGGCTCTATAACTATAGTTAAAACATTTAAACTTCTTAGCATGAAAAAGACTGAAGATTTATGGGGCATGTCGGTTAACGTGGTTAAATCAGTAATCAATGTGATTGCACCATACCTGGCAATCACATTCAATAGTTGTATAGCAAACGGAGTTTTTCCTGACCTCATGAAAATGAGCAGATTAATACCACTTTTCAAATCCGGTAGTAAACAAGACCCTGCCAACTTCAGACCTGTATCTGTATTGCCAGTGTTGAGCAAGGTGTTTGAAAAGGTCATATTGAGTCAACTACTCTCTCACTTCAATGCATCTGGGCTACTCCACAAAAAACAGTTCGGATTCACTAAAGGCAGATCAACAACAGACGCCGGTATGTATATATATAGTATTAAGGAATACTTAGATGACAAAACTGCATGGTCCATACCATCTCAGCGCACAGAAATTCGACGAGGGGCGATGGATCAAGTCTATCACTCGCCGGCGAATTTCCTTAGACCGAAACCAGTAACTGTTGTAACGACACTTTTTAAAAAAAAAGGTATGGGGGAGTTTCTTGCCGTTTCTTCTTAACCCCGAGGCCCACCTTCCGAAACAGTGTAGTCTTTTTTTTATATAAAAAAAAATTGACTTGTAGTTATCAGTAAGTATAATTTTGACGTTGAATAAGATAATTTATTTATTTATATTGAATAAAAAAATGACTCTGACTCTGACTCTGTTGGAATTATTTAATTTAATTGACTGAGGATCAAATCGAGGGAGTTGCCTTTACAGTTATGTATATTATTGTCTTGTTCCAGATCATTAAATGACATGTAATCGACGAGAATGTTACCGATAAGACTATAATTAGTGTTAGCTAATAAAGCAGAAGAGTCCGACGAAGACCACTCCATGCTACCCAGATTAAAATCACCACCAAAGAGGAATTTGTTGGAGGAAGAAGCCATGACAAGGTATTTAAACGTCCACCCAAACTTCCTCGCAGTTTGACTCCAAGCCAATCAAGCGCTTCGAGACCAAACGTTTAGAAACGGCAATTAAGACTCCCCCACCATTTTTAATGCTATGAAATCCACTGTTAGCGCGATCGTGTCTATAGATCATGTAAATCACGATCGTCAAACATACTATCTAATGATAGTGTGTTTTATAGCCAACTTGGCTTAATAGCCAAGTTTCAGTAAATAGAACTATACATACCCTCCGTTTTTCAAACAGATAGACGTGTTGTTGTTCGGTCCACGCTAAATAATCAAAAAAATCAGTGTTAAAGTGACTTATCTTAACTACACTAAAGGAATCAGTTATATCCTACTCTTATTGTCTATGTCTCCGTGAGTTATCAGTGAATTTACCGGCCAACCGCCGCGCGCCAAGGTTGACTCACAACATCACCGCCACAGAGCTCGGTGATTTACAACTCCTTATTTCTTAGCCGGTAACTACTCCACACAATGGAATGCTTTAAATGCTCTTTGGTACTAAAACCTGAGGAAGCCCTCAGATGTGTAAATTGTTAAAAACAGTTTCACTATGCCTGCGTCTGCCTGAGTGAAGTTGAATATAAGAAGACTTTACCTATGAACAAGGCAAAATGGAAGTGCGCAACCTGCAAAATCACTAAGAAAAACCTAGCCGCCCCTCTCATGATTGATTCTGATGGTTCCACTAACACCGGCATCGGCAGCGTAACTAATTAATGAACACCGATATTAAAAGTGAGTACGTCGGCTTCAGCGCCACTTACATCTATTATGAATATAGACTCCGAGAAACTGTTTTCCTACATGGATGGAAAGTTCGATTCGCTCCAAGAATCAATGCGCAAACAAATCACGGACCTGTAAACATCGGTCGAGATGCTGAGTAACCAATACAACTCAGTAAAGAAATCCTTGGACGCTCAGTCTAAAGAGATAAAGATCTTGCGCAACGGCAAAGAATCCATGAAAATCCTGCAATCAAGGGTTGAGTCGCTGGAAGAAGATGGTTTGAAGAGGGACCAGTGGTCGCGGATTCAAAATGTTGAGCTGGTCGGTATCCCTGAACATGACGGCGAGTCCCTGCCTGACGTTGTGATGAAACTGGCTGCATACATCGGAACCCCGCTGCAACTGCGCGACGTGGAATTTGCCCATCGAGTCCAAGCCAAGCGTCCAGTTAAAAGGAAACCCCAAGCCACGTCGTCGTCGTCGTACGTCTCCGTGAACGGGCGGGCAAGGATATACCCTAGTGAATGCAGCTCGCAAATCCTGTGGGATGACCACCAAGGATCTGGGACTGGTAGGCGAACCCGCGAAACTACATGTCAACGAGCACCTAACAGTCGCAAATAAAATTTACTCAGCAAGTGTAGAAAACGTGCAACCGAAAAAGGGTATACCTCCGTCACAGCGAAAATATGCCTTATATTCAGATACCAAAGGAGTCCGACCTCGAAAAAATTGTTTAATTAAGTTTAAATCCTACGTTTTGTAGTGTTATGCTACTTACATGCCATTTTCCAGTCTGCTTTGATGGTCTGCATTCATCTCACAGCTGGATATTTCGTATCACCTTTATTTGCATAGGACCCTGTAACGTTTTAAACCATAAGAACACAATAACAAATCATTTTCACTTCATATATTCACACTATCAGCACTGTTAAATCGATGTCGAAGGGGTTTACCTTTGGTGACCTTGTATTTGGCTTTCTCCGAAACTCTGCAATCTCGGGCTTCGTGCGCGCTGGTGCGCTACCTTTTTATATTCATTGTTACTTCATTTACTTCATTGTTTTCTTGTTGTTTTCTCTATTACGAGCCTGAAACCAAAATCTGACATATTTTGATGTCGTTGTTTATCTGGTTGTCATGGCAATGTCCATTCAAACTCATTAGCGGTCTGATATGTTTACTTCAATACTTTTACAAAAATACTTTTTCCCTCTTGGCCATCCACAAAAATTGCTTTTAATTTAAATAATTTTTAGAACTCTCCAAAAAGGGTATAAGAGCGGAACATTTCTGAAATTGAGGAGTCTCACTTCAGCTCTTGAAAAAGAAGCATCACCTAAAGGCCTTATCCCGGGGCCGCACTGCCCCGGGATCCTGCGAGCCTCTGTTGAGTAGCTGACTGTCTGCTGCTGCTGCCTTACTGCCGTCTCCAACCACCTATACGGCTTGCTGCTGCTGCCTTACTGCCGTCTCCAACCACCTATATCCTGACGTGCTGCCGTCTCCAACCATCTATACCCCGTCGTGCTGCCGTCTCCAACCACCTACATCTTGACGTGCTGCTGCCTTCAAGCCACCTCCTACACCACCTCCGGGTCACCAACTACGCCACTACTCCAGGCTCCGGGCACCACCGCCGCGTGCTCCCTGTTTTTTCTCCTACTCTATGTGTCATTCGCTCCCCTTTTTTATATCAATACCTGTATCTTTTAAAAAACCTGTGTCACCTCATTCAGCCTCATCCTCATTTCATTTTTATAAAAATAGTCATTGTAATATACACATAATAAACTGTCATTTCTTAATTTTATCTTGGTTGTTGTTTCTTGTTAGGTTCTGTTTAGGTTCTTGTCGCTACACGACAGGTTTCAGTAACATACTAAGCCCAATTGTTTACTAAATATCTTACCTATGTACGCACACTAATGCCTTACTCACACTCAATCACACACTCACACTCTCAATCAAAGCCACACTTCCCATATTGCATACCTCTCCCTCTCACAAAAACGAGACTGAAAAAACTACTAATACTAGGAAACCTGAAACGCGACTTACAGGCTGTACTCGTATTGCTATACATATAGCATGTGTCATATTTGTACTATATACAACTAAGAGCTACTACAACTATAACGTAGTATTTATAAATTCGGAATGCGGTTTTCCCTTGTTTGTGGGCAAGTGTTCAAATTTTGATCTATCGAACTTTGCACCGAATCGACAACCACACTGTTGGGTTGCAAACACTATATCTACGTATCCGCTCTCTATACATACCAGGTTTACAATCACTGCTATAAAATTGTACAGAAATGGCTACTAATAACTTGCGTAGATACGCAAGTTATGTTCTGGTAGATACCAGAACGTTCGTGGCCTTAACACGAAAACTTTGGAGTTTTATGAGAGTGTTGTAAGCTCTTCTCACGACATTAAACTTATTACAGAGACATGGATGCAGGATGGTGTTCTCGGCTCGGAGTTGACTAATGACAAGTACAGCATTTTGCGACGAGATCGCAGATCTAGGGCTGGAGGTATTTTCATGCTTTGCGCCGCGCGCCTCAACGCTCGCTTACGCAGTGACTGGCAACGCGAAGATCTCGATGTTGAATGCATGTGGGTAACTATAGATTGCCGCTCCTTTGGCTCACAACGCGATCTTCATATCGCGTTGGTTTAATACCGCCAGACTCGCAGAAACACAAAAAACATGCTCAACGTATTTGAAAGTTTACTGAGTGGATGACTGAATTTGTTACCAAGTACCCTGACGACTATCACTTGATAGCAGGTGATCTTAACTTAAGTATGGTTCAATGGGAAACCGGTGAACCTCTTCACATTAGACGTGGAACTGTTGAGTTGCAAAACTCGGCACTTGAATTTACACACTGCACAAATCTACTAGGTCTGCGTCAATACAACCGTTTTACTAATGTATCTGGTAATATTATAGACCTTATTTTTTCTACTTTCACTCACAGGTTACAAATTGTGATGACCCGATGGTTAAGGAGGACTAAGCTCACACCACTTTATGTGCCAATGCGAATGAAATCACCGTTCCTTCACTGTCCAAGATTCCCCGACGCAAGTACCTATTCCGAAAAGCCGACTATACAAATATAAATGGTACGTTACTTGGTAACGACTGGACACAGATTCTCAATCATGGAACAGTAGACGATGCAGTTTCAGTTTTATACAATAAATTAAATAGCGTGATTGAGGAGAACGTGCCTATAGTAATTACTAAAACATCGACCATGTACCCGATATGGTATAGTCGTGCACTTGTCTGTGTTATCGAGGAAAAAACCAAAGCACATTCACTTTGGAAACTTTATAACAACCCAAATGATTATGCCACATTCTCTCTTCTTAGAAAACGACAAAAAGTTATGCAAGCCGAAAACTATAACTCTTATATAAAAAGATCACAAGCAACTATTCAAAAGCAAAGCTTGAAGCCTGCGGTGTGCGAGGCATTTCCTTAAAATGGTTCGAAAGCTACCTTACAGACAGAACCCAAAAGGTAAAAATAGGACAGCATACCGGAACCGAAGGTAACATTACCTTTGGTGTACCCCAAGGTAGTATACTAGGCCCTACGCTCTTTCTCCTCTACATAAATGATCTGTGCAAGACCTTGTTGGAAAATGGAATCATCATAACATTTGCCGATGATACTGTTCTCTTATTTAATAGTAACAGATGGAGCGGTGTCGAACGCATAGTCAATCCAGCACTCGACACAGTGACAAAGTGGCTGAATGCCAATCTACTAACGCTTAATGTGTCAAAAACTAAATTTATAACATTTTCTATTAGATCAAGCACCCAACCGAACAGACCGATAATTTTAAAAATGCACGATGAGTCATGTAATAGATCTCCCGGTTGTCCCTGTACATCCTTAAGTTCTACAGACTCAATCAAATACCTAGGAGTAACTTTGGATAAACACCTGTCGTGGATAGATCACATCAAGAACTTAACAACAAAAACCCGAAAATTAATTTATGCATTTAAAAGACTGACACACATTGTCAGCTCAGACACTCTTCTCATGGTGTACAGAACCCTGGCGCAATCAATACTGACATACTGCATCTCTGCGTGGGGAGCTGCCCCGATAACGCATCTATTGCAACTGGAACGAGCTCAACGGGCACTACTTAAAGTTATGTTCTTTAAACCCAGAATGCTTCCCACTGAGAACCTGTACAAAGAGTGTTCGGTGCTGACAGTGCGACAACTCTACATTCAATCAATTCTACTCAAACAACACACAACTATCTCAACGGCTAGTATGGAGGAAAACACACAAAAAAGGAGGAAAAACATTATTTTCAAAGTTTCACCATCTACAACATGCTTTGGTGCAAAACATATATCTTAAATGGGGCCTTTTATATATACAACAGAGTCAGTAAATATATCAGCATATTAGCACTGAATCGGCACGAATGCACCAGAACAATCACACGGTACTTGTTGCAACTTAATTTTGAGGAAACAGAGAAATTATTTGCTATACCTACCTAATTGGCTAAATATTTTATCTTACTCTTCACAACACATGCACACACACACTCTCACACACACTCTCACACCCATGGCATCTAAGATCCAAGCTATAATTAATAAATTTATATTATGTACCTACAAATTTAATTAATTAATGTGTAAATTTTATTCATACTTTCATTAAATAAAATCTTAAAATGTACCACCTAAATAAAATAATTTTAAATTCTTATTTAAAATTATTTTATTTAGGCTCTTGCAAAAAACACAGCCAAAGAGAGACGCTGTAACCCTACTATACAAGTTTTACTTAGTGTAGGGGACAGAGCTTCCCTGAGGTACGCAAAACAAATATCAGCAGTGTAATAATTAAATGCTATACCTACTTATTGTACCTACCTATGTAATTTTTCAGCACGAATAAATAAATTTTGATTTGAAAAGGATCCCAAACATCTGTGGACATACATAAAATCTAAAAGAAAAAGTGCTTTTGGGTACCCAAGTACTATGTATTGTAACGGGCCCAGGGCTAAGGTCTGAGCCGCCGCTAACAGTAGCTATGATCGTCTATTCCTTCTATCCCAAAATGAGAGGACCCGATTCAGCTGTAAGATTTGTAAGTAAGAATGATAAGTCTGAATTTCTCGTTCATCGAGAAATCTGTTAGGCGTACAATAGTCGAACGAAGCTTGGTTCGGAAAGTTACAGTTTCAAGTTAGACAGAGAAAGCATATATGTCCGCGAGCCGGTAATTCGCATCAGTCAGCGGTGTATTGCGCCAAAACGATCGTTGTTATATTTTATGTGATGGCACCATCTGGTTTTTGTATATATGAGCGCATTGGAACATCTTTTGTTGTAATTTTAGTTTTAGTTTTAGTGATCGATCACAGTTATAGTATAGATATCCGTCGTAGTTTTACGACGTGAGTACTCAATTATATTTCATGTGCTCGCTCGTAGCGGCTTGTGGTGGTTCCAATTATATATTTTGTTCACGGCAATAACGATCCGAAAAGACCGGTTTACACAATTGCGATTTGAGTTCCGAAATGGGTTCTGAACTAGCGGTTACCTCAAAAGGTCCGTAACGTTTTGAAACCTTCAACTCTGCGCAATTTGAGCTGGATGTTATCGAAACGCAAGCATTATTGTTTTAGGATATCTAACCCACACCATAGCGAAGTGCATAATTCGATAAATACCGAACTATGAATTCCACTAGCCGCAGCACGTCCTGGGCTGAGCCAAATCATATATACCGACTCAACTTACACATTAGATATCCAGCGAAATTTACATTTAATTTAAAAATGCAACTTGAATCCAATCTGACCCAAGGCAATGCAAAACACCTACCCGGACCTAAACAATGAACTTTAGACTGTAAATTGATCTCTTCGCGCGTCCCCGACAACACTCAAATGTCAAAATATCAACAGTACATGTTAACTGTGTTGACACCGGTTTAACTTTGTTCTGAATTTGTTATTTCCATCCGCGGAACCTCATCGATCAAACAGTCTCCCTATGCCCTAACAACCTAGGTTTAGCCGCAACTAAACTCCTGTCTAGCCTAGTCTAAAAACCTAGTGTTATACCACGTCCATTATCGACACCACTCGAAAATGGTTGAGTTTGATTTGAATGTGCTTGAATGTTTAACGACTGTGTGTGTGGGAATTTCAAAGCTCGCTACTCGAAAGGAAATGAGGAGAGGATTAGCCCGCGAATATCCTAAGAGCCAATCCAGGAACCCTATGGTGAAGGAAAAAGGAATTTAGGGTCGCTCCAAGCCCAGACTCAGACTCAGATACATTGACTTAAAAGTTCTTTCCTAACGACCCAAGGATAGTTTTGGAATTAGGGGTAGGTTGATATAAAGGTTAGGAACCGAGGTAAATCTCGGCGCTTCAGACACTCACGAAAACCCACTGAAACTTCGCAATCACCAATTCGTATAGTTCTGACGCGTAACACGGCAGCCAAAACTGTTTAGAACTCGTGAGGGGACTGTCACAGTAGCTAGACGCTGAGACTCAATCAATTCCCCTCCCACGCTCTGGTATTTATATGCCCCACATGCGTCCTTTGCAAATACGCTCTGCCCAAGCGAAGCTTCTTATCACTAACTACACAGGGTCCAATTGCAACCATGCCATGCAGATCCGCCGTTCTACAAATTGTGTGTACGCATATTCACTATGATCAACCGTAGGTTATCACTCAAATCATTTGGTACTGCCGATACACAGAATCTGTTGATCGCTGACCAATAAAAGCTTGTTGCGATTAATTAAGCATTTCCCGACCGCTAGACGCGCGTGGCAAAGACCTCTAGAATGATATTCAAAATAGAGGTGTCAGACCCTCCATCTCATACCTCAATCGCAATTGTATATTTGCAATCAACATAATAGCTTTCTCCGTTCCATAATAACCTTTCATTATTTAGTTATTCATAATTTTATTCAACGCGCAGCCAAATCGGCTCTGATTTCTACACATCTCGCAGGAATGCGACAAAAAAAACTTGGCCTGAAAACTTCCACGAATCAACCCACGCGTCTTTTTTGCGTACTTTGCCAGTAAGCTATGCAAAACCCTCAAACGTTATCTGAACCGATTCTCGTATTCAAAACAGCGCGGCGTTGGGCTAGCCCTCTATCACGCAGAATGAAGTATCTAATGTACCGACTCTCGTGTACCATTACAGTATACAGGTAGCGATAAAGTAAGCGGCGAGCAGGAGATATGTGAGGCCTTCAGTGACTTCTTTGAGAAAATGTTTATGACACCATCTGATGTTTACCCTCCTGCTGACACTCAAACCACATATTTGAACTCGATCAACACACTTACTTTCTCCAAGCAACTTATCTCTAGATAGACAGCATTGACCCTAACAAAGGTCCTGATAATGATGGTATACCGGCTGGCTTTATTAAACGATGTAAGGACTCATTGTCGCAGCCCCTCAGTATTATTTTTACTCGCTCGGTGCATGAAGGTGTATTTCCTTCAAGGCGGAAGGAGGCCCTCATAGTTCCGGTCCATAAGAAAGACTCTCAATTACACGTGGAACACTACAGGCCGATATCAATCTTAAACACATTCGGAAAACTCTTTGAAAAACTCATCCTTGATAATATTTATCCTGTGCTAATGCAAGGTATCCCAGAGGAACAGCACGGCTTTATTAGGGGTCGATCTACCACGACAAATCTAGCTGTGTTTGTCAGTGATGTGCTTCGTGGTATGAGCTCCCATGGACAGATTGATGTGGTCTACACTGACTTTGAAAAGGCCTTTGACAGAGTGGACCACATCATTCTGCTATGGAAACTACAGGCGCTAGGCATACACGGGGATCTTCTTAGATGCATGGAGTCATACGTTTCTAACCGTAGACACGCCGTGGTTGTTGGTGGGCACAGATCTAACTACATTGGCGTACCCTCTGGCGTTCCTCAAGGCTCCTTGCTTGGTCTTCTATTATATGCAGCATATCTTTTTGACATAAACCAATGCTTTAAGCATGCTAGATTTTTACTTTATGCAGACGACACAAAGATATATATTAATGTTAAAACTCATCTTGATACCCAACATCTACAAGAGGATCTTAACCGTCTAGGCAAATATTACGCCCGGAACAGGATAGGTGTAAACACAACCAAGTGTATACACGTAAGTTTTACAACAAAAACCAAAACGGTTCTATTTGACTACCAACTGAACAATGTAACCATAAATAAAGACAAAACTGTATGGGACCTCGGCATCATACTTGACTCGAAATTGACATTCTCGGCTCACTTTGAAACTATTATAAAGAAAGCATACAGGAATCTTGGTTTAGTAACGCGTGCTTGTAAGGAATTCACTGACCCCGCCTGCATAAAGATTATTTATTTCGCCTACGTTCGTATATACTAGAATACTGTAGCCCTGTTTGGAATCCACAATACATAACTCACGTAAAAGAGATCGAGTCTATGCAACAGAAGTTCCTCAAGTTTCTTAACTATCGCACACATAGGCCAATCTCGGACTACGCAGATTCCTGCAGACACTACAATCTACTTACGCTAACCGAGCGCCTTGTTATGGCCGATATGTCGCTCCTGCATGACGTATGCTCTGGTGCTCTGGACTGCCCCCGTTTAGTTACTGAAATGCTAAAACTGTCTGTGCCGTCGACACGGACCAGACATACTAAGCTTTTTTCTATTCCCTTCTCGCGCACTAACTATGCATCAAAATGTACGTGTATCAGGCTACCTTATATGTACAACAAATTGTTCTCTGGCTTTGACCCATTCTGCAAAAGTAAACTTACTTTCAAGCAGATGGTTACTCTGAATTTAATAGAAGGAAATATATAAAGTAAAAGTCAGATTTGATCTGATCAGTAAAATCTTACTTATTAGTTTTTTAATTACAGCAAAAAGTAGCACCATGTCAACCTTGCCTTACTGCATCGCCACTTGATTTCCAGTATCTCATTCAGTTCGTCACATATTAGTTTTTGGTCTCAGCTTCCCCCTCCTCCCCCCCCCCCCTCCCCACGCACACACACGCAAACACACACACAAACAATGTATCTATTCAATTATATATTTACAAGTATACCACACCAAATTACAAACACACAGCCTACACACACATGACATAAGTAAGGCATTCGTGCTGTTTTTTTGGTTATTTATCTTTATAGTTTTCTTCTTTTTGATTTCAAATCAAATCAAATCAAATGGTTTTATTCAAAAACAGAGAATGTACAGTACAGTTGCTTAACAAAATTTCCTATGTTGTTAATATAATGAAATCCTTAATTGGCCTCATTTAAAGATCTCTTTTTAAGATTACATGTAAGCACGGCTGTGGATTTTTGTTGATGTAATAAAATAAAATAAATATCATAATTGTTACATACAATGTTTTTAAAGAGCTCAATCGTTTTTGTTCTAAGGCCTTTCACATTTTGATAATAAATGTTGTCCCATGTATATACTCAGTTTGCACATAATATCAAATATTTCTTGATAAGCATTATTTCAAGTTGCATTCCTACATCAAGCAAATAGGTATAGAAATATAAGCATATATCATTTAAAGAGTAATATCGAGTAATTTATCTTTTTCACTTAATCTTAATTGAATTGTTTGTTCCTTTGCTGCCCTCGGGAGCATGTACGGTGCACTGCTACGGTAGCATTAGTTATTATTGAGGTCACGCGGGTTGCCTGCTTTCCTTATCAACCATTACATAACATTAGTAATATAAGTACCTACTAATATTACTAATGTCTCATTGATAACGATTGTCTGTAAGATCTGGTAAAAGTTGATGACGTTTTACTTGCATTCATTGTTTCTTTTACACCACTTTTCATCTCAAATGCTCACTAACTTGTTTTTTAATATGCTTATCAGACTCATTGACACTGACACTGACACTCGCGCGCTTTCCACACATACCTCGGGGTGGTGCGGGCGGCGGGGACGGCGGACTGAGCACCGATTCGAGACACGGGCGCCGCCGCCTCCTCCTCTGCACCTGCTCAAGGCCTCCGCTGGAGCCGACGTCGCTGTTGCAGTCGCCTCACACACTGCAGGAATGCTTAGGATTTTTTATTATTGCATACTCAGTCGACTGAATATAATTTTGATAACAACTCGATTCCAAGCGATTAACTCTGTCACGCAAAATCATATAGGTTAGTTCATCAGATTTATTACCATATTTTTTTAATTTTACTACTTATACTTTTCCTTAACACTTTATAAGACTCTGTCCAAAATTTTGCCACCACATTTTCAACCTTATGGCTTGGTAATAAACTCTAAAACCAATGAAAAATTATTTATCTTATGCCTTATAAAAGGGTAATAGCTTATTTTAAAGCTGTATTTATACCATATAGGATACGAATAGTTACGGGTGCTTTTAATTGGTGTACAATTACTATGTAGATCATATATAAATTTATGGAACTTGTGCTTCGAAAGAGCGGATATTTATAGAACGCTTAAAAGACTTGATATCTACAATGGAATGGAATGTGCCGATGGAATGTCTCCTCTCTTTGCTGTACGATGTGCCAACTTCCTCGCCACACCTTTAACATATATTTTCAATGAGTCTTTTGCAACCGGTGTATTTCCATCATACTGGAAGGTCGCTCTGGTCGTCCCTCTTCGTAAGACCGGCGATACTAGCTGTGCACAAAACTATCTTCCAATATCAATTCTACCTGTATTTGCAAAGATTTTCGAGAAAATGGTTAACCCGAAATTTAATGCTCACTTTAAAAACGTGCCAACATGGGTTCATCAAATCACGATCAACAGCCACTAATCTTACTTTATTTGTTGACCAACTTTACCACCTCGTGGACTCTAAAAACTCGGTCCATGTAATCTATACAGATTTTAGTAAGGCTTTTGATTGTGTCTTGCATCGGGTGCTCATAGGTAAGCTTGGTGCATACGGTAATGCTGTTCAACTCTTGGAGTGGTGCAAGTCATATCTGCATAATCGTTATTCTCGAGTTGTCGTTGATGGTTATAGGTCTGAAAATGGTTAACACGATATTTAATGCTCACTTTAAAAACATTATGTCGCCTCATGGGTTCATCAAATCACGATCAACAGCCACTAATCTTACTTTATTTGTTGACGAACTTTGCTACCTTGTGGACTCTAAAAACTCGGTCCATGTAATCTATACAGATTTTAGTAAGGCTTTTGATTGTGACTTGTTCAAAGTTCAAAGTTCAAAGTTCTTTATTACTGTAGATATTAACAATATTCTTAGTACACGTCATATTTGCCACTTCTTTACATTGGACCACTGTGAGGAAAGAAGGGCAAGAAACTCCCACAGATTGACTTACGAGATAACTTTAAGTTATATATTCTTAACATTGAGTTCAGTGTTAAATCCATGCGTTTTTATCATTAACATAATGTTGGACATCATAGTATCCCTTTTTACACAAAGATGTTTTTATTCGGTTTTTGAATAGCTCAAAAGGCAAATTCAAAATCTCCAGAGGTATCTTGTTGTAGAAGATAATACATTGACCTTTAAAGGATTTTGGTAACCTTTGCGAGTCTAAACCGGGGTGTAACAAGTCGGTGATTATTTCTTAGGATAATATCACTGCTATCGCTAATTTTGGGATATGTTCCAAGGTTCTTACGTACATACATTATATTTTCGAATATATATTGACTTGCTACAGTAAGTATGTTAATTTCTTTAAAAAGTTCTCTTAGGGAGTCTCTGCGTTTTAAATTATAAATTGCTCGAATAGCTCTTTTTTGTAAAATAAAAATATTTTGAATATCCGCTGCCTTCCTCCACAACAAGATACCATAGGACATAACACTATGAAAATAACTAAAATAGACTAACCTAGCTGTAGCCACATCCATGTGCTGTCTAATGCTCCTAACAGCGTATGCCGCCGAACTTAATCTGCCCGCCAATTTTTCAATGTGGGTTCCCCAGTGCAATTTGCAGTCAATGGTTACTCCAAGGAACTTCGTGTCATTTACATATTCCAAAGTCTTGCGGTCCAACACTAAACTCGTCTCAACCTGCCTAACGTTTGGAAGAGAGAACTTTATACACTTTGTTTTACTAGGGTTCAGTAATAAATTATTAACTGTAAACCAATTCAAGGTTGAAGACAATGCACTATTAACAACATCAAAGTTTTCTTTCTGTCTTTTAACCTTAAAAACCAGTGATGTATCATCAGCAAACAACACTGTATCAGCAAATCTCTCCACCATAAAAGGCAGATCATTAATATAGACCAGTAACAAGAAAAGGCCTTTTGCAACCTTGTGGAATGCCTATTTTCACTGCCGATCCATCAGATTTGGTGCCGTTGATTTCTGTTTTTTGAATTCTATTGCTTAGGTACGATCGTAGTAAATCTAACGCTGTATTTCGAACACCGTAATGATTCAGTTTAATTAGTAGCGTATCATGATCTACACAATCAAACGCCTACGGCAAATCACAAAAAATGCCGACATCATCTTGAGCCCCCTCCCATGCTGAGAAAATAGTTGAAATAATAAGTCCTCTCTGAGATTCATTGCCGGACAGTCGTGCGTACGCTTCCGCGCTAAAACCAAAGTTTCCCAAATTTTATTACTCAAGTGCTTCCATGATGGTCGTGTGCGGTGGGTGCAACCAGGATGCGGTTGACACTATCCTATGTTCTGAGTACGGCTTAAACTACGACTATACTTGCGCCGGCATCACCGAAGCGAAGTACAGGAGACTGTTGGAAAAGAGGAAGAGGGAGTGGATGTGTCCTTCCTGTATGATCAAGGCGCCGGAGACCACGCCCGTAACTACAGCCTCGCCAGCAGTGTCTAATACGGAATCCTTAGTTGCTGCTGTACCGACCCTGGATCTCATTATGCAGCATCTGGACTTAATGGTCCTCCAGCTGGAGCCCCTGAAGAGTCTTGAGGGCATACGGAGTGACGTCTCTCAGCTGAAGACCGCAACAGAGTCCATCGTGAGAAGGATCGACGACTTCGAGCGCCATGTCGATACTGTCGAGCAGAAGCAGAGCGCCGTCCAGGAGCTTCAGGTGCGAGTGGATAAGCTGGAAAAGTCGTCGGAGGCAAAGGACCAATGGCTTCGAGCCTCCAATATCGAAATAAAAGGAGTGCCTCAAAAAACGAATGAAAATCTTTTCGATATTCTTGTCAAGATTGGAACGGCCATTAACTATGCGGTGCCACGGGATAGAATTAATGTAGTCAATAATTGTCAGCTTCACTCACAGATATGATAAAGTGAATTTTGTTGCGGCTGGTCGTTCGACTAAGAACCTGTCCGTGTCTCACATAGGCTTGCAAGGAACCGGCAGGGTATTTATCAATGACCATCTAACCGCTAACCAGAAGCAACTACTTACGTCTGCTAAGAAGCTTGCCAAGGAAAAGGAGCACGAAATCTTTGATATTGATATTATTATGGTTTACAAGATTTTACTTACAAAACTAAGGATATACTTAATTAGGAACATTTATATCGTAAAATAGGAGGGATCTGTGACAACCGAACTAGTGAAAAACACTGTATCTCGGTAGTCAAATGGTGCTCGATAAATTACATGTAAGGCATGAGCAACTTACTTCTCAAGTAGATTCGGTTTCGTCTAGGTACTGGGGCAAAAACAAAAATTATGGATATAGAATTAGAATTAAAAAATAATATGTATAAATTTTATTTGATAAAACAACTTTTGTTACATATTCTGATTACAATAGATTACAATATAAAATTATAATTAAAATTACATTAAATTACAATAAAAAATTACAAACAATAAAACTAATTCTAACAGTAAAATAAAATGTCAAATTTCACCAGAGTTTCGTCATATAAAATACAACACGGATAAAACAATTAGACAAACAGACCGCCCCAAGAATCTCCCGGTCCAAAGGTGCCCATCACGCTGGCGGCGTTCCCGCGCTGCACAGCGAGTGAGATTCTCTGGACCATGAAAGCCCCGGAGCGGTTGTCAAAACCTCGGTAAAAAAAAATAATAAGTAAAAATGTGCCTGCTCTTTCGAGATGATAGGATGTAAGATTATAAACTTAAAGTAGATGAAAGGCAGGGTGAGTGGTTGAGGTGTTGAGTTTTTTTTTATTTATTTATTTTATTTATTAACATAATTTATCTATGCCTTGACAGCCGAGGCCAAATCGACATAAATTACAGATATATACCAATAAAATAAAATATTTACAATCCAAATTAAAATTCACAATAAAATCAAAATCAAAATCAAAAATCATTTATTTCCATAGGATGTTGTTACATCACTTAGATCCGTCATTACATTTTTTTGGGTGAGTTCACTAACCCAATGGCGGAATCTGTGGAGAAGAGCTCACCGAAGAAACTCCACAGTCGTCGCATCTTTTGCGTTTCCTTTTTTAAATAAAATATTGTCAAATTACAAAATGAATGCTAATTATATATCGAAACAGCCTGTTACTCAAACAATCTATTCCCATGGACATCTGTCCTCTAAGTAATCAGATATCCTGTAGTAACCTTTTTTATACAATTTCTGTTTTATTATTAATTTAAACTTGTCTAAAGGTAAGTTTTTAATATCAGTAGGGACCTTATTGTAATAGCGTATACATATATATATGTCATCAATCATAAATCAATTAATAAAAAACCAAATTCAATGTTATAATTTGACATTACTGTCATTCCATCATCTCGCAGAACCTGCCACACATTCGCACAATGTCCCTCCATGCATCACCAAACAGATCGTTCAGTGGTGCTACCGCCAACAGAGCATTCAGGCTGTCCCGCGCCCGGACAAGCGGAGACTGCTGGCGCGCCACCGTGCGGTGCGAGCCGCCCGCTAGCAGCTGGTGCCTGCGCCCGCGTACGTAATTGTCAGGCACAAATAACGCGCATACCGCACTGACAAGCGTCGCGCAGTCACTGTCGCCTCGCAACAATCGACACTCAGTCAGAAGTTGTTCAGTGTTACGTCTCACCTCTAGTGAGTTATATCCAAGCATACCCAATATAAAAGCGGTTGGATAGAGATAAGGGTAGTACCCAAATTTCCTCTTATATAGGTATCGTAAAAAAGCTTTTTGTACCTTCTCGAGCATAAGGACGTATGAGCTTTCGTGTGGATTCCAAACAACCGAGCTAGATTCCAGTTTGGTTCTCACTAGGGCAGTGTAAAGAAGCTGTACCACACCCAGATTACGGAATCCCTTACTATTCCGAATCACAAACCCCAATCTTTTAAAGCATTCCTTCGCTAAAGTGCTCATGTGCTCATGAAATGTAAGTTTAGGGTCAAACGTAACACCGAGATCTTTCATCGAATACACTCGAGTCAAGGACTCCGCGCCGAGTGTATACGTCACGCTAATAGGCCGAGGAGAGCGCGTGAAAGACATTATGCAACATTTTTCACTATTGAATAGGAGTTTGTTGCTCACACTCCATCTATAGACCGCATCTATATCTTCCTGTAGTAGCCTACAGTCATTTTCTGACATTATGGGAAGTACTAGTTTGAGGTCGTCCGCGTACAGTAGGCATTTAGAATATTTTAGCACAGATTCTAGGTCATTTATCATGATGATAAATAACAACGGACCAAGAATAGAGCCTTGGCTAACACCCGACCGCGTGTGGTACGGCTGGGACTCAAAGCAGCCATGTCGCACAAACTGTTGGCGGTTTTTCAAGTAGTCAGCAAAGAAGACCAACAGCCTTGGGGCAAATCCTATGGCGCACAATTTCTTCATTAGGGCATCGTTATCAACTCTATCGATCGCCTTATGGAAGTCCAGATAGGCGACGTCCACCTGACATCCCCGATCCATGCTCTCTGAGACCAAATCGACTAACGTCAGTAAGTTGGTGGTTACTGAGCGCCGACTCCTAAATCCGTGTTGCGAGTCGCACAAATATGGCGCTATCTGTGCATAGATTTTACCGTATATGACTGACTCGAACAATTTTGCCAATGAACTCAGGATCGCAATCGGTCGATATTGATTTACAGAGGCAGTATCACTAGTCTTGGGTACAGGACTGACTCGAGAGAGCTTCCAGCTGGTGGGGTACTTCCCTTGCTCAAAAGCTAGGTTGAAGATACAACCTAAAGGCAGTACCAGCTGATCACTATAGGCCTTTAAGAAGTAAGGAGGGACGTTGTCCGGTCCAATTGCGCTCCTTGGCCTTAGTTGCCTTAGTCCTTTCTCTATATCCCTACGGGAAACATGTGTAATTTGGACGTAGTTAGCAGTACGCGAGTCATCGGATCTGTTTACCAGATCCGGTGCCAGCGCCAGCTTATCACTGAGGAAAACGTCGGAGAAGTAGTCTGCAAATGCGGCTGCTGCTTCTTCTCCGGCACACTCTTGCCCCTGATGCATGACCCGAGGTTCGAAACCACCCTTCGATCTGAGGCCGCTCACATGTTTCCAAAACGCGCGTGGGTTGTATCTGATATTACCTTCTAAACTCACCATGTGGTTCATGTAAGCTGTAGCTATGCGGCACTTAATACTGGCTCTCAGCTCACTGAATGCGGCGTAGTCAGCTGGTCTCTTACACGACTTCCACTTACAATGTAATTTAGCCTTGGCGGCCAGGTCGTGTATTATATCCCCAGTATACCACACTGGGTAGCGTCTAGTAGGTACACATTTCCTGGTTTTTTTCGGCACTGTCGCATTGAAAATATCGTATATGGTGTCGTAAAAACGACCAACTGCCGTGTCTTCATCCGGAGCTTCAGCAATATCGTCCCAAGTGACGCTAGACATGTGTTCGTACAGGACTGTGTGGTTGCCCTTGGCAAAATTCCAGTCATTGTGACCGTCAATGTTGCTGGGATCCAAGCGGCCGGATCGCTGGACTGCGCCTTGCATTGACGACAGTGGCACAATGATGTCGAGAGGCGGGTGGTAGGCGTCAGCGTGTAGCACCAGGCTGCCTGACACGGAGGTGCGCACGGTTACACCACGGACGCTCTCCGGCAGTAATACCACATCAAGCACGCCCCCGTGAGCATTCATCACATCATTCGTCTCATACATACAACAAACACTCAGAAAATAGCAATAATAATTAACAATAGACACTGATGCACTATTCATGTTGAGGTCACCGAGAATAATAAGGTTTCCGTTTAAGGTTGACCTATTTCCTTCCGTTTTGGTGAACCAGCTTAGATATTGGGCATCTTTTTCCGCCTGTAAGATTGGTTTCCCGTTCTTCTTTTTACTGGGGTCCACATAGACCACACAGACTGTGAAGTGGACACCATCCAATGTGAAATTGGCCCAAAGATCTTCGCCATGATCTGTTTCGAGGTCCCGGCATCGGCGTAGTGTGATGCCGGGGCGGGCCGCGAGCAGCACACCTCCGCACGCGGTGGGGCGATCCCGGCGCAGCACGCTCCAACCTCCCGCCGTTACCTCAGCATCTCCAACGGATGAGTCCAGGAATGTCTCCGTAGCAGCGACGAGGTCCTGTCCTAGTGAAGGAAGGTTATTACGCCAGTATTCTAGCCTGCTCTTAATACCTCGAACGTTCTGGTACATAATATCGAGAGTCTTCCCTGTGCTGACTCGGAGATTATCCCCGAGTGCCAGTCTTCGGTTGAGCTCCTCGAAAGGGTATCCAGGCTTTCACTCTAGCATTTTCAGGCCACAACTCGATAGATGAACATTTTTCGAAGATATCTGCTGGGACACCTATCTTATAAGATTTATAGTCCCCTTTGGGCTTGAGTTCATCAACTGTTCCTGCTCTCGGTAAGCAAAGCTGCTGGAGATAGCTCCTTACTTCGTCAACTCCGGAGAGCATGTTCCAAAGATGGAAATATTTCCGCCGTTCTACTGCCTTCAGCGAGGTGACACTAGGTCCAGCAGTACAGTACAGGGACATGGGTCGCCGAACTTTTCTCCGAACTTCTGTCCAACCTTCATCCCCGGATTCCTCGGATGAATTTTGAATGCCTTCCAATGGTGCCGTCTGTGGTTCCGGTGTCGTTCCGGTGAGTAGAGTTGGCTTGGCATTTTTCAGGCTGCTTTTTTTATTCTCTCTGCTCTCTTGCTTGTGATGACTAGAGACCATATCTGCATAGGAGTTTTGAGCTTTGGGGCGCGCAGAACTCTTTCTTTGCTCTTCCTCAGCCCTTGCCCGCACTTCTATATTATCCAGCTTGGCAGAGACCGCTCCGGTAACCGTTGAGCACTTTTTAATGACCACCTGATGTTGACTCATCGTTGAGGTCAACAAAGCTAGGCTCCACGCTATATCAGAGATATCCTTTCTGATATCTCTTATCTCCGCCATTATCTCTAGGAATTCAGTTGTCTTTAAAACATAGTCCTCTTCTTCTGTTTTATAAGACGCTCTTTTCCTATCATTAATGAAAGACGCCTTCAATTTTGCGGCTCCTACTGGCGTTTGAGTGTTATCACCGACTTTCTTGATAGAGGCGCGGCACTCTGGACAAGCCCAATTCATCTTTGCAGCGGGTATAAGTTTATCTGCGCCAGAGATACATAGCAGATGAAATATGTTATTGCATCCTTCTACCATGCACTGAATTCGCTCCTCCGTATCCATCAGCAAAACTTGGTATGCATATCAGTTGCCAGCACCGTGCATCAAGGTACTCATTGTTGTGGTTTGTGACCGCTATCCAGGCAAACAGCAATGATAAAATTCGTTTAGGTTTTCGAACGTTCTCACCTTAGAATTTTTAGCAAACCGTTTCGTTAATCTGTGGTTCTCACAGTTTTTGTGACAGGCCACACTGGTAGCTGTCAGTTGAGGAGGTGACAGTTTCAGACAGCTGATTTGTGTTATTGTGTGAGGGTCGACGTTGTCTATTTTCTTTGTTCTATTTTCTTTGTTTTATCCCGTATATCAGTGTGTGAGTGCAGTTTGAAGTAACGGAAAACAGAAAGTGTACCTGGAAAAGCCTTTTGGTCCCTAGAAAGCTCGTGTTTCTCTGTGTTCACGGGTTCAGACTCAGCTTTGAGGTTAGATGTTCAGTATCTGCTTGTTTTGTCCAATGTTAACCACTTTAAACTGTATTTTAGTATTAATTATGATGGGACGAAGAAAAAAATCAATGTTTACAAGTAAAGGGCTGTGTTGCCATTCGTGTCTGCACAAAACTAATGAAAGTTAAATGCAGGGTGTGTAATTGTACGATAGTGTGTGTGTGTGTGTGTGTGTGTGTGATGTGAAAAAAAGCAAATTGTAACTATGGTTTAAGAAGACATTCGGTTTCTTCATAGCAGAGATTTTATAACCACTTCGTTAGGTGAGTTTTGCAGATGTTCTTATTGAGGGGATACATATTGAGAATTCGATTGATGCTGTTATATAGACGAGGGCCTAAGATCAGGAAAAACCTTTCAGAAAAAGCCAATCTGTGTTTTTTCATTGATGACGTATTGAAAACTCTGTCATTACGACGTGTAGAGAGTACAGCTGGGTCAAAGAAAAGTTTTGAAAGCTGTCTGAGAACTAGATGTTGTATGAAGAGTTGGCGAACAGTGAGGACACCACATGTCTGATAAAGGTGATATGTTGGAAAGAGTTAAGGCCTAAAAGTACAAACCTTGAGAATAGCTCTTTGAGCTCTCTCTAGGCCCAACATATCCGTTTTACCGGCACCACCCCAAGATGAAATGCAGTAGGTAATAATCGACTGACACAGTGCCAAGTAAACCTGTCTTAAGAGCCGTGGGTCCGCAACATGCCTGAGATTTTTAAAGACGTAAATGAGTTTAGGTACTCTGTTGGTGATTAATTTTATGTGTTGCGAAAAGTTTAAATTTTTGTCCAACAGAACACCCAGGTACCTTATTGTGTCGGTCTTTTCAAGAAAGCTGCAGCAGCAATTGCTGTCCACAGGTCTTTGGCAGGTATGAGCAATGATCTGAAATCTCGGTGCCGGTTGGGAAGAGTTTCGTACTGTAAAAGCCATGTACTTAGTTTTATCAGTATTTAATGAGAGAACATTGCTAAGTAACAATTTCGTTACCCTGTTAAAATCCTCCTGAGCATATTTAAAAGTTTGATCCTAGGTTTTCGTAGCGAAAATGAGTGCCGTATCATCTGCGTAAGAGAAAATTCGTCCGTTTTGAAGTTTAACATCGCACAGATCATTGATATAAATAAGAAAGAGTGTGAGACCTAATATGCTTCCCTGAGGCACACCTTGAGTAACTTTAAGGTCAGAACTGACACATTCGCCTATTTTGACACACTGCTCTCTATTATCAAGATAGTCTCTGAAAAGTATAAGTTGAGTACCTCGGATTCCCATTTTTTCCAATTTTGTTAGCAGTATAGGGATAGCACGAGTTCGTCTGGGTAAAACACGGAAAGATTATGGTACGTCGCAACGAAACGTCCCCCTTCATCCAGATACGTTCCGCCAACGATCTTAAAAAAATGAAATGACTTGCTATTCTTCATCACTTACTTGTATCGCTAAATTACAATTACGATATTACGAATATAATAACTTTGTGTTTGAGAACCACTGACTCTCGCTTGCTAGGATTGCCTCTGTACGCTTCACACACATTTTTCCATAGCCTAATTAGACATGTAAACCAATCTCACTGTAACCCGTCTCCCTCTCAGTCCGCTCTGAACCTGGCTGCACTGCTCCTATTGACTATTTCTGCATGTGACCGTGAGTCATTTCTGCTTATTATGGCCGATCATCTCACTGCTAATTCATCTGTAGATGCTCTGCACTTTAACTTCGCAAGCCAGGAACCAGTTTTTGTTGTTTTTATTTATGTTATTGTTGTGAATATTCTATTTTTACTTGTTAGGTACATGTATGGTTTGATAAGGTTATCCTATTTTTGCTATGTCACTCTTATTCATTTAATAATAATGAATACTATGATGAAACCTTGCTTTGCGTACTATATGCTTTTGATTGTTGCTAAAATCTTCTCTAGATAATCTGAGTTTATACCATCAAAATGTATGGGGAAGCCTAAATATGGGGAAAACTAAAACCGAGACTTTTGTGCGGAATGTTATGCTTAACGACTATGGCGTTATAACTCTGACTGAAACATGGCTTCTCGACTCAATTGCCAATAATGAATTATTTGATAACAGGTATTTAGTGTGGCGCCGGGACCGCGACTATAGTTCCACCATGCAAACTATGGGGGCGGAGTTTTAATAGCGGTTAAACGCGAATTGTGTTCGAACATCAATGTTGGCTGGCAGTCGACGGCAAAGGACATCTGGGTCTCAATTCCCTTAGTACGTAATACTCGTAGTTCACTTGGATCTACTCTGCTCCTGTGCACATTATATCTTTGTGACGAACACAATGGTTATAGTTTTAAAACGCAATTGGAGAACTTTGGCACTAATTTAATTCATCTTATGGCGAACAACATTCATGACAAGTTTCTTACTGTGGGTGACTTCAATTTGAGTAGCATACAATGGTTACTTCAAGATAGCCAAATTCAAGCACAAAATTTGGTTTATGCCCAGGTTATCGACTTTATTGATACTTTGAATGTATGCGGCCTCCATCAATTCAACACTTTTGTAAACAACTTTGGTCGGATTCTGGACCTAGTTCTATGCAATGAAAATGTGACTACTACACCCTGCCTCGACCCACTGGTTTCAGAGGATCCCTACCATAGGGCACTGGTTGTTTTTATTCCCGTGTTAAACTTCACCCCACTCAAGCCAATACCACACACCTCTTTTAATTACTTTAAAGCCAACTATGAGCTTATAAATGAGCATATTAATAAAATTTATTGGTCCGGAGTTTTGTGTCAGGGAGGTGTTAATGACACAGTTGAGACTTATTACAGAATTATTTTTGGAATTCGTGACACCTTTATACCTTTACGCAAGGCTTCTAGAAGGAAATACCCACCACGGTTCAGTCCCGCCTTTATTAAAGCTATTAGAGAAAAATTCAAATATTTAAAAAAGTTCAAAACTTATAGTAATCTCTCTGATAAAAAATCCTTTTCAATCCTACGCAATAGAGTGAGAAGAATGGAAAGGGATTGTCATGTTAAGTATATGGCTATGATTGAACTTTCTATCGGTAATAACCCGAAAGCATTTTGGTCCTACGTTAAAATGAAAATAATTGGTGGTAGTTTCCCTTCTAGCATGTCGTATGACGGTGCTTCTTCTGACTGCGGCCAGACAATAAGTAATTATTTCTCTGCTTATTTCCACTCCACCTTCCTAACCTCGGCTTCACCTGCTCCTGCAACTGGTGCTGGTTCACAACCTGACGACCCCGTTGGCTTGTGTGATAGCGCAAGTATCGCGGTCGAGACATCAGCTGTTCAGCGGCTACTGGAAAGTCTTGATCTTACAAAGTCGGCTGGTCCCGACACGTTGCCGGCCAAACTATTGGTCTCGTGTGCCAAGGAACCTTCAGTGCCAGTGTCCATATTGTTTAAACGTTCTCTAGACGTTGTGTCTAGAGGGTGTAATGCCAGACCGTTGGAAATCAGCATTCATTTCACCTATTCACAAAAAAGGCTCTCGTGAGTGTGTCGAACATTACAGACCGATCTCCAAATTACCTAAGACAATACGTTCGAGAACCTTAGCAAGTAGGCTTGCTAAGGTTCTCGAACGTATAGTCTATACACAACTCTACGGTGCTCTGAAAGTTAGTTTAAGCCTTTTCCAGCATGGGTTTCTAAAGGGAAGATCTACAGTATCAAACCTAGCGCTTTTTAACGATTATGTCACATAACAAATGGATAATGATAATCAGGTTGACGTCATATATACCGACTACAGGAAGGCCTTTGATCGTATAGACCATGATGTTCTACTCAGGAAGCTTAGAGGTGTCGGTGTAAGAGGCAATTTGCTGCAAATGGATGAGTTCGTACGTTACAAACCATAATCAGGCTGTTGTACTAAATGGCTTCAAATCTTCTTGGATGAATATACCATAAGGTGTCCCCCAGGGATCCCTACTAGGCCCACTATTATTTATTATATTTGTTCAAGATATCGACCCATGTTTTACTAATTCGCTTGTATTGTTGTTCACTGACGATATGAAAATTTTTAGAGTGGTTAACGAGGCTTCCGATTGTTCGTTATTGCAGCAAGATTTACTTAGGCTCGATACATACTGTGGAACCAACAAATTAGACCTAAACGTTTCCAAGTGCTTTTTTATTACTTTTACGCCTAAACGAAATCCCTTCGTATCAGACTATCAAATAAAAAACCTGCCTCTAACTAGGATGTCTGAGAGTAGGGATCTTGGGGTTGTCCACGACTGCAGATTAGTATTTGATCAGCATATCAATAGCATTGTCGGCAAAGCTTCGAAGGCCCTTGGTTTTGTCATGAGGTCGTCTAAGTCGTTTAACCCGTATCATCCCAACCATAGTAAAACAAGTCCAATTTTTATGAAAATCGTATCGGAGCATGTTTATAGATGTATAATGAGAACTACATACCAAAAAAAAATTAATCTCATTTAGATTTTTAGTTTTGTAACCGTTCCAATAATGGAACACTAGGATTAAACATACATGTAAGATACTGTCAGTGGCTATGGATTTCGTTGGGAAATAAAACGATTGTATTCACTTTTTATTTATTGTACGAAGTTTTAAATCTTATAATTATTACTTAAAAATACAATTGCGTGTGTTATTGAGTATGAAAAATGATATAACATTTGCTATGTAAGGCAACATTACATTTGATACACTTCATGGTTGTGTTTTTGTGGCATAAACCACATCGAGTTTATTTTGTTTGTCCTCTGCTTGTTTTAATCATTTTTTGCGGATATTTGAGAGGTGCTTTCTCAGTTCGGTTAGCTCGTATAGTCCCTGTTCCATCGTGACCGATTTTTTGTAACTCCTCAAGCAGCGGTAAGGATGTAAAAAAATTATCGAAATAAAAACTGTAGCTACCTTGTGGCAGCTTTGATATTAGATCCAGAACAACTGAGGCACTAACACCTAACTCAGGATGGGTATTTCCGGTACGAGCTCCCTGATACAGCTCACCATAAATCAAATATCCAAGTCGCGTACAAATAGACCAATTTTTATATCCAATTCTGATTGGCTTTCCATGGATATGCTGCTTAGTACTATGTTTCCCAAAATATGGAATCATAGATTCGTCAATGCTCAAATTTCTATCTCCAGGGTAATACTTTACCCATCGTGCATTGAGCAGATTCCATAGAGGACGCACTTTAGCAAACTTATCATTAGGACCAAGATTATTATTGTCGGCAACTTGGAAATAACGCAGCAAATCTTCAAATTGATTTCTTGACATAATAGCTACCACTGTTGGAAAACTGCAGTCAACTCTTTGTTCCCAATACATTCTGTATCTCGATACACTGTTATATCCCGACAATAAGAGAATGGCTATAAAGTGTTTCATATCCGTTGTAGTAACACGGAATGCATGTTTACCCTTCTGAATCACATTTTTTTCAGTTTCTGAGCGCAGTAATTTGAACACGTCTTCATAAAAAAATAGTTCAAAAACCTGAACAGTTTTTTCCAAATTTTCCGGGTTTTCCAGGAAATCTCGTTCACAGTATTCTTTCTCAGCCTTTTCTGGAATATCTACAAACCACCACTTTCTTTTAACTTCAACACGTTTTCTTTTTGGCGGTGGCGGTGTTGCCGTCGACGAGGATATGGGCTGTGAAGGCTGCGTCACTGACGATGTGGAAGTGTTGGTTCATTTTCTTGTTCATCTCCAACGACCTCATGCACTATCCTAGATTCAGCTTGAGACGATCTAGTGACTCGAAGTTCAGCTTCTGATAGTAACTGAAGTCTAGACAAATTATTTATACTTGCAAACTCTTCGTCGCTATTTTGCCAATTTTCAGGGGGTGTGATGAAAATATCAGCCGCAAACAAGCCGTCATCTTCTTCCAACTGAGAGATTATCTGATACACATTCAATCTGCAATAAAATAATATTATAATTACGAGGCAATACAGATAAAATAAAGTTCCTAATGTATAAAAATTATATGTGCTTATGTTCCTACTGCTCAAATAATGGAACGGTACATAAAACTTACAGCTACCCTCAAATTTGCCTTTTTATTTCTAAATACGTATGACGACATGATAGAACAATACTATAACATATTTATAAACCCTAAATAGTCAGTAGTATAATGTAAACATCATGATTACTTACATTTTCCTGTTCGCCATATTTTTCACTCAAAACTTACAAACACAATTATGTTTTCTAGATCAACAAAACCACGCGATGTGAAATGACATGTGTTCATCTGACAGCTAGAAATGTCAGTAATACCAACATAAAAACTTTACTTTAAAGACGCGTTCAAAAATTCTAGTAAAAAATAAAAAAAATACCGTTTTAAAAATGGAACACTAGGATGATATGGGTTAAGCACATGAAAACCATAAAAGTTCTCTACTGTGCCTATGTTCGTAGTCACCTGGAATATGCATCTCAGATATGGAATCCTTGTTACGAGATTTATAAGGCCAGACTTAAGCGGGTTCAGAGGAGGTTTACTCGTTACCTCGGTTTCAAATTCAAGTTACCAAAACTAGAAAACAGAATACCGATGTGCACGACTTCACCTTCTTCCTCTGAATCTGCGCAGGGACATTGCAGATGTGACTTTTCTAATGAAAATAGCAAGAGGTATTATTGACTGTCCCCGAATTATTGAGTAAACTAAATCTTAAAGTTACATTCCACAACCATCGTAGACTTTCACTATTCCGGTTACCCCTAGTTTATAGCAATTACAGAGAAAACTCCTACCTGATCAAAGCATGCTCAACGTTCAACAGACTTTCTAGCGCGAATGCTGACGGCGATGATGATCGTGGTGATATTTACTGCAGCAGTGAACAATCACTACGGAGACTTATAGTTAGGAGACTTATAGTTAGGAGACTTATAGTTAGGAGGTTCTTAAAATAATTTCAATGATGCGGATGATCATGAGGGTGATGAGGTGCGTGAGAGGTAATATTGTTTCTATTGTCTACTTTGTGTAGTGTACATTTAAAATATATTTAAACTAAATTCATTTAATCAAAAATCAGTTAAACGGAATAAGTATATAAATTGCATTTTTCTTCTATATTTTTTTTTGGATCCCTTTGTCAATTAGCTAACTATTGTGGTCGCTTGTTATTGGCTTTTAGTTTAAGACATTGGGTATTATATTAAGTTGTGTAGCTGTAAGCTTCCCTCAATAAAACAAAATAAAAAAAATAAAATAAAGGGTAACACCTGCATCCGTTGTCGATTTACCCCTAGTAAAACCGAATTGTTTATCGTGAAGTTGTTTTGTATAGTTGAAATGAGACAGCATTTGATTAAGTATAATACATTCAAATATTTTACTAAGTGCTGGAAGTCTTGATATAGGTCTAAAGTTTGAAGGATCACCCCTATCTCCTGACTTGAATAGAGGTATCAGTTTGCTATGCTTCATGAGATCTGGGAACGATCCATCGTCAACACACTTATTAAATATATGAGCCAAGTGTGGGGCTATAACCAGAATTCCTGAATCAATTACTTTCACAGACATACCCCACAGATCCTGAGTATTTGTCAAGTTAAGCAACCTGAACGCTTTGACAATGTCATTAGGATATAAATGATTAAATTCAAAGTCTACAATACTGGCGACAGTGTTGCTTTTTAATAATATCTGGGCTTCATTTGGGGATGAGTTTAGATGCTCTGTTGTGAGCAAGGGTACATTTGTTAAGAACGTCTCAAATGCTTGAGCTACCTCAGCGTTGTTCTTAATAACATCAGCACCTATCCTTAAGCAGAAAACATTATTCCGAGGTATAATTTTGCCAGTTTCGCGGTTTATAATTTGACAAATGGTTTTTGATTTATTATTTGATATTTTTTATTTTATGATTAATGTTTAAAGATTTTGCGGCCTTGCAGACTAACTTGAAAGTTTTAGAATATTTTCTAACGTACTCATGAAATTTTGTATCAAAGTTATACGTTTTTTGATCATAAAGGTTATACATGATGACTCTACTATTACGAATTCCAGTAGTTACCCAGTCATTAAATTTAGGCTTACCGTTATTGTCGAAGACCTTTTTTAGTTTAAAAACTTTATAGAATTCTGTTTTAATAATATTGAAGAAGTCTGAGTAAATTTTGTTCGGGTCCTGTTCATTAAAGTCTGGGACTGGCAAGCTATTATCTAAATTTTCTGTATATGTTTTAAGTCTATGGGATGTAATAGGCCTATAAAATGATGGATCGGGCTTAATAAACAATACTAAACACATAATGTTAGTTCGCTTGTTTTTGGACAAATATTTAAATCGCATAGATTACTCGTGATTGATTGTCCCACACCGGAAATCTGAATAGTAAGGAAGGTTCTCTGCCAATAATTCAATCAAACCCTTGGATCCCTGCACAAAGTGGACAACAAACTCACCAACACTCCAGAAGAGGCAGAATGTACATTATTAGAGACACACTTACCTAACTGTCAACTTCTGAGGACGGTCAACTGGACTAAGGAAGAGACTACACCTACAGAGGAGCAGTGGGTATTAGCACTCGAGGTAATCAACTCACAAAAAACTCGGTGGGAAATCAACAGCTTTAACTCGTTTAAATCGCCGGGACTGGACGGCATATTCCCGGCTTTGTTAAAGTGGGGAGGAGACCAACTAGTTCTGGCACTAACCAATGTCATGGTGGCATGTCTGGCATACAGATATGTACCGAGACACTGGAGAGAGGTAAAAGTAATCTTCATACCCAAGCCAGGTAAGAGCGACTGCTCAGATCCTAAATCCTTAAGACCAATCAGCCTTACCTCGTTTCTGCTGAAAATGATGGAAAGGCTATGCGATAGAGATCTGTGCAAGAAGGCCCTGAGTAACATACCCTTGCATAAAAATCAGCAGCACGCCTAAAGTCAAGAAAAATCTACAGAATCAGCTCTTCATCCTGTTGTTTGCAAAATTGAAGAAGCCATCAACAGCAAGTATTTGTGCCTAGGAATCTTCATTGACATTGAAGGAGTCTTCGACAAGACTTAATTCACAAGCATAACAGCGGCACTGGTAAAACACGGAGCAAATACAGTTATGGTGAAGTGGATAGTTAACATGTTGAGTAAACGGGGTATTAAACTCACTTCAACCGAATCCCAACACGCATTGGTATTGAGGTGTTCTCTCACCGCTGCTTTGGAACCTGATGGCGAACGACCTCATCACCAAACTGAACACACAACACTATTATACGGTAGGATATGCCGATGATATAGTGATATCGTCACAAGCTCTGTATGTGATGTCTCTCAAGCAGCACTGCGGATCATGGAACGCTGGTGCACAACGAACGAACTATCAGTCAACTTAAATAAGACGGAAATGGTAATGTTCACCAACAGGCGCAATCTGGGCAACTATCGCCCACCCAGGTTGTTTGGTACAGAGCTACAATTTGCTGCTGAGTTAAAGTACCTAGGTGTAATACTAGATAGCAAGCTGAATTGGAGGAAACCTCTGAATAACAAGATTGATAAAGCGACTGTCACATTTTGGCAGTGCCGAAGAATGGTAGGTAAAAACTGTGGGTCCACCCAGAAAACTACCCTTTGGCTATACTCAGCTGTCATCAGACCGATAATAAGCTACGGCGCAATAGTTTGGTGGCCACGAACTAAACTATCCACTGTCGAAGCTAAACTACAAAGTCTCCAGACGCTGGCTTGCATGGCAGCAACGGAATGTATAAGGACCACACCCACAGCGGCCTTGGAAGTCATACTGTATCTGCCGCCGCTTCACGTCTTCATCAAGCAAGCGGCGGCTGCAACTGCGGTGCGTCTTAAAAACTTAACCTATGGAGACATACTAGGGTACCCCACACTGAAATACTCGATGAGTACATAGGTAAGGAGCCACTTTTAGAAGCGGCGACTGACAGAATACCCAAGCAATATGTCTTTGACAAAAGGAATAAAATACAACTGCAAGAAGACCCTTGGGAGGGCCTCAATCAAAAAGAACAAAGGATTTTCACAGATGGTTCTAAAACAAACTTCGGTACAGGCGCTGGGGTATTTTCGGAAGCTCTAAACTATAAGAAATTAACATCACTAGGTGCCCACAACACCGTCTCCCAAGCCGAGTGCATGGGCATCATTACGGCTACTGTAGCTATTGTAGAAAGAGAAGTAAAGTATTTCCCTATCCGCATACTATCCGACAGCAAAGCAGTTCTGCAAGCCCTACAAAGCAACACCATCAGTTCTGGGCTTATATACGAGTGTCACCAAGCCCTGTCAGAGGTATGTAACCACAGTATTGTTACCCTGCAATGAATAAAGGTACACAGGGGCTCGCGCGGCAGCGACGCAGCCGACGCACTTGCAATGTTGGGTTCGGAACAGACTGTGGAGGGATCAGAACCCATAATACTATTGCCATTCAGCTGGTTGAGGAAAACTCTACGACAACACACAAAGGTAACTCACCAATATTATTGGTCAACCTTGGATACCTGCAAGCAAGCTAGACAGGCCCTCCCGATGATCAGACCCGGATTGTCGCGTAAGCTTCTGAAGCTTAAGAGGCCACAGCTTCACTTGGTAACCGGAGCGATAACTGGACACGCTTTTCTAAATAATCACTTACACACTCTAGGTGTCACCGACAGCCCCCTGTGCAGAGCCTGCATGGAGGTCGAGGAGACAGCCACCCACGTCCTGCTGGAATGTTCCGGCGCGGCCATCTACCGGGCAACACACCTTGGGACGCCGAGGTCGCTCCAGGAAGTCGTCGGCAACATTAAGGGTCTGCTTATCTTCCTACAGGGGCTGGGTTGGCAGGCGTAGTGCCCCCAACCCACGTCACGCAAAAATAGGCGCAAATTTAAGACGTCGAGTTGCGGAAAACAGGCCCGCGATAAACTATAACTATAACAATAACTAGATCTCCAGTACTTTGCTTTATAATTATGCTACACAATAAAAAAATAAAAACTGTAAATTTAATTTTAGTAATTTTCATTTTTCTGTCACATATTTTGTCCCTTCCACTGCAAAGACTGTTTCATAATATACTATTGTTTTATAGGCTTCAAGATACAGCTAGTGTGAAGTCCATAGTTATCGAATTAGGTATTTTTTCCTCTGGCAAATAAATAATTTTGTATTATATTTATATTTCGGTATATTATAATAATAATATATTTTCATGTGTTTGGTATTTATGTTAAGGATTCTATTTAGGCACTTGTTCATTTATTTTATTGTTTAGTATACCCCTGCTGAACAATCGACGTTTTCATCGGAACTTGGTTTTCTGGAAGAGAACTCTTGTTAGAGATAAGCTCGCCTTTGTACACTATTAATTTGTATAAACTTCTTATTTTATTCAATTATGAAATGATGAATTATGAATTTAATAAAAGATCTGATGACTATCTTCACCTCAATATAATGATTTTTACGAGTTTTTTTTTTGCTCGATTTAACTAGATCGATTTAATCGATTCTGTTTTCACACGGATGGACATATAGTAGTATAATGATTATGTTTTCCTTTTCATACAAATCGAACTAATTCTAAAATTCTGAACTCAAATCATAAACTAAAACAATCAAGAGCAACATTTATTCAAAATGTTTGTTAACAACTGTTGTCTTTAGTCATGGAATTTTGCGTGAATTCGCAGATGAAGGGTGCCGTCTTGTGACACCAGAAGTCGTTCAGCAGACCACTCCTGCGAATGGAACCGCAGTGCTCGCCAGGAGGCATGTTGTTAGGCTCGCCGGGGGCAAATTTGTCGAACCCGGCCTCTTTTAGTGTTTGACCTGTGAAATGACATATCACCATAAAAATTATCTGCCCTTAAGGCGATGATGGAATAAAAATGCGCTGTCGAGTGGAAGTGAGATGCAATAATTACTCGCGAATAAGAAAAAGCGGGATGCCAATAATGCACTCGTGACTAATCTGAAACAACGTAAGCGCCAAAACGTAAAAAAAAATCATAAAAAATAAACTATTTCAGGGAATTAACTTTCAAATTGAAAATCGTTAGAAATAACAATTGTTCATACATTGCAATTATCACACAGTCATATTCACTTACTACTGCGGTGTAATAGGATAAAACCATAAAAAAAGGGTTGACTTTGTATTTATTTTCTATCGAGAAAATTTTATCCAAACATGTTTTCCAATTAAGAATCTCTAGATTATATAGTCAAATTACATATACCAGAAATTAATTACGATTTGCCCAGTATTTCCTGAAAAACACATGAAAACAGCACCCCATATTTATTTAATCAGCGTCTTAATCACCAACTTACTTCTGCTTACTTGCTTCTGGCTCCACACTAGGATACGTGTTGTGGGAACCAGAATAGCGACGACATACACTTATAAACAACCAAGACCATGTAATTCTGACATCTAAAATTATCAATCGCTTTCACAATCCACAATCCACAGCAAAATTGACGATTTTATGTCAATTTGACGTTGAGTGTACAAATGTTGTTTATTTATTTAATTTTTTGTATATATCATATATAACAGTCATATCTATATTTACCGTTATTGTTATCTATTTTTTATATATATTTTATATATTATACCAGCTTTTGCCGGCGGCTACGCTCGCGTGGTATTAGTTTTAACGTCATCCTGTGGAATGCGCCTGAAAAGAGACTAAACACTAAATGATTTCACGACTGTTTATCTTGGAAAAGATAATGTGTGGAGAGCCAGAAATCTACTCACGACCTAAGTAAATTAAGACTATCATATAATATGACTACATAAGTATGAAGTATAACCGAATATCACGCGGTTGAGACCGTGGGTAAAAGCTAGCCTTTTCCAAGCTTAGAATATCGCAAACATCAAGAGTCAGAAATATACTGCAATACGTCTCTGTAAACAACCTTCCGAGATTTGTTGTTCTCTGCGCATATGTAGAGATTTCTATTCTTCTTCTAATTCTTAGCTTATTGACTGTATATCATTTAGTGCCAATATAATTAGTAATAAATAAATCATATTAAAAGCTCAAAAATAAAAAAAATACAAGAGATTTCTAGCTTTTGATACACGTGAACAGCCAACTTAGAGCTGTCCGTGAGAAAAACATGGGGTGCCCAGAATCCCTGCCACTTTTAGCGTTTGTCCTTGACTCTTATTTATAGTGATGGAGAAGGCCACTTTCAAGGGGAACTGTAAGCGTTTGAATTGTAAAGGCAAGTTTGTTGGAATGATGGGAATACGAGGTATCAATACCGATTATTTTTTGAACTAGTTCGAAGTGCAAATACCGATATCTATGAAATTACAATTAACGTTATAATCTTCAGCCAAATCAATAATGAAATCAGTAATCTAAAACAAATGTCAAGTCAATGCAATGAACGAAAAAAACAACAACCTATCCGAATCCGAACTAAAAGCACAAAGCAAACTATCGAGCGAGAGAGACCAAAGAATAGGAAACAAACTAATGCAACCGACCAAATGAATTATTATGCCACACGCACCGATAAAAACATAACAGAGTTTAAAGTCAGGTTGTGGCCAAACCATACCGCCCCGATACATCGCGGTATGGATGGCGCTGCACGTACTTTACAAAGTACGTGCAGCGCCATCTAGTAAATTTCTGGTAAACGTGAGACTGCTGAACAAAGGCAGCCACTAAGAAATAAATTAGTTTATGTCATTTGACTGTATTGTCTGTTATTTTTATCTATATAATCGTTTCAGTTTCAGGCCTAAAATAACCTGTTTGTATGTTGTTTGTGTACAATAAATAAGTGAATGAGTGAGTCTGAGGACTTTGTTTTTTATATGTAGCATTTACATATTTACACATTTCAACCCCATTGCACTTCAATAAGGGATTGGTAATGGTATTTTACTTCCGCTACGTTGAGTTTTAAAATCGATGTCATATTCGTAATTAACGACCCAATAAACCATAAAAACGACATCCATATTGATTTTCAGAATTTGTCACCCCATTTCCCTCTTTTAGGGGTTGAATTAAAAAAAAACACTTAAATATTTGTAACTTATGTCTTAAGTCAGGGTATAAGTTACATATATTCCAAACTTTATCCAAATCCGTCAAGCCGTTTCAGCGTGAAAGAGTAACAAACACACACACAAACTTTCGCATTTATAATATTAGTGGAATTTATGGATTGTACCACGCCGCGGTCTGGGAGGCTCGCGAGGCAACACTTGCCGCTGACTGAAAATCAGCGTTGAAGGCCTGGCCTTCAGAATAATGCTGAGTCAGACGCCATTTATAATAATAGTGGCACACCACGACTGTCATTTCATTTTATATCATGTGTAATTGCCATTTTTCACCTCTGTTTTTTGTTTCTTTGTTTTAATTGTAGTGTGTTTATAATAAATGTTTCTTTCTTTCTTTCTTTTTTTCATATATGCCAAACTGCAACTTTTCTATTACTTTCGACCGATTTTAGCTGGTGAAAAGGCACGACATGGACAGGAGTCAACAGTACTATAGCAGATAACTTCTTATTATAAAATTGATATGTGCCCTCCTTCATGTATTGCTGAACTTTAGCTCGATTCTCGATGTCTCTGCCATCAATCCGGATCGCAATCAAAATATAATTTTGAAGGATGGTAGACGCCTTCATAGCACATTTTTATTGCAATTTTGACTATTTTTGAAGGATTTGAATGAACTAAATAGCTAATTTGACAGTTGTTATTTAAAAATTCCCAAAATTCCCCGAAGAGCTTCAGGTTCTTTTGGACAAATTTTCACATGCTTGATCTCTATTCTCCATGTCAATTAATTCAAAGGAGACCGTTATTCTCCGCGGGTTTACAATTACCAGCCGACCATTTTTGTGAAAGGTGCACGCACACCTTTGATGCACACCGTGTCGAGCAAGTTCTCCCTAGATGGAGAGATCGATAATCGCATCGGCACGACTTTCGGCAGACTACATACGATAGTATAGAACAACAAACACCTATAAAGACCGAGACAATTGTTCACCAAGCTTGCATCCTGAGCATACTCTTATACGAAGCCGAGACCTGGACGTCGTATGCCAAGCAAGAACGTCTTAACAACTTATTATATTATTATGTCTCGATATTTAAGACACCTTATGTACACCATGATAAGCAAATAAAGTTTCTATTCTATTCTATTCTATACTATTCTATTCTATTCTAACTTTCATATGCGCTGTTTTCGGAGCATTCTTAACATAACATGGAAGGATAGGGTTACAAACAAGAGAGTTCTGGATATTGCACAACTACCCAGCATCAACGCTCTTTTCAAAAAGAAACGCTTGCTGTGGCTGGGGTATGTGAACAGCACTCTTTTTCCCAGACAGACTTTGTTGAGCTGAGCGACATTTACGTACCGCAAGGTAGGGCAGCCCATCCTTCACTAAGCGTAACATTTTCGCGTTTGGCATAAAGTGCAACTCATGGGAGAGTCTCGCATCTGACCACTATGGGTGGAGAAAGACCATCTAATAGGAATTTAAAACCACGATAACACCTGGTTTCGCACACTAGCCGAAAAACGAACCATAAGGCACAACCGCGAGACCACCTCTCCTGCCACAGCGGATTCAGCACGCGTGCTGGAAGTGCGGGCAAAGGTGCCGCTCAAGGATCAGTTTGTCTAGCCACGAGCGGCGATGCCGTTTTTCATAATTCGTAATTCTTTATTGTACACAAATATTTAACAAGTTACTTCAAAAGAAAATGTTAGTATAAAGGCGAGCTTATATTTAAAAGCATATTTCTTTCAGCAAACCAAGACATTTAAGGAATTATTATTATAATAGGTAGTGCACAATAACTAGCATAAATTTAATGCCAAGGAATACATTAAATTCCGTACCACCGTACAATGGTAGGGATGGTGTAGAGTAAATACTTTGGATTTTGCATAACAAAATGTTGTTTACAAAGTTATTGGTACGCGACTACTTTCACACTCTATGTACGTAACCAGGTGCATTCATAATTTTTGTTGGTTTTGTTTTGGTTTGTATGTGGTATTGAAAGAATTGTTGCATGGGAGCTCCCTAAATTATTTATTTTATCCTGTTTTTTTTTAATTTGTTGTTATAGCGGCAACAGAAATACATCATCTGTGAAAATTTCATGTGTCTAACTATCACGGTTCATGAGATACAGCCTGGTGACAGACGAACGGACAGCGGAAGCTTAGTAATACGGTTCCGTTTGACACCCTTCGGGTACGGATCCCTAAAAATGGATGGCGCGCCCCGCACGAGATAAGTCAAGACACGGGAGCCCGAAATTCAGCTAGCCGCCACACACTACGATCAAGATATTATCAGTCAGCGTAACAGGGAAGACATCAGCTCGACATCCGGAAACATCATCAAGTAGCAGCCTCATAACCTACGGTAGTCACGACAACGAACAAAAAGGGTTTGGTAGCAGAAGTTGTGAGTTTGACCAATTTTACCTCCTCTGACACCAAATTTACTTTCGCGTTTTCGTTTTAGCATATCAATGATTACTGTGCCCCTCCTTCTCACCAATAAGAATTTTATCAAAAAAATCACGAAAAATAATTTACAAATCGTTGCATCAGATTTTTTTACAACCTACCTCACAATCAGGCACAAAAATTAAATTAAGCAAATCCAGGATAACATTACATTATTAACCCCGCCGATCACAACTTACAGCATATATGAATTGTGTTCAAATACAACCAATTAAACTTTTGCTTCAGGTTTCTTCTCATTGCTTTGCGGCTCACGGGCATGCCATGCGTACGTAAATTACACATATACATATATACCTGATTCCTAGCGCCTACGTAGTTTTTACCGCAATCACTTCGGATGAGGGTCGGGTCCCACGGCAGAATGCCACAAGGAACGCCTTCGTGGTAAGGGCAAAAAAAAGAGACGGCCTCCAAATGAACCGCCTTCGTGGTGAGGCAAACAAAAATACGCCTTCACGTTGCGATTTGACAAGGAACGGACCTGCGAAGTCAGTTGTGACCTGGCTAAATACGGGCTGAGTGTTGACCTTATATTCTGGCAGGTCAGTGATGATTGAGGCTTGAGTTTGTGTGCAACGTCGGGAACTCCTGATGCCTTTAAGTACGCGGTTATTGATAATACGGTGGGTGGAGATAATCCAGAATTGCTGGCTCAAAATAGCATTTTCGAGCAAGCGGTAGCAACGTTGTCTGCCTGCCCGTAGATAAGGGGACAGGTTGGGGAACTGTCAGGATGAGTGACTGTTCGGAACCAAATTGCAGTTCGACTCTGTGATCGACGTATTGGCTAAGGTGTCGGAACGCATCTTTAATAATGTCTTATCTCAGATGTCAAAAAAAAGGAATTCATTTCCGGTTGACAGCCACATCATCGTAATATTTTTGAGCTGAAGGGAATTTTTGTTCTGTGTTGGTATCAGCAGTTATCGGGGCAATCTGACGCCAATCCAAAGATTTTGTTAACCATATTTCGAGTACGCGGCTGGTCTAAACGGAGATACCCCAAATTCTATTGGAAGAAGGCCTGTCAAAGAGCGGCGCTCGCAGCGCTCCAGGCTTTGATTCGCGCGTGATTTACGCTCCGCTGGGGGGCCACGCAACTCGTTTATATATTTAATTTAAATAATATCGAGTGACCTTGCTGGCAAAAGTGATGTGGACGGCGTCGTCATCATCATCGGTCTGGGTGCACCCAGAAGTCGACGCGGAAGTCTTCGGTGAAGCCGGCAGCAGTAAGGGCGCTAGCAAGGTATCGTGTGTAGGGTATTACGCGGCGGAGGCCGTAGTTAAAAGATAGTCAAGGTGGTGAGAAGGGATCCCAGCTGTCTTATGGGTTGCAGCCCAGGAACCCGCCTTGATTAGATTAAACATAGGGTGACGGCGCCTGGATGGCAGTGTTTTTTGTGATAGTGATCTAAGATGAGATCTACGAGCGGACTTGAGCTGGGAAGACTAATAGGATGTTGAGCGTACCTAATTGACGCGTGATAGAGACGCGGTGGTCGTCTTTTTTAAAGGGCAAAAGGCGTTGGAGTTGCACGAGACACGTCTTGCCCGTCTAAAGACGGTTAATGTCTTCTGTGAACTCATTGTGCTGAACTGAGCGGATCTGATACAGCAGGGTCTGTAACACAGATGTCGTGTCTCAGAAATTTAAAAAGATTTTACGCAAACTAATTTTTAGACATTACTGTTTACAACTATGCTAGAATTTACACTACAGCTATAAAAAATATCTTGGATAGCAACATTAGCCTGTTCGCATCAACGGCAGCTGAATTACAATTAATTCAGCAATACCTTAGCACCGCAGGCCTTGAGGTTGGAATAATGATGAATCGGACAAAAACGCAGATCATGACCTATAGCACGAAATGTAGGGTCGAGGTTGATGGGCAGGAAATACAGTATGTCGACGAATATATCTACTTGGGCCAGTTAGTATCCTTTGAAATAAGGCAGGATAAGAAAATCGATAGACGCATATCATCGCCTGGAAGAACTATTGGTCCATGAAAGAGTTGATGAAGGGAAACCTTTTGTTGTCACTGAAGCGAAAACTCGTTGACATATGTATCCTGCCCATCCTAACCTACGGTGCTCAAAGTTGGTCGCCGACGGAGAACCAGAAGTCCAAACTCAAGGTTTGCCAAAGAGCGATACCATATAAAAACACGCAACATGATTCTAATGGGTGAAACGGTTAAGCTAACGGGTTAAGTAGAGCCTCACAAATAAAAGGGAGACATTAACATTTGTGCAGAATTTAATGAGAGCAGGTAGGTGTGGGTTATGGACTCTTAAAATGGTACTTCACGCGTTTGGAGAACGACTCTCCTGGCACATCTGCAGAAACAGGATTCGGAATGATGGGACAGGTTCAATGGGTGATGGTGCAGGTAGTGTTAGGATAGAGTAGATATTCCTGGCCAGCTGTAAGATGGGGCTGGTAGCCAGGTAGCTGGATAAACCATGTAAAGAACAGTATTCTGAGTACCGACAGATAAAGAATTCGGAGAACCGCGAAGAAATCTAACTATCATAGTTATTGCAATTAGAAAGCAGACATAAAAAAATTTGCTGTCATAGCACTTTCACGGCTCTGCTGATAGTCACAGCTAGCCATGGACCGAAAACAGCTTTCCGTGCTGGCTTTACTTGACTTTAGTAGAGCTTTCAACTGCGTAGATTTCGAAATTTTCATTGAGTTTCTCGGAGCCTTGAACATCTCCCTCTTCTCTGCCAGCTGGTTCGACTCTTATTTGAGGGATCAGCAACAGCGTATCAGGATAGATGAGACATCCACTGAATGGTGTGACCTCTTTACAGGCGTCCCTCAAGGTGGTATTCTCTCTCCTCTTCTATTCTCGATTTTCATTAACTCCATCTCAGACGTCCTGTCTTCCTCATACCATCTTTACGCTGATGATCTCCAGATTTATCGCCACTTCTCTCCTAACGGTGTAAACTCTGCTGTGCAGGCACTCAGTGCTGATCTTGAGGGTATAAGAAGCTGGGCTTCGTCCTTCGGATTCCTGGTCAATCCGAGTAAGTCCCAAGCCATCATTATAGGTACCCGAGATTCTCTTCACTTATTGCAGCAACAGCCCATTCCACCTGTCACTTTTAATGCCCCCCAATCTTTTATAGCAATAAAGCTAAAAACCTGAGTCTCATCTTCGACAACCAGCAGTCATCACATGTCAATGACAATGTATTTGTTTATCCAAATGTATGAATTGACAATGTTTTTGCTTAATCAAATGAAAAAATTGTACTTAAAAAAATTATAAGTAAATTAAAGTCAGACCATTCAGGTCATTAGACTAGAAATTCACTTAAAAAAAGTTCCAAAAGATAAAATACATATTGACTGCACATCGATTTGAAAGGTTTAAATTGAATTGGGTTAGCAAACTACCGATCAATTACTCTAATAATAACCCTAATGAGTCATATTGTTTTTTTTTTACAATTTCAGCCATGCGTTCAATGCAGTATTTACTACCAGATCGATTGTGGTCTCAGACAAACTTAACTTAAGTAAGTGGGCTACAGTAGGTATACTTAAAATAAGACAAAATTTATATGAATTATATAGTGAAAAACAATGGAATCATAGTGAAGAGTTCAAGGAAAAGTTTGTCAAATTGCAAAATCAAGTTATATCAGATCTAAAAAAATAAAAAGTAATAACAAAATTAAATCAACTTGGGATATAATTAAAAGCGGGACTGGAAAGGTCTTTATTAAAAACAATGAATATGAATTAAAAATTAATGATATTACTTTCAAAAATGATATTGATGTAGCTAAAGCGTTTGATTTTTTTACTGACATCCCAATCTTTACTACGAAGTCTTTAGACTCTTCCAAAGTAGTCGCTGAATCTTTGCTAAAGACTATGTACCTAGATGTGAAAATCAATTCTCATTTAATTATGTAGACGATAAAGATATTATTAAAGCCAAAGCCAGGGATATTTCTGTTCATGTTGTGAAGCCCCTAATTAATGTTATTGCACTTGATTTAGCTTTCATATTTAATGCATATATTAAATTTGGCGTGTTTCCTGATTTAATGAAACACAGAAAAATAGTACCTTTGTTTAAATCGGGTAGTAAATCTGACCTTTCTAGCTTCAGACCGATATCGGTATTGCCTACATTTAGTAAAGTTTTTGAAAAAGTAATTTTAAAGCAACTTCTTACACATTTCAACACCAACAACATGCTTCACTGTAAACAATTTGGTTTTACACAAGGCAAATCAACTACTGATGCCGGTATTGCGTTAATATCACATTTATATTTATGATGCCTGGGAGGAGTCGCATGATGCTCTAGGAGTATTTTGCGATTTGGTTAAGGCTTTTGATTGCATTGACCATGGGACATTGATCAGGAAATCACATCACTATGGAATTAGGGATAACTCTTTAGATCTTATCTCTTCTTATTTAAATGACAAGACATAGAGAGTTGACTAATGGAAAATGATCTCCAGGGTCTGTTGTTACTATGGGTGTACCGCAGGGTTCTATACTCGGTTCATTCCTGTTTTTGGTTTATATTAATGACCTGCCACATCTTGTCAGAGATAATCATGAAATTGTACTGTTTGCAGATGACATTTCACTTTTGTTTAAAATGAAACGACGCAGTTTGAACTTTGACGATGTGAATAATGCTTTGAACTGAACTAATGTTTTGAACTGAATAATAACAAAACTAAATGTATTCGGTTTATACTCCCCAATGTTAAACAAGTCTCGGCTAATGTTAATGTTACCTACTTTTACTAGGTTACTAGGAATTACCTTAGATAATAAGCTTCAATGGAGCCCACACATAGATAAGCTATCAAAAAAACTCAGTTCCTCAGTTAATGCAGTCAAAAAAATCCGTCTTTTTACGGACGTGGAAACAGCTAGACTAGTTTACTTCAGCTACTTCCATTGCATTATGTCTTACTGCTGTGGGGGAACGCTCCAGATATTAAATAATATTTGTGCTGCAAAAGAGAGCTGTTCGTGCAATCCACAATGTGGGTCCCAGAGAGTCACAGCGTTGTAAATTTAAGGAAATTAACATTATGACAGTGCCGTGTCAGTATATTTATGAAAACCTGATGTACGTCCACAAAAATATTGATAAATTTCCTAAGAATAGCGACAGGCTCAATGTCAACACTAGAAATAGGACTAGCTATAGGGTAACTTACTAGTTGTCGGACAGTTAAGCGACCCTCAGTAAGAAAAAAATATAAAACGAACAATATGAATGTGAGTCTTGAAGTAACTATATGTGTATACCTCAATAAAGTATCAATTACGTTACATTGCTACAAATTCGTTAAATGTGAAACCGATTTTTTTAAAAAACGGCTGAGAAAAATTATCTTAATGTGAGTTATTGGACATAATTTTCAGTGACAGGACAAGTTTTATACAGTTATTGGACAGATTTGGTTAATTAATTTATGACCCCAAAATTGTACCTTAAATGTAAATAAGGAGTTAGGGGGTTCATTTATATTTAAAGACATAAATTGGCTGTTTATTATTTTTATTTATAAATCGAAAATAACAAATTAGAATAAGGTATATTATTTTTTAGTTTTACAAAATTTAAACAAGAAATCTACCTCTTCGCTGTTGACATCATTTGTCCGGTCATCATAAGGTCTGAATAATCAGCATCTGTGTAACAAAGCTGCTGGTGTTTAGATGGTACACATTTTGTGTGAAAAATTGAAGAGCACATATCGCAAACAACGCGACTTGTAGTTTTTGTTGCCTCGAAACAGATTTTACAGGCATTGGAAACACTAGTTTTTGATTTATCAATTTTTTTTCTTTGCTTTCCTTGCCTACCAATTTCTTTCTTTGCTTTTGTTTCTTCTATAACTCTTTTTCTCTCATTCTTTTGTAATATTTCTGTTTCTTTTTTTTCCATTTGCTTCTGGAACATTTCTTTATACTTTTCCGATGTAAAAGCAAAAGGCATTCTTATAATATTCCGTTTGCCCTTTCGTTCTGGTGTTTTCGGTACCGTAAGATAATTGCCCAAATCAGAATTTATTATTTTAAATGCGTAGCGGGGCTAACTTGAAGCTCCGAAATGTCATTTACTATTTCAGCTAATTTGATTGGCGTTTTTTCAATGGGCTTTAAACCATATGTGGTAAGAATCCCTGTAATAGGACACAACTTACTTTCTTCTTGATCCTCGGATTCTCCTTGGGTGTCCTTATTGATAGTAGAATGGACTTGTGATTTTGTGAACTTCGTTGTATTGATTTTTGTAGTAGAACACAACTTAGAGCTGAAACGGGTGCCTAGTTGCTGTGGTATTAAAAGGTCCTGAAGTATTCTAATCGTAGGTTTTTTGAGACTTTCAAGTGGCGTGCCTGGTGAAATTATTATTTCTGTTCTAATGTCATTTTCTTGTGATTGTAAACCTTTATCGTTTACGTCTGTAGAGTTTAATATTGAAGGAGATGGCGTTCTTGTCTTATCTCCATGTGTTACGTTCAGAATGTCATCGTCTTTGATATCTGTCGGCTGTCTGATGTATTTGGAAATTAACAGATTGTCTCTTGATGCTTTTGACGAAGATGTTGCAATTGATGGGGGGGGTGAAGCTGTGAAACAACTTTTTAAGAATTTTAAAATTTTCATCAATTTCTTCCAGATCTTCATTTTGCTGCAATACTATTGCTTTAGTGGGTCCGATTATTTCCAAAAAAATGGATAAAGTCAAGGTATTTTCAGGGTTTACGACTTGAGTAATTTCCTCGTCAGTTTGTGTTTTGCTTGTTATAAATTTTTTGTAATTAACGGCATCGGGATTAAAATGTTCTAGACCACAGGCTTTAAACCCGTTTATTAATGTCGGAGCTTTTAGAGATTTTTCAAGTGCCTTCTGTAGAACGGGAGCAAAATTAACTTTATTTAACACTTGTCCTGAATTTTGGCGAAATTCTCTAGTGGCTTCCTTCCATGCAATTTTCACAGGTCGAAATACTGCTACGTCTGCTGGTTGAAGGATGCGTGTTGTATTTGGGTACAAAGCAATTAACTTAATTTTAAGCGCTGTACATAATTTGCTCACTTCATATGTCAAATGTGTTTTATGCCCATCTAGAAAATATATGACAGGCAGAGGTATTTTTTATTTTTGCAGGTAAGGATAGAATACATTTCCTATGTATTCTAAAAATACTTCAGACGTCATCCACCCATTTTCACTCCTTCCTACAGCCCAATCAGATGGTACTTGCTCTGACACTTTTTGAGGAATTCTTTGATCGTTAAAGACGATCATCGGAGTGCAAGATTCACCAGCGGCTGAAAATGTGAACATTACAGTAATGGACGTTTCAACATCATAAGCATCTTTGTCACCCTTCATTACCAAGACTTTCCCAGTTTTAGGACACAACTGAAATCCACTTTCGTCACCATTAAAAACGCGCTTTGGATCATCTAACACGTCCAACAAGTTTTTCTCAACAAAATATTGGTGTATTTTTGAGAACCATTTACGGATGTCTGCTTCAGATACGCAGTAATGGAACACCTTCACTTGTCCTCTTTACGATGCTGGGATGACGTTTTAAAAATACTCTTACCCATCCTTCTCCAGGAAAGTTGTCTTTAAATGGATTTGGTATGGGATTGCCTGTTAGGAATCTTTGAACGCTGGATTGAAGGTCTTCTTTTTTTAAAGGAAACCCTTTTCTTGATAGTTTTATTATCCAGTTTTGAAGACAAGTTTCTTCTTCGTCTGTCAGGTAAGGCGATGGTCCAAAAGAAGACTAATGACCTGGATTTTTCAGTTTGAAGTGTAAGGTGGATTTTGGAATGTCATACTTTCTAGCTATATCTCGGATTTTGCCGCCGTTTCTCACTTCACTTAAAGCTTTATCTATTGTATCAAGATCGTGTCGTATCTTATTCTTTGTCTTAGGCATCTTGGACATACGTATTCTTCCTGCAATCAAACAATATACTTAAATTAGAAATACATGTAACACTATTGTCCAATAACTGTTCATAAACGTATATAACAGTTGTTGGACATCGTCCAACGACTGTCTAGTAGCAGAAGTGATGACAGAAAAAGAATACCAATGATCTTCTCCCTAAATGACAAGCCACGAAGACACAGAATTCAATAACTGTTGTTATTCTTATAAAATAGTGATTGGACACCTTTTCCCATAACTAAGACACCATACAAAATTAATTACAGTTGGTGGACAAACGATTTTTAACCTCGAATGAAAAAAATGAGTCTTTAAACTTACAAATACCGTGTAAAACAAAGTAACTTACCTAATGGTGGATGAACAACTTTGTAAGTTATTAAATAATGAATATTATTGGGGAATAACACCACCGAGTCCTAAAGAAATTTGTTTATTTTCGATGCACTTTAACGACATCGACCGCCAACGAAGAAAAAAAATATTTTACTAACTTCAACGCCATCTTTTGGTTGTCTCTAATATTAAAATAAAAGCGCAATAAACGCAAGATTAACGATGCGTTCACAAATATTTTAAACGAAACATGCAATTCTTAAGAAATATCTTAAAGTGTGATGTGTCCAATGACTAGGTTTGTCCAACGACTAGTAAGTTACCCTACCTACTACTATTCGCTTTTACAACTAAATCCCAACTGAGTTACAAGAATTGTCTGTATATAAATTTAAAAATGTTGTTAAAAATCAAGTATGTAAAAAGGCTTACTACAAAATATCAGATTATGAAGAAGACAAGAAAGCTTGGAACGGTGTTTGCTCCAATTCTGTAAAAAATAACGTGTAAAGCTGGAGGTTTCTAGTCGTCTCTTTGCCTCCAGCATCTAAAACATTGAGGTGACGAAATTCAATTTAAGTTCTTTATTTCCCTTCATCTTATATATGTGTTAGTTTAAGATTTGTTATTCTCCAAAAGTAACCTATGTGTTTCTTATGGAAATAAACTCTTTTTGAATTTTGAATTTTTAATGAGGTCAGTTGCCGAGTATTTTCTACTTTTTACTCACTCAGGAGACTTCATTTCTTTTTGCCTCGACAGACCAAAATCACTCTCGCCCAGTCTATTCTTCTACCCCTCATTGATTATGCTAATGTCTGCTGGGTTAGTGCTATTTTAGAACTACTGAACAAACTCGAACGTCGTCAAAATCTCGGGATTCGGTTTATCTTCGGGCTGCGCAAATAGGACCATGTTTCACAACATCGCAAGGGGTTGAAGTGGCCGCCGGTCCATCTTCGCCGGGGTTCTCACATCCTCTATTTCCTCTACAACATTTTACGGAATCCACGCTATCCAACCTTCTTACGAGACGGTTATCAATTTCTTTCTTCCAGCAGGCCTCGGAGAACTTGTGCTATTTCCATGCTCACTACTCCACAGCTTAACACCGTAGCCTATGAGCACGGGTTTAGACTTTGGGCCATTCGGTTGTGGAATGCACTCCCCTGTACCATCAGGAACAGTCCAACTCTGACTATATTTAAAAGTCGTGTGAAGAAGCATTACCTCTCCCTTTAGAGTTATAGGTATTGTAGTGCTCCTAGCACCCTGAGCACCTAATCAAGGTAGTGCTCCTATCACTATATGATGTAGTGCTTAATTGATAATTATAAATCATAATACTGGACTGGTTTGTTGTTGTTGTTTTATTTTATTTATCATGAATAGTTTATTGACACTTTGTATAAAAGGGATCCACAACTGGCTCGATAGCCATTACCCTAATCCTCACTATAATTTAGCTCAGTCACTGGCCGAAGCCTACGGTGAAGTGTGTCACATTGACTTCCACATCCAATCCTCTTTCTTTTTAAAATTACAAAATAAGTAGCAGTGTCAAAGTGACACCCACTCTAAAGAGGCCCGTATACAATATACAACCAATAGTCAATAGTCAATAGTCAAAGTACTTTATTACTGTAGATATTTACATATACTTAGCAAACGTCATTTTTTGCCTCTTCGCTACATTGGACCACTGTGGGAGAAGAAGGGCGTAGAAACTCCCACAGATTTATTTTTAGATCTCTTTTAAAAATAGGTTGTGCTTAACTAATACAAATATGAAAAATTTAATTGTTATGATTAATAAGCAGGAATAAATAATTACAAAATTATTAACAGCAAGGTCTGTGTTGAGCCAGATTAACCCCATACAGTCCTGACATTTAACCTACCTTACAATCACTCCCCTTCCCTTCAAAAATAAATTTTCTAACGGTTTTTTTTTTTTTTCAAAGTGGCAACCCTAACTCAAAGTCTAAAATCTAAAATGACAACCCTATCTCAAAGTCTTAAATCTAAAAAACATTAAATGTTAACATTAAGTGAGTATGCTATGCTTGAAATCTAGAAAACAGTAAATATGCCGCAAGCATAGTTTTAAATAACATCGAGTACCCTAATCCTTATCTGTCCAACCATCCCATTTAACCTGCTCAATTAAACATTAAATAACAAAACCAAACTTAACTTAAGGCTGTAGGCTATGCACCTTAAAAAACTTAAATTATAACACCCTATGATCCCATCATACAATTATTCGCGGCTTAACACTAACCTACCTAACGCTAGAAAACTCTCAATTACAATACGACGGCAAATAGCTGAATCTAGCTAAGATTTAGCTTCTCGAATAGTTATCATTCGACAAACTTTCTGACAATAAAAACAAGCGAAAAACTAATCAAACAGCTATAATACCTCCGTTCCTAAAACTAACATAACTCGATCTTTGCATAGACAATTGTGAACACATTGTAAACTCTTTCCACCGAATGGAAATATTTAAAAAATTAACGCAGGCAAAGATCAAAGAAAAAAAAAATTCATTTTCAAATATAGGAAACGTCAACCATATTAACAGAATTAATCTATAGAACCGTATTACTAAGCCACAGCCTTAGAATAAGTTTATTAAAATTCGTTCCAATAATACGATGAAATCAACTAGCTTTAAAACCGATACGACTACATACACACATCCTAAATAATCCATTGGAATTCAGTAAACTATCTTTTACTAATAACAGTTTAAGATAATCGCCGTGAGTTGCAACCAATTACCCAAGTAAAGACACTACAAAGAATCTCGAATGTGTATCAAATACCCGAGTTATCCCACATCAGAAATTACTTTCATTGAGAAACCTTCGTTACCAACTTCGTTATACAACCCATAGTCTCCCCTTACCAAATCATCCCAACTCTATACTTTAAGCACGCGGGAACCAAAACAGAACCCTATGACGAATAGCTATTGCCTCGTCATACTGCCCTCAAAGATAAAACCAGGCGATCGGTTCAAACAATTATTCGAACTGTCGTTTATAAAAGTTTCTCATATAAAGGTAATCTACCAAGGAAATCTAGTATGTTACAGATATTGCTTGGGTCTTTGGTGTACGGTCCTCATCAGACATCATAGTTCAGCAACAACATGAAAAGAAACACCGGTTAAAAACAATTCATAACACTACCGCATACATAAACCCCAAACCATCAACCGGGATAAAATTGTATTATACTCCTAATGTATAATTATTTAATATCCTAATGTTCCTATCCTAATTCTATAATTGTTTAATGTCCTAATGTATAATTATTTAATATCAGACGAATTCCTCATCGCAGCACAAAGCGTTTTAAACGATTTGTGTTAACAATAACGCCCCGTGACCGTGAGTTCAGACGACGAATCAGCACATTAGACCTCCCAACGATCACAATGACCTTGTATGGTCCTTTATACAGACGTGCCAACTTCATACATCTTCGCGTCATCCGCCTTTGTACGTATAACAAAACGCGCTCGAGTAACTCGCAAAATAGCCGAGTGGCCTCCCGGGCTATAAAATTTATTTCACCCGCAGTTCAGTCTTAAAATTTAAAAAATACAACCTTCCTAATTTCCTTTCTTGACACGGCACGCACGAAGCTATATAACGCTCTATCTCCTTATCGGCGTTCGGCATAAAATTATTCGACCAAAACCTCTTCAACGTCTTTGCGAGACCCAAATGACCTCCTGTCCACGCCTCATCATGTAATTCGTTTATTACATTTTCAAACAAAGACCTAGGCAATACTAATACCTCCCTAATTTCTCCATCTCTACGTACGCTTTTATATAATAAACTATTTCTCAAACAAAAACCACTACGCCACGCTTCCGGACGTTCGCTCAACCGCGTTAACCATCGACTACAAAATGAATCGTTCTCTTGATCCGCCTGTAACGACTCTACATTAATACTAAAAACTTCCAAACCATCATCATCAGGTTCAGAACGAGAAGAAGACTGAGGTCCTTCTGTTTCCCGTTTCCCTTCTTCCATTAGCGGATTCCTACTCAAAAAATCTGCCACTACATTGCTTTTCCCCGAGCAATGAACTATCTCGAAATCCCATTCTTGTATCGCAAACGCTATCTTTTTTCGACTGTAACCAACATAACGCGCTACGGTATGTAACAACCTGAAAGTACGATCCCCAAAGATAATGCCTATAGTACCTTTACGCCCATACTTACCCTAGACACTCTTTCTCCGTCGTACTATATTTTTTCTCCGCATCCGTTAACCTCCTAGACGCATAGGCAACCGGACCTTTTTCCAATAATTTAGTGAGAGGCAACGATATTCTCGCAAAATTCGATACAAATTTTCTGTAATAAGAAAATAAACCTAATAATTGTTTCACATCCTTCGTAGATGTGGGAGCTGGAACCTGTTGCATAGCCTTCAGCTTTTTCTCACTAGGTTTTACTCCGTCATTTGAGATCAGATAACCTATCATCTCAATCTCACAAAAACCGAATTTACATTTGGATGGCTTGAAGATCAAGTTCGCTTCTCTAAACCGCCCAAAAACTTTCTGCAGCGTATCGGTAAACTCCTCGAACGTTCTACCAAACACAATTACATTGTCTACGTAAACCATAACCCCTTTAAATCTTAAATCCACTAAAACCTTATTCATCATCCGTTGGATAACCACTTGACTCGTTGCCAAACCAAACGGAACAACATTTAATTCATAAAGACCCGTGGTCGTGACGAAAGACTTTTTATGCCTACCTTCCGTAATAACCGTCTGCCAATAACCTGAATTGAGATCTGACTCCGCAAAATACTTGGCCCCGGCCAAACTATCGACAATGTCTTCTATCCGCGGAATAGGATAATTGTCCCTACAAATTTTCTTATTTCATTTCCGATAATCTACACAAAACCTCCATGATACATCGGGCTTTTTAATTAACATAACGGGCGCAGCATATGAACTAGTGGATACCCTAATAACACCTAGTTTCAACATCTCCGCGACCTGTTCCTCAATAATATCTCGTCGCACTGGCGAAAAGCGATACGGGTGACAGTGAACCGGCTCTTCATCATAAGTCTTAATATTGACCGACACCATCTTCGACCTACCTAACTGGTCAGTTGCAAACGTAAATCTATCCGCATTCCTATCCAACAACGCCAATAATACCCGCTTATCATTCTCGCATAAATCCTCATTTACGTTAAACCGTTTATCTTCTACCCCAAACGCAAATTCGCACGAATCCGATAACCCCGAGAAATAAACGTAATCGCCCTTTCTTAGCTCCTGAAAGTCGATAGAATTCATCACGTCACGATCCTCGATAACCGTGGTTTCCCCGAAGTTCACTTGTTTCCTTCTAGAACCGTCTAGAAAGTCCGACCCTATCTTTTGTTTTGAAAGAATCCCTACGCACATGACATTTTGTTTTACCGGCGTCGCGTTCTTTATTAAAAAATACACCCCTAAAATTATGCTACAATTTAAATCAGTTACTACTAAAAATTCCTGTGAAAAGCTAAAATTGTCCAAACTAAAATCTATAACACATTTCCCTACAATTTGCAGCAAACTTCCATTCACCGCCTTAACCCGTCTCTTCTCTTCTTGCATACATCTCGCACCCACTTGACCTGCCACGGCTGGGCTGATGCATGAAGCTGTAGCGCCTTTATCTGAAAGAGCTACCACATTTACTCCAGATGCATTTAATAAAACTAATGGTCTGACCTGCTGATCCGCCTCGACTGCGAAGATCTTCCCCATTGGTCGTTTCACTTCTGTGCTACGCTGCTGAGCTCGTCTGAGGCCCTCATTCCACAGGTCAGCCTGGTCACCGCTATCGGGCTCTAGCGACGACGTGTTGCAAAATCCGCTTGCCTAGGACGCAAATTATAATTATAAGTACTAGGTTTAATATGTGGTTCCTGACCACTTGCCGACGGCAAAACATTCGGCCTGTCTCTCCCCCCCTATTGCTATGGGCCAAATTCGGACCAAAAGTTGCCGGGTTCCTAAACACATTCACATTATCATCACTTCCCGGACTTAGTTTCTCCATCTGTACCAGTACCGCCCTTAGCGCCTTCTTATCTACAAAATGGCTCAACATTAATTTATTTCTAAGATGGTTTTGCAATCCTCTTAAAAATTGCGTTATAAAAATGTCATCTTTAGTAACTCTAGCCTTCCTCGCCAGGTCCCCTAAATAATGGAAGTAGTCCAACAAACTTCTTTTCTCTTGCTTGGCATTGTAGAACTTCTCTGCAAAGTCTGTGCCTCCAAACTCCTCATTAAACTTATTCACCACCTCGTCAAATGTCTGGGCACTGCCCCTTATTTCCCTAAAAAAATATAAGGCTCCACCTTTTCAATACGAAGGAAATAATAATTTTAATTCCTCCGACGATATAAATCTCTTCCTCGATGCAGCATCTCTGAAGTCTTCTAGAAAGTCTTCAAAGGACTCCTGAGGACTCCCCGAAAAACAAGTTGACAACTCCTCCATCATAAAATAATTTCATAAAATTTTTCACAAAATGTCCGCCGCTATAATACGCCGCTACAATCTTCCCACAACATTTTTCTATTGGATTCTTCACTCGCTTGGCAGGTCGAGGTAATTCCTAAATAAAAAATTTAAGTACAGAAATATACTTCCCAATGCAGATTCGATCCTTCCTCGATTCAGCAAGGTCTGGATCGACGATCACTATCCTCTTCTATTGCGCCACTTTTTATGACGTCCTTCCTTCTGAAGCAGTCTTCCTGTTTCTCCGGCCCGTTTGGCGCCTCTGCCAATGTAATGCTCCTAACACCAATGTCGTACTCCTGAGCACCTAATCAATGTAGTGCTCCTATCACTATATGATGTAGTGCTTAATTGATAATTATAAATCATAATGCTGGACTGGTTTGTTGTTGTTTTTTTATTTTATTTATCATGAATAGTTTATTTACACTTTGTATAAAAGGGATCCACAACTGGCTCGATAGCCATTACTCTAATCCTCACTATAATTTCGCTCAGTCACTGGCCGAAGCCTACGGTGAAGTGTGTCACATTGACTTCCACATCCAATCCTCTTTCTTTTTAAAATTACAAAATAAGTAACAGTGTCAAAGTGACACCCACTCTAAAGAGGCCCGTATAAAATATACAACCTACCTTACAGTATTATGCATGTAAGTATTTACTATTATATATAGTTTATTATAAGTATTAAGTATATTAGTAATTATATTATTTATTTTAGTTATTGTAAGTACTTCTTTATTTCCTTATATTTTTGTACGCATACGTCTTCTCTTGCTCAGCAATCAACCTTTGCCATCTCATCCTGATTTTCTGGAAGAGATCTCTTATTAGAGATAAGCTGGCTTTTTTTACATTATTTTCATGCAACTATTGTTATTTTATAAGTTTTGTGTGCAATAAAGAAATATAATATGAATAATAAATATGAACTAAACAGATTCGTACGAAAAGAACGAAGGAGGAGAGTTAGGAGTGGAATATGCATTAAAGGAGTTTGGAGAGAATGGGTAAGATAGATATGGGCCTCTTATCTTTGAAGGAGGAACATGACGAGTTCTTTCTTCCACAGACTAGGAAAGGAGCTTACCGATAGAGAGAAGTTGATAATGTGGGTAATTGGAGGAAGTATGTGATAACTAGCACTGTCTTTCTAACTGTGCCAATTCCAACAAGCTTAAAGTTAAACGATGAGGAGTAGACTGCAGCCCTCGTCCGTAGACATCAAAAGGTTGCTTCCTTAGTGGTAGGGTCCTTCATGACGGGAGGAGAAGAGAAAAACTGGTTGAGACCGTTGAGATCGACTTTACCTGAAGAAGATTCCTGGAACTTGCCAACACCAAGGGTTTTAAGGAACTTTCGAACCTGAGCTGGAGTGTATATCTCTATACGGTTATGCATGTGGCGTCACTTGGCATTGCGGGACATTTGGTTGCACAGATTAGGAGGCGTTAAAAAGCAAGGAAATTGTCGTTAGTCGGGTCCCTCTTAAATCGCCCTTTCGCAAGGTTTTGTCAGCCACGGGGCAGACTTTTTTATTTTTTTTTAAAGTCAAGTCAAATTTATTTATTACTGTAGATATTTTTATATTCTAAGCAAACGTATTTTTTGCCTCTTCTCTATATCAGACCACTGTGAGTACAGAAAGGCGTAGAAACTACCACATATTGATTTTTAGATCTCTATTAAAAATTGAATGTGCTTAACTTATACAAATATACAAATATTAATGAATATAATTAATAAGCAAGACTAAATTAAATTAAATTAAAATAAATTTAAATAAATTGAATTTAATTAATTACAAATTTATTTACAGCAAGAACTGTGTTGACTAAATTAACCCCAAACAGTCCCATCATTTAAGTAATCTTGAATATTTTAATATCCTTTATCGACCAAGTCACTCATGCTTTTGAGATTGCTCAAATATCAATTTCAAAATCTCCAGAGGTATCTTATTGTGGTAGAGAATGCACTGACCCTTGAAAAAATTGCTAGCCTTCACGAATCTTAACCAGGGCGTAACTAGTCTGTGATTATTTTTTAGGTGAACATTACAGCTATCGCTTAGTATGGAAAATGTTGTAAGGTTCTTGCGTACATACATTACATTTTCGAAAATAAATTGACTAAAGTTAGTTTGTTAAATTTTTAAAAAAACTCTTATGGAGTATGTGCGTTAAAATTATAAAATGCTCGGATAGCTTTTCTGTAAAATAAAAATAGTTTGAATATCCTCTGCTTTCCCCTACAGTCACACACAATAGGACATAATACTATGAAAGTAACTGAAATAGCCTAGCCTAGTTGTAGCCACAACTGTGTTTTGTTTGATGTTCCTAACAACGTTAGCAGCAGATCTTACTTTACCAGCTTATCTATCTATGTGGGGTCCCCACTGCAATTTGCTATCAATGGTTATTCCAAGACACTTCGTATCATTTACTAATTCTAACGCGTTGGTGTCTCACACTAAACTGGTCTCAATTGTCCTGACATTGGAATTGAGTATTTGATACTTGGTTTTACCAGCGTTTGACAATAAATTAGTAACTTGTGAACCAATTCAATGATAAAGACAATAAACCTTTAATTTCATCAAAATATTATTTTTGTCTTTTAATTTTGAAGGCTAGTGAAGTATCATCAGCAAACAACACTACGTCAGTTAATTTCTCCACCATTAAATGCAGATCGTTAATATATAAGGAATAAGAAAGAGCCTAATATGGAACCTTGTGGAACGCCAATTTATAGACCTGATCCATCAAATGTAACGCCGTTGAATTATGCCATTTGAATTCTATTGATTCATTCTTCAAACACGAGGGTACTTGGGACGGATCGCGATTTCGAACTCTATGCCTTGGTAATAAAATTTAAAACCTGTAACGGAAAAGTGGCGTTAGCCACCGGTGGTAAATAAGGCTTAAGTATGATCTTACTTTATCCAACGCTGTATTTCTAACTCCGTAATCATTTAATTTCATTAGTAGCGTATCATGATCAACACAATCAAATGCCTTCGACAGATCGCAAAAAACTCCGAAAGCATCCTATGTGGCCTCCCATGCAGAATAAATATAAGATATAAGGGTAATACCTGCATTCGTAGTCTATTTACCTCAAACTCAAACTCAAACTCAAAAGTACATACTTTATTACTGTAGATATTTACATATACTTAGCAAACATCATTTTTTGCCTCTTCTCTACATTGAACCATTGTGGGAGAAGGAGGGCGTAGAAACTCCCACATATTGATTTTTAGATCTCTTTTAAAAATAGTTTGTGCTTAACTAATACAATTATGATTTATTTTTATTTAATAAGCTGGAATAAATAATTACAAAATTATAAACAGCAAGGTCTGTGTTGAGCCAGATGAACACCATACAGTCCTGTCATTTAAGTAATCTTGAACATTGTAATATCCCTTTTTCGACAAAGTCGCTTTAACATGCTTTTTAAATTGCTCAAATGGCAATTTCAAAATCTCCAGAGGTATCTTATTGTAGTAGAGAATGCACTGACCCTTGAAAGAATTGCTAACCTTCGCAAGTCTAAAACGGGGCGCACATAGTCTGTGATTATTTCTTAGGTTAACATTACAGCCATCTCTAAGTTTGGAAAATGTTGTAAGGTTCTTGCGTACATACATTATATTTTCGAAAATAAATTGACTAGCTACTGTTAGTATGTCAATTTCTTTAAAAAGCTCTCTTAAGGAGTCTGTTCGTTTTTAATTATAAATTACTCGAATAGCTCTTTTCTGTAAAATAAAAATAGTTTGAATATCCGCTGCTTTCCCCCACAACAAGATACCATAGGACATCTATGAAAGTAACTAAAATATACTAGCCTAGATGTAGCCACATCCGTGCTTTGTCTGATGTTCCTAACAGCGTAAGCCACAGAACTTAATTTACCAGCCAATTTAGCTATGTGGGGTCCCCACTGCAATATGCTATCAATGGTTATTCCAAGAAACTTCGTATCATTTACTAATTCTAACGTGTTGTTGTCTAACACTAAACTGGTCTCAACTTGCCTGACATTTGGAAGTGAGAATTTGATAAACTTGGTTTTACCAGCGTTTAACAATAAATTATTAACTGTGAACCAATTCAAGGTTAAAGACAATACAAAATTAAATCAAATTCTCCTTTTTGTCTTTCAACTTTGAAGACCAGTGAAGTATCATCAGCAAACAACACTATGTCAGTTAATTTCTCCACCATGAAAGGCAGATCATTAATATATACCAGGAATAAGAAAGGGCCTAATATGGAACCTTGTGGAACGCCAACTTTAACACCCGATCCATCAGATTTTACGCCGTTAACTTCTGCCTTTTGAATTCTATTGCTTAGGTATGATCTAAGTAGATCCAACGCTTTATTTCTAACTCCGTAATGATTTAATTTAATTAATAGCATATTATGATCAACACAATCAAACGCCTTCGACAGGTCGCAAAAAACTCCGATAGCATCCTGTGCGGCCTCCCATGCAGAATAAATATGAGATATATATACCCCTAGTGAAACCGTATTGTTTGGCGTAGAGATGTTTTATACGGTTGAAGAGTGAGAGCATTTGATTGAGTATATCTTTTCAAATATTTTACTTTGTGCCATGCACAATAAAAATGAGATATAAGGGTAATACTATCCGTAGTCGATTTACCCCCAGTGAAACCGTATTGCTTGTCGTGGAGTTGTTTTGTACGGTTGAAGTGTAAGCATATTCTTTTGTGACTGTGAATTCACAAATAAAATTGTAATTAACTGCATACCGTGAAATGGGGTGACTTTGATAAAAAAAAAAAACTTGTAACTAAGCCAGTTCAAGTATAAAAAAACTGAAAATAATACTTTAGTGATGCCTAAGTATATTAAATAGTCAGGAGTGATAAAAAAAATATCACTTGTAGTTTCTGTGGAGTTTTTTTATGTTTTGTCAACTTTACACAAACTTTACAAAGTAACCCCTTTGATAGCCACACTTTTTTTGGTTGATACTCATAGTACAGGGTTCTAAAACAAAAATAAAAGATTCACTCCTCTTAATATTTATTTAATTACAGAATTTAAAAGTTTTGTGGGGTGAGTTTGATTACATGGGTTACTTTGATATTAATTTTGAAAAGCTAATTTACTTCTTATCACATGTATATACGCATGTAACTTTGTGAAATCTAAGCGGTGAATATATTAAAAAAGACTCTAGTTATGAAAATTATTATTTATTTAACTTAACATACCTATTATAGGAACTTTATGCAACAGCATTTGGTTTTAAACAATGAGATCAAAAATTATTTATTAGAATATCTGAATATACTATTAAACGAACTTAAATCGACATTCTTTTATTTTAAATAACGAAATTATTTCTTTAAAAATCTAAAATTATGTGTTTAATACAAATAAAAAACACTATAAATGTTACTAAACTAATAAATGTTCCCATACAATCAATGCAAAATGCTCTCTATCTTATAGTTCTTTCACATCTACGGCTTTTTCAAAGACATATAAACCTTCGCGTAATATTGGTTTGGGTAGGTAACATAAGATGTTACTTTCTTTTATTATGGAAACGTCATCATCGACAGCTCGAAATGTCTTTTTGTTTTTTTTTTTATATGATTTAAACCCCATAACTGCTATTTTATCCTCTGAAATATCTTCAATCATGCACACATATTGATAGTATTTTGTGCCTTTTACTGATGGAAATTTCGCCAAAATTAATGACCCAGTGTCAGGTACTTGACCTGACTCTGGGACATTCGTGGCGTGGCTCTCCATTATTTGGTCGTCCGCAACAGTCTCACAATCTGTTGTATCGTCGTCATTATCAGGTACTTGTTGACCTAATGGATCTGCATGTAGTCTAGATGTTAAAGGCTGTGCTTCAGGATTAGCTGTAGAAGGTCCAGGCATATCAATGGTAGCAATGCTTTTTCCTGGCTCAACTTGGAGACATTTTTTTTCTTGTAGGTTCACCAGCATTCCATAGCGTTGCTCTTTCAAAAAATCAATCAAGGAGCCTCTGACTGTTGCCTCTACGCATATTTGAGCTTCGGGCGAAATGTCGGGTATTTTTCGCAATACAATGTCTCTGTTAAACGGGAAGATACCTGTAGCTTTGAAGCTACTTATCAAGTTTCTTGTTACGGCAGAAGTGTTCGCTTCTGCGTGGGAGGCTGTTACTAGCTGAACCTCGTCCATCACTATTAAACTCCGTTTGAGAAGTCTAGGGAATGCTCCTTTTGGTACGGATGATGCCTTCGGATTAGATTTTTCCCATTCTTCAAGTGTCTTTCTCCAAGCAGTTTTCATGGGACGAAAAAATCCCACATCAAGGGGTTGACGATGTGTGTCGAGTTAGGCACAAGACAAACGAAACTTATGTTGTGAGACTGATATTTATCCAACACATCGGAATCCAGATGGGACGACAAGTTATCGCCAATTAGCACCTTTCGCCCGTTGAGCCTATTAGCATGAGCTCGACGAAAAATATGTCAGAAACCAATCCCTAAAGGTTGGTGCATCGATCCATCCACTTGTTGTTCGGTAGTACCTTCGGGGAGTTGGAATCCCCAATCAGCACAAGTAGCCGCAGATTTTAAAATCGCCGCTTCTTCCAGATGCAAGAACACTGGCTGTGCGTCTCGTGAATAGCCATGAATTTCCTTAAATTTATTATATAACGTGCCAAAGGGAATTTTGTAGGTCAATGATGCTGCATTAATACTCATTTCCCCGTCGGTTATTTTTTGTACGGTGTAACGGCATAAATAGCTAAGGTCGAGCCACCGTTGTCAGAAGCTATGATCGTCTATTCTATCTACCCCCAACTTAGATGTCCCGATTCAGCTGTGAAAAATGTCAAGTCAAGAATGATAAGTCTGAATTTCTCGTTTGTTGAAAACTTCGTTAGGCGTACAATAGTCGAACGGAAGATTGGTTCAGGAAGTTAGAGTTTCAAGTTAAGCAGAGAGAGCATGTATGCCCGGAAGCCGGTATTTCGCATCAGTTAGCGGTGTTTTGCACCAGATCGATCTTTATTATATTTTGTATAATGGTACCATTTATTTTTTTGTATATATGGGCGCTTGGAGCTTCTTTTAACGTGGTCGACCACAATTTATAGTATTTGTTTAAGATATCGTATGGTTATTCGTCGTAGTGTTACGACGTGAGTACTCAATGATATTTCATGTGCTCGCTAGTAGCGGCTTTAGTGGCTCCAATTATATAATTAGTTCACGGCAATAACGATCCAAATAGACCGGGTTTACACAATTGCGATTTGATTTTCCGAAATGGGTCTGAACTAGCGGTTACCTCAAAAGGTCCGAAACGTTTTGAAACCTTCAACTCTGCGCAATTCGAGCTGGATGTTATCGAAACGTTTTCTTTAGTGCTTTTAGAGATCTAACCCTCTCCACAACGAGTTACGTACTTCGGAAAATACCCATTTAAGTATCTCGTTAACCTCAGCTCTCCTCGACTGAGCCCAGCAAAATAAATGCGTGACACAACCTACACGTTAGATCTCCCAGCGAAATTGACATTTAATTTAAAGACGCAACTTGAATCAAAACGATCCAAGGCTAGGCAAAATTATCTACCCGCCCCTAAACAATGAACTTTAGACTGTAATTTGAGCTCTTCGCGCGTCCCCGACAACACTCAAATGTCAAAGATATCAACAAGATAGGTTATCTGAATTGACAACGTTTATACTTTGTTCTGAATTTGTTATTTTCATCCGCGGAACCCCATCGATCAAACAGTCTCCCTATGCCTTGACAACCTAGGTTTAGCCTCAACTAAACTCCTGTCTAGTCTAGTCTAAAATCCTAGTGTTATACCACGTCCATCATCGACACCACTCGAAAATGGTTGTGTGTGATTTGAATGTGTTTATATTAAGATAAGATAAGATAAGATAATGCTTTATCCCATAAAAATTGGTACAATACTTGTTATAGTTATTACAATAATTATAGAAAGTTAGGTACTTAGTTTTTTCGGCATTAAGTGTTAAAATGTTTTGCTGTAGCCACTTTGAGACTTTGTCAAAACCTTGCTGTGCACTCTCAAACGTTTCACCCCAGTCATTACCAGTAAATAGTAACACAGTATCGTCAGCATAAGACACAATCTTACCGTAGGGGAGAGGAAGGCTGCAGAGGTCATTAATATATATAAGGAAGAGTGTTGGGCCAAGTATGCTTCCCTGTGGTACCCCCCATTCGACAGGTTGTGTAGAACTCACATTTCTACCTATCCTGACATTCTGCCTCCTGTTAGTCAGGTAGCTTTTAAAAAGATCTAGCTGAGTCCCCCTGATACCCATGCTCTGGAGTTTTTTTAAGAGTAGTTTAATCGAGACCGTGTCGAATGCCTTAGCAAGGTCAATAAAAACTCCCAAACATCTCTTGCGCTTGTCCAAGGCTTCCGCGATGAAGTTTGTTACCACATGTATGGCGTCAGAGGTAGACTTCCCTGAGCGAAAACCAAATTGATTTTCGGACAGTAAATTACTGTTTTCCAAATAACGCACAAGTCTGGAGTTTATTATGCGTTCCAGAATCTTTGAAAGGGAGGGGAGGATTTAAATAGGCCTGTAGCACTCGACACGGTCGGATTCACCCCCCTTAAAAATGGGTAGAACCACATATCTTTTAAGTGCATCAGGGAAGATGCCTTCTTCAAGGCATTGATTGAAAATATGGCATAGGATAGGAACAAATATATGTCTGTGTTCTTTTAATATCTTATTTGAGACACTATTATATGTTTAACGACTTGTGTATGTGGGAATTTCAAAACTCGCTACACGAAGGGAATGAGGAAAGGATTAACTCGCGAATATCCTAAGAGCTAATCCAGAAACCCTATGGTGAAGGAAAAGGAAATAAGGGTCGCTCCAAGCCCAGACAAGAGACTCAAATTACCTACAAGTTCTTATCTAACGACCCAAGGATAGTTTTGGAGTTTGGGGTAGGTTGATTTAAAGGATAGGAACCGAGGTATATCTCGGCGCTTCAGACACATACGAAAATCCACTGTAGCACGCAATCACAAATCTTCCAGTTCCAGACGCGTAAAACAGCAGACCGAACTGTACAGATTACCGAAAGACACGTGTACCACAGTGGTTTGACGTAAGGACTGAATGCCTCCCCCACCCACGCGCTCGTATTTATAGGTGGCCCACGTCTGAGATGGCGTCCCCGCAAATACTGCCCAAGCGCAAGCTTCTTATCACTAACTACACAGGGTCTAATTTCAATCAAACATGCCATGCAGGCCCGCTGTTCTACAATTTTGTGTATGCATAGTTTCTTTAATCAATCATCGGTTATCACTCAAGTCATTTGGTATTGCCGATACACAAAATTTGTCGATCGTGGCTATAAAGCGTTTGCGATTAATTAAGCCTGCCCAACCGCTAGCGTCTAAGACAAAGTTCACTAGAAAGATATTCAAACCCGTGATGTCAGACTCACCACTACGTAATAATCAATCGCAATTGTATATTTGCAGTCAACACATTAGCTTTCTCCGTATAGTTCCTTAAACCTTCCATTATTTAGTTATCAATAATTTATTCAGCGCGCAGCCAAATCGGCTCTGATCCCTACACATTTCGCAGGAATGCGACAAAAAACCATACCCGACCTCTCTTCCCCGAATTAACCACGTTCTCGGGCCCCTTTCTTGCCAACTTACTTCGAATCACTCAATAACCCAAGCGTTAAATGAACTGACTCTTGTATTCAATGTTTGTACCATTACAGTGCGGCGATGGGCTAGCCCTCTGTCACGCAAAATTAAGTATTAAATGAACTGACTCTTGTATTCAATGTGTGTACCATTAAAACGGCTTCCTCTAATTTTCATACTCACGGCTACCTGCCCGTTTCTTGTAAGCCCACACCATGTTGAATCTAACAAAAAAATAAACAGGGGTCACTTTGATTACCTTAATGTACTTTGTACATTAATTAGTCAAATGTGGCAACTTGTCCTTCACTGGTCAAATTGACCTTAGGTTCCATTCAACAACAAAATATTAAATTTCGTAGAGTTCAAAACGAGTTGACATACCGTTTATACGGTGGTAAGTTTTTGAAAAAGTCCCTGGCAACATATTCTTTTTATAAAATGGCAACACTGTTGGTTCATGCAATATGGCGTTTCAAAGTGTTTTTGACGGAAGACGTTTTTTACCGGTGTGGACATTATTGACACTATAGAGCTTAAACTATACATCACAGGTGAGTATATTTTTGATATGTTGTGTAACAAATTCCAGAGAATCATTTTACGTTGTGATCAATACGCATTTAAGCCAAACTGCCGAATAATTTGTTTAGGCATTGTTGGCTAAGGTTAGGTCAAGTTGCCATTGACAGCTACGTGGTAACTTGACCTACACCTAGGGTTGACACAAAAATTATATGATAATTACCGGCAAATAGATTCATTATAGGAACATTATTTCCCGTGTAATTGGCCATGCTAAAAATATTTTCGGTATTTTATCATTCAAAAATATAAAAAAATACGTTTTTTTTTGACATGGGCAATTTCACAACCGCTAAACATCTTAGATGGTAGGTAGTGCAGTAGTAACAGTTCAAAACTCGATCAGATAGACGAGTCAATTTGTATAAAGAAGTGAACAAAACTTAAGTTATCTTTACTGTCATGTGAGTACAATAAAGAAATTACGAAATTACGAAACTTGTTCAGTTTCATGAACCGTCCTACCTGTTTGACCGTTTGTTTATGCTTTTTCAAAACCATACCGTGCTCTTCAGTATGAAAATTGCAAGAATAAATCCCGCTCTTTTTGTTTTTTTTTTGTCACAGGTCCAAATTCTGCATAAAGCCTTCTTGCGCTACCTTTTTTTGTTACCATTTTTGAAACAAAGCTCGACAAACAGGGAATTCCACAGGAAATGTCCGGTCGCTATGTGCTAATGTCCGAAGACTTTTCTGGCTCCTCCAAGTAGCACTGCAACGTCGATTTTGCCCAAAGAAGGTTGTCAAAATAATGAGCACATTACTAGCTTTGTTTGAGTAAAAATATTATTTTTTATGTTAGTAGGTACATAATAATATAAATAAATAGTTGATTGTAGTGTCTTGTGTTTTGTGACAACCCTATTCATTAAGTACATTTTGTATGAAAATCGTCACATATCCCGTGGCAACTTGGCCTAGTATCCAGGGTCACCATTTCCATTATTATTTGAAATAAGTTTAACCTATCATGTCTAAAAATCCGAAGATATAAAGATGGTAACTAGACCTAAAACAGAAAAGTATGCATGCACCTATGAAAACTGGTGAGCAGGTCAAGATGCCACAATCATGCCAACTTGACCCCTGTCACGTTTTTATTTGAAGAATTGCAGTTTAAATTAATTGTGAAGAAAAAACTAGTGAAAGTAATTGGTAAAGTCATTATTGTCATCAACAAAACATAAAATAATGACATTTCTATCCAAACTGGATTTAATTCAAAAAAATATAAAAAATTGTGGTCAAATTGCCACATTTGACGGTACTGTTATTGTACATTACTGTTACATTAATAAATATCTTGGGGTGTGATTGATAACTATCAAAGTCGCCCCATATCAATTATCAAAATAGCCCCCCCGTCGGCTACACTTCAATACTGACGCCAAAATGGCCGTCACCGGTAAAAAACAATATGACGATTATATTCACAAAGAATGACATAAATACACAAGTTAAGTAAAACTGAACAAATTCTAATACTCACTCTTGTAACAAACAAGTTTCCTTACACACAATAAAGTCGTTTTGGCAGGGGTATTATTAAAATGTATTTTTTATGTAATACAAAACAGCTGCTGCGCCCGCGTCGAGAGGTAAGATGGAGGATATATCAGAGTTGCCATTACTAAAAAAAAACAAGGATTCGTCCATAAATTGCCAAGATTTTAATGAAATACCTACCAAAAACAGCTATCATCAAAGATGCCCCGTGTTTTTAAAGTAACCCCATTTCACGGTACCATCCAACCACAACGGTCAAACAGTTTCATAACTATTAAGGATAAGACTGATACATTTTTGATGAGCCTATTACAATCCATAGACTAGAGACTTACTTATATGAAAAACCCAGATATAAGTTAGCGAGGACTGGATGTTTATGAACAGAACCCGAACAAAATCTATTCAGACTTCTTCAACATTTTTCAATCAAAATCGATGAAGTTTTTAAATTATTGAAAGTCGGTGACAACGATAGTATTAAATAATTATTTCAAATTATTGACGATTTGGTTATGAATAAAAGACGGCCAGGCTATAGAAAAAAAACTTACTTTAAGTTTTAATAGGTTATGAGTCCAGTTGCGGTTTTAAAGTGAATAATTAATTTTTTGGTTGTGAAATGGCTGGAAATTACATCGTTAATGTTCCCAATTTCAAGGGGCGTGAAAATTATGACGAGTGGGCATTTGCGCCTGAGAACTTTTTGATATTGGAAGGCGTTGATATTAAGATTCCGAAGAAACTCTAACTCCGGCGGATTCAGAAGGAACTCTAACGGTAGAAAATCAGAAGGTAAAGGCAAAGTTGATCATCCCTCTTTGTGAATATTAAAAGTGAAACAATAGTTCATGGTGTGTGGAAAAAACTCCAATCGCTTCGTTCAACGTCTCGGGATTTACACCAACAATAAGTCTGTTGCGGAGTCTGATTTCGATACGCCTAGACAATTTTGAGTCCATGACATTATATGTTTTTAAAATTGTACATACGGCGCATAAGCTGAGAGGCTACGGGATTCCAGATAAACGAAGAATGGGTTAGGTCATTGTTACTGGCCGGAATACCCGACAAATTTTCGTCGATGATTATATGACGATGGCTATCTAGCAATCGGGGATTGCTATTCCCGCTGACATCATAAAAACTAAACAACTTGACATGAGTGCTGAAGTTGGCAAGGAAACAGAACTTTATTGCGAAAGGTTGGTAGTATTATCAGAAAAATAAGAAGACTGGTAACACTGGCGTTGAAACATCAAATTGACCTGTCAGTATCAAGAAAATAAAATCTTATAGATGTCGACAAATCGGCCACTTCAGGAATAACTGCCCGCAATTGAAAGGAAATACTGAAAATGCGTTTAGTGCCATGTTCCTAAATGGCAAGTTCGATCAAAACGAGTGGTATATTGATTCCGGGGCAAGCACTTTTATGGTAGCCAGAAAAAAACTAATGTCAAACGTGAAAGATTTCCCGGCAAAGAATGAAATCATTATTGCGAACCAAGTTGTCTTGTAGCCTGTGTTGTCTTCAGTAGATAAGCAGATAACTACAGTTAAAGAAAATACTGAGTATCAGATTACTGTTCGAGATATTCTGTGCATTCCAAACTTAACAGCCAATCTCTTGTCCAATTGAATCGAACAGTTGTGGATGTTTGCTATTTGACGCAAAGATGGAGAAGAACATGAATAAACACTTATGAATAAGAGGAAATAAAATCAAATAGTTCTTCGGATGAGTTCTCTGATACTGCAAACAGCATGTCAAAAGTAGTCTAGAGATTAAAAAAACGTCATGCCAGGTGATCAACCAGCACATAAGAAAAGAGAACATCGTTTGCCAGCCAAATACGGGTCCATGTGTGCAGAAAATGGATTAGTGGATTAAATAACCATAGACGAAGCCATGAATGGGCCAGAACATGATAAGTGGCTGAAGTCAATGGAAGCAGAATTGAAATTATTTGAAGAAAATGAAGTATGATAGGGAAGAAAGTGGTACAGTGGTGCAGTGCAAATGGGTGCTTGGAAAAAAGGTAGACAGTGATAAAAATGTGAGACACCGTGCTAGAGTAGTGGCCAAAGGTTTCACACAAAAATATGGTATAGACTATAAAGAAACCTTCTCACCAGTCATTCGGTATTCTACACTGAGATTTTTATTGCATCGTGTGTTAAATACAACCTTGCAACAACCCATCTTAATGTTACCACCGCCTTTCTAAATGGGTTCCTAAATGAAACTGTTTATATGCATATCCTTGACAATTATAATTGTACAGATAAGAAAAACAAAGTTTTTAAATTAAATAGAGCAATTTATGGCCTCAAACAATCAACTAGGGAGTGGTATAAAAGGTTTGATAATTGTTTATTGCGAATAGGATATGAAAAATCTGTAAATGAACCCTGTTTGTTTTTGAAGTTGATTGAGAATGTTGTGGTTTATATTGCACTGTTTGTAGATGACTTTTTTATATTTTCTAATTGCATAAAAGAAACTGTTAAACTCAAGAGTGAGTTACAGGCAAATTTCAAGCTAAAGGATTTAGGTGAAATTAGGCAATGCTTAGGTATGCGTGTTTGGAAGCAGAACATTGTAATGACTGTTGATCAGGAACAATTTGTTGAACATTTATGAAGAAAATTTAGCATGGAAAATTGTAAAGAAATGAATACACCAATGGAAGTTAATTTGCGACCGAAGAACCGTGCAAGCAAGATTGCCTCCCAGTGTAGGTAGCTGGGTTTAACCCACGAGGACCCAAAAAACCGCACTCAGGGTGCGCCGTGATAGCTGGTTATGCCCCAACCAGCTATCACGGCGTACCCTGGGCGACATGGTCATTAATGTGGGGACATCGCCAACACTTTGATAGCTATGTTGGCGAAGATCTTCTTGTTCTTCCGGGGGTTGAAGGCGCCATAGTTAGACTACATACGCCTTCCTGCGTAAGTCCTGCGCAGTAAAACGCCGTGAGTGAAGTTGAAAGAGTTCTTGCGGGTTGAGTCGAACGGGGTCGGGTCGGTTACCTTTGGGAGACAACATGCCCTCTTTGGTCCGGATTTCATGCAAAACGGTAGCCTTGCAAATAGCCACTGCAAGGTAATAGACACGCGTCCTGTTCGGAAGAGACGGGAACAGTTCCGCAGGTGAGGGGTGGTGGGGTCTTCCGGGAGGACACTGGGTCTCGAACATGCTGAAGGAACAAGGGGAGCAACTGGGGTGACTGCGGGGCAACGGGGCAGCGTACTATCTGCAGCACCCAATGTCGCGCATGTAGACCGAACCCGCTGCACCTATACCTTCTGGGTAGCCCTGGTGCGAATGTTTGGCATTCCCAAATATGCGGGATCCGTGGAGGGCGGGGAACCCAGAGGATGAAGAACACACATTGCAAACATGGACAAACAACGATCCCTAAACGAAATGACACAGAAACCGAAGGGGAAACCTGATGGCTCCTCACAAGGTGCAGGGTCGGCACAAGCTGAACCTCATTCACTTACACAAAGAGCTAGGAAAAGCTCTCTAAAATCAACACCAACAAGCGGGGAGCAGACGCGACGAAAGCTGCGCTACCCTCTTTCACAAGTGGGTTCAGGGCAGCGAATTCGACCATGAAACCCAAAAACACAACACCCCACATAGGGGCGGAGCGGCGAAAGCTGCACCGCCACACACAAAATCGGAACAGTCCACAAAAGGTCGCGGTAAAGCTGGGAAACTGGCTGAACCGAAACCTGCCGCGTCGACAACCCAGACAGGTGCGGCGCTGCCCCACGGCAGTACCGCGTCAACAAAAACACAGGCCACTATCACCAGTGCGGCTGCTGGGCATGCGGAGCAATCTGTTGCCCAAAAGCCAGCGCAGGAGATAGTAGCTTCAAACTCCACACCCATCCAGTTTGACTTAGGGTGGACACTTGTTACACACAACCGGAGTAAGGGGCAAACTGCAAAGGGAGCTCCTGAAAAGGAAAAGCTTGAACCTGCCCAAGTGTGTCCTAGGGCAAACCGCAAACGCAAAAGCAGGCTGCAGCGCGAAAGAAAGAAGGCAGCGCGTGCCGCTCAGAAAACAACAGCCGACATAACCAAAGGGACCATAGCAAGGACTTTGGAATCGAGCGAGAACGTAGCAGGGAAAGGGTAACCTAAGGGCTTCGACCTCATCAAAAAGGGCACGCCTCGACGACACCATATCCCTCCGAGGAGAGTCGAAGAGGCAAAACGTCGCGTGCCGCGGCGATCCCCAACCCAACTTTGCTGACGCAGTTAGGGCGGACCTCATGGAACCGAGCGTTGCAACCGAGGGGACCGGCCACCTGTCGATGCAGCAAGCCCAAGAAGTGCAGGAGCTGTTGCACGGGGGGTTGATGCAGTAGGCCATGCAACTCTCCTCGGACCTGCGGGCCCTACTTTCCGGGTAAAGCCGGTCCACGACAATGGTGTCCTCAAGCTCTGGTGCAAGGACCAGAGGACACTAACGTGGCTTACCCTGTGCCTAGGCAGCTTAACCCACTCAACGGGGAAAAAGCTTATGGTACGGAAGCAGAGCGACCTACCTCGCATATGCCGATGATATAGTGATACCAACAAAAGGAATCTCCACAAGCACTGTATGTGATGTCTCCCAAGCAACACTGCGGATCGTGGAACGCTGGTGCACAACGAACGAACTATCAGTCAACCCAAGACAGAAATGGTAATGGTCACCAACAGGCGCAATCTAGGAAACTATCGCCCATCCAGGTTATTTGACACAGAGCTACAATTTGCTGCTGAGGTAAAGTACCTAGGTGTAATACTAGATAGCAAGCTGAATTGGAGAAAACATTTGAATAACAAGATTGACAAAGCGACTGTCACATTTTGGCAGTGGCGAAGAATGGTAGGTAAAACCTGGGGGCTAACCTCGAAAACTACCCTTTGGCTATCATCAGACCAATAATAAGCTACGGCGCGATAGTTTGGTGGCCTCGAACCAAACTATCCACTGTCGAAGCTAAACTACAAAGACTCCAGAGGCTGGCTTGCATAGCAGCAACGGGATGCATGAGGACCACACCCACAGCGGCCTTGGAAGTCATACTGTATCTTCCGCCGCTTCACCTCTTCATCAAGCAAGAGGCGGCTGCAACTGCGGTGCGTCTTAAAAAACTTAACCTATGAAGACATGCTAGGGTACCCCACACTGAAATACTCGATGAGTACATAGGTAAGGAGCCGCTTTTAGAAGCGGCAACTGACAGGATACCCAATCGATATGGCTTCGACAAAAAGTATAAAATACAACTGCAAGAACACCCTTGGGAGGGCCTCAATCAAAAAGAACTAAGGATTTTCACAGATGGTGCTAAAACAAACTTCGGTACATTTTCGGAAGCTCTAAAGATTAAGAAATTAACATCACTAGGTGCCCACAACACCGTCTTCCAAGCCGAGTACATGGGAATCATAATGGCTACTGTAGATATTGCAGAAAGAGAGGTAAAGGATTTCCCCTTCCGCATACTATCCGACAGCAAAGCAGTTCTGCAAGCCCTACAAAGCAACACCACCAGTTCTGGGCTTATATACGAGTGTCACCAAGACCTGTCAGAGGTATGTAACCATAGTATTGTTACCCTGCAATGGATAAAGGGACACGGTGGCTAGCGCGGCAGTGACGCAGCCGACGCACTGGCAAGGTTGGGTTCGGAACAGACGGTGGGATCAGAACCCATAATACCATTGCCATTCAGCTGGATGAGGAAAACCCTACGACAACACACAAAGGTAACTCCCCAATGTTTATGGTCAAACTTGGATACCTGCAAGCAAGCCAGACAGGCCCTCCCGATGATCAGATTTGGATTGTCGCGTAAGCTTCTGAAGCCACAAAAGAGGCTACAGCTTCGCTTGGTAACTGGAATGGACTGGATCACTGGACACGCTTTGCTAAATAAACACTTACACACTCTATGTGTTACGGACAGCCCTCTGTGCAGAGCTTGCATGGAAGTTGAGGAGACAGCCACCCACGTCCTGTTGGAATGTTCTGGCGTGGCCATCTACCAGGCAACACACCTTGGGACGCCGAGGTCGCTCCAGGAAGTCGTCGGCAACATTAAGTGTCTGCTAGGCTTCCTACAAGAGCTGGGTTGCCAGGAGTAGTGCCCCCAACCCACGTCACGCAATATATATATATATACAGAAGCAGAATATATGGCAATGTGTGAAGCTAGTAAATAGAAGAAATATTCTATCTGAACTAAAAAGTGGAAAAGATCAACCTGCACTTTTGTTGAATGACAATTGTATGTTCCATTAGCGGAGCAAGCACATAGATGAATGATATCATATTGTTAGAACTGCAGTTGTGAATAAGTTAGTAAAGATTTGTTATTCAAAAACAGACGATATGCTTGCTGCTATCTTAACTAAAAGTTTAGGTTCAGCATTTTTGAAGCAACTTGGTATAACGGATTACCGGTCTAGTACTTTAATTGGTGTTATTGTGTTAAATACTTGTAACAAATTATTGATCATTTGGTACATCTAACGCCATCTCTATTGTCTTATGTGTAAACTACACATCTTGTGTGGTTGTGAATAAAGGACGTTCAGTCCGTAAAAAAGCTTACATTGATTTTTAATAGATAGGATATCTAAATTTAATGACTGGACAACTTCTGGTTTTCATAAAAGCAGAGTTATCTTGTATTTTTTGATCATGACCGTTATGAACAAGACACCTAAAACTTTAATTAAAAAACATGACTATTGTTGTTGTTTTTGGTGTATAGAACTGCAAAAACCTTACAAACTAATAGAAAAAAACGAAATTATATGATAATAATATAATAAAAACGGTTTGGAAAACAATAAACCGTGAAATAGGCACATTTATGCCAAGAGACGATGATTTCTGCTTAAAGAAAAGTGATTATGTTGTCAAAAAGCTCAAGCTTTCAAAACTTTCTTCACCAATGTACCCTTACTCACAACAGAGCATAAAAAGAGAGTTTGTTAAAAAAACAGCACTATCATCAGTTATTTCGATTTTAAATTTAATCATGTATATTCCTAGGTTTTCGCCAAAACTCTTTGAATTACTTTACTTAAAAATACTGAAGACCTGTCGGGTATATCAAACAAAGTCATTGTTTCAGTTATTATAATTATAGCCCCATACTTAGCTTGTATATTCAATAATTATGTTGATGATAGAGCTTTCCCACGACCGCAGCGGGTATCACCGTACCTGTAGCCGCAGCCTCCACGAGAAACGCGAGCAAAAACGTGCCCGCAACCAAGCCAGCGCACTTCACGCAGCGAGCAACCTCTGTGTACGTGGCAGGGAAAGAACGCGATCTGCGTGACATGGACTACAACGCCCGCTGGGAGTGGGCTAAGTCAGCGCGTCTATGCTTTAGGTTTATAGACAACACTCATGGACGAATCGCGAGCAGAGCAACGGTGTGCGGCGTGAATAACTGCCGCCGGCCCCATCACGCGCTGCTGCACCCGCCGGAGCCGGAGAGCCAGCCCCACCAAACAGAGGACGGTAAACCAACCGTCTCCACAACCACGGATGACGAGGAAGCAGTGGCACTAGCGACCACGAACGAGAGTCGCACCGTGTTACTGAAACTCTGCAGGGTCGGGATTGCCGGGCCTGCAGGAGAGATGGAAACGTCTGCGCTGCTGGATGAGGGTTCTACCGTCACCCTCATCGACAAGGAGCTCGCCGACGCTGTTGGAGCCCACGGTGTTCCCGCGCCCCTGAACTGCGTGGCGTGAACGCAACGGAGAGGCAGACGACAGCCGGAGAATCAAGATCGTGATCCGAGGATAGCAGCGGCACACTAACCACGAGATTGCGGCACGAACGGTCTGCAACTTGAACGTACTGCGGTACGCGCATCTGTGTGACATCGACGCAAGAGCCTGCTTCGGGAAAGAGAAGCTAGGCATCCTGAATGGCGCCGACAACTGGCACCTGATGGTGTCCCACCAGATCAAGAGGGGCCAGCACGACGAACCAGCCGCCTCACGAACCGACCTAGGGTGGGTCATCTATGAGACTTTGCCTCGTCTACTAAACCGGTATGAAGACGCAGTGCTACACAGTCATGTAGCAGAAAGACCCTGCAAGCCGGCCCTGGAGAGAGACGACGGCCGGCATGAGCTGGCGAAGCAACACTTTGCCGGGGACGCCCTCGGCGTGTCGACGGCAGTCAAAACAAGGCCCGAACATCAGCGCGCAATGCATATCTTTGATCAGTCCCTCCACCACCACATGGTCTTTGCTGCCATCGAGGCTTACAGACCGAATCTTGGGCACTGTCATGCGCTACTTGCCTTCGGCTCTTTCACGCATGCAGTTTCTTGATGCCCTACAAGTTTTTGAATGCGTCCCGGCCTTTCTCCCTTTCTGGGCAGGCCATACAATACTATTTCTTCGTCCTCCCCAAATGGGGCTCGACAACACAACACGTCACTCAGCGTCTAACTGTACCACGTAGTACACTGCTGTCCTCAATCTTCAAATATTCTTCTCTTGGTGTTCCATGAGTGCGGAAACTTGCGCAACGCCTTGAAGTTCTGCTTTCAAGAAACTAGCTCCTCGTGGAATACTGGGCCAACCGTTGTCCTCTTCAGTGTATCCAGAATCTCTAATCTTTCGCCCGCATATAGCTTACATTCCCAGAGGGCGTGATCCCGGCTCTCGTTGTCCTCGCCGCATGGGCACTCTGCAGACTCGCACAGCCCTAGCCTGTGTAGGCGTTGTCTTAAGCATCCGTGCTGGGTAAGTACTTGGGAAACCATGAAGTCCGGTTCTACCCATTTTGAACTGAGATCCACGCACACGTTTGGGCAGAATCCATACAGCTCGCGGCCATCCATACTGCCCTTCCATCCTTCCTGCCACTAAGCTACGATGTCTACCCTGGCCGTCGTCTTGAGTTTCCGGTACTCCCTGGGGGCCAGTTGGTGTCGCTCCTGAGCAATCCGTCCTGCACGACAGACCTCCAAATCGGCTGGTAAAATTCCCGCAAGCACAGGTAATGCTGCGGAGCTGCACGATCGGTAAGCTTTCGTTAGTAAAACTAGCGCCAGTCTCTGTGTTCGTATCAACGCCCTTCTGACAACAAAGTTGGACGAGCATCGATACTGCGGCAGCGTACGTAAGCGTAGCTAAGTATGTCCCCGAGTACAAAACCTGGAGGGCCCGGTACTTCATACTCCATCTGATTGCGGAAACCCGCGACATCTTACCGAAACAAGCGGAGGCATTTTCCCCTATAGCATTCGCATGCGGCAAGTAGGACCTAGCCTCGTCCAGAGTGACACCGAGTAACGTAGCTTGCGACAAACTCCTGATTGACGCGCCTTCGAATCTGATCATTGGCACTCGCTTGAACCCCCCCTTATACGTCATGGTCAAGGACCGATATATACCCCAACCCGATATTCCCCCGAGCACGACGCTGGCTTTCCGTTCGATGTCCGTGCGCGAAGATGCCTCGATCACCACCGTCACGTCGTCGGCATACGCAATCAAATGCACTCCTTCGGGTCATGGCAGCAGCAGGAGATCGTTCAGGAGGATATACCATAACGTTGGGCCCAACACTGACCCTTGTGGACATCCCATGGTGCTTGTCTTGGAGCAGGTCTGACTGCCCACATTGAAAATGACTCTAAGGTTGCTAAAGTAGCTGAAAAAGATATGGTAAAGGTTCGGCGGGGCTCCCCCTTGCTTCACCTTGAGGAGGATCATTGGCCACCACAAGTTGTCGAATGCACCAGAGAAGTCCAGAAAGATAAGCTGTACGTACGGAGCTGGACTGGTATCTGCAATTTCGTTAATTTGACACAGCGCCGACGTTATTGAGCGACCCCGAGTGAGCTTCTGATATATAACGATACAAGCAGGGAGCACAGGAGGCTATTACGCGTTCCAATAGTTTACCCAAAATGGGAAGTAGTGTGATTGGTCTGTACGCCTTCGGGTCGCTAAGGGGCTTACCGTTGCCCTTTGGCAGGAAGACGAGTCGGTCTAATTTCCAGAGATCGGGAAACACTCCCTCTGCGATGCACTTCCTCAGCAAGAGCCACAGCTCGTCTGACGAGGCCCTCCACACCCACTTAACTATCGCTGCCGTAATACCATCAATACCTGGAGCCGTGTTAGGCAGGGAGCGCACGAGGCGCTCGACCGTCACCTTTTCGGGAGCTGCCATGTTACGGCCGGATGGCGCGAAGGCAGCTGCTACACGGACAGACTGGTGGTAGATGGTATCCCTCTGCGGCTAGTCGTCTGGATATAGCGTCTGAAGAAGATCTGACATAGTGGCCCCGGTGGATTCCGTGTAGCCGTCGATAAGCTTGGTGCCGTTGATGATGTTCGGCAGGGGGCGCCAACGCCCAAAAGCCTCTCTGTAGGCTAAACCCAAGAATCGTCGTTATCTGACTCGGCAATCTTGCGAAAGAAATCCAACTCTGCCTGCTTCATGGCTTTCTTGTATCTCCTCCGAAGGGCACGGTGGTCGTTATTAAGCCGCTGCTCAGTCATTCCTCCTGCGCGTTGTGACTGTTGCCATTCGCGCCGAGCTCGATTGACCATAGTTCGAAGAGTGTCCAACTCCGATTTCCACCATTCATACCTGCCATCGTTACCTTTGCTGCAACGCCCCAAAGTCTCTTGGGCAGTGCGCAGCAAGATCTCAGAATAACGTTCGCAGTACCTGGTGGCGGAAAGGCCTGGGTGAATCCTGTCCATTTGAGAATGAAGTGTCGAACAAAAGTTGGCCCAATTGACTCCACGCGTCCGGTACGGCGGTAGCAGAGGTCCTGAAGACTCACTAGCTCTCGTTTCTAACCTCCCAAAGACTGTTTTGAAGGTGATTAGCTGGTGATCGCTGAGGCCTGCGCCTTCTTGTACTGTCCAGTCGCACACGTTTATTCCTCTGGTAGTAATGGTCAAATCGACGTTTGACTTACCGTTGGGCCCGCTGAAGGTCGGAGGCTGTCATGAGACATTGTGCAGAAGAAGATCTTTGCCGAGGAAGAGGCCCTCCATCTGGTTTCTTCTATACTCCGTATCCCGCCCACGTCCAGTATACTGTCTCCTATCGCAGTGCCACATAGGCGAGTGAGCGTTGCTGTCAACTTATCAGAGAGTAGGTTTGTCTGATAGCCGTTGAAGAACCGATTCTAGGTGTGCTATGTGGCGACCGATACTATACTGGAAGTATGCTGATACTACGTACAGGCTGTTTTCTCCGTATGCGACGTGGACTACCGTGCAGTGCTCGTTGCTTATGTGATGTTGGAGCGTAACTGCTATCGCGTGGTTCAGTACTGACACGCCAGCTCTAGGGTTGGTGCCACACTGCAGAATTCCGGGCCGACCATTGAACTGTTCCTGGACCAGTACCAAGTCGAGTCAGTGCAAACTTGCTACCACTGGAAGTTCTGCGGTGGCTGCTTCCGAATTCTGCAGATTGAGCTGCCGGAAAAAATTGTATCGACGCCCTCAACTGCTATCGGTACATCGTCTTGGCCTCTTCCTGCTCCTCGGCATAAAGCCGGGTGGGGCAGTGAGTGGCTGCGATGGTGTGGGTCGCTGCCTCGGATCGTTTGAAGCGTTCGCAGGTCGCGCAACATGTGGCAACCGACTTGCAGTGCGTGTGCCGGTGCACTTGCCGCAGGTAACCTCTTTGGAACGGCAGTACTTCTCCGGGTGCCCGTACTGCTGGCACTTGGAGCAGCAAGTCCACCGAATGTGGTCGCACACTTTCGCTTCATCCCAGCCGATATAGATGTGGCCTAGTCCTACCAGCTTATCCCTAAGGGCCGGGGAACACTCCAAGATGGTCAGATACCTAGGACCCAGTTGATTGGAGACCGCAAATTCGCACTCCTCTCGGAACCGGGACGAGGGCCTATCCGGGTCATCAGCCATATTTATCCGATAGAGCCTCTCAAGGATTTGCTCCCCGGTCAGCTGCGCTCGGATATACCGTAGGGCTGAAGTGTACTAATCTATAAAATCGCATGTAACCCAGTATTTAGTGGCAGTAATAAATTATAAGCGCAACTTGTCGTTTCTATTGAAGCCTACCAGCTTCCAACCTTACATGGCGACCTGTGCCCAAAGGGATCTTCTCGTGCCCGCGCGAGTGCATAACTTTCACCGAATATGGAGCGCGAACTATAAACATTGAGTGATTTGTGCAGTTTTAGAGACGATTACAAATTGGAATGATGAAATCATTAAAACGTAACTTCGTGAGACTTTGTGCCGAGTGCCGATCGAAATCGCTGTTTGGTGTTAATAAAACCGTGTCATAACGGGCAAACCGTTTCCCCGGAAGCGGAAGAGTATTCCGGTCGCTGTCCGGAATACTCTTCCGCTTCCGAGAGAACTCCGTTGCAGTTGCCGCCGACATCGAAGAAATGTTTCTGCAAATCAAAATAAGAAGGGAGGACCAGCCCGCACAGCAATTTCTGTGGAGTGATGATCAAAGCCGCCCTCCTGACAGGTACAAGATGACTTCGATGATTTTCGGCCTCAGCAGATCCCCTTTTCTGGCGAACAGCGTGCGCGATCTAAACGCGTTGGATCACGCGAGCACACACCCCCGAGAACTGCCGGTTATCACACGCAGCCACTACATGGATGACCTCATTCACAGCTTCAAGAACACTGAGGAAGCGCTTGCTGCAGTCAGCAAGGTTGTCGAGGTCCATGCGTGGGCCAACTTCACGCTGCGGGCATGGAACTCCTACTGCCCGCACCTGCTGAGCACTATTCCCAGCACGAGCCCAGGGCCGACCACGCTGGGTCACGAGAAGACGCTGAGGATGCCGTGGGATACTTCGAACGACATGCTGGCGTTCAACACGACCGGGGCCCGAGTACCTAACGCCGTCCGCACTCGACAGCGGGCACCAACCAAGCGAGAGGCCCTGGCGATGGTCATGTCCATCTTTGACCCTCTGGGCCTGCTGAGCGTCTACACCGTTACGGCGAAGATACTGCTACAAGACCTGTGGGACTGCTTCAAGATCGAGATAGGATGGGATGAGACGATACCCCCGGAGTACGCCGACCGCTTCGACTGGTGGTTTGGGGCCCTGATCGACGTAGCCCAGCTACCGCTCCCCCGTCGCTACGCCGTGAACGACGGAGTGCAGCGACAATTACACATCTTTGTGGATGCCGTCGAACAAGCCTACGCCGTGGCTTCGTACTGGCGCCTCCAACACGATGACGGTAGCGTCACCGTCACTTTAGCTGCCGCCAAAGCAAAAGTGGCCTCTCTACGAGCACATACAATTCCCCGCCTCGAGCTTCAAGCCGCCGTGATCGGAGTGCGGCTGGGAGTGACCTTGAATAAGGAACACCACTGGGTTGTGGATCGAGTCATATACTGGAGCAACTCCCGCACCGTGATCCAGTGGATATGGAACGACGCCCGGCCAGGCCTCCGTCACTGAATGTACTTGCACGCTATAATTATCTACCGCCCGCCCGAGCTCTCGGGCAGCCCGGCTATGGCCCGGCTGCCCAAGTCAGTATGGTTATCGCAAGCCAAGCGCACGCACGTTTTGAACTGTGTTCGTATCGTACGAGTATCTAAGATGCCTTCTTTTTCTGCTGTAGATGGGTGCACATCCAATAACAGAAGGCACAAACACCTCACCTTTTTCCATTTACCTTTCAACGAAGAAAGGTAAGTGATTCTATTACTATTTTTTGTCAAAATTATTTTTAATAGGTTTAAGTAAGGAGGCACTAAGCATTAGCTTGCCTTTCAGACACAGATTTACATATTTTTGTTACATAGAAACGTCATAAGGTCATTTGGCGCAATTATATTAGTATTCATCCACGGCGGCGGCGTCGCGTGACGTAGCTGTTTGCATCCTTCTCTTTCATCGGGGCTCTCTGCTGAAAGACAAAGATGCAGATAGCTACGTCACGCGGCGTCGTGGATGACTACTACTATACCTACCTACCAAACTTCCAACCTTAGTTTATTTATGTGATGTAAACGTAAATTACAAACAAACACGGGTGACTCGGTTTTATGAGATTTGTAAAATAGAAGGTAGTTTATGCAACTGTCATATATTAATATTTTTTACTTAGTAGGTAGTTTATGCAACTGTCATTTATTACTATTTTATATATACGGAGAACAATTTTAAACTACCACCTATAGACAGAACATATTCACAGTTCTCAATAACATAGACACAAAAAGTTATGTTAATTTATTTTTATCGAAGAGGCAGCCCTGCGATTAGTGTGAGATCGCGCGGTACGAGGCGATCACAACTGTACGCTTGAGCATTAAGGCACATTTTAGCATGCAGCGGTTGCTGACACGACGCCCGCGCGGCCGGCAATACAGTGAGAATGGGTGCTGCAGTAAAGAGACGGAGGAAGGAGACAGAGCAACGCGCGCCTACCTGCAATGGCAAACAAAAAGCATCGCGCGGCCCGTACCCCACACGAACCCTAATTTTGTATATAAAGCGAGGATTTTTAACATTATATGGGGATCACTGCCCTGGGCAGACTCAAAGCACTGCTCCGCAATGCATGAGCCGCTCAGGTTCGTCCACTGGAATGCGCATTGTAGATTGTATTGCACCTCACCTTTGTTGTATATTTAATCAATGTATAGATAGTGGTGTGTTTCCTGACTTGATGAAACTAAGTAAAGTTATACCTTTATTCAAAGCTGGTAGTACATCAGACCCCACCAATTTTAGGCCCATATCGATACTACCAACGCTTAGCAAAATATTTGAAAATCTCATACTTAATCAATTGCAAAGTCATTTTTATCTCAATAATTTAATTCATATTGCTCAGTTTGGTTTCACAAAGGGTCGTTCAACAGCCGATGCTGGTGTTGAACTAATCGACAATATTTTTGATGCCTGGGAAGACGCAATGGATGCAATAGGTGTCTTCTGCGATCTATCCAAGGCTTTTGATTGCGTCCATCATGACACTCTTGTCAGGAAGTTACGCCATTATGGTGTAAAAGATCAGGCACTTGGCCTTCTGGAGTCATATCTAACAGATAGGGTTCAGATGGTCGATGTTAATGGGAAAAGATCACCTGGGTCTTCAATAAGTATGGGCGTACCGCAAGGTTCAATTCTTGGTCCTTTCTTGTTTTTAGTATATATTAATGATTTACCTTACCTTGTTAAAGCAAAACATGGGTTAGTATTGTTTGCCGATGATACTTCTTTGATATTAAAAAGTTAAAAGACAGCAATCAAATTATGACGAGGTAAACAATGCTATCTCTAGTATAGTGAACTGGTTTACTGTTAACAATTTATTACTTAATGAAAAGAAAACTAAATGTATTAAATTCGTGTTACCCAATGTGAACCCGGTAACTACAGACATATTTATAAAAGGACAGAGATTGGACCTTGTGCAGTCGACTGTCTTTTTGGGCATTACTTTAGACGCCAAACTACAATGGGATCCTCATATAAATAAATTGTCGAACAGACTGAGTTCGGCAGCGTTCGCAGTTAAAAAAATTAGAGCTCTTACCGACGTAGACACCGCTAGACTAGTCTACTTTAGTTACTTTCATAGTCTAATGACCTATGGTATTTTATTGTGGGGTCACGCTGCGAATGCTAATAGTATATTTATTCTGCAGAAACGGGCTGTTCGTGCAATTTATAGATTAGGGCCTAGAGTGTCACTGAGGGAAAAGTTTAAAGAAATCAATATTCTGACATTTGTGTCTCAATATATCTACGACAATCTTGTGTATGTAAAAAGAAATATAACTAATTTTCAGAAGTACAGTGATATACACAATTTTAATACTAGAAATAAAGACAAGTTGGTTGCTTATGTAAGCCGACTACATAAAATTAGTAATTCTTTTAAAGGCAATTGTATACGCTATTACAATAAGGTCCCTACTGATATTAAAAACTTACCTTTAGACAAGTTTAAAATAATAATAAAACAGAAATTGTATAAAAAAGGTTACTACAGGATATCTGATTACTTAGAGGACAGATGTCCATGGGAATAGATTGTTTGAGTAACAGGCTGTTTCGATATATAATTAGCATTAATTTTGTAATTTGACAATATTTTATTTAAAAAAGGAAACGCAAAAGATGCGACGACTGTGGAGTTTCTTCGGTGAGCTCTTCTCCACAGATTCCGCCATTGGGTTAGTGAACTCACCCAAAAAAATGTAATGACGGATCTAAGTGATGTAACAACATCCTATGGAAATAAATGATTTTTGATTTGATTTGATTTGATTTGCGCAGTAGCGACACACACCTAGCCGGAAGCGACAAGCTGTCGCTGCCCGGCTATTTCGTCTACCGCAAGGACGAGAAGATCTCCAGCGGGTGGACGTCTGGAGCGTCTATAAGCCCCCCAGTACACCAATCCGCATCTCCGAGCTACTGGGGCTGCTGCAGTCGCCGCACCCGACACTCGTCACCAGCGACCTCAACGCCAAGCACACCGCCTGGAACTCCACCAAGTTGCGCCCAGCTGGATGCGCCATCCATGCCAACTCCGTGAGCCACAACTACGTCGTCATCGGTCCTGATGAGCCTAACCACTTCGACACGCGGGCCGGATGGGACACCATCGACGTCGTGGTCGTGAGAGGTCTCCGGACACCACAGAGCCAGGAGGTTCTCCCTTAACTCCCTTCGGACCACAGGCCTGTTCTTCTCGTCCTGGCGGAACTGCCCACCCGGGTATCTCCGCCAGCATCACGTCTCTGCTACCAGTGGGGCGCCTTCACCACCGCCCTAGACCAACCCTCCATCACTTGCCCCGTCAACCAGCTGGAAGAGGTTGACCACCTGGTATTGCTGCTGACCACCCAGATCCGAGACGCGCTCGACCTGTCATCGCACACCGTAGCTCACGGGGGCAAGCCCTCTCCTCTTCCTGCTGAGCTACGCGCACTGATCTACGATAAGCGTGCTCTCCGGAAGCAGTGGCAGTAAACCCGCTGTCCTACGATGAAGACCAGGCTCAACGCCGTAACGTCAGAGCTGAAGCACCAACTTTATCTCCACGCCGAAGAATCTTGGGAACGCCACGTCGAGTCCATAGGCGACCACGTCCCCTCCGTGCATCGCCTGTGCCGGGATTTGTCAACCACTCCTGCTCCTGTTCGACCAATCCTGGGCAGCGATGGTCTACCAAGATTCCGAGCCCAAGACCGTGCGGAGATCTTTGCCGAATGCCTCGAGAAGCAGCTTAAGCCGAAACCTACGGATGATGTGGAGAATGTTGCAGCAGTCGAGAGACACCTGCGAGAGTACTTCGCCACGCCGATAGCTCCCAAAGACGACCCCATCGTCGTCACGCCCGGCCATATCCCATAAGCCCATGAAAGCCCCTGGCGCAGACCGAATACCTAACACGGTGCTGTCACATTTGCCGCCACGCACTGTGGCGGCCGTTATGCGCCTGTTTAATGGTATCTTGCGCACGGGCCACTTTCCAACCCAGTGAAAGGAGGGCTTTGTCATCATGTTGCCTAAGCCGGGCAAGGACACCAAGCTGCCTGAGAGCTAGCGGCCGATCACCCTACGGAGCACCATCTCAATAGTATTTGAGAAGCTCCTGCTAGCGAAGTTACTGCCCTACATCTAGCCGCGCCCGGAACAGTTCGGCTTCAGGCCTGAACATTCTACGACGCTTCAGCTCACCAGGGTATTGAATGACATGACGGTTTGTTTGAACAAAAAAGAATACGTTGTCGCAGTACTTCTGAATATGGAGAAGGCGTTCGACAGAGTATGGCACGAGAGGTTGCTGTACAAGCTGTCGACGTCCCTTGCCCCAAGAACGGTCAAGACAATCGCCTCTTTCCTGAAGAATCGCCGCTTCCGTGTGATGGTGGAAGAAGCCGTCTCCAAGGAACATCCCGTTGCAGCCGGCGTCCCCCAGGGCTCTTGCCTGTCTCCCGCCCGATACACGGACGACATTATCGTCGGGCCGGGTACCCAGCTGTCACTCTTCACCGACGCAGCCTACTATGCGTCGTCGTTTCAGGCTCCACACGCTGCCACCAAACTGCCGCGCACCCTGGACATCTTGCCCGACTGGCTCGCCAAGCGGCGACTGTCCGTCAATGTTGGGAAAACGCAGGCGCTCATCACAGGCCAGAGTCTCCTTCCACCATCGCTCCAGCCCCAGGGTCAGGACATCGAGTGGTCTCCGCAGGTGAAGTACCTGGGAGTGACCATTGATCGCCGGCTCACCATGAAGCAGCACATGGACAACGTCGTCAGCCAGGTCAAGGTGGCACGCGCCAAGCTGCGTCCACTTTTCGACTCCAGCCTCCCTCTGAGGGTGAAGCTCAGGATCTACAAGACCTACGTGAGATCCCGCCTCACCTACGCAGCCCCGGCATGGTACGGCTTGTGCTCGGAGATGAACAAACGGAAACTCCGAGCCCAAGAGAACCTCTCTCTGCATACCATCGTCGGCGCCCCCCGCTACGTGAGGAACGCAACTATCCAAAGAAACCTAAGATGGTAAACCGTGGACCAGTTTGTCCAGAGGCTGGAAAAGGACATGTTCGCGGGTGTGGATGCGTCACAACACCCGCACATCGCCGAACTGGCGCCGCATCACGCATGCCCGCCCGACCGCCGCCGCCTGCCACGCGACCTGGTTGCTTAGCTGGCGATCACCCACTGCATACCACCGCCCACAAGGGCCACCCGATGACCTGTCCACAGGAGTGGACAGTGGCGATTCTTCGGGAAGAGGTCCATTGACCTGACTCCGACCCCACGTCCCAGAAGGGATGCGTGAGATGACACGAACATTATATGGTGTCAATCGTAAGCAGTCATTCGGAGAAGTCACTTGTGATCAAGAATAAAGACCATTGGAAGCAATAACGGAATTTTAATCATATACAGTCCACCGCCCCCAACTGCCTATCAGACCGACTGTGTACGTGACTGAGTGGCGCGTGTTTCGCGCTGCGGTGGCTGGCACGCACAGTGCCGCGCAACGTAGTGCGAGCATGCTACATTGCCACAGTACACGCACTGCTGCAGTACGGAGCAGAACTGCGGGGCCACGCAGCGAACAAGGAACGGGTATTTTGTGGGAGCTATCGTCCAGGTCCACCGGGACATCTCCGCGAAGCCTCATTTTAAAGCGCTCGGGATCCTAACGCTGCCGTCCGTCGTCATTCTGCAAGTAGCCGTGTATGCGCGTGAGAACCTTGACTCGTTCCGCAAGCACCACTACACCCACGGACGTGCAACACGCCACGGTCACAAACTCGTGTCGGTGCCCCGCAAATTGGAAAAGTCATCGAAGATGACTCACGTCATGGGTCCGGCAGTGTATAACCGTCTTCCTGGCAACATAACCGATGCACCCACCCCCACTATTTTTAGATCGTGCCTGAAGCGTTGGCTTATCGATCAAGCCTTCTACACATTTGAGGAATTCCTTGACATCTAATTAATTTCTATGAATATGAATTTATTTTAAATTTTAATCTATTACTTACTTGACATAATTTGATTTTAAATTTAATTTAATTTATCGATTAAATTTTTTACTTCTTGTTATGATGTTATTTCATTTAATTGTTCTAATGACCTGTGATTCTGAATGAATCTGAATTTATTTTAAATTTTAATCTATTACTTATTTGACATAATTTGACTTTAAATTTAATTTAATTCATCGATTGAATTTTTTACTTTTTGTTATGATGTTATTTAATTTAAATATTCTATTGACCTGTAACTTACGTTATTAATAAATGAATTATGAATGATTATTATGAGAACAGTATGAATGATTTAAACTTTTCCGATTTCTGGAACCGAACAAACAATATTTAAAACAAAGATGCGGTACTTCTTCCCATATAGAAGGCAAAACTGATAACTCGAAGATAGCAAAAAAAATCAGTTCCATATTTACCCAATCTGTTCCTACTAGATTTTCATCAACGAATGACATCCCTTTCAACACACCGCCGAATATCGATCACAGCAGGCTACAGTCGTGCGCCAGCGTTACAAAGGTAACAGTCGATGCCCTATGCCTCATACTCAAACACATGGCGCAAGGAAAATCTCCAGCACATTATACACAGCGGACCAGAGACAATCAGGGCACTCGCCTTGCTGTTCAGCAACATCCTTAAGACGTCTTACCTACCTTCAGCTCTCACAAACACGGTCGTTACACCTATCTTAAAGAACGCCAAGAAAGACCTTTCTGCTTCTAGCAACTATCGTCCTATATCACTCACATCTGAAATTTCTCGCTTACGCAAAAACCGAGCCTACTTACATACAGAAGCAAACCAGATGGGATTTAAGAGCGGCCACTCTACTGTTACTGGGGTGTATGCTCTTAAACAGACTGCGCAGTACTACAAGAGTCGTAAAACGTCGGTGTATGCCTGCTTCCTGGACCTCAGTAAGGTATTAGACCGTGTTAATCACCAGCTGTGGTGAAGGAAATTAAGCGGCCGTGGGGTACCAGAACCACTAGTTAAGATCTTAGACACTTGGTACAGACATAGACTGACGTGGTCAGATGGAACGGGAAACTCTCCAGACCGGAAATCTTAAGATGTGGGATGTGACAAGGTGGAACTATATAACCAGTCCTCTTCACTATTTACATGGATGAATTAACCCAAGAACTCAATGAAAGCAAGATTAGTTGTTCCATAAACGGCACCTTCGTGAACAACATATCGTACGTGGACGATCTGGTTCTTCTTGCCCCTTCTGTAGCTGCCATGAGAACACTGCTACACTGCTAGCCACCTGTGAAAATATGCGGAGAATCACAACATGGTGTACAACACTGATAAATCTGAATACATGGTTATCAAATCAGCGCATACGCCCACCACAACAATACCTCTTCAGCTCAACGGGTGAACACTGAACCGAGTAGAGGAAGTGAAACCCTCGGACACATCAGCACCAGCACTGCATAATAACTTCCATCGGTGCAGCGATAGGCTGAAGAGGCAGCTGTTCCTGTCCTACTGCACGAGCGTCTATACAGTGGAATTGTGGTGCTCGCACACGGTGGGGTCGATGCGGCGCACGCGCGTCTCGTACAAAAACGTGTGGCGTGGTTTGCACCGCTTGCCTCCCTAGTGCAGCGCCAGCGAGATGTTCACCGCGAGCCGCGCGCTGGGCTGGGCAGCTCTGCTGCGTCTGCGCTCAGCTGGGGCGTGTGCTCGCATCGAAGGTTTGAGTAACTCCATCCTGAGCCAGTGGAGGGGCAGCCCACTCCACCAGACATAGCGGGACTATCACGCACCACCAGGTTAACCTCCAGGCAAGGTGAGTGCAGTGGGGTGTGCACTGTACGCATGTGTTGTATACTTTCCAATTTAATATTGTTTGTTTTTCCTAGCATTATTTAAATATGTATAATTATTTTTAATTTTGATATTTTATATCGGACATAGGCTGGAAAATAAATAAAAATTATAATTTTTCTTCCTGGTATATATTAATGATTGGCAACAAATATAATGATCACCAAAATATTTTTTTCTTATCCAAAATGGATAAATGAACACCAAAAGTTGCAAAAAATATCAGGGCAAAATACTGCGGTAGCTTAGGTTCAGCCTTACCTAATGGTCTTTATCCTTCGTTTTAGTTTGAACATGTAAGAACAACAAAAAATACTTAAAACATTAACAGAAGTTTGGTGATCATTTATCCAAACACAATTTGGTGGACATTTATCCATTCTGGCAGTCATTTCGAATTTATTGGTATTAAAATAGGTGCGTTTTTGGTAATTGTTTAAACATAAGCCTTAATGATCTGCCTTTTATGGTGGAGAAATTGACTGACATCGTATTGTTTGCTGATGATACCTCAGTCGTCTTCAAAATTGAAAGACAATAGTAGATTTTACAACAAGTGCACAAAACGAACCATTTTTATCCGAGACTTTTAGCTGATAGTAATGTCGAGGATAAAAATGGTTTTGTGGACGAGTTATAAACTCTGCTTTTCACTTCGATTGCGAGAAAATAAAACAGTAACATAACGTATTAACATTTCTTTAATTAAAATTCAAAGTAAAATTACTAAAATTTTGAATGGTGAATGAAATGGGTTTTCCCGGCATATTGACGGTATTCTTTTGAATTTGAGAAGATGACATGACAGTAGATGGTATATTAAGAGTTGATTGTTCTGGATATGGTTCTTTTTTCTGATCTGTGGATGGCTCAGACGGCAACAAGGAATCTCGGGATGTAGAAGGGGTTGGCTCATTTGGAATTAGATGAATGTCTTGTGTTACACGGTCGGTAATCCTGCTTTTGTTTTCTATTGATTGTTCTATATATCCCTCAGCCACCTGATCCAACTTCAACCCACCATGCCTTTTAAGCATTGTCAAGTTAGCTCCCGAATCTGCTAGGAAGGTGGCCGAGGTCCGGCGGAAGCAATGGCCCGTGTAATTCTCGGGATTTTCCAATTCAAGAAAGGTTGCAATTTGTTTCGAAAATCCTGCAAATTTATTGCGTCCTATTACTTGCTTAGTGCACTTCCCATTTTGATAATTGAGGAAGAGTTTATTTGTCGGCACATTTGAAGGCCGAAGAGCTTGGTATTTTTTAACTATATCAAGGTACTCTCCTTTGACAACAAATGACCGCTCTCGTTTGGTCTTCGTGTCGGGTAAGTTAATTGCTTGTAAAAGGGTGTCCGTCTTGACGTCATCCATGGTAATATTAGCAAGTTCAATGCCGCGACATGCTCCGCTTATACCAAATATTAGTGCTACCTAAAACAAAATATAACTATAAGTTGGTACACTATTTGAGAACACGAGGAATAAAAAAATATGTAAATAATAGGTTTACGTACTTTTGTGGCCAAATATTTGTCATCGGGAGCGGTATTTAAAAAGGTTTCCACATTGTTCGCAGTAAGGACCTTGGACTTCTTGCATTTATGTCCACTACTAAGCCTCTTCAACAAAGCTGTAAGCTTCGTGTAGGACTGTACATTGACATTATGTTTCATTTGCAGTGTTGCTTTCAGCATGAAATATACACTCCACAGTGTTGAAGGCTGCAGTTTTTTCGATAACTCATCAAAGTAACTTAAAAGAACACTTTCAGCGAATGTATTCACTTGTTTTTCTTTCCGCCAGCTTAGAAATTTGTCATAAGTTTTCATATATATTTGCCGAGATTTTGGCGGCAATATTTTTTGCACCACTTTTTGTGCGTTTATTTCCATTAAAGTATTAGGAGTAACTTCTAAATCTTCTTCTTTACTTGACATTTTTAAAACTTAGCCAATTCAACAATAATTTGAGAAAATTCAATACGAAAAGTTCACGGCTTCTTTCCCGCTACTTTACTTTTTTTAATTTTCCTGCATAATTTTCGGGCAAAGAAAAAAAATATACAGCCTATTCTTAAATTATTTTGGAATAATGTTTTTTTTTTGTGGTAAACACGTTTTGATATTTAGTTTCTTTTTCGTATTATCTTATTATGAATCAAAAATGCAAATAGGGATGGAAATATTATAAATTAGCAAGTTTTATCCATGTACAATTAATTGTTTTTGGCTGTATGGGCTAAATGGTCACTGCCTTATTGTAGACACATTTAAAAAGCTACTTTTATGCACAAGAGCATAAAATTCAACTTTATGTCGCCTAGATCCTGCATAAAGTACTACTTTTTCGAGCATGAGAAGTGAAAAATAATATTTTGATGTAGTTGTGATTTATGGTATGATATTATCTTTAACCTTGAATTGGTTCATAGTTAATAAATAATTTCTAAACGCTGGTAAAACCAAGTGTATTCTCACATCCAAATGTCAGGCAAGTTGGGACCAGTTTAGTGTAAAATAAATATACGTTAGAACCAGTGATTGATATGAAGTTTCTTGGAATAACCATTGATACAAATTGCAGGAGGGACCCCACAAATTCTGCGGCTGATGCTGTTAGGAAAATCAGACAAAACACGGATATGGCTACAAATTTAATAGTCTATTTTAGGTACTTTCATGTCCTATGGAATCTTGTTTTGGGAAAAAACAGCGGATATACAAACATTTTTATATCAGGGAAAAGAGCTCTTCGAGTAATTTATAATTAAAAACAAACAGACTCCATGAGAGTCCATTTATTTTCGAAAATATAATGTATTTACGCCAGATCCTTATGTACAAGATTTTCCAAATTTAGTGATAATGTAATGGTTACTAAGAAATAATCAGACTAGTTAAGCTCTGGTTGAGACTCGCGAATGTCAGCAATTCTTTATCCTCTACACCAACAGGAGCAGTTTGGAGATTTTGAGATTGCCATTTGAGCAATTTAAAAACCATGTTTTAAATTGCTCAAATGGCAATTGACTTTCTCTTAACTTGCTGGGACGCAGAAAACCTAAACAGGAACTTTTATGACAGACGTCACCTAGAGTAGTGTAGATTCTATTGTGGGCATATATGAGCAAAAAAAAATATTTGCCTTAATTGTTGTGTCATTATTTTTTCTTTACCGGCCAGCAGAGATAGCGAAAGGGTTAACGGAAATTATAATGCCAGGAGCACTCTGATGATTTTGAAATGGTCATTTAAGTAATTAAAAACCATGTCAAAGCGACATTGTTGATTATAATGTCAAGATTTTTTTAATTAAGGGACTGTATGGGGTCAATCTGACTAAACACAGAACTCAGTGCTACTAGTTTTGTAATTATTTATACCTGCTTATTGATGATAACAATGAATATTGGTAATAATTGTTTTAGTAAAACACAGCTAATTTCAAAAAGAGATCTAAAAAACAATCTGTGTGAGTTTGTTCGCTTCTCTTCTCCCACAGTGGTTCAATGTTCAAAAAATTACATTTGCTAAGTAAGTATATGTCCATATCTAACTAAGTAATAAAGAAATTTCGATTTGAATTGATTTAATTCAGCAATATAGGATGATACTATGTCCAGGAGTGTGTCGATGTGTGCTAAGAACGATTGTAATGACGATCGTGATGATGAATGTCATCGCTGAGTATTTTGGCCAGAATCTCCTAATCCCGGTCCCAAAAACTGGGTCCTCATTCGCTAACGAATCTTTGGAAATTCGAAAATTATAAAAAGCGACATCAGTCTTTTTTAGCGAAAAAGTTGGACCCATCCGGCTGATTAATGAGCCGGCCGTTTTATAAATAGCACTATAATCTTTAGATGGTGACACTTGCGAGTGAGATTCTAAAGTAAAGCTGCCAAAATGAAACCAGCCTCAAAAAAGGATGTGGTTGTCAGTTTTTTTTTGTGTCGAGACCTCCTACTACACTATTAAAGGCGAATTAATACGCGATAGAATTTAAATCAAATGCAACTAACACCGTACCATGTATTGTCATGTAGTATCCTGATCTCAATTGGTCATGGAACCCAATGAGTGCTGTATTTCCGTAGTACTCTCCGGATTTTATGATCGTCTTCTCGGGATACTTGGCGTACAAATCCCTCAGTACTTCGAATTCTGTGATGTTGTTGATAATGGCCAGGTGGCCTCCTTCGGCCATGCAGGTCATGAAGGCATCTTGCCAAACAACAGCCTTGTTGTGGAACTTGTAACAACTGCCAGTAGTGTTGTTTTTCTCGTAGCCTGAAAATGTGGAAGGAAATGAGAAGAAAAAACCTTTAGCCTTAGCTTTGGGTTTTCACCCCGGATTCGTCCCAGATGGGAACAATTCGAAAACACGACCCGGAAAATTGGAAAAAATCCCAATCTGAATAAAAAGTATTTTCAAATCAAATCCACTTCTTCAACTTCAACTTCAAAATGTTTATTTCAAAATAGATTCTTACGAACACTTTTTGAATTCCATTTGAATCTATATCATGCAAGGAAAACTACTATTGCTTCGGAAAGTGTTATGGCAGCGAAGAAGAAGCGGCGCATGAAACTCGTACATTGCAACACGGCCTCTTATTCTTTCTATTTTTTTAAAAATAAGCTTGTATTACAATCGTGTGCGTGGTTCTTGTGCTGCGCTGGAAAATCAGAACTGCATTCCTGTTTGTCATTAATATATTCATCTAACCTATAATATAAAACAATGTTTTTTTTCTTCTTCAACTTGTTCAACTTCAACTTCAAAATGTTTATTTCAAAATAGATTCTTACGAACACTTTTTGAATTCCATTTGAATCTATATCATGCAAGGAAAACTACTATTGCTTCGGAAAGTGTTATGGCAGCGAAGAAGAAGCGGCGCATGAAACTCGTACATTGCAACACAGCCTTTTATTCTTTCAATTTTTTTTTAAAATAGGCTTGTAATACAATCGTGTGCGTGGTTCTTGTGCTGCGCTGGAAAATCAGAACTGCATTGCTCTTTCTCATTAATATATTCATCTAACCTATGATATAAAACAATGTTTTTTTAAAAAGAGCTCCGTGGTCTAATGGGTTTCACGCTTGCTCCTCACACAGGAAATGCAGGTTCGATTCCTGACCGTGTACCAATGAGGTAATTAATTCATCTTAAGTACATTATACGGAAGTTCTGACAGTGATGAAAAATAGTGAGGAAACCTTCATAGCTGCGGCGATGGGCTAGCTCTCTATCATGCAAATGGAGTATTGAACAACTGGCTCAAAGGGGGAAAAATTGTGCCAATGACACCACGTAAGGGAAAATGTGCGACGATTTTTTAATTTTTTATTACGCCTTTAAATTCATTCTCTGACAAATTTAATATCTTTTCCGCCATTTTGTTTAAGGACCCACAAATGAAGTTCTAACTTTAGCTTGTCCATAGTAGGTTTGGTCAATTTTACTTCTACTTCTTATATGTATTATTTCGCTTGTGCTTGTGCAGTTTATTTTTATAGATAATGTATTTTGTTTCATAAGTTTAGTCATGACGAAGCTTTTGGCTGATTTATGTCATTGTATTTTATTGTAATTATAGGTACTAGACGTTTTTACGTCGTCAAAGTTCCGTACATGTCGATCTTATTTAAATATAAGAGAAGTATTATCAGTAAATAACAAAATCTTTAACAAATTCTGGACCATTAATATATACCAAAAATAAGAAAGGACCTAAATGGAACCATGAGGGACGCCAATTTTTACGCGAGATACTAATGATTTGGTTCTGTTATCTGAACCTATCAAAATTTCCAGAGCTTTATTTTGAATACTGTAGTATTCCGATTTTAACAGTAAAGTTGAATGATCAGTGCAGTCCATTGCTTTAGAAAGTTCACAGGTGACACTAATGGCATCTTTTGATTCTTCCCATGCACTAAAAATATTTATGTTTAAATAGTTCAACACCAGCATCTGTGCAAAGGACGTAGTACCGTCCTTTTTTAGAGCCGAATAGCTGGTTATGTAATAGATTATTGCGATTTAAATGGGAAAGCATTTCTTTGAGATACTGGGATCTTTTTTGCCACCAGTTTTATATAAAGGAACTACTTTGTTATTTTTCATAAAATCGGGAAAGATACCTTGATCAACACATTCATTAAACATGAAAGCTAAATATGGTTATAATATATCCACGATTGAGCTGCACATTTTGCCTGCCATCCTCCATAAGTCTTCAGTGCTCTTAACTTTGATGCCTTCATAAGTCTAAATAATGAACTGGGGGCTCACATGACTAAATTTAAATTCAGCTCCGCAGGCGGCTATGTTTTCCTTAAGCAATGTAGCTGTGAGGGATGATGAACAATTGAGTGGCTCAGTAGTTTTCAAGGGCATAAGTAAAAAAGGACTTGAATTCCTGCGCTACTTGTGAATTTGCACTTATAGTACCGCAATCTGTCTTAAGTAAAAAGTGATATTCGCGTGGCTTTGTACTCCCTGTTTCGCTATTCATATTTTTCTACACAGTTTTTATTTTATCGTCGGCAGATAAAACTTTTCTACGTATGACATTTTCTTTGGCTTTGAGAGACACAATCTTGAATGTTTTGAAGTTATTCTGTTAACTTGTCACTATTTCTCATGTTTCTTTATTCATTAAGTTCAAAAAGTCTATCTCTGCTAATCCGCAAACCTGAGCAAAATAAAAATTGAAATCTGTACAAATTTTCAGATCGTGACATATTCTCATTCGCAATAATCAATTAAACTATGATTGGGAAACTGGTTAAGTTGCCCATACGAAATTATGACTGATCATTCCTTTCTGTTTGCATTTAGACCTTCTCAATGGAATGATCAAAAAGCAGTACATAAAAAAGTTATTTTCAATTTTAAAAAGTCCTACCTCAAATATACCTAACACATTTTATTTACTCGATACTAGGCTATTCATAAATTATGCTTCCTGACAGCCCGTAGAGCCGTGGGACAAAGACAATTAGTCGTCTGGACTCGAATCGTACAGACGTGTTTAAGTTATTCTAAGTTTAGTTGTCTGTCTCTCAAAATCGAGCATTCATTTTAAGTAATATTAAGATTTTCCAATAAAAAATTGTTTTTAAAAAGCTTTTCCGTGTACGCGAAAACTTGTCTACTTTGTAAGCTTATTTGCTTTGTCATTGCACTTATATGCGACCATTTGTTTTTAAAATTAAAATATTACAAAGATATTCAAAGTTTGTTAAATTCATAGACTTAACAACAATTACTGTGATTTATTGATGATCTCTGTTCTGTTCTCTTGTAACACAGAGTGAGAAGGTTTTTAGGTATTTTTAAAGAGTATTTTGTTTTCCAATAAAGATAGTGTTACTAACTAATCAAGATATTTTATGGGTATTGTATGTATAATTCGGTTAAATAATAAATTGTTTGTATTTGTAAACAATCTGTCTCCGTAGTTAAGTACTCGTATATTACAAAGCGAAGTTAAAGTTTACTAAATGATTTGATGTATAGATGATCCCAGTCCTGTACTCCTATTACACAGAGTGAGAATGTTTGTAAGGTATTTTAAGGAGTATTGTGTTTTCCAATAAAGATAGTGTTACTAACTAAACAAGATATTGTACGGGTATTGTATGTATAATTCGGTTATATAATAAATTGTTTGTATTTGTAAACAATCTATCTCCGTAGTTAGGTACTCGTATATTACAAAGCGAAGCTAAAGTTTGCCAAATAATTTGATGTATATTTGTTTTCTGATCTCAGGTTTGGTAAAAAGGATTTTGACCGTTTATTGTTTATTTATACTTAAGTTTGTGTTGTGTATTTTCACGCCAAGACCGTGCAATAATCTAATAATGTGTGTGATATATGTGTGCCTAAGATAGATAAATTTATCGGGTGTATGTACGTTAAATACTTCGGTGATAAATTGTTTGCTCTGTGAATTAGTTCTTCACTATTTAAGTGTTTTTTTTTTGGATAAGTATTAATTTCGTTTGCTTAATACATACTTCCAAACCAGACACTATCCTGTCTTAATGTTTTAAAATTATTTCTTAAATGCATTATGAGATAGAGGGAGGCAAAATGTTATAAGTATGTAGTTGAAGAATAATTCCGCCATGTGACGAAAAGTCACCTAGCTATAATTGCGGCACAAAAATAAATTAGCTGTGTTAACATTTATGAAATAAAATGATAGCAAAATTAGTCTCACAGTTAGGAGCAAAAAAAGACATTACTTGATGTATTGATACCAAGTTGAATTTTCTGCATACCAGGTTTTCCAATTTAAGGATTCCTTTGCAAAAAAAAACAGTTATTTGCTTCTCCTGAAAAGTTGGGTTTTTTACATAGCGGATTTTGCATGCGCAATGACGATTTACATTATATCTTTGGGAGCCATCTCCTATCGGAGGTCGGCTATCATTATTGCTATTTGTGACCGTGATGTTGCGGCTTGAAAAATATAGGTGGTAGTTAAATTTAACTATTCCGCGAGGTTCTGAAGCCAGTAGGTTTTTCTACGTCCAGGTTTTCGACGGCCTGGTATTTTACCCTGCAGGATTACTTGGATAAGGTGGTGTTTGTTTACACGCATTTTGTGGTCCATATTTATCTGATCCGCAGTTATCTGATCTTAATGGTCTTCAGTAGCTCCTAACCATTGTACATCCGCTGCAACACAGTTTCGTTCCTGACTCTATCCGTCTAAGATATTTTTAATATACTCCTATATACCCACATTTTAAAGGCTCATATATAATGTTTGGGTTAATGTCCACGCTTCTACACCGTACAGAAGAACTGGAAATATGTATCACCGCACTAGGCAGAATCTAGTGGAGATCTTTGGTTGCAGAGAAGGTGACTCATTTTGATAAAAGCAGCTCTGGCCTGTTCGATGCGATATCTGTCTTCTACATTCTCCTTTTCGTTTATAGTACAACCCAGATTTGTATATGAGCAAACTCACTCCAACGGCTGGTTCTTGACGTGGAGATAACCAGCTGTCTTCGTATGACCGAATTTTTTCTTCCTTTTATTAATGTTCAGTTATTGTAGATCCTCAATTAAAGTGGCAAGAAGAAAGGTATCATCGGCATTTTGTATGTTGTTAAGGGGTCGCCCATTTACAACAATCCCTTTTGTTGCGTCCTCCAGGGCTTCTAAAAAATCTCTTCAGCGTTAATGTTGAACATCTTTATTATATATAGATAACTTTGACGCGCCGCTAGCCGTTAAAAATGTGGTAGTAAATGTATCTGTAATTTTAATTGATTAAGTGTGTTAACGCGCCATCTACCGGTGGCATTCGCAGTTACTTCAATCAATGCCAATCAATGAAGAAGATGATGTATGAAGCTAATGAAGAAAGTTCTAATTTCGTAATATAGATGGCGTCGTTGTTGCTATATAAAGCCGGCCATGTCTCATTTCACCTCTCTCTCTCGATTGATAGACCTACAAACCACATGTATTATTTCAATAAAAAACTAATATTTTCTAAATACAAGACTTCATTGGAACTCCTATAGCCAGACCCCAGTCAGAATCACAGTCGCAAACATTGGACCTTCAGAGCCGCATGAGATTGAAGATCAGAATCCGACCAGAAGATTGCGTCATCCATCCAGAATCATCATCATCGCGAGACAAGGGTCTGTCCTATCGTTCCACATCACCTGGTTTTAATTCTGTGCTAAAACGTGTTTTTATCGTGCTTAGGTCGAGTTGAAGAGCCAACGTGTGCTGCGCATTAATTGCCACGTTGTCATAGTGTCGTGCGTGCTGGTTGCAGGAAACCGTGAGTACCTTGTCTTTCTATAGACCGCCAAAATGAGTCAGGACAAAAATTTAGGCCAACCATTAGCCACGACGGCACCTCAAAGTGTAGCCACGACTGATTTAAATAATCAGCTTCGTGAGTTAACGAAGAAAAGAGGAACAGTAAAGAGTAAACTAACTCTTTTTGTGAAGTACTTGAGCTCCCTCGACTCTTCTGATATCTCTGATAGGCAATTGTTAGAATTGAGGTTACGTTCCACGACTGCTAAATCACTCATGACGGAGTTTAATATCTATCAAGAAGCTCTGGAAATTTCCGCTTCAGCTAGCGATTTGCTAAAACAGTTAGAGGCTCGTGAGGAATTTGAAAATACCTACTATTCTGCATTGGCAGATGCTAATATGATTTTAGAAAAAGGAGTAAGAACAACTTGTGAGTTGTCTGGGTGCAATGCTAGGTCGACGATTAAATTACCGACTATTGTACTACCCACTTTCGAGGGATCATACGATAATTAGCTGGAGTTCAGAGACACTTTTCTTTCCATGATCCACAATTCTAGAAGTCTGGATGACATACAAATATTTCATTATTTGCGTTCTGCCCTTACCGGCAATGCCCTACAGGTCATAAAAGCTTTAGAGTTTTCTTCTTCGAACTACTCAGTTGCCTGGGAGTTGCTTGAGAATAGGTACAATAACACTAATTTGCTTATTCATAACCACGTTAAAGCTCTATTCTCACTGCATTCAATCGCAAAAGAGTCTGCTTCCCAAATACGAAAGCTCAGAGATTCGATTCTAAAGAATTTGCGCAATTTAAAGTCCTTAGGAGAACCTACCGAATCTTGGGATACACTCATTATCCATATAATGCTTTCAAAACTTGATTATACTACAGAAAAAGAATGGGAACAATATAAAATGACTGTTTCCAAATCTCATTCGAAACTTACCCTTCAGGATCTGATAGAATTTCTCAAAAATAGGGCTGATATGCTAGAAATGGTCAAAGTTAACTCCTCTTCCAGTTCAATTACAAAGGTTCCCCAAGAGCAAGCAAAGAAACCTACACCGAAAGTTAGCAGCTTCGTTGTCACAAAAAACCAAAAGTTTTCTAAACGTACCCGCGTTTGTAAAATGTGCGGACAAAATCACTCGCTGTATACGTGCAGTGCATTCCTAGAATTGTCCGATCCAGAAAAACTGAAGCTTGTGGAAAGCAAGAATATCTGCAAAAACTGTTTCGGTGAAGGTCACTCTGCTGCTAATTGTTACTATGGTCCGTGCCGCCAATGTTACGAAAAACGTAACAGCATATTACACGGTGAATGTAGCAAGAATAGTCCTGTTCCTGCTCAATCATCTGGGGAGAATAACCCTAAGTTAATTAGCACTACGTTGCATGCTTCGTCTAATGTGCAGACTATTGAGGCAAACAACAATTGTACAACCGTGTTACTATCGACTGTAATAATTGAAGTGCTAGGCAGCGATGGCAAATACAAAAAAGCGCGCGCTTTGTTGGATAGCGGTAGCCAACAATGTTTAATAACAAAAGACTTATGTCAAAAATTAAACGCCTTACCAATACAGTCCTCTTATCAAGTCGTTGGAGTAGGTAATTCGATAGTGCATTCGACCTACACTTGTGAAATTGAGCTGAAATCTCTAAATGGAGATTATAAAAATATAATAACTTGTATAGTTTTGCCACACATTACGTCAATGGTGCCTAACGTAAGTATAAATCCCAAATCAATTGTCATTCCTGATAATATTGAGCTGGCAGACTCATCATTTGGCAAGCCTTCTCAAATTGATATTTTAATCGGTGCTAATCACTTCTGGGATTTATTACTTACGGGTAGTATTCGTTTACCTAGCGGACCGTGTTTGCAGCTGACAAGGTTAGGCTGGATAGTATCCGGACCGCTTTACGGTAGTGATTTGCGCATTAATAATCAAACACACTGTAACTTTATCCAATCATGTGCTTTGGACGAACTGTTGAAAAAATTCTGGGAAATAGAAGAGGTACCCAAGTCTAAGGAGCTGACAGAGTACTCCCCAGAAGAGCGAGATTGCGAAGATCTCTTACTCTCAACGCATAAAAGAGAGGAAAATGGGAGATTTTCGGTTCGTATTCCGCTCAAAGAACCAGCTGATTCTTTAGGTAATAGCTATAACATAGCAAGAAACCAGTTTTTATCTCTCGAACGTAGGTTAGCGCGCACACCAGAGTACAAACAAATGTATAATGCGTTTATGAGAGAATACTTAAGCTTGGGACACATGAGGCGCGTAGAACAATTTTCCTCGCCTAATTATTTTCTACCCCATCATGGTGTATTCCGAGAGAACAGTCTTACCACAAAGTTAAGGGTTGTTTTCAATGCCAGCCAGACTACCTCATCAGGTAGATCACTTAATCAAATACAAAGTGCTGGCCCTCCACTTCAAAATGATATATTTGCAATCCTCCTAAGGTTTCGTCAGTATAAATACGTAGCGTGCTCGGACATAGAAAAGTTCTTTAGACAAATCATCATTCAAGAAGATCAACGAGATTTGCAGTTAATTCTGTGGCGCGAGAATTCATCCGATCCTCTCGGTGTACATCAACTTAATACCGTGACATACGGTACTGCCTCCGCTCCCTATCTAAGTATTCGCTGTGTTAGGCAGTTAGCTAATGAGTGTGAAGATGAAATGAATTCTCAAATAATATTGAATGATTTTTATGTGGATGATTTTATAACTGGTGCGGATTGCAAAATAAACCTTGCACATATATGTAAAAAGGTGACGGATGTCTGTATGTCGGGATGTTTCCCTTTGCGTAAATGGATTTTTAATTCCCCTGATATAGTTGCAGATGTGTTAAAAGATGATTGCACAACCCGGTTCTTGTCACTTGGCGAAAATTGCTCTAGTAAAACGTTAGGCCTAGGATGGCAAAATAACACGGACGAGCTTCACTTTACTTCTAAATTGACTATTGACAACTCCAAAATAACCAAAAGGTACATTTTGTCGTTAGTATCTCAAGTTTATGATCCTCTTGGTCTTTTGAGTCCTGCAATAATTACAGCAAAAATCCTATTGCAAAAGCTGTGGTTGTGCAAAGTCGACTGGGATGACTCATTACCCAAAGACATAGTTTTGTGCTGGGAAAGGTTTGTCAAATCATTGTCTAACTTACCTGTGATTCGTGTGCCTAGACATGTAGTAGGTCAAAATCCCGAAAGTATTCAGTGTCATATTTTTTCTGACGCAAGTGAAGCCGCGTTCGGAGCTTGTGCATATATTCGCACTATCAGCTCGAGTGGTGACGTCACGGTCAATCTGCTGTGCTCGAAGACGCGCGTCGCGCCAATAAAACCAGTTAGTATACCGCGGCTCGAGTTGTGTGGTGCACTAATTGGAGCTAAATTACTAGAAAAGATTACAAAATCTTTACGTATTGACTTTGACAAAATAGTATTCTGGACAGATTCGACTATAGTGCTTGGCTGGTTACGGATGCCAGCCCGTTCATTAAAAACCTTTGTGCAAAATCGTGTCGTAGAAATAAATGAACTTTCAGGTAATGCAACATTCTTACATATTAGTGGGAAAAACAATCCCGCGGATATTTTATCTCGCGGTCTCTGTCTGGATGAGTTATCTGAGTGCGACTTGTGGTGGCATGGTCCATCATTTTTGAGAGATTGTGATTATTCGTTCGATACCAATTTTCAAATTGATGAATCGAATTTACCCGAGCTAAATATAAAAGTCAATGAAAACATTTCATTAGCGGCCGCCTCGACACAATCGCAATTGGATAGCTCAACTAAATTAATAAATTTTGAAAGATTTTCTTCGTGGAAAGGACTTCAACGCGTTTACTACTTTGTTTTACGTTTTATACACAATGTGCGTTGTAGAAAAAATAAATCGGAGCAATTAGTAGGATCTTTGACGGTAAAAGAACTTGATAATTCGATGATATGCCTTGCAAGACAAGTGCAGAAGGAGTCTTTTCCCTTAGAATACCAGAATTTATTAAACAAATTGCCAATAAAGTCATCTCGAAATCAATTAAACAGTTTGAATATTTTTATGGATGAAAACAATGTTATTAGAGTTGGTGGTAGATTAGTAAATTCACCTGATTTCACATATAATAAAAAACATCCAATTTTGTTATGTGCTAAGCATTATGTTACGCAACTTATATTTAGACAAAAGCATCAAAACTTATTACACGCTGGGCCTCAGCTGTTGTTGTCGCATGTAAGAGACTACTGGTGGCCTTTGAATGGTAGATACCTAGCAAAAAGGACTGTACACACTTGTACTAAGTGCGTCCGAATGTCAGGGAAAACTTATCAGCCGATAATGGGTAACTTACCAAGCGAACGCCTACAACCAGGTTTCCCTTTTATGATCTGTGGGGTTGATTATGCTGGCCCTATGTACATTTTAAATAGAAAGGGAAGGGGAGCCAAGTTAAAAAAGTGTTATTTGTGCTTATTTGTATGTTTTGCGACAAGAGCTTTGCACCTAGAATTAGTCACGAGTTTGTGTTCAGATGGTTATATTTTAGCACTAAAAAGATTTATTTCTCGGAGAGGAAAACCTTTAAAAATATTTTCGGACCACGGTAGAAACTTCGTGGGAGCCTCTCGAGAGTTTAAAGAATTTTTACACAAAAATCAACAGTCTATTATTGATTGTGCCTCTAATTATAAAATAGATTTTAGATTTATACCTCCGTATGCACCTCATTTTGGCGGTCTGTGGGAAGCAGGGGTAAAATCCTGCAAACATCACATTGCGCGTGTAATAGGGAATGCTAACTTAATATACGAGGAGTTCAGTACGGTTTTAGCACAGATTGAAGCCGTCCTGAACTCCCGTCCTATGTACCCTATGTCCTCAGACCCCAACGATCTTTCACCACTGACGCCAGCGCACTTCATCTTGGGAAGACCAATGACAGCGCCTGCCTGCGATGACGTCACGAGCGCGCCTACGCATAGTTTATCTCGGTACCAACGAGTTGAGCAAGTACGACAACAGTTCTGGAGGAGATGGTCCCGTGAATATGTATCCGAGCTCCAACGGCGCGTCAAATGGAAGATCAACCAAGATGACATTCAACCAAATACCCTGGTTGTTTTAAAGGAGGATAATATGCCGCCGCTGAAGTGGCGCATGGGAAGAATTCTGTCTGTGTTTCCAGGTCCAGATGGTATTTCAAGAGTTGCCAAGCTACGCACGGAAACAGGCGTCGCACAGAGGGCCTTCTCCAAACTCTGCCCTCTTCCAGTCTCCACACCGGACCTCCCGGACAGTGGGGAACTACAAACAGCTTCCAGTTCATCGGTAGCAGCTCAATGATGTTGAGAGTCCTCTCAACGCGGGGGAATATGTTAACGCGCCATCTACCGGTGGCATTCGCAGTTACTTCAATCAATGCCAATCAATGAAGAAGATGATGTATGAAGCTAATGAAGAAAGTTCTAATTTCGTAATATAGATGGCGTCGTTGTTACTATATAAAGCCGACCATGTCTCATTTCACCTCTCTCTCTCGATTGATAGACCTACAAACCACATGTATTATTTCAATAAAAAACTAATATTTTCTAAATACAAGACTTCATTGGAACTCCTATAGCCAGACCCCAGTCAGAATCACAGTCGCAAACAAAGTGCCTAAAACAAACTCTTTTCAGTGGAAGTTTTACTCGTGATTGTCATAGATAAAAGCAACAATTTGTGCATATAATTATAGCAAAAATAACAGCACAAGTGCGTTAAACAGTGAGTGTAAATTATCGAATACATCGAACACTCAACCAGTGCGTCACCGGCAGCGCACTGCAATCACACTTGCGCGCCCGACAACAAACAATAGAATAGGCTCTTAGCAGAAGTGATAACATTACTTGTCTCTGGGAGGTTTGTGGTTATTAAAAACTGTTACAATGATGAAGTGCAATGTTTGCGCGGGAGTGATCTACAATAGCGAATTGCTCAGATGTATCTGTTGTAAGGGCACTTGTCACCATAGTTGCGCCAACATCACCTCGGCGTACTATTTAGGCAATCTTGCTGACCTACGCAACACGTTTAAATGCCAGTCGTGTAAAACTGACGTAGAAAAATCCTCAGAAGAGGTCTTGTCCCCTATCGTAAACAAGACAAACTTGACAAATATTCAGTCGCTACACACACAGACGAGCAACAGTACTCCACATTCTGTAACGGCATAAATAGCTAAGGTCGAGCCACCACTGTCAGAAAGCTATGATCGTCTATTCTATCTACCCCCAAAAGAGATGTCCCGATTCAGCTGTGAAAATGTCAAGTCAAGAATGATAAGTCTGAATTTCTCGTTTCTTGAGAAATTCGTTAGATGTACAATAGTTGAACGGAAGATTGGTTCAGGAAGTTAAAGTTTCAAGTTAAACAGAGAAAGCATGTATGCCCGCAAGCCGGTATTTCGCATCAGTTAGCGGTGTTTTGCGCCAGATCTATCTTTGTTATAATTTGTGTACTGGTACTATTTTTTTTTTGTATATATGGACGCTTGGAGCTTCTTTTACGTGGTCGACCACAATTTATAATATTTGTTTGGGATATCGTATGGTTATTCGTCGTAGTGTTACGACGTGAGTACTCAATGATATTTCATGTGCTCGCTAGTAGCGGCTTTAGTGGCTCCAATTATATAATTAGTTCACGGCAATAACGATCCAAATAGACCGGGTTTAAACAATTGCGATTTGATTTTCCGAAATGGGTCTGAACTAACGGTTTCCTCAAAAGGTCCGTAACGTTTTGAAACCTTCAACTCTGCGCAATTCGAGCTCGATGTTATCAAAACGTTTTCCTTAGTGCTTTAGAGATCTAACCCTCTCCACAACGAGTTACGTACTTCGGAAAATACCGATTTAGGTTCCTCGTTAACCTCAGCACGCCTCGACTGAGCCCAGCAAAATAAATGCGTGACACAATCTACACGTTAGATCTCCCAGCGAAATTGACATTTAATTTAAAGATGCAACTTGAATCAAAACGATCCAAGGCAATTCAAAAATATCTACCCGTCCCTAAATAATGAAATTAAGACTGTAATTTGATCTCTTCGCGCGTCCCCGACAATACTCAAATGTCAAAGATATCAACAGGATAGGTTATCTGAGTTGACAACGTTTATACTTTGTTCTGAATTTGTTATTTTCATCGATTTAAAGGATAGGTACCGATGTATATCTCGGCACTTCAGACACACACGAAAATCCACTGTAGCACGCAATCACAAATCTTCCAGTTCCAGACGCGTAAAACAGCAGACCGAACTGTTCAGATTAACCAAAGACACGTATACCACAGTGGTTTGACGTACGGACTGCCCCCCTTTTCCACCCCCGCACTCGTATTTATAGGAGGCCTACATGGGTGAGATGGCGTCCTACCCCGCAAATACTGCCCAAGCGCAAGCTTCTTATAATTGACTACACAGTGTCCAGTTTCAATCAAACATGCCATGCACGCCCGCTGTCTTCAATATTGTGTATGCATAGTTCCTATAATCAACCATCGGTTATCACTCAAGTCATTTGGTATTGCCGATACACAAAATTTGTCGATCGCTGGCTATAAAGCGGTTGTAATTAATTAAGCCTGACTGCCTGACCGCTAGCGTCTCAGACAAAGATCACTGGAAAGATATGCAAACCCGTGATGTCAGACTCACCACAACGTAATAATCAATCGCAATTGTATATTTGCAGTCAACACATTAGCTTTCTCCGTATAGTTCCATAAGAACCTTCCATTATTTAGTTATCAATAATTTATTCAGCGCGCAGCCAAATCGGCTCTGATTCCTACACATTTCGCAGGAATGCGACAAAAAAACCTGACCCGACTTCTTTTCCCCGAAATTAACTACGTTCTCAGACTCATTTCTTGCCAACTTACTTCGAATTACTCGATAACCCAAGCGTTAAATGAACTGACTCTTGTATTCAATGTGTGTACCATTACAGCTCCAATCATAGTCATCACACAAACGTCAAAGAAAACGAGTCTCTCCTGGATTTATCGTACCAGAGTTTACCTAACTTAAGCGAAGACAATAGCCAAGAATTTAACTTCATAAAACAAGAAAACCAAAACCTACGCGTGGAAATAGATACAGCGAATAGGGAAATAGAGGTTTTAAATATGGAAAACCCGAACTAAAGAAGACTGTTACGGACTGTGAGAAGAAGATTAGCTTGTATAGAGCAGTAGGAGTAGAGAGTGATAAAACTGTTAATAAAAAAACGACAACTTTAAAAATTTTCTCGCCTCAATATAGAAACATCAAACCTAATATGATGCGTATGGGCTATCCTAGAACATACCCCCGAGAATATACGAACAATATTGTGCAGAAAAGTTTGGACAGTACGATCACAGACAAAATCCCCAAGCTCAACCTAAGTCTTGATGCCACCTACAACCAGCCCTCTCATACAGAGGCCGCAAGTCTCCTCCCTGCTACACAGCGCGACGCGTCCCCGAGTACGATGGTAGATGCTGGCGTAAACAGTCGTCAAGCACATTTATCGGGTGCAAACAAACCTGTGGAAGCGGAAACAAAGGAGCACGGAAACATCTACGCGAAGCCCAGGATACTCATCTTATCTGATGAAAGCGGTAGAGGAATTAATAAAATATTCTCGAAACTAGTAGGAAGTGAATCATGTGTTCAATCAGTACTAAAACGATATTCCACTTTAGATCAGGTGATGAATTCATCCAGTTATTGTAGGAACTTTACCAAAGGTAACTATTAGGAGGCGAAAATTATAAAGATCCTTTGAAACTGCAATCTCTATTGTATTGTAACATAGGTCAATTTGCTCATATAAATGTAATATTGTGTAATGTAGGAGTCACTAGTTGCTTAGGGGAGAAAAAAGTTAGGAGTCTTTCAGTTAGTGTGCTCTCGTTTCTCCCATGCCACATACCTAGACATTTGTGACAATGAAAGCCGAAAGCTACCTAAAGAAATCACATTTAGAATCCTACTAAGGGAGATTCTAAAACTTCATTACATGTACAATCTGTTACAGCAGCTAAAAAACCAAAAAGAGTCTTGTAATACAAACTTACTGTACAGCAATGCACAGACACAAACTGACCACATCTGTAAACTCACACAAACCCCGAATAATCCGCAAAAAACACGAGCCAGTATAGAGACTCAAAACTCAAATGAGACTGTACCAACAACACCTAAAAACATTTTTTTTCGTTAAAAAGTCAAAATTAATTATTATGCACCAAAATATACAGAGCATTCTGCTTAAAAGAGAAATATTAGAGTTAACCCTGTCTGAATTGTCGGAGTCTGGTATGCAGCCCGACATTCTATGTTTAACGGAAACATTTGTGTAATCTGGTAGTGAAAAAAATGTTAGACTAAGTGGCTATGAACTAGCAGCATTTTTTTCTAGAAACAAGAAAAGAGGCGGTTCTTGTATTCTAGTATGAAGTGGAATGATTTATAAAAAGATAAAAATTATTGATGATCTGGCTCTACCCAATATATTTGAATGTTGTAGTATACAGTTAAATGATCATAACATAATAATTGTGTGCATTTACAGAACAACAGAAGTCGAACTTTTTATGAACCGCCTAGAGCTAAGGTATACACTTTACAACATAAATATAAAAACAGGAAGATTGTTATAACTGGTGACATAAACCTTAATATACTTAAAAATGTCATTATTGCAAGAAATTTAACTGACATTATTAGTAATAACAATTTGACATTTCATATTACACCCACCAGACAAGCATCGTGCATTGACCATATAATTAGTAATGTAAGTCAAGCAGTAGGAACGGTCGCACCATTGGGATTGTCAGACCATGAAACTGCACAATTACTGTCAATTCCAGTCAGTTATGAAAAAATCGTATTCATATTCATATTCATATTCATATTCATTTATTTGCATATAACATGTACAATACACACTACAGGTGGAAAATGTATGTAGGGTACATGCACCTTGACAGGGTATAACAAATTTATCTACACATACACATAACTTTTACATTGACCCGATCAGCTGTTCATAGGTTAAAGAGACTAAATTTATTTTCCTAATAATTTTTATCTTCTAAGAATTCCTGCAGCACGTAGTAGCATTTTTCGGTGAGGTAACATTTTAAAAGTTTTTTAAATTTTGTTAAATCTTCCATTTCCTGGAGATTTCTGGGTAAATTATTATATATTTTTGTAGCCATGGTAAAGGGACCACATTGTACCATTTTAAGTTTTGTCTGGGGACAGGATAAGTAGCTTTTAGGTCTTAAATTATTTGGACGGGAATATTTTGGGAACATATGTAAGTTTTTTTTTACAAAGTTGCTGATTTCTAATATATAGATAGAAGTTAGTGTAAGTATTTTATATTTTTTTAAATAGGGCTTGCAGCTAGTCATATTGTCTATATAAGCAATTATTCTGACGCATTTCTTTTGTAATAAAAACAAATTTGGTACCTTGGTACTGGTACTGGTACCTAAGGTGTCATTCATATACAGAAGGGATTATTCAGAAGAAAACGTTTTGAAATTTCATGACTGCCTCGAGGCATTATCATTCTCAGATGTCCATGAGGAAACTGACCTAATTAAGTCTTTGATATTTTTCACGACCTGTTCTGTTTTATTTTACGAACTTTGCTTCCCGATCATGAGAATAAAAATTAATTCACAAGGTAAACCAAAGTGGATGTCTAAGGGACTTAAAATAAGTTGTAAGTCAAAGTGATATCTTAGATTTGCTTTTTATAATAATAAAACAGAAGTTAACAAAATCAAATACGAAAAATACTCTAAAATGTTAGAAAAATGTTTAATAAAATCTCAAGAACAAGCGAACAACAATTATGTGAGAAATAGTAAAAATGAATGTAAAACTTCATGGAATGTGGTAAAAAATGAGTCAGGTGTTTTTCACGCATCCAATTTCATATAACATATTGACTATGAGGGAAATGTTGTCAATGACCCATTAGACATTTCAAACACTTTCAACAAATATTTTATAAAAAATTCAAATAAAATAAACCATAACCTTATTCAGACCGGTGGCAGTAATAGGGTTTCTAAAAGCATTTTCCTTAGTCCATACGACAATGATAGCGTAGGGAAACTGGTAATGTCCTTAAATAACACTAATGCAGGCTATGACGGTATTGCTACAAAAATATAAAGAAATGCTATGTTTTGATTATATTAGTTCTTACTTATCTCATAAATATGTCATTAGAGACGGGATGCTTCCCTGATAGACTTAAAATATCTATAGTTAAACCCCTCTTCAAAAAAGGTGAAAAATGTGATCCAGTTAATTATCGTCCTGTAACTCTCACACCAGTGCTATCAAAAATATTTGAAAAAGCAATGCAAAAAAGAATATTAGATTATATAGATAAACATAGCATACTGACTCCGGAGCAGCATGGGTTTCAAAACAAATCTGCAACATTGGCAGCCTTCAAACTTGTTGATAGAATTGTTCATAATGTGGATAAAAAATATTACAGAACGGTTCTCTTTTTGGATATGTCAAGACATATACAAATTTACTGAGTCGTTTGGGGTTGATTTGAGATTTAATAGATTCGAGTTTTTAGTTTTAGTATTGTTCAGATTTGTAATCGCTTTTATGGTTTGCCAAAGATTTTAGAGTTTTTGGTCGATCTAGTTAGTAATTCCTTTTCATATAGACGTTTCAGTTTCTTTATTAGGTTATTTCAATAGTTACGGTATCTTTTGTATGTTATTCTATGAACTTCATTAAAGGCATCTAGACGTAGTGTTTTCTGAAGTTTATTTCTATTGTGTGTACAACGTAAGATGCCACTGCTGATCCATGGTTTTATAGTCCGTTTATTTTTAGGAATACGAACTATTTTGCTACTTTCTTCTAAGGAGTCAGTTATTTTATTTACTAGTAGGTCTAATATAGTGTTAGGATTTTTAAGAGTCAAGAGTTGCCCTAAATTTTTTTGTTCTAAATTTTTGATGGCATTATCATAATTTATATTAATATTTATTTTATTGATTTTGTTTTCGTATTTAGAGTATTTTAAATTTAGAAATATCATAAGGTGATCCGTGATAGTTGTGTTTAATATAGCTATAAAATTATTATCTTTAGTTGTTTGAAGTGATTTTTTTTCTTAGATCGCAAGGTTTCTAAGTGGTTCTTAAATGAGGTGATAGATGGGTCAATGTTACTATTGTAGGATTGCCACCTGTATATTCCAAGGATAGTAACATCGTCCATATTTATTTGTAAACAAGAGGCATGCTCAAGTTTTATTTCAGTTAGCATTAAGATGGTTTTTGACATAAGCAACTACGCCATCGTTTTTATTCAGATGGTTGAGAGTAGTATAGGATGAATAGGAATCTAGTAAAGGAACTGGTTTGTCTTGGTTGAGCCAATATTCTGTTAATATTAATATGTCAGCTTCATACTTTAGTTGTGATAAAGTTAGCTCAAAGTTATCAAAGTTGGCAGAAATACCCTTATATTTTGTGATATAATAGAAAGACTTATCATTTGAAGGTACAAATTGATGAAGATCTAAGATATAACACGATACTGAATGTGCGCAGCCTGTATCATCTATGTCACTCAGAGATATCAAATTACTATCCATTTGGAAGCATAACTATGGTCCTATCAAACTCTGTGGGTGATGCGGTGCTCTTAGAGGAAATAGAAGTATTACCCTGAGAAGGAGTATTTTGCGTCAAGCTCAAGCATTGTACGTTAGCAGTTCTATTGAGGTTTTATAGTGTTCCAAAATTTACAGTTATTATGTAGAAAACTGGTATGTAACTAAAATTGTTCTGATCTTTTATTAATGGCTAAATATTAAAAGTTAGCACTATGTAGAATGATATTGAATGGTGTTCGGTTATGCTTATGTATAGTCACTTATTATTAGTCGAAAATGTCACTAGTTGTTTTTCAGATCTAATTACAATCGGTTTTTCTTCCTGGTCGGTACGTAAATATATCTTCTCATTGGAGTGCCTGCACGAGTACTTGTTTGCCTTAGCGACTTGTCTCGTCTCATAAAGAAGTTTTCTAGTCGATGGTGCAAGGTGAACGTCTACATAAACATGTTCTCTCAGACCTGGAAATCCAAGGAGCTGAGTATTCAGTTTTTCCGTGGTGGGACGATCCTTATTGTATATATGAATCGATGAAAGGAGATGATTCCTTTTGGTGACGTTAGCAAATTCGGCCACTATAGGTCTGGAAGTACTCGATTTACCCGGTAGACGGTAGACGTCACATAGGTCAGATGGTTGAATTTCCATATTGATTACCTTTCGCGCGTGGTCTGCGGAGTGTGTTCTCGCGCGGAGCGCGAGAACCACTACGGTTGCGGGGTCGAGGACTTATGGTTGCCTCATGCCCGCGGCGTCAACTCGGGGGGGTTACGTCCCCCCCGGTCTTGGGTGGCCCCTACTTGTCAGGGGCCTCGCGTGGCCTTCGTTGTGCTGTGCTTTCGCCGTCTATTGGCATACACTGGCGACAACGGTGCGGGAGCTTCTTCTCTTCACTGTGCCGTGCTTTCGCCCTCTTCTACGGGCTTACACTGGCGACAGTGGGATGAGTAGCAACTCTCTTGGGAGTGGTCTGCCTTCAGGCGGACGTGCGTGATGCGGAGCAATATCGTGGAGATGTGCGTGGCGGCTGTTGTCGGCGCAATAGTACATGCGCCGTGCCAGCCGCGCGACGAATTTCTCCACTGTGGGCATCCGGGTATCCCTCATGATTGTGGTGTTGCGCACGTACCGCCCGGCTCCCGTGATCACCGCAGGGAGATGTTTTGGAACCGCTGCAGCCGTGCCTTCTGGGTCTTCGACAGCAGGGCGTACCATGCTGGAGCCGCGTAGGTGAGCCGCGAGCACACATAGGCCTTGTACACCCGCAGCTTGGCTCTCAGAGGCAGGCTGGACGACAGGACAGGCCGGAGCATTGCCCGCGCGGCTTTGGCCCGGTTGATGCGATTACCTTTGGAGCCGTGTGGTCTGCGGAGTGTGTTCTCGCGCGGAGCGCGAGAACCACTACACTTGCGGGGTCGAGGACTTATGGTTGCCTCATGCCCGCGGCGTCAACTCGGGGGTTAACGTCCCCCCCGGTCTTGGGTGGCCCCTACTTGTCAGGGGCCTCGCGTGGTCTTCGTTGTGCTGTGCTTTCGCCGTCTATTGGCATACACTGGCGACAACGGTGCGGGAGCTTCTTCTTCTTCACTGTGCCGTGCTTTCGCCCTCTTCTGCGGGCTTACACTGGCGACAGTGGGATGAGCAGCAACTCTCTTGGGAGTGGTCTGCCTTCAGGCGGACGTGCGTGATGCGGAGCAATGTCGTGGAGATGTGCGTGGCGGCTGTTGTCGGCGCAATCGTACATGCGCCGTGCCAGCCGCGCGACGAATTTCTCCACGGTGGGCATCCGGGTATCCCTCATGATGGTGGTGTTGCGCACGTACCGCCCGGCTCCTGTGATCACCCGCAGGGAGATGTTCTGGAACCGCTGCAGCCGTGCCTTCTGGGTATTTGACAGCAGGGCGTACCATGCTGGAGCCGCGTAGGTGAGCCGCGAGCGCACATAGGCCTTGTACACCCGCAGCTTGGCTCTCAGAGGCAGGCTGGACGACAGGACAGGCCGGAGCATTACCCGCGCGGCTTTGGCCCGGTTGATGCAGTGTTGCACCATCGGGACCATGCGCAGCGAGCAGTCGATGTTGCAACCGAGGTATTTCACCGTCGATTGCCACTCGATGTCCCGGCCCCTCAGCTGTAGCGGGGTCGGACGGCGGGAGCGGGTGGTCAACAGGGCTGTTGTCTTCCCGACGTTCACCGCGGTCCGCCACTTGTCCAGCCAGGGCGGCAGTAGGTCCAGGAGTCGCTGCATCTTCCTGCAGGCGAGCTCGATTTTGCGCGACGACGCGAAGTAGGTGCTGTCGTCCGCGTAGAGGGCGAGCACAACGTCTTCCACCCCCTCCTCGAGATGGCCCTCGGGTGTGGGGATGTCGTTGGTGTAGAGCGCGTAGAGCACCGGCGAAAGGCAGCTGCCTTGCGGGACTCCTGCGCTGATGGCCTTCGTCTGGGAGTGTGCATTCTCGACCGAGACGAAGAACCGCCGGTCTTCCAGGAAGGAGGCCACGATCTGCCCGATCATTGGGGGCACACCTGCGTCCAGGAGCTTGAAGAGGAGCCCCTCGTGCCACACTCGGTCAAAGGCCTTCTCGATGTCAAGAAAGACCCCGACGGTGTATCGGCCCCTGTTCAGCTCCGATGCCAGGTAGTGCAGGACTCTCGCCAGCTGGAGCGTCGTGCTGTGGCTGTCACGGAAGCCATGTTGCTCTGCCCTCAGCTGGATGTGGGGCAGGATTCTCCGTAACAGCAGGCGCTCAAACAGCTTGGCGATATGAGGCAGCAGGGTGATCGGGCGGTAGCCTCCCGGGTGTCTTCTGTCCTTCCCCGGCTTGGGGATGACGATCACCTTGCCCTCCTTCCAGAGGGCGGGGAAGTGACCGGTGCGCAGGATGCCGTTGAACAGCCGCGTCAGCGAGATGACGGCTCTCCTTGGCAGCTGTACTAGGGCCCCCGCGACGACTCCGTCCGGGCCCGGGGCCTTCCGCTGGTTCAGCTTCAGGGCCACCTTCCGGACTTCGCGGGGCGACATGAAGTAGTCGCCGGCGAGGGGAGGCGCGGGGGCCGCCAGGAAGCGCTCTACGCGCTCCACAACAGCGGCGTTGTGCTCGTAGTCGGCGATGGGGTTGGGCTGGAACTGCCCAGCGAAGTGGTCCATTGTGTCCGGACGAGATTGTGGCCTTCAAAGTGGATAACCCCCGCAGAAGGGGCAGCAATGGATCGCGTCTATCCACGATCGCCTGTATGGCCGTGCTGATAAGGTCGATGGCGTCGAGCAGCGCGGCCATGAGTGGAGCTTCCTGGCGCTCCGTGGATAGGGCTGCGGGTGCTGCCGGCTCCCGTGGGCGGGGGCGGGCTGGCAGTGGGGGGCGGCTCGCAGGTTGGGCGGGCTCAAGTGGCGGTTCGGCGGCGGGCTCTTCCGGCGCCTTCTTCTTATTCCGGCGCTTCTTGCCCCGCTTCCTTCGGGGCTTCGCCTCTTCGCCTCGGGTGGTGGGCGGGTTGGCTGGCGTTCTTATGGTGGTGCCCTTGGTCTCGCCCGGCTGGGCAAGGCGGGGGCGCTTTATCGGCGGCGACATTGGTGACCCCAGCGGCTCCACATCTGGGTGTGTAGAGGAGCCGAGGCGAGCCTCGGGTTGAGTAGCTACCTGGGTCGCATGTTGAGGGGCCGTGCGGGCCGCGGGTTGGGCAGACGATTGGCGGGTGGTTCCTCTTCGGCTTGGGCTCACCGGTGGCAGTCGCTGGTGGTGTGGTGGGTCGCGGCGATTTGGGCTTCGGCGGCTGCGATAGGACCGTGGCGTAAGAAACCCCGCTTGGGGGCGTGGCTTGTGGTAATTTCAACCATCTCGGCTTCTTCCGTTGAGTCCGGGTTCGGTGTGTCGGCGGTTGGTGCGACGGGGGGCGTGGCCAACGCTGGCTCCGCCCACTCACTGCTAATACTGGGGTCGCGCGACTCTGTCTGCGCAGACCCCTGTAGCACCCGTATGAGCGGGTTAGGGGGCCTCGGGACGGCCCCCGGTGCGTTCCACAGGTTGAGGTTGGGGAACTTTGTCGGCAGCGTCGGCCGCACCGGGCTTTTCTTCATTGCCGGCGGTGGTGGCGGCGATAAGGAGGCGAGCAGGGCGGTTGCCGCGGCTCTGCGGGCTGTGTCTTCATTCGCCGGCACCTCGGCCGGGAATTCAGTTGGTGAGTCGGGGGGGGGGGCGGAAGAACTCTTCCATACCCCCCTCGTGGGTCGGGGTACCCAGGATAGGGCTGGAGGCAGCGCCGGGTTGTCGCCTCTGCAGCAGGTTGCCGGCGAGGTCGAAGGTCTCGCCGGTGAAGATGTCGCGCTTGACGACCTGGATGACCCGGCGCCGTCGTCGGTCGATTTGGATCCGCACATCAGGCGGATCCGGCTCGTCGGGGGGCGGGGGGAGAGGGTCCTCCGGCTTGCGGCTTCTTTTCATCGTTTTAAAACGGGGTCTTCCTTTTACTTCTCCGGAGTTATGCAGGCTCTGTGGTGCCGACTTAACGCGGTCTTCCTCCACCGGGTGAGACCTCGAATAAATCCGAGGAGGCCCAGTGAAGTGCCGGCGAGCAGTCGATCAACACCACAGGTGCTGCGTAGGGTCAACTCCGGAGACGGGCGTGTTCTTCTCCTTCCTCCTCTCCGTTTGGGGTCGGTCCGTGGGTGGTGGTGGCGGCACCGCGACGTGTCCTGCGCTTCTAGCTTTAGAAGCACGTAGGCAGCCGCGATGCGATGACGTCACTGCGGGCGCAGAGAGCACACGACGGGCGGGGAGAAGAGCCGAAGAGAGAAGAGCGGGGGCGGCGAGTGTGTGAATCCGCACAAACAAACACCGAGGGTAGGTGCGAAAAACTTTTAGTTCCAGCTAGTACCGTGTGGTGTGTGTGTGTGTCCCGTGACTTACTCATCTAATCATTTGTTTATTAAAAAGGTTTTATCATGAATTAATAGGGTAACCATAATCTGAGTTATTAACTGGGATAAATAAATTGTTGATTAGTTTAAAAAAGGCTGTAATTTTTTAAAAATTTGCCCTATACTTGAAATCGCATTAATTCTTCGAGTTAGGACCGATAGGTTTGAATCATGACCCCGTTAACACCCTGTATATAGACACGGCAAGGTCAGAAGTTTAAGTTTATTAAAAAAGGGTTTGCAGCTATCCGCAAGGACAAGTTTACACACTGCCCTGATACACTTCTTCTGTGCTTTAAATATTTTATCATTGCCTGTGGCATTGCCCCAGAAAATTATACCGCATCTCAAGGTGGATTCAACAAAGCCGTGGTACGCAGCAATTACGGCATCAGTGCTTACAGTCTTGGCGAGCATGCACAGGGCATACGAAAACTGATTAAGTTGTTTTTGTAGATTTTCGATATGCGTGTTCCAGGACATGTTGCGATCGATGTGTAAGCCTAAAAACTTAATAGTCTCTGTTTGTTCAATTTTTTTACCTAAACAATTTATATTCAATGTCAAAATGTGTCTTGTTTACGCCCTAATGCAAATGTCATCAATTTCGTTTTGTCAAGTTTAATTATAAGATTATTTTTATCAATCCATTCAATTATAAATTTCAAAGTATTATTTATGTCAATTTCATAGTTGTCAAGATTTTCCCCATCAAATGTTACGGTACTGTCATCAGCAAATAATACCATTGGGTGATGTATGGCTTTGGGGAAATCATTAATGAATATAATATTCCATTTGATCCGTGTGGCTGTTATGCATATAGAACATTAAATCATTTATGAAAATATTAAAGACGATGAGTCCCATTACTGAGCCCTGTGGTACACCTCTACTCACTGATACTATCTTCACCTTCCGCTCCCTGCACTAGTCGAGGGTGGACGTTTTTCGCTTACCGTTCTGAAGTCATAAACTATTCTAATATTTACTGCGCGTAAATATCGGACCCTCCTGCTTTGTCTTGAGTGTAGTGTCATTTAACGTGGGGGCCATATTTGATTCTGTAGTGCGCCATCCCTTTCCCGCTGCCGCCGGGTTCTTTTTGTGACACTTTACTATTCGCTGAGGCTCGAGCCTGCGGACTCGCTGCGCGTCGCGTCGACTGTGTGTTGCTCTTAACCGCTCGGCTATCTGGCATGTGTGTTGCGCCGCAAAACTTGTGACTGCTATCGCCCTCTCTGTATCTACGGCGTAGGCAATGTACTGACCGTTACGAGCTGCTACGCGCCTGTTACGCACACTTGACACTATCTCGACTACGCACATTTGATTACATACAACTAACAAAATATGATTTGCAGTGCGCCAATCGAAAACAATACCTTGAATCAAGAATTATCCTCTTCGGAATTACACACGAAAACCTCTCAAGATGTTCCCAGTATGGTCACAATTAGACATAAACATCAGAGAACTGTGGGATCCCCGGAGGCTACTTGTTCTCACGATTATATAAGAAAGTTCACTATAGAAATTAAGGAAATGCTATCGTCATGGAGAGAGGAGCAGGATCGCCATCTGTCAGATTGGAAGAACGACCAGGACTTAACTTTATCTACATTGGTAAAAAAAGTGACTGAACTGAGGGCTCAATGTGTCAAAATTCAATCCATTAACAATGATATGTAGAAGAGTATGGAATACATGAGTAACTGATTTGATGGAACAAAACTAGAGCTGGCTCAGCTGTAGAAGGACAATCAAGAAAAAGACCTGGCAATTCTTCAGCTGCAGAATCAGATTAATAACATTCAGCTGAAAACACGGACTGCGACAATTGAGCTTCGTAACGCTCCAAACAAGGTCTCTGAGCAGCAATGTGATCTGGTTACTATTGTTGCCAATGTCGGAAAGGTAATCGCATCAACCGGGCCAAAGCCGCGCGGGCAATGCTCCGGCCTGTCCTGTCGTCCAGCCTGCCTCTGAAAGCCAAGCTGCGGGTGTACAAGGCCTATGTGTGCTCGCGGCTCACCTACGCGGCTCCAGCATGGTACGCCCTGCTGTCGAAGACCCAGAAGGCACGGCTGCAGCGGTTCCAAAACATCTCCCTGCGGGTGATCACGGGAGCCGGGCGGTACGTGCGCAACACCACAATCATGAGGGATACCCGGATGCCCACCGTGGAGAAATTCGTCGCGCGGCTGGCACGGCGCATGTACGATTGCGCCGACAACAGCCGCCACGCACATCTCCACGATATTGCTCCGCATCACGCACGTCCGCCTGAAGGCAGACCACTCCCAAGAGAGTTGCTGCTCATCCCACTGTCGCCAGTGTAAGCCCGCAGAAGAGGGCGAAAGCACGGCACAGTGAAGAGAAGAAGCTCCCGCACCGTTGTCGCCAGTGTATGCCAATAGACGGCGAAAGCACAGCACAACGAAGGCCACGCGAGGCCCCTGACAAGTAGGGGCCACCCAAGACCGGGAGGGACGTTACTCCCCGAGTTGACGCCGCGGGCATGAGGCAACCATAAGTCCTCGACCCCGCAACCGTAGTGGTTCTCGCGCTCCGCGCGAGAACACACTCCGCAGACCACGCGCGAAAGGTAATCAATATGGAAATTCAACCATCTGACCTACGTGACGTTTACCGTCTACCGGGTAAATCGAGTACTTCCAGACCTATAGTGGCCGAATTTGCTAACGTCACCAAAAGGAATCATCTCCTTTCATCGATTCATAAATACAATAAGGATCGTCCCATCACGGAAAAACTGAATACTCAGCTCCTTGGATTTCCAGGTCTGAGAGAACATGTTTATGTAGACGTTCACCTTGCACCATCGACTAGAAAACTTCTTTATGAGACGAGACAAGTCGCTAAGGCAAACAAGTACTCGTGCTGGCACTCCAATGAGAAGATATATTTACGTACCGACCAGGAAGAAAAACCGATTGTAATTAGATCTGAAAAACAACTAGTGACAATTTCGACTAATAATAAGTGACTATACATAAGCATAACCAAACACCATTCAATATCATTCTACATAGTGCCAACTTTTAATATTTAGCCATTAATAAAAGATCAGAACAATTTTAGTTACATACCAGTGTTCTACATAATAACTGTAAATTTTGGAACACTATACAACCTCAATAGAACTGCTAACGTACAATGCTTGAGCTTGACGCAAAATACTCCTTCTCAGGGTAATACTTCTATTTCCTCTAAGAGCACCGCATCACCCACAGAGTTTGATAGGACCATAGTTATGCTTCCAAATGGATAGTAATTTGATAGCTCTGAGTGACATAGATGATACAAGCTGCGCACATTCAGTATCGTGTTATATCTTAGATCTTCATCAATTTGTACCTTCAAATGATAAGTCTTTCTATTATATCACAAAATATAAGGGTATTTCTGCCAACTTTGATAACTTTGAGCTAACTTTATCACAACTAAAGTATGAAGCTGAAATATTAATATTAACAGAATGTTGGCTCAACCAAGACAAACCAGTTCCTTTACTAGATTCCTATTCATCCTATACTACTCTCAACCATCTGAATAAAAACGATGGCGTAGTTGCTTATGTCAAAAACCATCTTAATGCTAACTGAAATAAAACTTGAGCATGCCTCTTGTTTACAAATAAATATGGAAGATTTTACTATCCTTGGAATATACAGGTGGCAATCCTACAATAGTAACATTGACCCATCTATCACCTCATTTAATAACCACCTAGAAACCTTGCGATCTAAGAAAAAAAAATCACTGTAGGAGACACAAATATCAATATTATTCCTAGGGAAAATGAAACTACTACAGAATGATACAATAGAATAAAGTTCTTAGATATGAACGCTTTTCATGGTTTGCTTCCCGGACATATGCTGCCTACGAGAGGTGACAACTTGCCTAGATCACTTTTTCCTAAAACTTCAAACAACTAAAGATAATAATTTTGTAGCTATATTAAACACAACTATCAGGGATCACCTTATGATATTTCTAAATTTAAAATACTCTTAATACGAAAACAAAATCAATAAAACAAATATTAATATAAATTATGATAATGCCGTCAAAAGTTTAGAACAAAAAAATTTAGGGCAACTCTTGACTCTTAAAAATCCTAACACTATATTAGACCTACTAGTTAATAAAATAACTGACTCCTTAGAAGAAAGTAGCAAAATAATTTGTATTCCTAAAAATAAACGGACTATAAAACCATGGATCAGCAGTGGCATCTTACGTTGTACACACAATAGAAATAAACTTCAGGAAACACTACGTCTAGATGCCTTTAATGAAGTTCTTAGAATAACATACAAAAGATACCGTAACTATTGAAATAACCTAATAAAGAAACTGAAACGTCTATATGAAAAGGAATTACTAACTAGATCGACCAAAAACTCTAAAATCTTTGGCAAACCATAAAAGCGATTACAAATCTGAACAATACTAAATCTAAAAACTCGAATCTATTAAATCTCAAATCAACCCCAAACGACTCAGTAAATTTGTATATGTCAATATGTTTTCAACAAGGCATCTTCCCTTCGCGGCTAAAGCAATCTATTATAACACCAGTATATAAAAGTGATAATAAAGAAGACATCAATAATTTCAGGCCCATTTCAGTTCTTTCTTCCATTTCCAAAATACTAGAAAAACTAATAAACAACAGACTTCTTAATTATTTAGAAAAATATAATATCATATCTCCCTCGCAATATGGATTTAGACACGCAAAATCTACTGTAGATGCTGTCTCGGATCTTAGTTCCCTGATAATCGGATATGTAGACAACAAACTAAAATGTTTAACGGTGTTCCTTGATCTGAAAAAAGTCTTCGACACAGTTTCCATTCCCACCCTTATACACAAGCTAGAAAGTATTGGTTTTAGAGGCTATCTTCTGGCTCTTTTTATAGACTATCTCAGTGGACGTAAACAATAAGTAAAAATTGAATCGTTTATTAGCGAGGAGAACGACATTACATATGGTGTTCCCCAAGGTAGTGTCCTTGGGCCAACACTCTTATTAATCTATATCAACGATATGTACTCACTAAAGCTTAATAATGCTAAAATATTCTCTTATGCAGATGATACCACAATCGTCTTCCATGGTCAATCTTTGGAAGAGACTAGGGAGCTGACAGAAATAGGGCTAACAAGTGTTAACAGCTGGCTAAAAAATAACATGTTATCCCTCAATACATCTAAAACCAATTATATGTGTTTCGCTATGAACAGGCGAACACAACCTAAATCTGAATACACAATTAAAATTCAAAGTTGTAACCGACTATCTGACACGTGTGATTGTTTGGTGGTATTAGACAAGCTTCCTAAAGTAAAATACTTGAGTGTTATGTTGGACGAAAGATTATCTTGGTTTGATCATATTGAACTAATAACCAATAGGATTAGAAAAATGATGTGGATATTCAAAAAACTTAGGCATGTTACATCGGAATCACTACTAAATCAAATATATACTGCATTGGTTCAATCCATTATCTCTTATGGCATCCCAATATGGGGTGCAGAAGCTAAAACGAGGTTCTTGGAACTTGAAAGATCTCAACGATCCCTCATAAAGGTCATGTATTCTCAACCATATAGATTCCCCACCACTCAACTCTATCTTAAATCCAACTTACTTTCAATAAGGAAAATCTACATTCTTAATACAATTATTAAAAAGCACAGACAGTTACCCTTTAACCCAATGCTACCTAAAACTCGTCGACATTATACAGTCGCAGATATTGCTCAGTATAAATCTAATTTTGCTCAAAGACAGTATAAAATCCAGGCAAGTTATCTTTACAACAAAATAAATAAAATATTAAGTATTTACAAACTCATAATTTCTTTATTGCACACAAATTATACAAAAAACAAGAGTTACATAAAATAAGTGTACAAAGGCGAGCTTATCCCTAATAAGAGATCTCTTCCAGCAAACCAGGCAAACAAGGGAAAAGTTGATGGTTGAGCAGGAGTAGACCTATGTGTACAATATATAAAATAATAAATAAAATAAATTAAATAATAACTATAATAATATACTAAATACTTATTATATAAAACAAATACTATTTTATACACTATACTAATACATACTTACATGCATACTACCTATTACTCTAAAGGGAAAGGTAATGTTTCTTCACACGACTTTTAAAGATATTCAGATTAGGACTGTCCCTGATGGTGCAGGGGAGTGCATTCCACAACCGAATGGCCCGGGCTCTAAACCCGTTCTCATAGTAAGCGGTGTTATGCTGTGGAGTTGTGAGCATGGAAAATGCGTGAGTTCTCCGAGGTCTGCTGGAAGAAATAAATTGAAAACTGTCTCGTAAGAAAGTTGGGTAGCGTGGATTACGTAAAATGTTGTAGAGGAAATTGAGGATGTGTGAATCCCGACGAAGACAAATCGGCAGCCACTTCAACTCCCTGCGATGTTGTGACACATGGTCGTATTTGCGCAGCCCGAAGATAAACCGAATCCCGAGATTTTGAAGTCGTTCGAGTTTGTTCAGTAGTTCTTCGTTAGCACTGACCCAGCAGACATCAGCGTAATCGATGAGGGGTAGAATGAGAGATTGAGCAAGAGTGATTTTGGTATGACGAGGCAAAAAGTACTGAAGTCTCCTGAGAGAGTGAAAGGTAGAAAATACTCGGCGACTTACCTCATTGACATGCGATGACCAGGACAACTGGTTGTCGAAGATAAGACCCAGGTTTTTAACTTTATCGCTATATACGATTGTGGTACCATTAAAAGTGACAGATGGAATGGGATGTTGCTGCAACAAGTTAAGAGAATGTCTAGTACCTATTATCATGGCCTGGGACTTGCTCGGGTTGACCAGGAGTCCGAAGGATGAAGCCCAACTTCTTATTCCCTCAAGATCAGCGTTGAGTGCCTCCACAGCAGAGTGTGCATCGTTGAGAGAGAAGTGGCGATAAATCTGGAGATCATCAGCGTAAAGATGATATGAGGAGGACAGGACGTCCGAGATGGTGTTGATAAAGATCGAGAATAGAAGAGGAGAAAGAATACCACTTTGAGGGACGCCTGTAGAGAGGTCACACCATTCAGTAGATATCTCTTCCGACCTGATACGCTGATCCCTCAAATAAGAGTCGAACCAGCTAGCAGAGAAGGAGGAGACGTTCAGAGATCTGAGAAGCTCAACGAGAATGTCAAAATCTACGCAGTTGAAGGCACTACTGAAGTCAAGTAAAGCAAGCACAGAAAGCTGTTTGCAGTCCATGGCTACCTGGATATCATCTGTGACTTTCATGAGAGCCGTGACGGTGCTATGACCCGGTCTGAATCCTGACTGGTACATGTTCAGCAGATTGTTTGAGAGAAGGTAAGAAGGGAGCTGGGTATGGACAATGGATTCAAGGACTTTGGAGAGGATGGGTAGGATTGAAATAGGTCGATACTCTTTACATCTCTCAGAAACAATAATTAAGTACTTTTTTTTTTCTGATAATATGATACAAATAATAATACCAAATGTTCTGTAAAAAATGAAATGAAATGACATGTGAAAGTGCCCTTGTGGCCTATTTACAGAATAAACGTTTTGAGTTTTGAGTTTTTTTTCTTTAAAAGAGGTGGGACTGGAAGTTTTAGGGAGCGGGATGACTAATGCTTTTTTCCACATGGTGGGGAAGATGCCATTCGATAGGGAAAAATTTATAACATGTATAATAGCTGGCAGTAGTTCATCCAGGATTGTTAAAAGCATTTTAAGGCAGATTTTATCATCACCTACGGCTTTCGAGCTCACTGCTAGTACCACCTTCTTGACCGCATAGATTCCAACATTGCTCAAGTTGAATGGTGTGGTGTCGGGTAAGGACTTAGAGCGCAGGCTCTGAAGAGTGGCTTGTTTGATAATGGGATCCATCACAACAGGTGGGGCAGAAAGGAACTGGTTGAGACCGTTGAGATCTACATTACCAGCATGAAAGTCCTGAGTCTTACCTATGCCAAGTGTTTTTAGAAACTTCCACATCTGAGCTGATGTGTAACTTTCAATACTCTCGTGGATGTGCCGACGTTTAGCATCACGACAGAGACGGTTGCAGCGGTTGCGAAGACATTTGTAAGAAAGAAAATTGTCATCTGTCGGATTCTTACGGTATTTACACTTGGCTCTGTTCCTCTTGGCCATTAGACGCTTAATAGTATCTGTTAGCCAAGGGGCGGGTAGGTGTTTCACTCTCACTTTTTTTATAGGTGCATGCTTGTCGTAGAGACCTAGGACTATGATATTGAACTTTTTGATTTTCTCGTCCATGGTCTCGCTGGATAAAACAGGGGACCAGTCGATCGACAAGGCATCCGACCTAAGAGACTCTAGGTTAATATCCCTAAAGTTACGAATATTAAGAAATTTTGCCCTGCTCTTGAGAGGCCTGATCTTATACGAAAGATAGATAAGGTCGTGAAACGAGAAAGGAGAGTTGAGTTGACCATGTACAGCGACCTTATCCAAGTTAGAGACGATCATAATATCGAGGAGAGAGGGAGAGCAGTGAGGTTGGAAATGCGTGGCATCAAGAGGCAGAATAAGCAGATTGAAAGAGTTGACTATAAACTTGAGTTTGGTAGAACGGGAGTCGTTTTTGAGGAGACAGGTGTTGAAATCACCTAGAATGAGGGTATCGTTATACAGAGGTGAGAGTTCATTAAGGAGGAATTCTAATGTGTCGAAGTAGTCGATGCGAAGAGAGGGGCTATAAAGAACACCGAGGAGGACCTTACTATGGTGAAGAGTTATTTCGAGAAAGAGATGTTCAGCAGACTCGGAGTACTGGCTAGGGGACGCGCTGATCACCTTGCATGGGATTTCCACTCGCAGATAGATAGCGACGCCCCCATCGGCTTTCCCGACTCTGTCGTTCCTGTAAAGCCTGTATCCTGGAATGGAGTATGAAGAAGATGACAGCGATGGCTTTAGGAACGACTCAGAGACAAGAATGCCGTCCACGCATTGGTCACTAAAAGCCTCGAGCAGGTCCGGATAGCTGGAGTGAATACTTTGAGCATTGATATGCACGATGTTTAGGTTATCCTCCACACCACCGAAAAAAGTCCTAATGTTAGCAGAAAGGTGTTCCTCCGAAGCGGAGATGTTGCTTTCTGCACTCACAAAATCGTCAACATCGTCGTTTGAAGAGCAGGAAAAGAAACTTTGATTGATAATATCAGGTAAATAATTCATATATATATATAACTAATTATAATACACTCTAAATATATATTTATATATAAATATTAATTCAATTACTCACTACTAGAGAAACTAAACAGTTGCTTACAAAATGGCTTACAAGTCTGGACTATGATGAGGTTGAATCTTTATTCAAACGTTCCATATAAATCTATCTTAATAGCCTATATACATATATTAATATATATATATATATATATATATATATATAAATACATATCCAAATTAGCACTAATACATATAACTGTAACTTAAATGATAATGTAGAACATAACTTGTTAAGAATTAATTAATTACCTTAAAACTATGATAAAATAACTATAACCTTACAATCTGTAAAACAACTTGTCACTTTTATTACAACAAACTTTGTTTAACTAAGTAAGGTAAGTATCAAACTGATAATAATCAAGTAGATTGTAAATGTGTGATAGTGTTTATTTCAAAAGATATATATCATTGTGGAAGGTAGGAATCTCCTGATACAGGTATTATAATACTTAAAAGGAGATCCCATGTCTGTCAAACGTTAATTCTTAGTATGAAATAAACAATTTTGTAATTTTTGTAATTTTGTAACTGACACCATTTTGGGTGTGTGGGTTATTTTTTCCCCTTTTTCTGAAATATTCTTTAGCAACAAACAGTTTTTGATTTTTTAAATAACATTTAAACAAAGTGAGAGTTTGATCTCTGATATCATAGTGCTCTAACTTTGCAACAAGTACTTCATGGTTAGTTTCTCATTAAAGCATCGATAGCATTTTCCGTGCCAACTCCTCTTTGAAAAACAAACTGTCTCTTGTGCAGTACTTTGTAACAGTTTAGATGGGACATCAAGCGAACTTTTAGAATCTTTTCTAATATCTTTGAAAGATTTGGAAGAAAAGATATAAACCTAAAGTGATTGGGATCGGTTTTACTGTTTCTCTTATGAATAGGATTTTTTTTTGTAATATGGAAATATCATCGTAGTCATAAGATCGCTTTACCTTCCTTGATCTTACAATTTTAACTATTTCATTTCCATCATTCGTTCGGAGTACATGATTGTTTTCAATTCGCTTAGTGTTACTTGTAAGTATATAAATTGCAGTGTTTTTCTGTGCAGGTGAGATTTATTTATCGTTTTGATACTGCTTGCTGAAAATTTCGACAATATCTTTATAACTGTCAATAGTTTGATCTCCTACCTTGAGTGTGATTTTTTCGCTTTTTATTTCTTTTTGTTTTCTGTTAGTGCCTATTTACAGTTTCCCATGTTTCTTTTGTTGAGTTACCTGCTTACTTTTTTTTTGACAGAACTGCAAGTGAGTTCGCACACCTTAATACCCTTCTATAAATACACATTTCTATAGTTTAGGATAGTTTGATGATTGTGGTTTTTATTTATTGAGCATAAAAAACGTTTGAATTTACTACTTACTTTTATTCCCTTGGTCATCCATTTTATTCTCTTGGATTTATGAACTTTATTTTTTTTTCTCGTTTTTCTGTTACTACGGCTAAAAATATTACAAAACTTATTAATAAATGAGTTCATGCGAACCAGACTACATTCATTGATGTCTTGCGAAATTCCGATTTATTTCTTTTATTATAGGTTCTCCTTTCAGCGTATACAACTTCCTCAGTCTGTTTATTACAGTCTGTTTCCAGTAACATTGGTGCAGTTAGAGCAGCGTGACCATCCAAAAGTTATGACGTATCTCAATATCTCCTATAGTATCTACTGGTAGGTTCGTGATTATATTGTCAATGCACGATTCTGTATTGTTACGTATGAAAGTAACAGAATTAACAAAGGTGCCTATAGTTATAGCGAAGCTAGCTTAGAAATGTATCTTTATTTTTATTGTCAGTTTCAGATAGCATGTTAACATTAAAATCACCACATATTATGCACTTTTTTTCAAAATAGTGTTGTAATAGTAACTCTAGGCTTTCTAAAATAATATTATTTTATTTTTATTTTGATAACAGCAAAATATATATAAATTACTAGCCACGTCTCTAACGCCACAGATTTCAAAACAATCAACTCTACTATATTTATAACAATCGATGCTATTTATTTTATAATCTTTATCAACCTAAATCAGTGAGCAACCCCTGATTTATTTTTTTCTAGTATAGTACGAGGCCAATATGTAGCCTTCCAGATACAGACTAGATATCGATTCATCATAAAAAAAATGTTCACATAAACATAAGTAATGTCGCTTATGGGCAAATTTATCAAATAAACTTCATATGAAATATATATATATGTAAATATTTACACAACACAACTAAGCCTAGCTAAATTTATGCAAATACAAATATTAAACTAAATAAAAAATTATTTTCAGATCGCCGCCGTCAAGTGGTAGGGTGCCCAACATGCTGGCACCATTACCTCGCTGTATGGCCAGACTAATTCTCTGGGCGAGGTAAGTGCCAGCTCTAGGATCACCCGATGTTTCAACTAGCCTCTTGGAAATTTCCTTAAAGATTAGTCGAGCACCGGGCCCCCATGGCCTTCAGGGTCTCCACGCCAAACGGCACAAATATGTAGCTATCCCCTTAAGGAAGTCGTTGGTAAGTGGGATGGCGCTAGCGTGTCAACACATGTCGCGTCCCACACTAGCGACTTCCCATGTTGCCACGGAATGACTGTCATTCTGTCGGGCCTCTGACCGTCGTCGTGGGCTATACCTAAAGGTTATAAGATGGACGGCACACCCGCGCTAGAAAGTGCCCGGCGGATGATATTATTTAGAGCAGCATGTCTGGGGAAACAGCTGGCGCTATAATGGCAGGACTGGCCGTGGTGTCCTTCTTGGCACACCCTGGCACCGCAGCGGCAGCGATGTACCTCATTGGTTTTTATCCCACATCGCAGACAAACGGCCAGCGTCAGGATGGTCCTGTCCAGCAGCGTACCGAGCTGTCTGGACGGGATGGCGTATAGCCAGTGCCCTGATTCTCGTTCCCTGGTTGCGAGTAGACGGGCACGCTCTACAGGGTCAGTTACCGCGTTAAGCAGGCTCTCGCGCCTTTGAAGGCAGAGCGGCTAGTCCCACAATCTTTGGGAGTTTGTGTTGAGCGGGAAGTTTTGTCACGGACAGGCTTGCGTCCAAGCATTCCTGGCATCAGCCAGGCACGTGACCTCAACGTCACCAAGTGATGGGTTTATTATTTTGCCGTAGAGGCCACGTATACCATGTGCTGAGGACAGGAATGCTAGGAGTTCAACATCTGATACTTTTCGGATCCCCAGGCCACCATGCCTTGTAGGCAGCGACGTCTGCGTCCAGCTGTGGTCGTAAAAAGTGCAGGTCAGGATGTCTGTCACGGTTTTCTGTTTTAGCAGGACTATGGATGAAAATAATGAGGGGTAATTCCAGAGTGGAGAACAGCGGAGGACATATGTTAGCTTGGGAACAAAGAGGCAGAAACGAATGATTGTAAGGGCCATATGGGGTCATATGTTAAGGTCTGTCAGTCTGTCTGCAGACTCGTCGAATTTTGAAATTTGTTCTGTAATGTAGCTGGGGATCCCTTCGTCTAGAATAGGAGACATCAGGAGGCATAATGATTGCTCGTTTAGAATTTTAATGCCAGATGCAAAGTTGTTAAACTCTTGTTGAATGATTTTTTTTTCCGACGATGTGAGCTTTGCAAATAGATAAAGCTCGCACTTTGAGTAATTTAGATCCAAAACTATTTTGCCAAATTCATGAGTCAAGATTTCTAAATCTTCAAGGACGGTTTTTGAATCGCCTCCCAGGGTCCCATCATCGAGGCACCAAACGTTTAATTTAGACTTTAGACTGGTTATGGTCGGATGGATAGCCAAACTGAAAATAGCCGGTCCAAGCGGGTAGCCCTGCTGGCAGCCCACTGCTGAGTGTATGAGGTATAACAAATTTAAATTTGTGCTGTAGCAATGCCAAAGGTAGTAGTATATGGACAGGGTATGTAGTTTAACTTGTGTGTAAGCAAGGCGCCCATATATTCCGAATTGAATGCGTTTTGACGTCAACCTTCAGCAGCACTTCACCTCCTTGATTGGCATGGAAGGTGCGAGCCGCGTGAACAGCGGCCTCTCAACCACCCCCGTTGCCAAAGCCCAGCTGCGTCGATTCGAATAAGTGTCCGATATCCGGTAAAATGTACCTGCAACAGATCTTGGACACTATCTGTCAGATGGTATTACCGACAGCGATGGGCTTTATTCCCCCGTCCTTCCCGGCCCCGTACAGTAAATTTGTGATGCTTTCATGCACCTTGCCGGAGAGCATCAAATTTACGAGTTCGGTGATGTATGCCAAGAGGGTTTTTCCTGCGTCCCCGACGGTGCCACAGAGCATTTCTTTGTAGTGATGTGGTAACAGGACGACGAGACCACTGGCGGAGCCGCTCCTGAAAGACATCACCGCCGCCAGTACGTCATCGATCATGGGTCTTGGGGTACGGTGAGAAGGAGCGGGGGGGTCAAGCAGGTGAAGTGTGGACTCCGGAGCCAGGTGTTTAGACTCCAGCGCATGAAGGGTTTCAGGAGAGTCAGGTGCCACCGTATCGCTGGAGGTTAGCGGCCCCCTTAATGTCGCCATCGCTTTAATTTCGCAGTCGTGTTTTTTAGTTTTTAGGATGCCGTACCTTGCTGGCGATGGGTAGGTGGATAGAGAATATCTACCTTTCTGGAAGAGCGAACAGTCCGACGACTTTCTATGGAAATCGTGTCAAGGTTTCACTGCATCTTGTTATTATGATATCATTAGGAAATGCAACTCTCTATTCACTCTATCTGTACATTAGGAAAATAATTCGATAGACAATAATAATTGTATTGTTACTTGTCATGACAGGTGTCATGAATTTTCTAGAGGCGAAACCCTGCTAGAAATATAGGCCCGTTTATTCCGTTTGCCTATTGAAGTAGATTTAGAAGCTGTCGATTTACAGAATTCTTTCAGAAAATTGGCTCCCTTTCGAATAAGGTTAATTTCTTTTTAGTGTATTATTTTCCAAAATAAAACTAAGATAACTGTGTCGAGGGAAACAGAAAGAGTCACAACATATACATATAAACATCCAAGACCGGGGGTATTTTTTTCTTTACCCCTCTTTGCTTATTTGCCATGTGTTTTTACAAATACTTAGCACCCTCTAATAAAGACTACTTTGACCGTTTTATTCCCCATTTTAGTGCAAAGGTCTGTGACGAATCTCGGTGTACAGATATTATTATCTAGGCCGTGTTGTACGTAAGTATGAATATAAGTACCAGGAACGTTGGCATCGCATTTGTCCCAACTGTGTGACTTCCTCGCGCATATATAAGAGTATGTGCTGTTGCAGTTGATGTCATTTAGAGTTCCTTCTCGTGACATTGTTACACAATTTTCCTTGCCTCTATAATTGTTGGGCTCGCCAGGTTCCCATTGGGTAGGGATATGGCAGATCGGTACTCCTGTAAAGGAAGTTTTTGCTTTTAACTAGAACAGTTTATAAAATAGCATGATGCCTCCCTTGAATCCGCAATGGGCAGCAACATACAGTTTGCAATAATATACAGATTGTTAGGGACATCATACATTTTGGGCCGGGCGTTCACCTGGTTTGTATAAAGAAGAGAAAAATAGAGTTCCTCTGATCGAAACGATTTCATAGTGAAAGTCGGAGCGATGAGCCTTACCACCCCCTGAAATATGACTGCACCTTTCTGATACACTGTATATAACTAAATAATATAACGTACTAAAAATAGAGTGAATAGCACCATCTAACATCGATAATTGACCAACTAACGAGAAAAAAAAACGTTAGTTTAAAAACTAACGGTTTTGACAATCTTACGGTGACATATCGATTGTTCCCAATGGCGCAAAATACCCTATGCCCTTTGCTGTGCTCCTCTAGAACAATAGAATTCGAGGGATTAAAACGAGGGGAAAAACCTGTTATAATTCCACCAGCATCACTTGATAGCAGTTTCCAGATCTTTTGACGAAATATTTGTTGTTTTGAAAACCACCAAACCTTCTATAGATACGAAGTCTCCTGGTAAGAAGGCAGCATGGATCCCGGTGAAGATGGTGTAGACTCCGTGACTCTTCATCAGGGTAGTCATTGTACCCCGTTTCGTTGTAGTTAATGGTGAAGCTAGTACGGCACCTGACGAAAAAAACAATGTTTTCAGTTGTAAAGAAGAGTTGCCATAAAAAAAAAAATAATATTCAAAGCCCAGGACCAGGACAAGCTGAGCACTGACGCACGAAATATGGCATACTATGATAAAAGTATATACGGCCATGACCACAAGAATATACAACAAACTGCCTTAGAGATTAAGAGCAAATTACAATATAAATATATTTAAATATAATCTTACAAAATACTTATTCTAAAGGCATACTACTCGATCAATGATTTTCTGCTGGATATTTTATAAAACGTGATATGCCATTAGGAGGACAATGATTATAATTGTGTATCCGTTACTTTTATGTGTACATGCATATCCAGTCTGCATTATGTAAATATAATTTTAATACGTATCTAAATTCAATGTTTCAACGACAGATCATAGTGATACATTTGCCTCTTTTGTTATACTAACCAATGATTACCTATCAATCAAATATATATTTTATCTTTTTTTCTTATTAACGAAATTACAAGGGGTCGAAAATGGTCGAATGGCTTTAAGAAAATGATCGGATGAGCTGTGCTTCCGGCGCTGGCGGAGCCGACACGACTACCCTGTCCCCAGATGGTGAGTTGTCGCTGCTGTCCTCTTGTCTAGATTCTAGTCAATAATGTCACGGTATATAAAAATGTAAGGTAATATTGTGATGTGCTACGTTATATCAAAAACCAATCGAAAAATCAAAATTAATTTAATCTCCAAAAGAAAATATTCAAAATTTTGTTCTAGTAGATTACGCCACGGGTTTCGGAATCACAAAAGTTGCAAATGCTAGACTATTCTAATAACCTGTATTAATGAAAAATAGTCTCATGCCTCTTATGTAAGTATAGGTAGCATAATAAAATAAAGTTAGCATACATTTAAAGGTGGCAAGTATATAATATTTAGTATATAATAAATTAGAATTATCTAAATGTATTACATAATATATAACAAAGTTGTGTGTGGGTATGTGTATGTGCGTGCTTGTGTATTTTTATGAAGTTGCGTGTGTGAGGGTGTGGTGTGTGGTGTGTTTGGAAAGCGTGCGTATAAGTCTGTATCTGTGTTCGACCTACTTGTAGGAAAAATATCAAGATAGGGTTTTAGAATGTCTTCAGTGTCATCATATGTTAAGTTACTTAAGTCATTATTTACAATATGTTTACATTAAAGAGGCAGATGCGGATGAAAATATTCAATCTTGTTAAACAGGTTATAAAAAGGGACCAATATAAAGGTTAAAGCGTTTTGTGAAAATTTATCTTGGCAAGGGGACATTGCAAATTCTGTCTTTACGTCGTTTTATAGTTGGTTCGTATGGTGTGAGGTGATGGTGCAAGATAATTGTATTAAAAATTAATAATTGCCTGATTGATAGTACCTTACAAAGACTGAATAGTCGATCTTTGTGGAATGTAATAGGGTGTTTAGTTGCCACTTTAAGGGTGGCACGTTGAGCTATTTCTTATGGTTTTGTTTAATATTTATGCTTCGGACAGCACCGGTTTTTTCGTTGCGCGGATCGACCGCGAGTGATCGGGACATCACTAGCTGTCACTTGTATAGAAATGAGATGACGAGTTAGAGGTTACTTTTTTCCCGACGATTGTTCCGCGATTATTATAATTAACATTCAACCAAGCTTTCCGATGCTGGCGTTAGACATTTTCCATGTGCAAAAAAGTAACCTCTAACTCGTCATATCGTTTCTATACAAGTAACCACTGTTTGAGTTTTTGGATCACTGAAAAATCTTCTGGCGGTGTTGCCATCGTTTGTAGTGCCTGCGCCTTGTTTTACAATATCGACTAGTAAGCCATTTTCATCTTTAAAGGCTTGCTGGATTTGTTTTTTTTTGTTTGTGCCAACTTTGCTTTGTCCTCCCCCCTTGAGCTCCATTTTTTTAAGTCCATCCGGTAAGCTGGAACAAAGAAGGCAATTCATTAGTGATAAAAAACGTTACATATACAAAAAATATTCATTGCAAAATACATACAAAATACATGTGTATATATTAATACGACATAACTAGTTATGATATTGAAGATTCTTTACCTATATGAAGCAAACATTCCATGCACCGGATCCACGCATGTAATGAAGACAATCCGTATTGGTACATATCTTCGTTTTCTGTTCTGCGGTCGATATCTTCTAGCTTATTCATCTCTGATGGCTTCGCCTTACAAATGTCACACACAGCTGTCGAAGTTTCCGATATGTACGAAGTAATTTTCCCATCGATCATTGTCATCAGCAGTTGATGTTTGACAGTCACTTCCTGCAGTTCATACGGTTGAAGTGCTTCTATCTGTAGTTCTATGGCTTTTTTTTTCACGTAGTATTGAACTTTCACACTTCTTCATGAACTTGAATTGAATAGGGCGGCAGTAAAACGTTGAAGACGGGTGATCATTTTCCCATAGTATTTATTAGTCACGCATCAGCCTTATGGGTACTAAGCTGGCCATAAAAACACTCGATTCGTCAAATTCGGAACTGCTAGCCTTCTGCTTGTAATTGCTTTGACTGGATGCTCCATCAAAACCCCATTTACATATCAGCTTTAAATCAGCTTTAGACGTCAAATTGAAGTCAATTGCGTCTAGTAATCTGAAGGTGGTCAAATTAAGCAGTGCCTGCAGTTTAATAGATGCTCCATCTGTGGTTATGTTGATGTCGTCTTTTGCAGGGTAACAAATTGATTTCGCTTGCTGTAATTTGTAGTAGGAGGGATACATAGATGCTGCACCTTGTTCAATCGCAGAATCTCGTAGATTAATATATTGCCACTTGGATAACTTAAGCGATATCGAGAGAGCTAGTGCCATTTCAGGTGTATATAAACTTCCATTTTTTTCCTGTCTTATGCAAGTCTTCACCTTATCAATATCTTCAGGATGGTAAAGCAAATGATTCATTATTTTACTTACTTCGCAATATCCACTACTTTTAAGATTATTTGTGGTAGCTAGCTGTAACTCTTGTGGAGACACTGATTTGGCCAAACGCTCTACGCGTCTTCTTTTTTGCTTGTTAGACAGCTCTTCGAAGGGTTTTCTCGGCGTATATTGTGACGATGACGTTGAAGCTATTGGTATAGATGGTTCCAAAGTTTCTACACCTTCACTGACATCATCCGGTTGGACATTTTCTGTTTGGAAGATAAGGTTTTCAGGCCAGTTATGGCAGACTCCAGCCAATCCCCATTTTTCTTCAAAAAATTGAAAAGGGTCCTATTTGCTCCTTCCCATCTACCACAAACATTTAAACTAAACTTCTGACAAAACTTCAGGAGATTTTCACTTGTTTCTTCAGTCCAGTCAATATTCAGCGTCTGCTTGAGGTATTCACAAAGTTTTTTATTGTCCGCCAAAGATCCGAACTGTTCTCGCAACACTATGAACAAATCTAAATTATTTACTAGAGCTTCCATATTGATCACAAAAATATTTAGGTACACTACAAGTTGGCTTGGTAGGCAAAATGCGTATCTATGAATGATTATATTTAAATGAAACCCCTGTTTATATAGGTCGGAATTACTCCTTCCTATCCCTAACATTAAGGTATAGGTAGAAGAGTCATTAATTTCACATTAAGAAAATAGTAGTAATAAAGTAATTATCAACTGGACAAGCTAATTCGTTGAGGAGATATTGAATATAACAGCAAATTAACAATTATACTTATCTGATGATTAGCTAATTGTTCTTCTGTTTGTTATTACTTTCCAACAACAAATACAGTTTAGACTAACTATTTTTTTGGTTGAATTTGCTTTATTATGTATTATGCACAGTTTTAGGGCCAGTTTCATCATACTCTATTTGTTAAGTATTAAATCGAGCATTAATCAACGGGCGATTTAATTAATAATTTAAAAGTACTGCTGGATCAATTCACGAAGAATGGTTCTCTCACTAAGAGATTTTGAAACTGAACCCGAATTGGAATTTATTTACATTCTTTGTTGGAGTATATTGGTATAGAGTATTGTAGTTTAAAATAAATAAAAAAATAATTAAATAGAAACAACAGACCCGACTGCATAAAATATCCACTAAAAAGGAATAAACAAGCTCTATGGGTCTATAAATTTGTGTGTTTATAAAATATTGCAGGCGGGGACAAACAAATCTACAAAACACTGTATAATTAACAACCCCTTTTGAAGAAATGTAAGTAAAATTACTAGATCAATATTTTGGGTTTGGTATATTTATTACTTAGTTTGTCCCCGCCTGCAATATTTTATAAACACACAAATTTATCGACCCATAGAGCTTGTTTATTCTTTTTTAGTGGATATTTTTTGCAGTCGGGTTTTTTGTTTCTTTTTAATTATTTTTTTATTTCAGACTTTTTTGTTGCCTAAAACTGCAAGTTATATGTATATTTAGAATTGCTATTAAAAACCCTTCATTTTGATACCCTACTCGATGGGTTAGGTGAAAAAAAATGTTTTGGAACTCACAATATGGCGTCTAAAAACTGCCCTTTTGTGTTTTATTGTTTTTTATGTACCCAGTGTCACTTGCGCTATCAAGACGAATCTAACGACACCTCAAACGTCAAATTCCTTTAAGCCGTTCAGGCTGTAGCTCGACACATAGAATGATACATACATACAGGCAGTCGGGTAAAAATAGCTTTGAAACCTATTTTATAAATAAATCACCTATAGTACTCATTTATTTTGAAAATACTTATTTTTGTACTTTTTCTGTAAGTTTGCTGTTGGAAACTATAAATATGCCCTAATTGTAAGTATATTAATGCAAAACATGTTTTTTATTTGATATTATAAATAAAAATGTACTTTTTACTTACATTTTTTTACTTTTTACTGATCCCTATATCTCTTAAACGGGCAAGTTTGGGTACGCGCTGATAGCGTTGAATTATAGCTAAAAAAGCCAATCAATAAGACTTAAGTAGTTTCAAAGCAAGACCTGTCAAGACTTAGCCATATTTCAGCATTTTTTGTTTCGTTCCATACAAGAAAAACTGAAATATTTTTTTTCCGGGCAAACTATTAGTTTAAAAGAAAAACGTATAATACAACAATTAATCAGAATGACAAGGTCTTTCGAAAAGTATTTTTTTTTAATTGAATTTGTAAAAAAATGCCGAATGTCCCTCATATAGCAGTTTCGATCCACTGTGCGACGTAAGAACAGTCGACACAATGATCGAGTCGGCAGTGACCTTGCCTACGAAGCCAAGGGTCCCGGGTTCGAGCCCCGGTGGGGTCAAATATTTGTTTGATGAGAACCGATGTTTGTACCCTAGTCATGGATGTTTATCTATCTTAGTATAATATTTATCTATATAAGTATGTGTAGCATTGTCTAGTACCTATGATTCAGGGAATCTAGTTTGGGGCTAGATCAGTGTGTGTAAATGGTGTCCAAGTTATTATTATTATTATTAATTGGACGATAATTTGTTGGAGACGACCGATCTCCACTCTTGAAATTGGGATGAATAATGGCCTTTTTTGAATCATTTAGAAAAATACCAATCAGGAAGCAGGGATTAAAGATATGGTTAAGAATAGGAGCTAGTGGCTTTATTTATCTCTGAAGAAAGGATGTAGCGATTCTATCCCAACCAGTAGCAGCAAATGGTTTTAGTGACCGTGTAACACTTAAAACTTCATCTGGATCTGTTTTTAGTAAAGCAAAGGAGGATGTCATCGGTGTGGAAGAAGATTGAGGTGATGGGATTGAAATAGTCGGTGGCGGTCAAGTCAAAGTCAAAGTACTTTATAACTATACATATACTCAGCAAACGTCATTTTTTGCCTCTTCTATATATTGGACCACTGTGGGAGAAGAAGGGGGTTGAAACTTCTACAGATTGATTTTTAGATCTCTTTTAAAAATTGGTTGTGCTTAACTAATACAAATATGAATATTTTAATTATTATGATTAATAAGCAGGAATAAATATTTAAAAAATTATTAACAGCAAGGTCTGTGTTGAGCTAGATTAACCCCATTCAGTCCCGTCATTTAAGTAATCTTGAACATTGTTATATCTCTTTTTCGACGAAGTTGCTTTAACATGCTTTTTAAATTGCTCAAATGGAAATTTCAAATTCTCCAAAATTGTAGTAGAGAATGCACTGACCCTTGAAAGAATTGCTAGCCTTTGCGAATCTCATCCAGGGCGCATATAGTCTGTAATTATTTCTTCGGTTAACATCACAGCTATCGCTAAGTTTGGAAAATGTTGTAAGGTTCTTGCGTACATACATTATATTTTCGAAAATAAATTAACTAACTACAGTTAGTATGTCAATTTCTTTAAAAAACTCTCCTGAGGAGTCTGTTCATTTTAAATTATAAATTGATCGAATAGCTCTTTTCTGTAAAATAAAAATAGATAAAATATCCGCTGCTTTCCCCCACATCAAGATACCATAGGACATGACAATATGAAAGTAACTAAAATATACTAGCCTAGATGTAGCCACATCCGTGCTTTGTCTGATGTTCTTAACAGCGTAAGCCACAGAAATTAATTTTCCAGCTAATTTATATATGTGGGGTCTCCACTGCAAATTTCTTTCAATGGTTATTCCAAGAAACTTCGTATCACTTACTAATTCTAATGTGCTGTTGTCTAACATTAAACTGGTCTCAACTTGCCTGACATTTGGAAGTGAAAATGTGATTGGTTTTACCAGCGTTTAAAAATAAATTAATAACTGTGAACCAATTCAAAGTTAAAGACAATACACCATTAACATCATCAAAATCTCCTTTTTGTGACCATTGAAGTATCATCAGCAAACAACACTATGTCAGTCAATTTCTCCACCATGAAAGGCAGATCGTTAATATATACCAGGACTAAGAAAAGGCCTAATATGGAACCTTGTGGTACGCCAATTTTCCCATCAGATTTTATGCCGTTAATTTCTGTCCTTTGAATTATATTGCTTTGGTATGATCTCAGTAGATCCAACGCCCTATTTGTAACTCCGTAATGATTTAATTTACTTAATAGCGTATTATGATCAACATAATCAAACGCCTTCGACAGGTCGCAAAAAACTCCGATAGCATCCTGTGCGGCCTCCCATGCAGAATAAATATGATAAATAAGGGTAATCCGTAGTCAATTTACCCCTAGTGAAACCGTATTGTTTGGCGTGGAGTTGTTTTGTACGGTTGAAGTGTGAGAGCATTTGATTGAGTATAATCTTTTCAAATATTTTACTCAGTGTTGGAAGAACAGATATTGGTCTGAAATTTGAAGGATCACCCTTATCTCCCGACTTGAACAGAGCTTACTGTGTTTCATGAGATCTGGGAAAGCCCTATCGTCAACACATTTATTGAATATTTAAGCTAAGCCTGGGGCTATAATTAGCGGTAGTTGTAATATACTATCAGGCAGCACCCTGCCTTTATTTACAAAAAAACTTATTTACTTCATTGTATGAGTGTATTGGTGATATGGTAGTTTTAAGAAGCTCTGTAGGTGGTTTTGCAGATTTGATGGAGTTGGTTAGTCTTCTTATTGTATCCCATAAGTTTTAATAGTTTACGGTGCCTTTTCTAGCTCAATAGTATCAAATGTCTTTTAGTTTTCTTTAAAAAAAATGTACAAAAATTTATGTATCTGACGTAGGTTATTTTTAGTATTTCGTTGTCTGGGTTGGCTTTACAGTTTCCATGTAGGCGATCGCTGTTGTGCACACATCTTATAAGACCTGGAGTTATCGAAGGCTTAAGAGGCCTGCGCTTTTTGGGAATCATCGAAGTAGTTGTGTTCGTCAAAATTATCCCTGATATGGTACTTATCAATGTATTTGTTGCAATCTCGGGATCAGTCATATTAGTAATAGTGGATAAGTTAGCATTGTGTATATCAAAAAAATAGAGGTTACCTGGAAAGTTTTCCGGGAGTTTTGAAATTTGGCAATTTTATAGATTTTGGTATGCTCTTGCCAAATTTCAACTTTGCCACCTCGTATGGCTGCCGCTCGCGCCGCCATATTGAAAAAATTGATAGATACTTTATCATCTCTCGGATTTTGCTCTTCTTACACTGAAGCAATGCTTTTCGAAGTTTCAGCTATAATGCGCTCGGCATTGAATATCTATGATCAATCGTTTTCACAGTTTGTTTTCGATAACGCCGATTTCAACACGCAAACATTAGATGGGCACAACACTTTTCATGCTATGGGTGGTATTCATTGTATAACACCTCAAAGTGCGATTGCTCCTGACCAAAATATTGTACGATTAAAGCTAATGCCGTCTGCAAAAGTTGTAGGTACTTTTGGTGCCATTGAATTAAAAACATTTACGAAGAAAAACGATACGGGCTTGAAAACAGTAAAGATTCAAGATCTTGGTAGCATTCGTGCGGTTGCGACGGAGATTACACCATCAGTTTCCGACTTATTATGGCTATATGGAAAATCGGTTGACCTGCCTAACATACCTGGATGGAGTGGATTCATGGAACAAGCGACAGCAGAACTGCCCTTTGAAAAATCATTTATTGGGTGCTTACCCTTTATTAATGCTCCACCGAGTGATTATGACACAATTTGGACTGCTCTGTTATTTGCTCGTGAAAAATGTGAGTCATTACATCAGCATACTTGTTTCGTCACTTTTGACCAACCCTTATATTTTAAGGCGCGGGAAATCATTTCTTCATATGATGAGAATTCCAAATTGAATAATACTGTCATAAGACTCGGTGGATTCCATTTGTTAATGTCGTTCATGGGATCTATCGGATACATAATGAACGGAAGTGGATTAAAAGAGCTCTTTAACACTATTTATGCACTGAATTCAATTGAAAAAATTATGGTAGGACATGCGTATTCACGCGCAGTAAGAGCACACATGCTGACTCATCTTGCTGTTGCTAAAATTGTCCTACAATTTATTGATTTGACATCTGATCTCAGTGCAGAATTAGACAGAATTTTATATAATTTCGACAGGTCAGTGGTACTTGAGGCGGACCAGGAAGAATGTTGCAAAGAACTTGCTGATAAATTTGCGAATGAATTGAATAAACTTGAACAACGTGGTGCTACAGCGAAATTATGGGTGCAATATTTTCGGATGGTTACACTTGTAAAACAATTCATTGCAGCTGAGAGAATGGGCAACTGGAATTTACATCTTGACACTGTGCAGAAAATGATACCTTATTTTTATGCGAGTGGTCATTTCTTATATGCTAAATCTTGTCATTTATATTTGCAAGACATGTTTCATTTGAAACAAAGAATGACAGCTGAAGAGTATGAACTATTTACAAGGAAAGGGTATTTCACAATAAAACGTTCTGACAAATTTTGGTGTGGTACGTGGTCAGATATGACAATTGAGCAGTCGTTAATGAGAACGATGAAATGTCTTGGTGGGCTTACTCATGGTCGAGGAGTCAAGGAAAGCGTGCTATCCAAGTGGACGTTAGGAATGGCATTTCTGTACAATATTTGTGATGAAGTTGAGAAATTTTGTGATGTAGCTTTTTCCAGCTCCGAGCAGCATGTCGAAATAAGATCTTCACGGGTTAAACGTGACAATGATGACGTCAAAAAATTGGTGGATTGGTTGTCCAATCATCCACCTTTTCCAGAATTGAATAAAATCATGTCAATAAGCACTGGAATTATCGGAGATGAAAAAGTTAACTGTCATATGTCTCAAGAAGTTGGTAGTGCTGGCATTTCCAAAATCATTGGCAGTGATTTCTATACTGTAAAATTTAAACGATATGACAGAGTTAAATCACTTGGTGTTATGAATACAGGTATTCAGATAGAAAACGAGTTTGTCCCGATTAATCCTTTGTTAATTTTACAAAGAATGTGCATCGTTAAAAATTCTGAAGATTAACTTGAAAATTTTCTTACGTACGAACTTGCTCCAATTCCGTTATCCCTTTTCACTGAAGAGGGCATGCGCAAATGTATCAAATCCACGATATATCAGGCATTTGAACAACATTCTGGCGATATCAATTTTGAAAATACGATATACATCATCGATGGAGGATATTTATTACACCGAGTCGTTTGGCAACAGGGCGAATCGTTTTCATCTATTTGCAAAAAATACATAACTTACGTCCGATCGCACTACACCTCCAATGCCATTATATTATTTGACGGATATCCAGAAGATGTAGCAGCCCGTAGTACCAAATATGTAGAACGATCCCGACGATCACGAAAAACTGCTTCAGTCGACATAATTTTCGACGAAACAATGACGCCAACTGTATCACAAAGTAAATTCCTGGATAACGATGCAAACAAAAACCGCCTCATTGAAATGTTGAAGAAAATTTGAAGCTGAACACTTCGTGGTTAAACAAGCCACCGAAGATGCGGATACGTTAATAATTAATGCCGCAATAAACTTCTCATCGGCATTTGATTTCGTTGTAGGTGTCGGTGAAGATATAGATCTTCTCGTTCTTTTGACAGCGCTATCAACGCATCCAAATATACACATCCTCAAACCAGGAAAAGGAAAAATTTCACGACAAATATACTCCATAAACAGTATAAAAGATAAAACAGCCGCAAATCATATTGCATTTTTACATGCCTTTAGTGGTTGTGATACCACATCAGCATTATTTTATCAAGGAAAATGGAAATTTATTAAAGTACTTCAAAAAAACCCAGACTTAAACGAGGTTATCGAAGTATTTCAAAATCCAAATGCAGATCCAGAAGTCATTGCTAAAGCTGGAGAACGTTTCCTTGTCGCATTATACGGCTACAGCGATGTGAAAAGTCGGAAAAGTACATCTCTAAATAATTATAGATATGCATGCTTCACAGCATCAGCATATAAGAGAAAATTTAATATTGCGTCGCTACCACCAACAGAAGCAGCAGCACGACAACATTCGTTTCGAACTTATCACCAAATTCAGCAATGGAATTGAAAACGAAAAAAATGCAGAACAATGGGGATGGAAAAAAGACAATAACGGGCTCATTCCTGTTACTACATTCGATCCCCCTGCTCCGGAAAGCTTACTGAAACTTATTTCTTGCAAATGCAAGAAAGGTTGTCAAAAAGCTTGCGGATGCAGAAAAGCAGGACTAAAGTGCTCCGTTGTGTGTACGAACTGTGGTGGGTCTTGCGATAATTCGCCATTTCCGTCACAAGACGACATTGAAGAAGAAGAAACGGACACTATTCTCGACCAAATAAACGATGACATCGAGAAGGAAGAGGACCACGATGAAACTGATGATCCTATCGTCGATGATGCCGAAGAAACTTCCGTCTTCGTTATTTCAATCGGTATTGAAAACGATGAAGACCCAACACCTGGTCCGTCAAGAAGAATGAAGCGACGGAAATTGACCTAAATACTTAAATAGTGAGTCAGATGTGGATTAGACCTACTGGGGATACCACGATAAAAAAAATGCGCCGATTTCTCTACCTCATGGTGGTGTGGAAACGAGTATTTCTGCCGGAACGTGTATTGAATTACAATTTACGGCGCTCCTCCGCCGAAACTATTGATTTTAGGAAAGAAAAGGTTAAAACATAAATTGTAGGAAATTTTCTCTACTTTTATTTTGTATAAATATGTTTTTCCTGTAAAATGCGCCAGAAAGGAGTTATTATCAAAAAACTGCTTTTGGGCGCCATTTTTTCAATATGGCGGCGCGAGCGGCAGCCATACGAGGTGGCAAAGTTGAAATTTGGCAAGAGCTTACCAAAATCTATAAAATTGCCAAATTTCAAAACTCCCGGAAAACTTTCCAGGTAAAAATACTAAATGATTGTACTAGAAATAGTGATATAATCAGATTTATAGGATGGCTTGTATTTAAAAGGAATAGTGTCGGAAGGCTATCTGTTATTTAAGACTCTATCAGTAAGGTGTGGGATGAGAGTTAAAATCGAATAAAAATATGGTCTAAGCAACTGGTACCTCTGGTAGGTAGGTCATGCGTGGGAAGAAAGCCGTGAATAGCAAGATGGTTAAGGTAATTATGTGATATAGCATCAAGCGACGAGGGTGTAATGTTTAGATTGATGTCACCTATTAAAACTTTTATTCCATGGTTTTTTAGGTTTCGTGGAATTCGATCAAAGCATTGTAAGAAGGGGTCAATGTTATAGTTGTTGAGTAGTGCGATGATTTAGACAATTTATAGTTTTTAGATACTTTATTTGCGGAGAAAGCATATTATCACATTGATATTTTTACAAGACAAGACAAGAATAAACGCGTAAATAAAATAAATATAAAACCTCTATGTTGGGCCTCCTATATGCTGGGGTCCGCGCAAAGGATGGAACCACATTTAGTTATTGCTTCTGCCATACCTTCCAAAAGCTTTGTTGGATTTGAGAACATAAGTTCCAAAATCGTGTTGGTACATTTGTTATGTCTGGTTCTGGCAGGGCATTTAAAGCATTACCAACTAAAAAATTACCAGGAGTCAGATATGAAACATCACTGGCCTCATAACTGTTATTGGCCTACTGTTTAATATAGATTGTATTTGGACAAGAACAGTATTTAGCTCCTCATATGTTAATAAAGCTTTCTGAACTACTTTTTTTATACGATACTTTATACTTTTTACCGCTAAGTTTGGAAAATGTTGTAAGGTTCTTGCGTACATACATTATATTTTCGAAAATAAATTGACTAGCTAGTGTTAGTATGTCAATTTCTTTAAAAAGCTCTCTTAAGGAGTCTGTTCGTTTTAAATTATAAATTGCTCGAAGAGCTCTTTTCTGTAAAATAAAAAATAGTTTGAATATCCGCTGCTTTCCCCCACAACAAGATACCATAGGACATCACACTATGAAAGTAACTAAAATATTCTAGCCTAGATGTAGCCACATCCGTGCTTTGTCTGATGTTTCTAACAGCGTAAGCCGCAGAACTTAATTTACCAGCCAATTTATCTATGTGTGGTCCCCATTGCAATTTGCTATCAATGGTTATTCCAAGAAACTTCGTATCATTTACTAATTCTAACGTGCTGTTGTCTAACACTAAACTGGTCTCAACTTGCCTGACATTTGGAAGTGAGAATTTGATACACTTGGTTTTACCAGCGTTTAACAATAAATTATTAACTGTGAACCAATTCAAGTTTAAAGACAACACACCATTAACAGCATCAAAATCTCCTTTTTGTCTTTCAATTTTGAAGACCATTGAAGTATCATCAGCAAACAACACTATGTCAGTTAATTTCTCCACCATGAAAGGCAGATCATTAATATATACCAGGAATAAGAAAGGGCCTAATATGGAACCTTGTGGAATGCCAATTTTAACACCCGATCCATCAGATTTTACGTCGTTTACTTCTGCCTTTTGAATTCTATTGCTTAGGTATGATCTTATTAGATCCAACGCTTTATTTCTAACTCCGTAATGGTTTAATTTAATTAATAGCGTATTATGATCAACACAATCAAACGCCTTCGACAGGTCGCAAAAAACTCCGATAGCATTCTGTGCGGCCTCCCATGCAGAATAAATATGAGATATAAGAGTAATACCTGCATCCGTAGTCGATTTACCCCTAGTGAAACCGTATTGTTTGGCGTGGAGTTGTTTTGTACGGTTGAAGTGTGAGAGCATTTGATTGAGTATAATCTTTTCAAACATTTTACTTAGTGTTGGAAGAACAGATATTGGTCTGAAATTTGAAGGATCACCCTTATCTCCCGACTTGAACAGAGGTATCAGTTTACTGTGTTTCATGAGGTCTGGGAAAGCCCCATCGTCAACACATTTATACAATATATAAGCTAAGTGTGGGGCTATAACTAGAATTACTGAACCAATGACTTTGACTGATATACCCCACAGGTCTTCCGTATTTTTTAAGTTAAGTAATTTAGACGTTTTGACAATGTCCTGGGGATATATGATGATGAAATTTTAAATATATATTACTGACGCTAGTGTTATTTTTTAATAAAGTCTCTGCTTCATATGGAGATGAATTTAGACGGTCTGTTGTGAGTAAGGGTACATTGGTGAAGAATGTTTTGAAAAGCTCGAGCAACATCAGCGCTAGATTTAACAATATCATCACCTATCTTTAGGCAGAAATCATTGTCCCTTGGTATAACTTTGCCAGTTTCACGTTTTATTATTTGCCAAACTGTTTTTATTCTATTATTTGAATTTTGAATTTTTCTATTAATGTGTAAAGTTTTTGCAGTTCTACAAACCAACTTGAAAGTTTTGGAATATTTTTTAACATAGTCATGGAATTTTTGATCAAAGTTATAGGTTTTTTGTTCATAAAGGTCATATAAGATAACTCTACTTTTACGAATTCCAAATGTTGCCCAAACATTAAATTTAGATTAACCGTTGTAGTCACTGACTTTCTTTAATTTAAAAACTTTATTGAATTCTGTCTGAATAATGTTGAAGAAGTTTGAGTAGATTTTGTTTGGGTTCTTTTCATCATAATCCGGTACTGGCAAATTTATATCTTACTTTTTCATATACGTCTCTAGTCTATGGGATGTAATAGGCCTATAAAATGATGGATCAGTCCTCGTTTTACTGGCAATTGGGAATGAAACTGTTTGACCACTGTGATCTGAGTGTAAGCAGTTAATTCCTTTTTTACTTGTGAATGCACAGTCACAAAAAAAGTTATCTAAGCAAGTTTGGCTGGTAAGTGTAATTCTAGTTGGCTCTAGAAATATATGACATAAATTTAATGATTTGAATAGAGTTATTAATCGTTGTTTCAATGTTGTATCTACAAGCAAATCTACATTGAAATCGCCACAAATAATTAACTTTTTTCTGCTATTACAAAGTTTAATGAGGGCATCCTCCATAATTTTCTCGAACATTTCAAAATTGCCATAGCCGTTTTCATCTCTCGGAGATCTGTAGACACAAACAATAATATGGCTATCCAACTCAACACAGGATACCTCTATTTGTCTTTCTACAGTAAGTGCAAGAATATCTTTCCGTTGTTTCACCTTAATATTATTTTTTACTAAGATTAAAGAACAACCTCTATCAGCAGTCTTTCTATTGTAACAACTGACAATTTTGTAATTATTTATGTTAAAAGACATCATATTTTCCTTTAACCAGTGTTCTGTAATACAGATAACATCGGTGTCTGAATGACTAAGAAATAATTCTTATACAAGTTCTTTGCCAGGTAGCCCCTGCATGTTTTGGTGGAAATTTTTTAAGTGGGGCTTACCCTTTGTCCTAGTATTTTTCATTTGATTGCCAGAAAACTCCTGCTTATTTTGTAAAAATTTTTTATGTTTGAGGGGTCCTCTTTTGTCGAACTATCTAGTTTAAAACACTACTATTAGTACTAATACTAACTAAAACTGAAGGTGACTGCGTTATAGCATTTACAACTGTGTCGCATATATTATACGCTAACAATGTAGCTACTCGTTTTTTTGTTTTATGAGACAGGTACATAGTATCCTGAGTAAAAGTAAAGTTATGAATAAAATTATTCATGTCATTCTGGTGTCATCCTCTTTGCTGGTCTCATCCACAACTTTTTATAGTCCATCTCGAGACTATCAACTCTGGTTGCTAATCCTTGTTGCTTAGCGTCCAGATCATTGGTAGCCTCCAGAAACTCCGCCTTCAACTGTGAGCAAGCTACACTGTTTTTTTTTGACATGGCAACAGAAATATCTGCTATTTTTCTATCGAGTATTTTTGATAGTCTCGAGTCTAGGATACTAATAAATTGCTCGAGGGTCATCGCTCCCACAGTCGCTGGCACCTGCACACTCTGCGTGGGTGTTGGGTCGGCTAGCTTGAGCTGTTGCTGTCCCTGTGTATCGGCAGCAAGGAAACTGCCATATAATAAGGAGTTCTCCCCAGCACTGCGAGACGTGCCATTCAGCGACTCATCACACGACATATTAGTGATGTCCGCATCTATGCTCTCATTGACCCCCAACCCCTTGCGAACGGGGGTGTCGCCGTTCCTATGGGCCCGCCGCCGTGTAACACTTTGGCAAAGGGAGCATTCCCATTTCTCGCGGAGTGTTTTTACGTTACTCACATACGAACTTTTGTCCATGCCAAGACACTGATAGTGATAAGCTGATTAGCAAGCATAACATTGAAGTATCTCATTTGCTGCTATTATCGGTTTCTTACAGGCCAAGCAAATCATTGTGCATATCATTTAATGACACCCTTTTACTTGACTTCATCGAGGCATCAAATACTACTCTACATTTTGTCGTTTTTCTGTCTGCTCGTATTATAGGATGGTGTGGCAGGAAGCACACTGCATGTTTGGCTAAGTCGTACTGTGACATATCTATATACGTACCGTAACCTTTTTTCATGAACTCATTGAGAAACGCCTTGCAGCTTGCTTTTAATTCCGCATCCTTATATAATCGCCTCTCCAAACTATTAAAACGCTTCACCGAGGGTTTCATTGATGGATTCTAGAGGAACCTTTAAAGTTTGACAGAACTTTTGAATATGTTCTCACACATCTCATATTCTCTCTCTCTCTCATATAACTTTGTCTGGGAAAAACTCGGGAACATTTTCAGTTTTCCAGAACTGAGTGATGCTTTCATCGTATGCAGGATCGCAAATTTTGGAAAACAATATTACTACCTGACCTGGACTTGCAGCCGCGAGAATTTACGAGCTTATATGACCCGCCAACACATGTCCAAACTGTGTGTTTAATATGGGCACCTTTAACTCGAGGCTGCTCACTGTAGAGTCGTTGTCCAGTGTTTCGGTCGGCAGTATAGCCTTGAACACCATGTCAGCTCCTAGAAGCATAGTATTACTTTTTGTGTATTTCCAGGGTTCTAGTTGTAAATTATACTCACAAAGACTAGTTAGATATAACGTTGAATCATAGGCATATTACAATAGGATACAAATTAAAAAACACAACCTATCCATCTGACAGCTCGTCGACAATTGATTGCTGCTTGCCGAGCGGTGAATAACTAACAGACGGCCATTCTGCCATGGGGATGACCCCATCCCCAACTCAGCTCGGCCATTCGCTGTTAGGTATGACCTCATGCCCTGATTTGTTAACAATAAATTAAGATATGTTAAAAAAAACATTAATTATATATATGTATATATATTTTTCTTTTTCAAAATACATTAAACAAAAATAACTCTGATATTTTTACAACATTATTTTTTACTATAACAAAACGATAAGAAATTTATTAAGCAAAAGATTCATGAAAATAAGTACAGAGAATATAAATAAGATATTCATTCCAGTTCAAGACGTGTGGGACTGCCGCTCCATCCTCATATAGGCCTGTGCGATTCCACCTATGGCGGGTGCCGCGGATGCACATGCTGCTAGCCCTGATGATGGCGGTTTGAATTCTTGCTCGTAGCCAGCCCATTATTGTGGCAGGGGTCCGGTTCCAGCGGCCCGCCAGTGTTTCGGCGAGGTGTTTAGTGAATGATATCATTTGTGGAGCAAAAACTCCGTCGACAGAGGTTACTAAAGGGGTGAAGGTGGTGTGGCGCGTCTCGCATGGGTCGCAGTTCTTCCTTTTCTTTTCTTCTTCAGCTGAACGAAGGACGGCCGCTACGGGGCGTGATGCGTGGGAGGGAGCGTCGGTGTCTATGACACGGATATCAAATAACGCCTCCCTCTGGGCAATCCATACCCCCCGACAAGCCAAGTCTCCACGCAGCCCAGTATCGCCTTCGGAGATGACTGGCTCTTTTGTGACGTTTCCCCAGGCTTGCTGGCACAGTTCACAGAAAAGATCCCTTATTTCGTTATGTCTGCGTGTGATAAGGCCACCTGTTTTGCAGCACAAGGCGTGGTCCACGTTGAAGTTGTCATTGCCGCAGCCGTCGCAAGTCGCAGGCATGGAGATTGGTGTGCGGTGGTATCTTATGGCCAGGGCATCTCTAAATTCGTGGGGTGATAAGTCGAAGTTGTCTTTTCTTGTCGGTATTACTGAAAGCCATGTTGATGTTTTTGTTTTCATTTTTGTCGCTATTGATCTTTCTATTGCTCTTTTCTTTTTGGATGGTAATTTTGTTAGAATGCTTTCTAGAGTTTCGTTCTCGTATGTTTCTTTTTCCTTGTTTCCTTCCTTTCTTGCGTCACGCAAAGAATTGTAGTGTTCAGCAAGGTTTATGTCTTTTATCTCGGTTAGGGCTGTTGAAAGTATTGTAGATCCCTGTTTTGAGATTTGGTATGCACGGTTTGGTGTGTTGAAGGGGTCAGAAAGGGCAAGTCCGCCTTTGTGGACTGGGAGGGTAAATAGCTGGGTTTCAAGTTTTGTGATTTCGCCTCCGATTAGTATTGGTATGAATTTGTCGTGTAATGTGTTTGTTAAGGGTTCAAAAAGTTCTTCTGAATTTTTTAAGACACGTAGTAGGAAGGACCATTTAAACTGAGCTGCTTTAGTTAGGGCAGTGTAAGCGGCTTGAGGTGAGTTTTTGCAGATTGTTGTGAGTTTCTCGATGATAGATATCCATTCGGTTACATTCTTTTTTACGAAGTCGTCCCCTCCTGTCCCTATGTAGCCTCCTAGGAAGCGGGAGCCGGTAACTATGGACACGTTGGTACCGGAGAACGTCTTTTCTGCGGTAGACTTGTCAGTTTCTGACACTATTAGAAATAATTGTGTATTATTGAATATTACCTTGTGGTAAGTATCCGTATGCTGGGCCTGTTTTGTTTAAGTTGTCCCACCATTGTCGTAGGCTTTGGAAAGTGCCTTGCGCGGAGGAGTCATCGGCGTACCAGCATTGTGTGACTGTGTTTTCGGTTTTAAGTTTGTTAATTATTGGTAGTGTTGCAAGCGCGTACAGTGGCATTGCGAGTGGGTCTCCTTGGGTTACGCCTTCTCTGCTATATAGTCTTGTATCAGAATCGCGAAATACCAATTCAGCGTGGCCATTGTAAGTATTATAAAGAAAGCGGGCGCTGTGTGGCCAGTATATTCTTGCTTGCCAGAGGGCTAGTTGTCTATTCACGGCGTTAAAAGCATTGTTCGCGTCAACGAGGAGCATTCCCCAGTTTGAACCAGGTTGGCAATCTCTTTGGAAGACATCGGTCATGGCATGAATGGCGCCTTCGATGCCACTGCCCAGTCCACTGCAGAGCTGTGACTGGCCGCATGCTTCAGTGACTTCAGAGCCTGTTGCTAAGATCATGCATTTGGATAATATTCTTCGTAGGCATTCGCCGATGCCGATAGGTCTTACGCCTGGGCATTTGTCTAAAGCAACAAGTCGGCTTGACATTAATGCTTGTATTTGGGTCCAGGGTATGGTTTCGTTGCTAAGTTTCGTTGTGAGCTGCGCTACGGCTTCTCTTAAATGGGCGCTTGCTTGGCCGAAGCGGAGTAGGAAATCTCTCCAGTTTTCGGCTGTGCATCCAGTGGGGCCTCCGCCGCGGTGTAGTTTTCTCGCAACTGTTTCGACATGGTCACAAGTTATTTCGATTTCAAGGAGTGGTGGGAGTTTTGTGACGTCTTTGGGGAGAGTGAATAAAGCGGGATCTGGAGTATTAGGCGGGGGGTGCTTTTCTCTCAGCACATCACTGACGGTTTTACCGGATGGATCAACTTCAGTGTCTGGGTTTAAAACTTTGCTCGTGTCTTTTGTGAGGAGCCAGTTGAGCGCTTCCCGCGTTTTTCCATGTAGTATCAGTCGTGTGAATAATTTTGTTTCTTGGTCATTGTTGTTTTGTTTCCGGTTTCTTGTATTCCATATAGATTTATCTGCTTTGGTGGATTCCGTGATGAGTTCCTCGAAACGTTTGTCTGCCCAGAGTTTTAGGCGCCGATCGAGTAGTCTCAGTATATCTTTCATTTTTCTAACGTTTTTGTCTCTTTGCAGTATGACCGCAGCAAAGGTTAATACGCGTTCAGAGGGGTAGGTTGATTTGGTTAGATGCTCAATTTCGTCGGCCAGAGTGTGTACGAATTTTCTACTGGCAGTACCGCATGGGAGGTCGTATAGCTTGCCATGAAGGTTACAGATGTTGTCCCAATGCCTTTGCCAGATGCCAGACTTGGGTTGGATGGCATTCAGGAATGGGGATCCGAAGGCTTCTTCCAAAGGTGACATTGGTGTTTGCCCATCGGTGGTTGTTTTAAGAGTAGCGGATGCTGATTGGTTTAGTACATCGTTGTGTGCTGATCTCATGTGACGCTGGAGCCCATTTTTCTTGAATTTCCTGGGGCATAGCGGGCATTTGGTGTCAGCTTGTGACATATGGGTGGGTATTTACTTACTTGAGCTATTTGCACTATAATTTTGTTGTTTAGCTCTCGGATAAGGGTAAGATTAATAAAAACAAGGGATTTTGTTGATAAATAAATGGGTCTAAAGGAAATAATATTAAAATGAAGTATTTTTGTGAAAAATATGTCTATTTGACGTCTATGTTTTTTACTGAATTTTTTAAAATAACTTTGATATTTAAATATAAGTAAAAATTATTTCTATTTTACATTTCAATTTTAACTGTACTTACTTATTTATCTTATTCTAGTGTAACATAAATCTAAATACAGTTATCTAGTACTCCAATAAGTTATCCATACATATAAACTTAATCAAATAATATCATTCACAGTTCATAATTAAGTGCGAGTAAATCAGTCCAAACACTGGAAGTAGATTTGATTAACTGCAGCCACACTTGGGGATTCTTATTCATTTTACTAGACAATCATGACAGTGTTCACACTTGGGAACTTTATTAGGTACCACACATGGGGTCCATTGGTATCTATTTGTATTAGCCACACTAGGGGTTGATTTGATTGTATTTTATGTCATTTTCGTTTTTCTGTAGAATCTGTTTAACCGCCTTTAAATGAGGGTCTGTCATTTGGACAGTATGAAGCCAGTCATGAGTCATGATGTTAAGAATATCTAATGCTTCCTGCTCCGGGGGGATACAGGATTGCGGCTGAGCGCATCTACATGCTGCATACTTTGGCTGGGTCTGTATTCAATCGAAAAGTTATACTCCTGAAGTATGAGCCACCACCTAGCAATTTTGGGTAACAAACCTTGTTTTGATAACGTCGACCGTAAAGGATTGCAATCAGTGATAACTTTAAATTCTATACCTATAAGGTATACCCTAAATTTCTTCAATGACAGTACTACAGCCATTGTCTCTTATTCAAACGAGTGCCAAAATTCTTCTTCTCGTGTAGTTTGGCGGCTGAAATAAACCACTGGCCGTAGTGCCGTGTCATCATTGGGTCGTTGTAATAATATCCCGCCTATACCCACCTTACTGGCGTCACAGTGAACTTCTGTAGCATACTCTGCATTGTACAAACCTAATACAGGTCTAGTAACCAGTTTAGATTTAATGTTTTGAAATGCCGTTTCTTATTCTTCGCTCCATACCCAAACAACATCAGTTTTGGTTAGTTTCGTCAAAAGCCTGGCTATAGATGCGAAGTTGGGAACGAAACGTCTAAAAAAACTGGCTAGTCCAATGAACTGTCGAACCTGATGGACATTACTCGGGCGGGGAAATTCCGACACGGCCAGGATATTTTTACTTCCAGGTTTAAGTCCGTCTTCAGATATTTCGAAGCCTAAGTAATAAATTTTGGACTGAAAGAAGCAACATTTTTTTAAGTTTAATGTAAGGTTTGCTTTTCGTAAGAGCTCTAAAATTGCTTCAAGTTTGTCAAACATTTCTTCAGGCGCGCTGGCCGTTGCCAATAAGTCGTTCAAGTACGGTATAGCCAATCCGAATCGTCTTGCACCGAGAGCTTTATTTATCATACTTTGGAAGCCTGCGGGAGAATTATCGAGGCCTAAAGGCATGCGTGTGTACTCATAGTGGCCGTCGGGGGTTACGAATCCCGTAATATGCCTTGAGTTTTCAGCTACAGGAATCTGATGCGAGATCCAAACTCGTTAATAACGATTTGCCACTAAGCCGATCTAACTGGTCGTCGATAACAGGCATTGGATAACTGTCTTTGAGGGTATTTTTGTTCAATGTCCTGTAATCTACACAAAGGTGGTTAGTAGTTATTTTTTTACGCACGAGAACTATTGGACTCGCAGGTGATTCAGATTCCTGTTTAATGCCATTAGCCAATAGATCCCCGATAAACTCTCTCGCCTTAGCACGCTCGCTGAATGGTAGCATATACGGCTTATAGCAAACAGGAGAAGCGTCAGTTAATCTGATACTCATCTCAGTTACGTGAGTCACTCCCAATTCACTGGAGTCGAGGGCAAAAAAATCTCTAAAATCGTTCACTAACTCAAGCAATCTAGTTTTGTCTTTTTCAGTGATAGCAGGCCCTAAATTTAACATCTCCAAAGTTATTGGAGATTTAGGCTAAGTAAATGCTGGTGATTTTATTGTCTCTCTTAGGCTGATATTGTTAACTTCAAGCAAATCCGAGTTCGGCAAAAATGCGTTTTTCTCAGGTAATCTTACTACACGCGATATTAGTTTATTGTCCTTGAAGCTGATGCATTCATTGGACATGTTTATTATAAGAATTTTACCTTTGCCAGCTTCGAACTGATAAACTCCTTGCAAAATTTAATATTCACTTCCCGGTTTCATATATATAGTTCCCAGTACAAAAAGTGGTCCAGTATGCTCGTTAACTGTGTGTTAAATGTTGTGTCACGGGTGACATGTAAGTTTATCTTTTCTATCTCTGAGTCATCGCAATACAATGTTAAACTAGAACTTGTTTTATAAACAACTACTGTAGGTAGTTCAGTCAATGATTGCCCGATCAGAACATCAGTTTCTAATAAATTATCCTCCACAATATACGCTTCAACGTCGGCCTCAACTGCGTCAACTACGACATTAAAATTGGTTTTACCTATCGGTACTACACTTCCGAAAGCAAATCCCTTAATAAAGGGCAGACCTGATTTTACTGTATCGAGATGATCCTAGTCTGCTATTGTTTTACGAATAAGGGTGCATTGACTACCAAAATCAATATATGCGGATCATTTAATTCCATTTAAAGTAACAGATTTAAAATATTTACCATTAGTTTGACTGTCCGATAAGATTTTTAAAACATTTTGAACCGGCTCAGTTTTAGTGTTTGTCGTATTACTTCTCTCTTTACTTTAAGAACGTAATAAAACTGTTCAATGCTACGACAGTGTATGTCGTATTACTACTCTCTTTACTTTTACTACCAAACTGCTCACGAAAATTTTGGATTTATTTATTATCTTTGGTACACAAAACAGCATTGAAGATAATACACTAAAATATGACATGACAACGGGTGAAAGGCTGTCTTCAGAGCCAAAAATATGTGTACACAGCATGTTATAAAAAAAGAGTATGTGCCTAATTAAAATTATACATACAATAAATCAAAGAACACTAAAGAAGAAATTAACAATTTAAACAAAATTAAATTACACATAAAACAGTTTCAACAAATTAACAATTTCAAAGTCATTTAGAAAAATCTGCAGAATTTTAACAATTTACAGAAAATAGAAAATAATTTACAGAAAATATTATTTGAGGATATTACGCATTTTAAACTTAAAACAGGGCAACGAATCATGGTAGATATCAGGGACGTCGTCTTCGCTGGCAGAAAGCTCGTTAAAGTAGCGACACATACGAAGAGTAGGGTTGTTAGCGATGATGTTGGATTTGCACGGCGGGATGAAGAAGGGACGTGGTTTTCTAACTAATCTGCTGGGTGTGCGGAAGTTTATGTCTGAGAGAATAGAAGTTGTAATGGTGCCGTTAATTATTTTGTGTAGGTGGATCAGGTCCTGAAGCCCGCGACGTGATTCAAGGGTTTCTATCGAGAATTGTTCACACCTACTTTCGTAAGACCTTAGTGAACGACGAAGCCCGAAACGCGCGCAAAGCATACGGAGAAAACGCTTTTGGACTGACTCTACATGGTTGATATGGACTTTGTACATTGGCGACCATATGACAGACGCGTACTCCAACCTACAGCGGACAAGTGTATTATACAGTAGGATTAAACTTGCTGGATTTTTAAACGACTTGGTGACCCGTAAAATAAAACCAAGAAGCTGGTTACATTTCTTGACGAGGGCGGAGCAATGCTGGTTGAAGCTTAGCTTCTCGTCAAATACAACTCCCAGATCAAGTGCTTCGGATTTTCTTTGCAATGCGACATCATCTAAGGTGTAATTAAATTGGACAGGGTTGTGGTTACGAGTCATTGTTATCACAAAGCACTTGTCTGCAGCCAGAATCATGTGGTTGTCTTTACACCAATGTGACAGGTTACGCAGATCCTCCTGAAGGGCAGTGCAGTCGCGTTGCGTACGGATACGAGTAAATATTTTGAGATCGTCGGCGTACAATAAGCATGGGCTTTTAAGTTTAGACACCAAATCGTTTATGAAAATGATGAAAAATAAAGGCCCTAATAGGGATCCTTGAGGAATACCTGAAGAAATATCAGTTAGCCTCGACAAGTGTCCTTTCAGCGCTATGATCTGATTACGATTCCTAATGTAAGATTCCACCCAATGAAGAAAATTACCGTGTACACCGTGTGAGGAAAGTTTGTTACAAAGGATGCGATGGTTAACTTTATCAAAGGCTTTCCGGAAGTCAGTATAAATTGAATCTACTTGGCAGCGATCGTTAAAAGCCTGACAAATGTAGTTGGTGTATTCAAGCAGATTGGACACTGTGGATTTACCCCTTACAAAACCGTGCAGCTCAGGTACAATTTGTGGATTGACGTGATTGTAAAGTGCGTCGAAGATGTAAGACTCGAACACCTTGGAAAGACACGACAATATGCTAATAGGCCGGTAATTGCCGCAGTTGTTAATATCTCCTGATTTGTGTATGGGCACAACGTACGCCAGTTTCCAACTTTTCGGATAGGTCCCCATGCGGAATGACTTATTGAAGATCTGTGTGAGCGGAAGGGATAGAGCTGCGGCACAGTGTTTAATAAAGCAAGGGGGAATCCCATCGGGACCAGCGCCCTTGTTGACGTTTACACTGGCTAACTTCTTATAGACTGAGTTCTGAGGTATTTTCATATTAGCTAAGGTGTTATTGCATTCGCTGATGACACACTCACTCACATCATCACCGGTGTTGTCCTTCTCAAAGACTGATGCGAAGTAATCGGAGAATAAGTTACATATTTCTTGCCCACCACGAGCAGATTTTTCACCAAAATACATGGTCTCCGGAATCGAGTTATTAGCTCTTTTGGTCTTAACGAAAGTGAAAAATAATTTAGTCGTTTCACTAAGAGAGTCCTCAACGCTATTAAGGAAAGATTTGTAGCAGTCCTTGATTATTTTTTTGGATCTAGTGCGCCTAAAATGATTGTTTTGGTTTTATGGTCTCCAAATCCAGCGAGTAGTTTGTTTGAGCATATTTCGAACCAGTTACTGAATTCATCCATTTTGAGATAATCTGGGAGGTAAACAAGACAAATATTTAGGGAGATTCCGGCCGTGCTGGTCTTCACCGTGACCCAGAGGTCTTCATGAGAGCTCTACATATCATGATGCCTGGAAACATGGAAGTGCTTTTTAATTGCTAGTAAAACGCCACCACCGGACAGTTTGAGAGAGGCGGAAGTCTCTCGGTCCCTGCGAAAAACCACGTATCTGTCATCTATGACCTCGTTTGTAAAAATGCCGCTATCAAAGTTAGTTTCCGTTCAGCAAATTATGTCGTAGTCCTCATTCAATAGGCTTAAATAAACATCATTTATTTTAGATCGTATTCTGTTGACATTTTGGTAAAATATTGTTATGGAAAAGAAAACAAAAATTGTCACTTAGTTATAGTGGCACGAACGTGTAGATATTAAGTTAAATAAGGGCAGTTTGTCCAAAGCAGATTTGTCCTTAATATGTATATGCGGCGACTGCTCATCTTTTCTAACATAGACTCTTCCAAATTTCACCCATACAAATTTATAACCATGGGCCTTGTATTTCCTCGCGGCTGCGTGTAGATCTTTGCCCTCTGGCGACAGATGTTCCGCGACGAAGATCGGCCCGTCTGCTCCTGATAAGCCGATTAGGTTCAAGCTGATGTGGGCTAAGGGGTGATCTTTGTTATATTTTTTCACCGCGGATATTATATTGTCACGGTGACGTTCAGACGGCAGGGTGATAAGTATGTTGCGGGGTCTCGACGAGGTACTATCCAGTTTGGCTAGTCTTCGGCAGGATCTGATTTCAGGTTCCGTTATCGGGACTTTATCACCTCACACAGGTCTTTGAAGAGCTGCACGACGTTTTCGTTATTTCGCTCGGGCACTGCGTGAAGCTCTAGATTTTGGCTCCGGGAGTGTTTTTCGGACGCAATCACACGGTGTTGAAGCTTTCCCATATCATGCTGAAGCTGGGTGATTTGCTTTTTAAGCTTAACACACTTCTTGCTGGAGGATAGTAGCTCACTCTTGCACTCCGTCTGTTCCGCAGCCAGGAAATCAGTAGTGGCGCTAAACACTCTTTATTCTTTTAGATTACTTCGCATTTTTGGGTATCGTGTCCGAGACGAGAGCATTTCGTGCACCGTTTAATTAGTTTCGTACAAGTACGTGATTTATGTCCGTTCTCTAAACAATTGTAGCATTGAACAGTTTTATTACGTTCTTGAAGCTTGTTTATTGGTTTTTGAACATTGAATGTAATATCACGGTTTGTCGTTGCATTCTCGTTTCGCCTTAAGTTGAATTTACGTGGGATTAGGTTGCTTTTTCTTGAAATACGGCGTAGATATTTAAGTAACTGCGATGGCCTACTAAAACCCGAACCCTGAGCATTTAAACGAATGTTATTGTCAAAAATTCCATTAACAATACAGTCAACCGCATTTCGTCCTCTTATCCCACACATTTTTACTAATCTCGCTTTATCATGGTAATAATCCTCCAGGGATTCCTCTCTTCTGCTCCTTCCTTCTAACATTTCATTTAAGCGGTCAGCATAGTTCCGGTCATCAGGGAAGGTTCTAATTTTTTTTTTGCCATTCACGCCAGGTCAAGTTTAACGTACTGAGGCCTTGGTACCATTTCTTTGCATGACCTGCAAATTTTTGAATAGCGTAGAAAACAATCTGCTTTTCATTCCATTTATAAATTTTAGCGGTTTCATTAACCTTGCGAATCCAATTTATAGCCGATTGTTTATTGGCATCTGGGTTGAATTCGGGAATAACATTTTGCGCTTCTTTAAAGTGGTGATCGGTCTTATGAAATATATGTGATAATTTTCTTATAACGGCGATATCACGGCCAGGTGTTGAACACGATCTTCTCTTACATTTTGAATGCTTGCTAAGCCGTTGTTTTGGATGCGATGATCTTTCGGATGCAGTCGATGAAAGCGAATTATCAGAGGTGATGTGTTAGATAGGGAACGACGCCGTTTTTCCTACTTTTTGCGTATCGATTTTTAGTATAGTACGAGTCATCAGAACTTTCAGACGACTGGTAGTAGAGCGGCGAGGGCGTTGGTAGGAAGAACGTGGTCTACGTGCATGTTTGCTACTGTTCGTGCTACCGGATGGCGGCGTCTATCACGCAAACTTGTCACAGACCGGCGTCTCCGAATGGGCTGTTTATCCCGAGTCTTGCTGCGAGACTCTCTAGGTCGCCCACGATCGCGTGGAAGTCGCGGTGGTGGTGGCGTGTAGCCTGACACATCCGTGGAAGACATGTCTAAGGAACACCTCAGAAATCTGGTATGGGTGGAGACTATGTATGTATTGACAAAACAGCGTAACATGATAACAGGTGTAATTATGTAAAAAAAAATGGTGAGTGAATGAGCGTGTGTGTGTGTGTATATGAAGGAAAAGAAAGAAATCAAAGGGGTAGGTTAGGGAGAGAGGAGGAGAAGAAAACAATAACATTTATTATCATGCAATGAATACTTAGTGAATTTTTTATTAGTTTATGCATTGTTTTTTGTATTGTTCTAAATTCTTTTTTCAAAGATGCGTAAAACATAATTTATCGTCATGGAATATAAGCAACGTTAACGTCATAGATACACGCAATAACATATACAAGTAACACCCAGAACTAAATCATATAATCAAGTTCTTTCTTCATTCAACGCTTTCGGCCGGGGATCGAACCCAGGACCCCTTGCACACGTCACCAGATGTACCTTGTGCATAGTCTTTGCTATCACAAAGATAGAAGCAAAAGAAACCAGTTCAAGACCGTTACCGTACTTCCGATGATGGCTGTATTTATTTACAATATTTGTTCGTCCCTAGATACCTACCTTCAAATATAGTTTGCGTGTACAGTACCTACACCCTCAGATGCACTATAAAACTACATAATACTACATCCGTCGTAAACATATTTGTAAAGTACCTACCTACTTAATGTTTAGTTAGACGGGAGAATAATCAGTCACAATAAGTAAATGGTTTAATCACTTCAGTGAGATGCAATGACTTGATACTAAATAAATCAGATCAGATATGTTTCATAATTTCATAATTTCTTTATTGCACACAAATAATATATGGACAACAAGACTTACATAAAAATAGTGTACAAAGGCGAGCTTATCTCTAATAAGAGATCTCTTCCAGCAAACCAAATTAGGGTGGGAATGGTCGATTGCTGAGCAGGGGTGACAATGTGTACAACAATATAATTTAGTACATATCTAAATAACTAACATATGGTTAGATATATGTTATATCTAAATAACTAATATAAAACAATATCAACTAAATATACGAGGGCTTACATAAATATCATATAATATACTCGTATATGCTAATCATAAATACTATATAAATATATATAATTTTTAAATAAATATACTAATAAATACATACATACTACCTATATTTCTAAAGAGAATGGTAATGCTTCTTCACGCGACTTTTAAATATATTAAGAGAAGGACTGTCTCTGATAGTGCAGGGGAGTGCATTCCACAATTGAATGGCCCGGAATCTAAACCCATGCTCATAGGACGCGGTGTTATGCTGTGGGGTTGTGAGCATCGAAAGCGCGTGAGTTCTCCGAGGCCTGCTGGAAGAAAGAAATAGAAAACGGTCTCGTAAGAAGGTTGGATAGCGTGGATTGCGTAAAATGTTGTAGAGGATGTTGAGGATGTGAGAATCCCGACGAAGACGTATTGGCAGCCTCTTCAGCTCTTTGCGATGCTGTGATACATGGTCGTATTTGCGCAGCCCAAAGATAAACCGAATCCCGAGATTTTGAAGTCGTTCGAGTTTGTTCAGTAATTCTTCGTTAGCACTGACCCAGCAGACATCAGCATAATTGATGAGAGGTAGAAGGAGAGACTGAGCGAGAGTGATTTTGGTCTGTCGAGGCAAAAAGTACTGAAGTTTCCTGAGAGAGTGAAAAGTAGCAAATACTCGTCGACTGACCTCATTGACATGCGATGACCAGGACAGCTGGTTGTCGAAGATAAGACCCAGGTTTTTAGCTTTATCGCTATACACGATTGTGGTACCATTAAAAGTGACAGGTGGAATGGGCTGTTGCTGCAACAAGTTCAGAGATTGTCTTGTGCCTATAATCATGGCCTGGGACTTGCTGGGGTTAACCAGGAGTCCGAAGGATGAAGCCCAGCTTCTCACCCCCTCCAGATCAGCGTTCAATGCCTCCACAGCAGAGTTTACATCGTTATGAGAGAAGTGGCGATAAATCTGGAGATCATCAGCATAAAGATGATATGAAGAAGACAGGATGTCCGAGATGAAGTTTATGAAAATCGAGAATAGAAGAGGAGAAAGAATACCACCTTGAGGGACGCCTGACAGGAGGTCACACCATTCAGTGGATGTCTCTTTCGTCCTGATTCGCTGTTGCCGATCCCTCAAATAAGAGTCGAACCCGCTGGCAGAGAAGGAAGAGACGTTCAGGGATCTGAGAAGCTCAACGAGAATGTCGAAATCTACGCTGTTGAAGGCACTACTGAAATCAAGTAAAGCCAACACGGAAAGCTGTTTGCGGTCCATGGCTAGCTGGATGTCATCTGTGACTTTCAGCAGAGCCGTGACGGTGCCATGACCCGGTCGGAATCCTGACTGGAACGTGTTTAGCAGATTGTTTGAGGAGAGGTAGTAGGAAAGCTGGTTATGGACAATGGTCTCAAGGACTTTGGAGAGGATGGGCAGGATTGAAATGGGACGGTACTCTTTAAAGGAGGTGGGACTGGAGGTTTTGGGTAGTGGGATGACTAGTGCTTTCTTCCACACTGTGGGGAAGACACCATTAGCTAAAGAAAAGTTTATAACGTGTGTTATTGCTGGTAATAGTTCGTCAAGGATTGTCAGTAGCATTTTAAGGCAAATTTTGTCATCGCCTACAGCTTTCGAATTGACTGCCAATAGCGCCTTCTTGACCGCATCGATTCCAACATTACTCAAGTGGAATGGTGTAACACCACACCAGTAAGGTTAAGGACTTAGAGCGCAGGCTCTGAAGCGTGGCTTGTTTGACAGTGGGATCCATCACAACAGGCGGGGCAGAAAGAAACTGGTTGAGACCGTTGAGATCTACATTACCAGCATGTAGGTCCCGGGCCTTTCCTACACCAAGCGTTCTCAGGAATTTCCACACCTGAGCTGGAGTGTAGTTCTCAATGCATTCGTGTATGTTTGTTTAGTTTTAAGGGTGATTACGAAAAATTTGGAAATAGTTGTTTTTGGTACTTGCTGCAAAATGAGTTTTATGATTGCTCGTTGCTTAGGCAAGTGACGTAGCCTACTTGCTCTGTTCTTAATGCACGATACTTATAATTATAAATTAATATTAATCTTATCAATATTAAATTAATATTAATTATAAGTAAGTAAGTATACAAATCGATTATGTAGTGATTTACGTCTTAATAAAGAGGTTACATACCAGCAGATTTTTTCCAATGTTTTTACCACTTCTGAAGTATTACTTTTTTGTGTATTTCCAGGGTTCTTGTTTGTAAATTATACTCACAAAGACCAGTTAGATATTACGTATAATCATAGGCATATTACAATAGGATACAAATTCAAAAACACAACCTGTCCACCTGACAGCTCATCGACAATTGGTTGCTGCTTGCCGAGCGGTAAATAACTAACAATATGTATGTCGCTTGGTTTGTGGTAGTCAGGCTCAACTAGAAATATGTTGCGGCAACACTATATCTATATTAATGAGCGTTTCGGATAGCTGCGACGTAATCCTGTCTAAAACATGACTCCTGGCGGTGACTTTATACGGCCTAGCCAGTGAATGCACTGTCATCGAGACGAACTGTTTCATGCTGCTATGTGTATTACCTATACCGATAATGTTCATGGTGGAATCCCAAGACTATGTTTTTTTGTGTTTTTGAGTGCTGCGAAGAGTTGTTTGACATTTGTCATAAACTATTTCCTGCGCGGTTGACTTAAAAATAGGTTTTATTTCTAGTATCGCAAACATTTCCTCATTTTTCACTCTAAATAAGTTGCTATACCTATCCTTCAGTATTTTCAGGGCTTCTTTATAGCTGTCGTTTACCATCGGTAGGTTTTTGATGAGTTCCAGTGGCTCATCGATGAGAAAGCTTCGCAGACAATACAACCTTTGGATACTTTGTAGCTTTTCGTTGTTGTGTATTACAGACGTGAAGAGTTCGATAAAGGGTTGGAAATATGCAAACTTTCCGCCGAATGTGTTGACCTTGAACTTGTTGAACGTTCTCGCAGGTTTTTCTGTGCAGGTTGACTCTTTTGTGGTCCTTATCATTTGTCTTATCTCCACTAGGCACGTTGTGTATTTTTCCTCCACCACCGTGTGGTCCTACTCCACTCCTCGCACTGCTATTTCCATACATAAATCCTCGTACTTGGCATCGTGCGACTTCATATCGACGGTGGAATGGCTAAATGACTGAAGCGACACATAGGTCGAAATGGAGTTATGGACATTGTTAGAATCAGTGTCGCAAGACGCGTCGAATGCACCCAATCTCAGCTCGATCATAGCAGTTTTTAATTTATGTTTTTGTATGGATAAAGTTGATTTTGATTTCATTTTCTCTTTCATTTAAACCATTTTAACCATAGCCTTTCACCAATCAGGTACCTTTAGATCATCATGCTTTTTTGCGAGCTTTAAAAAGGAAAACTGCAGCAAATAAGTCATTTAGCTTGATTTTATTTTAAAATGTAAGGATGGATAAGAAATTAGGTCCTTTTTCACTTTTGGCGATTTTTGTCGCATCAGTCATTTAGCCTGATTCTGTCTGGAAGTTAAAGTGACTGAAGCGACATCTAACTTTTCATCCATTTAAGTTAGTATCCATAACTATAAGCCCGACTATGCATAAAAAATATTTGTAGGGCTCTCATAGAACACTTCCTCGTGCTGCTTTATGATAAATGGTTACAAAAGTTTTTCCAAAATAAAAACTTTAAATGGCTCTCCTGTAAAGTATGTCTCAAAGTTTATGGTGCTTGGGAGTAAAGTTCAAGTTAAAAAAATTCTAATTTCTAATCCTCAGCTGATCCTTGAAGACCAGACTCTAGAGCTTGTTGACCAGGTCTGGAATCTGGGAATCATGTTTGACACTTACCTACGATTTGAAACTCATGTCCTCAATTTAGTGAAGAGTTGTATGTACCGTTTAAGGGTTTTGTACAAAATCCGTAGCCTTATCTGTGAAAGTGCACGTATTATTCTGTGCGAGTCACTGATTTTATCTGTACTCAACTACGGAGATATATTTTATGGTCCGCGTCTTCTATTGAAGACTCAGCGTTTACACCCTTCCAGTGTAGTGTTTAATGTCATCAAGTTTAAAAAACCTGAGTACCTTTTCCTAAAGTTAAAGGTGGCAACATCTCACCCCAGATACGGCATGAGGGATATTCGGGCACCTCTTGAAGGTCATATTCACCGCACAGGGGCATTTAGAGGTAGCTTCCGCTTCCAAGCTACCAAATGTTGGAATGATATTCCGCTGCACATAAGAAATCTGACCTCCAAATACACCTTCAAAACACATATCGACTAGACAGTGACTTCACGCACCTTAGCATTTGTGCAAACAATATCTATTAAAGTTGCAGACTCAGAAGTAAAATGTGTTGGCTCATTAACTACTTGTTTAAGATCCATAATGTCAGGAATTGTTGTAATTTTTTGGTATAGCAGTTAAGAGAATCGGTGAAGTTAATATTTGAATCTCCAATCAAAACTACATGATCATACCCAGCGAAACTCGTGATTGAGTCAGTAAGTGCATCAAAAAAGTCATCCACACCAACCCACTGAGGTCTATAAGCAGTCCCTATCACAACATGTTGACCATCAATTTTAGTTGATAGCCACATTTGTTCAATATCCGCAGTAGGATACTTTTCATACCGAACGCGCACATCTTGCTTAATGTAAAACGCCACTCCGCCCCTCCTCCTATGCGAGGGGGGGCATATGCTCGGGTCTAGGGGTACAGCGCAGATGATAGCCTGGGACGACAGGCGCTCGCGCTTGCTGATCGATAGGAAGCCATGTTTCGTTGATTGCAATAATGTCGGGGTTATTTTGAGTCATAGCGATTAAGAAATCGTTGTGTCTGGTATTCAAGGAACCTGCATTAAAAAGCCCTAACTTGAGGTATTTGTTGTTATACATTTTTAATGTTTATGGACAAAGAGGAGTGCAAAAGTGTGACAAATATACATTGCCCAATCAAAGAAGCAGCTATTTAAGCAGAAGCAGTTTACCTCGTAAAAAATATTTAATTTGGAAATTTAATTAGATTTTTATTTAGATTAAGAAAATTTTTTTGCCTAGCAAATGTTGAGGAAATAATTTTTATTATGATTCCGGCGAAGTTAATTAAATGAGTGTAAATCTGGCACAGGAATAGTAAATAAATAAATAAACTAAGTAGATAAAGGGATATACATTTTATATTAGTGTTTGTATTTGAAATGTCTTTATAGTAGTTTATATGACTAATACATAATGGAGGGCATTAAAACTCGAGAGTGGGTTTATGAAAGGAGCCGAAGGCGAGTTTCATAATAATATCACTCGAGGTTTTTAATGCCTAATTATGTACAGTTACATACACTAGTTTATCTACACACATATAATAAGCTCTCTCTGATGTGTTCAGGAAACGAATGTTTGACCGGCATTGTGGCATTGAGTTGTTTAGCTTGTTCTGTAGTACCAACTTCACAGAAAAAGTAGGCGGGCGTCGGCGTTCGAAATTTGAATGTCATAATATGTAGAAAATTTACACATTATGGTCATAATGTTCAATATTCAGATAAGAAATGAGTTTTTACAAAGTAGTTTAACATTATGCTGTACGCAACGTGCGGTTTTTGGACGCAGTAAAGAGGGTTTATGATACGTGTGTAGATATAAAATTAAAAAGAAAAATATAGTGAATATAATGAGATTTTGTGAGATGAGAGCGATATGAATGTAGATATCTTTGTAGTTAATTGATTACTGATAGTATAATGTGAGTGTGTTTTTGGTATGATTTAATTATGTGTGTTTAATATTACTATGTAAGGTAATTATTATTTAAGGTTGGGATGTTAGTGTTAGACGCGTAATCCAGCCAACATTCCGAAATTACAATTAAGTGACATTTGACTGATAAATCTATGTGTAAGGTCTCAAGACTTAGGAAATTACCGTTGACTGAGCGGATGTTGAGTGTCAGTATTTTTAGCTGATTGTCAGTGTGGGTGGAGTATAGTTAACAGTTTTCTGGGATAAATTTGACACATTGTGTTCGTTCAGACTATTAATTAGTGAGGTTACATTATTCGCTATTGGATAAAAGCTGAGTTCAGGAGGAGGACGTTTACAATAGTATGTTGAGTTGACTGAAAGGCATTTGCATAAATATGTATTTAGCATACGATATGACAGCTTAGAATCATAATAGGGTATGTTGCAGTGATTATTATATTATTTTCGCACAGTGTGCTTGGCTGTGAGTAGTCAGCTGTAGCAGTTAGGTATTTGTTATAATGAAGGTAGGTAATTAATGTATGTGAATATTGAATGTAAGGGTATTCAGTATTTTATTCAGTTCGTTTGTTTGTGTTATGTGTTGACAGTGTTTACAATTTAAGTTAGGCATTAAGGTAATAGGGTATGATTTTAAAGCTATTGTAAATAAAATATTATATGTAAAAAATCTAGTCACACGCTGATTGGCTTTATAAAGGGCTTTGTTTAATATTTATGCTTCGAAACGCACCTCCTCTTGTTGCGCGACTCGGAACCAAAACGGAACCGCAGCTGTCACTCGTACCAACGAGATAAAAAATTGGAGGTTATCTTTTCTCGTCGGGAGAAAAAACATGTCTGCTCAGGCGTCGGGCCATTGATTGTAATTCGGTGTAACAATCGTCTAATACAGGTGTCGAGCCTGGTCGGAGTGTAAATCTACCACATCGTCGGGAAATAAGTAGATTCGCGTCAGCGGTTAAGTGATCCGTGTTGTGATTGGACATCGTCGTATCGGACGGCGACTCCTCGTGTCGGCAGGCAGCACGCCGGCGACAGCGTCGGGCAGCGAATAGTGAGATTCATTCCCGATCCCACCCAAACTTGTGCCCTTATCCCGTATTCCTGCCTCGAATCGAGCTTTCGATTTCCGGTCTACGACGACAAGGTTTTCTCTCCCGTGCTGGCAAAAACCCAGCCCCTCAAGATTCCACGCCGTTCGGTTGAGGCGTGGAATTAATCATTTTGGTAGCAGAGCGCGGTTTCCTAGTGGGAAATCATCGATTCACGGTTGTAGGGTTGTTTTTTTGCCACATTGTAGTTGGGAGAAAAGAATATCTCAGATTGGCCGGCAAGTCGGCAATGAGTCTGTGGTCGGTACCACAATTAAAGTTCATTTTCGGTTAGTGAAAGTATAAGTGTCAATTTAGTTAACAATTATTATAAATTTGTAGTCGGAAACTACTGTTTGTGCGCATAAAAGATTTAACAGTCATTCTGCGAAGTAACTAGATTGTATTACTTGCGGTAGAACGTCGGGTTCTATAGTACTGCAGTGTTATTTCGGTTTACAGAGCAGGGTCAGGCTATTTAAGGGGTATTAAGCTGATTTTGCTGACCTCAGTTGAAGTGTGGGTCATATCGGAGGGGCCACTTCTAGAACGTCACAGCTTATTATTTTGTATTGTTTTCATAATCAAGTTTTGTGGGTTATTTTTGTATTGTGTTTTATGGTGGCATTCTCTTATTGCTTTAGAGTGTATATTTATAAGGTGTATGTCCACAGCGCGACCATATAAAATATTGTTTAGGATTTAATTGTTTTAGTGGTTGCCTTGATTTTTACAACTTAGTTTTAATTTCTGTGCCCAGCGCTGACGGGCAAGTGCTGGTCTCTGGCTGTGCTTAGTTCGGTAGTGAAGCATAGGACCAGAAACAATTGAATCGGTAACCATGGCAACTTCGCCCTTGACGGTACTGCGGTATGGTGTCCGTGAGGAGATGAGATGGCTCGCCCATACTCACAAGTATGTGGAGTGACCTGACATGGACGATGTCCTGCTCAAGCGTGTGGAGGACGCAATGACACGCGTCGGGAAGGTGTGTCGGCTGGCTGCGGAGGCTGAAGCCCTCGGGCTTACGGATGAGGCTTCGGTGGCTGCAGTGAAGCAGCTCTGCGCGGATGCTGACCAAGCGATGGAGTGCTTGGGCGACATCGAGCGTCGCGCGGAGAAAATTAAGCGGTCGCGACGGAATGACCGCGGGGAGGGTAGCGGAGACCCGCCCCCTAAGGGTGTTGTGGGACGGCTGCCACACCTGGAGATTCCGGCCTTCGGTGGGGCAATTGATGAGTGGCCGGCATTCATCAATTTGTTCGATAGTTTGGTCCACGGTCGGGACGACCTGGACAACGCCTACAAGTTGGCCCAACTATTGATGGCACTGCGGGGTGAACCGAAGGAGTTGGTCGGTCACCTAACGGTCACGGCAGGCAATTACGAGATAGCCCGGTCCATATTGTTTGACCGCTACCAGCACAAACGGCGGTTGGTTGATGCGCAGCTGGGGAAGCTGTTTAGCATCCCAAGAGTAACCCGGGATGTTGACATCCGGGTACAGGTGCTCAACCCTGTGCTGGTGGCCACTAAGGCTCTTCAGAACCTTGGTCTGCCGGTAGACCAATGGTCATATATCGTGTTGTATATGGTTTTGTCACAGTTGCCTGCAGCTGTTCAAAGTCGGTTTGAACAGCTGCATGGGGGCAGTAGCTCGGAACTGCCCACACTCGTCCAATTAACGGATTTTTCGGAGGGTGAATGCAGGCGATGCGACACATTGGATACGGAGGCCAGTGAGCAGCGCTAACCCGCGCGGATGCGGGAGGGGCCGCGCCCACCACCCCCACGGGGGGGTGGGCGGTCAAAACAATTTGGCGTTTTGAGTGCCGCGCCGTCGGGTGACGGCTGTGTGCACTGCCACAGTGCCGGTCATGAAGTGACCAGTTGCGCCAACTTTAAGGCGCTCGGTGTTGCTGCCCGCAGGAAGGTGGTCTTCCGCCACCGATTGTGTTTCGGTTGTTTGGGGCCGCACCCGCTGAGCGAGTGCTCACGCGCGTCCTCCTGTGAGTGGTGCGGTGGCAAGCACCACATCGTGTTGTACCTGAACCGGTCAGGCCTTTCGGACGGTCACCAGGGCCGGACTCAGGTTGGTCGGTCACAGGGCCCAACCAGGGCCGGACCCAGCCCCCCTCCGGGCAACGGGAGTCACCAACGGGGTGACTGGGGTACCCGGGGACGGGACCCCCCCGAGGAGAAGGGGGCAGCGCGAGGGGTAACAGGCGGGATAGCCGGGGTTCGGTCGCCACTGTCCAGGGTCAGCGAGGACTTCGGGCCGCTGGCTCACCGCGTGTTACGGGCGGGTGTCAGATGGCACCTATGAGTGGCGTGAAGGCTGGGAGCCCACCACCTTCTGCGCCACCCTGCCCGTCGCTCTGGGAGGCGAACAGGGAGGCGAACAGTCGGATGTCGCCCCCATTCCTAGAGCGCCCCAGGTTGGATCCGCTCTCCCCCCTCCATCCACGGTGGCCACCGGGCACACCGTTCACAGTCCGGTATGGTCGGGTACCGGGACAGCGAGGGGCCTATTATGCGGGTTGGGACCCCCTGATGTACATACGGTCTGATATGCCACCGGTGGCATATCAGCAGCCGAGTTACCAGGCCGACGGGGGTCCCAGCGGGTTCGGATCCCGCGGAGGTTCCCGCTAGGGACACGCCGCCCACTTACAGGGTGCCGCCACTCCACAGCCGGTCATGCTCTCCACCGCCTCGGTGATAGCGTGGAGTTCGGACGGCAAATCTCAAGTGGCACGAGCACTATTGGACTCGGGGGCCCAGGGGTGCTCAGTCTCGTGCAACCTTGTAAGGCGGTTGGGCATTTCGGTAAGGGAGTATCCAAATTCCATTCGGGGAATTGGGAACACGGAAGTCGGTTCCGTTAAGGGAGTATGTCGGATTACTCTCTCGTCACGGGTGGATTCATCGGTGAATCTGACGGTCACGGCATTAATCATGCCTAATGTGATGGGCTCACACCCTCACGTACGGTTGTCGCCCTCGGTGCGACAGTTGGTCGCTGGGTTGTCACTGGCTGACCCGGAGTTCGATATTCCGGGCCCAGTAGACATTTTATTGGGTGTCGATGCCTTGGGATACCTGTTAGTGCCAGGTGTCCACGTGTTGCAGGCGACTGGTCTGGTTTCGGTCAACACCAGACTGGGCCATGCGGTAATGGGTCCGGTCATGCCGGCTGCCCCACGCCTAGCGACTCGTAGTCCCTTATTCGGTTCTGTACTCTCGGAGGTGATACAGAAGTTTTGGGAGGTGGAGGAACCACCTACGGTCCGCCGGTTGGACCCGGTTGAAGAAGAGTGTGAACAGTTTTATCGGAACAATACTGGTCGCCTTCGGTCAGTTCGATTTCTCACACGTCTTCCATTTCGGAGTGATCGCCCACCGCTGGGCAGTTCACACCATGCAGCCGAGACGCGGCTTCTGTCGATGGAACGACGCATGAAGCGTGACGGGATTTTCCGGCGGAAATACGTCGATTTCATGCGGGAATACGAGTCGCTCGGCCACATGTCGGTTTCGGGTATCGACTTGAAGCGTGAAGACCACTGCTTCCTGCCCCATCACGCGGTCTTGAGGACCCCGGAGGGCAAAATACGGGTAGTGTTCGATGGATCGGCATCAACATCTAACGGCATGAACCTGAACCAGTGTTTGCATTCAGGGCCGAAGTTGAACCATGACATCGCGGATGTTATCACACGGTTCCGTCGACACAATGTTGTGTTTGTAGCTGACATCCGGATGATGTTTAGATAGACGGTCATTCACCATGACGATAGACGGTATCAGCTGATACTGTGGCGAGAGAGCCCAGATCAGCCCATTAGGGTGTACGAGCTGAACACCAACACGTACGGGCTACGGTCTAGTCCTTATTTGGCGATTCGCACTCTGCGGGAGTTAGCGGATCGAGAACGGTTAAATTTCCCTAGAGGAGCAGCGATCCTGGAGCAGGACCTCTACGTGGACGATATCTGTACCGGTGCAGATTCCGTAGAGGAGGCGCTCGCTCGACGGGACGAGCTAGTTGAGATCTTACGGGGTGGAGGTTACGAGCTCCGGAAATGGATGTCGAACTCTCCAGAGTTACTGACTGGTCTTCCGGATGACTACCAGCAGGATCCCCACATTTTTGAAAATTTGGAAAATCCAAATATGTTGTCGGTATTAGGCGTCCAGTACCAGCCGGTGTCAGACATGTTTTCGTATCGGGTCGAGTTGGACTCCCCGAAGGTCTGGACGAAACGGAACGTCCTTTCAACGGTGGCTAGGACATTTGATCCAAACGGGTGGATCACCCCAGTAACATTTCAGCTCAAGTGTTTTATGCAGCAATTGTGGTCTGCTGAGCTGAAATGGGACGACCCGATCGGCGGGTCATTGAGCTCAGAGTGGGACTCGTTCTTTTCGACCCTCCCTGGCATCAATCGGATTTCACTGCCACGGAGGTTGGTCCCCACCAAACGATACAACGCCACCCTGCATGGGTTTTGCGATGCCTCGGAGAAGGGCTACGAAGCTGCGGTATATCTGCGTACGGTTGACTCCTCGGGGGAGGTTGATGTGCGGTTGGTAATGGCCAAGAGCAAGGTTGCGCCGTTGCGCACTCGCCTGACCATTCCCAAGTTAGAGCTTTCGGGAGCGGCTCTCCTGACTCGTCTGCTCAACCACACGATGACGGTTCTTCGTGGGTCAATAGCGTTTTAAGATACGGTCTACGCTTGGACGGACAGCCAGATCGTGTTATGCTGGCTGAAGGCTTCAGTTCACAAGCTGGAGATTTTTGTGGCGAATCGGGTTTCGCAGATTTTGAATTCGGAGGTTCCCTTAATCTGGAGACATGTTCCAGGGGAAATGAACCCAGTAGACTGTGCGTCTCGTGGGTGTCACGCTCCGGAGTTGATTGGACATCCCTTGTGGTGGGGTCCAAAATGGTTGACTCAAGCTGAATCGGATTTGCCAATGAGTCCACGCGTTACCACGGCAAACGGCGCCTTGACAGTCGGTGTCTGTACGACGCAACCAGAGCCGGAAGAGGAGTTCAGCCTGCTGAAACGGTACAGCTCGCTCGACAAGCTGGTCAATGTGACCGCCTGGATCTGCCGATTTGCGCGGAATTGTCGGAATTCTGAGGCGCAACGAGTGCGGACACAGGTCCTGACACCACGGGAACGGAACCATACGTTGTTCGCATTGGTACGGAACGTGCAGACGGTGCACTTTAAGTCCGAATTGGACATTCTGAGACGCGGACGCGTCCAACTGAAGGGAGCTGTGGCTCGGCTCAACCCGTTTATTGACCCTCAAGGATTGCTGAGGGTAGGAGGTCGGCTGCGGAATGCCAACCTGCCTTATGCGGCTCGCCACCCGTTGTTACTCCCTAGGAAAGGGAAGTTGGTCGAACTGTTGATACAGGATCGACACATTCGGAATGGGCATATCGGATGCCACGCCTTGATGGCGTTTCTCCAGCGCGAGTTCTGGATTCTATCGGGAAGACGCTTAGTGCGTAGCGTCGTATTTCGGTGCCTGCCTTGTTATCGGGCCAAGGCGGCTACGATGCAGCCCCAGATGGGCGATTTGCCCTCGGATAGGGTTAACGAAATCCGGCCCTTTGCGGGTGTCGGAACGGATTTCGCGGGACCATTCATGGTCAAGTCTTCACAGCTACGGAACGCCAGATTAGTGAAGGCATACCTGTGCGTCTTCGTGTGCTTGGCCACGAAGGCAGTCCACTTGGAGGTGGTCAGTGTCCTCACTACAGAGGCATTTATCGCATGTCTAGATCGGTTCGTCTCACGAAGGGGCCTCCCGACATTAATCCGTTCGGACAACGGCACAAATTTTGTCGGAGCCAGGCGATATCTGCAGGAGGTCACTCAATTCCTGAACGGTAACCAGGATGCCATCGGTACGGCTTGCTCCCGACGAGGGATTGAATGGGTTTTCAGTCCGCCGGGATGTCCTCATTGGGGAGTAATATTTGAGGCTGTGGTTAAATCGGCTAAGTCGCACCTGACGAGGATCATCGGTGAGACCTCTCTACGCTTTGAAGAGCTTGCGACGCTGTTCTGTAAGATTGAAATGACACTGAACTCGCGTCCGTTGTGCCCGCTCAGTTCGGATCCAAATGATTTGGAAGCGTTGACTCCGGGTCACTTCCTGATAGGTCAGCCCCTTAACGCCCTGCCAGAATACCCATTCGGTGATGTTAAGTTAATTCGGTTAACTAGGTGGCAGATGTTGCAGCAGATGGCTCAAGATTTTTGGAAACGGTGGTCCCTTGAGTACTTGCACATCTTGCAGCAGCGCTTTAAGTGGACTGACCGGACGAGCCCCCCTCAAGTCGGTGATTTGGTGCTGATTAAGGATGCGAACCTGCCATCATTGAGATGGAGACGAGGACGGATCGTCAATTTGTACACGGGTCGGGATGGCACGCCCCGATCAGCAGAAGTCAAGGTGGGGGACTCGGTCCTCAAGAGAGCGGTCGCAACACTTTCTCGCCTTCCTATTGATTAGGGACAGGTTCAGGCCTGTCCGGGCGGGTGACTGTTTAATATTTATGCCTCGGAACGCACCTCCTCTTGTTGCGCGACTCGGAACCAAAACGGAACCGCAGCTGTCACTCGTACCAACGAGATAAAAAATTGGAGGTTATCTTTTCTCGTCGGGAGAAAAAACATGTCTGCTCAGGCGTCGGGCCATTGATTGTAATTCGGTGTAACAATCGTCTAATACAGGTGTCGAGCCTGGTCGGAGTGTAAATCTACCACATCGTCGGGAAATAAGTAGATTCGCGTCAGCGGTTAAGTGATCCGTGTTGTGATTGGACATCGTCGTATCGGACGGCGACTCCTCGTGTCGGCAGGCAGCACGCCGGCGACAGCGTCGGGCAGCGAATAGTGAGATTCATTCCCGATCCCACCCAAACTTGTGCCCTTATCCCGTATTCCTGCCTCGAATCGAGCTTTCGATTTCCGGTCTACGACGACAAGGTAAGGTAACAATCAAGATTTTCTCTCCCGTGCTGGCAAAAACCCAGCTCCGCAAGATTCCACGCCGTTCGGTTGAGGCGTGGAATTAATCAGGCTTGAAGCTGAGATTCCGTTTTGATGACAATATGCGAGCTTTCGCTCTTTTCCCTAAGAAGTATTTGTCTATTTGAAATCCAGAAAAAGGCGTAATGTTGTTGTATAGCAAAGTTGCGAGCGAGATAATGTAGCTTGTTGTCGGCTGGAGTTAGCTGTTCCGAGACATATATTGGAGTTTTTTCTCCTGTTAGTCCTAAGTGTGATGGATTAGTTTAGCTTATCTTGTTCCTTTTTCTCTTTGTTATTGTGCTTTACGCGTTGCAGGAACTCAGGAATTCGATAATTATCGAAGAGTTTTTGCTATCTTCATTTGATGGGAGACGAGTCGCATCATGAATATCAGCGTTTTTCAAGCTTACATCTAGGTTTTGGAGAGCTCCTGCACCAATTGATAAAGTTTATCCTTTGACTCTCTAGACTTCTTAGGGACTTTACATAATTCAATCAATTTTTTTGTCAGATGAATATCAAAAATATCAACTCTCCTGAATTGCCGTGATTTTCTGAGCTATGGAAATGCACTCTTTGTCAAGTTTAACGACATTTGTCTCAAATCAGACGCAATTTGATCAGACAAGACGTTTAGCGCTTTTTTGATGTCGGAGTTCGTTTTATCGATTTTTGTATTTTGTGTCTTTATAATAATAATAATAATTATAATAATAATCTTTATTTCAGGTTATCAAAAACCCATATATATAAATACCTTACCTTTACAACTAGAAATACATCATTTATTATAAAAAACACACAAAATATTATCATTATTATCTAACCTAGCTAGGGATTTTGTTCTTCATTCTCGCTTCCCTAAAGCGACGGTAAACGATGCCCTCCGGCCAGTAATCTTTGGCCAGGAACATCGTCTTGAGGTCCACCGGCACCCGAAGTTTGAAGGACAGGAACTCCTTGGGTCTTTTTGACTCCAAAACCTCTATCTGTACCTTCGCCTACTTGAGACCAGACGGTGGATTATTCTTCAGCTTTTCCAGGATGTGACGCTCAACGTCCAAGCAAATCATTTTCAGATCGATCCTGGAAATGTAAATCTGAGCGGTAGGAGCGGCAGCTTTCAGGCTGCATTCACCGGCGGGGGCTGTGCCACGCTGATTGCTGCTGCGTCTGGAGCGGCGCTTCCTATTTTGGACCAGGATAAAGCCTTCCCCATCGACGGTCTTATTTAGCGGGCCACGGGCGGGCCTGACCAGCGTCGCGCGCGGCGCAGCTTGCAGCTTCTGTTGTTTGGCAGCGGGTGGTGCGGGGCGTGAGCGGCGGCATCAGGCACGGCGGGACACAGCAGCATACGAGTCCTTCTGGGGTATACCAGAAAAAACCGCATAAGTTGCTGGTCGAGTCGGCTTCGTGACGTCACGAGGCGAGGCGGTATTTGTCAGCGCGGGCTGGACGACCCGCGTTACTAGGTTAGTTGCAGTAATGGCATTTTTGCTGACCGGCGTAATGTTGTCACGCGCGTCGGCGATCTGCTGCGTCGGCAGCGAGGTATCAGTCTGACGCAATGCCGATAATTCACGTTTGAGGTCAGCACAGATGCCTTCCAAAACTTGCCTCTGATTTTGGTGACATCGGCCTGCAGCCGCACGATGTCCTTCAGCAGCCGCGTGACGTCGACGTGGTCGCCGGCGGAAGCTTGTTGAGGTCCCGGGCCACGTAGGTGGAAACGTCGTTGGGTTCGGTCTCCTTGAACACCCGGAAGATGTCCCGGAAATCCTTTTTCTCGTTAGCACCCTTCCGAGCCACGAGGCGTACGGTGGTGATGGCGGTTTCGTGCAGCACGGTCTTGGCGGCGGCGATCTCAGCCTCTTTGATTCTGGTCGAGTAGATCTGATCCAGGGAGAGCTCGTCCATCACGTCCAGCTTCTGTTTCACGAAGGCGAGGAGCTCGTTCAATAAGATGGTGTCCGTGCGCTTGGCTTGTAAAGCGCACGGACACCATCTTGTCGCTGTGTTACAGGGCATCGTTGCGGACGCTGCTAGGAAGCGTCTGTACGTGCCGGTATCGTAGTTGCAACTGATTTATTTTGAACTTATTTTCCAGTGCGTCTAATCTGGTTGATTGGGATTCCTCCAGGGTTTCTAATCTGTTTGAATGCACCGTGATGAAGTGTGATGTCATATGCTTGATATACGCCTTAAAGTAATGACTTTAAGGCGTATATCAAGCATACACAGCCCTAGAACTCGATGGAGTTCTAGGGCACTGTTATTCCCGATAGTATGTGGCCTTTTTGCCCTTTGCGTTATATTTTCCGACGAACACAATTTAACTGAGTAGTGCTCAGCTTGCTGCATTGCCGGTAGGTCTGATTCAGACTGGGATAGGTTTAGAGGTGGAGATCGTAGAACTTTCGCCATGGTAGCAGTTATAAGCATGGAACGGTGAGGTTTATCGCTTTTGTAGATAAAGCACGTTGCGCTTTAGTATGAAGCGATCGGTATTTGCAGTCCTTGCTAGTATAGTAGCCCCGATGATTGATGTTAGTTAGTTTCAAAGTCACGAGAACAGGTTTCAACCAGAGTGCCTTGACAGGCAGACGAAGTGCGAGCAGGATCAAAATTGGGTCGTCTCGTACTAGCGCGGGGTCGAGGGAAGGGGGAAGTGCAGGCTCTCTTCTCTTGTCAGTTTGCGAGGGAGAGGTGAAATATAAGAATTGTTCTTTTCTTTTTCCCGCGTTCAGGTAAAGCTGGTTTGGTCACAGGTGTCAGGTGAATTAACAAGTGGGAATTTTTAATGAAAATACAATCTTATGGACGGAAATTAGACCTATGCTAATAGGGATCACGTTCTATAATTACGTAACAACTTTAAATAATTTCTTGGAGAACCAAATGCGCGTCGACTAGTGAACAGAGGTGGTCATTATAACGAAAACGTAGTATAAAGCATGCCATTAAAAATAATTAATAGCACTGCTATTGACAAATTAAACAAACTGCTATATGCTAAAATGCTATAATGCGCTTTTTTCACGTTACTTTGCCGCTTCGCAGTTCAGTTCAACACCTGACACCTGTTTTAGCTAGAACCAATAAAAAATACATAACAGGTGTTTGTTTTATTGATTTTAGTGCATCACTGATTTCCGTTGCGTAATTACGTAAATTGCGCAGCGTGCGATTGAATTCTCTCGATAAATAAAAAAAAACAGAGGGCGCCACCGCAACGTATACATTGAGTTATAGCAGCTCCTCAACGAATAATTGTATAATAAATAATAAAACAGTAAATAAGTGCAATATTCCTACAAAATATGAAGACCAGTGGAAAACTTTACAGTTGGTGACAAAATCAGTGGAAAAATCAGTGAAAATAGCGAGAACTTAGCAAAATACTAGTGGAGTGACGGTTATTTGAAGAGAACAAAGACCAAAATTCAAAGTGCTTTCCCGGACATATTATTGACCAACAAAAAAGAGTGCGCAGTTGAAGAGTGAGTACAAAGTGTCCCTCATCTACCCCTCATAAGATCTCAAGAATTAATACCCATTTTAACAATAAAATATCCCTTGAAGTAATAACGAAATCAACTAGCGACATCTAGTGGGGAAAGACTCTTAGCGACACCTAGCGACAGTTACAAGAACTACGCTATAGCTCCAAAGAATGCTTACCTAACAAATTATCTACAGTTCTACATATCAACACAACAGAGGGCGTTAGTAGACAATAATTATACACCTAGAGATAGGAGATAGAGCCATCCAGAAATATAGAGTCTGTAGATGAAAATTAAAATTAATAATATCAACTATGGAGACGAATAATGATAATAGTTTGAACATTACTTCACATGTTAATACGCAGGATAGGCGAAAACGACAGACAAGCATGAGTACCGTCGATTTAACAGAAAAAAGCCTGTTCCTGAATTCCACACTGCTCGATAACACACTGAGCCATAGCTTGCCTAATATTTCAATATGTGACAAATCACAAGTAATTGAACTTCAGAACCAAATGGATGAAATAAGAACAAGCCTACAGAGTGCTAATGAAGAAATCTCCAAACTTGTAATGGAAGTGTGTGATATGAAAAGCGAAAATGACAAACTAAAACGAAGTATTGAAATGTACAAGAAAATCACTAGTAATGATCTACTCAACGAAAGTACCATGAAAACACCAAGGAGAGCCTCTATGTCTTTTCCGTTCAAGCCAACATATAGAACAATAAGCAGGCAATCGAGTATCACACGAGGCTTGAACAAACAATACACGCAATCAGTATGTAGAGCACTCGAAAAGTCCTTCACAGAAACATCGAAAGAAAATGAAGCCATATGCCAACATGAACCACATGCAGACAATAATAATACCAGGACACCATCATCAAGAGCCACCACCGCTGACGTCACAAGTGAATCGAAAAAGCGAAAGATTCTCATCTTGGCTGATGGTCAAGGGCGCTACTTACGAAGCCTATTAGAAGAACAGTTCGGACGCGATTTTTCCGTCATATGCTACAGAAAACCAGGAGCATCATTGGAAGAAATTCTTAAATCAGAAAGAGACCAGATCTCTATGATGACAAAAAAGGACTACATAATTGTACTAGGAGGAAGCAATGACAAGAATCCATATAGATACCAGTTTGGGCTTCAATGCTGGCTCGGTGCGGTCACTAATACAAACGTGATGGCCTGTGAAATACCTCATAACACTAATCTTAACATCAAAAAACTGAATTATGAACTCAGGTTCATATGTAGTCAGCATGAAAACCTATCATTCATAGACATGGACTTCACGGACAATAGTTACAGGCCGAGCCAAATATCTGTCAACATGAAAATGTGTAAATTAATTTTAAGGGAGATATTGAGATTAGAATACAGAAGAAAGTTTATAGAATACAATGACATAATAAAACACACAACAGGAACTGACAAATCAACGCAGACAGAAAATGTAGAGGCTGTGATTCAAAAAGAAGTCACGGAGAGTTGTGTTCTGTCAACTAATACAGCCGAAAATGCAATAACTATGAATAGAGACAAACAAAATTTTAGTAATAAGGATCTTTTTCGTATTTAATGAAATATGTGTGATGCATCAAAATATAAATGGACTGATAACTAAATCGGACGAGCTAATGGTACATTTAGAGGAACTGAATAATAGGAATAAAAATGTCGATGTAATATGTATAACTGAACACAATATGATAGATACTGACTGGAATACACTCAACATTTATAACTTCAAACTAGCATCATGCTATAGTAGGAAAACACGTAATGGTGGCTCTTGTATATTAATAAAAAATACTCTACAATTCAAGGAGATAAATAACATTCAGAAACACAACATACCAAATGTCTTTGAATGTAGCGGTGTAGAACTAATGGACCAAAAAATTATTGTAATATGTGTTTATAGAGTTCCTAGATACGATAACAAGACATTTGAGACATTCTTTTGTAAACTAAATGACCTGCTTCATGATTTTTTATATGATAGAAACAGAAACATCATATTATGTGGGGATTTTAATAATGATCTACTTAGGAAAACCAAGAACAGCATAAGATTCGAGCAATTGGCATTGCGATTTAATTTGAAAATAGAAATAAGACAGCCAACCAGACCAGCTAGCTCTACATGTCTTGACAATATACTCCACAATATTAGAGGATGTAAAAGTGAGGTTTTGGAATTCGCTTTATCGGATCACTCTGCTCAAATACTACAGTGCCCCGTTAAGAAAAGTTACACAACAAAACACTGGTATATACAAAAGCGTGACTACTGCAAAGAAAATATGACGATGTTTGCTAAACATTTAAACTCACTATCCTTCAGTCAAGTATACGAAGCAGACGACCCGAATTATGCATTTTCTGAGTTTTTTAATTGGTTTATTTTGCTGTATAAATTATGTTTTCCGGTGATAAAAGTAAAAATCTCTCTATTGAGGAAACCCAAATGGATCTCAAAAGGAATTAGACTATGTTGTAAGCGTAAAAGAGAGTTACTCTGGAAATACAGAGTATGTCGTACAGCAGAAAATAAAAATATATTTATTCAGTATGCAAATAGACTAAAAAAGGTAATAAAATTGACACAAAAAACGCAAAATAACTATAGAATAATAAATGCTGAGAATAAATGTAAAGAAAGCTGGGACATAATAAAGAAATGCCAAGCAAACATGCCAAAAGAATATATAGAAAAAGTTATGAGAGACGGTAAAATGATTACTGAACCAAAGGACATTGCAGAAACATTCAATAATTTCTTTATAGACATGACAAATAATAATAATAATTTAAATACAAATAATAATATGACATGTAATAATTCTATTTATAATCTGACAAATAACTATAATTCTATATTTCTAAATCCAGTCACATCATCTGACATATCACAAATAATTATATCATTGAAAAATACTAATAGTACAGGCTATGATGAGATTAACACGAAGGTTGTCAAATATGTGGTGCTTGTTATCTCACCAATACTGTCTCACATCATTAATAAATGTATGGAGTATGGCCAGTTTCCCAATGAATTAAAAACTGCCGTAGTTAAACCATTATTCAAAAAGGATGATAAGCTTAACATTAATAATTACAGACCAGTTGCATTAATACCAGTGTTTGCAAAAATATTTGAAAAAGTTATGTACGGAAATATATACTCATATTTTGAAAAGTACAATCTATTTGCCCCAGAACAAAAAGGATTTAGAAAAAACCAAACTATTAATATGGCAATTTATGAATTTATGGTTAAAATAGTAACAAATATTGATAAAAGAAATCCAGTAGTAGCCATCTTTATGGACATGACCAAAGCCTTTGATTTCGTGAACCATTCAATTCTTATCAATAAACTGTTAAGTTACGGAATTCGAGGTAACGCGATTGAACTTATCAAATCATACATGGATAAAAGGCAACAGATGACACAAATCAATAAAATATGTATCAACTCAAAAATTGAGGAATCATACTTATCTCAAAGTAGAGAGTTAAAAAGAGGAGTACCACAGGGCAGTGTGATGGGACCCCTGCTATTTTTGACATATATAAATGACTTGCCCCAAGTAGTTCATCATCCCATGGTGTTATTTGCAGATGACAGTACAGTCACCATATCATGTGAAGATCCAAATAATTTGGAAATCGAAATTAATGAGGCTATACATAAAATAATACAATGGCTTCATTGCAATGACTTAGTAATAAATATTGACAAAACAAAAATAATGACATTCAAAAATAATAATCAGACATCAACAGTTAACTTTGACATAAATTATTCAGGAAAAAACATTGAACAAACGAAAGTCACAAAATTTCTAGGAATACATATAGATAATGACTTGAAATGGCAGTCACAAATTGAAAATACATGTAAAAAACTTAATAAGTACACCTATGTCCTATATAAACTATCTAAAACTGTACGTGAAGAAACGGTGCTACTAGCTTATAACGCTTATGTCGACTCAGTTTTGAGATTTGGCATAATTTTCTGGGGAAATGCGACAGGTAAAGAAAAAGTGCTTATATCGCAAAAAAGGTGTATTAGATCTATATGTGGGATTCGTAGAACGGATAGCTGTAAACCACACTTTAAACGGCTGAATATACTGACATTTCCATCACTATATATCTACGAAGTAGCCATCTTTGTCAAAACAAACACTAACATATTTACAAAGTATACCAGTAAACGTAACCAGTCAAAAATTGCTATGCCCAGTCATAAAACTGCTCTATTTAAGAACAGTATACTCGGCATGACGCGTACCATTTTTAATCGTTTGCCGGAAGATATACGTAGCATGGACAATATTCTAAAATTTAAGAAAGAACTAAGGAAACTACTAGTTAATAAGGTATACTACTCAATAACAGAATATTTGCATGACACCACACTAAACACACAACAACACTAGTATAGTTCGTACGTTACCCGTCCGGTTGCATCAATCCAGGTATATTTTATCTTGCAGTAATATAAAATTGACCTACATCTTAAATTTAATAATTTTGCATGAATAAATAATATTTGTATGCCATTGGCCAGACATAGAGATCCTACTATACCTACTTTAAAATCTATACATACTGTACCTATGTTTAACAAATAAAGCTTTGAATCTTTGAATCTTTGAAAAAGTTTTAAAAGATTTAGATCTGGACTACTCTAGCTAGAGATAAGTGTATCGTATAGTATGTTCATAATAGTATGTGTATAGTGTTAATTAGTGTATAGGATTAAGTGCAGTGAATACTACGAAAAAGCTACAACGGCAAGTGCGAAAATTATTTTCGTTAGTTTCAGTTTCAGTTTATTTATTCTTCAAACAATTTACATTGTATTAGAAAATCAAATCTTAATATTAACTTATAAATAACTTATATTAAGGTGTCAATGAAGAAAATAATCATCTAGTGAATACAGACAGACAGAGCAAGAATTTTTTCAGCTTAGTTTTAAAAATACCAGTTGTGTCAATCATCTTCAAACCTAAAGGCAACACATTGTAAAATCTAACAGCTTGGTAGCGGGCACTATGTTCCACAACTTTCAAAGAGGGGGTCACAGTATTGATGCGGACATCTTTACGCCTCGTATTTAACCTCCGAACTTTCTCATCTGGAGTTTCTAGCCTAGTGATCTGTTTGGAAAAATCGGTTAATAATACGTATATGTATAAAGAAGGAACGGTCAATACACCCAGCCTAGCGAAATGATCCTTGCAAGATATCCATGGTGGAAGTCTTAAAATGGTGCGTATTGCCCTTTTTTGCAAGACAAACGCTTTTGAGAGGATGTACATGTAGCTGTTACCCCAAAATGTTATGCTATAACGTAGTCTGGACGTAATTAACAGTTAGAAGATGTTCCTGTGCTACTTCCTCCCTTAAACTTCTAAGTGCATAGCAGGCCGAGCTTATGCTATTATTAATCGCGTTTAGTTCCGGTTTCCAATTTAAACATGAGTCAAGTCTAACACCTAAAAACTTCACCTCCTCAACTTGCGCGATAGAGGTTCCATTTATAGAAATCTGTAGTGTATCATTATTTCCTGCTGTAGCTTTGAACAACATCACATTAGTTTTGTTTGTATTTAATTTGAGATTGTTGGATATAAACCAATCATGTGATGTCAGATAAATATGAATATCATCACATAAACGTCACGTGTTTTCGAGGGTAGATTTGAACAATAACGTTATTTTGCATCTCTTCAGTTTTAATTAATTATAATACTTTATCCTACATTTCAAATTAAACCAATACAATCACATAAAGTTTAACAAGTGAAGAATGTGCTGAATTGTTTTCATAAGGATCTGGACCTTATTTACTACATAATTTGATATACGGCAGTTAACAGTAATAGTGACACATTCAAAGCCCCCAAGGTACACCCGACAGGACGCCTCTTAGCACTGGAGTGAGGCAGTGAGTTAGTGCCTACTACATAGTGTTTCGTAGAGCGAGAGAGAGACCTAAAATCTAGACTTCATAACCAACTACGCCATCTATCGGTCTTGGCGGGACTTGCAAATAGGCGCCATCTTGTTCATAAGGCGCTCAACTACAAGTATCGATCGCGTTTGCCGAGCAATGAAATTTGGAGTTTGCGGCACGAACTAACCACGATTGCACGATAGAGGGAGCAACGAGTATATAAAGCTGCCAATATGATGTTATGCAAAGTGTGCTCGGGAAAGCTTTTTGACATAGAACTTCTTCAATGCGACTCTTGTAAAAGCATTTAGCACCATAATTGTGTAAATATAACGACAGCAAAGTACATGGCCGACTACGTCACCCAAAAAAATATTTACTTTTGTGATGAGTGCAGAGGGCTTCCAGTGGACTCAGACTCATCTTGAACATCTAAACAGGAACATTGTTATGTGACGCAAAGAAAACTTAGTCGTAATATAGGGTGTGATGAGTCTGCCTTAAATTTATCATGCATCATCCTACCGACTACACTGGCCCACAATAATAGCCAGGACCTAGAAGTTGTGAAATGCGAAAATGAGAGACTGAAACTTGAAATAGAGACTGCGCATGCTGAAATTTGGGTGGATAACAGTTGCTCGCGTCCGTAGGTCATACCGACAGATACCCTACACGTGTCCCCCGGGTGGTGCCAAATGAGCAGCAATGCCGAGCCTCAGGCGGCGGTTAATATCCTGACCCTCCCCGAGAGGAAGCGGCCTCCAGCGACCGTGAGGACTAAATACCCTCTAAAAGAACTGACTCACCAACCCGCCTTGCTAGCGTGGTGAGCTTAAAGCAAAAGTTCCCCCATGGAAAGTCCCAATAAACCCCGGCCCCTAGTCCCCAGCGGCTCCACTATTCCTGGCTACGACAGCGGTCACGGTAACGGTGGAGCAAGGGGTGCTAAGAATCCCTGGAAGAGATCCGGCTGTCACACCAACCTACTACTGGCTACATATAATACACGGACAATGAGATTGCAAGCGAAGCTGGAGGAATTTGAAAGGGAAATAACCAACATAAAGTGGGATATCATTGGTCTATGCGAAGTCAGGAGACGCGGAGAAGACACCATAAAACTGAACTCAGGTAACATGTTGTATTACCGAGGGGAAGAAAATAAGTCGACAGGTGGTGTGGGCTTCTTAATAAATAAGAAACTAACAAATAATATAATTACAGTCAGCAGTATTCCTACTCGGGTAGCCTATGTCATTATAAGATTAAGCAAACGATACACCCTAAGAATCATCCAAGGGTACGCACCTACAACAGACTACAATGACGAAGAAGTGAAGGCTTTCTATGATGACATCACAAAGGCTCTAAACACTGGAAAAAAAACACAGTTCAATATCATAATGGGTGACTTCAACGCCAAGATAGGCATGAATACGGATGAAGAAGCATGTGTCGGAAAACACGGGTACGGAACAAGAAACGACCGCGGCCAGACTCTGGTTGACTACCTGGAGACCAATAAGTTCTTCGCCATGAACACTTTCTTCAAGAAGAAACCACAAAGAAAGTGGACATGGATTAGTCCAGACGGCAAAACTAAGAACGAAATTGACTTCATCTGTGCTGACAAGAAACAAATAATCACAGATGTTACAGTCCTCAACACCTTAAAAGGAAGTGACCACAGAATGGTACGCGCCAACTTCAGGATTAATACCAGATTTGAGAGAACTAACCTTCTGAAGAAACCGTTAGCCCAACTCGAGCTTCCCAACGACATCCATGAAGAATTCACAAGAGTGCTACTGACAACGCTTAGAAGAACCGATGCCGAATACTTCGAACAAGACATAGACGCTAAATACAGCCAATTCGTCGACACTATCACCAAAACGGCGAAAGATACATTTGGAAGAAAGGCCCAATCAAAGAACGTATTGTCCCCAGGGACGGAACTAATGCTAGTAGAACGCCGCAACTTACCAGCTGACCAGTTCAACTCACAAGGACATCGCGAGCTAAACAGGAAGATATCCAAAGCGATACGCTGCGACATCCGAAAGAGCAACACTGAGAAAATCGAGCGTCTTATAGAGAAACACAGAGGTCCTAAGATTTTCAACAGAGTCACAACTAATGGCATCAGCCAACTGACAAAACTGGAAAACGAAAATGGAGAGACAACCACTGAGACATCCGAGGTCCTCGACATCATTTCCAAATTCTACGAGAAGCTATACACATCGAACATGCTTCAACCAACATCTGTGGATACGAAAGACAAACGCGTACCGTTAAGAAGGCACTATACTGAAGACTTGCCCGAAATCAGCTCATATGAGATTAAGATGGCATTGAAAAAGCTTAAGAAGTATAAAGCCCCAGGAGACGACGGGATAACCACGGAGCTACTAAAGGCAGGAGGACGCGCAGTGCTAAAAGAGCTACGATGGCTTTTCAACGAAGCTCTCTTCACGGGAGAAGTACCAACCAAGTGGCGCAACAGTATTGTCGTTCTCTTCCACAAAAAAGGTTCAAAAACCAACCTGAAAAACTACCACCCAATATCACTGCTCAGTCAGGTGTATAAAGTGTTCTCTCGTGTCATAACGACAAGAATCACTTCTCGACTTGACGAGTACCAACCAAGGGAGCAAGCGGGGTTCAGGGGAGGTTTTGGTACCATTGACCACATATTCACGATAAGGCAAGTGATACAGAAGACGCAAGAATACAACAAACCACTTTACCTTGCCTTTATCGACTATGAGAAAGCGTTCGACTCCGTGGAACACTGGGCTGTTGTGCAGTCTCTGCAGCGATTTCAGGTCGACCAGCGATACATCCAGCTTCTGACGAGCCTCTACAATTCTGCTACGATGACAGTGCAAATACAAGGCTCCACAACGACTGTTCCAGTCAAAAGAGGCGTACGCCAAGGAGATGTCATATCTCCGAAGCTCTTCACTAACGCACTAGAAGATATCTTCAAAACCCTTGACTGGGACGGTCTGGGTATAAATGTGGATGGAGAGCACCTGAATCACCTCCGATTTGCAGACGACATCGTCGTACTGGCTGAAACCCCCACAGAACTGGGAAAGATGCTCAACGATCTGTGCCACGCATCTATCCGGGTAGGTCTTAAAATGAATTCGGACAAGACTAAGGTTATGGGCACGACCGATATGTCCCAAGATCCGATCACAGTAGACGGCCGAGTGATGGAGCAAGTGGAGGAGTATAACTACCTAGGGCAGATCATCAGACTGGGACGGGACTCGCTGGATCGCGAGATTGACCGAAGAATCAAGCTTTCTTGGGGAGCATTCGGAAAGCTCAAGGACGTCTTCCACTCCAGGATCCCTCAATTGCTGAAGACTAGAGTCTATAACCAGTGTGTTCTCCCGGTGATGACTTACGCTTGCGAGACATGGACGCTTACTGCCGGGATGATGAACAAACTTAGAGTCACACAAAGAGCGATGGAAAGGTCGATGCTCGCAGTGTCCCGCCGCGACATGATAAGAAACGAGCTCATCCGCCAACGCACTAAAGTTACCGATATAGGAAAACGATTCGCGCGACTTAAATGTTAATGGGCTGGACACATCTGTCGCAGAAATGACGAAAGATGGAGCTCTAAAGTTTTGTTCTGGAGACCCCGCACAGGAAAAAGAAGCGTTGGAAGACCTGCGACACGGTGGTCCGACGACATAAAGATTACGGCCGGCCTATCCTGGACGAGAATGGTCGCGGACCGCACAAGATGGAGGACAACTGGGGAGGCATATGTCCAACGGTGGATGGTGAAATGCTGAAGAAGAAGAAGAATAAGATGCTGAAATTTAAAAATTAAGCACTGCCAATTTTTCTCTACATAGAGAGAACAAGGAGCACCTGAAAAAGATCAAGGTTCTCAAATCCGTGGGTTTAGGAGATATGCACATGGGAAAAACATCATCACCCATAAAACTGGTATCCCCCAAGTACCGCCGAATATGTAGTGGTTCATTAAAACCTGACTTTCCCGTACTTCACAGCGAGATCTCAAGAATAATGTCATACAGCACATCAACGCAAACACAATTCTAGCACCCAGAACTTACCCCAATCGAACGAAACAAAAGTGCTAGCACGGATTTCACGGACTTCTTCAGGCACCTGGGGCCAAAGCCAACTTTCCACCAGATCACTTTAAACATAGAAAAACATGCAACCCTCCAATCAAGAAGCAGCTCCACCACATCGGAACGAGATGTAGATATTTGAAAACTAGACTATATAAAAGTAAACACAAAGCAAGTTCGACTCTACGCTGATGAGAGAGAAAGAGGATTAAGATCCAGTCCACAGAATTTATTGGGAGATGGATATAGAGTCACATCGTCGATCAAGCCGCACGCACCTCTAGCCGAAATTCTGAGTTCATGCCAATCGGACTGCAAGGAGTTTACGGACCGGGACTTTGTAATAATTCTGGCGGGTTCAAATGATTGTGACGTTTTGTGCCTAAAACCAACCCTGTATTGTTGTTTGAGTGCCCTTAAACATACCAACATAGTATTGTGCAATGTTGGTCTAGCTAGGTATTTAAATGAACACATGTTAAATCAATACCTAGAACACGTAAGCTCTCGTTTATCTCATGTTGTGCTTTTGGATGTCTACGATGGCAAAATAGGCTTTTTAGTAAAGAGTTCGGATGTAGATACCTGCACAGAGAGATTCTGCGTCTCAATCATAAAAAGAAGTTTTAATGCTACCACAGTAACCCAGAATGCGAGACTAGCTCGGGAAGAACGAAATTTTTGAATCCATTGATTGTTAAAAATGTAAAAAATGTAGAGACGCAAACTTACTTTGAAAAGAGAACTACTCTTAAAAATTCTCAAAATAAGGAGACACAGACAGGCTGCACAAACAGTACATTTCACCAAGAAACGCAGACAGACGAAACATGTTTTCGTCAATAGCGTAAATTATGTATATCTTCTCTATCAGAATGTTTGTGGTGTTACGGGAAAAAAAGATGAAATTGAATTATTCCTCCACGAACATAATGTCAAACCTATTTTTTTTTCATATGCGAGCATTTTCCTAATAAAGGCAATGCACTGATTTTCAATCATACAGATTGCAAAATGGTATCCTACAATACGAGGACTAATAAAAAAGAGGTGGTTCACTTATATTGGCACAAAAGGAAAGAAAGATAGAGAAATTGTTGTAAAATGTACAAGATGAATAGTTTTTAAATTTGTGGTGTTAGGGACATTGGTACCGGCATTAACATTATATGTATCTGTAGAGCCCCGGACAGCAATAAAACCAAAACCTTTGGTTAATTCATTATCAGCTTAGAATCTTTACTGGGAACTATATTTAACAAAAAGTGTTTGATAGTTGGTGATTTTAATGTAGATTTTCTATCGAATAGCAAACAAAAATCAAACTTCGGACATTGTTATCCTGTTACAATTTTAGACACTTGGTTAATACTCTTACGTTTATGCGTAATGATTTTCAGTCGTGCATTGATAATATTTTTACAAATACCTCTATAGAGGACTTGAGGATGGTTGACGTATATTTCAATTGACTAGGCGATGGTCATGCGTTATTATCATGTCCGATAGTTACCAAAGCTATAGAAAAGAAGGAAGAAGTATTTTTTACAGAAAGAAGAAGTTTTTCTAATAAAAATAAAGCACTTTTTCGTAAGCAATTGGAGTATATAGTCTATAAATACTTTTCAATCCAAGTTGACCCAACTCTTTAAGTATAGTTTTAAAAAAGTCAAAAGGAAGGTAAATGTAAAAAAGTTAATTAAATAAATTGGGTAACAAAGGGAATACGGACTTCAAGTATAATGAAACGCGTTTTGACTAATTTAAATCTACAATCTGACATTTCAATTATAAATTACAAGATGACATATATAAGACTTTATCGCAAGGTGATTCGCAATATGAAAAAGCTGACAATGGCTAAAGAATTAGCTTCAGCGAACAACAGTAGCAAGGCAATCTGGAGGATTATTAATAGGCATAGAAATAAGAGCGATACTAAAACAGATAATATAATTTTAAAATGTGACAACAGAATAAAAACTGATCCAAAAGATATTGTAGATGGTTTTTCAGATCATTTTAATTAAGGAATCGGGAATGTTTTAGTGGACCCACATTTTGCTATATGTGTATTAAAAGAAAATGTTAATATGGTGGAAAATTATATGGAATATAGAGCGTTTACTCAGTGTGAGATACAAAAGTTAGTGCTCTCCATGGAAAATAAGAAATCTTCGGGTTGGGATGAAACAACTATAAGCTTATTTAAGGACAACATAGATTTGCTAGGACTGTCCCTCACACATCTGTTTAATTTATGTGTTGACAACGAGATTTTTCCGGAACAACTTAAGTTAGCAAAAGTAATATCATTTCTCAAGAAGAGGTCTAAAACAGAAGCCAAAATGTACAGACCGATTTCCCTTCTTCCAACACTATCAAAAATATTTAAGAAACTACTGCAACATAGGCTTTGTACTCATTTTTCTTTGAACACAGTAATACACAATAGACAGTTTGGTTACAAGAAGGGTGTTGGTACTTCAGAAGCGATAGAAACCTTGGTCAATGATACAGTCAGATATCTTTCAGAAAGGAAAAAGGTTGCGGCACTTTTCTTAGATCTCAGCTCAGCGTTTGACACTGTTGACCACCGTATTCCACTAGGCAAATGAAAACACTACGCTGTCCGGAAAGGCTTATTGAGATTAATGGAAAGCTATTTGAGAAATAGGAGCCAATATGTAGAAATCAAATGTACAGACCAAGGGATAGAAAAGATGACAAGATCTAAAGTCAGCATAATAACCCGTGGGGAACCACAAGGGTATATATTAGGGCCTACTCTCTTTACTATTTTCACCAATGATCTGATAGGCTACATCAAAAACAAAGTCCCTGACATAAACTTAGTGCTGTTTGCCGACGACACAAATGCAATAATAAGTCCCGATGATATGAATGATCACCTGATATAATGTCATGTGATGATATGAATGGTTACCTACCAATAAAGCGAGTTAAGCAATATAGCAAATACCAGAATAGCCATTTATTTTAGCAGCTTAAATAAAATAACACAGCAACTATATAAATTATTCAAAATTAGCAGTCATGCTTACCTCCAAATAGATTGACGAGGTAAAAGTAATAATGATAGATGAATATAGGTAACCTTTGTATTGGTATTCGCACATGAGTCAATAATTTCTTGATGAAGACGCACTACACTATCGTGCGAATAAAAATGTTGTTAATTATAATGATGATGATTTGAGGTCCATGGTCTATACAATGTGTGTGACCAAGGATATGCGTATTTGAATTCACTGCTGATTATCTTTTTCTTATTATTAATTTACCCTCTAACGGTGATGGAAAACATCCTGAAGAAACCTTCATATCTTCCTTATTGCCATACCTGCGGCGATGGGCTAGTTTAGTTCCCTGTCACATCAAATCGTCTATTGAATTATCTAGCTAAAATTGGGAAAAAGTGTCCCTCTGCCAACCCATATGAGACAAGGGGCGCCTCAATGTTTGTTAGTAACATTCAAAACCGATCTCACAAACCTTCAAGGTCACATCTCAAAACGGCGTCCTGAAAGGTAGCTGGCATTCTGTGCAGCCTGTAGTAAATATCTTCATCATCAAAATGTTTCCAGCAGCATTGAGAGTCTGTAAATAATAAATTTATTAAATTGCTAAGACTAACATCCGTCATCAACTGTTCTTAGAGACTTTTTAAAGTTACTTCTTGACTTAGTTATTCGTTTTGACAAGTTTATTGAAAACTAATTAAGGACTCCATATTGTAACTATGTAGGTTGTATGGTACAGAAACTGTCTCAAGCTCAAGGTGCCCGTCGACAACAAGACAGTAAACTGTATTTCTCGGCATCACTATTGATGCCAAACTACAGTGGGGTCCCCATATTTTTAAATTAGCACATAGACTTAGCTCCGCAGCATATGCGGTTAATAGAATCAGGAAATTGACTGACGTTGCAGCTGCTAGGCTTGTATATTTTAGTTGTTTCCATAGCATTATGTCCTATGGCATACAACTATGGGGACGGGCTGCTGACATTGAGACCATCTTGATTTTGCAGAAGAGAGCGATCCGATTCATTTATAAGCTATAAAATAGAGAATCTCTGAGAGATTTCTTCAAAGAAACCAACATCCTAACAGTTGCAAGTCAATATATTATTAAAACCATTGATAGCCGCCATTGATAGTGCAAACTAGAAATAAACATAAACTTTCTTTTCCAATGTTCAGCCTCACAAAAGTTAGCAGTTCTTTTATGGGGCACTGTTTACGTTTCTACGATAAAATTCCTCAAGAAATACAAAACCTGACTTAAGCTCGATTTAAAAATGTATAAAGCACACTTTGTGCACTAAGGGCTACTACAAAATTAATGACTTTTTACAAGACACCGACATCTGGCATTAAACCAGTTCAAGGCACCTACTTAATGTTATATTATGCTTTCTTGATTAGTTATGACGTTCATTAGGTCTCAATTTTTGTGCTATTATGAATAAAAATCTTTGAACTTGAACTTGAACTTAAATAACAAATTTATTAAATTGGGAATATTACGCTTAACTTTTTGCCATGGGCACTGTGTGTTTGTAGCATGCTTTTGCTTTACTTACTTACTCCCTGATTTAATAGTAACCTTAGATGAACGAAACTATTGAAAAATATTAACTCAACACTTTGCTTAATTTTATTTTTATATTATAATATTTCACTTAGTGCTCTACGAGGATTACTCGCCCTCAAGTGAAACAACTTTGTTAGCTTTCTTCCAAATTGGTAAATTATTTGAAGTTCCACATGATGAAGATTAACGTTAATTTTGTTAAATAACTATCCGAAACTTTGTCAAGAACAGATTAAACTGGCCCTAAATAGCATACTAAAGAAACTGTCCATATTAGTGATATTGTATTATTTTATTTGTTGATGGGTTGGTGGTACAATTTGTGCTACTGAGAATTTATGTTATGATTATAATAACCCATTTATTTAAAATTTTTGGAAAATGTATGCGTTTCATTACCTACTTATTATTATCAGTCCATTATTATTTATCTAGAGCTCCAGGGTTGAGGGGGTTTCAAGAGCTCCGTGGTCTAGCGGGTTTCTCAATTGCTTCTCACGCAGAAGATGCAGTTTCAAATACGGTGCTGTCCATGTACAAATGACAACAATTACATTACAACAAGGCAACTTATTTTTTAAAGTGACACTCACTTCTAAAGTGACCATTTATTGAAGCACATTTAGATTTATAATGGATCTTATTATGCACAAGTGATATTCACTTTACATTAAGACGCTGATTAAATAAATATGGGGTGCTGTTTTCATGTGTTTTTCAGGAAATACTGGGCAAATCGTAATTAATTTCTGGTATATGTAATTTGACTATATAATCTAGAGATTCTTAATTGGAAAACATGTTTGGATAAAATTTTCTCGATAGAAAATAAATACAAAGTCAACCCTTTTTTTATGGTTTTATCCTATTACACCGCAGTAGTAAGTGAATATGACTGTGTGATAATTGCAATGTATGAACAATTGTTATTTCTAACGATTTTCAATTTGAAAGTTAATTCCCTGAAATAGTTTATTTTTTATGATTTTTTTTTACGTTTTGGCGCTTACGTTGTTTCAGATTAGTCGCGAGTGCATTATTGGCATCCCGCTTTTTCTTATTCGCGAGTAATTATTGCATCTCACTTCCACTCGACAGCGCATTTTTATTCCATCATCGCCTTAACGCACTCTGAACGCACGAGCGGTAATTAACTTTTTTTTTCAAAGCCGCTAAGAGTTTTCATTCCTAAAATTCATAATTTTGTGAATAAATAAACTATTTTAGTTAACGTATATATTATGTTCTGATAAATCAATAATATATTTTTTATCATGACTTCATCAAATTATATATTTTTAACTTTATAATGACCTTAATTTGCGAATTCAAAACATTATTTATATAGGCTGCTTAGAGGCTTTGCCAGTGCCTTTATTTACACCTTCGCTCGCATCGCTATCGAGACATACGGAAATAACAAAACCGGTGCGCCATTTTCCACGAATATCTGTTAACGTTTTTAATGTGTGTTTAATTAATATCAAAGTCTCTATTCCTCGCAATTGTGTTGAAAAACGTCGAATGAAACACTTATGCATTAGTTGCATTGCACGCATGCATTAGACACTCGGCTAACTTTTCGTGCTCGCCAGTGCCTACGGCGCGAATATTACCGCTTCGTGTGAAATGACCAACTTTGCATGCTTATCATTATTGAGTACATTATCGGATGTTCCTCTTTCGTACCCAACACGCTAAGCTGTCAAAAATTTAGGCTCCGGCTTCAATCGCTATTTGTTTGTAGCAATCGTAAAAACCCCTCCAACTGATTTGGGGTGGTGGAGTAGGGCTCAATCTTACTCGTATTCAGGTCTATGCCCCTCGAAGGGGACATCAATGGGCTACATTTATTTATTATATTATTTATTTACCACTCCAATCTACTCCGATGAATATCAACAATAAATAAATAATGTTTTTCATTGTGGAAACTTCTACATAAACTACAAAACCGATAACAGCACACCACTGGACTTAGTAAGACTTATTGCATGTATTCCGCTTTACCATGTCAAATAAACCGTGAAATCCAATTTGTTCTTTTACTACTGTGGTCTATTCCGAGAGAGGTGGTAAGATTTGAAAAAAAGTCTCGTAATAGTAACTCTGGCTTCAGTGAGCAACGCAATCATAACCTTACCTAGCTTATCGCCACACGCACACTGGTACATGGTTGTTCTTGTAATTAACAGTACATTAGACCCCTCTTCGTCTGGCATTTTGTTTAGAATACTTTTAGAGTTCCGTACCCGAAGAGTAAGTACCCCTATTACTAAGCTTCCACTGTCCGTTTATCCGACTGCCTGTTTGTCCGTCTGTCCGTAAGAGTGCTGTATCTAGACTAGAAAAATTCTCAAATTGTGTATTTCTGCTGCCGCTACAGCAACAAATAATGAACTATACGATATTTTATAAAATAAAGGGTGTCCAGTCCATCCATACAACAGAAGTTTTGCAATCCCTCAAAGGGTTACGTACCCGAAGGGTGTCTAATGGCAGCCTAATACAAAGCCTCCACTTTCCGTCCATTTTTCTGGTTCTCCGTATGTCCATCAGTGGGCTTTATCTAATAAACTACGGTCCATAACCATCGATATAGTTACTACGGTTAGGTAGAGAGTTGAAATTTTTCTGGTGCCACTATAGTATAATGAACTACACAAGATTTTATAAAATAAAGGTTGTCCCCATACGAGGCGTGATGAAAATGAACACGAATTGGAGCCAATCGCTTGCCCCTTATGTTGCTAGCTTGTCTGCCTTACTGCCTTACGTCCTTGTCACCTTGGTGACCTTTTACCCACTGGACTGTGACTTTGTTTTTCCCACCTAGCCAGGTCAGTGCTTCGTGACATTCTAGTTTAAGTTTTGATTTTGTTTACGGTATTTTTAGTGTGCTTGGTATGGCTGCGCAGCTCATTTGAAATTCCCCTCTGCATCATCTTTCATGTGTATTGTCCGTTTAGGAGACAACACTGTCGTTTCCTTTCCGAAGCTTAGGATTTAATGTTAAGTTCCGGCGAGAAAATTTATCCGCACTTGTTGCAGCTTTTCATTGAGCCATAACTGTATATTGTTGTGCTGTTAAGAATTGATTTTGATGATATTTTCATGTCATTAGCTATAATTTCGTAATTCCTACCGAATATGAATTCTGTAGCTACGCGATCGATTCCAATCTCCGGCATTTCTTCGAATGGCTTTTCTTGAATTGTGCAGTGTCCTTCATCTGCTATTTGTCCTTTCCAATATCCTGTACTGTATAGTCTTATAGCTGCCGATTTAGCCTCCTGCTGTACGAATAGTCCCAATGACGATATACCAAGCATGATTTTTAGAGCCGCTGATAGCGTTGGCCTCATGGAACCTGTGATGGCTACATGTGTTACTGATGTGGTTTGTGTTTTTCGTTGCCACCATACCATAGGGAGTCATATGTGATGATGCGTCTCACCACAGCCGTATACAAGCCGTATACATCGACTTATTTAAGGCTTGAGTCCCCATTCATCCCGGAACATCTTCCTACACTGGAAGAACGAAATGGTAACTTTCTTCAATTTTGGTTCTATGTGTCTGTTCTAACTTATTTTTGATCAAGCCATACGCATATTTCACTTGTTTTGCAAGTGCTAGTGTTTTAATCAAGAGTTTTGGCAAGCTACATCTGCCATGGTTTACCTTTTTTGTGAATAGTATCAACTCAGTTTTAGTAAGGTTTACTGAGAATTTGTTTTTGTTGCACCATGTTTCTATGTTCCGTAGTGCTTGCTTGAGGTCAATTATGGTGTTCACAAAGAGGCGGTTCATGAGTATTGTCACGCCATCGGCGTATGCTATTGAGTAACATTCTCTTAGGTTTTATGTCAACAGGTGGTTAGTACTCACAGTAGTGGTGATAGTACGCTCCTCTGTGGACAGCTCTTGGCCACTTTACTTTTGATTTATCGCTGATTTTGTGATGGTATAACTGTCCCATAATTGTCTAGATGTTAAATGAAAAAGTATATTGAGTGTGGTGGCTTAGTACAGGAACCTTGCAGTATCTTTAGACATTGACTGTGCGAGATGCATGACTCTAGTATTTAAAACTTCTTATTTACAACCAGAATATTGGACGTGTGGATCGAAGGACTAACACTAAACCATTCCCCCGAGCTTACTTATATCATGGCATCCTGTCCTTATATGGAGTCGAGGTGAAGCAGGAGCCGGAGTACCAAGCCGCGGCCATGCGGTCGCCGCCGGGCGTGGGTACGGGCGCGCGCAGGCAGCATGGCCGCGCGGCTGCCTCCAGCACAGGCGCCGGGCCTGCCTTCAAGGAAGACTGGGTGCTCGTTGTTCCGTGTAAGGCTACAAGAGCCATGATAGTGAAAAGTGAAGATTTACGGGGTATCGGTGTCAAGCATGCGGTGTAAAGGGCCACTTAAAGAAAGTGTGTAAGGCACGCGTAAATAACTTGAACACTAATCAAGACGAAGATTTAGACCCTGGCTGTAACGAATTTAAGGAATTTCACTTGTACAATATGAGGTATGAAAACTATTTACCTATTACTGTTAATATAGACGTAAATAATAAGAAACATTGCATGGAATTGGACTCTGGTTCAGGTATATAGGTAGTTTCAGAACAATGTTACTTGGATTTTTTTTCTAATGTTGTGTTAACTGATAGCAAGATAAAAATGTGTGTTTACAATGGTCACAAAATCACACCCCTAGGATTCATTTTATTAAATGTATCGTTCAATAATATTTCAAGACAAATAAAATTCCATGTTGTCAGAAATGGTGGGCCACCATTTTCAGGGCGCGATTTTATGTCAAAGTTTAGTTTTAAACTCATGACAGTTGTAAATAATAATATTTCAGTTGATTATGATAATGAGGAGCAACGTTTTATCAAAGACTATGCAGTTTTATGGGAAGACGGATTGGGACAATTTAATAAATTTAAGGTTAAATTTATTCTGAAAGAAAACACTAAACCGAAATTTTACAAACCAAGACCCATACCATTGCGTTAAAAGAAAAGTTTGAACAGGAAATTGCAAGGTTGACAGTATTAGGTATTTTGGTTCCCGTTAGTTTCTCGCAATATGCCGTGCATAGTGCCGGTGCTGAAGGAAAACGGTACAGTAAGGATAGCAGGTGATTATTCAATAACTTTGAATAAGGACTTGCATATTGATATCATTGCATATTGATATCCTATGCCACTTATCCAAGGGGTATTTGCAAAGATTGGTGGAGGGAAGAGATATACAGTAGAACTCCAATTATCCGAATTAATGGGGACCGGGACCCCTTCGGATAATCAAATATTCGGATAATCGGATTTTTTTTAAAAAAAATGCCATTGGAGAGAATAAAAGCTACGTTTTGATATTGCACTATTTTTTATTGAATTAAATGAAAGAGACATGAAATTTTCACATGTTTTAAATATAAATAAAATCTACTTATGTACAAGTTTAGAAATACACGCACAAACAAAAGTAAGCCGTAGCGAAAGAGTAGCGTCCTCGAGCAAGGTCAATAGCACACTGGCTAATCAAAACAAACAATGACAGGTGCGCCGTAACTGCAATGCGCCGGAACTTGTCTTAACTTGCCGTTGTGCCTACACACGCGGGGGGAAGTCAGTGTAGGCACAACGGCAAGTTAAGACAAGTCAAGTCAAGACGCGCAAACACTGGCTTCGCGGGGGGAAGAATAATAGCGCACTTAGACTTTTTTTGGACAATTTTTTGTGATTCGGATAATCGGCGATTCGGATAGTCGGAGTTCGGATAATTGGAGTTCTACTGTACCAAAATATACTTGAGTGATTCATACAATCAATTCATGCTCTGTGACGATGATGGTTCACAGGAATTAACTACGATAAATACCACGAAAGGTCTGTTTAAGTATACTCGTTTAGTGTACGGTTTAGCCAACACGCAAGCCATCTTTCAGGGAACGATGAAAACGCTATTAGCTGGTATAGACGGAGTTAGCTGTTGGCTAGATGATGTTTGTGTAACAGCACCAAACAAAGAGTTGCATTTACAGAGATTGCACCAAGTACTAGGAAGATTGAGAGACGCGGGACTGAAACTACAAAAAAAAAATGTGAATTCTTTAGGGAGAGTGTTACATATTTAGGCTATGTCATAGATAAAAGTGGCATTGAGGCATGTCCTAAAAATGTCATTGCTATAGTAAAAACCCTAAGCCCCAAGAATCTAACAGAGTTGAAGCGATTCCTAGGTGTAATTAACTATTACAGGAATTTTATACCCAGAGTGTCCACAGTATTAAGCCCATTATATGAGCTACTGAAGAAAGATGTTTCCTGGGTATCGACAGAGCGGCATCAGCTAGCGTTCACCTCGATCAAGCGAGAGCTGGCTTCCGAGCGCGTGTTGACCCATTTTGATCCGCAGGCACGGCTAGTGCTGAGCGTGGACGCCAGCCCGACTGGACTGGGTGCTGTACTGGCGCAGGGCGAGGAAGGCCACGAGCGACCGTTGGCTTTTGCGTCTAGAGCTCTGATACCAAGCGAAAAGAACTATAGTCAAATACATAAAGAGGCCGCAGCGATTATTTTTGGGGTGAAACATTTTCATCAGTACCTATATGGTAGACATATGCCGTTTATTCTCAAGACTGACCATCGACCATTGTTGGCCATTTTTGGTAAGAAAAATGGCGAGTTATGAGTACCATTCCTTAGTACCAGTTTCTAAGAAAAAACGATGACGTCATGACGTCATCGTTACCGGCCAGAACAGGATCATCAGAGCTTCAGTCTTGCTCTAGCATCGACAAGGTTCAGACCATAGGTTAAGAAATGTTATAATTGTAATACTGTATTAACAGTCATATATAACCACTCTATATTGTGTGTTAAATAAAATAACTTTTTAAAAAACGAAATCAAAATTCATAACTGGCGCAGCCGTGCGGATTTTTCAGACTTTCGAAAATCAAAGCTGAAAGAGACTAACGAACTCTGTATTCCTGTAAGAAGCAAACTTGAAGTAAAAAATCAGTGCATAAAATTGAGAAAAGCTAGGACACCGTGCCGAATCTACCACATCGGGGCCTGCACGTCGAACCTGTGCGTAATTCTCATACACGCCCTGCGTATTGCAGCCAATTGCAGAAGAAATTGAACGATGTTCCTGTAAGTGCCAATCCTATTACTTTTCTTACCTGTATTATATTGATGTTCTAACTTCGTGCAGAAATATAAATGTGTAAAACTTGAGTAACTAGAGTTTGGTTAGGCAGAGGTGTAACTTTACAAATAGATTTTGATTTTAATTAATTTACTGAATATACCATACTTACTTTGACTACGTATTCTGAAAATGGACGGTCCAAACATACAAATCTTCAAAACCGCTTTAGGATTTGTCCCACCATATAACGGCAACCCAAATCAGCTTAATCGATTTATTAAAACTGCCGAAACAATTTTAACTGAATATTATGATCCAGCCGCAATAGAGACGTTTCAAAGCAAACTTGTCTTAGAAAGCGTTGTAGGAAAATTGACAGGAAAAGCCGAAGAAGTAGTTAACATACATGGACCCACTCAAACTTGGAACTCTATCAAGGCTATCCTACTACAATATTTCTCTGACCGGAGGGATAAAAACTCTCTCAATCGTGACTTAGTTAATATGAGACAGGAAAATGAAAACACCCAACAATTTTATGATAGGTGTATGCACATGCTAAATACGATCATTAACTATGTCACTCTGCACGATAATGACAACGACGTAAAAACGTGTAAACGCACCTTTTTCACGTCTCAATGTCTCAGAACATTCTTAGCCGGAGTTTAATTCCACGCCTCAACCGAACAGCGTGGAATCTTGAGGGGCTGGGTTTTTGCCAGCACGGGAGAGAAAATCTTGATTGTTACCTTACCTTGTCGTCGTAGACCGGAAATCGAAAGCTCGATTCGAGGCAGGAATACGGGATAAGGGCACAAGTTTGGGTAGGATCGGGGATGAATCTCACTGTCGCTGCCCGACGCTGTCGCCGGCGTGCTGCCTGCCGACACGAGGAGTCGCCGTCCGATACGACGATGTCCAATCACAACGCGGATCACTTAACCGCTGACGCGAATCTACTTATTTCCCGACGATGTGGTAGATTTACACTCCGACCAGGCTCGACACCTGTATTAGACGATTGTTACACCGAATTACAATCAATGGCCCGACGCCTGAGCAGACATGTTTTTTCTCCCGACAAGAAAAGATAACCTCTAATTTTTCATCTCGTTGGTACGAGTGACAGCTGCGGTTCCGTTTCCGCTAGTGATATCCCGATTACTCGCGGTCGATCCGCGCAACAAAAAACCGGTGCGTTCCGAAGCATAAATATTAAACAGTCACCCGCCCGGACAGGCCCGAACCTGTCCCTAATCAATAGGAAGGCGAGAAAGTGTTGCGACCGCTCTTTTGAGGACCGAGTCCCCTACCTTGACTTCTGCTGATCGAGGCGTGCCATCCCGACCCGTGTACAAATTGACGATCCGTCCTTGTCTCCATCTCAAAGATGGCAGGTTCGCATCCTTAATCAGCACCAAATCACCGACTTGAGTGGGGCTCGTCCGGTCAGTCCACTTAAGGCGCTGCTGCAAGATGTGCAAGTACTCAAGGGACCACCGTTTCCAAAAATCTTGAGCCATCTGCTGCAACATCTGCCACCTAGTTAACCGACTTAACTTAACATCACCGAATGGGTATTCTGGCAGGGCGTAAAGGGGCTGACCTATCAGGAAGTGACCCGGAGTCAACGCTTCCAAATCATTTGGATCCGAACTGAGCGGGCACAACGGACGCGAGTTCAGTGTCATTTCAATTTTACAGAACAGCGTCGCAAGCTCTTCAAAGCGTAGAGAGGTCTCACCGATGATCCTCGTCAGGTGCGACTTAGCTGATTTAACCGCAGCCTCAAAAATTCCTCCCCAATGAGGATATCCCGGCGGACTGAAAACCCATTCAATCCCTCGTCGGGGCAAGCCGTACCGATGGCATCCTGGTTACCGTTCAGGAATTGAGTGACCTCCTGCAGATATCGCCTGGCTCCGACAAAATTTGTGCCGTTGTCCGAACGGATTAATGTCGGGAGGCCCCTTCGTGAGACGAACCGATCCAGACATGCGATAAATGCCTCCGTAGTGAGGTCACTGACCACCTCCAAGTGGACTGCCTTCGTGGCCAAGCACACGAAGACGCACAGGTATGCCTTCACTAATCTGGCGTTCCGTAGCTGTGAAGACTTGACCATGAATGGTCCCGCGAAATCCGTTCCGACACCCGCAAAGGGCCGGATTTCGTTAACCCTATCCGAGGGCAAATCGCCCATCTGGGGCTGCATCGTAGCTGCCTTGGCCCGATAACAAGGCAGGCACCGAAATACGACGCTTCGTACTAAGCGTCTTCCCGATAGAATCCAGAACTCGCGCTGGAGAAACGCCATCAAGGCGTGGCATCCGATATGCCCATTCCGAATGTGTCGATCCTGTATCAACAGTTCGACCAACTTCCCTTTCCTAGGGAGTAACAACGGGTGACGAGCCGCATAAGGCAGGTTGGCATTCCGCAGCCGACCTCCTACCCTCAGCAATCCTTGAGGGTCAATAAACGGGTTGAGCCGAGCCACAGCTCCCTTCAGTTGGACGCGTCGGCGTCTCAGAATGTCCAATTCGGACTTAAAGTGCACCGTCTGCACGTTCCGTACCAATGCGAACAACGCATGGTTCCGTTTCCGTGGTGTCTGGACCTGTATCCGCACTCGTTGCGCCTCAGAATTCCGACAATTCCGCGCAAATCGGCAGATCCAGGCGGTTACATTGACCAGCTTGTCGAGCGAGCTGTACCGTTCCAGCAGGCTGAACTCCTCTTCCGGCTCTGGTTGCGTCGTACAGACACCGACTGTCAAGGCGCCGTTCGCCGTGGTAACGCGTGGACTCATTGGCCAATCCGATTCGGCTTGAGTCAACCATTTTGGACCCCACCACAAGGGATGTCCAACCAACTCCGGAGCGTGACACCCACGAGACGCATAGTCTGCTGGGTTCATTTCCCCTGGAACATGTCTCCAGATTAAGGGAACCTCCGAATTCAAAATCTGCGAAACCCGATTCGCCACAAAAATCTCCAGCTTGTGAACTGAAGCCTTCAGCCAGCATAACACGATCTGGCTGTCCGTCCAAGCGTAGACCGTATCTTCTAACGCTATTGACCCACGAAGAACCGTCATAGTGTGGTTGAGCAGACGAGTCAGGAGAGCCGCTCCCGAAAGCTCTGACTTGGGAATGGTCAGGCGAGTGCGCAACGGCGCAACCTTGCTCTTGGCCATGACCAACCGCACATCAACCTCCCCCGAGGAGTCGACCGTACGCAGATACACCGCAGCTCCGTAGCCCTTCTCCGAGGCATCGCAAAACCCATGCAGGGTGGCGGTGTATCGTTTGGTTGGGGACTGTAAAGTACACGACGACTGGCTTCCACCTGAAACAGAAACATACTTATAATAAATAAATAATTAAGATATAGGTACTTACCTGGTATGTTAACCCGCTACTGCCGTGTGTCTGTAACATTATGTAAATGTGTGAATAAACGCCCGTGTACGGGCGCGAGTCTATGTGTGTGTGTGTTGCCTAGCTAGCTTTGTCTCCAGCAGTGACCCTTTGACCGCCAACCAAAGCGCATGTACTCGCTCCCTACGCACAAGCTTCCAAAAATCGCTGTTTTTACCTACCGAAGTCCTTACCTGTCCTGCGCCTGCTTCTGTCAGCTACATTTGGTCCATCGAGCCAGGATCAAAAGGGATTCCGGATAAAACAGTGAACAAAATGTTCAGCACACCGCCACCGCACGCTAAGGCTGTATCTCGCAGTGAGCGCGCTCACGTTCGTGAAAAGTTGAAACATTCCATGGCTAACGTTAGTGAAGAGCTCTCAGCGAAAACATGCCCTCCGGCAGGGAAACTCACGGATTTAAAACCACTGGATACCAATTTTCTACAGAAAGAGGAAGCTACAGAAAAAGAGGGTATCTCGAAAACAGTGCTCGACGAACACTGCGCCTCAGTTCCCTCGGCCAAGAGCTCCAGATCTTCCCTGCTGGCACGCAGAAAACAATTAGAGCTAGAGGCAGCTGAGGCCAAGGCGAGAATCGACCGGGAATTGATTGATAAGAAGCTGGCAGCTGATCTCGCCGCGCTCGATGACCGTTCCTCGAGAAAAAGTCGCTATAGTGATAACCAATCAATGCAAGCAGCATCACAGAAAGTGGAACAATGGCTTGAAAACAGTGTACAGGAACCGGTCGTTGACCATCCCGTCCATGAACCTGCCTCAGCGCCCACCGCCCTAGCCACTTCAAATGATTTTTTGCAACTGTCGCACGCGATTGCCAACCTTGCCACCGCGACACAGAGCGCAAATACGAACTACATGTCAAGATTAGCCACATCCAAGGACCTACCCCCATTCCACGGCGACCCACTCGAGTGGTCGCAATTTAAAAGAAGCTACGAAGACTCAACAAAATTGTGTAAATACAGTTATAGTGAAAACATCGCAAGACTGAACAGATGCCTCCGCGGTGATGCCAGGGAAGCAGTTTCGTCGCTGCTCATGAGCGACACTACTCCAAGTACCATTTTAGAAGCACTCGAGCTACGTTTTGGACGTCCTGAAATAATTGTCTTCAAGTTGGCTTCACAATTTAGGAAACTGCCCTCCTTGCCACATAACTATCATAACGAGATCGTGAACTTCACAGTTAAAGTGAAAAATTACGTCGCCGCCGTACAATCAATAAATCAAAACGACTATTTAAGAAGCCCAGATTTGCTCAACACCGTTTTATCGAAATGCCCAACTACACTTCTTAACAAATGGGCAGATTACATTTACGACAATAACAACGGGGAGAAGGCAAAACTACAATATTTTTCCGAATTTCTACATAAAGAAGCATTGAAAATCGCCTCAGCTGGAATAAGCTACATTCACGCGCAACCTGAAAATAAACCATTCAAGCCGAAAATCGAAGAACGAAGAGTTTATTCACACGCAGTTTTGAACAACGACAATAATAGCGACGCAAAATGTAAATTCTGTCGCACACATTTTCACTCGATTTCAAACTGCACGAAATTCAAACGCGCGCTGCGTAAGGACAAGTGGCGATTTATAAAAATACACAGAATGTGTCATAAGTGTTTATTAGCGGGGCACGGGAAAGAAACCTGCCCGGCCGCGCCGTGCGATATCGACGAGTGCGGCCTACCTCACCATCGCTTACTACACTGGCCCCATAAAGTAGCTTCACTTTCCAGCAGCGACGCTCTGAATGCAGAAACCAGTGCTACCCAATTAACGACAACAAGCAGCAATGAACCTACCAACGACAGTGAAACTGTGACAAACACTATAGCCGCCCGAAACAGTCCTAGTGTAATGCTAAAAACAGTACGCGTGAAAGTACATGGACCGAGTGGTATAATTACTACGTACGCTTTACTAGACGACGGTGCAACAGTCTCCCTCATGTCAGCTGATCTCGCGGACAGTATTAACTTACAAGGTCAGCCTGAAACGTTACGTATGAGAGGCGCGTGGAACTCTGACATCGTTTGTCAAAGTGAAATTGTGAAATTTAAACTGTCTAACACAAGAGACCAAATGTACGAAGTGCGTGCGCGTAAAATTAGTGGACTAGACCTACCTACACAAAAGTTATCTAAAGTGAACATAGAAGACTATGAACATTTACGAAACCTGAAAAACTATGTTACCTGTGCTGATATAAAACCCAAATTATTAATTGGACAAGATAATTTCCATCTCATCATGACTCTGAAGACGATTCATCGCAAAATAAACGAACCGTGTGCTACCCTAACACCTCTGGGGTGGTGTTTGCACGGAATCGTACCCGCAACCTCGCGCGGGCCACTAACCACTGAGCATACGCTAACTACGACGCTGTACGAAGCGCACGACCTGCCGATCTGTCTTATCAGCGTTCCGCCCGGCGCCCCCACCCCGCTACCTGGCTTTTCCCAGCCGAAGAGGCACGCATGCGCGGGCGCACATGCGCACACAGCACATTCAACGCTGCAGCTCTCAAAAGATGCAAACAATGACGAAGTTATGCAACTACACGAATTGGTTCGACGCTCATTTGCCATAGAATCAATTGGAGTAAGCTCTACGCCACGTGTAAATAAGGATGAAATTCGTGCACTCAACATGGTGGATCAATCTGCAAAACTTAATAATAACAGATGGGATGTTGGCCTACCCTGGAAAAATGGATCAAAAATGCCAGACTCTTATGCTACGGCGTTAAGAAGATTTCTCTCCGTTGAACGAAAAATGCAACTAAACAACGATTACGCGTCGAGATACCGAGACCGAATGCATCATTTATTTGAAAACGGCTACGCACGGGAGCTAACTTATTACGAGATTTCGGCACCTAGGGAGCGAAAATGGTATCTCCCGCATTTTGGAGTGGAAAACCCCAACAAAAGCAAGCTAAGACTGGTTTTCGACGCCGCAGCTAAAGTAGCTAACAAATCGCTGAACGATTTTTTATTTCAAGGCGCAGATCTCCTCCAATCATTGCTGGGCATCCTACTGCGATTTCGTGAGAAGCCCGTCGCCGTAATGGGAGACATTAGAGACATGTTCCTTCGTATTCGAAGAAGACGACCAACACGCCCTACGATTTTTGTGGCGCGAAACTAATGACAGCGAAATCAAAAAATATGTCATGACGTCTTTGTTATTCGGTGCAAATTGTTCTCCGTTCATCGCACAACATATAAAAAACAAAAATGCGACCAGATTTAAATACGAGATGCCTGAAGCCACCGACGCAATCCTAAAGTCCCACTACATGGACGACTATATTGAAAGTCTGGATGACATCGAAACTGCAAGTAAAATGATCAAATCAATATCCTATATTCATCATCAAGGCGGTTTCGAGATAAGAAATTGGATTAGTAATAAACAAGAAGTTTTAACTAACATGCCGAAAGAGACCTTAAGCGACAAGGCAATAAGAATCAAATCCGCTTGCGACGAGTTACCAGAAAGAACGCTGGGACTGTTGTGGTTTCCCGCCAGTGACTCATTCGGGTTCGATTTATCGCTCAAACGCATACCTACGGACATTCTGAAATTCCAAAGAAAACCTACGAAAAGAGAACTCTTGCGCATTTTCATGTCCATATTTGATGTTTTTGGTTTTCTCGCTCCGTTCACAGTTAAAGCAAAAATAATGCTACAAAATACCTGGAAAAGTGATATTAAATGGGACGACAAGATTTCGGACAATGAAAATAAGACCTTCCAAGACTGGATATTAGAGCTCAATATGCTACAACACTTGAGAGTGCCTAGATATCACTTCGCCACTTCAAAGGCGAGTGAGCAAGACAAAACAATGAATGCATCGAGCAGTAGCGACTGCCAGAATAAGACAACACTTGAACTGCACGTTTTTTGCGATGCGTCGCCCGCTGCATACGCGGCCGTTGCTTATTATCGACGGACACTCGCAAACAAACAAATCAATGTATCATTTATCGCTTGTAAATCCCGAGCCGCTCCGATAAACAAATGTAACTATACCTAAACTTGAGATGCAAGCCGCTGTGATGGCCTGCCGCCTCGCCGACACAATTGCGCGCGAGAGCCGGTTAGTAATAAACGATCGATTTTTTTGGACGGACTCTCAGATAGGGTTATGTCAAATAAATAATAACACGCGCAATTATAAAGTGTTCGTCGCTAACAGACTCGGAGAAATCGACGAGTTGTCTCAGCCTCAAGAATGGAATTATATACCTACGAAATTAAATATCGCCGACAAAGCTACAAAAATTAATACTTACAAACTGAGTAACGAAGGGGAATGGCTGCGAGGTCCACACTTTCTGCACATGCCGCGCGAGGATTGGCCGTCCATGAAGCCTGAAAAAATCGTGAAATATGATGATGAGACTTTACAAGTCAACTTAATTGTGAAAAATTACAATAATAATTACGTACCTGTTCCGGAACCAACAAGATTTTCCTCCTGGCTCCGCCTGTGCCGATGCATGGCGAACGTGTTATTGTTTATTGAAAAATGTAGAACGTCTGGAACTGCTGAACTTACCTCGGAAATTATGCAGCGCGCTGAATATGAGTTATTGCGCTACTCACAATTACAGTCTTTTCCTGAGGAGGTAAATCTGATTAAAATTAATAAACCTATATCAACGGTCAGTCGCCTGAGAAAACTAACGCCAGTTTGGAACGAAAATGGGTTACTGAGCGTCGGCGGGAGAATAGAAGTTGCTGCGAACGTGAACCCAAGTGTTAAGCGACCTGTAATTTTAGATGGACATGACTATATCCCAAAATTAATAGTTAAACGCTACCACGAGATGGCAGCACATGGCTGTACCGAAACAGTAGTTAACGATATTCGTCAAAAGTACTGGCTATTGAAATTGCGACCTACTGTGCGAACAATTGCTGCGAAGTGTTTGTACTGCCGTATAAGGAAAGCCAGACCTACCAACCCACGAATGGGAGACCTGCCCGAAGCCCGCCTTGCCCATCATCAGAGACCCTATACCTATTGTGGAGTCGATCTGTTCGGCCCCATGGAAATTACTGTCGGACGCCGTCGAGAAAAAAGGTACGGTGTTCTTTTCACCTGCCTCACTGTTCGCGCCATACATATGGAACTTGTGCCGTCGCTGTCAACAGATTCATTTATAATGGCATTGCGGCGAATGGCAGCGCGGCGTGGCTGGCCGTACAGAATGTACTCGGATAATGCCACAAACCTCAGAGGCGCAGAGGCCGAACTGAAAAAATCATTCCAAGCGATCAATGAAGAAGCTACTGTAAAAAACGAGTTAATCAACCGTGGACTAGAGTGGTATTTCATATCTCCAGCAAGTCCTCACATGGCTGGAGCATGGGAGCGGCTTATTGGTACTGTGAAAGCGGCCTTAAGAGTAATCCTGAACGAACGGGCTCCGCGCGAAGAAGTGCTGATAACATTACTAGCTGAGGTGGAGAATATAGTTAACAGCCGCCCCTTGAGCCATGTTTCCGTGGACCACGAATACCCTGAAAGTCTAACACCCAATCATTTTCTTATCGGGTCCTCCTCGAACTTACCTGTGCCTGGGAAATTTGATAATGACGACTTCTATAGTAGAAACTCATGGAGAATCACGGAGAGACTAGAAGACATGTTCTGGCAACGCTGGATGCGAGAAGTCCTGCCAACTATGTTACCACGCCAAAAATGGTTTCAAGAAGGTCATCAGCTGAAACAAGGAGACGTTGTTGTCATAGTTGACCCCAAACTACCACGAAATACCTGGCCTAAAGGAATAATTGAGAGCGTCCACCCCGGCGCCGACGGTCGAGTACGCATTGTAGACATAAGAACAAAGACGGGAATACTTACCAGACCGGTGACCCGCGTGGCCTTGCTCCCTACTGCAGCCGAGAATGATTGTCCTGAAAGGACAATGGGGGGGAGAATGATGTAAAGTACACGACGACTGGCTTCCACCTGAAACACAAACATAAATAAATAATTAAGATATAGGTACTTACCTGGTATGTTAACCCGCTACTGCCGTGTGTCTGTAACATTATTTAAATGTGTGAATAAACGCTCGTGTACGGGCGCGAGTCTATGTGTGTGTGTTGCCTAGCTAGCTTTGTCTCCAGCAGTGACCCTTTGACCGCCAACCAAAGCGCATGTACTCGCTCCCTACGCACAAGCTTCCAAAAATCACTGTTTTTACCTACCGAAGTCCTTACCTGTCCTGCGCCTGCTTCTGTCAGCTACAGGGACCAACCTCCGTGGCAGTGAAATCCGATTGATGCCAGGGAGGGTCGAAAAGAACGAGTCCCACTCTGAGCTCAATGACCCGCCGATCGGGTCGTCCCATTTCAGCTCAGCAGACCACAATTGCTGCATAAAACACTTGAGCTGAAATGTTACCGGGGTGATCCACCCGGTTGGATCAAATGTCCTAGCCACCGTTGAAAGGACGTTCCGTTTCGTCCAGACCTTCGGGGAGTCCAACTCGACCCGATACGAAAACATGTCTGACACCGGCTGGTACTGGACGCCTAATACCGACAACATATTTGGATTTTCCAAATTTTCAAAAATGTGGGGATCCTGCTGGTAGTCATCCGGAAGACCAGTCAGTAACTCTGGAGAGTTCGACATCCATTTTCGGAGCTCGTAACCTCCAACCCGTAAGAGCTCAACTAGCTCGTCCCGTCGAGCGAGCACCTCCTCTACGGAATCTGTACCGGTACAGATATCGTCCACGTAGAGATCCTGCTCCAGGATCGCTGCTCCTCTAGGGAAATTTAACCGTTCTCGATCCACTAACTCCCGCAGAGTGCGAATCGCCAAATAAGGACTAGACCGTAGCCCGTACGTGTTGGTGTTCAGCTCGTACACCCTGATGGGCTGATCTGGGCTCTCTCGCCACAGTATCAGCTGATACCGTCTATCGTCAGGGTGAATGACCGTCTGTGTTCGATTCAGAATCGATACTCGATCTATGGTTCCGGAACGGCCATTTTGAATTTGACGGAGCTGCCACAGAGCAGTTTTTGACAACGGACTGACGAGAAGCCCCCGTAATGTGACGTGTATTGATCTGGGCAATTGAAATTAAATCGTAAGCCATCTGCAATTGTATTCGGGCTCCCCTCAGGATTGTCTTATAGCTGAGTGTATTGTGGTTCTCCGAACCAGATAAAGTTCGTATTTGGAAACTGTGCGCTTCGAAGCTGGCCTGCCAGCCATACCTGGTTGGCTGAAGAACCTGTCTACCAAGAAGAGCCTAGGGTGCACCCAGGCCTTGCAGAGAGACAGGAGTTTGACGGGAACGAAGCACAGACCAGGTCAGATAGAATCTATTTACTTAGCTCGGTGAATCGCCGACGTACTCGCCTCTTGGCATTCGATCGCTACGCTACCTCGTAGCTATGGGCCCCTGCGAGGTCTCCGGTGCCGAGAGGCCTGAACATTTTGGTAGCAAGAGCGTGGTTTCCTGAGATTTGCAGCCGTCAAGGGCTCCAGGAACCCACGGATATAGGCGGTTATTAGCTAACTTGGTTTTGTTCCTGTATCCACATAGATTGGTAGTATTATAAGTTATAAGTCTACTGCTGGTAGTAGACAGACAGATATAACAGTTTCCCTAAATGACCAGTTGTACTGAGATGTGACTCAGAATAGTAATTACATTACAGGTACATTGTAGGTGAATTGAAATTTGCATTGAAGTCATATCATGTTTGCAGTTTGAAGTTTGCATAGTCAATCTATTAGTGGTCTAGTAATGCTAATGAATGTTTGGACATTGTTTTCAGTTTATAGCAATTTGTAACTTGAACTAATATTGACTATCTGTGTGTGTTATATGATATAGGGAAACTAAATTGTTGTTTACAGAATTTGTGTAGATATAAAACTCGGTTTCTATTGTTTGGGGAAACCAGCATTGTTTAAGTTATAGATTAGGGTTCCCTCGTTTGTGTTGTAGACTGGAGGGTCCAATATAATTGAGTTACTGCAAATTGTGAGTAAGTATCGTTCCGATCATGTCGTTGTCTGAAATACAGAAGGGTGTTTCTAAGGAGCTCAGATGGTTTTCCTCCGCACACGGTCTGATAGACCGTTTAGATAGGCATGATGTGGTATTGGAGCGGTCTATGGACGTTAAGGAACGCTACAACAGGGTGCTCGAATTGTCCGCGCAGGCGGAAGCAGTTGATGGTTGCTCACCTGACAGGCTGTCACGGTTGCTAGGGGATGTCGACCAGTGTATGGACATGGCAGCTGCTATCACGCAGAAGGCTGCGGACATACGTAGGCAGCGCGAGTCCAGCCGTGGTGGTGACATTGAAGCACCTCTGCCGCATCAGGGATCGGGGACCAGGTTACCCGTTATAACTATGCCTACCTTTGACGGAGTGTCCGGTGAATGGATGAGCTTCATCAATCTGTTCGACAGTTTGGTGCACATGCGATCGGACATTACCAAGTCTGTCAAAATGGCTCAGCTGGTGGCAGCATTGAGGGGTGAGCCCAGGGAGCTGGTCGCTCATTTGACAGTTACGGAGGGTAACTATGAAACGGCCAGGCAATTGCTGGTCAGACGTTACCACAACAAACGGAGGTTGGCCGATGCCCAACTGAACCGTTTGTTTAGCATCCCGGTTGTGAACAAGGTCGGGGCCATACAGACGGAGGTTTTGAACCCGTTGTTGTCCGTCACCAAGGCCCTAGAGAATCTTGGACTTCCGGTTGGTGAATGGTCGTACCTATTGCTGTACATTGTACTTTCCCGCCTACCCGCTGACGTGCAGACTCGTTTCGAACAGTCTCACGGGCGGTCGGCCGAGGACCTGCCCGCCTTCTCCGACTTGGTCGGATTTTTGGAAGAGGAGGCTCGACGGGCAGAGAATTTGGGGTTGACGGTCACCCATCCTTCGGAGCCACAGAGAGCTGCCGGGAGCGCTGTGAGTAGGGGCACTCCGACGAGGAAGGACCGCACCAACCGGCAGTCGTATGGGACTGTGAGTGCATTGACCCCACCCAGGGGTGCAGGTGAGACCTGCCCATGTTGTAGGCAGATTGGCCATGCTGTGGCCGATTGCAATAAGTTCGGGGAACTTAGGGTTGAGGGACGGCGCCGGATGGCCAAGCAGCGGAGCTGGTGTTTCCTGTGCCTCGGGCCACACATGGCTAGGGACTGCACGCGCACAAAATTGTGCGGATACTGTGGTGGGGCCCACCACAATTTGTTGTGCATGAACCGGTCCGGCCAACAGCCACCACAGGGCCGTACCCAGGGTGACACGGCATGGGGCCCTGAGAATTCGTTTGCGTCTCGGAGCGCAACTCAGGGGCCAATGTCCCCACGTGCACAGGGCGGTACTAGGGTGCAGGGCCACACTCAGGGTCATCACATGGGGGGCCCTGAGTTTTCGGTTGCGACTCAGCATCCGACTCAGCGGGCAATGGGGCCACAAGCACGCAGCCACCCAGGGGTGCAGGGCCGCACTCAGGGTCATCACATGGGGGGCCCTGAGTTTTCGGTTGCGACTCAGCATCCGACTCAGCGGCACATTGGGTGTGTTGAGCAGGCCGTAACGGGCGGGTGGAATGGGACAACTTCGAGCTATGCGGGTGCGGTTCGGACGCCGCCTCAGTTGTCGCCCCGCTCGTCGCCTCGTCCTCGTCGGTCGCATGTGATGTCCCCCCCGCTCATGGAGCGGCCACGGTTGAATTCACGCCCACAACCCTTCGGGGGGCGTCGTAGGGTGGCAATGGAACCGGCGCGTGGGCCATTTGTACAATGGGACCCTCTGGCGTATAGCTGCCTGCCTGATCGGTTGCAGGCACAGTGGGGCCCCGGGGGCCCTCGCTAGGAATTTGCGGCCCAACAACTTGTTGCCCCCCAACCGGAGACGGTGGTGTTACCGATCGCCTCTGTGCTTGTTTGGGATTTGGCGGGCAACCCAACATACGTTCGCGCCCTATTAGATTCTGGAGCTCAGGGCTGCATTGTATCGAACGATTTAGCGAAATGGTTGGGCCTCAATATAAATAATGTATCGCTGCCGAGGAAATTGGTCCCTGCTGGGGATTACAGGGCAACCCTTCACGGGTTTTGTGATGCCTTTGAACGAGGGTTTGCGGCAGCGGTTTATTTGCGAACCGTCACCTCCACCGGGGAGGTCGACGTGCGTTTGGTTTTGGCAAAAGGCAAGGTAGCGCCTATTCGGACAAGGATGACGATTCCAAAACTGGAACTGTCCGGGGCTGCTCTTTTGACCAAACTTTTGAAGCACACTCTAACAGTGTTGCTTGGGTCAGTGGTTTTGGAGGATACGGTGTACGCGTGGACGGACAGCCAGATTGTTTTGTGCTGGCTGAAGGCTTCGGTCCATACCTTAGAGGTTTTTGTTGCGAACCGTGTCTCCCAGATTGTGTCGTCTGAGGTCCCTCTGACCTGGAGACCTGTACCAGGAGAATTGAACCCGTCTGATTGTGCATCCAGGGGATGTCGGGCTCCTGAACTCGAGCTCGTTGCTGATCTCTCGACAGAGGCTTTCATTGCTTGTTTGGATAGGTTTGTTTCTCGAGGGGGACTTCCAACTTTGATCCGCTCTGATAACGGCACTAACTACATCGGTGCGGAACGATGCTTACGAGAGATAGTCAACTTTTTGAATGTAAATAAAGTGGATATTGGAACGGCCCTCTCCCGTCGGGGTATACAGTGGACCTTCAGCCCACCGAGTTGCCCCCACTGGGGTGGGATTTTTGAGGCCGTAGTTAAGTCAGCGAAGACGCACTTAGGGCGTATAGTAGGTCAGACCGCGCTGACTTTTGAGGAGCTCGCGACATTGTTTTGTAAGATCGAGGCCGTTCTCAATTCGCGACCGTTGTGTCCGCTCAGCTCGGATCCAAATGACCTGGAGGCTCTGACCCCAGGCCATTTCTTGATAGGACAGCCACTTAACGCGTTGCCCGAGCACCCCTTCGAGGGAGTGAAATTGTATCGGTTGTCAAGGTATCAGATGTTGCAGCAGTTTACTCAGAATTTCTGGAAGCGTTGGTCGCTCGAGTATCTGCATATCTTACAACAGCGCCTTAAGTGGACTGACAAAACCAGCCCCCCTAGTGTTGGTGACCTCGTGCTGGTTAAGGATGCTAACCTACCGCCACTGCGTTGGCGCAGGGGGCGCATTGTTAACTTGTTCCCTGGCAGGGACGGGACCCCCCGGTCTGCAGAGGTTCTAGTAGGAGGCTCGGTACTAAAACGAGCGGTAGCAACGTTGTCTCGGCTGCCCGTAGATTAAGGGACAGGTGGGTGCCTGTCCGGGCGGGTGATTGTTCGATTCAGAATCGATACTCGATCTATGGTTCCGGAACGGCCATTTTGAATTTGACGGAGCTGCCACAGAGCAGTTTTTGACAACGGACTGACGAGAAGCCCCGGTAATGTGACGTGTATTGATCTGGGCAATTGAAATTAAATCGTAAGCCATCTGCAATTGTATTCGGGCTCCCCTCAGGATTGTCTTATAGCTGAGTGTATTGTGGTTCTCCGAACCAGATAAAGTTCGTATTTGGAAACTGTGCGCTTCGAAGCTGGCCTGCCAGCCATACCTGGTTGGCTGAAGAACCTGTCTACCAAGAAGAGCCTAGGGTGCACCCAGGCCTTGCAGAGAGACAGGAGTTTGACGGGAACGAAGCACAGACCAGGTCAGATAGAATCTATTTACTTAGCTCGGTGAATCGCCGACGTACTCGCCTCTTGGCATTCGATCGCTACGCTACCTCGTAGCTATGGGCCCCTGCGAGGTCTCCGGTGCCGAGAGGCCTGAACAGTCTGTCTAAACATCATCCGGATGTCAGCTACAAACACAACATTGTGTCGACGGAACCGTGTGATAACATCCGCGATGTCATGGTTCAACTTTGGCCCTGAATGCAAACACTGGTTCAGGTTCATGCCGTTAGATGTTGATGCCGATCCATCGAACACTACCCGTATTTTGCCCTCCGGGGTCCTCAAGACCGCGTGATGGGGCAGGAAGCAGTGGTCTTCACGCTTCCAGTCGATACCCGAAACCGACATGTGGCCGAGCGACTCGTATTCCCGCATGAAGTCGACGTACTTCCGCCGGAAAATCCCGTCACGCTTCATGCGTCGTTCCATCGACAGAAACCGCGTCTCGGCTGCATGGTGTGAACTGCCCAGCGGCGGGCGATCACTCCGAAATGGAAGACGTGTGAGAAATCGACCTGACCGAAGGCGACCAGTATTGTTCCGATAAAACTGTTCACACTCTTCTTCAACCGGGTCCAACCGGCGGACCGTATGTGGTTCCTCCACCTCCCAAAACTTCTGTATCACCTCCGAGAGTACAGAACCAAATAAGGGACTACGAGTCGCTAGGCGTGGGGCAGCCGGCATGACCGGACCCATTACAGCATGGCCCAGTCTGGTGTTGACCGAAACCAGACCAGTCGCCTGCAACACGTGGACACCTGGCACTAACAGGTATCCCAAGGCATCGACACCCAATAAAATGTCTACTGGGCCCGGAATATCGAACTCCGGGTCAGCCAGTGACAACCCAGCGACCAACTGTCGCACCGAGGGCGACAACCGTACGTGAGGGTGTGAGCCCATCACATTAGGCATGACTAATGCCGTGACCGTCAGATTCACCGATGAATCCACCCGTGACGAGAGAGTAATCCGACATACTCCCTTAACGGAACCGACTTCCGTGTTCCCAATTCCCCGAATGGAATGTGGATACTCCCTTACCGAAATGCCCAACCGTCTTACAAGGTTGCACGAGACTAAGCACCCCTGGGTCCCCGAGTCCAATAGTGCTCGTGCCACACGAGATTTGCCGTCCGAACTCCACGCTATCACCGAGGCCGTGGAGAGCATGACCGTCTGTGGAGTGGCGGCAACCTATAAGTGGGCGGCGTGTTGAATTGAAAGAGGTTTGTAGGAGTAAATAGATGTTTATTGTACTAAAGTTTGGATAGAAGAGCCTCTAATTATCCGCAGTATAATCTTATATAGTCTTACAAATAAGGAGTCACACACACAGTCATACATCTCTATGTCGCTATGTCCGCACACTTCACCTCCCACGGAAAATTAAAAAAAAAAAATACATGATTATATTTTTTTTTTCTAAAACTAACTCTGAATATTTCATAATGCTTGTATGTACGGTTTCGTTCTATTTTTATGAACAATTTCAATTTTCCCATCTTTTACAATTTTTACATTGACATCTAAATCTTCAACAACCAAATATGGGCCTAAATAAATATTCTGTGTCTTATCACCCGAGGGGTTTCTTAACAATAACATACTGTCTTTCTTATAGTATACTGGATATACATTTTTATCATAATTTTCCTTCCTAATTACCTTACTTCTAATTAAGTTTTCCCTAGCATCCTTTTGGGAAACTTGTAACCTATACTTAAACTCTAACGGATAACTGTCATGATTATACAATGGGTCCACTATATTGTTACTTAAATTACTAGGAAGATTACATATTTTGCCAAACACTAATTCATGAGGCGTATATTTCGTTTCAGAATGAACTGTATTGTTATAGGCAAAGCACCAGTATGGCAACCAGTCACTCCACTGATCAGGCTGATTGTTTGACATGATTCTTAAATACGCACCCATAACTTTGTGGCTATTCTCTAATGCACCGATCGTCTCGTGATGATACGCCGTAGACGTCATCTGAGTTATATTCAAGAGCTTACATACCTCCTTCATTGTGCTCGATACAAACTCGGTACCACGATCCGTTGCTATTTCTCTCGGTATTCCGTATTTCAGCATGAATTTTTCCACGAATGCGCGTGCCACACTTACCGTATCCTTTGTTTCAAGAGGAAACGCCTCTACGTACTTTGACAGGTCACATTGCAAAGTCAATATATAAGCAAATTTATTCGCATCTTTGTTTATAGGTCCAACTATATCCAAAAACACCTTATCAAATGCACACTTAGCTGTAGTTGTTACTACCATAGGTTGTTTTGTGTTCACTGAATACTTTTGTTTTTGACATTTACTACATTTGGCTACAAAATCTCTAACATCTTTCTCTATCGTGTTCCAATAATAATATCTTTTGATGTTATTAGCCATTCTCCTAATGCCTGCGTGGCCACTTGTAGGCAATAAGTGAAAGTCATTTATTATGACACGTCTATCGTCGAGATTGTCTATTCTTTGTACTCCCCTTATTATACATACTCTTGGTCCGGACCATTTGGGAATACTTTTGATTTCTTGGGTTAACCCTTCTATAAATCTTTCATTTTCTTTACATTTCACTATGCATATTTCCTTTATATTCAATCTTTCACAAAATGATCCAAATTCTTTCACCATAACGGCTCGCGTTGATAATGATAAAGAAGATGGCTTTGTAAAGATAGTCGACGTGCTTTCTATATAAATAAAATATTTATTCTCTTCTGTCAAAAGTCTCTCTTTCTTCATTTTCTGTATATCTTTCTCTGTTCCTATCCGAAGTTCTGTGTAATTGTTCGGCTTTTTGAGTATATCCACAACTCTCGGATGATCTGTCCTCGAATCAGTGTCTATATCATCCACCGACAAATTATCACGTTCTTTATCCTTTTCTTCTTGCATTCTTCTCTTTTGTCCTCTTGTCATAACATTCATAACTTTTTCATTCATTTCCTTTAACTGTTCTGACGTAACAATCACGCGCGACAATGCATCTGCAGCTACATTGTTGCACCCTTTCACATATTCTACAGTAAAGTTATATTCTTCCAGACATAACCTAAATTTCAATAACCTACTTGATGGATCACGCATGTTGAAAAGATACACTAACGGTTTATGATCAGTCTGTATTTTGAATTTCCTTCCGAAAAGATATGGGCGAAAATACTTTACACTCCACACTATTGCCAAAAGTTCCTTTTCAATAGTGGGGTAATTTTTCTCTGCCTTATTTAAACTACGACTAGCATATGCTATCGGTCTGCCGTCACTATTGCTTAATACAGATCCTACTGCTATGCCGGACGCATCAGTTTGTAAAAGAAACTCATTTTCACTATTAAAATTTGGATATTGTAGAACTGGGTGATTCATCAATGCCTTTTTTTAAATCATGGAATGCTTCTTCACATTCACTAGTCCATCTATATTCTGCATCCTTCTTCGACAGTTGATTCAAAGGATATGACACCTGAGCAAAATTTGGAATAAATTTTCTATAATAGTTTGCGAACGCCACAAATCTTTTCACTTCATCACATGTTTGTGGTCGTGGATAATTTTTCATAACCTCTATTTTTCCTGGATCAGGTAGAATACCTCTTTCTGAGACTACATGACCTAAATACAAAATTTCCTTTTTGAGAAATTCGCATTTGGTTGGATTCAATTTTAAATTAATTTTTCGTAGTCTGCTAAAAATATCAAGCAAGTTATGATTGTGCTGATCCAAATTTCTCCCAAATACTACCAAATCGTCAAGATATACCAAACATTTTTCATAATTTAGACCTGACATTGCTACAGTAATCATACGGGAAAAGGCTGATGGACTTGTTTTTAGTCCCATCGGTAGTCTCTTCATTTGGTACTGACTTTTCGAACTTGTGAAGGCTGTACATTTTCTGCTTTGTGGTTCTAATTCAACTTGATAATACCCCTGATAAAGATCTAAATGGCTGAAATACATTGCTCCTGAAAGTGAATCTAAAATATCGGTGATGTTGGGCAATGGGAATTTATCATCTTGAATTTGTTCATTGAGCTTCCTGTAATCTATTACTATACGCCATTTCTTTTCACCATTTGCATCAGACTTTTTCGGCACTAATAATAAAGGACTCGACCATTCACTACGAGTCTCTTCTATAATATCATCATTTAACATTTTCTGTATTTGGTTATCAATTTCAGATTTTTGTGCATGTGGAAGCCTATACTGCTTTGTGTAAACTGGACTACAATTTGATTTTAATTGAATTGTTTGCCGGTATATTCCGGTACAAGTTAATTTGTCTCCTTCTAAATGAAATACGTCCGGGTATTTTGCGCAAATATTTTCTATTGATATTTGTTCCTCTTTATTTAATCCATCAAGTTTCAAACACCTAAATAATGTCTTCACTCTATCAGAATTCATCACTGGTCTTTCGTACGCACACACGTCATATTCATTCAGACTACTCGTATTTATAGTAAAATAACTCAAACTCACACTTGTATCTCTTGTGTTCAAGATTTTTATTGGTAGCCTACCGTCACTTGGCCTTGATACCATACTAGCCAAAAACACACCCTCGCTCAACTCTTGTGCCAACAATACGCAATCATCATTCCTATCCGTTCGCACATAATGTATAGATTCGCTCCTAGGCGGCACTATTAAATAAGTATTCTGATGCCCCACTGTGGGCATATCAAACGTCAAAGTAATTTCTCTATTCGCGTCGCTTCGTAATCGCATTGTATTTATTTCAAAGTCCAAAACGCCATGGTATCGTTTTATAAAATCTGATCCCAGAATGCCGTCGGTTTTACACGGAAGATCCTGAAATACATAAAACTTATGACGAAATATTTCTCCTTTTGAAGTCAAATTTAGATATACATATCCGTCCGACTGTACATTTCCACCTATTCCTCTGACGCATAATTTATCCATATGTAGAGGAATGTTACCATGTTTAACTTTGTCGTACTTGATTGCCGAAAGTGAGGCGCCGGTATCAATTAACCAATCATGTTGATGTTCGCCTACACTAATTCGTACTTTGTTTATGCTATTGCACGAACAAATATAGCTAGGCACGAAAAAAATGATTCATTTCGTCGCTTGTCGAACTATCCCGATTTGTAGCGTCCGTTTCATGTTGCGTGGCGTTGATGCCTCCATTTATGTCCCTGTATGCTGATTGTCCCCTATTATGGTAAGAATTGTACCTGCCTCGATATCCACCGCGGAATGTTTGTCCTCTTTGGCCACCTCGATGATTCTGCCAATGATAATTTTGTCCGAGTTGATTCTGCGTATGCGAATTTTGTCCTCGACTGTACGTGTAGTTACCTCTGTAGGGCCTGTGTGAACCACGGTTTTGTCCTCTTACCTGGCTACCTCCGCTCTGTCCTCGTTGCGCGAAGTAGCTCGAGGCTGACCCTGACGTCGATGGGGGAGAAGCCAACTCTTCGTCCTTCGCCGCCCGAACTGCATCCTTCAGCGAGCTGTAATTACGGGCTGCGATAATGGTGCTAAGCCGGGGGTCGCGCAAACCATCTGCGAATCGTTGAATTGCCATACTCTCATTTAACGGTCTCAAAATATTATACACCTCCGGTTTACCGTCTGACTGGGAAATAGTAAGGTCGACAAACAATTTCTCTATGTTGGTGCCAAACTGGTCAATTGATTTGGAATTTTGTTTCAAATGTTGCAATTGATTTTGGAGTGATGGAGCCGACTTTTTTGTCAATAAATAGCTTCTCATGTCCTGTGTAAGAGCTTTTACACTTCCATACTCCTGACTTAGCTTTATTTTGGCACTGTCCGACAAGCGTGACTTCAAAACAAAATTAATCAGAAACTTTTTGTCGTCCTCTTTTAACATCGTCTCATATAATTCAATGTTTGAAATCAAACTTTTGGTAACTTCTTCATCTCCTGTCATGGCTGGCAATAAACTACAAGCGGTCTTTAAATTAAAACCCTCCATGGTTTCTGATTTTTCACTCGTTAAACTACTAAAACTATCGCTATTGCTTGTTTCACTACAATCTTCACTTTCTATTTTCTCCTTAGCTTCTACTGGGCATAAAGACAATATTTCGTTGTATGTTTTTGTCCACTTTTTACATAAACTTTCAAATTTTAGTAGACTTTCTGGGCTTATATGGCCACTTTTTATTAATTCAGAAAAAGTTTCTATTCTACTATTATATTGATCTAATAATTCATTTGTTTCTCTTAACTTTTTCTCTATAAGAACCCCTTTCCTTCTCTTAGGACCTACTTTGACAAGATATTTCCTTATTTTTGATAACTCATCATATAAAATTTTAATTTCACTTGTCATTACAAAAGTAAAATAATTGTCAACAAATTATCTACCTGACTGTACATAGATAATAGTATCACATCACTTACCATATTTGACGGGACAGCAGAATACGGACGAATGCCATATTAAAATTTGTTTACATTACTATTAATAACTCACTTAACGTCCCTATGCACTTTTGATTCTTCGTTGTATTTGAGTACGATTCATGAGTTCGGTTTTAATGAATGTTCACATCACGGTTTTATGCACTTTTTAATTAAACACGCTGATTTTGGAGTACGATTGCTGCCGCATGGCCCTGAACACTTTTCCTGAAGCACTGTGTCACTTTTTTAATGATGAACCACGTCGCGGCTCCAGTGATGAGAATGATGAGGGCCATCAAACTATAACTTATCGACGGGATGTGCATATTGATGGTCTCAGCAATGGTAGCTGAGTTTGAGTAACCAACTTGGGTAATTATTTGTTGCTGGTCACTTGGCCCCTCTTTTGATTGTGGTTTGCCCATGTTGGGGATTATATGGTATACTGCACTGTCATGACCAACACCTCCAACCATGGGCCCAGGCAAAGGTCGCCATGAATTGAAAGAGGTTTGTAGGAGTAAATAGATGTTTATTGTACTAAAGTTTGGATAGAAGAGCCTCTAATTATCCGCAGTATAATCTTATATAGTCTTACAAATAAGGAGTCACACACACAGTCATACATCTCTATGTCGCTATGTCCGCACACTTCAGTGTCCTTAGCGGGAACCTCCGCGGGATCCGAACCCGCTGGGACCCCCGTCGGCCTGGTAACTCGGCTGCTGTATATATAGACCGTATGTACATCAGGGGGTCCCAACCCGCATAATAGGCCCCTCGCTGTCCCGGTACCCGACCATACCGGACTGGATGGAGGGGGGAGAGCGGATCCAACCTGGGGCGCTCTAGGAATGGGGGCGACATCCGACTGTTCGCCTCCCAGAGCGACGGGCAGGGTGGCGCAGAAGGTGGTGGGCTCCCAGCCTTCGCGCCACTCATAGGTGCCATCTGACACCCGCCTGTAATACGCGGTGAGCCAGCGGCCCGAAGTCCTCGCTGACACTGGACAGCGGCGACCGAACCCCGGCTATCCCGCCTGTTACCCCCCGCGCTGCCCCCTTCCCCTCGGGGGGGTCCCGTCCGCGGGTACCCCAGTCACCCCGTTGGTGACTCCCGTTGCCCGGAGGGGGACTGGGTCCGGCCCTGGTTGGGCCCTGTGACCGACCAACCTGAGTCCGGCCCTGGTGACCGTCCGAAGGGCCTGACCGGTTCAGGCACAACACGATGTGGTGCTTGCCACCGCAGCACTCACAGGGGGACGCGCGTGAGCACTCGCTCAGCGGGTGCGGCCCCAAACAACCGAAACACAATCGGTGGCGGAAGACCACCTTCCTGCGGGAAGCCACACCGAGCGCCTTAAAGTTGGCGCAACTGGTCACTCCATGACCGGCACTGTCGCAGTGCACACAGCCGTCACCCGACGGCGCGGCACTCAAAACGCCAAACTGTTTTGACCGCCCACCCCCCCGTGGGGGTGGGAGGCGCGGACTCTCCCGCATCCGCGCGGGTTGGCGCTGCACACTGGCCTCCGTATCCAATGTGTCGCACCGCCTGCATTCACCCTCCAAAAAATCCGTTAATTGGACGAGTGTGGGCAGTTCCGAGCTACTGCCCCCGTGCAGCTGTTCAAACCGACTTTGAACAGCTGCAAGCAACCGTGACAAAACCATATACAACACGATATATGACCATTGGTCTACCGGCAGACCAAGCTTCTGAAGGGCCTAAGTGGCCACCAGCACAGGGTTGAGCACCTGTACCCGGATGTCAACATCCCGGGTTACTCTTGGGATGCTAAACAGCTTCCCCAGCTGCGCATCAACCAACCGCCGTTTGTGCTGGTAGCGGTCAAACAATATGGACCGGGCTATCTCGTAATTGCCTGCCGTGACCGTTAGGTGACTGACCAACTCCTTCGGTTCACCCCGCAGTGCCATCAATAGTTGGGCCAACTTGTAGGCGTTGTCCAGGTCGTCCCGACCGTAGACCAAACTATCGAACAAATTGATGAACGCCGGCCACTCATCAATTGCCCCACCGAAGGCCGGAATCTCCAGGTGTGGCAGCCGTCCAACAACACCCTTAGGGGGCGGGTCTCCGCTACCCTCCCCGCGGTCGTTCCGTCGCGACCGCTTAGTTTTCTCCGCGCGACGCTCGATGTCGCCCAAGCACTCCATCGCTTGGTCAGCATCCGCGCAGAGCTGCTTCACTGCAGCCACCGAAGCCTCATCCGTAAGCCCGAGGGCTTCAGCCTCCGCAGCCAGCCGACACACCTTCCCGACGCGTGTCATTGCGTCCTCCACACGCTTGAGCAGGACATCGTCCATGTCAGGTCGCTCCACATACTTGTGAGTATGGGCGAGCCATCTCATCTCCTCACGGACACCATACCGCAGTACCGTCAAGGGCGAAGGTGCCATGGTTACCGATTCAATTGTTTCTGGTCCTTCGTGCTTCACTACCGAACTAAGCACAGCCAGAGACCAGCACTTGCCCGTCAGCGCTGGGCACAGAAATTAAAACTAAGTTGTAAAAACCAAGGCAACCACTAAAACAATTAAATGCTAAACAATATATAATATGGTCGCCCTGTGGACATACACCTTATAAATATACACTCTAAATCAATTAGAGAATTCCACCATAAAACACAATACAAAAATAACCCACAAAACTTGATTAGGAAAACAATACAAAATAATAAGCTGTGACCTTCTAGAAGTAGCCCCTCCGATATGACCCACACTTCTACTGAGGTCAGCAAAATCAGCTTAATACCCCTTAAATAGCCTGACCCTGCTCTGTAAACCGAAATAACACTGCAGTACTATAGAACCCGACGTTCTACCGCAAGTAATACAATCTAGTTACTTCGCAGAATGACTGTTCAATCTTTTATGCGCACAAACAGTAGTTTCCGACTACAAATTTATAATAATTGTTAACTAAATTGACACTTATACTTTCACTAACCGAAAATGAACTTTAATTGTGGTACCGACCACAGACTCATTGCCGACTTGCCGGCCAATCTGAGATATTCTTTTCTCCCAACTACAATGTAGCAACAATCCTACAACCGTCCGTGAATCGGTGATTTCCCACTAGGAAACCGCGCCTGCTACCAAAATGTTTAATTCCACGCCTCAACCGAACGGCGTGGAATCTTGAGGGGCTGGGTTTTTGCCAGCACGGGAGAGAAAATCTTGATTGTTACCTTACCTTGTAGTCGTAGACCGGAAATCGAAAGCTCGATTCGAGGCAGGAATACGGGATAACGGCACAAGTTTGGGTAGGATCGGGGATGAATCTCACTGTCGCTGCCCGACGCTGTCGCCGGCGTGCTGCCTGCCGACACGAGGAGTCGCCGTCCGATACGACGATGTCCAATCACAACGCGGATCACTTAACCGCTGACGCGAATCTACTTATTTCCCGACGATGTGGTAGATTTACACTCCGACCAGGCTCGACACCTGTATTAGACGATTGTTACATCAAATTACAATCAATAGCCCGACGCCTGAGCAGACATGTTTTTTCTCCCGACAAGAAAAGATAACCTCTAATTTTTCATCTCATTGGTACGAGTGACAGCTGCGGTTCCGTTTCCGCTAGTGATGTCCCGATTACTCGCGGTCGATCCGCGCAACAAAAAACCGGTGCATTCCGAAGCATAAATATTAAACAGCCTGACTTAAAAAACCCCTAGTTTCAACAATCAGAGCTATGAGACCCACAGACATGCCCTCAGATTAACATATATTAAAGAGGAACAAAATATACAATACCAACAAAAGACAAACTCTAATAATTCACACACGCAAGCGAAACCATCACAGATTCCAACATATAAACATAATCAACAGACTCACAAGTTCCAACGACAACAGAACGCAAAACCAAACTATCCCTATAAACCACCATACAATACACAAAATCAACAACGATCATTTGCACCTCGTTACGAACAGAGGTATAATCAGCAAAATAAGCCATGGACTCGAGGTCCGCAAGGACCTAAACCTATGAATAAAACCCCTAATCAGCCGAAACCTGAGCCGATGAGCGGAATCTCCTATCTTCTGCAGATAGACCGTTGCACCCACCATATAACCAAGGTCCATTCGCCTCATACTATAGGAAACCTCAAGAGCTACATGCTCAAGAAACTTACGAATGCGACAGAAATGTAGCCGACGAAACATGTGAGGATATGCCATACGAGCCCCACCACGATAATAATTACTTTGATCAGCCAGTGAATGACCACGAAAGCGATATTACTCAAATGCCTTCCGACAATTATTGCGAATAGGATTTTTGTCAGGATTTTCACACGAAAAACCCAACATAGAGTTAAATGCTCATGTGCAAAAGACAGTTACCACTCATCTAGATAGCCAACCCACCGTTAAAGTTGCTTATCGACACCGGAGCTAATCAGTCATTCCTGTCGCCCGAAGTAGTTTAACACTTTTATAGCGAGTACCCACTCAATAGCGATCCATTCACAGTAACAAGTTTACACTAGACAACTACTAATGAATAGGTACTCTGTAGAGATCCCACTGTTCCCAGAATTTAGAAACAAGGGCACTGCGAAGTTCTTTGTTTATAAATTCCACAATGTAATTGATGGATTGATTGGATTTGAACTACTTGAGCAACTTAGAGCACAAGTAGACAAACATAAGGGCATTGTGGTGACAGAAAAAGCAACAAATAGGATTGATATTCTCGTATCAGGAGTAACAAACTTATTTGAGGCATTAATAAAGGCCAGAGCGACCTGTAGAGTAAAAATACCCGTGTCAATACAAAATATAGATGTCTTTCTTCCAGAAACAATACTTCACAAATGTCTAATACCCGCTACGATAGGTATAGCCAAAAATGGTAACGCTTATTTTGAAATAAGAAATCCAACCAACAACGACATAATAGTGAGCTCAAGATCACCATTAACAGTTTTTCCGTTAAAAGAGAACTTTGAAACACACAATTTCGAATCAATCTTTCCCACAATTCATAACGTTGAGTCATTGATCCGTACCGATCACTTGAACGAGGAAGAAAGAACCAAACTACTTAGTCTATGTCGAGACTATGCCGACATATTCCATGACGAAAGACAACCTTTAACCTTTACCAAACAGGTTAAAGTTTATCTTGATAAACACTACAGACGAAGACCCTGTGTATGGCCGTAGTTATTAATACCCACACATACATAAGGAAGAAATACAAAAACAGATAGAGACAATGCTTCAACAAAAGATAATTCAGCCATCAAACAGTCCTATATGGATTGTACCCAAAAAACCAGACGCTTCAGGAAAAATCAAATGGAGGTTAGTCGTAGACTACCGAAAACTTAATGAAAAAAACAGTAAGTGATCGCCATCCCACTCCAAATATTTATGACATCTTAGATAAGCTAGGAAGGTCACAATATTTCACAACTATAGATCTATTTTCAGGATTTCACCAAATAGAGATGAATCCCCCGGACATAAAGAAAACTGCCTTCAATATTGACAATGGGCACTTCGAATACCTTTGAATGCCCTTTGGGCTTAAAAACGCGCCCTCTACCTTCCAGCGCGCAATGGATAACGTCCTGCGTGGACTCCCAAACGTTAATGTGTATGCCGATGACATCATAATCCACAGCGTCTCTCTTCAAGAGCATCTCCTTAATATCGAAAGTGTCTTTCAAAGACTTCGAGAATAAAACTTCAAGATACACCCGGAAAAAACAGAATTTATGAAAAAGGAAACACCTTTTCTCGGACACATCATAACACCAGAAGGAATTCGACCCGATCCCTCAAAAATAAACGCTATATTAAAATACCCGATTCCAAAGACAACCAAAGAAATTAAATCCTTCTTAGGCTTACTAGGATATTACCTAAAGTTTATCCCAAACATGGCGAAAATAGCCAAACCACTGACATCTTGCCTGAAAAAAGGAGCTAAGATCGAGATGACCCCGAATACATAAAATGTTTCAAGCTATGCCAAATATACTAACTAATGACCCCTTACTGAAGTACCCCGACTTTGAAAATCCGATGGTTCTGCGAACTGATGCGACAAACTACGCATTAGGAGCAGTACTGTCACAAGGTACTATAGGATCAGATAGACCAATAGCGTATGCTTCTCGTACGCTTAACGACTCCGAAGCTAACTATAGCACCATAGAAAAGGAACTATTGGCAATAGTCTGGGCCACAAAATACTTCCGCCCATACTTGTTTGGACGCAAGTTTAATATCGTCACAGATCACAAACCATTGCAGTATTTGGTAAATCTCAAAGAACTTAATTCCTGACGCATTATCTCGAATAGAGATCCAAAACAACGAACATTGCCCAACAGGAATAAACACCGATGATGAGGAAATAGGCGAACAAAATTTATCAATGATAGCTAATGCCCCTACAGAAATACCCGATCTGATAGACCTACTAGACGATTTGCAAACAATCCACAGTGCCGCTGAAAACCCTATTTGAAATATCCCTATATCCGAAAGCTCCATAAATTCATGCAACCACCAAAGATTTTTGAACTTTGTTCATCATTCCCCTCATAAACCTGTAATAAAAGAAATCTTTCCTGGTAAGAAATAAATACATGTCCAAATTACCGGAAGTAATATTGAACGAGAAATAATAGATATATTCAAAAAATTTGTAAGTCCCAAAACCAAATACGGCATCTGGCTATCAGACGAAAAATTCATTCCCGAAATCACAACGGTCCTACAACGTATATTCAAGAATGCCGGATTTAAACTTACAATCAACAAGAAAAAGCTCGATGATGTGACAGATAAGGACAAACAGATTCAAATTATAAAAATGTACCACGAAGGGAAAACAAATCATCGCGGTATCCAGGAAGTTGAGCAACGAATAAAACGACCTTATTACTGGCCCAACTTAACCAAATCCGTATCCGATATAATAAACAACTGCGAAATCTGTCAGACTAGTAAGTACGAGCGCCGCCCATGTACACAAAGATTCCAACTCGTTTATTTAATTTCGCGTACATGTTTTTTGTAACTTCCTTATGTTTTTCAACGTAATTTTGTAAAAATGTGGTTTCTAAATTGATGTTTAATGGGTCGCGATTATCAAGATGTCAATTTATTATCTCTATGGGTTTTTTATTTGTGATTGAGTGTATTGAGTTATTATATCCTAATACAGAGTATAGCATAAGTTCGGTAGTAGATGATTCGGGACGTGTTTGACTTATGACGCGGATGTGTTCGAGTATAGTAGAGTGAAAACGTTCTTCTGCGCCATTAGATTCGGGATTGTTTACGCTTGTGTAATGTAACTTTATTTTGTGGAGTTGGGCAAACTCTTTCAGAGGCAAGGCTTGAATTCAGTTCCTGAATCGGCTGCTAAACGGAGGGGTAATCCGTGATGAGTCATAAATATTGTAAGTGCGTTCAACACACCTATTCCAGTTAGACTTTCTAGTGGGTATGCTTGAGCATACTTGTATAATGTGTCGATAATGGTTAGGAATTTCTCACCTTGTACCGTAAAGGTATTAATATGTACTACTTCAAATGGTTTCTGTGGAATTGGTACGAGTTGGAATCTTTGTGTACATGGGCGGCGCTCGTACTTACTAGTCTGACAGATTTCGCAGTTGTTTATTATATCGGATACGGATTTGGTTAAGTTGGGCCAGTAATAAGGTCGTTTTATTCGTTGCTCAACTTCCTGGATACTGCGATGATTTGTTTTCCCTTCGTGGTACATTTTTATAATTTGAATCTGTTTGTCCTTATCTGTCACATCATCGAGCTTTTTCTTGTTGATTGTAAGTTTAAATCCGGCATTCTTGAATATACGTTGTAGGACCGTTGTGATTTCGGGAATGAATTTTTCGTCTGATAGCCAGATGCCGTATTTGGTTTTGGGACTTACAATTTTTTTGAATATATCTTTTATTTCTCGTTCAATATTACTTCCGGTAATTTGGACATGTATTTATTTCTTACCAGGAAAGATTTCTTTTATTACAGGTTTATGAGGGGAATGATGAACAAAGTTTAAAAATCTTTGGTGGTTGCATGAATTTATGGAGCTTTCGGATATCGGGATATTTCAAATAGGGTTTTCAGCGGCACTGTGGATTGTTTGCAAATCGTCTAGTAGGTCTATCAGATCGGGTATTTCTGTAGGGGCATTAGCTATCATTGATAAATTTTGTTCGCCTATTTCCTCATCATCGGTGTTTATTCCTGTTGGGCAATGTTCGTTGTTTTGGATCTCTATTCGAGATAATGCGTCAGGAATTAAGTTCTTTGAGATTTACCAAATACTGCAATGGTTTGTGATCTGTGACGATATTAAACTTGCGTCCAAACAAGTATGGGCGGAAGTATTTTGTGGCCGAGACTATTGCCAATAGTTCCTTTTCTATTGTGTAGTATACTTACTAAACTACCACTACTAAATGTATAAAAGTTTGCCTTCTAATATTTGTATGTATGCTTTAAAGTAAGTTTGTATTATTATAGATATTATTATTTAATTTCTGTTGTTACAGATTTTAAGATTAGTGTGAAAGGATGTTTGCACCTTGATGTATCGATGTACGAGCTAGAGGTCTTGCATCTCAAATGTAATCTGCCATCTCTCTTGCAGTAATAAACACGTAGCCATAGCAAGCGGTCGTTTCATTACAATTTCACACCACTCAGCGACCGCCTCACTCTGACATGGGGGATGCCCTACGCTAGTATCTGTCTCTGCATGGAAATTGTTCGCTGCAAAGCATATAACATTGAAATGTCCGGAGACATGGATAATTACAAGGTGCTCTAGGCTACCTTTCCCGATAGGACCATGAATTTAGTATAGCAATGTTAGAAAGAATAAAACGATAAACATATGATTATATTCACGGAAAACACTTTATTCGGTAGGTAGGAAACAAAAGAGAGCTCCTCTCAACAACCAAAACAATTTGAATGAATGACAGTTCTCTGCACTAGTGAGGGGGCGCGTGTGTCGATCGCATAGTGCTGTACCGCGCTCGTTTGGGATCGATTATCTTCTTATCAGTTCGGCCGTCCTGTTCTCTCCTTCGCCCTCGAAGGATAACGTTTTAGCTCCGTCGACACGCCGCCGTCAGAGCTGCCACGAAGACTCGATGCAGCAACCAGCAGCAATTGGCCCCGTAGGCTTAACAGGCCCAAAGGCATACAATAGCCCTGTAGGCAAAACATAGCCCCGTAGGCAAAACATAGCCCCATGGGCAAAACAAAGCCCCGTAGGCAAAACATAGCCCCGTAGGCAAAACGTAGCCCCGTAGGCAAAACATAGCCCCGTAGGCAAAACATAGCCCCGTAGGCAAAACATAGCCCCGTAGGCAAAACATAGCCCCGTAGGCAAAACATAGCCCCGTAGGCAAAACATATCCCCGTAGGCAACGTATAGCCCCACAGGCAACGTATAGCCCCGAAGGCAAGATATAGCCCCACAGGCATGATATGGCCCCGAAGGCAAGATATAGCCCCACGGGCATGATATAGCCCCGAAGGCAAGATATAGCCCCACGGGCATGGTATAATTAATAATCAGAATCATAGCATCTTAGGCTTCAGGTTAGCCCCGTAGGCCTACGTAACATAACAATTATTATAATTTGAAACAGTTAGGTACATGAAAATAAAAAACGCCCCATAGGCAGTATCCACAACAATTGTTGTCATTCCAGAGGGGTCACAATATCACACTCTACCTCGTCCTCTGATGAACTATCTAGTCTAGCTCTCCAAAGTTTAATTTTATCACGTGTAACCACGCTTTTATACGCTCTCTTGCCCCTGGCGGCTGAGCTGACTTCGTACCGGTCGTTTGGCAAAACAGGGGTAATTTTGTAAGGCCCTGCATATTTAGGAACCAACTTCCCACTCGCAATCCAGGCCGTAAAATTTTACGCTTTACCATGACCAATTTACCCAAAGATATAGGCTTCGTCACTCGCCGGCCTTTGTCAAACCGTGCCTTCATAGAGGCTGCATTTAGTTCGACCTTTTCAGCTGCACCTCTCCTAAGCTGTTCCAAATCAGGTGTGTGCCGTGCACCTTGTAAATCACCAGCTAATCGAGGTCTCAGACCACAGAGTAACTCAAGGGGGGACTTTCCTGTGCCCTGACCCAACTGCACCTTAGGCAAATAAGTATCCCATCCATTACTCTCTTCGCCCAGCTGTGCAGACAAAGAGCTCAAGATTATACAGTTTAGTCTTTCGACTTGGCCATTAGCTCTTGGAGATGCCACAGCATTTAACACATGCTTTATTCCAAGCTCCACGCAATAGTCCCTAAAATCTCGGCACGTAAACGCTGTGCCTCTGTCACTCACAATCCTTGTTGGATACCCAAAGACTTGACTGAATTTGTTTAGTTCTGTAATCGCACCTCTAGCGTTGGTACTCACAACAGCCTCTAGCCACACAAATTAAGTAAATCCGTCAGTTGTGCCAAATATGTAAGTTTTACCACCACTCTTACAAAACGGCCCCATGTGATCCACGTGAAGAGTGTGGAATGGAGTGGGGTCGCTAGGAATTGGATGCAGTAACCCTGGCTGCTTCCCGGTAGGCTTCTTAGTAAACTGGCACCCTATACAACTGGCAACATATTTCTCCACAATTTTCCGCATCTTGGGAAACCAGTATTTGGCTTGGATCGCTTCTAGGCATTTTGCTGCTCCCAAATGGCCACTTTTATTACATATGTGCCACCTTGCAATTTTGGGTAAAACAGGCCTATGTCCACCTTCCACAACACGACACAGTAACCCATTGACAATTTTGTAGTCCTTAGCAAGGCCAACGTGTGACATCGACGTTCCTGGTCTTTGTTCCACATCGAAGTCGTATTCCTGAAGATCAAGCCACCACCGTGCTATACGAGGCGACAAATCCCTCTTTGACCATGCTAGACGCAACACGGAGCAGTCCGTCACAATACGGAATTTCATCCCTGAGATATAAACTTTAAACTTCTGGACGCTAAAAACTACTGGCAGCGCCTCAAGCTAAAAGCTGTGATACTTAGCCTCAGCTTCTGTTGTCTGCCTGCTCGCAAATGCAACAGCTTTCCATTCAACGTTTTCCTGACACTCACTGACAACAGTACTCCACCAAGGCCTACTTTAGAAGCATCGGTAATCGTAAATAGCAAGTATTGGGTCAGATGTAAGAGCACTTTTCAAAGTCTCCATAGCGTTGTATTGTTCAGCTCCCCAACACCAAGCTGTAGTATTTTTCGTCAAGACTGTAAGTGGTCTGGCTATTGTGGCAAACACCTTTATAAACCTGCGAAAGTATGAAGCAAGCTCCAAGAACTGTCTGAATTCGTGTACATTTCCAGATGGTTTGAAGTCAGCAAGTGCAGTCAGTTTGTGAGAAGAATGTCTTATTTCTCCGCTTGTCCCAAATATTCCACAGTCGAGGTCAGAAACGAACCCTGATTTATTTACCAATCTAACCAGGAGATCCTGTATCAGAGGCAAGGGATATCTTTTTTTCTCTGTTACTTTATTAAGTGCCCGGTAGTCGACACACAGCCTGAATCCACCATCTTTCTTTTTAACTAACAGGATCGGCCTGGCATTTGATGACTTTGACTCCTCTATTATTCCAGCTTCAAGTAACTTAGATATAATTTGTTCAACCTTTGACATTATTATTAACTAGCTGATCCCCGCAACTACATCTGCGTGTTCATAGGAATTATTATTAACCGAGATAACGTTACCCTCCTTCTGGTGCAGTCGGATAAAAAGTCTCCTGTATGTTAAACTAGCTGATAAACTACCTCTGTGCAAATTTTATTTAAATCCGTTTTGCCGTTTTAGCGTGATTGAGGCACAAACACAAAAACATCTAAATATTCAAACATCCAAACATCCTAACATCGCTACTTTCACATTTATAATATTAGTTAGATATTATTTGTTAATTGTAGCAAGTATCCCGATGACTTTTCTGTAAAGTGTAATGTAAAGATGTGCAAATAATACAATCCGAAGAGTATTTATGATAAATAAAGATATATGATATCTTACACTCATCTATTTAATAATGTTACTTTTAGTATAACAATTTCAAACAAACAAGTACAAATAATATATTATATGATATCAAAATACACAAAATACAATACCTGTATAGTGTAATACTCCCTCCCTATTAACATATTTTGCAATTTTGTTCTTATCCTAAAGTGGCCTCAGATGTAAAGTGGTGCAACAATTAAATCTCAAATTTTAAAAAGTGATGTTATTTTAATTTTATTTATGCTAATATTTATAACACGTACATTGCTAATGTTACGCAACGAATATCATATTAATTACATTATTACACCAGTAAAAATTATTGCTTGTAAAATATTCATGTTTATTTACACTAGGTACTGGGGGAAGCTTCTTCAAACCGCACCAAGTCCTTTATGTGGAACTTGCCTAGATTTTTACCATCGAGAGATTTTAGAGAGTATACCAAAGGTGAGTACTTAGCATGAATTACGCATTTTTCAAACTTCGGCGCCAATTTAGCCGAAAAGTGTTTGGAAACGTTCGACAAGGGAAAAATCTTTTATATACAAATTGACCTCCCTGCAATTGTATAGGTTTTATCCTCAGGTTATAGTACTTCGAATTATGATCATAAGCCTTTTTCAAATGGGCACGTACATTTTGAAATACCATACCTAATTCCTTTAGTGAAACTGAAAATGTTTGGGGGTCAGCAACCTTGACCGTTTGTGGATCTAACAGCTCATTTAATAATATACTCTAATATACTCCTCCATCAAGTATCATTTCTCTACCATGCACCAAAAAGTACGGGGATGACATTGTTGCCTCGAGAACCAGAGTGTTGAAGGCGCATTGAATCTCAGGAATGTTCTGGTCGCATTTTTTGTAGTAATTTGTTTTTAGTAAATGGATATGCTGTAATTAATTTTAATTTCCACTCTTCCCAGCTGATAGCATAGCAATCTTGACGTTCATACCAGCTTTTAGCATAGCCACCCAACTTAGCTGTGCAGTTGCAAATTAATGTGCTTTCATCCCAACCATGCATGATAGCCACACCCTCCATATTACGGATCTAATGTTCGATTGAGACAGAAGATGTTTGTGGATCAAACTCAGGTATAAAGTTGTTACGACCCACATAGCGAACCATTGGCTGTCGCGGTGGAGCAACATCACTATTATAGTAACTTTTCTTTCTCAGTTCACGTATCAACCCTTACAATGCTTCAATTCGACTAGCCTTCCTCTTTAGCTGCTTCTTGTGTCTTTTACTCTTAGAATGTTTGTCACTTGAACTCGAGGAAGAGGAACTACTAGACCTATGACGTTTCTTATGCTGATCCATTTTTATAATGAAATAAAGTTACAACCAGATTGCAGTCTTTTGAAAGTAATGGAGCAAGAAAACAGTCTGGTTGGTTCCGCCCCCTTATCGACACTCTGACCAACAGTCTATTATGTATGGAACAATCTCACCAAGTAATCAGGAACAGCCACAAGCCCGATTTTTCACGGAAAAAGTCCAGTAGAAACGTGTTCAAACTTGTTGAACCAAAGATCAATGACCTTGCAACGAAAAGCGACAAAATCTTGCAAAACACTTGCGGTTAGTTAAATACACTTGCGTTCTTAATAGTTTTTAACCATATTAGTAACTGTCCACCACCAAAACACAGGATTAGAGCGTCTTTTCTCAACAATCACAGGTAGCAAAGTACTTCAAACCAAATTTTACTTTTCAACAAAAAATCTCAAAGTTCACGTAAGTCCACTCGTGTGCGATAGTAAACATGCCACTTCTGAAGTTGTTAGAAAGAATAAAACGATAAACATTTGATTATATTCACGGAAAACACTTTATTCGGTAGGTAGGAAACAAAAGAGAGCTCCGCTCAACAACCAAAACAATTTGAATGAATGACAGTTCTCTGCACTAGTGAGGGGGCGCGTGTGTCGATCGCATAGTGCTGTACCGCGCTCGTTTGGGATCGATTATCTTCTTATCAGTAATTTAGGACCATAATTTATTTATATTGCACAAGTGTTTAGTTTGGCCAAACTAAAGTCGATGGTCCATCGCAAAAGACATGGCATGTAATATGTGCCCAGAGACGCTATCGCCCCGCCACGGATATACACTGGATTGACCTCTAGGGTATCGTGAACCGTCCACCTTCTCTGTTCACTTCTACCATCGATACAAAAAAACAACTATGGGTATGCTTGACACTCGATTCATCTGATCTTTATTCAATTATGTAGTAAGAGCAAGTAATTAATCTCACGAACACTGCAAGGATCTGTCCAATGATACCTAGGAAGTGCCTAATTATGGTACTTTCACTATTATACTCCTGCGATACTTTCCCTTTGTATTTTCATAGTGGTCCCGCCGGCCCGATACCGCTTAACTCGCAGGTGTAGAATTAGCCTACTCCGTCCTTTATAGTAATCCTTCAGGCCATCAAGAAGGTATTGTGACAGCGTCACTTATGCTTGTTTAGCACTGGATGCTTGTTAACTGGATTCTAAAAAGCTCTGCTAGCCTCTTTTAATAAATTGGCCTAGACTTTTAGGTCCCGCTATTGGTCCATGAAAAAGCTCATAAAGGGACAACTTCCGTTTTCTCTAAAACAAAAGCTCATGGACCCATCTTTACCTAAGGAGCTCAGACTTGGTCTTTGTCTGATACCAAAAAGTCTAGGCTCGAGGTTAGCTAGCGAAAAATGGAGCGCAGTATCCTTGGGGTCAAATCCAGTCAGGAATACTGAGATACGCTTCAGAATTAAAATAAAGGACCTTGCGGAAACGGCAGCTGAATTGAAGTGGGACTGGGAAGGCCACGTCACCCGTATGCCACCCGACTGATGGGCCAAACTATCAACTCTCTGGACCCCAAACGCGAAAAAGGGACGTGGTCGGCCCAGGAAGCGCTGGAGTGACAAAATGCGGTACCAAGACAACAATTGGTGGGAAGAGACAGTGGCGTGAATAGTGGAGAAGGGGAACAGAGGCCTTTGCCCAGCAGTAGGATGATGAAGGCTAGTAATAAAAAAATTGAAGACTAAGGTCGACCTATCCTTCGGGAAATAACTTCATGGGGTAACTATTAGCTTTGTGTATCGATTTTTTTATTATTTTTTTGTTGTAGGGGAAAAAATGGAATCATCCATGCCCAGGAGTCAGACCTCCTCCTCCAAGGGTCCCTACACAATGAGCGGGCATAAGCTCGTATAGTACACGGACTATAGACAACCCCTTTGTTGTGTTGTGTTACAGTTATCGATAAAATCGATTTCACTGTGAGCCATGGCCTCGGTATATGCTGAAGGCTTCTACCCGCAAACTGCCCATTTAGGCAATATATGTGAGTGAATAATATATATGGGGTTTGTGTATCGAGTTAAACGTAGCATAGAATAGTGGTGATTGCAATTTTATAGCAAAACCCGTCAATCAATTTAATTAAGTTATACTGGCGTGAAATGCGTAATACTGAGAATCCCAACTGTGGTGGTATAGCCGTCCTAAGATTGTCTAGATGTTAAATTAAGAGTGTATCGAATGTGATGGATAAATTTAAAACCCTGCAGTGTTGAAAAACATTGACAGTGCGAGATATATGACTGGTGTTTAAATCCGCGTATTTACTACCAGTGTATTGTCCAAGTGGATCAAGAACTAATACAAAACCATTCGCCCGAGATTACTCATCATGGCATCCTGTAAGTCTTCCAGAAAGTCCAAAAAGCGTTAGTGATGAAAATAGGGCATAAAAACCCTATTTCATTTACTTCAGGTAACCATAGTAAGTGATCGGTTCGCGTGAAGGATCGAATGGAAGTCGTGTAAGTATATATCACCAGTCAGCGACCGCTTCATTCTGACACGGAGAACCTTACACCCGACTTCAGGCTCTGAATTCAGATTATAGGGGAGCGATGGACCACCTTCGCTGCAAAGCGTATTACATCGGCACGTTCAGAGACATGGATAATTACAAGGTGCTCTAGGCTACCTTTCGCCATAGTACCATGGATTATTTATATTGCAAAGTTCAAGCGTTTAGTTTGGCATAACTAAGGTCGATGGTCCGTCGCAAAAGACATGGCGTGTAATATGTGTGCGCAGAGACGCTACCGCATCGCCATGGATATACACTGGATTGATCTCTAGGGTCTCGTGAACCGTCCACCTTCAATGTTCACTCATACCCTCGATACAAAATAACAACTATGACTTGGCATTCTAATCATCTAATCTTTATACAATTAAGTAGCAAGAACAAGTAGTCGATCAATCTCATCGGCAAGTATCTGAATTATAGTCCTATCAAATGAATACATTTATGAATCCTTCCCGTTTCCTCCACCGGCAAGCGGAATCCACGTAACTCGGAGATGTAGAATTAGCCTACTTCGTAGTTTATAGCGTAGTTTATATAATCCCTTAGCTCAGCAAGAAGGTATTGTGACTATGTCACTTATGCTTGTTTTCTAGATGCGGTTATCCTCTGCTCACCTCTTCTAATAAGCTGCTTTGACTTTAAGTTGACCAACCCTTCGTGAAATTTCTATCAATTGTAAACAAGAAGTATCGAGTGGAAGGTAGTTTAGAACAGTGGTGATTGCATTTATCTAGTGAAGCCCGTTAATTATTTATTTCAGTTCTACCGCCGTGAAATGCGAAATACTGAGAATGACAACACAATCCCCCCTATCCTAAAACTCTAACAATGGACTTAATGGATATAATAGATAAAATAAAACCAGAACCATAGTACATCGCTTCATTTATTAAAGGTCTACTTCAATTTCAAAATGATAAGAGAAACTGGTTCATTAGTAAGATTGCCTTTGACGGATTTCTAAGGGGAAAACCAGCCAAGTGCGAGTAGGACTCGCGCACGAAGGTGTGACGAAACAAATATTTGGTTTATTTCTCAGTAGGAAGAAGTATATTTGTTTAAACATTCTCCAAAATGCGGATAAACTTTAAGAGCTATAAAATAAATTATGAATCATAAATTTAAAATGAACATGGTTTAACTTCACCGTTGCTTTCAGTGGATATCGAATTATGACCATTTTACACATTTGTGATGTTGTTTTGAAATGTCGCATTTACCATGGCTCATTCAATCGAAACTCATACGTAAGGGTGTTTAGTTACGATGTAGTTTGGTAGGTCAAACAGTATATTTAGTGTTGATTTGAAATAATAAAGGCAATTTGTATTCTCGTTTATTAGTTGACAGTTATTTGATAACTGATTAGGTTTGAGAAACGTTTGGTAAAGTGACTAGTTTTGTTCTTATTTTGAGTAAACAAACCGTAAATTGTCGCCTAGATTTTTTCAGCGTTAGTCTGAAAGTGTGGGAATGGAATGCTGGGAATTGGCTCGGGTTCGGGGCTTGGGGTTTGTAATAAAACTGTTTGACAGGGGTTGTGGGGGCAGTCAATATCGGTCGATACGCGGGAACAGACGTGAAAATTTAGACAGGTTCAAGACCAATCCGGGAGCGTAAATACTAGAATTAGAGTCACGCGTTTATTCTAGGATTACTGAATAGTCTTTCGATAATATTTCGTGTTGTTAATATTACAAGTGCGAGTATAACAGTATCTGTATTTGTCACGTCATTCGTGTCGAGGAACAATTATGTTCAAATAAAGAGTTGTCTGGAACTGAAACTTTTAAAGACTTTTAGAGAAACACTGAGGCGTGATTGTGTTTTGAAAGGTTTTTGAAAAAACTGGCGCCATCTATCAAGAGTTTGTTATATAATATTGTAGAAATGCGTAGTTGGTTCAATGTTGGAAATACAGATGGCGGTCGATCGCCTTAAAATTCCAGATGGTTTTAATTCAAAGTAGAATTTTATTCACTATAGTTGCAATAAGTTGTTTTATATAGAAAACAAATGAGTATTATTTTATTTAGATTATTTTATGGTGTTATAAAATCTATTTCTGGTTGAAATGTGTGATCTAAAATATAAAGTGTGTATACGGTGTAGACCAGTAACCAATCAGAGCACTGAGTTTCGAAAGGAAATGAAACGAACCAATCAGAGTGACTCGCGGAGTTTTACATTGTGGTTTGGCCAGCATGCCTTGAGTAGGACATTTTGGTGGCAATAGAATATATAAAAGTGATGGGTCGAGATTAAAGGGCTCTTTTGGTTACTGGTCGTCGAGTGAAATGTAAGTTAAAACTCAAATTATATTTTCAGAAGTGTGTTAATTATTCTTTTGTGTTAGATGTTTTCTGATATTAACTTGCCTGAGTTGGGTAATATCGATATTAACCCTATTGTAAGCAAGGAATTAAAGACTGAAATGTAAAGATACTACGTGTTATTTCCTGCTATAACCTCCGATATCCCAAGAATAGATAGAGATGGACCTAAGATGGGAAATATGGAGGAGCAACTTGATCGGCGTCAAGAGATCAACGCAGAAATGAAAAGAGCAATTCTTCGAGATCTGCAGCAGCTAATTCATGATCATCATGTATTGGTCAAGAAGTTAAAGACTGCATTGGAGCGCATGCCAAGTGATGACTACAAAGTCGTGATCAGAGCAGATAAACGTCCAGCTGGAACACACGAACGCACATTTAACGCTCCAATAATAGATGAAGTTGCAATTGTGATTGTTGGTCAAAACTTGCGATATTGTACTTACACGTCTCGATACTGGGGAACTGCAACAAATATCTGAAACACACCCTTCTTATGATGCGTTGCAATACCCACTGATGTTTTGGCAAGGAGATGATGGATATCACTTCAATATCAAGATGGTAAATCCACAGAATGGTGAGAATCAATATCATAGTTTTCAAATACTACTTAATTTTGATCTTGCTCTCCTCCTTCCTACTCCTTGCTTATGTGTTTCGGAGATTTTCTGGTCACATGATTCTGGCCACCCCTTCAGGACGGACATTTTATGATACTAATTTTACTTTTTTAATTTCAGGTGAGGATACTAACAAAAAGTTTAGCTCAATGAATTATTACGCATATCGTTTGATGATTCGTCAAAATGCTGACAACTGTTTGCTGAGATTTCGTAAATTGCTTCAGCAATACTGTGTCGACATGTATGTCAAAATCGAAACAGAGCGCCTAACTTTCATTCGGTTGAACCAAACCAAACTGCGTTCGGAGGAGTATATCCATTTACGAGATGCAGTAAGCACTGAAGGAGATGCAGCTAATGTTGGACGATTGACTATTTTACCGGCGACGTACACTGGTAGTCCACGTCATATGCATGAATATGCCCAAGATGCAATGACATATGTTCGCCATTACGGTCGGCCAGATCTATTTATTACATTTACGTGTAACCCGAAATGGATAGAAATTGTTTAAATGCTGCTTCCCGGACAAACTTCAAGTGATCGGCACGACATCACCGCACGTGTCTTCAAGCAAAAAATCCGGTCGTTGATGAACTACATTGTTAAGCAACGGGTATTTGGGGACACTCGATGCTGGATGTATTCAATCGAATGGCAAAAAGAGGCTTGCCGCATGCACACATTATTATTTGGTTAGTCGAAAGATTTCGACTAGAACAAATTGATGATATCATATGTGTAGAGATTCCTGATCCAGACACCGATCCAGACCTCCATGATGTTATAACTACGAATATGATTCATGGACCGTGTGGCGCCATCAACCCCCGATCACCGTGCATAGTCGACGGCAAGTGTTCCAAACGTTATCCACGAAAATTGACGGAGGAGACCATCACTGGCAACGATGGATATCCATTATATCGGCGTCGTTCCCCCGATGATAACGGTAGAACTATCACAGCGAAGGTGAAAGGAAATGATGTCGTGGTCGACAACAGTTGGATTGTTCCATATTCACCACTTCTTTCCAAAACATTTAAAACACATTGCAATGTGGAATATTGTGATTCGGTGAAGTCCATCAAATATATCTGCAAATATGTCACGAAAGGGAGCGATATGGCGGTTTTCGGCATCCAAACCTCTAATGCCAACGATGAAATTACGCGGTATCAAGTTGGTCGATACGTGAACTGCAATGAGGCAATTTGGCGTATATTTTCATTCCCTATTCATGAACGTCATCCCACTGTCGTACATTTGGCGGTGCATCTGGAGAATGGTCAACGAGTATATTTCACTACGTCAAATGCTGCTCAACGTGCTGTGGCACCTCCTCCAGCGACAACATTGACCAGCTTCTTTGCAATTTGCCAAAACGATCCCTTTGCACGAACGTTGCTGTACTCTGAGATGCCACGTTACTACACTTGGAACTCTTCATCGAAGACATTTCAACGTCGGAAGCAAGGCGATGCAGTTCCTGGACATCCAGGTGTGCGTTCTACTGATGCTCTTGGTCGTATTTACACAGTTCATCTGAATAATGCTGAATGCTTCTATTTGCGGTTGTTGCTGGTGAATGTTCGTGGGCCAACATCATTTGAATCACTGCGAACTGTTAATGGTATAGTGTGCCCAACATTTCGTGCTGCATGTCTCGAGCTCAATTTGATTGAAAACGATACTCATTGGGACACGACAATCGCTGAAGCAATTATTTCTGCATCTCCAAGTCAGATACGCACATTATTTTCTATCATCATTTCGACATGCTTCCCATCGAACCAACGCGACCTGTGGAATAAATACAAGGATAACATGTCAGAAGACATTTTACATCGAATTCGTGTCAGTTCAAGAAATTCCGATCTTGAGGTGAATAAGGAGATGCATAACCAGGCTTTGATCTTGATCGAAGACATGTGTTACCTCATGTGCGGCAGTATTTTAGTCAAGTTGGGAATGACAGCGCCAGATCGTGGAGCGAATGACGTATTTAATCGAGAATTGGAACGTGAACGTGAATATGATCGACATGAACTAAACCAATCAGTTCTAACAATTGTTCCCCTGTTGAACCACCAACAGAAGCAAGTGTATGATACATTAATGAAGGCAATAGATGATGGAAAATGTAGCTTATTTTTCCTAGGTGCCCCTGGTGGAACTGGGAAGACATTCCTCATATCATTGATTTTGGCCACTGTTCGTGCGAGATCCGACATTGCGGTAGCAGTTGCTTCTTCTGTAATAGCAGCTACATTGTTAGAAGGGTGCCGTACGGCTCATTCAGAGTTAAAATTGCCGTTAAACCTTCAAACTACTGAACAACCGACATGTAACATTGCGAAACACTCTGCAATGGCCAAAGTTTTAGTAGCATCTAAAATCATCATCTGGGATGAATGCACGATGGCGCACAAACGCGCATTGGAAGCACTTGACCGAACATTAAAAGATCTGCGCAATGACTCGAGATGTTTTGGAGGCGCAATGATTTTACTGTCAGGCGATTTCCGCTAAACACTGCCAGTCATTCCGGGATCGACCGCTGCCGATGAAATAAACGCTTGCCTCAAAGCCTCAAATCTGTGGCGCTATGTGAAGAAACTTCAGCTCACAGAAAACATGAGAGTTGCATTTCTGAACGATCTATCTGCTTAAGAATTCTCCAAGCAATTGCTGGCTATCGGTAATGGTTGTGTTCCTGTCGACAAATCGAGCGGATTGATTTCGTTTCCTCCAAATTTTTGCAATAACGTGACATCAAAAGACGAGCTCATCAACCAAGTGTTCCCTAACATCATTGCTAACCACAAAAACAACAAATGGTTGAGTGAGCGAGCCATTTTGGCGGCTAAGAACAAAGATGTGGATGACTTAAATGTCGAAATTCAGAATCAAATCGTTGGTACGTTGCATTCATTTAAATCTATTGACAGTGTAACAAATGTAGACGAAGCTACCAACTACCCAACTGAATTTTTAAACTCCTTGGATGTGCCTGGTTTGCCACCGCATAATCTACGACTTAAGGTTGGCTCAGTAGTCATCATGCTACGAAATCTAAACCAACAAAAATTATGCAACGGTACGCGTTTGGTGATTGGAAAACTGATGGTCAATGTGATACACGCGACGATACTCAAAGGAAAATTCAAAGGTGAGGAAGTTCTTATTCCGAAGATTCCGATGATCCCAACCGATTTACCCTTTGAGTTCAAGTGAATTCAATTTCCGATCCGTCTTGGATTCGCCATGACGATTAACCAGTCGCCTGTGGCGGCCATTTTGTAACTTTCGCCGTGTCGGTGGGTACCGGAGCGGGAATCCCACACATCAGGAATTCTGAGCGCCGATGTTTAGTTTTTGATGAATTTCTCCTATTCTAGTTAGAATTAAGATTAGTTCTAATTAGAATATTACTCTAATTGGAATTCTTTACCCTTTTTCCTTTCCACAACGCCTTTATTTCAGTTTAATTACAGCTAATATGTGTTACATAATATGAAGCTCCCTAAGTTGTACTTATTTCTGTATTATTTTAATAACAAAGCAAGATTTAGGCCTAATGTTTGATTTTATTAATGCGTTATATTGTATAGAACTCTAATAAACACAAACACATATAGTCTTCATACATTTATTTATCAAAATAAAACTTTTTCAAAAGTTACAAAAATAGGGCCTCATAAATGTCAGCCAATATTAGGTATACAATTTAGGACTGTTTCAAAGCACCCTTGGCAATATTGACCAATATTCTTCGGTTAACAGAAACTAAAGCATATGAGCTATCAGTAACCAAAGCCTCAAACTTGTAAGATAAATAAATAACGAGCAGAGAATCTACTAAAATACCACTGTAATATGACACAAAAAATAGTAGGTAAGTAAATCTTAGGTTATGGTTGAAAGGTAGTAGTTATCTTATTAAATATACATTATCTAATAACTACATAGAACAAAGTATTGGATTTATACATAAACCCAAGACCTTTCATACAAATATTTAGAGTACCATGATGATAAACATTGCAAATAATCATCCACTTTTGTGCCATGGAGGTGAAGATAATATGGATGAGCCTTGTGATTTTTCTCGGGACAAAACTTTTATATTATATTTTGTTAAAATAACATAGGTACCTAATATAAAAAGCGTAACGCCTTTTCCCATTCCGGTGGCAGTGGCACAATGGGCCCACAAAGGATATTTAAAATATGTTCAAATTAGATGAAATTAATACGGCTCAACAAAATCTGTCATTAGACATAGTGCCTTACGGGGTCAAATGCAATGTAAGATATTAAATTAAATAACTTTATTAATATTATTAATTTATTTTGAGATAAAAATACAAATTTTACAATTATAAAAACACAATCAATCAGACAACACCGATATTAAATTAAAATGAAATCAATTGGTAGGTATTATACACAGCATACAAAGACATTAACACATTTTATTATGTTTGTTTGTGTAAGTACATTTTTTTGTTTATTTGTTCATCGATTAATGTTATTTTCATTATTTGCCATGTAATATAAAAAAAAACAACTATATGAGCAATTATACATATCAACATACGGGATCGTGGAGGAAAATTGTTGGTTTGTAATTTTACTAGTGATAAAATTAGTGAACAATACAAAACATTAATAAGAAGTGTTCCAAGCGGCATAAAAAAAACACAAAGCTACATTAAAAACTAAAGAAAGTAGCCTTATTGTTTATCTCGCAGTCCCAGTCGCATAATCCAGCAAAGCAGGGCATTGTCGTATTAAAAGAGAGAGAGAGAGAGAGAGAGTATTCTGAATGGTATTTTTTTCGATTTAACATTATACAAAAATCAGCTCTTGTCAAATAGCGAATTTCGACAGGTATTGCTATCGATATGCAGACATACACATTAAGGCTACAAAGAACAAATAAATTGCGATCCAGATGAAGCTTTAAAGGCCTTACATGCGCCAATTGCCTAAGACATAAAATAAAACGAGGCAAAATTCCGTCAAAATACAGAAAAAAATATACCCATATAGGTATGAGAAAATAATGCATCAGAAAGTACTTTACTTTACTTGATACTTTCTTACACAAAAAAAATATAGTGAGCTTATCTCTAACAAGAGATTTCTTCCAGCAAACCTAGGATAGAAAAGATAAAAAAACACAAACAAGGTTTTCACATAACAAATATAAGGAAACAAAAATACAAATTGACGCATGTTTAGGCCTATACTACTACTACTACTCTACCCTGTATGATACATTCTCACAATTAAATAACTGTCTCATTCCACTGTAGGTAAAGGCTTATTCTTTGAATTAAGTATGAAAGTCTTCATACCACTGTGGGCAAAGGTCTATCTTCCGCTGGAATAAGAAACAAAGAAAACATAAAGACAAACTAAAAGACAATTAGAGAAACAAAAAAACAACAAATGTATGCCGATACCATTTGGATGTTATTGTTATTGTAAATTGTGAATTTAAATGGAATTGAAAATAGATAGAGCTTTTGAATACTAGCGTGTGTGTGTCGTGTTACTGTATGTAGTGTATGTGTTTTGTGAAGTATTATTGGCGGAGAGAACTAATGTGCGGCCTGAAGCACGTGTAGCCACATACCGGAATCTCACACTTTTCACAGTATGTGATTGACCGTTTGCGGCAGACCACACACACTTTGCGGGTACGGTTTTTCGCGCTGACTATTGGCAAGAGCTTGTAAAGTATCGGGATATGGTAGAGAGTTTCGTTGTGTGGTGTATCAGGTGTTTCGACTATGCGAGCGTGGGTTTCAATCAACTGTGTCACCAGAGTTTTGCGAAAACTCCGGTGAACCATTGGATTGGCGGATGTTTCTTTGTGCAGTATGAATGCGTTGAGTGTGCTAGCATTCAAAAGTCTTCGAAACAGCTTCTTGTACCAGACCCTGTTACGGCGGCGTTCCAGGGGGTACATAGACAGCATTTGGTCTTTCTTGTCTACCCCGCCCATGCACACGTTATAATCGGGGACCATGGACGGCTTCAGTGTTTGGCCGCAATTCACAGAGCAGAGTCCGTGGTAAGTGGAGATAAGAGCGACGCGGTTCTTATCTCTCCATACCAGGATATCTACATCGCCTGATGTGCAGCCCACCACCTGACCAACCACCATTTCATTCTTCTTCAACTGCGCCACATTGGTCGGAACGAACTTGCGGTTGGTCCGAAGCGTCCCCACACAGTCGAAACCCCGGCATTTCAACTCGCGTGCAAGGGCGGGGGAGTTGTAAAAATTGTCCATCCAAATGGTATATCCTTTATGCTCGAGACCAGTCAAAAGTCTGAGTACAAGGGCAGGCACGATTCCAGTTATTGGACTTACTTCATGTTCGTCTGTGACATCGTGGCCAGCATGGACCTCAAAGCGCCACAAGTAGCCGGTCTTTGATTCACAGACTTCGTAAGTTTTTATTCCTACGCCAGCTGCTTTATTCTGGATGAACTGGTTAATATCTAACCAGCCCTTCCACATTGTGAGACTTTCATCGAGCGCAATGTTTTGAGACAATTTATATAATTGTGAGAATTTAGCATTCAGGTGGTCCAAAATGGGACGTACCTTAAAAATCTTAGCTTCGGATCGTGTCATTGTTGCCGGATCGCAATTTACATTGTCCTCGAAGTGGAGACATGTGCTCAGCAGCCGGAAGCGGTCATACCTCATCACTTTTGTGAACCCCGGGGTGCTGAAGATATCGACGCATTTATTCCAATATTCCTCTAGCCGTGATTTTGCCACAACTCCTACCGCCAGAATTATGGCAAAATACACGTAGAGCTCATCTACCGTCGTATCAACCCATTTGGTAATTCTGCTGGAGGGACAGATCGATCCGTCCTCCAGCATCCTCGCTGCCGTCTGCTGAGCATACCGGTTTGTCTCCACTGCAATGTGCTCCATAATCGGGCGATCCCATATGGCAGTAAATGCATCATATGGGGTCGCACATGAAACCTGCGGACCACAGTTATTTTCGGAGAAGGGTTCCCTCCTCAGTTCAGGTGGAATCTGAGTTGTTGGGAATTCTCTCCAGTTAAACTTAAATTTATCTATATTTTCGCTCGGGGTCTGGAACTCGGGCTCAGTTTGCGGCTCGGGACGAGGCAGGGGCTCGGGTTCAGGCAGGGGCTCAGGCATGATCACTGACAGACCGTCAAGGTTCACAGCCTGAGCCAGAGCCAGAGCCCGAGCATCTGGCGCCCCTTCATTGTCATCGTCCTCGAACCGCCGCGTGGCCTTTGGGTCCTTTTGCCTTTCCACATCGTCATCGTCATTGTCGACGTCGGAGTCCTCTTCGCTACCTGATTTGAATGGTTAAAATAGAGTTAGACGTCTGAGGTGTGAGTATTACTCGTATCCGATGGAGATATATATTTTTATTCTTACTCGTCTGAGGTATGGAGGAAAAGGTTTGACGTTGAGTTATGACTTATGATATAGGTATTCAGTAAACGCATGTAAAGGAATATTCTTTTAAAGACTGTATTTTTTTTTCGTAAAAATCCGATTTTTTTATCAGATATATATACAATGAAAAAATTATCTTTTAACATCACATAATTAGTTTATACTGACAAAGTGAACAGGTTAAATGATACATTTATAACATAGCGTCACACCTTTTCCCATACGGAGTGGCAGAAGCAGAATCATGCCCACTTTTAGCTAGTTATTCAGAGCCAACAGTGGCCAACACTCCAATCAGCGAGACAGGAGGCTAGCCTTACTATGTTTTCCATCAAATATGAAGGTTTATAATTTAATGTTTATTTTTTTATCAAGAAAAGCAACACGATATTGTCATAATAAAAAAAAGAAAAGCAATACGATATTGTCATAATAAAAAAAATACAACAATAAGTGTCGAAATCGATATGACTGAGTCAAAAAATCGTCAAATCCCATACATTTTTGTTTAGGTAATAAGTTATTTTTGTGTAGTAAAGCCCTTACAATCTGCTAAATTTATAGCCCAGAGCAAACACAAATATCATGACATATGGACCTCTTCCTAAACGGGGTAGCAGAGGCAAAATTGTGCAAATTTTTAGACAGATTTATCCATTTCTTCATAAAAAAATAAAATAAAAATCCATTGATATATATCCATTGAAACATATATCGTGATATTTATCAGCGAACCCTGATTGAAACATATATCGTAATATATCTGCGAACCCTGGTATTTAGCGAGGTTTATTTCACTTACCGTAACAGAGTAGGTTTTCAATTTCTTTCTCACGAAGAGGACGCACGTTCGCCGACGACGACGATGACGATGGGATACTGTAAAATATAATAATGTTATCATCCTCAAAAAGTATGAAATAATGGAAAAATCTAAAAATAATATACTTACAGGCAACGTTTTGCCCTGGGAGGCGGGCACAGCGGCAAGATACCTTCTTCTATCTGCCTGTAAAAACATAGTAAATTGTATTACGTAAATAAATAAAGAAATACTACAATGCAAGTTATCTCGAAATTAAGTATACTCACTCAGGTCTCTTGAGGCCCCTGCGTGGGGTAGGCGTTGAAGCCCCGCTACTGCCGCCACATTCTAAAAATCTAAAAAAAAAAACATTTTAATTATGGTTTATTAGGTATCAATGGACATAAAATATGGTATGATATGAGGAAGGCCTGTGTCAAATTTTAATTAAGTCAATTAAATCAATACGTTAAAGACACAAAGTACTCATTTCAATACTTACACAGAAGGTGACGGAGGTGCTGAGCACGGGGACATGTTTAAAAGCCTGTCTCCCTCCTCATGGGTGACCTCGATTGGCAGCTCTTCAAACAAGGAAGACCAGAGTAGTAGAGATCTAAAAACAAATAAAAATTGATATTTTAACCTTATGCCTTGGAAGTAGAGTCCAAAACCTAAGAAAATCAATATGGGGTGGTAGAGCTAACAATATTTTGAAAATATTTACCCTGGTGACTGCCTGGCATCGGGAGGCAACTCTCTGGTCTTCCTTGTATGAAGGCTGCGCTCCAGCGACTGCACTTGAACCGGCAAGTCGGTAATATTTCTCATTGATCTGAAATACATGATCCTACATTAGTTTTATTTCATTTGAAAACATGCAATTATTAGTAAAGTTAGTTGTTAGTAAAAGCTGTTATTTACAAAGAAGATGCAGATGGCCTCTCCACGGCCCCACCGCGAGTGCGGACTCCGCCCCGCGCTCGTGCGCCGCCGCCACGCGTGCGCCCGCCGCTGCCACGCGATCGTACAGCGGCTCCACGATTGCCCACGCCGCCACCACGAACGCCCAAACCATCAGCACCACTCTCATCCTCCGCGTTCACACGCCCTCGGCCTCTTCCAGTTCTTGCAGCACTTACAGAAAGAAAGAAAAAGCATGCAAAAAATGCCAACCAAATAGTGCAAACCATAATATATAAAAACACACAACACATAAACAAGCTCGAGCAGTGTATGCAGCATCAACATTTATTTTTTATGAAATCAGTGAAGGGTGCATTGCGTTAATTAATACAAACATATTTTGTGAAATTAACTCTTTCCCGTGTTTCATTTTCATATTCTTTATTGCACAGAAACATTAAAAATACAATCACATATTCGAGTGTTTCTTTGACATAATTGTTTATTTGAAAATTATTTTTTCTTTATTTCCTGAAATAATTTAAATCTAGGGCTGATTTGGTAAAATAATTTCGGCAAAATTATTGACTTGAAAGAAAAGTTTATATGACTAGAACTTATTTTATTTATTGATCTTTAAAAATCCACTGTTATTTATTATTTATTTACGACCCATAATAAAGTCCCATCAACAAAAGAACAAATATACGAAATAACAAAAATGTTTCGTTTTTGTCCGGCTATCGTCATGCACACACTGTTGTTAAAATATGCAAAAAATCACCCGTGTTAATTAAAAAACATCAAACCAATCAAGCTCAAAACAAAATAAAAGTAAAAAGGTAAGATTATATCAAAACACGGAAAAGCTTGTCGACATATCCACACCATTGTGTCGGCCATGACCAACCGCAATTGCCCGATGTGTGAAATTCCGTCTGCGGTACTGGGACTCCCCCGCATTTGTTTTGATGAAATTTCGCATATTTCTGAATGAATACATGTTTTGAATAGTAACCAATAGGAAATAAACAATATGTAGAGTCCTAGGATGATAAGCACGTTCGGTTTCTCTAATGAAATTTGTCTATTCAGATGAAAACCAAAATCATGTTCCGTTGAGAAGAGCGAGGTGAAGTTGTTTTGGACAGTTTTTTACTCACAATGGTATAGATAATCGACATTAGTATTAGTTAAAATTAAACTTTACTTACCGTTGCATATTGGATAATCAGCAGCAGGCACTCCACTTAGCACAAATAATTAAAATATCTATGTGAACACTGAGAGACACAAACGCGAAGTAGCGGTTGGGATGGCGTCTTTGAGTGAGTTTTATTGTGCAAACAGTGACCACAGAGTATAAAACCATTCATTAATTAGATAGCCTGTTCTTTCTTGTGCAATTTTAATAGGTTAGAAAGAGATCGGACTAACATGAATGCTGCAACGGAAGCAAAATAAAATCCTTTACAGCAGTACCGGAGACGGTCGCGCCACACACAGGCGCCAGAATGACAGTACCGGAGCGGGAATTTTCACACACAAGGGGTTAACAAGGCACAAGGACGATTCTTGGGTGTTTGTGGTCTTAATTTAGAAAATGCATGTTTTTCTCATTGTCAATTGTATGTGGCTTGTTTACGTGTCGGCAAACCATCTGCATTATTTGTTCTTGCACCGGATAACAAAACAAAAAATGTTGTGTATCAGAAAGTGCTCTAAAATGCAGTATCGTAATATTGACGCTACAGAGAAGAAGCCTAATGTGTAAAATGTAAAAAAATGTAAAAATTACCACAATTAGGTTAATTTTTATTGTTACTGTACCTAACTATTAGGCTCAAGATGTTTAAATAAGATTATTTTATACTTAGTTCACATACCAGGTATTGCCATTTAAAACTGTGAATATTTAACATCAAAATTTTGCAAAGGCAAGCAATAAAAATTTTTTGTATTTGTGATAAAAAATTGTATTAATGTTATCACCTCATTGAAATCCTAAATTTAGTTTAGCTAAAGTTAACACGATATTTATTTGACTGTGTCTTCGCTAAAATATAAAATATTACCAATTTATCTATTATTTAAGTACTGCTACCCTCACTACGCATTCATCACTCATTGAAACACTCAATCTTCCTTTCGCATCCTTTCGTTCGTTCCTTTCCTGACGGAACCAGTTCAGATCGAGACGCGCGCGCATAAGGGACAAACCACTACGCTCCCCACAAGAAAATTCCTACAAACGCTAATTACGCTACCTAGTGATTGTGTTATTAACCTAGCACCGGTGCAGTGTAGTGTTTGTGAAAACCTATTTGGATTAATGTGAAAATCATAACCTATCTCCTGGGTAGAAGATAGGTTAGAATCCTCCAAGACCTCAAGATCGGAATTTCTTGAACTGACACGAATTCGATGTAAAATGTCTTTTGACATGTTATCCTTGTATTTATTCCACAGGTCGCGTTGGTTCGATGGGAAGCATGTCGAAATGATGATAGAAAATAATGTGCGTATCTGACTTGGAGATGCAGAAATAATTGCTTCAGCGATTGTCGTGTCCCAATGAGTATCGTTTTCAATCAAATTGAGCTCGAGACATGCAGCACGAAATGTTGGGCACACTATACCATTAACAGTTCGCAGTGATTCAAATGATGTTGGCCCACGAACATTCACCAGCAACAACCGCAAATAGAAGCATTCAGCATTATTCAGATGAACTGTGTAAATACGACCAAGAGCATCAGTAGAACGCACACCTGGATGTCCAGGAACTGCATCGCCTTGCTTCCGACGTTGAAATGTCTTCGATGAAGAGTTCCAAGTGTAGTAACGTGGCATCTCAGAGTACAGCAACGTTCGTGCAAAGGGATCGTTTTGGCAAATTGCAAAGAAGCTGGTCAATGTTGTCGCTGGAGGAGGTGCCACAGCACGTTGAGCAGCATTTGACGTAGTGAAATATACTCGTTGACCATTCTCCAGATGCACCGCCAAATGTACGACAGTGGGATGACGTTCATGAATAGGGAATGAAAATATACGCCAAATTGCCTCATTGCAGTTCACGTATCGACCAACTTGATACCGCGTAATTTCATCGTTGGCATTAGAGGTTTGGATGCCGAAAACCGCCATATCGCTCCCTTTCGTGACATATTTGCAGATATATTTGATGGACTTCACCGAATCACAATATTCCACATTGCAATGTGTTTTAAATGTTTTGGAAAGAAGTGGTGAATATGGAACAATCCAACTGTTGTCGACCACGACATCATTTCCTTTCACCTTCGCTGTGATAGTTCTACCGTTATCATCGAGGGAACGACGCCGATATAATGGATATCCATCGTTGCCAGTGATGGTCTCCTCCGTCAATTTTCGTGGATAACGTTTGGAACACTTGCCGTCGACTATGCACGGTGATCGGGGGTTGATGGCGCCACACGGTCCATGAATCATATTCGTAGTTATAACATCATGGAGGTCTGGATCGGTGTCTGGATCAGGAATCTCTACACATATGATATCATCAATTTGTTCTAGTCGAAATCTTCCGACTAACCAAATAAGAATGTGTGCATGCGGCAAGCCTCTTTTTGCCATTCGATTGAATACATCCAGCATCGAGTGTCCCCAAATACCCGTTGCTTAACAATGTAGTTCATCAACGACCGGATTTTTTGCTTGAAGACACGTGCGGTGATGTCGTGCCGATCACTTGAAGTTTGTCCGGGAAGCAGCATTTAAACAATTTCTATCCATTTCGGGTTACACGTAAATGTAATAAATAGATCTGGCCGACCGTAATGGCGAACATATGTCATTGCATCTTGGGCATATTCATGCATATGACGTGGACTACCAGTGTACGTCGCCGGTAAAATAGTCAATCATCCAACATTCGCTGCATCTCCTTCAGTGCTTACTGCATCTCGTAAATGGATATACTCCTCCGAACGCAGTTTGGTTTGGTTCAACCGAATGAAAGTTAGGCGCTCTGTTTCGATTTTGACATACATGTCGACACAGTATTGCTGAAGCAATTTACGAAATCTCAGCAAACAGTTGTCAGCATTTTGACGAATCATCAAACGATATGCGTAATAATTCATTGAGCTAAACTTTTTGTTAGTTTCCTCACCTGAAATTAAAAAAGTAAAATTAGTATCATAAAATGTCCGTCCTGAAGGGGTGGCCAGAATCATGTGACCAGAAAATCTCCGAAACACATAAGCAAGGAGTAGGAAGGAGGAGAGCAAGATCAAAATTAAGTAGTATTTGAAAACTATGATATTGATTCTCACCGTTCTGTGGATTTACCATCTTGATATTGAAGTGATATCCATCATCTCCTTGCCAAAACATCAGTGGGTATTGCAACGCATCATAAGAAGGGTGTGTTTCAGATATTTGTTGCAGTTCCCCAGTATCGAGACGTGTAAGTACAATATCGCAAGTTTTGACCAACAATCACAATTGCAACTTCATCTATTATTGGAGCGTTAAATGTGCGTTCGTGTGTTCCAGCTGGACGTTTATCTGCTCTGATCACAACTTTGTAGTCATCACTTGGCATGCGCTCCAATGCAGTCTTTAACTTCTTGACCATTACATGATGTTCATGAATTAGCTGCTGCAGAATCAGATTGCTCTTTTCATTTCTGCGTTGATCTCTTGACGCCAATCAAGTTGCTCCTCCATATTTCCCATGAAGTATATTTGTAAGAATTTATGCTGCGCATCTTCAAGAGGTAGCAATGATCCCATTCGATGGTGAATTTGGCCTTGAATCTGTAAAGTCGAAATAAAAAATAAGCACACATTTGAAATGCCATGCCTTATTTATTCTAGGCAAAAATTTAATACAGATGAAACAATATGAACATAAATTACCTTGAATGTCAGATTAAAACCATGTTCTCTGATAATGTCAGCCCCAAAGGAAGTCATTTGAAAACATCCATTGTATTTTTGAGTGTTCGCCAGAAAATGTCGTGATTCTGGTGTTTCGCCATGCAGCAATGAATTCAATGGCTCAGGTGGTGGAGTCAATGATGGCAATTTCACTTTACCATTAAGGCAGCACAATCCAGGTGTTTCTGCAGCAAACTTCAATGCGCCACAATGCTGACAATGAACATTCATTGGACCTATGCTAACGAAAGGATGCGAGCTGTAATCAATTGTGCAATCGTATAGAAATGCTGCACGATTCAAATCAACACCTGAAGCACTTCTTCTTGCACGTCGAACAATATCTCGTTGTTGATCTGTGCGAGAAGCTCGACGATTTCTCATCTCCAACCGAGCCGTTTCACGAATCGCTGCTCTTTGATCTTCTGTTTGAGAAGCGCGAACTCGAGCCATACTAACGCGCCTCTGTTCTCGTGCGATTTCTTGGTCTTCTTCAGTTGATTCATTCGCCCTGTTCCGCAGCCTAACTGCATAATGGCTTTGTTGGGAAAGATTAGATCTTCTAGGGCGCGGCATTGTTAATTAGGTACTTTCCCAAAACAACAAAACAAACTGACCGACCGGTACATAACCTCAATCAATCCATACATTCTTTTTCAATTTGACGGCTGCAGGGCTAAGTTCAGAAACATCGCACCGAGTGCGATTATCGTCGGGCGGAAGTCGCCCGATGACAGTTGCCCATACAAATCTATGATCGCACTGGCTTTCTGAACGGCCTGGTGCGTCGGCGGGTGTGAGCGGGCGATGTTTCTGAACTCCTTTGAGCTGTCAAATTGCATTGCGACTGTGGCGCCACCGGTTGATAGTGGTAGGTTTATTTTATAAAAATACGTAGTTTTGTCAACAGATGGCACCACATGCTGTTTGCATTCATAAAATTAATTAATTTATTTATTGTTATTCGAAAAATTATCCGATATTTTATTACTTATGCTGCTATTCGGAGCGCAGAAGAACCCACCAAAAAAGAGATAACTAACATCGGTCCAGCTGATCTTGAGTTATAAGTGGTGTTACTAACACGATTTTTTTTTATATATTTAGATTTTACTTACCTATTGTCTAAGCTCGGTGTCATGTTCCTGCGCGTCTGCGAGTGCCTCATAGTCTAGAGTAGATGGACACGTGATCATTTGCACGCGAGACAGGGCGTCTGCTACCGGGTTCAACTTACATTGTACGTGTCGTATATCGCTTGTAAATTCGCTGATTTACAACAATTGTCGGGTTCTCCTCGGTAACTCCTTATCGCAGCCTACATTTTTCAATGCAAGCATTAGTGGCATATGATCCGTATAAATTGTTAGCTCTCGCCCTTCTACCATGTTCCTAAAATAAACTATGGCGGCATAGATAGCTAATAATTCTCTGCCATACGTGCTATACTTAATTTGCGTCTCTGAAATCTTTTTTGAGAAATAACCCAATGGCTGCCAATCGTTACCTGTTTTTTGTTGTAATACTGCGCCTTTATAAGTGTTTGATGCGTCAGTAAAAAGTGCTAATTGTGCATTTGGGATCGGGTGCGATAGAGTGACTACTTGTTCGAGACTTTGTCTACATAATTCGAAACATTTCTTACCTTGTTCGTCCCATTCAATGACAGTTTTGTCTCTCTTTTTCGAGTTATGTAAGAATTTTTTTAACTCACCTTGATGTTAAACCACCTGAGGAAGATGTGCTCTATAGAAGTTAACCATTCCTAAAAATTTGCGTCGTTCCTCGATTGTTTTGGGTTGCGGAAATTTAGATATAGCTCTGACTTTTTCCGGTAATGGCCTTATACCTTCTTGTGAAACTTCGTAACCCAAAAATTCAATTTTGTTCTTACCAAATTCGCTCTTGGATAAATTAATCGTCAACCATATTTTACGTAATCTTTGAAATAGAGTTTTCAGATGTTGCTGTTGAACTGTCTCATCGACTGATGCTACAATGACGTCATCGATGTAAGAGAAAAGATGTGATCGGATCCCCATTTTCCTTACCTTGTATACTTTGGATTCCCTGCAGCACTCTATGATCTATGAATCTTTGGAATGACTGGGCGGCATTTCGTAGCCCGAACGTCATTCTCGGAAATTCAAACAGTCCGAACGGTGTGATGATGGCAGTTTTCTCTACATCTTCAGGAAGGACGCTGATGAAATGATAAGCTCTCGTGATGTCAATCCTGGAAAATATTGGCTTACCTGCTAGTCCGTATGTGAAATCTAGTAATCTCGGGACGGGGTAACGGTCTGGTTTGATAACTGCGTTCAGGCATCGGTAGTCTCCGCACGGCCTGAGCTGTCCGTTTTTCTTGGGTACCACATGCAATGGGCTGGCCCAAAGACTTTTTGATGGCCTACAATTACCCATCTCCTGTATTAGCCTTAATTCTTCTTTTACCTTATTATAACGGTCCGGCTGGAGAGGTCTGGCTTTCGCATATACTGGTGGTCCCGCCGTCTCGATGTGATGATGTATTCCGTGTTTTGGTAAGTCACCAAAAATCATAGGCCTCGTTATCTCTGGAAACTGTTCTAATAATAACCTATATGGGTGATCATCCTGTATGGTCTTAATCGAAGGTTGTTCACAGTTAATAATTTTCCCTTTCGATCCTACACTAGTTACCGTATCAATCAATTGCCTATTATATAAATCTACCAACAACTTGTAGTTATAAATAAAATCTGCACCTATAATAAATTGTTTTACGTCGCAAACTATAAATGTCCACTGAAATGCACGTCTCAATCCTAAATTTAATTCTAAATTAACTGTACCATATGTTTTAATTTCTGAATTATTTGCTGCATAAAGCTTGTACTGGAAATCTACTGTTTTGCAATATTTTACATAACTTTTTGGTAACACTGATACGATTGCGCCTGTATCAATGAGGAAGAAAATATTATTCTTACGAACTTTTATCATCAGACGGTGGTTGCCGAGTGGTACGCCTCCCACCTCGGGCTGTACCGCATCTAGTTTCCCTGGTTGCTGGATGCTGCTCTCGTCGGGTCCCAGGCGCACGGCTTCTCACACCTCATTGACCTGTTCCGGTAACGATAGTGGAACCTGCATAGCCAGTTGGGATTGTCAGGGTTCCGTGCTCGGCTCCTGGATCTGCCTCGATGTCCATTGCTTCCCCGGCGATACCCCTGGTTGCTGTTCACTTGCGTTCGTAGAGCTGCTACTTTCATAGTCAAATTCTACATGATGGTGAACATCTCGGCCATTGGAAAATTACTGCTGGAGCTTCCTTGATGTCCGCCAGTGACTTCTGCAATCTCCCCGTGGGTGACGCTCTCAACCACCTTGTCAGCTATCTTGGCTAGGTTGTCCAACTCCTGGTCACTGCTGACTGCTATTACCGCTGAAAGGAGTAAAAGGGGAGGTGTAGTATGGTCGTACATGCAATAGGCTAGTTGTTAGAGCTTACTACAACATACTGTAAGTAAGTGCTGTGCTAGCAATAAGTTAGGTATATAAGTACATGCACGCACATACAATAAAGGTGGCTTTATTTACACACTACAGTCTATCATTATACATCGTATATTACATGGCGACCTTGCCTCAAACCACAAGAATCTTCTGATCACAAGTACTCCGGCAGACCAGCGCAAGAACAGGAAATCAAAAAAAATATCAAGGAAGAAAAAATATAATAAACTAAAATGGCGACCATTACCTTCACCGTGGAGGGAGTGCAAGTGGAATTGGCGGGGCCAGTGAAGATGGTAAAAAGCCTGAGGGTAACGATCTCAAGGGGGCAGCGTCGGGTACAGGAGACCGCGAACGCCGTTATTACGATCGGAACTCCGGTCGAGGTAATCAAGGAAGAAACGGCACGGCAGAGACTTCTGGCTGCAGAAACACGAGCAATGACAACTACGGAGACAACAAGTGAAAGCGACCAACCAACAGCAAGGGAATACGTGATGGTGAACACAAGGTATAGAACAGAACCGGTACCGGCACCAACACCAGCGTCAGCAGCAGCTCCAACACCAGCGTCAGCAGCAGCTCCAACACCGGCGACATCGACAACACCGACAAGAGGACACGGAAGAGGAATAACCACGGCCATTGTAATACCAAGACCAAGAGTAGGACCACCACCTCATCGGTATTATTATCGGCCGACCCCACCACGGCCGTTACACCTCCATATGGTACGAGGGACCGGACGAGGTCAACGGAGATACGAATAAGAAAATTGGCACAAGTGGATCCTATAATTGATATTTTAACAATAAAAATAACTGCAATCGGACGAGGTACCCAGAGTTATCCCGGTCCAACTCAAGAAGATGACGTGCATCTTCGTGCGGTGTCCAGCCAGTATCAACGTGCGTCACGTCCGCCCAGCTGTCGTCATCACCTTCCACGCGTTGATGACTAGCAACGAGCGACCTACTTCGACGAAATGTTGTTACTGTGCGTTAAATTAATTAATTTTTGCAGGCAGGATTATGATTATAATTTGCAAGGTTTTATCTAAATACATAAATTATGTAATTGTAATATCTAGTGTCACAAAAGTAAAGTAAAAGTAAATATTTAGTAAAGTCATAATCAAGATCCAATTCACGTTCTAATAATTAACAAATGTAAAATAAAGTCTAAGAATAGCATACCTACCTACGGGTAAGCGTTGCTAATATAGTGCATTCCGAGTTGAATGACTGCAAAATAATTTCTAGGTCAGGGAATATTGACGGCCTCATGATAATTTAATGAAGAGAGTTAAAAGTAAATGAATTACGTTAGTAAATGGTATGTATTATGGATCGGTACTTCTTTATTAATTTAAAGGAGATTGGGGCTATTCCTTCTAGTAATACATACAGATTGGAGACCATTGTCTTAAATTGTAGCAGCTCTATTCCCATATTACAGGTGCACAAAATAAGTGGCCTGATATGCCAATATGTAGGGTGACCATGCCCACAAGTTGTATAGTTTAGGAGAATTATGTTCTTACTCACAGTGTTTGGACTGTCGTGCCCTCGGTGAAAGACTTAATTATTAGGAGATATCTCAGTGATAGTTGCCAGGAGCAGAGGACTCCTTGGCTTAGTAAGGCATTAGTACAAACAGTATACAAGAAAAGAATGAATGATAGAGGACACGAAAGGTTGAGGAGATTTGACTGACAAAAGGAGTAATTAACCAGGAGTTACGATAAATCATACTTCCCAGAGTATATCTTGTTGGTAAACAGAGTAATTAACTGAAAACTACGGGAAACTCATACGGGTTAAATATCAAAAGTGTAACGTATGTATGAAATGTGTATTAGAAAAGAACGTATGGGAATGAATAGTACCGATACCACGATAAGAAGTTTCAGTAGAACATACTCACTATAAATTGATATTCTGTTTTATTTGTTTAATTTGATACATTTTTTCTTATTTTTTGACACTAGGTAGGTAGCTTCTATTAGTCTTTTCAAGTAAATAATTGTTTTTATGTGTTAAATTTGAAATGTTATAATCACCTAGCAACAGGAAAAGTTTAGTGAAAAAGTTAATTTTGTGTTAATTAAATATTAAAGTCGAGAAAATAAATTAAAGGATCACTCGGTGCGTATATGTTATGTTTGAAATTATATTATGTTAAGATTATAGAATGAAAATTTGATGAGAATAGATAAATAAAGATAGAGATTTAAAAGTAAAAGGTTTATTCGTTTTCAATATGAAAAGTGTTCTTTTATAATTTTTCCAAAATTATAGGTATTAAAGTTGTGATAAATTGTTCTTTTCAGTTAGTAACATTATCTTTTTCAGGAAAATAAATGTGTGTGTGTATCTTATAGGAAAATAAAATGAACCTATTTCGTTCAAAATTAAATTTCAAGACACTAGCAATTATCTAGGTCATTCATTTATTCAATAAATTGTCACTAACGTACAGCAGTCTAACTCTAGGTAACTTGTCAGTAAGTTAAAAAATGTTTCTGCCTTGCACTTTTATGCAGTACAGTTAGGTAGAGTAGGATTTCATAATATTGTAATGTAGGTACGATCATACCATTTAGGTTTGAAAAATAGTTTCTTGTTGAGAAATTATTTTTCTTTCGCTACCCCGAGGGTGAAGGGAGTAAAAGGGGAGGTGTAGTATGGTCGTACATGCAATGGGCTAGTTGTTAGAGCTTACTACAACATACTGTAAGTAAGTGCTGTGCTAGAAATAAGTTAGGTATATAAGTACATGCACATACAATAAAGGTGGCTTTATTTACACACTACAGTCTATCATTATACATCGTATATTACACCACATGGATGTCTCGGATGACAGCAGCCGTAAGAGGCTGCTGGCATCCGAGACATCCACAAGTTCTTCAGTGTCTGGTCTGAGACCTGGGTGTTTCTCCCTAGATTTCTCATTTTTCTTAAGAGCTGCGAAGGTTTCTGCGATCCGAGTTCCATTTCTCTAACTAATTTCTGGAACTGCCTTTCTGCACTCTCCTCGAAAACTTGAAGAAGTATTTCCTTGACCGCCTGATATTTTCCGGTTGATGGTGGAGATAAAAGTATGTCACTTATTTGTTGAAGTGCATCGCGATTAGTTTCGATACGACGACGTTCAACTTGACGTCATCGCCCTGCTTCTGCGGCGTCATGATCGCTTCATATTGCGCGAACCATAGCCTAGGCATCTCCGTCCAAAATTCTGGTATCCTTGATGTTACCGTGATCTGTGCCAACTCTGCAGAAGCCGAATTTGAGTTACTGCTTCCGGCAGCTCCAAGATGGAAGTTTGCCCCTTGCATCTGCTGTGGCGCTGCTACCGGTACTCCAATTCCTCCTGGATTTACTTTCACAAATCGAAAAACAAATTTTTCGATTTGTGAAATACCAAAATTCAGTACTCGTATGCTCGCTCGTTGGTGGCTCTGTAACTAGGTCGCACGTGTCTGCTTCCGCTTCCACTTCACGGCACAAAGTTCAATTTTTCTTGATTTATAAAAGTTTTTAAATTTTGAGTCCGCAAATTTTTGGAAATTGCACTGTTAATTTCACTTATCTTGTCGAACTTTCAATCACGTCGGGGTCACAACTGTTAGGTGTGATTCGGTGTAGATATAAAAGACAGTGGATTTCTTCTGATAAAATAATTATATTTCCGCTTGAATGCTTACGCGTGACTAGATTTTGTTATTTCTAATACATTTATGGGTATGTGCTGCCACACTAGTAATAATATAATTAAAACAGTGTTCGATTCCAAATCGATATTCGATCGATGGTTTCTGAACGGTCATTTTAATTTGACGTTAGCTGTCAATCTGGCAGTTTTGACAACTGACAGACGAAAGCCCTCGCAATGTAAACGCGTTTTGATTAGGGTGTTGAAATCAAATCGCAGGGCATCTGGAATGTATTCGGGATTCCCTCAGGATTGTTAATATAGCTGAGTGTGCCGTTGTCTCTCGAACCAGATAAAGTTCGGATTTTCGTGCCCGATTTGTATTTATCAGTAGAAACATAACCTGTGTTGGACACTGTGCTCACCACGCTGGCCCGCCAGTCATACCTGGTTGGCTGAAGTCAGATGGCAAACTTATTGGCTCAGCGTTGTCAGACGCTATCCAACGTTTCTGGGAGATAGAGGAACCTCCCACCGTTCGTCGAGTCGACGCAGACGAAGAAGAGTGCGAGTTGTTTTACCAGAATAGTACTGGTCGCCTTCGTTCTGGTCGTTTTGTAACTCGACTGCCTTTCAGGGCCGATCGACCGCCACTAGGAGAATCTAGGAAGATGGCTGAGACGAGATTGATGTCGATGGAGCGTAGGATGTCAAGGGATGCCGTATTTAAACAAAAATACGTCGATTTCATGAGGGAGTATGAGTCGTTAGGACACATGTCGGTATCGGGTGTGGACTGGAGATCTGAGGATCATTGTTTCCTTCCAAACCATGCCGTCCTGCGAACCCCTACCGGCAAGATTCGAGTTGTTTTTGATGGGTCAGCACCTACCTCGAACGGGATGTCCCTGAATCAGTGTCTACATTCGGGACCCAAGTTGAGTCGTGATATTTCGGATATTCTCACGAGCTTACGGAGACACCAGATTGTATTTGTCGCAGACATTCGGATGATGTTTAGGCAAACGGTAATTCATCCGGCTGACAGAAGGTATCAGTTGATACTTTGGCGTGAGACCACGGCCGAGCCAGTCAAGGTCTATGAGTTAAACACGAACACGTATGGGTTACGGTCTAGCCCGTATTTGGCGATGCGTACCCTGCGGGAGTTGGCGTTGTGTGACCGTGTGAGCTATCCTAGAGCCGCCGCTATCCTGGAGCAAGATTTGTACGTCGATGACGTCTGCACAGGGGCAGCCAGTGTAGAGGAAGCTCTGGACCGACGTGACGAGCTCATTCAATTGCTGGAACGAGGCGGCTATGAACTACGCAAGTGGATGTCCAACTCCCCTGAGTTGATGGCTGGTCTCCCAGATGAGTTTCAACAAGACCCGCACGTTTTTGAGAATCCTGACAACCCTAACATGTTGTCAGTGCTTGGAATTCAGTACCGGCCCGTCCATGATGAGTTTACCTATCGGGTGGTTTTAGAAACACCGAAGGCCTGGACGAAGCGGTCAGTACTGTCAACGATTGCGAGAACGTTCGACCCGAATGGATGGATTTCTCCAGTCACCTTTGCTCTCAAATGTTTTATGCAAAGGCTATGGGCGGCTCAGTTGACCTGGGACACCCACCTATCAGGTGATTTGTTGACTAATTGGACGCGAATGTTCACCTCGCTATCGGACATAAATAATGTATCGCTGCCGAGGAAATTGGTCCCTGCTGGGGATTACAGGGAAACCCTTCACGGGTTTTGTGATGCCTCTGAAGGAGGGTTTGCGGCAGCGGTTTATTTGCTTACCGTCACCTCCACCGGGGAGGTCGACGTGCGTTTGGTTTTAGCAAAAAGCAAGGTAGCGCCTATTCGGACAAGGATGACGACTCCAAAACTGGAACTGTCCGGGGCTGCTCTTTTGACCAAACTTTTGAATCACACTCTAACAGTGTTGCGTGGGTCAGTGGTTTTGGAGGATACGGTGTACGCTTGGACGGACAGCCAGATTGTTTTGTGCTGGCTGAAGGCTTCGGTCCATAACTTAAAGGTTTTTGTTGCGAACCGTGTCTCCCAGATTGTGTCGTCTGAGGTCCCACTGACCTGGAGACATGTACCAGGAGAATTGAACCCGTCTGATTGATCATCCAAGGGATGTCAGGCTCCTGAACTCGTTAGACACCATTTGTGGTGGGGACCACCCTGGCTTGCCAAGAGAGAATCGGACTGGCCCCACAGCCATGTAGTAGTATCTTCGGATCATGGCCCCAGAGCGGCCGTGCATGTTACCCAGAAGGCTGAGGACCCTGACGCCGGGTTTCTACTGGACCGGTATAGCTCACTTGACAAGTTGATAAACGTGTCCACTTGGATTAGGAGATTCGCTCGAAATTGTCGTACTCCTCGCGATCAGCGAACGTTGAACCCTATTCTGACTCCGGCAGAGCGAAACGAATCGCTGTTGAATTTGGTCCGGTTGGTACAGTCCTCGAAGTTTGGGGCAGAATTGGATTTGGAATTGGAGATTATACGAAGTGAACAGTTAGTTGAATTGCTGGTGACTGATCGTCATATTAAAAACGCGCATGCCGGCTGTAACGTGTTGTTGGCCATGCTCCAGCGGGAGTTTTGGATCTTATCTGCCCGCCGTGCCATACGGAACATCGTGTTTCGGTGCATGCCTTGTTATCGACTTAAGGCTGCCACGATGCAACCTCTCGTGGATGACTTGCCCCCTGATCGTGTGAATGAGGTCAGACCGTTTTCAGGTGTTGGTACGGATTTTGCAGGACCGTTTATGGTGAAGAGTTCACGATTGCGTACCGCTAAGCAATACAAGGCGTACCTATGTGTGTTTGTTTGTTTATCCACCAAGGCGGTACATCTGGAGCTCGTTGCTGATCTCTCAACAGAGGCTTTCATTGCTTGTTTGGATAGGTTTGTTTCTCGAAGGGGACTTCCAACTTTGATCCGCTCTGATAACGGCACTAACTACATAGGTGCGGAACTATACTTACGAGAGATAGTCAACTTTTTGAATGTTAATAAAGTGGATATTGGAACGGCCCTCTCCCGTCGTGGTTTACAGTGGACCTTCAGCCCACCGATTTGCCCCCACTGGGGTGGGATTTTTGAGGCCGTAGTTAAGTCAGCTAAGACGCACTTGGGGCGTATAGTAGGTCAGACCACGCTGACTTTTGAGGAGCTCGCGACATTGTTTTGTAAGATCGAGGCCGTTCTCAATTCGCGACCGTTGTGTCCGCTCAGCTCGGATCCAAATGACCTGGAGGCTCTAACCCCAGGCCATTTCTTGATAGGACAGCCACTTAACGCGTTGCCCGAGCACCCCTTCGAGGGAGTGAAATTGTATCGGTTGTCAAGGTATCAGATGTTGCAGCAGTTTACTTAGAATTTCTGGAAGCGTTGGTCGCTCGAGTATCTGCATATCTTACAACAGCGCCTTAAGTAGACTGACAAAACTAGCCCCCCTAGTGTTGATGACCTCGTTCTGGTTAAGGATGCTAACCTACCGCTACTACGTTGGCGCAGGGGGCGCATTGTTAACTTGTTCCCTGGCAAGGACGGGACCCCCCGGTCTGCAGAGGTTCTAGTAGGAGGCTCGGTTCTAAAACGAGCGGTAGCAACATTGTCTCGGCTGCCCGTAGATTAGGGGACAGATGGGTGCCTGTCCGGGCGGGTGATTGTTCGATTCCAAATCGATATTCGATCGATGGTTTCTGAACGGTCATTTTAATTTGACGTTAGCTGTCAATCTGGCAGTTTTGACAACTGACAGACGAAAGACCTCGCAATGTAAACGCGTTTTGATTAGGGTGTTGAAATTAAATCGCAGGGCATCTGGAATGTATTCATGATTCCCTCAGGATTGTTAATATAGCTGAGTGTGCCGTTGTCTCTCGAACCAGATAAAGTTCGGATTTTCGTGCCCGATTTGTATTTACCAGTAGAAACATAACCTGTGTTGGACACTGTGCTCACCACGCTGGCCCGCCAGTCATACCTGGTTGGCTGAAGAACCTGTCTACCAAGAAGAGCCTAGGGTGCGCCCGGGCCTTGCAGAGAGACAGGAGGTTGACGGGACCGAAGCACAGACCAGGTTAGATCTACCCCACATAACTTCAGCTCGGTGAATCGCCGACGTTCATCACTTCTTGGCACCTGATCGTCACGCTACCTCGTAGCTCATGGGCCCCTACGAGGTCATCAGGTGCTGAGAAGCCTGAACAAACAGGTTAAGCGATCCATGGCGTTGCTTAACTTTATTAACTATACATGAGATGATGATGAGACCTATAACCTAATAAAATAACATAACTTCACATAAGATGACCCATCACGTTCATCAACCGTATGCAATCACACAACATTGCATTATATGACCCATGAAATTGGTCATCTGTAATAAAATAACTTTACTCTAGTTGACCCATGACCTCGGTCAACTGTAGTAACATAGCTTTACATGAGATGACCCTGACGTTGGTCAACTGTATGTTATCACATAAATTTAGATGAGATGACCCATGACGTTGGTCAACTATTGTTCGATTCAAAATCGATATTCGATCGATGGTTTTCGGAACGGCCATTTTGAATTTGACGTTGCTGCCAACCTTGCAGGTTTTTGACAACTGACAGACGAAAGCCCTCGCAATGTAACGCGTATTGATTAGGGTATTGAAATTAAATCGCAAGCCATCTGGAATGTATTCGGGTTCCCCTCAGGATTGTCTATATAGCTGAGTGTGTTGTGGTTCCCCGAACCAGATAAAGTTCGCATTTACGTGGCCGATTGGTTTTTCCCACGTAACATAACCTGTGTTGGAACACTATGCTCGTCGAAGCTGGCCTGCCAGTCATACCTGGTTGGCTGAAGAACCTGTCTACCAAGAAGAGCCTAGGGTGCACCCGGGCCTTGCAGAGAGACAGGAGGTTGACGGGACCGAAGCACAGACCAGGTTAGATAGATTCATAATTAATAGCTCGGTGAAACGCCGACGTTCACACTTCTTGGCATCTGATCGCTCCGCTACCTCGTAGCTGATGAGCCCCTGCGAGGTCATTGGGTGCCGAGAAGCCTGATCATTTTGGTAGCAAGAGCGTGGTTTCCTGAGATTTGCAGCCGTCAAGGGCTCCAGGAACCCACGATTTGGGACTATCAATCTGTAGGTATAGGCGGTTATTAGCTAACTTGGTGTTGTTCCTGTATCCACATAGATTGGTAGTATTGTAAGCTATAAGTCTATTGCTGGTAGAAGATAGACAGATATTACAGTTTTCCCTAAATGACCAGTTGTACTGAGATGTGACTCAGAATAGTAGGTACTCAACTTAGGTACATTGTAGGTGAATTGAAATTTGCATTGAAGTACCAGTTAGTCCATCTATTAGTGGTCTAGTAATGCTAATGAATGTTTGGTTAACATAGGTAGTTACATCCATTGATAGCAGGCTATTACATTGTTTTCAGTTTATAGCAATTTATAACTTGAACTAATATTGACTATCTGTGTGTGTTATAATGATAAAGGGAAACTAAATTGTTATTTACAAAATTTATATAGATATAAAACTCGGTTCCTATTGTTTAAGGAAAACAGCATTGTTTAAGTTGTGGTTTAGGGTTCCCTCGTTTGGGTTATAGACTGGAGGGTCCAATAAAATTGAGTTACTGCAAATTGTGAGTAAGTATCGTTCCGATCATGTCGTTATCTGAAATCCAGAAGGGTGTTTCTAAGGAACTCAGATGGTTTTCCTCCGCACACGGTCTGATGATGTGGTATTGTAGCGGTCTATGGACGTTAAGGAACGTTACAATAGGGTGCTCGAATTGTCCGCGCAGGCGGAATCAGTTGATGGTTGCGCACCTGACAGGCTGTCACGGTTGCTAGGGGATGTCGACCAATGTATGGAGATGGCAGCTGCTATCACGCAGAAGGCTGCGGACATACGTAGACAGCGCGAGTCCAGCCATGGTGGTGACATTGAAGCACCTCTGCCGCTTCAGGGTTCGGGGTCCAGGTTACCTGCCATAACTATGCCTACTTTTGACGGAGTGTCCGGTGAATGGATGAGCTTCATCAATCTGTTCGACAGTTTGGTGCACATGCGATCAGACATTACCAAGTCTGTCAAGATGGCTCAGCTGGTGGCAGCATTGAGGGGTGAGCCTAGGGAGCTGGTCGCTCATTTGACAGTTACGGAGGGTAACTATGAAACGGCCAGACAATTGTTGGTCAGACGTTACCATAACAAACGGAGGTTGGCCGATGCCCAACTGAACCGTTTGTTTAGTATCCCGGTTGTGAACAAGGTCGGGGCCATACAGACGGAGGTTTTGAACCCATTGTTGTCCGTCACCAAGGCTCTAGAGAATCTTGGACTTCCGGTTGGTGAATGGTCGTACCTACTGCTGTACATTGTACTTTCCCGCCTACCCGCTGACGTGCAGACTCGTTTCGAACAGTCTCACGGGCGGTCGGCCGAGGACCTGCCCACCTTCTCCGACTTGGTCGGATTCTTGGAAGAGGAGGCTCGACGGGCAGAGAATTTGGGGTTGACGGTCACCCATCCTTCGGAGCCACAGAGAGCTGCCGGGAGCGCTGTGAGTAGGGGCCCTCCGACGAGGAAGGACCGCACCAACCGGCAGTCTTATGGGACTGTGAGTGCATTGACCCCACATAGTGAGACCTGCCCATGTTGTAGGCAGATTGGCCATGCTGTGGCCAATTGCAATAAGTTCGGGGAACTTAGGGTTGAGGGACGGCGCCGGATGGATGTTTCCTGTGCCTCGGGCCACACATGGCTAGGGACTGCACGCGCACAAAATTGTGCGGATATTGTGGTGGGGCCCACAACAATCTGTTGTGCATGAACCGGTCCGGCCAACGTCCACAGGGCCGTACCCAGGGTGACACGGCATGGGGCCCTGAGAATTCGTTTGCGACTCGGAGCGCAACTCAGGGGCCAATGTCCCCACGTGCACAGGGCGGTACTAGGGTGCAGGGCCGCACTCAGGGTCATCACATGGGGGGCCCTGAGTTTTCGGTTGCGACTCAGCATCCGACTCAGCGGGCAATGGGGCCACAAGCACGCAGCCACCCAGGGGTGCAGGGCCGCACTCAGGGTCATCACATGGGGGGCCCTGAGTTTTCGGTTGCGACTCAGCATCCGACTCAGCGGGACATTGGGTATGTTGAGCAGGCCGTAACGGGCGGGTGGCATGGGACACCTTCGAGCTATGCGGATGCGGTTCGGACGCCGCCTCAGTTGTCGCCCCGCTCGTCGCCTCGTCCTCGTCGGTCGCATGTGATGTCCCCCCCGCTCATGGAGCGGCCACGGTTGAATTCACGCCCACCCCCCTTCGGGGGGCGTCGTAGGGTGGCAATGGAACCGGCGCGTGGGCCATTTGTACAATGGGACCCTCTGGCGTATAGCTGCCTACCTGATCGGTTACAGGCACAGTGGGGCCCCGGGGGTCCTCGCTAGGAATTTGCGGCCCAACCATTGGTTGCCCCCCAACCGGAGACGGTGGTGTTACCGATCGCCTCTGTGCTTGTTTGGGATTTGGCGGGCAACCCAACATACGTTCGCGCCCTATTAGATTCTGGAGCTCAGGGCTGCATTGTATCGAACGATTTAGCAAAATGGTTGGGCCTCAAGGTAAATAGGTATAATAAATCAATACGGGGCGTGGGGAATGTTACGGTTACGAATGTAGTTGGTCAATCGGTGATCACGTTCTCTCCACGTTATGACATTTTGACAAAAACATCCGTGCAAGCTTTAGTAATGACGCATGTCATGGGCAAACACCCCTTGGTGAAGTTGAATCCGGCCGTTCGATTCCTGACGTCAGGACTCAAGTTGGCGGATCCCGATTTTGACACTCCAGCCCCGGTCGACCTGCTACTGGGAGCAGACGTTCTGGGTAGGTTTCTGTTGTCGGATCGGCGAGTTCTTCAGCCGGACGGGTTGATTGCTGTGGATACTAAGTTTGGTCACGTGATCATGGGTCCGGCATTGCCAATGGTTAGGCCTGCCGAGTCAGATGGCATACTTATTGGCTCAGCGTTGTCAGACGCTATCCAACGTTTCTGGGAGATAGAGGAACCTCCCACCGCTCGTCGAGTCGACGCAGACGAAGAAGAGTGCGAGTTGTTTTACCAGAATAGTACTGGTCGCCTTCGTTCTGGTCGTTTTGTAACTCGACTGCCTTTCAGGGCCGATCGACCGCCACTAGGAGAATCTAGGAAGATGGCTGAGACGAGATTGATGTCGATGGAGCGTAGGATGTCAATGTATGTATTTAAACAAAAATACGTCGATTTCATGAGGGAGTATGAGTCGTTAGGACACATGTCGGTATCGGGTGTGGACTGGAGATCTGAGGATCATTGTTTCCTTCCAAACCATGCCGTCCTGCGAACCCCTACCGGCAAGATTCGAGTTGTTTTTGATGGGTCAGCACCTACCTCGAACGGGATGTCCCTGAATCAGTGTCTACATTCGGGACCCAAGTTGAGTCGTGATATTTCGGATATTCTCACGAGCTTTCGGAGGCACCAGGTTGTATTTGTCGCAGACATTCGGATAATGTTTAGGCAAACGGTAATTCATCCGGCTGACAGAAGGTATCAGTTGATACTTTGGCGTGAGTCCACGGCCGAGCCAGTCAAGGTCTATGAGTTGAACACGAACACGTATGGGTTACGGTCTAGCCCGTATTTGGCGATGCGTACCCTGCGGGAGTTGGCGTCGCGTGACCGTGTGAGCTATCCTAGAGCCGCCGCTATCCTGGAGCAAGATTTGTACGTCGATGACGTCTGCACAGGGGCAGCCAGTGAAGAGGAAGCTCTGGACCGACGTGACGAGCTCATTCAATTGCTGGAACGAGGCGGCTATGAACTACGCAAGTGGATGTCCAACTCCCCTGAGTTGATGGCTGGTCTCCCAGATGAGTTTCAACAAGACCCGCACGTTTTTGAGAATCCTGACAACCCTAACATGTTGTCAGTGCTTGGAATTCAGTACCGGCCCGTCCATGATGAGTTTACCTATCGGGTGGTTTTAGAAACACCGAAGGCCTGGACGAAGCGGTCAGTACTGTCAACGTTCGACCCGAATGGATGGATTTCTCCAGTCACCTTTGCTCTCAAATGTTTTATGCAAAGGCTATGGGCGGCTCAGTTGACCTGGGACACCCACCTCTCAGGTGATTTGTTGACTGATTGGACGCAAATGTTCACCTCGCTATCGGACATAAATAATGTATCGCTGCCGAGGAAATTGGTCCCTGCTGGGGATTACAGGGCAACCCTTCACGGGTTTTGTGATGCCTCTGAACGAGGGTTTGCGGCAGCGGTTTATTTGCGAACCGTCACCTCCACCGGGGAGGTCGACGTGCGTTTGGTTTTGGCAAAAAGCAAGGTAGCGCCTATTCGGACAAGGATGACGATTCCAAAACTGGAACTGTCCGGGGCTGCTCTTTTGACCAAACTTTTGAATCACACTCTAACAGTGTTGCGTGGGTCAGTGGTTTTGGAGGATACGGTGTACGCGTGGACGGACAGCCAGATTGTTTTGTGCTGGCTGAAGGCTTCGGTCCATAACTTAGAGGTTTTTGTTGCGAACCGTGTCTCCCAGATTGTGTCGTCTGAGGTCCCACTGACCTGGAGACATGTACCAGGAGAATTGAACCCGTCTGATTGTGCATCCAGGGGATGTCGGGCTCCTGAACTCGTTAGACACCATTTGTGGTGGGGACCACCCTGGCTTGCCAGGAGAGAATTGGACTGGCCCCACAGCCATGTAGTAGTATCTTCGGATCATGGCCCCAGAGCGGCCGTGCATGTTACCCAGAAGGCTGAGGACCCTGACGCCGGGTTTCTGCTGGACCGGTATAGCTCACTTGACAAGTTGATAAACGTGTCCACTTGGATTAGGAGATTCGCTCAAAATTGTCGTACTCCTCGCGATCAGCGAACGTTGAACCCTATTCTGACTCCGGCAGAGCGAAACGAGTCGCTACTGAATTTGGTCCGGTTGGTACAGTCCTCGAAGTTTGGGGCAGAATTGGAGATTATACGAAATGGACGTTCGAAATTGAAGGGAGCCGTCGCGCGTCTCAACCCCTTTGTTGATTCGACCGGGTTACTTCGGGTAGGAGGAAGATTGCGCAATGCGAATCTGTCGTATTCGGCTCGTCACCCACTTCTGCTCCCCAAGGGGGGACAGTTAGTTGAATTGCTGGTGACTGATCGTCATATTAAAAACGCGCATGCCGGCTGTAATGCGTTGTTGGCCACGCTCCAGCGGGAGTTTTGGATCTTATCTGCCCGCCGTGTCATACGGAACATCGTGTTTCGGTGCATGCCTTGTTACCGACTTAAGGCTGCCACGATGCAACCCCTCATGGGGGACTTGCCCCCTGATCGTGTGAATGAGGTCAGACCGTTTTCAGGTGTTGGTACGGATTTTGCCGGACCGTTTATGGTGAAGAGTTCACGATTGCGTACCGCTAAGCAATACAAGGCGTACCTATGTGTGTTTGTTTGTTTATCCACCAAGGCGGTACATCTCGAGCTCGTTTCTGATCTCTCGACAGAGGCTTTCATTGCTTGTTTGGATAGGTTTGTTTCTCGAAGGGGACTTCCAACTTTGATCCGCTCTGATAACGGCACTAACTACGTCGGTGCGGAACGATACTTACGAGAGATAGTCAACTTTTTGAATGTAAATAAAGTGGATATTGGAACGGCCCTCTCCCGTCGGGGTATACAGTGGACCTTCAGCCCACCGATTTGCCCCCACTGGGGTGGGATTTTTGAGGCCGTAGTTAAGTCAGCTAAGACGCACTTGGGGCGCATAGTAGGTCAGACCGCGCTGACTTTTGAGGAGCTCGCGACATTGTTTTGTAAGATCGAGGCCGTTCTCAATTCGCGACCGTTGTGTCCACTCAGCTCGGATCCAAATGACCTGGAGGCTCTGACCCCAGGCCATTTCTTGATAGGACAGCCACTTAACGCGTTGCCCGAGCACCCCTTCGAGGGAGTGAAATTGTATCGGTTGTCAAGGTATCAGATGTTGCAGCAGTTTACTTTGCCATTTTGAATTTGACGTTGCTGCCAACCTTGCAGGTTTTTGACAACTGACAGACGAAAGCCCTCGCAATGTAACGCGTATTGATTAGGGTATTGAAATTAAATCGCAAGCCATCTGGAATGTATTCGGGTTCCCCTCAGGATTGTCTATATAGCTGAGTGTGTTGTGGTTCCCCGAACCAGATAAAGTTCGCATTTACGTGGCCGATTGGTTTTTCGTACGTAACATAACCTGTGTTGGAACACTGTGCTCGTCGAAGCTGGCCTGCCAATCATACCTGGTTGGCTGAAGAACCTGTCTACTAAGAAGAGCCTAGGGTGCACCCGGGCCTTGCAGAGAGACAGGAGGTTGACGGGACTGAAGCACAGACCAGGTTAGATAGATTCATAATTAATAGCTCGGTGAAACGCCGACGTTCACACTTCTTGGCATCTGATCGCTACGCTACCTCGTAGCTGATGGGCCCCTACGAGGTCATTGGGTGCCGAGAAGCCTGAACAACTATTATAACATAACCTTACATAAGATAACCCATGACGTTGATCAACTGTATGCAATAACATAAATTTAGATGAGATGACCCATGACGATGATCAACTATTATAATATAACTTTACATAAGATGACCCATGAAGTTGCCCAACTGTATGTTATCTAATCACTTGGTCAACTATTATAACATAAGGTAACCCATGACCTTGATCAACTGTATGTTATAACATAAATTTTGATGAGATGACTCATAACGATGATCAACTATTATAATATAACTTTACATAAGATGACCCGTGAAGTTGCTCAACTGTATGTAATCTATTCACTTAAATGTTAAAGGCTTTAATGAAAATGACTTTCTGTGCAGTTAGAAACTGCAAAAATACAAGCAGAGTTGTTTGCAAAGAAAATGACGGCGTTTCCTTTCATAACCCCTCGTTTTTTAAGGGGTCTCGATTTCTATCCTTATGCCATGGTAATAAAATTGAAAACCTATCACTGGTTTTTGGGTACTACAGTACCCAAGTGTGATAAAGGGGATATGTAGGCAAGATATTTTCCTACTGAAATTTGCCTAATTTAATACATAATCTGCTGCATCACTGCTGCTTCCTCTTTATAAAATTTATGACATCTGTTTCTTAGCCCTCAATGAACAGTGAATCAAATGATACTTTCGTCAATCTTACAGTTGCATGATTCAGTTGAGTTTCTCATTTTCTGATGAATTAAGAAGTCAAGTGTTTCCCCTCCGCGCCGCAAGGTGGCCCGGATCGATCGTTATGACACCTATCAAACCCATATTTTGGAAATTTCGTTGGATCTCTTGCGTATATAAAAGTGTAATTAGCGACAGGAGGCTTTTTATCGCCCTAGCGCTTTTGGCGCGACAACCACGGCTTCAAGACTAGTTCGCATCAGTTAAAGAGACGAGATCTTGGAGAACTGCACGCAGATCGTCGGGGTGATACCAGGAATGTAAATATCTCAGCTACATGAAACAAACGAAACCGTTGGTGAAGCAGACCTTGCCGAACACGCGATCGTCCATCGAGCTGACATATTTTGCGTCGGGTGGGGCACGCTAAAGTCGGGTGTGGTGTAGCGACAAGAACCTAACCAGAACCTAACAAGAAACAACAATCAGGATAAAATTTAGAAATGACAGTTTATTATGTGTATTTTACAATGACTATTTAAAAAAATGATAGGAAGATGAGGATGAATGAGGTGAGACAGGTTTTTTAAAAGATAAAGGTATTGATATAAAAAGGGGAGCGGAGGACACGGAGAGTAGGAGACAGAACAGGGAGCATGCGGCGATGGTGCCCGGAACCTGGAGTAGTGGCGTAGTTGGTGATCCGGAGCTGGTGAAGGAGGTGGCTTGAAGGCAGCAGCACCTCAAGATGTAGGTGATTGGAGACGGCAGCAAGACGGGGTATAGATGGTTGGAGACGGCAGCACGTCAGGATATAGGTAATTGGAGACGGCAGTAAAGCAACAGCAGCAAGACGTATAGGTGGCTGGAGATGGCAATAAGGCAGCAGCAGCAGACAGTCAGCGACTCAACAGAGGCTCGCAGGATCCCGGGGCAGTGCGGCCCCGGGATAAGGCCTTTAGGTGAAGCTTCTTCTTTCAAAGCTGAAGTGAGACTCCCCAATTTCAGAAATGTTCCACTCTTATACCCTTTTTGGAGAGTTCTAAAAATTATTTAAATTAAAAGCAATTTTTGTGAATGGCCAAGAGGGAAAAAGTATTTTTGTAAAAGTATTGAAGTAAATATATCAGACCGCTAATGAGTTTGAATGGACATTGCCATGACAACCAGATAAACAACGACATCAAAATATGTCAGATTTTGGTTTCAGGCTCGTAATAGAGAAAACAACATGAAAACAATGAAGTAAATGAAGTAACAATGAATATAAAAAGGTAGCGCACCAGCGCGCACGAAGTCCGAGATTGCAGAGTTTTGGAGAAAGCCAAATACAAGGTCATCAAAGGTAAACCCCTTCGACATCGATTTAACAGTGTTGATAGTGTGAAAATACGAAGTGAAAATGATTTGTTATTGTGTTCTTATGGTTTAAAACGTTACAGGGTCCTATGAAAATAAAGGTGATACGAAATATCCTGAGATATATGAGATGAATGCAGACCATCAACGCAGACTGGAAAATGGCATGTAAGTAGCATAACACTACATTTTCCCCCCGACCCTGGAAAAAAATTTGACTCAGCAAAAATTTTGATATGTACATTTTTTTAAATAAACCATAACAACACAGCTTTGCAGAAACAGACTTCATCAGGCAAAATCAGATATACCATCTCTTACATTCATCATCTTCATTCAGGTAAGGGTGGAGTTCACATTCAATGACTACCACTCTAAAAGTGTGTTTTCGAAAGGACATTCAGGCTTACTTAAGGAGTTGTCATCCGCTCCTGCGTGGAAAAAAAAATAAGTGGAGGTAAAGAGAAACAAATTAATCCTAAGGTAGCTTTAGTCGCTTGACTTAAGAAAAGATTAAGAACGGCCAGAGCGGTAGGGCTCGAAGCCAGAGATCAGCAACATTGCCAACGAGATTTGTCTGAAATAAAGATAAAAAAAAGGTGAAGACTAACCAACGAAGATTCGAGGTCCTAAAGTAAAATGTGTTGAAGAACACTGGATTAAAGGAAGAAATAAAAATAATAAGGTGAAAATGATGATGATATTTATACATATATACAAATTAACAGTTAATAGAAGTTAAGAAAATTTAAGATTTTATGTCTTTAATGTGCCACTTGCCTCTAACTCCGTTAGGGTCTTCGAGAGTGTATACCAATGGTGAAAAATTGGTTATTATTTTACACTTAATGAATTTAGGGGCAAGTTTAGCATTAAAGTATGCGCCAGCATTGCTTAAAACATGGTTTTTACGCCAAACAGTATCTCCCACATTAAATTCTTTAAAAGACCGGCGAAGATCATAGCGAGCGCTATTTTTAGCGTGAGCTATGTGAAGTTTAGTTTGAACTCTGTGAAAGATAGATGAGAGGAGACCAGCATTAGACGCGTAAATATCACGAGGCATAAATATCAATTCCTCGAGATTCTGAGTTGGAATATAGAAGGAACCACAAGGTATTGTTTCCCTACCAAAAACTAAAAAGTTTGGAGTAAAGCCAGTAGCAACGTTTGTAGCGCTGTTCATTGCGAACTGAATCTTAGTAAGATGGTTGTCCCAGAATCTATGGTCGTCTCCTACTAGGGATGCTAGAGCTGTAATAATCGTACTGTTAAATTTCTCTGTAGGATTAACCTGAGGACAATATAAAGCTGTGTGAAAAATACAAGAAACGTTATAAGAATTTAAGAATGAGTGGAATTCTCGCGACTGAAATTGAACAGCGTTGTCCATTATAATAGTTTGGGGAATGCCATGAACTAGAAACACTGATTTTTCTAAGACATTAATGATATTAGCTGAAGTAGCACGTTTAAGGGGAAAAATCATAGTATATTTAGTAAAATTGCAGTTAATTACCAGAATATACTGATTTCTTCTCCGGGTCATAGGCAATGGACCCATAAGATCTAAGGATATAGTTTTAAAAGGTCTGGAGCAAAGTTAAGGTTTACCCATAAGACCATAGGGAGAATGATTAGGGTGTTTGTAGGTTAAGCAGGTTTCACAAGTCGAGATTAAATTGGCAATGTACTTAAACATACCAGGCCAATAGTATTTTAAAGATATTTTCTTGAATGTCTTGAAGATACCAAGGTGGAGTTCTGAAGGGGACCCATGGCTAACTTCAATAAGTGCATGTCTATCTTGCGGCAGTGGAACTTCTTTCCAAATAAAGTCATCGTTTAGACGATCGGGAGAATGGATGCAGCGGCAAAGTTTGTTATCTCTGATAGTGTAGTTGGGATATGCGTCTGGGTTGTTGGAGCATCCGAGAAAAATCTTGTTGTAGTGCTCAAGTTCACGATCAGGTGGTTCTTCAATCATAATAGGATGTACGCCTTGAGGTGAAGTTTCTCGTGTATCAGGACGTTCTTTATTCTTATGTCTTGATAATAAATCAGGAACAACGTTATCCTTTCCTTTTTTATGTTTCAGGACAAAATTAAAGCATGATAAGCGTAGAGACCAGCGAGCAAGTCTTCCAGATAGATTCGATAAGTTCTGAAACCATTTAAGTGCAGCGTGGTCAGTATATATTGTAAATTCTTTACCATTGTCTAGGTAACATCGCCAATGTTCTAGCGCAGTTATTACAGCCAATGTTTCTCTTTCAGTAGTTGAGTAGTTTTGTTGATTTTTGTTTAGTGCTTTACTCATGTAAGCAATCACGACTTCTTTGTCATCTTGATGTTGAGTAAGCATTGCTCCTATGCCATAATTTGATGCATCACAATGTACAGAGAAGGGTAGTTTGAAGTTAGGGCAAGCAAGGACAGGAGCAGTTACCAAAGCTTCTTTTAGTTTCTCGAAAGCAGCTTCAGCCTTGGAATTCCATAAAAATTTAGGAGCGTTCTTCCCGGAGCAGGTTAGTTGGTTGAGTGGAGAGGCAATAGTGCTGAAGTTTGGAATGAATCTTCTAAACCAGCTGCAGGTGCCTATGAATCTACGAACTTCTTTTCTGCAAGTAGGTACAGGATATTCTAGAATAGCTTTTATTTTATCTGGATCAGCACGTAGACCATACTCGTCCACAAGGAAACCAAGGTATTTCAGTTCTTTCCTGAAGAATTGACCGCTTTGAAAGTTTATAGTCAGATTAGCATATGAAAGTTTTTCAAGAACTTTCATGAGAAGCGATATGTGCTCATCAAAAGTCTCGCTAATAATAACGATGTCATCCAGATAACAAAATACCTTGTTCTCAAATTCAGGAGTAAATAGCGTATCCATTAATCTTTGTTGAATTGCAGGTGAGTTAGTGAGACCAAAAGGCATTACTTTGAATCTGAACATACCTCTTCCAGGAACATAAAATGCTGTCTTATCTCTATCAGCAGTATTCAAGGGAATCTCCCAAAATGCTTTCGCAATGTCGATGCTTGATAAGTGTTTGGCATTTCTCAGGTTGTCCAAAATTTCGCTTATAAGAGGCAGACTATAAGCATCACTGAGTTAAGCTTCCTGCTATCTACGCAGAAACGCCATTCCCCATTCTTCTTTGGAGTGATGAGGACTGGAGATAACCATGGATTTTGCGCATTGTTCAATGACGTTCCATCCCAGCATCTTGTCAACTTCATTAATTAAAGCCTTTTGTTTTTTAGGAGACAGTCTGTAACATCTTTGTTTGATCGGAAGAGAATCACCAGTGTCAATCTTGTGGGTGATTGAGTGTGTGTTTCCCAGAACACCTTTTTCTTCAAAAGAGATTGTCTTGAAGCGTTGGATGATGTCATTAGCGATGTTCTTTTGATTAGGAGTTAAATGCTCATAAGGTAAAACTTTAATATCTTTAGTGTCGATAGCAAAGCATTTAGGATCTGTAAAGTTAAGAGAAGCTAAAACACTAGGTAGAAGACGGTTACTTACTCATAGGGACATCTATGAAATACCAAAATAAGCAACCAACTAAAGTACTACGCAACGCAACAATCCTGCGGATAAATCTCATCACTAAAGGATTGGCTAAGTGATACCACAAATTCCCCACAGATGTTGCCTGTGCAGAGCACATAACGTACAATCCTTCTTTTCGCAATGATTTGTATTGCTTGGATGGCGTAAAGTTCAGTACAAGTGCTTCAGACCCAAACGATCCGGGTTCGATTCCTTAGTATCATAAGAATCACTTTTTATCACTTTTTATTGCCTCATAAACCAAACTAACATGGCCACACATTGCATAATATGTAAAATCCCTGCTGAAATCCGAGATACCGTGCAATGCTCTATCTGCACTCATAGACTTAATTTCGATTGCTCAGGGCTATCCGAAAAACTATATCAGTTATTGACTGCCGAAAAGAAAAAACACTGGAAATGTAGCACTTGTGTTACACAGAAGAGTATAAATGAATCAACAAAAACACAACTTAATGCAACTTTACAGCAGAATGTAACCATAAGGAAGAAAAAAACGACACCTAAAAAGACTACAAGCTTTGTTCCATCGGAAACACCAAGTAACATGGATTCTACCCATTCTAAAACTGTCGTAGGTAACTCATATTCTCTGGACTCCAGTTTACTATCAGATGGCAATACCCGCTATGAATGCTCCCCCCCTGGCCAACTATCTAACAGTATGGAAGAACGATCATGTATTAGCAGCACTCAGGATCTACAACACCGGATTACTACACTAACCTCCGAATTGATGACTACCCAGAATGAGTTAGAAAACACCATCATCGAGAACAATGAGTTAAAAAGAACTGTAGACAAACTTACACAGGAAGTTTGGAATCCTTAAAACCCTATGTACAAGCCCTCCATTAATGGCCCAAAACTCGTCTACACCCAGAAAAAACAGGATTTCTAATATTAGTCACAGATCCAAAACGCCCCAATATCCCGCGTCTGCACGAGACTATAACTTAGAAATAGAAAAAATTGAATTAGAGAAGCAGATTTTAGATTTACAAGAACAACTATCACAGGCCAACAAAGACATTATAGAGCTAAAAACCTAATGAATAATTTAGAATTAAAACTGATTGAGAACTCGAACAACTCTACATTACCGAAGCCAACTCGCACTGTGAATTCTCAGACCAGAAATAAAATATGTATCATTAGTACAAACAGAAGAAACAAAATTCTAAATATTGCAGAAAATACATTTGAACAGGAAAAATATGATCTCTGTCACTACCTAATGCCAAATCGTGATATAAAAAACCTACTAAAAGACATAGAGCTGAAGATAGTGGACTATACAATAAATTACTTCTGTATTATACTCCTGGGTGAAGACGATTTTAATAGCTCTAACAACTACAGAGAACTTGTTTTATCGATCCGAACAACATTACAAAGAATACAAAGTACCAACATTTTAATCTGTCTACCAACATTCATCTGTGCAAGCAATGCCAATGTATTCAACTGGAGAGTGGAACATTTTAATAAACTACTAAATGATGATGTAATTAAATACGAGTACGCATATTTGATTGACTCAAACCGCAATCTGAAATACGATGAAACGACGTTCCATCCACGTAGGGGTACTATTAAAAACTTTGGCATGCGTATTATGTTTGAGAACATCTTTAAAAAGATTGTAGAAATTAAGGACTGGAACTACAATATAGATACAGACATTGATAATTATGTAAACAATAATAGTCAGTCATTTTTTCGTCCCTCAACTATAAGATAACCATGTAAATCCAATACCATCCTCAAACACCATACCCAATGGCGAAACTAACCTTAATGTATTGTTCCAAAATATTCAAAGTATTACTAACAAATTACATCTTCTTGATGCACTCATCGAGGAAAAACCTAACCTACATGTCTTGTGCATATCTGAAACTTGGATAAGTAGCGAAAAGAAGAAATTACTAAAAATTCATAACTATAATTTAGGCGCGACAAACTTTAATAAAAAAGACTACCATGTCGATGTCCAAGACATAGGTCTTTCGGACCATAGAAGTGTCTTGTTTTCTACTCCTCTTAATATTCAAAACCCTAACCACTTTACATTGATCAAGCGTAATTTTAACGATTTCAATATAAATAGATTTAAAAACGAAATCTCAACAGTAGACTGGGAAAGTATATTAGTACCTGATAAAAATGTGAATGATAATCTTAATACATTTGATAATATTATACATATAGCCCTAAATAAATGTATTCCTAAAATATTAATAAAATATATGCCAAACCAGAAAAATACTTACCTAACTAAGGGTATAAAAATATCATGTCGCAATAAAAGACAATTAAAACTACTAATATCACAGACTAATAATAAAGTTCTACGAAACTACTATAAAATGTACTGCAAATCTCCAAAAAGGATAGTTTGTAAATCTAAGAAACTTATCAACATATATAAATTTATTAGTTCAGTTAATAAAACCCAATGTATGTGGAAAATAATACACAATGTAACAAACAAATATAAAATTATACAAAATATAAGACTCAAATTTTCGAACAATACTTTATCTAACCCGAAAATAGTTGCAAATGAATTCAATAATCTATTTGCATCTATAGGAAAGTCACATAAATCTAGATCAGAGAAAAACAATCTTCCCGCAAGTAAAATAACAAATTCTTTTTTCCTCACACCTGTTGAACCAAAAGAAACATTTAATATAATAAAAGGCCTTAAGAGTAAGAAGTCTTTTGGTATAGATGAAATTCCTCCGTTGCTGGTAAAACATTGCGCGGATATTTTGGCAGTACCCTTTTGTAAACTTATCAATCAATCTTTTACAGAAGGAATATTTCCCGTAGCCTTAAAAACATCTCTTATAAAACCTAAACATAAAAAAGGAAACGCCACTGACATTCATAATTATCGACCTATTGCTTTACTGCCTACTTCAGCAAAAAATTTTGAAACTGCTATGGCCATACGACTGAATAAATTCTATGAAAAATATAACATACTACATGATAACCAATACGGGTTCCGTAAAAATAGGTCTACTATATTGGCAATATATAACTATGTGCAAAAGATTTTTGAATCAATAGACAATAAACGGTATGCTGTGGGTTTACTGCTCGATATGAGCAAAGCGTATGATAGAGTATGCTTTGAAACTCTATTAGAAAGACTATACGACTCTGGGATTAGAGGCTTAGCATACAGGTGGTTCAAGTCATACCTGAATAACCGTGTCCAATACGTAGAGATTGAAAATACCAATTTTATCACAGGTAAAGTAGAATGCGATAGATCAGATAGAGTCCTTTCTACTGGATCTATTCCCCAAGGTAGCGTCTTGGGATGTTTATTATTTCTTATTTATATAAATAATCTACCTAATCTAATTGATGGCCCTTGCACCCTTTTCGCAGATGACATTTCCATATTATTTTCCTGCTCGAATACCACCGAATTAAACCAAAGCTTAGATATGACCTTAGATAAGATCACCGACTGGCTAGATGAATCAAATTTAGAACTCAACCTTAAAAAAACTAATATAATTCAATTCAAACCCTCACAAAAAGTCCCATTACAAATTTTATATTGCTATAAACAAATACCACTGGAGACTACAAAGACAGCAACCTTGTTGGGGATCGATCTAGACACAAACTTGAGCTGGAAACCTTACATACAGAGATTGCAAAACAAATTATCATCTTTTACTTATGCCCTCCATCAACTAAAAAGGGTAACTGATGTCAAAACTGCGCTCACAGCCTACTATGCATACGCACATTCCAGACTATTGTATGGTATTATATATCGTATGGAATTGTAGTGAAATAAAGGATATTTTTATTCTACAAAAGAAATGTATTAGAATACTTACAAATATTGACCAAATGGTATCTTGTAGATCTTATTTTGTAAAACTCCAAATACTTACCTTAACTTCCATCTATATATTAGAATCTTGCAAATTTGTAAGAAAACATGGTAACTTATACTCCTCTCTAGAAAATAAAAATAAAAGGAATAATCGAGACCAAAATAAATTAAAGAAACCGTTTTCAAAGTAAGAACTCGTGTCTTCTAGTCCCCATCATATGGCCATCAAAATATACAATCACATACCAAATACCTTAAAAAACATAGAGAAAGAAACACTATTCATTACTTATTTAAAGAAGTTCCTCATTGAAAAATGCTATTATGATGTGAAAGAATTTTTCAATGATGAAATTAGGTAAACATTTTTAGTCGCTAATTACTTGTTCATTACATGTTATTACTAATTTAATGTTTATATAATTTACTCTTAATTTATTTATTTATTGTTAATAATAATAATCTCTACAATATTTTGTTAATTGTCTCTGTACAATTTTGAAAATAAATGTAATCATTTTTCAATTTTTTTTTCAATTTTTCGTAAAATGGACAACTGACTGTCCTTCGCATGTTGCTGTGCCCTAGCAGGGCGTCACAATGTTCTAACTTTTATTTTACCACCTTGTGAAATTTTGTGACTTTGCAATAAACTATTATGAATTATGAATTATGAAGATTAAATTTTCTCCAAAAGTCAATACCTAGTATTAGAGAAGGAAATATTTCAGGGAAAACATTAGCTTTAATCAAGTGAGTTTCGTTATTGAAATGGACTGGTAAGTCAAAATAACCCAAGGAATTAATTTTTTGATTATTAGCAGTAGAGACAGTAATAAGATCTGACTTGAAAAGTTTGCAGCCCAGTTTAAGAATTTCCAAATGAGAATTATTACCCAGAATAGTTACTGAGCTGCCAGAATCTAGTAAACCAGATAAAGTTAAGTCATAAATTTTGACATTAACGAATGGACGATTAAGATCTTGTTCTTTGGAGTAGAGTGTAGAAGAGATTTTGTAGCAAGGAAAGAAGTTTTGAATTGTTTTGATCCAATTAGTCCACTCGTCCTTATCAAAGTTTGAGTTACTCTTCAAGTCAGCAGTTAGTTTTTTTGTACTAGTATTAGGTTTGGAAGAACAAGTAGGGCAATCTGCAGTTTTAAAACCCTTAAGACCACATTTGAAATAAATCACGAATCGTGGTTGAGTGCAACTGTTCAAAGTATGACCTAGTTTACGACAGCGAACGCAAACAGAACTTTCTTGGGGAGCTGCAGTTTGAGAGAGACTATTAACTTGTCTAGAAGGATATTTGTAGGGTGGAGTGAATTTATTCATGAAGGGAGGAGAAGGTCGTGTGTTATTAGAAGAGTTTGGAGAGTCAACTGAACTTGAAGTGGAATGCTTGTAGTTGAATTCAGAAACATGAGGACTTTGTTGCAAATTTGGTTCTTTAAATTGTTTGTCTCTGTCTAGGAACTTTTCGTAGTTTTGGCAAGTGGCCAGAAGAGAATCGATAGAGTCAATGTCTTTTAGAGCTTCGAAGACTGAATAACAAGGGCGAATATTTCTCAAAATAATCTCCAATTGTTCTGTTTCAGAAAGTCTTTTTGAAAGGCGAGCGAACATTCCAGACATGATGAAAATATAGATAACGATAGGTTCATCACGACCTTGAGTACGATTCCTAATCGCTTCTAGAAGTTTATGATCATAATCAAAACCACCAAAGTCTTTGATTAGTAAAGAAGAAAGTTCGTTCCAAGTTAAGTTTGGATTCTGATTATATTTAAATCTGAACCAATGAAGGGCATTGTCGGTGAAAATTTCGAACGCCTGAGAAATCAAGTCCTTGGACAAGCCACGAGCTAAGCTATATTCTTCAAGTTTTTGAAGAAAGGATCTTGGACAGCTTTTACCATTGAAGGTGTGTCTTTTCAGATCTTTGAAGATGTTATTTGGAGGAAAAGATTGAGGTGGTGGTGGAGGATACGGGGTATGGGTCTGGACAGAAGTTTGAGAAACAAGAGGGGGTTCCATGACAGTCGGGTCAGCAGGAAGGCGCAGAAAAGGTGAAGAAGGGTGAAGAAGAACTTTTACGTTGGGCGCCAAAATGTGATGTAGCGACAAGAACCTAACCAGAACCTAACAAGAAACAACAACCAGGATAAAATTTAAAAATGACAGTTTATTATGTGTATTTTACAATGACCATTTAAAAAAATGATAGGAAGATGAGGATGAATGAGGTGAGACAGGTTTTTTAAAAGATACAGGTATTGATATAAAAAGGGGAGTGGAGGACACGGAGAGTAGGAGACAGAACAGGGAGCACGCGGCGGTGGTGCCCGGAACCTGGAGTAGTGGCGTAGTTGGTGATCCGGAGGTGGTGAAGGAGGTGGCTTGAAGGCAACAGCACCTCAAGATGTAGGTGATTGGAGACGGCTACACGACACGGGTCAAGATAATAGGTGGCCAGGGCCAAACTAAATTCAACATTTAATACATCAGTGACAGAGACGCTGTTTAGTTTGAGACAAGGCGAGAAATCTTCACTGCAATTATCAGTAGGAGACCTGGCCTGTTTGGTGTAGCACCTGCTCCTGATTGTCTCTATAAATCGATAAGTGACCCAATGGGTGGATTTGACGGTAAACGGCTCCATTTGAAGAGCGCCTGGCTAGAACCAAACAGCAAGACGCAACCAGTGGAATTTAAGTGGCTACAGAATGATAAATCTGCGTTGCATTTTCATTGCAATGAATAGTTTTAGTAATAGAACTACATTAGTGCGATATGGACTAGTATTGTTAGATATTAATTTTATATTTACCATATGTTTTTTTAATGGACCTATTTTTTAATGTGTGTGCAAGAAAGATCAGAAAAGACAAAAAGGCAAAAGTGGAAGGCTCTGTGCACAGATATGTCAGCAGGGTCGGTCTTTTGATCAATTTGGCGTCGCGCTTGAATCGGTTTCATAATCAACCCATCACTAAAATGCACTCGTGACGTGACGTCACAGTAGGTAGTAAAATATAACAGGCTTGGTTCTCAAATATTGGACCGTGTTTGCGGTGTCCATTTATTTATATTGTTGCGGTGTCCATTTATTTATATTTATATAATAAACCATTTATTTAATATTGTTGAAAAAATTATGGGTTGGTTATCTATTATTACTTTAAGTCCATTATTATTTAGCTAGCTTTGTAGTCTAGGAGAATTCAAGGTGGGTTTCTCACTTGTTTCTCACGCAGAAAGAGCAGCTTTCAACGCGGTGCTGTCCATGTCCCGATGAGATAATTATTTTTTAAACCCACTCACTCCTAAAGTGAATATTTATTGAAACACATTTAGATTTATTATAGAGCTTATAACGCACAACCACGATATTAACTTTACATTAACGAACTAGTGCGATAATTTACCTTAAATCTCCGCTAAGAGTTTTCATTCCTACAATAAATATTTTTGTGAATAAATAAACTATTTTAAACTACTTATATATTATGTTGTTTCATCAAATTATATGTTTTTCACTACATAATAAGTTGCCAGTGCCTTCATTTGCACCTTTGGACGCATCAAAAACAAAGCCAGTGCGCCATTGCCCACAAATATTTCTTGACGATGCGCTAAGCTGTCAAAGCTGTGCACGTGGCTTCTATATCTACTTGGTAATAGTAGTCTTAAAAACCACTCCATCAACCCGCACTGATTTGGCTTGACGGAGTGTGGCTCAATCTTACTCGTATCCAGGTAAAGTCCTGTGCACCTCGGTGGGGACATGAATGGGCTGTATTTATTTGATATATTATTTATTTATCACTCCAAGCAACTCCGATGAATATCAACAATAAAGGAATTGTGTCTTTCATAGTGAAAACTTCTACATAAACTACAAAACCGATAACAGCACACCACTGGACTTAGTAAGATTTATTACATGTTTTCCGATTTACCATGTCAAATAAACCGTAAAAAATCCAATTTGTTCTCCTACTACTTTGGTATATTCGGAGAGGTGATAAGAATTGTAAAAGGTATCCAATCCTGACAGCTAATCACCACATGCGCATAGTTTGGTACATGGTTGGTCTTGTATTTAAGAGTACATTTGACCAGAGACCCCTCGCCGTCTGGCGTCTGCTAAGAATACATTGTGGGTTCGGTACCTGAAGAGTACCAAACGTGACCCTAAAACTAAGCCTCCGCTGTCCGTTTGCCCAACTGCGTATTCGTCTGTCCGTCCGTCTGTTCGTAAGAAAGCTGTATCTTATGAACCGCAACAGGTGAAGAGTTAAAAATTAAACAGGAAGTGTATTTCTGTTGCCGCTACAGCAATATATAGGGTATAAAATAAAAGGTCTGTCCATATAACAGAAGTTTTTTACCTACCTCACAGGGTTCCGTACCTCAAGGGTTTCAAAAGGTAACCTATTACTAAGCCTCCGCTGTCCGTCCGTCCGTCTGTTTGGTTGTCAGTCAGGCAGGCTGTATCTCATAAACTGCGGTCCTTAAAAATGATAACTACGGTTAGGTAGAGAGTTGAAATTTTCACAGAATTTATATTAAGTTGTAAAAAATTTCAGGGCAAAATACTGCGGTAGCTTAGGTGAAGGGTAAAGGAGTTGGGCGAAGCGAAGCCCCCTTTACCCTTCGTGTTAGGTTGAACATGTAAGAACAACAAAAAATACTTAAAACATAAACTTAAGTACACAAAACATAAAAAGAAGTTTGGTGATCATTTATCCAAACACCATTTGGTGGACATTTATCCATTCTGGCAGTCATTTCGAATTTATTGGTAGTAAAATAGGTGCATTTTTCGTAATCGTTTAAACACAAGCCATTTATATTTCTGGTGCCGATATAGAACTGAAATTACTGAACTACACAGATTTTATAAAATAAAGCGTGTTCCCATACAAGACGTGCTCATTATAAACACAAATTTTGAGTCAACATTTATTATCGTTGGTGTCACAATTGGTTGGACGGCAGATCTGTAATCGGAACCCAGTTTGTACATCTATTATATTCTACTTAATATAAGTGTAATTACTTGTTAGAATAGTTAAAATTGTGAACAATGTTTTGAGCTGCAAACTACAACCAAAAGATTGCTACTGCGACTGAAGCCACTCTAACTGTCAACTGCCGATGAATTTGAATGCCGGAACGGAATACTACATATCCAGCTGAGTTCTTTGTTTTATCTAACTAATAGACTAACACTATAATTACCTACCAGTAGTAAAGTTTCTAGCAATAATTGAACTGAGACTCGCATTCTAGTTGAAAAAATAACTTGAATACCACATTAGAAACCGTTTTCTGAGTACCTAGTTGACAATTTCACACAATTTAGCATAATTATTATCAGTAGAACGAGCCCATAACATCCTACTCAAAGGCCAAGGTCATCTCCCCTTTTTCCCACCCAGAAAATGTTAGTGTGATGAGATAGGTCTCCGGGACATAACTGGATGGTAGCCGCTCAAACAGAAAAACAAGTCCAGAATCTTAATAACAAATTGTACTTCAGTATAGGTTTACAGTGTCATTTATAAAGATTCAATTTCTCCAAAACACTCATAATATGGAGCTGAAACAGTCTTACAACCCGTTGTCATAAAATTGTGATTTATAAAATAAAATCTGTATGTTAGCTTCAATTAAAACCTTAGGCAATATCACACATTATATTCTCTTTGGTGTACACCAAAGGCCAAAAGCAAACGTCAGTCCGTTGTCAATTCAAGCAAAGAGTTGCGTTTATCTGAGAATTTATGCCGGCTGTTTTTTTTTTTTTTATCATATTAAATTTTGACACATCACTATACCATTTATTTTCTTTTTTAATTAAGTTAACGGCTTTGTATTCTCATCCTTCAGTGGACATCCACAAACCCTAAAGGAATAAAAAATATATAACAGAGTTTTAGTTTAAAACTGACTCGCTGCTGTTGTGGTTTGTGTTGTTTGTTGCCACCATACCAGGGAACCATATGTGATGATGGGTCTCATCAGAGCCGTATTATACATCCATCGACATATTTATGGCTTGAGTCCCCATCCGTTCCCTACCATCTTCCTACATTGGTGGTTTTCTTTAGTTTCGCTACTATGTGCTTGTTCCAACTTAAACCAACTGAACGCAAAGCTTATTTCTACATTAGATCTCATTACTAATTGGATGCCAAACCACGACCATGTAATCATTTATAATAAAACTAAAGTAATGATATTCCACCCCCGACAAAAAAAGCAACTAGATTTCGTCATCACCTATAAAGGTACTCAAATAGAAATAGTAGACCGGTTCACTTTACTTGGAATTGATATAGATTCACACGTCAATGGGAAACAACACACTCAAAAAATTTGTAACAAGATATCTCAGTTCTCTTACGCACTTAAAGAAGTTAAAAAATCCACTGACCTGAAAACTGCTCTTACGGTATACTATGCATATACTTTCGCTTGGCTCAGCTACGCTATAATTTTATGGGGAAACAGCACAGGAGCCCCAGCAATACTCATCTTTAAAAAAAACTAATACAGATCCTAGTAAATATCAAACAAACGGACAGTTGTAAACCTTTCTTTCAAAAACTGAATATTCTGACTTTACCGTGCTTATACATATACGAAATGTGCAAATTTGTCCGTATTAATGAATCTTCAATTGTAATTATTTTTTGTGTAATTTTAATAATCTTTGAATTACCTACCCTACTTAAAGATGAAACCAATAACGTAAAGTTCCTAAAAACATTTAAAACTATATTAATAAATAAAAAAATAATAAACTAAAAATTACATTAAAACACATATATATATATATATATATATATATATATATGAATAACACTAACTTATAAATATATGCACGTACACCACAATTACACAAACACACATACACACACACACACGTGCATATAAACATACCTCAATAATTATTTTTTTATATTAGTGATTAGTATTATGCCTCTCTACTGTTGCAGTACCCTATGGACAGGGTACATAAATTGTACCTTAATTTAAGAACAAGTGTTTATGTACTTTATAAAATGATAATCTTGCAATGCCCTTGCAGGGCGCATGTTTGGGGACTGAAACTTATTTTGTCATGTTTGTACCACATGTAAGCAATGAATAAATGATTAAATGATTAAATTGAGATCAAGCCATACACCTAGATATTTCACTTATGTTGGTGTTTTATCAAAGAGATTGGGCAACCTATATCCAACGTAGTTATCTTTTTTGTGAATAGTAAGTACCATCTCAGTTTAAGCAGGGTTTACTGAGAGTTTGTTTTTAGTGTAACATGTTTCTATGTTCCCTATTGCTATGTAACTGCATGCGCTAAAATGTTACATTTATAAATAGGCTATTTATGAGAACTGTCACGTCATCGGCATATGCTTTTGAGTAAAATCCTCTTGGGTTCAATTGTGTCACCAGGTGGTTAGCTACTAATACCCATAGTGGTGGTGAAAGTCCGCTCCCCTTGGGATAGCCCTTGAACACTGCAATTATTGAAATTGTTAAACCGTCTTATGATCGTCTATATGTTAAATTAAAGAGTATATGGAATGTAGTGGCTTAGTACAGGTACCTTGCAGTGTTTTTGACACTGACTGTGCGAGATGCATAACTCTTGTATTTAAATCCGCGTATTTACTACCAGTATATTGGCTGAATGGATCAAGAACTAACACTTATCCATTCCCTGTGCTTAATTACCTAAATATGCCAACGCCAACCTGAACAATGAGCGTTGATGGCTAAATTGTGCAAGCAATATCCTATTTCATTTATATATATATATATATCATTTTCATTTATATATATATATATATATATATATATATATATATATATATAAATGAAAATGATTTAATTATTTGATTAACGGATTATATATATGTATATAATCCGTTAATCAACTAATTAAAGCTATGAAATGTGGAATACTGAGAATCGTCACTCTCCTACAACTTAAAAATTGACCTTATGGATATATTAGATATAATGAAACCAGAAACATAGTAAAACGCTTTGTTTATTTTAAGAAAATAAGATCTACTTTGATTTCAAAATGATAAGAGAAACTGGTTCATTAGTTAGATTGCCTTTGATGGATCTTTGCCAAGCACAGCTGGACGTTCAGTTCCTAGGCATTAACTAAGAGGAAAAACTGAAATAGTCCAAACAAATAACCTCTTAGACCATTATCTACTGGATAATATAGCCAAATGTACAGCATTATGATAAATTTATGCTATACACTAACATTATAATGAAAGGAGATTCCCCTTTTACTATACATTACAAATTGATCATGACGATTTCTCTCTCCGTTGATATTCCGTTAACGATTTAGACATGATTTGCGTGCCCACCTTACAGACCGGTAGGTTTTGAGGTTTCGAAAATAATAAAGTTGTCTACTGTATAATATAGTTTCGGGACCATTTGTCCAACCTAATATATGAATTTGTGTCATCCTAGGTACTTGCAAAGTTAGAAATTTAGGTATTTTTCTTTTCGAGTATTCGACAAAAAATATATTAAAGATGAAAATTTTTCTTTCATGATAATATGCTGTACATGTATGATAACTTCTGTGCATATGCATTTTGTGTCATCTCAGCCCATTGGAATCGTGATATTTAACCAGTACCTCAAACTTGGCCCAAATAACTCTAAAAATATTTAATTATGAATAGGTATTACGCGTTTTAAATTACTGATATCTGTTGTTCAAAATATTTTGATGATAAACCCCCGGAAAAGCCACAAAATAGTAGTTTATGTGACTGCTGCATAATGGAGGGCATTAATTCGGCTCGTTTCATAATAATATCACTCGAGAGTTTTAATGCCTATTCATGTACAGTTACATACACTAGTTTATCTACACACATATCATAAGCTCTCTTTGATGTGTTCAGGAACCGCATGTTTGTCCGGCATTGTGGCTCTGCAGTTGTTTAGCTGTTCTGTAGTACCAACTTCACGCAGGCGGGCGTCGGCGTTCGAAATTTGAATGTCAGTACCAACTTCACAAACAAACTAGGGACGGCATTATGTGTAGAAAAACTACACATAATGACCATAATATGTAGTTTTCCAGATAAGAAACGAGTTTTTACCAAGTAGTTTAACATAATGCTGATCGTAACGTGCGGTTTTTGAACGCAGTAAAGAGGGTTTATGATACGTGTGTAGATAAAAGTAATTAGAGTACATATTTATGATTATTAAGGTGTATCAAAACGCCTTATCATAATTTGTGGCATTTCTATCCACGACATCTTTTTTTTACTTACTTTTTCGCGCAAAGGCCACCCGCAGGGAAGAGCGCGGGGCACGGGCTGGCCGGTTACTTGACATTCGTAGTTATTGAGATTGCAGACGCACGCTTTATACAAAATACAGTAAGTACATACGGGGGGTGGCAGAGGGACGATTGTGCCCACGTTCAGACATTTATTCGATACTCCATTATGCGTGACAGGGGCTAACCCATCGCCGCAGCTAAGGAGATTGAAGGTTGCCTCACGATGTTTTCCATCACCGTGGAATGCCCTTATTATGTAGGTAAGTAATTAATTTTAATTTTAAGAGGTAGGTACAGTCAGACTCCGTGGTTTAATGAGTTTCAGTAAGACTCCGAGGTCAAATGGTTTTCAGTATTGCCGTCGTCGTAAGAGCAAAAAACGCAATTGCAAAAACTTGATTTCGAGAAAAAAATGTTTATAGAGGTAGTCTGTTTAACGCTTGGCTGTCTTTACACTGTTAGGAAAAGGTAAAATGTTTAAATGTTACTACTTGATGATGAAAAATATTTATAGATTTCTCTTTCTTCTTAGCTTGAAATATAAATAACAATTACAGTCTGGCCGCTGAGATAATGCGATCCTGAAAGCTCAAAACCCATATTTTTCTGACATTTGCAATGAAAAATGTTGCCTATTATGTACGCATTAGGGAAATGTCATAAATGTCGCATTCTAAAAACAGCCGAAGTGTTCGTCTATTCTACTTCGGCATATATTTTTTTGCTTTATTCCTTAGAAACTCAGTTAATTTGTTCCTATAATCATACAATTGAAAGAAACCATTTCTTGAATGCTTCTTTTTTCCCTAAAAGTGCGGTAAAAAAAAACAGATTATATAAAAATAGTAATATTTCACATAATGTATGGACATAACCCTAGTTTAAAGCATTGAAACTAAGCTACATTGTATAACTGAAGATAGGTGATATTTTTCTTTCAACGTAAATATAATAAAATTCAAACGTAAATTATAAAAAAATATATGACCCAGACCTCATGAAACACAGTAAAGTGATACCTCTATTCAAGTCGGGAGATAAGGGTGATCCTTCAAATTTCAGATCAATATCTGTTCTTCCAACACTAAGTAAAATATTTGAAAAGATTATACTCAATCAAATGCTCTCACACTTCAACCGTACACAACAACTCCAAGCCAAACAATATGGTTTCACTAGGGGTAAATCGACTACGGATGCAGGTATGACCCTTATATCTCATATTTATTCTGCATGGGAGGCCGCACAGATCGGAGTTTCGGAGTATTTTGCGACCTGTCGAAGGCGTTTGAATGTGTTGATCATAATACGCTATTCATTAAATTAAATCATTACGGAGTTGAAATAAAGCGTTGGATCTACTAAGATCGTACCTAAGCAATATAATTCAAAAGGCAAAAGTGTGTAAATATTAACGTTCCACAAGGTTCCATATTTGGCCCTTTCTTATTCCTGGCATATATAGGGTGACTTTAAAATATCGATCAGAAAGTTAGGGTATTTTAGTACCCATTATTATGATGTAGTTTTGGTAATTAGATTATTTTTCTGATTTCTTGTTTTTTTTTTAAAAATCATTCCTTTTTATTCCGTTCATAGCCCCTGTGGTTCCGACTTCTTCCAACACGCACACTCCCAGACACAACTCCTTAGACACTTAAAAAATAGCTACTCTCCCTGCGCGGCAATAAAGTGCAATCTAGCTCGCACCTGCGCTAGTCCAATAATCAACATCACTATTTCGCGGTGTGAGTTTATACTCACACGCGCGTACAGAGCGGTGGCACTTCAAACAAGCTAGCTACGTGTGTACTGTGTGGCTGGCTGTGCTTTCGCCTATGTCCGTCATCAAATCATCATCCCCTCTGTTTCTCTCATTTCTGCCCACCAACTAATAAGTACCACAAAGATGATTACGATGTGATGGCCAGTTTGTAGATGAATCAATAATTTCAATCTACAATGCCTACCTACCTATCTACCAGTGCGCTAGTACAAGCTATGTTAAATGCCTAGTGAATCTCGTGCTAGCTTGATTGCGCCATATTTCTAGGCCCGAGAGCTTATTTTACTCTGACATCTCAAGGTTGACTGCGCGTCTAGCGAGCGGCAAACGTGCCGGGTGTGGGTCGGCCGGCCGGCTGAACGTACGCCGCCGCCGGGGAAACCCCGCCCGTGACACAGACCCGAATGCTAAGCTGACAATCAAAATTGAGCGCGCAGTCAGTCGTGCGCGCGCTTTCATTTTTTATTGTCCTCTGTGGATTCGGGCCACACACACATCAACGCAGCCCCTATCAACTGAGTATGACCATATGAAAGTGCCTAAGGGTGGTAGATTTCGGAGCAGTTATCAATCGGAAACTTTTGGCAAAAAGTCTGGTTTATGATATTGTTCTTACATTGTATCACTTTTCCAAATGTGTCAGATTTAACTTAATTTACCTCCTTCGTGAAAGAGGGCCATAGCATGGTAATGCATGGTAAGCTTTGCAAAACTCGGTTAACTGTAAAGCCAACCTGAGGATGAAGGTGCTCCCATATGCGCCGTGCCCCATTGAGGTTCTCTCCTACCTTTCGATAGCACACCACCACATCCAACCCCTCCTGGAGGGGTGCATCGTACAGCCATTTTCACTACACAAACTCCTAGTATGAAGATTCTAAATAAACTACATAATCAAAAAATTCGAAAATGCAGAATTTCAAAGAAAAGCCGCCCCTTTCGCAAAGTCGTGCACCTGTATAGGTACTTAGTTACTCCTTTGGCGGCTTTCCTTTGATAATGAGCGGCGGTTGACGGTGACTAGGTGGGTATACCTAATTTCAGATAAAACGAAACAAACACTCGATTACCTACTAAACCAATGAAGTTTATTTGAAATTCACTGAGAGGAAAGGCCACCATCAGCCAAAATCTAGCCTATTTAATTTGAAAAATAATCTCCTGGCACGCGAATCGTGCGTTTAACCGGGGCGATCGCTAGCCGCGTCGCGCTGCCTACAAGCAATAATAGCGCTAAGGGTGTATGTATAGGCGTGACTTTTGGTGATAGTACGTGACTACTACGGTAATCTAGGTTACCTGCATAGCTAGACATTACAAGAGAATTTACAGACCTAAACTTTTTCACTCACAAAACCACAAAGTTTAATTCAATGCACATTTGAGTTTTATTCAATGAGATTTGGTGATCACTAGATACTAGTAGATAATTAAACATCAACAGTTTGTCGGCGGATTTAAATTTTTGACGTTAGGTTTCCGAAAGGAAAATCAGCTGTGACAACTTGTTAATCTCTTGTTAAACTCATTTCTGCCAATACGTGCCACTTCTTAGACGCCTGTTACATTTGACCAGTCTTCAGAAACTGGGGGTCAGTTCAGTCGTCTCGAATCTCATCGTGGAGTAGGAGGATGCGCAGATATCGCCAAAATGCCAAATCACGAGCTGCAGTGCAAATGTTCGTGTAGTTGGTAAGTGAAGTCTTGGTTTTGAGTGATAGACAATACCTCCACTTTTGGTTCTCGTTGCTGATGGATGACATACTGCAAGGCAAGACTAGCACTTGCGTTCTAGGACTTCTAGGTAGGTATATGTCGAATGCGGGCGCGCAGAGTGAGGTCACTGACCGCGGCGCCGCCGTACCGGCGGCGGCGGCATGCGACGACGGCCAAGACTGAGTCACGACTGGTAAAGTGTGTGTGTGCGTGACTCGTGTCGGGTGTCCTAGCCATCCGTCACCGCCGTCATGCGCCGTGTCGATGTAGCGGCACGTACTGCGTGAGTGAGTGAGTGCTGTCTGTGCTTGCGCGTGCGAGAATAAGATAGTGCCTATTGGGTGACTGAAGAGTGAGAGAGATACTCAATGTCTTGTATTCGTTTACAGTGTAAACGTGTAAAATTAATTTGTCAGGGATTGACAACATTTGTATAAATATCGGGTACAGAATTAATTAAAATGACATCGTGTCATAAATATATAAAAAAAAAAATATAACGATGTTTTCACATCGTTTGAAATGCACCTGAAATAACCCTAACTTTTTGATCGATATTTTAAAGTCACCTTATATTAACGATCTGCCTTTCATGGTGGAGTAATTAACTGACATAGTGTTGTTTGCTGATGATATTTCAATGGTCTACAAAATTGAAAGACAAAAAGGAGATTTTGATGATGTTAATGGTGTATTGTCTTTAACCTTGAATTGGTTCACAGTTAATAATTTATTGTTAAACGCTGGTTTGACTCAGTTTACTACTCAGGACATCAATATGTGTATTCCATGACATGTTATTGTCAATATGTAGTCCCAAGAGTTTTGTGGTCTCTGTGTCTTCTATTTCTTTACCCTCATAGTTAATGTTTAATGTCAATGGATTTTTGTGTCCATTCCTAAATTTCATCAATTTGGCTTTATTAATGTTTATTAAAAGATTATTATTGTTTAGCCATTCTATTAAATTGATTAAGGAATTATTAATGTCAGATTCATAAGTATTTAAATTTTGTCCTATAAATGTTACGGTGCTGTCATCAGCGAAAAGAACCATTGGATGTTTCACACATTTTGGGATATCATTAATGTATACTAGGAATAATAGTGGGCCCAAGACACTCCCTTGTGGTACTCCACATTTGATGTCTCTAGAGTCAGATGAATATGTCATTTGCATTTGTGATTTAGGTGATATTTGAGTAATTTGGGTCAATTGTTTTCTATTATTTTGGTTAAATTTAATTAATTTAATTAATAATTAATAAAAAAATGGAATTTTGGAGGACAAAAATGAGGATCTTCAGGAGATAGTTAAAGCTTACTGCTCTAAAATTGAGCAAAAACCGGAGGATGTAACTAAAATATACCGCAGAAAATCCAAACAATAGAAGCCGACCAACAAAACCACCACCACATCAGCCATCACAGTAATTCTACGAGACGGATGCCGTGAACAGTGGCTAAGCAAGGCGAAGGAGAGGAGCATCAGCAGTAAGGACGTGGGAGTGGAGGGAGACGGCAGGGTCTTCCTGCGGGAGGCTCTCACACCGGCGACTGCCTACCTACTCTGGAATGCCAAGGCGGAGCTAAAAGAAAAACATAACTTCAAGTTCGTGTGGATCAAAAACAGCACAATAATGGCAAGGAAAGGTGAAAACGAGAAGTTCCACGTGATTAGATCATTAAGTGATATCACTAGAATAACTATTAAGGACTGAACTACGTATAAGGTACTGTAAAACATGTTATATAACTCATTATGATGAAAACTTCTATTTACAAATGGCTTCGAACATCACAAAAACAAATTTTAATACATGGAATAATTTTGTTGATTCACTTACCATAACAAACTCCTGCTTATTGTCATTACATGTAAATATTAGATCCATGATAAAAAACTTTAATCAGATTGAATTAACTATAGCAAACTGTAGTAAAACCATTCACCTCATTATTTTAACCGAGGGCAAACATTAACGATAACTGTAAACAACTATTTCAATTGGATGACTATACCATGCATACTGAGCTTCGCAACCATAAAAAAGGGGGAAGCATTGTAATGTATACCCATAACAGTATAAACTTTTGCAGAACCGAGTTATGTACATACAACTTTGAATGTTTAATGGGTGAAGTATCAATAAGTCAAAATAATTACAAAATAGGTGTTTGCGTAATCTGTAGGCCGCCAGATAAAAATAAAGCATTTTTTATCGAGGAATAGATTAAACTAACAAGATTAAACAAAAAATATTCTATTAAAAGCGATTACTTAATTATGGGAGATATGAACATAAACCTAAAAAAGCATGATAATACTAGATATAACTACTTAAGTAAATTGAGTGAGTTGGGGATGGACTGTGGAATAAACCAATACACAAGAATAGAAAAAAAAAACAACAAAATAACTAGGTCATGATTGACCATATTTTCTATAGAGGGGTCGGTGACCGCGAGGTATGCACGGCTGTTATCAATATCGCCCCGGCCGACCATTGTATTACCGGCTGTCTGATAAAATATAATACGGCCGATTCCACTTCGCACCCGCACAGTAATACTACTATAAAATTAGATTTAAAAAAAAAACAGTCGGAGATTAAGAAAATAGATTGGAGTGATGCGTTAATATTAAAAGATCCAAATAAGATAATGAGACTGATAATTAATAAGTTCACACATTTATATGAGTCATGCAAATACACCAGAAATAAATACACGGGAAAAGGAAGACATGCGTATGGACCAATAATAAGCTTGTAAATATGTGTAAACAAAGAGATAAATTATATAAATTATGGAAAACAGATGAAAGTAATGCCGAAAATCGATTAAAATATAATAACTTCAGAAACAAAACCATAAAGTATACAAATCTCATTAAAAACAACCATACGAAGTCAGAAATCAGTAAAAAATTTAAAAATACAAAAAAAATGTGGCAAATTATAAACAAATTATGCGGGAAAATGAGCAAATCAATTGATAATATTATATGCAAGGCTTTTAAAAATAAAATAAAAAATATAACTAACGAGTTCGCGGAAGGTTTTAGTAAAAACGTTAAAAATATAAGCATTGACTGCAAAATACCCCTACTCAAAAACAGCACATATATAAATAAGACGGATAGATGTATAAAAATATATAAAGCTAAAAATGAAATAACGGAAAAAATTATTCGACATATGAACAGCAAAAAAAGTCCGGGCATAGACGGAATACGAGTGGAGGGCATTAAATGTAATGACGGATCTAAGTGATGTAACAACATCCTATGGAAATAAATGATTTTTGATTTGATTTGATTTGATTAAATATATAAGTAACGACCTAGTGCCTATAATAACACACCTAATAAACAGATGTATTGAGTCATCCATCTAACCCGAACAGTTAAAGATAGGTGTAATAAGACCAATATACAAAATCGGTAAACAAAATGACGTAAACAACTATAGACCAATCACTATATCATCATCATCATATCATGTATCGACAAAATCAACCAAATAAACAATTATATACAAAAGAATAATATTATTAATAATAAACAATACGGATTTCAAAAAAACCAGAGTACGGTAAAACTATTATCTAAATTTACAAACGAAATTAACGAACACCGTAACAATAAAAAACATGTACTTACGATATTTATAGACTTCAGTAAAGCATTCGAGACATTAAGATACGAAACACTTAGATTAGACAAATTAGATCAAAACGGCATCTCCGGACCACTACTCAACTGCATAAAAAAATACCAGAGCAATAGACAGACAGTAGTAAAAATTGCCGATACTCTGAGTGACGCTATACCTACAGGAGAGGGCACCGCAAAAGGGTCTATTTTAGCTCCTTTAGAGTATTTATTGTATGTGAATGATATGTGTAACGTCACTCAGGAAGGGTCAGTTTACCAATTCGCCGACGATACATGCCTGATTTCGGCTCACAGGGATATACGGGTAGCAGAAAAACATATGCAAGAACACTTTGACTTGATATGCAAATGGGCACACGACGTGGGGCTCGTGCTAAATCGTAACAAAACTAAAATCATTCACATTAGATCCTCGCACAATACAGATAAACACTCATTAAAAGTAATAACTCACGAACACGACTGCTTCCATAATAAACACCTAAACTGTAAATGCAATGCGCTAGATATAGTAAAACAACACAAATATTTGGGCCTTATTATTGACGAGCGCTTAAACTGGGGACCACACATTCAACATGTATGTCAAAAACTGAGGGCTATACAAAGCAAGCTAGCCATATTAAAATATAAAGTCCCATATAAAATTCTACGACTAATATACCTAGCAATGGCCGAATCAATCATTGGATACGGCTTATCTAGCTATGGCAAAACATATAAAACTTACCTAGACTATATCTACAAACTACAAACCAGTATGCTAAAACTCATTGCGCCAAAAAAAGTTAAGATGGAATGTAAAAATAAAAATCACTGGAACGGACTATTTAAATACTGCAAAATTCTAACAAATTTTGATAAAATAAAATTACATACACTAATTGAAGAAAACCATAACAAAACAAAATTGAACAAAAAAAAGCGACCCGATAGATTGCGTAATTTACTTTATCAAAACTCATTCCACTTGCCACATTTCAATAATGTATGGTCAACGAACATGGATGTACTACTTGCCTAAAATTACCAATAGATCTCCAAAACATGTTTATAAACAATAATAATTTTAGTTTAAAGGTTAAAAACCACTTAATTGATAGTTACATACCTACCTAACATAGAACAAAAGGTCTTAGCTTGAGTTTTACCTAAGAACTAACTTCATTCACTTTTTATTCTACACCTAATCCATCTGCTTATAAGTAAACTATTAACTGTATAACGAGAGCAATGACAGCGACGGATAAACCATGTCTGGTTTTCGTTCGCTGCTAAATGTACCTAAATCTAAGTTCTGAATATATGAATAAATAAAAAATAAAAAAATAAAAAATCTAAGGATTTGATGATACGTTACCTCTTACACCATATGCATATAGTTTATCTAATAGTATTTTGTGGTCAACATAGTCAAACGCCTTGGTTAGATCCATAAATAATGATGTGACTGGTTTGCCCCTATCAATGTTCGGCATGATCTTACTCAGGAAGTCATAAATTGCCATGTTGATATTTTTATTTTTTCTGATGCCCTTTTGCTCTTCAGCCAATATTTTATGTTTTTAAAAAAAGATATACAGTCTGTCATAGATGGCTTTTTCCAATATTTTGGAGAATATAGGTATCAGCGCTATGGGCCTGTAGTTGCTCGTGTCTTCCCTATCGTCTTTTTTTAAAAGTGGTTTCACAACGGACGTCTTAACGCGATCAGGAAAGACACCGTTTTGTATGCAGAGGTTAGTCAAGTGACTGAGAATTGGTGCGATTTCATTACTAACTGCTTTGATTACTTTTGTATAAATACCATCATTACCCGTACTGTTTGTATTCTTAAGTGATTTTATATATTTCTGAATTTCTAATGTTGTTGTGGGAATCAGGAATAGAGAATTATTTAGCAATGCTAGTCTCTGATCATATTTTTTTGTGATATTAGGTTTTTGTTGCACTTGTTCAATAAAATTTTCATTAAATGCTTGTGCTATTTGTTCGGGCCCTGTAATCTTTAGTCCTTTACATTTTATTACGCCTATGTTGTTCTTCGGTATGTTATTTTTTGCTTTGTTTATTACTGTCCATGTTGTTGTACCTATATTATTTGACGTTTTAATAGCATCATCTTGTGAATCGTTTTGTGATTTCTGTGTCTGATCTATTACTCGTTTTAACCGTTGTGTATATTGTTTGAATGTATTTTTATTTTCGAGTGTGGGGGGTTATGTCTAAATAACCATAGAAGTTCGCGCTTTCTTTTACAACAATATTTGATGCCCTTTGTGATCCATTTTGACTTGGTAATTACCGATTTTTTTATCTTGTGAAAAGGGAAAAAAAGTTCATAGAACAACACGAACAGTTCGTGAAACGAGTTGAACGCTTTATCTATAACATGGCATTAAAATACAATAAATGTTTCCATCACTGTAGTCTCGTTTCACAATAAAATAGTGCTTTAGGAGACAGCTTTTTTTGACCGGGCATTTAAGGATCTGAGCAGAGTGATCCGACATTGCAAGTTCTATGACTTCACCTACACTTCTTTCCATGTTATGAGCAAAATTATCTCAGCATGTCCCACTTTCAAGACGAGTTGGCTCTTTAATCTGGAATTTAAAATTGAAGCCTGATAACAGTTGCACAAAAGTATTTGTAGCAGTAGTGTTTTTAAGAGTATCGATGTTAAAATCCCCTGCTATTGCAACTTTCTTGTTTCTGTAACATGTTTGTCTTAGAGTTTTTTCTAGAGTTGCGAAGAATCTCTCTAGATTATCTTTCCTATTTTTTCGAGGAGGGATCCTGTACAAACATATAATTATAATTTCGTGTTCAACTAATTCTATGCAACAACATTCGATAATATTAGGAAAGCTACATTATTTTATTTCTTTATATTTATGATATTTGCTGATTACTAAGCAGGAGCCACTAAACTCTAAACCAATCAGATTCAGCGTTCCGTTCCCCCGGTGGTACAGTGCTCATGTCGTGATCCTTTTCTCTACTAGTAATGTTTTGCGAGGTAGTAGCAACTATTTTTATTTTCAAGTCCACTCGATTTATTTGCAACTATTGACAGCATATTGACACATTTTTTTTTGGTTCATTTGCCTTGTCAGGCAGGCAGAGGTTTCTAGACCATACAGCCTTGCATATTGACACAGTATGATAGTTTTTTTTTTTTTAAGTGCCATTGTGCGGCTTTTGAAGTCGCGGTCCCTCTTGCGCTTACCTTTTTGCTGTGGATTTTATTCTATTGTTAGCGCTATAGTTTATTGCTTTCTTATTGTGTAAAGTGTGTGTGTGTGTATGTGTGTGTGTGTGTGATGTTTATTTACAATGTAATAGTAGGTTTTCTGATTTCTTACAACAATCCATGCCTGGTGAGGGTTTAGGTCACCCCATTGGTTTATATTAGTCTTTTTTTTTTCTTTTGATTCCTTAATCATTATATATTTTCAGCTAGGTATATTCCTATACCTAGTTATATATTTATATTATATTATAGTATATTATTTTATCTACATAATATGAATCTCAATAACGATAGCTTCTTGTCGTGTGCGTCTAGCGATGAATTTGTAAGTGCAGAAAGTGACATTTCCAGTGTGGAAGAACCACTTTCTGTCAAACTCAGAACTGTCTTTGGTGGGTCTGGGAAGAATCTGAACATTGTGCACATCAATGCTCAGAGCATTCACACGAGCTACACCGATCTTATCGAGGCTTTTAGTGACCAACATGTGGACGCTATCCTTGTCTCCGAGTCATTCCTGAAGCCTTCACTCTCCTCATCTATGTACTCTCTTCCAGGCTTCAGGCTCTACAGGAATGACAGAGTCGGGAAAGCGGATGGAGGTGTTGCTGTTTACCTGCGTGCGGATATTCCGTGCAAGGTGATCAGCGCATCCCCTAGCCAGTACTCCGAGTCTGCCGAATATCTCTTCCTCGAAATTCTTCTTTATCACAATAAGGTGCTTCTTGGTGTTGTTTATAGCCCCTCTCTCCGTGTTGATTATTTTGACACCTTTGAATCTATTCTTAATGATTTGACCCCACTTTACGATGACACTCTCATTCTTGGGGATTTCAACACTTGTCTCCTCAAAAATGATTCTCGTTCAGCCAAGCTTAGGTCAATAGTAGATTCATACAATCTGCACATTTTGCCGCTTGCGGCCACCCATTCCCAGCCACATTGCTCGCCCTCTCTTCTTGACATCATAATCATTTCCAACCTGGATAAGGTGGCCACTCATGGTCAACTTAACTCACCTTTTTCTTTTCACGACCTCATTTACGTCTCATATAAAATTAGGTCCCCTAAGTGCAGAACCAAATTTATTGAAACTCGCAGCTTCAAAGCCATCAACCTGGATTCCCTCAAGTCTGATGTTTCACTGGTCGATTGGTCCCCTGTCATCTTGAGCGAGAGCGTTGATGACAAAATTCACAGCTTCAATACAATTGTCCTGGGACTTTATGACAAACATGCTCCCATTAAAAAAGTAAGAGTGAAGCACCTGCCTGCTCCCTGGCTAAACGATGATATCAAGCGACTTATGACCAAGAGAGATCGGGCTAAGTGCAGGTACAAAAAGGATCCGACAGATGACAATTTTCTTACCTACAAATCACTTCGAAATCGTTGCAATCGTCTCTGTCGCGACGCCAAACGCCGCCACATCTTTGAGTGTATCGAAAGGTACACTCCTGCTCAGGTGTGGAAATTTCTCAGGACACTTGGTATTGGCAAGTCCCAGGCCCAGGACACGCATTCAGGTAATGTCGATCTCAACGCTCCTAATCAATTTCTCTCCGCACCGCCCGTTATGATGGACTCTACCGTCAAGCAAGCCACTCTTCGGAGCCTGCGTTCTAGGTCACTTCCCAACACCACTCCCTTCAACATGAGATATGTCGGAGTTGACACAGTTAAAAGGGCATTGTTGGCGATTAGCTCCAAAGCAGTCGGACATGACAACATCTGCCTAAAAATGATCTTCACTATCCTATATGACCTGCTTCCGCCCATAACGCACATTTTAAATTTTTCCCTTTCAAACTGCTCCTTCCCTACTGCTTGGAAACATGCACTAGTTATCCCTCTCCCTAAATCATCCAATCCCACCTGCTTCAAAGAATATCGCCCAATTTCCATCTTGCCGATCCTATCAAAAGTCCTCGAATCCATTGTCCATACCCAGCTCTCCCAATATCTATCCTTAAACAACCTGTTAAATCCTTTTCAATCAGGCTCCAGACCGGGTCACAGCACAGTTACGGCTCTACTTAAAGTGACGGGTGATATTCAGGTTGCCATGGATCAGAAGCAGCTTTCGGTGCTTACCCTGCTCGACTTCAGCAGTGCCTTTAACTGTGTTGACTTTGACATTCTCGTTGAACTTCTCAAATCTCTTAATCTCTCTTCCCATTCTATCAGCTGGTTCGACTCATACCTTCGTGACCGTAAACAGCGTATCAAATCGGAGACGACTTGCACGGATTGGTGTGACCTCACCTCCGGTGTCCCCCAAGGTGGCATTCTCTCTCCTCTTCTATTTTCTATATTTATTAACTCCATCTCCGATGCCCTCTCATCTTCTTATCATCTTTACGCGGATGACTTACAAATCTATCGCCACTTCTCTCCCGATAATGTAAACTCCGCTGTGGAGGCGTTAAATGCTGACTTAGAGGGTATTAGAGGGTGGGCCTCGTCATTTGGGCTACTGGTTAACCCAAACAAGTCCCAGGCCATGATTATAGGTACCAGACACTCACTATGTTTGTTGAAGCAACAGTCTGTCCCTCCTGTATCTTATAACGGTACCGTAATCATGTATAGCGACACAGCGAAAAACCTGGGTGTTGTTTTCGATAACCAGTTAACCTGGTCAACGCATATCAGCGAGGTCAGCAGGCGAGTTTACGCTACCTTTCACTCTCTCAGGAGACTTCAGAACTTTCTTCCTCGTCAGACCAAACTTATTCTCGCCCAGTCTCTTTTACTTCCCCTCATTGACTATGCTGATGTTTGCTGGGTAAGCGCAAATGAAGAGCAACTGAACAAACTCGAACGACTTCAAAACCTCGGGATTCGGTTCATCTTCGGACTGCGAAAATATGATCACGTTTCTCAACATCGCAGGGAGTTGAATTGGCTTCCGATTCGTCTTCGACGGGACTCTCATATCCTATGCCTGCTCTACAATATTTTGTGGAACCCTCGGTACCCTAACTTCCTGCGTGATCGCTTCGAATTTCTTTCTTCGTGCAGGCCTCGGAGAACTCACATGGCTACTATGCTTAAAGCCCCACAACGCTCCACTGCAACCTACGAGCACGGGTTTAGAATCCGCGCTATACGGCTGTGGAATAAACTTCCCTGCACCATCAGGGACAGTCCATCACTGAATATCTTTAAGAACCGACTAAAGAAGCACTATCTTTTACTTTCTATTTAGCTATATAATGTATTAGTGTTAGTATATTTGTAAGATATTTATTGATATGCTGTATTTATGTAACTGTGTATGTAGTCTATATTTCTTAGCAATAGGGTTTTATGTATGTGTAATATGTATTATATTAGAATATAGTCTTAATTGTACGCGCAATTCTTTCCCTTACCTATCATCTCCGTCTCCTATCCAACATGGTTTGCTGGAAGAAATCTCTTTTTAGAGAAAAGCTCGCCTTTGTACATGTTTTTTCTATCATAAGTTATCTGTATGTCTGTTTTGTTTAGTACAATAAAGAAATTACGAAATTACGAATTACGAGCCATCATTTATATTATTTCCACTAAAGTGTGATGCTAATGTATAGTTCGGTATTTTTAGTTGGGCTGTATCAGACTCTATCATATTATGCTCGGAAACACATATAACGTCTATTGGTTTTTTGCCCTTTTTTATTCCTCCAATTGAACTGTAAGATTGTCAGATTTACTGATCACACCGTTAATATTTTGATGAATAATATTTATGCTCTTATACACGAAAAAGATTATTTCTAGTATAACATTGTGTCGCATTCTCAGTTACATTGTCCTTATTATTATTAGATTCCATTATGTCAATTGTATAAGTAACATTTTTGTCATTGTTATTATTAAATCCATTATCATTATTGACATTAATCACATTACCATTATATTTATCAGTTACGACAGTGTTAATACCAATATAAATTGTATTCAGAAATATATCACTTTGTGCTTGTTCAGTGTGTACTGATTTGTCACCAACCTGCTTGCCGTGTGTGCGCGTGTCGACTGAGTGTGTATATGCAGCTCTTTACGCGGTATAGTCTTGTTGTAGTAATCTTCTCAGAAGCAATCTACTCAGATTTCTTCTGAAATTATATCCCTTTGGACGATATCTGCTGTAGTTCATATCCAGAAACGATACAATTTTGTACTTCTCGCATATATATCTAAGTTCATAGTTTAGTTTGCGTTCTTGTAATTTATTATTGAAGGGTATTTCGCAAACGATAATATTAACGGCTTTATTTAGGTGTAACCACACTGTTAAGCTTGATGTGAACAGGAATGGATCAGATTCATTAATACCACCTATTAGTACCACGAAGTCGTCTTTGTTGAGTGTAGATATTTCCGATTTTTCTGCAGTTGTTAGGTCACTGAGTCTTGCATCTTGCTTCCAGAAACTCGTGACTAGGTATTAAAAACCCACTAATGTTTGAAGAGAGTTTCTGATACCTCTTGCTTATTGGTCACCAATCAATAAAATTCTCCGTCTGTTTGTTTCGGTGTCAATGAGGCTCTCTTTATATCTTTAATATTTTCAGGGTTGTGATTTTTATGCTTTAGGGTATTTGGCGTACGTGTGGGGTCTTTTGATGAGATTTATCTGATTTTTCGTCTCTATCTGGTTTACGTGATCTCATCTCTTTAATTTCCTTGTTATTTATATCTACCTCAACTGAGTCTGTGTGAATCTCGTGTGTCGTCTATGTGTGTGTTTCTTCAGCTATTTTTATGGAGCTGAAATGAAATGAAATAGTTTATTTGTGTTCTAGAGAGTGATTACAGTTCACTTGTTATACATACGTTAAAAACGTTATAACAGTGTCAGAGTGACTTTAACTCCCTATGGTAGGGTTTCCCCTGTGTAATAGGATAAGTTTAAATATCTCTTCCCTTTTTGTTTGTACATATAGTATATGTAAACAGGTTAAATATTACAACTTAATTTTACAAAAATAAAACATTTTAAAAATAAAAATTAAAAATTAATGCACATTGTGTGATTGTTTGTGTGTAAGTAGTACAGTATGTGTAGTTGTAGAGTGTTATGTATGTATGTATGCTGAGGTGTGTAGTGCATGTAAGTGTAGTGTAGTTTTATACTATGACTTAAAAGTGTATGTGTAAGTTTAGTATGATAATACTTCTATAAATTCTTCGGTGTCCTCGTATGTATATGATCTCAACCATTTGAAAATATATTTTTTTGCATTCAAAGACATTTTTTGAGTATATTTATACTTTTTTACTAATTTTATTATAAAGATAAGGACCCAAAATTTAAAAAAACGCTGCATAAATTTAGTGTTTGTAAAAATTGTTTGACAGACTATGTCCTTTCTACGTTTTGTGATAGTTTGGTATTCAAGCATTTTATGTTGCTTCATTAATATGCTATGAATAAACATTTGCCGCACGGTTAGAACGTCACAGAAATTATAAAGACCTACAGTAGGAAAGATTCTGGGTTTAAAAGTAAAAAACTTTAGAACTGCACGTTGGGCACGCTCTCATGATAGAAGAGTAGTTTTATTTGCACCACCCCAACAAGAGACACAGTAACAGAACAGATTGACATAAGGCAAAATATATATTTTTCATAAGCATTGGTTCAACAATATGTCTCAGACCCTTAAATATATAAATCAGTTTACGAACTTTTGCACTCATGGCTTGGATATGTTTTTTAAAATTTAGATTTTGATCCAGCTCTAGACCAGATATTTAATTGAATCTGTTTTTTCTAAGGCTTTACAAGTACAGTCGTTATTTTCAGTACAAATATGACTAAATAATTTGAAATTTTCCGAGGGTTGGGTCGAACTGTTTATTGAAAACGTGATGTATTTGGTTTTACTTGCGTTTAATGTTAAAACATTTTTCTGAAGCCAATCTGACACTCTGTTAAAACCAAATTGAGCACTCTCAAAGACCATTTGCCAGTTTTTCTCTCTAAAAAGTAACACAGTGTCATCAGCATAGGCGACAATACTTCCGCAGGGCAATTTGAGGTTGCAAAGCTCATTTATATACAGCAAAAATAAAGTTGGGCCTAGAATACTACCCTGCGGAACTCCCCATTCGACTGGCTGGGGTTCACTTATATTATCACCTATCCTGACACTCTGTCTTCTATCAGACAGGTAGCTTTTAAACAGCATAAGTTGAGTACCCCTTACACCCACAGACTCAAGTTTGTTTTCAAGGAGAGCGATCGAGACCGTGTCAAATGCTTTGGCCAGGTCAAGGAAGATGTCTAGGCATCTCTCTCCGCTATTTAAACTCTCCTCTATTAAATTGGTTACTAGATGAACGGCATCGGAGGTGGACTTTCGTGAACGAAAACCAAACTGTCTTTCGGACAAGATTTTGTTTTTTTCAAGATAGTTTATTAATCGAGTATTGATAATACGCTCTAGAATTTCGGACATGGACGGGAGAATTGAGATAGGTCTATAGCATTCGACACGATCCCGCTCACCCCCCTTGTGAACAGGGATAACCAGGGATCTTTTGAGAGCACAAGGAAAGATTCCTTGGTCAAGACTAAGATTAAAAATATAGCACAGCAAAGTCACCAGTATATCTTTATGTTGTTTTAAAATTTTGTTTGGTATATTGTCCCACCCAACTGAACATTCGTTTTTGAGCTGCATAATAAGCCTGTTCACCTCTTCACAGTCAGTTTGTATTAAGGCGAAAGAGTGCGGGCAGAGAAACTGTTTGATTATTTTGTATAAGAGTAATATCTTCCGCGGATTTTTTAACCAGCGTTTAAAAAATACTGGTTGACTAAATCGATCGATTTTTGTGGAGATTTGTCAATTTTTAATAATTCGTTTGGACTTTTTTTATTTTTTTCAGTTGATGTAATTAATTTTATAGCTTTCCATATGTCCTTATTATTGTTGCCTGCTTTAGTTAACAATGATTTCTCATAAATTCTTTTTAATTTCTTGATTAAATTATTGCAAAAATTTCTGTATCTGTTGTAGATTAATTTTAATGTGTCATTTTCTCGTTGTGACATTGATTTTTTATGTAATTTGTCTCTATTTCTGGGTGTTAACCAAGGTTTGAGAATTTTTTTTCTAGATGAAATTTTCTTTATTGACTGATTTCTGTCCAGCGCAACTTGAAACAACCTAATAAACTCATTTGTAGCCGCATCTAGGTCTTGCATTTTATATATATGAGAGAAATCTGTATTTATCAGATCTGTTTTAAAATCTTCATTATTCAATGTGTGTGTGTTAGTAGGAGACATCAAAAACATTTCGCACTCCAAATATAGACTGAACAGAACAGCCTTATGATCTGTAACCGAAGATTGCAGAACTACTGTAACAAATTTGCTTTTTGACCTGACAAGGACATGGTCCAGACATGCACGACTAGCATCTCTGGTAACAAATAAATGTCCAGGGAGTAGCCTATTTGTAGCCGCAATGTTAAGATCAATTTCCGCATCTAAATCATGGTGATCAGGATTTATATCGATGTTAATGTCCCCGGCCACTATAATATTTTTAAAAGAAGAAACCTCATGCAGTGCTTCATTTAACGAGACAAAAAAACTATCAAGTTTTTTGTAGCATGGGGAGCGATATATAGCTAGTATCGCAGTATCGAAACCCTGTTTAATAATAAGGCAGTTTCCCTCCCTAAAAGATGCTTCGTTTATAGAGATACTAAGACGTTCTCTGTAGTAGACGACCACTCCATCATTTTGATTAATACATTTTTTACTTGCATACGACGTGTATCCCTGTAATTTTGGTATAATGGGATCGCCAGATAACCAACACTCAGTCAGTATAATGACGTCACACTCTACCATTACTTCATGAAGCAGTGCAAGGAATCCTGACATATTGCATCCAATACTTCGTATATTTTGCGTAATAACATTAAGGTTATTTATTGATTGTGGAATATATTTATGACAGTTTAAAGTGTCACTTTGAACGGAATTGCAAGTCAAAATTTGTTCTAGATCATCTATTATATCCTTTGCAAGATTAAAAATTAAACATTGTAAGATAAATGGGCGACCATAGTGGGCACATAAACTGGGAAAAATATATAACAGAGGATTTAGGCTGACAAGTCCTTGGTATTAAAGGTTTTTGAATTGGATGATATCTAAAGTTTGGTTGAAATAGTGTGTAGTAACTGGATTGTGTGTGTGTATTTTTAAAATGTGTGTAAGTATGTATGACTGTGTTAATGTACTGGTATATGATAGTAGAAAGATAATTTATATGAAAGTGCATGCTTATGTAGGATTGCAAAAGAGTTAATTTAAGGGCATGATCTACTCATTTTATGGATAGCTTCTTCGTAAGTTCTTCAACTTGTGCTTCATCTAAGATTAGTAGAAACTGGGCTCCCTCTTCTATGATAGACACGTCCATTTGACGTCCAGACGTATTTGTTGCCTGCAGCCTTTTTGAACTCACGCGCCAAGAAGAGCAAGCGCTTCGTTTTTGGCGTTAGATGTTCTGACGCAAAGATCTGTTCAGCTGTTTCCATTATACTCAGATGACCAGAGTTCAGATTGTTGGTGGGATTATTTGTATTAAAGGTCTTGATACAATTTAGCAAGCTTGTTTTGGACAGTGTGTTTTTCATCTCTATTATAACCGAAGCGTTTTTGTTTTCTCGCTTGCTTGGGAGCCTATATACGTCTCGTATGTCTATTTTCTGGGCTACAAAACGAATTTCTTGACAGAGATTTACTGCGTAGCCAAAAGATCTTCTTTTATCTCTTTGATTTTTTTGGGGACGTTTCTCAGTTCGATTGAGGTTTTAATGACGCTTTTTTCTATAGCGTCAATTTTAAATTTAATTTGTGCCAAGTCTTCCGAAAAATTTTTACGCTCTTTTTCAAGGCTGATAATTTTGGACTCGATGTTTTTTATATCCTCCGTCATGACATTCATTGCTCGTTCAATATCTTGACTAGTAGACTGTATGGTCATGTTTTGCGACTTGACATCTTTAATGTGTGATTCTAGGGCGTCAAGTCTGGTGTTTTGAGTAGCCATAAATCCGCTCATCATAGACGAAAATTCAGCCTTAAAAGCACTTATTTCCGTGCTCACTTTGACACCCGACAGCCTTCGTTTTTTGGTAGTTCTGAGGGGGAGGCGTTCCGGTGAGGTTAAGTCATCTTGAAGAACTTTTTGTGGGAGATCAGATTCAGAAGCTGAAATTTTCGCTTGCGGCGGTGTACGTTTCATTTTAATATCTATAAGTGCAGATCAACTGTCCTATTATTACTTTTTGTATCGCTCTGTATGCTCGGCTTTGAAAGATACCAGGGTAGCAGTAAGCTAAGAGCTTACTCAGGTCAGCTTATGATGGCACCGATCGACAGGTAGGAGCAAAAACGCTTTCCGTCCAGTGTATTAGGACCTACTATACGACTTTGAACGACGTCACAGCTACTCACGCGCAGGCTCCGTCCGGATGAATGAGGTCCTTGGAGGTGGGCGGGGCTTGCGTACGCCGGTCGACTGCGATCATTGAGTGTGTAACAGGAGTTTCATGCGTTGAATGGCGCGTTGTTTGAATCCAGCGAAACACTTTTGGCCTATGTGCTCCTAATAATCTACGTGATTTTATGTGTCACAAGTGTATTTAAACTTTCAATAAAATATTTATAACAGTTCTCGTTTACGTCTACTCTATACGAGGTCCGGGGGGAAGAGGAAGATGTTGGGATTATGAGGCTGCATGTTTGGTGTGATGTGTTTTTCCTTTATATCATTCGGAGGGTTCTCAGGGTTGCAGTCATTTGAGCCTCTTGAGATGGACACTTTAGGTTTCTTTCTTTTCCTAGCGGTTAATGAGGTCAGGACGGTGTCTGTATATTTGAATGCCTTATAGGTGTCAATAAGTTTATGGCACCTCACTAGTTCGTCTTTCACCCGCTCATTCTCTTAATTGAGATTCCTATCTAGCTGTTCCACGTCAAGGCTGTTCTGGCTGCCATTTATTGTGGTTTGTGGTAGGCTTACATTAGAATTCTCGAACAGTGCTAATGTCGAGAGATCATTGATGGAGTGTGACCTATATTGTTTTCTAATTGTCACATGATCGGGTGTTAATGACATAATTGCGGTGGTATAAATGTCGGGTTCCAGTCAATTTTACCGAATAACAAATAAAAACAAAACACAGAATGACGACCTTAAATAAAAAACAAAAAGATAACTGTTGCCGCGAGGAATCGAACCCAGATCTCCTGCGTGGGAATCATATTTCTTCACCGTGTTTGGTATCACTTTCCTATGACAGTGTTGTGAAACATGTTTGGGTAAGCGAACCTGTGGCCTTGTTGTAATGTTAAGTGAAGGTCGGTTGTCATTATCGGACTTTGCACCAGCACATTCACCACATATATATATTTTTTGTAAGAAGTGACTAAGTTGAAGTTATTAAATGTTATGTTTAGTTGAAAATTGTTCCTTAATTTTGCACTGTTTTAGTATTGCACTGTTTACTTTTATTTATCTTTTCGTTTAAATGTCATTTTATCACTTAAGTCACCGAATCAAATACGATCAATTTCACATTGTTTACATTTTTAATTCTGTACATTAACGGGGAGATAGTTTTAACGATGTTTACGTAGCAATGCCCGCCGAAGGAAAGGAAAACGCACATCAAAGGACGCCGCCCCACATAGAAGCAATGAAATGCGTTGCTACCTTAGCTTGTCGGACTGGTTACCTCCTTCAGCGGAATGTCTCTCCGTGGGAACAATTTACTAAACATGCACAGCATTTAGGTACACACACACAACGTGACATATGTTTCAACATTATTCAAATTAGCCATAGTCAGGGTCATAACCTACTGATATTCAACAATTGGCTGAAGCTGTCACGAGCCTGGCCGCATCGAAGCAGCAGTTGCCAAGGGTGAGTGACCTAAAGCTTCCTTTGTTTGATGGACGTATCAAAGACTGGCTAATATTTAAAAGAACTTTTGATTTTACTAAAGCTGTCCTTTATAAAACCAAGCTAGGCTAAATTTTGCTTTACGGGGTGTAGCCATGGACAACGTTGGCGCGCTTTTAACCTCTTTAGCTCCTTGGAGGCTAGGTTCGGCGCATATAGCAGGACTATGTGCTCGGGACGAGATAGCTCAGGTCAAGGGTTTGCCTAGGCTTTCGAGCATCGATGGGGGTAGGAATTTGTGCCAGTTTGCCTGTCGAGTAAGCCGGTACGTAGAAACCATTCGCGTACTCAATCAAGTTGAATACTTGGCCACTCCTGAACTCTCCAATACTGTCATTAGTAAGTTAAGCTCGCTCTCGCGGGCTCGATGGGCAGATTATGCATTCTTTCGTAGTCATACTAAGTACAGACTTGAACTTATTTCTGATTTTCTAACTCATGAACACAGACTTGAATAGGGGACCCGTTACCAGGCACTCAAAAGTGTCGCCGTTTAGATTGGGCCCATACTGGTAGTGAGCACGAACCTCTTTCAGTTGCGCGCAGACTGTGACATCTGATAGACGTGTACGTATGACAAAATAAAATGGTGTCCTGCGTTGTTTACTACGCGAGAGGCACAATATAATAAAACAAGGAGTGACTTGTCATAAGTAATATAATTTACAATTATTATTGGCTGCAAATAGTTAAACTTATAAATATTGTTTTTGATAAATCCCTGTAAGGAAAATCTATCATCCAACTGACGTAACTTTGTAGCGACGTTCTTAGTATTATAAATCGATGTCTTGTTTCATAGGGTTTTGGTAGGTAAATGTTATTGTCGGTTCTTTGAGTCCAGCTTATTACCTTAACTTAGCCTTAAGAATAATAATAATTGTACTTTCACAGCCACTTGTTATCGGGTTTAAAATAAAATGAATAGACCAGAAACGAAGAAGATGGTAGGTAAGATGGTAAGTTTATATACAATGTAAATGTATACAAGAAATTGTACAAATGAAAGCCATGTTTTTTGCCTTATTCCATAGAAAATAATTTCATAGTCCCTGTAATGGGATACCTGTATGGAATATCTGGCTTCCACACTCCATTTTGCGTGAAATAGTGCTAGTAGTGTCGCCGAAACAGAATCATATTTGAATAAATAATCTAAGCGGATGTTCTAACTGTAAACTCCTTTTTCCTGGTAGTACTTCTCTCGATGACAATAAAACGATTTACTCGACTTATGAACAATTTATTTCGCTCCAATCCACTGTCGTGTCGGTACAAGACTGCCAGCTCTACTCACAATCACAAGCTCTAGAGGAATCGAACATAAATATATTTTAACAAATTTGACAACATTAAGTATCCTTAAAATATTGTAATTATTTACATTGAATAACTAAATTAACTTTGTGTTTTTGACAATGTCTATTATCCATATAATTTTAATTTTGATTGTTACTTCCGCCGTCATTCCGCTGCGCGTGTTCGGGTGGCGGAAGTAACAATTTGTAATTTTGAAACTCACACAATAAATCTCATAATTAAATTATTAACATTATAATATGACGATATATTTTAACAACATTTATCCGATATTGATTTAATTTTGGGTACTACTTCCACCGCCATTTTTCTGCGCACTTTCGGGTGGCAGAAATAGCAACCGCTTGTGTTACGGTTTCATTTTTAAAACTCATAAAATAAAGCTCAAATTTAATTATTAATAAAATAACATTTATCGAGATAGTTTTTAAATTCAACACTATGCAATTCCTAACATTCGCCCATCCTGACTACCACATCGCGTCCTCGCGAATTTATATTAAAGTACATACCACTGCTTATTTTAAAATAAATATTTAAAAAAGGGCAATGTTGTTTTTCTTAATAACTTTATACCATTACAAAATCATAAATCATTACTAAATAATAAAATTAAACTGACCATTTTTACACAAATTTACACTAGATTTTCAGATAGATTGTTTAACGTCTATTCAAAATCTCTGCAACACTTCAGCAAAGCCAATAATTTAAAACAATCATTTATATACAATTATTTATAGGTCCAACTATAACAATTTAACTCACTCAATTCAGATTACCTTACTAACTTTGCTGCCATACTAACTCATCCTATTTAGTTTTACTAAATGACATTATGTACTTTTTATTTCCATTTAAATAAATACCTTACTAACTTTGCTACCATACAAACTAATCTAATTATCTTTACTAAATGACCTTATGTACAATTGCCAGACTGTTAAAACTACCGGTGTCCTAATTCAATCAATCCTCCATATTATCCTCGATAGTGTGATAAGTTATCCAGGGATAGATTTTATCTACCGAATAAACTCCCATATAGCTAGCTTTCCCCTTTTTTTTTGTTAAAGGTTTATCTTCGACTTCGTATCTGTCATTTAATTTTGGATAGACTTTCGTAATTTTATATGGTCCAAAACGTTTAGATACCAATTTCTGACTACCTTTCTGCATGATATCTCTTTCTACTCTAACTAGCTCTCCTTCTTTAAACTGTCGTGGTGCACATCGTGCCCTATCAAAACGTTTTTTCTGTTGTTCTTGGGACTTGTTAATATTTTCCAAAGCCTCTGATCTAGCCTCTTCTATATTACTGACTAATGAGTCATCGTCAGTTAATGCCACAGAAAGTTTTAATTCACTTTTTGCCACCCTTGTAAGTCTAAGTCCAATTAAAAGTTCTGCAGGTATTTTCCCAGTAGCCTTATTGATCGTATTGTTCAAACCCCATTGTACGTCTGTCAGAACTTCATCCCATATTCTTTCATCTTTTCCGTGTATCATTGCTGTTAACAAACCAAGGACCGTACGATTGTAACGCTTAACTTGACCGTTTGCTCTAGGCGTTGCTACTGAATTCAAAACTTTTGCCCTCCAGAAATTCCCTAAAATTTGAACTTGTGAACGTGCTACCTCTGTCAGTGATTACCCTATTTGGAACTCCAAACAAGGCAAAATAATCCCTGAAAACTTATATGGTAGTATTACTTTTAGTATTCTTTACGGGTTTTAGTAAAATAAATTTAGTGAAAGCGTCTATAATAGCCAAAATATATTTGTTTTTCTTTTTACTATCATTGAATGGACCTAAGTGTTCCGCGTGCAAAGTATGAAACGGTCTTGAGACCTTTTCAATCGGATGTAAGTACCCTGATCGCTTTCCACCTGGTATCTTGCCATGTGCACATTGCACACATGATTGACAGTACTTTTTAACGAATTTGTTAATTTTCGGAAACCAATAATCCCCCCGAACCTTGTCTAAGGTTTTTTCAAAAGAAAAATGCCCTATGTTATCATGACATGCTCGGAGTATTTGCCATCTCACACCTCTAGGCACCAACCATTTCAAACCATCCTTTGTTTTTCTGTATATCAATTCCTTTTTTAAGCAATAATTTTCTTTTACTAGATTCTGGATCTTCTAAAATTCTTTTGATCCTTTGTGACTCATCATCACCCATTTGAACAGTTGTTAACCAGTCCGTTGTAATGTTCATAAATAGAGTCTGGTCAAATCTATCGAGAGCTGTATCACTGGTGGCTACAGGATTTCTGCTTACTGCATCAACATGGCTCATTGTCGAACCTGGATTATAAACCATTTTGAAGTCAAATTCCTTAATCAAACTCCACCAGCGGGCAACACGTGGTATCATATCTCTCTTTGTCGCTCGCAAAGAGTTACAATCTGTTTGGACCGTGAACTTCAGTCCGATTAGATAGGGTCTGAATTTCACTAAGCCAAGACTACAGCCAAGGTTTCCAACTCATATGAAGAATAGTGTTGCTCGTCCGGGGAAGTCTGCTTACTGTAATAAGCAACTGGCTTCATTGTGTCGTCGTCTTGTTTCTGCATTAACATGCCCCCTATACCAAACTTACTGGCGTCTGTATGTAAATCAGTCACAGCTTTTGGGTCATAGAGTGCTAAGATAGGACGAGAGACAAGATTATTTTTGAGCTCATTAAAAGCTTGCTCTTGTTCCATGCCCCAGCACCAGGTGCATTTGTTTTTTAGCAATTTGGACAAAGGTCTTGAAATTAATGCGAAGTTCTTTATATAACGCCTAAAAAAACTAGCCAATCCTAAGAATTGGCGGACGTTGTGTACATTCATGGGTGTTGGAAAACTTTGCACTGCATCTATTTTGTTCCGACCTGGCCTGATCCCTTTCCCTGATACCTCAAATCCTAGATAGTCTATATTTCCGCAAAAGAATTTGCACTTTGACAGTTTTAACGTCAATCCTGCTCCCGCTATTTTGTCTAAAACCTGTTTTAATTTATTCAAGCCATCAGTAAATTCAACGGATGGCAAAAGCACATCATCCATGTAAACTACAACCGAATTGAATCGAAGAGAATCCAAAGAATATAGTGCGTTGAAAGACTGCAGGTGCATTTGTTAGTCCGAAAGGCATCCTGTTGAATTCAAATTGGCCATCTGGCGTAACGAATGAAGTTTTTTTTTAGCATCTTCCTGTTATTCCATTTGGTAATAGCCAGAAGCAAGATCTAGCGTTGTGTACAGCTTGAATCCTGTCAATCTACCCATTTGATCTTCAATCCTTGGCATCTTTCGTACTTCCTCTCTCTCGGTGTGTGACAACCGATAAGGTCTGTAAACGACTGGATGCGGATCTGTTAGTTCTATCTTCATTTGCTCCACGTTAGTACGTCCTAACTCCTGTAGGATTTTTCTATATTGATTCACGACTTCAAAAAATTGTGGTTTTTGTTCCTCACTGATGTTTTCTCCTACGTTCAGGTCCGATAAAGTAAAGTTTTCCCAATTATCTACTCTATTTATTTTATTTACGGTATTGTGTCGAATAGTAAATACTTTGATTTTTCTAGCTTTTGCTATCAACTCCCCTTTATGGAAACCTACATCTTTATCTGACAGGTTATTTACTAACACCAATCCCTTGCCCTTCCTAAAACTAAATACACCTTCTTCTAAACTGTAATCAGTTGGTCGTGACCTAATGCTTCCGTTCACTAGAACTGTGTCCAGTGTATTCGTCTGTCGTCATGAAAACAACTACATAAGTACACCCAGGTCCTATGGTGGTCTCATCCGAAACGTGTAGCTTGATATTGACATCGTCATTAAGTTGTTCAGTTATTATCAATTCGTTATCAATCTTGCTTAAGTTAACGTATGGTAGCTCTGTAATCGTTTGCCCGACCAATGCAGGATATTGCAAATATATATCTGGTACCACGTTTACCAGTGTTTCTGCTTTGACTCCTTGAATTTATAATTTGACAAGTACTGACCCTAACGATTTTACTACTGCACCCCCAAACCCAGCTAGCGTAGTGCAATCATTTCTATTCCAGCCTCCCAGTATCTGTGACGCGTCGGACTCATGGATCAGCGTGCATTCGCTGCCCAAATCTATGAACCCTCGTTTAACCTGACCATTACTTCTTGCACATTTTTATTGTCAGTTATATTTTGCGTATGATTTTTTATTTTCAAAACACTTTTTGGGTCAGTTTTGGGTCTCCGGTAGCACTCCGTAACATCGTCCTCACTATTGAGCAATGTGAGCACCTTTTAATGGGTTTAAAACATTAGGCAATAACATGACCTTCTTCTTTACAATTAAAACATTTAAGATGTCCTTTATTCTGATTGCTAACCATTGAACTAGTAGGGCGGTCAAGCGCCGCGGTAAACCTTCTTATTGGTACTTTAATCATTTCTTGCTTTTTACTTCTTATGTTCCGTAGATAAGCTAACAGCTTATCCGGCTCCCCGAACTGCGCAGCTTCAGCCCCTAACCAAACCGCCCTGTCTTCTATTCCAAAAATTATACAGTCTACTGCCCTTTTGCCATTGGGGTGTCGTTTGCCCCAACCATATATAGCAATGGTAGCTTAATCATCATACCAGTACTGCCAGAGAGCAGCGCCGGCCAATTACTAGCATAACCGATTACTTTTTAACTATGTGGACACTTACGTTTGGGATCGCACACTTCTGATATGTAAACTCCTTTTTCCTGGTAGTACTTCTCTCGACGACAATAAAACGATTTACTCAACTTATGAACAATTTATTTCGCTCCAATCCACTGTCGTGTCGGTACAAGACTGCCCGTTCCACTCACAATCACAAGCTTCTATAGGTTCCTCTAGAGGAATCGAACATAAATATATTTTAAAAAATTTGACAACTTAAGTATACTTAAAAAGTAATTATTTACATTGAATAACTAAATTAACTCAGTGTTTTTGACAATGTCTATTATGCATATAATTTTAATTTTGATTGTTACTTCCGCCACCACACAATAAATCTCATAATTAAATTATTAACATAATAATTTCTCATTATAATATGACGATATATTTTAACAACATTTATCCGATATTGATTTAATTTTGGGTACTAATTCCGCCGCCATTTTTCTGCGCGCTTTCGGGTGGCGGAAATAGCAACCGCTTGTGTTACGGTTTCATTTTTAAAACTCATACAATATATTTCAAATTTCATTATTAATAAAATAACATTTATCAGGATAGTTTTTAAATTCAACACTATGCAATTCCTAATATAACGGTGATGGAAAACATTGTTAGGATACCTTTTACTCTGGCTTCATTAAATTAGCTGCGGCGATGGGCTCGCCCCTTGTCACGCAAAATGGAATATTGAATCACTAGCTTAGTGGCATAGTTGAGCCTCTGCCACCCCGTATGGGAAACGGCGTGACGCTATGTTAAATAACCTGTTATATACACGATGTCTTAATCGGTGATCAGGTACCAATTTTTCTAACTCAGTAATTGGTGGCGGTCACGTTAAAGTCATAATTAGGTATATGAAATCAATAATACTCTTTTTTATGATTACTTTTTTCAAATATACTTTTTTCTATGATTACTTTTATTTTGAAATCAAGATCATCCTAGTCACTCTACTAATCTCTATCTCTATCTGCGAGCTTACATCATTTTTCATAGTGTAAAGACAATGACAATTAATGTGCCTATCGAAGTGGGTTTATTAATTATGTTTCAATTTTTGATTAATTGAATATTGAGGTAATTTTACCTAGATTTTTTTCTGATCACCGATTAAGATTCTCCGTGTATTTGAGAGTTAGCCGTAGATCAACTTTCCTTATTTTGTGTCTATTCACCCCAAATTGAAATCACCCCTGATTTACGGAACGTGACGCGGTGACGCCGTTACAATTTTTCGTAACGACTTGGTTCCGACAAATTCCGACAGGGGCGCCATTTTTCTTAGCCTCAAAACAATATGGAGTTCAGTACAGGATGCCGTATTCTTACATTTATATTTATGCTCATGAATCTGAAATTCATTCGAAGTTTGGGTTTATTTCTGACATAAAAATGCACGTCAGACGAGCAAAAATTCAAAGAGGAGAAAATACACACGGCCTGTACATATGACAACGAAGACAACTCGTTCGAAAATTACTTGCTAAAGACGTCGCGGTTGTCAAGTCTCTACCGACTCTTGAGGCAAAAAAATAGCAGCGCCATCTACCGTAGATCATTCTATGATGCCTTGCAAGTTTTGTCAAATGTGCTAACCAAATGCAAAGAGTTGTTGCAAATTGACGATAGATGTTAGTGGATTATTGAAAATAAATTTTGTAGGAAATGTTTAAAAAAAGGCTCGCATTTATACAAAACTTGTAAAGCTACTTGTCAGGTACCTACCTGCAACCGCAAGTTTAGTCACCATACCCTGCTTCATTCGCCTATGCCGTCGGAGCAAACGAACCATGTTTCCCTGACCGCCGACGCTGACTCTGTTTCCGTGCATTCCAATGTGAACAATATCGCAACCAACCTAAACTTTGACGAGGTGGTTACTCATACTATACTTAACAGCAACCCTTTGGTCATTCTAGTCCGTTGCTAAAGGTGATCACGGTTTCAGTTAGTGGTCCACACGGGTCGAAGAATATTTACGCTCTTCTAGACGATGGCTCAACAGCGACTTTAATTGATTCGATAGTGGCTGAAGATATCGGTGCAGTGGGACCCAAAGGTCACATTAAGTTTAAAATAAGATTCCATTGGCATTGAAAAAAAAATACCGCAATAAAAGTGAAACTCGCGCAATAGATATACTTGAAAATACTACGCAGTATCTCCCCGGAGGACACTTTGAAACTGGCGTCCTCTGGCGGGATGGTTTGACAGGAGCTCCGAATAATTAAGAATTAGCCTTATCACGATTTAAGAGCCTTGAACGAAAGTTTCAAAAGGAGCCAGAGTATGCGGAAGCCTACCGCTAAAATATGCAAGCATGACAAGGGCTACGCGGAAATTTGCACTGAAACCCCCAAAGGTATAACTTGGTACTTGCCACATTTTGGAGTCTTCCACCCTCAGAAACGTAAGTTAAGAATTGTTCACTATGCCGCGGCTAAGTTTCTGGGTATAAGTTTTAACTCAATGCTTCTGTTCGACCCGTTTGTTGCAGAACCTGGTTGCAATTTTAATTCGTTTTCGGGAAGGTTGTGTAGCGCTCAATGCGAAATGTTCCCTCAAGTAAAAATCCGTGAACTTGATCGTGACGCACAGCGCTTCCTGTGGCGAAGTGACCCTTCGTCACCCATTCAAGTATATAGAATATCATCAATGATTTTTGGCGCAACATCTAGCCCACGCACTGCACTTTATTAAAAAAAATGCATAGAACATCGCCACCAGTTTCCTGATGCCTCACGTGCCATTGTAGAAGATCATTACAAGGATGATTATCTTGGAATCTAGGACGACGTTAATGAAGCCGCTCATCTAGCATCCAAAATAGTCAAGGTGCATAGCTTAAAAGCTTTTGAGATCGTGGGTTTCAAACAAACCTGAATCCTTGTCCTTGCTACCACCTGAGCTATGTAATCTTATTACGCCTCAAGTAGGTTTAGGCCCATCGTCATGTTCATCAAGCTCATCTTCATCGGATTGCATAAAAATTTTAGGTTTATCTTGGAACACTGTAGAAGACAATCTGTATTTTCGAACTGGTGTGCCTGAGAGCATTCCTTCACCACTAACCAAAAGATCAACCCTCTCATTATTGATGCGAGTGTACGATCCTCTCGGTTTTCTTTCCTCGATTGTGGTCCAAGGACGTATCATGTTCCAAGAACTATGGAGAACAGGTGTGTTATGGGATGAGCCACTTCCTGCTAGCACTATATCAAAATGGCTGTCCTGGCTACAAAACCTTCCGGAAGTAAACGCCTGTTCGATTCCTCGTTGGTATCAGGGACTGTTTTATTATCAGAATCCTGATTTTGAGTTACATGTGTTCGCTGATGCAAGTGAGCATGCATATGCTTGTGTCGCCTATTGGCACTTGAGTTTTGGCTGTTACAGGGTTCGACTGACCTTAATCGGTGGTAAAGCTCGGCTTGCGCCTTTAAAACCTATTTCTATGCCCAGGCTTGAGCTTCAAGCAGCCCTGATAGCTGCAAGATTTGCAAGCTTTATCATTTAAGCTTATAAGCACAAACCGAACAAAATAACATTTTGGTCCGATTCAATGATAGTGATTATGTGGTAGCGCAGCGACGCCCGCACTTTTAAGCCTTTTGTGGCGCATAGAAGTGGTGAAATTATGGAAATTTATGATTTGATTGCCAACTGGCGGTACGTTCCAACTTCTGATAATATTGCGGATGATGCTATGCGCCCCAGCGCATCAAAATTTAACACTTCCGCTCGCTGGCTCACTGGAACTTCATTTCTGCGAAAGTCATCTCATTATTGGCTAAGTGAACCATTGAGCGAGGTTCCATTATCTCAGGATAGTGAGTTAAAACGTTCCTGTTTGCCTGAAATAGTGGGACAAATCAATATTCAGCCGCATGAACTACCTTTACCGGTTGTTGCGGATCGCTCAAGGTTTTCAGAGTGGTTGTGTTTATTCCGTGCGACGGCTTGCGTTCAACAATTCGTTAATTTAGTTCGGTCCCGATTAAATTTAAGATGTCAAAATTAAAAATTAAACTTGAAGAAAGAACTCTTAAGTACGAAGAACTCCCATCCTCTGTCTGCGTATGTGATTGAAGCAGCCGAGAAAAGGCTATTCATTAGGTCTCAGTTAGATAACTTCCCAATTGAATTAACTCAGACTAGTCCCATTTCAACAAACTCAAGATTGAATAAAATTGAATTTCATCGGTCTTCAGGCAACCTTCTACGCTTCGTCGGGAGGATTCCACGGGTTCAAGGCATAGATACGGTACCTGACTGTGGTAAACCAACTCAGACGCAGATTCTTTATCGTCAACCTAAGACCATCCGTTAAGAAAGCTGCCAAGTCATGTCTCTTCTGCAGAATAAGGAAGGCTCAACCGCTAACACCTTTGACCGGGGACCTTCCTGAAGTGAGACTCGCCCATCATCAGAGGCCCTTCTCAAATGTTGGCCTTGACTATTTCGTTCCCATCACCATCACTATCGGCAGAAGAACAGAGAAGCGCTACGTTACCTTGTTTACATGCCTTACGGTTCGAGCGGTGCATTTGGAGTTAGTAGCAAGCCTTATAACTGACTCAGCTATAATGGCTTTAAAACGATTCATAGCCAGGCGCGGTAGTCCATCTGTGATTATGTCAGACAATGGAACTGCCTTTGTAGGAGCCAACAATAAACTCAATGAGATATACGAATTTGCGGCTAACCATAAAATTATCTGGAAGTTCATTCCTCTAGTGTCACCATCAATGGGAGGAGCCTAGGAAAGGCTCGTTAGATCCGTAAAAACCACTTCTTGACCCAGCCTTACTAGTAAGCAGTCGAAGTGGAGGTGGGATCTTATTCCAGCACTTGGAGGCACGGTACTTAAAACTGCCACGGAAAGCTGCACCCTACATGAAATAGAAACCGCACCATTGCCAGGAACTTTTGAAAAAGTTTGAATTAATTTGATCAGGATCATTGAAATTTTCAGTTAATCCACGATTATTTTAAAATTTGGTAAAATTGTATTATTTAGGTTTTTCCATATTTTTTTAGAATCATGAATGTGCTTGTTGATGTGCTGCTCAAAATAAGCCTTCTTCTCACAATACAATTCCACATTAACATGATGCTTTAGATATTTATACTGCTTCCTATCCTATTCAGTTTTTGATATGCGTGAACAAGCATGCGCCTGATCACGTAACCGCATCATCAGAAGTATATTATTTGTAAGCCATGGTGTCGGTGTGCCCCTAATCATAGTCTTGGTTAACGGGGCATGTTTTTCATATAGCTCTAAAAGGCGCGTCCCAAAACGTTCTACCATATCATCAAAGGATGTGCACGACAAAACATCTTCGCAGTCGATCAAATTTAGATCAGAATTAAAATGTTCTAAGTTTATTTTTCATGTAGGTCTGTTCACACTATAACGCGGTTTTATTTTTTCCTTCTTGATCTTCAAAGTTGCCATAACGATTACATGACCCTGTTGAGGAATGTTCAGTAATGAGACGCAAGACACGGACACATAAAGGCACAGCACGTCAAGAAGTGTAGCACTATGGGATGTAATATGTGTCGGCTCGGAGACAACATTTCTGATATTCATGCTTCTAAGGAAATCATTTAGACGCATCGTTGCACTATCAGCGGTATCTAAATTGAAATCACCCAAAAGCACTAACTTATCATAATTAGAAAAGGCCGTGATAAAATCCGTGACGGCGTCGAGTAACTCATACTACTCTACCTTGACCCATTCAGGACGATAAGCAGTGTCAATTATAACTCTAGTCGTCGTGACATTAATCGAGATCCACAGTTGTTCAATATGTGCCGTGGGAGCCGGGGGTCCATCCACGCGACCACCCCGCTTCATAAATAAAAACTGTCCAGCCCGGAGCCAAGTCTCGTTTATTGCGATCACATCGGGCATCTCCCTCATGAGTGCACCTATGAATTCATAGTGGATTGTACCAAGTGAACCCGCGTTAAAGAAGCCAACTTTCAGAAATTTACAGTTAGCCATTACGTGGGACAGTTACAAATAAAGAAAATCAAGTAGAGTAGAAATAAGCGGGGCCGGAATTGGACAAATAAAAACATAACAGAAAATAGTGCAAAATAAGCAGAAAAACAATTTTCTCGTCAAGCGCTGTCGCGTGATCACAAATACACATAGTAACCCTATCTTAATATTTTCATCGTAATTATTGGTGCTTTATTACACAAATTAATACAATATATTCCAAACATGCAAAAAGCAAAAAACAACATAATAGCAAAGCCAGCAGTAAATAGTATCGGTTTGTGACCTTAATAGCGATATGTATCACAGTTATCAGAAAATTTATTATTAAAGCCCAGATTATGAACACGACATATTTACAACATGCAAAAAACAAAAGGCAGCTTGATTTCAAAACCAACAGTAGATTGTAATAGTATCGATTTATATCGATTATTGTTTTGGCATAGTCTATTGCACCGAACTTAGGCTCATCTCAAAAACTCGCTCCAAATCACTTTCAGTTTTTATAGGGAAACCTTCCGCGCCGACATGACATCGGGATGAACTCTGCCTTCTTTGATCCACACAATCCTCCATTTCTGTTCATCTCCTAGCTTACGCGCCCTCCCAAACAAAGCCTTGTTTAGCTTCGATAGCCTCTCATTGACAAAAAGCTTCATGAGCACATGAGGCGGGAGGCCGAGATCAGCAGTGGTGGCGCCGCAGCGGACGCGGGCTTGCTTGAGGAGATCATCCCGTAGCGAGCATCGCGCTATTCGTACCAAAATGGGGCGCGGGCGGGGCAGCACCCCTCCGGCGTCTCGGAAGCGCTTGGGGCCAGCGCGATACAAGCTCACCAGGTCACGCTCTTCCAGGGCCATGTCGATCTTCTGTGCCACCAGCATCACAACGACATCGCTGAGCAGGTCTGTTCGATCTCTGTGACGGATCTCCGTCTTGAGTTCAGTGATCTCCTCCCGTAGCGCGGACACATCCTGGGAGTCAGTAGGTAGTACCTCGATTTGGGAATTTAGGCTCTCATTTTCAGACTCAACTGTTGAAAGTCTGGCGGTCAAACTAGATAACTCCGTATGCAATTTTAAAAACGCTTGGTTTATTTATAGACTTAACGATCGCTTGATGCTTTCAAGTCTCATGTCGAGTAACGTCGAAAACTGCTCAAAATGTATGGCAGGAGAGTTTTTCATTTCATCACAAGACATATTTGTGACATCAGTAGTCAACGTATCGTCAAGCGTAAACTCCGTAACATCAAATTGCTTTCGGATCGGGGTGCTTTCAGACCTAGGCCGGCGGGTAACATTCACACAGGGTGGGAAGAGCCAGTTTAGCCGGAGCTTTGCTATATTGCTCGTATAATACGTATAAGATGCATCAACATGGTTATTTATGATTTTATAAAGCACGCTTGCATCAATGCAGTCACGGCGGAATAGAATTATTCATGTCGAAATATAATATAGCATCACTATGATGACACGTTATATTGTATTATTAACAAAGTTATATTGTAACATTAACAATTTCAGAAGATACGACATGCTTTTACATTTGGTAAAGTACAAGGGATGTTCACTGCAGATTCAGATTAAGTTATTTTAAGTAATTAAATAAGTAATTAAATAAATAATCTTATTCAACGTCAAAATTATACTAACTTATAACTACAAGTATTTTTTTTTTATAAAAAAGACTACACCTTTACGGAAGGTAGGCCTCGGGGTTAAGAAGAAATAGCAAGAAACACCCCCATACCATCTTTTTAAAAAAGTGACTTCACAACAGGTACTACTGGTTCCGGTCTAAGGAAATTCGCCGGCGAGTGATAGATTTGATCCATCACCCCTATTTGAATTTTTTTGCGCTGAGATAGTATGGTAGAACAAATTACAGAATCCACGCTTCCCAACCTTTTTATGTTTATATTATGTTGCATTTATGTTAAGAATTTAAATTTTATATATCTAGGTATATTTAGTTTATTGGTCAGACATACGACTGATCCTATAATGATTATTTTTTCCTTTTTGAACCCCAAAATCGTGCCCAGATACCATATAAATCGAATTTATTCTAAAGTTATTTACTATAATCATAAATAAAATCAATCAAGAGCAACATTTATTTAACATTTTCGCTAACAATTAACGCTGCTAGTATTGGAGCCCGGCGTGATTTCACAGATAAAGGGTGCATTCACGTCACACCATAAGTCATTCAGCAGACCAGTCCTGAGCATGGAGCCACAGTGCTCGCCAGGAGGCGAGTTGTTAGGCTCGCCGGGGGAAAACTTGTCGTACCCGGCCTCTTGCAGTGTTTGACCTGTGAAATGACACATCACCTTGAAATTTGCCAACTAACTTCTGCTTACTTGCTTCTGGCGTCACACAAGGGTACGTGTCGTGGGAACTAAAAATGGTGACGTCACACTCTTATAAATATCCAAGACCAAGTAAATGACAACATTTCATTTTTGTTTAGGTAAAAAGATTTAATGTCCATTGAAATATATTTAAATGCTTTATACGAAACACATTTAAATATATTTTTCTATTCATTCGTTTAAAGATACTTTGAAAATAATTCAGATATCGAGGATGTAGGCAGAAGAATTACAAATATATTTGCCTAGCACTAAAAAATACTAGCTGACACTAGCTGTCAAATATAATATTTAACATAACCGTGCGTTCGATTTGTTTGATCGTCCACCCATATCCGCATAAAACTAAAAGAAGAATAGCACTATACAAGTTATACGCCTGCAAAAGAGATAGCATGTAAGGTGGGCTCATGTTTTTTTTTTTTACTTTCTGGGACAGGCAAAGACAAAGCCTTGACAATGTCATTTTTTATGCTCTGACAAAGGTTCTGGTATGCCAACATTAACTTTTTCCAAAAACTCAAGATTTAAAAATTTATTTAAATAAGAAAAATCTAAATTTAGGAAAATGATTAAATGAAAATCCCTTAAGCTCTCGACCAACTTTTGAATAAGCTATTAAAATTAGGGGTTCGATAGGTAATATGTTGAGTAAATGGGACATTTAACTCACTTCAACCGAATCCCAACACGCATTGGTAGCGAAGGGATGCCCCCAAGGAGGTGTTCTCTCGCCGCTGCTTTGAACCTGGTGGCGAACGACCTCATCACCAAACTGAATACACAACACTAAGTATATATACGGTAGGATATGCCGATGATATAGTGATACTACAAGTGGAATCATCACAAGCACTGTATGTGATGTCTCCCAAGCAACACTGTGGATCGTGGAACGCTGGTGCACAACGAACGAACTAACAGTCAACCCTAATAAGACGGAAATGGTAATGTTCACAAACAGGCGCAATCTGGGCAACTATCGCCCACCCAGGTTGTTTGGTACAGAGCTACAATTTTCTGCTGAGGTAAAGTACCTAGATAGCAAGCTGAATTGAAGCAAAGATCTGAATAACAAGATTAACAAAGCGACTGTCACATTTTGGCAGTGCCGAAGAATGGTAGGTAAAAACTGGGGGTTAACCCCGAAAACTACCCTTTGGTTATACTCAGCATTCATCAGACCGATAATAAGCTACGGCGCGATAGTTTGGTGGCCACGAACCAAAATACCCACTGTCTAAGCTAAACTACAAAGACTCCAGAGGCTGGCTTGCATGGCAGCAACGGGATGCATGAGGACCACACCCACAGCGGCCTTGGAAGTCATACTGGAACTACCGCCGCTCCACCTCTTCATCAAGCAAGAGGTAGCTGCAACTGCGGTGCGTCTTAAAAAACTGAAATACTCGATGAGTACATAGGTAAGGAGCCTCTATTAGAAGCGGCGACTGACAGGATACCTCAGCAATATGTCTTCGACCAAAGGTATAAATTACAACTGCATGAAGACCCTTGGGAGGGCCTCAATCAAAACGAACTGAGGATTTTTACAGCGGTTTCTGAAACAAACTCAGGTACAGGCGCCGGGGCATTCTCGGAAGATCTAAACATGAGGAAATCAACATCATTAGGTGCCCACAATACCGTCTTCCAAGCCGAGTGCATGGGCATCATAATGTTTACTGCAGCTATTGCAGAAAGAGAGGTAAAGGATTTCCCTATCCGCATACTATCCGACAGCAAAGCAGTTCTGCAAGCCCTACAAAGCAACACCATCAGTTCTGGGCTTATAAACGAGTGTCACCAAGCCCTGTCAGAGGTATGCAACCACAGTATTGTCACCCTGCAATAGATAAAGGGACACAGTGGCTCGCGCGGCAACCACGCAGCCGATGCACTGGCAAGGTTGGGTTCGGAACAGACGGTGGAGGGATCAGAACCCATAATACCATTGCCATTCAGCTGGTTGAGGAAAACCCTACGACAAAACACAAAGGTAACTCACCAACATTATTACTCAACCTTGGATACTTGCAAGCAAGCCAGACAGGGCCTCCCGATGATCAGACCCGGATTTTCGCGTAAGATTCTGAAGCTCAAGAGGCCACAAAAACTTGCTTCGTGACCGGAGCGATAACTGGACATGCTTTGCTAAATAAACACTTACACACTCTAGGTGTCACGGACAGGCGAGTGGCGTTTGTGTTGCCGGACCGAACGGACGTGTCCCCCCGAGATCTCCCAAACGCATTTAAACAAACAATAGTTTTCATCCCCGGCGCGCGCCTTTTGTTCTGCCTCCGGAGGCCCGAAAACGAGCCTGGCTTATAGGCTGGCTTATACCGCGTGTTTCTGTAAGGGATACCTGGGGAATGTGCGCGATCCATATAGGCACCCCATCTGTGCAATACCACGCATTTCAGTGATTGTGATGATACTAGTGCGGTCAAGTGTAATGAATGTCCAGAGAACTGCGCGATACTCTTAGGCATCCCATCTGTGCAAGGCCTAGAATTTATTCTAGGCCAGGTGCACGTCTGAGCCACGCAGCGACAGGCCGGCAGCGAGCGACGCCTACGCAACACACCCTCAACGCTACTGCCTCCACCACCACCGCCGCTAAACACACCAAACTGGTGAGATCATTCCGATTAGGACATCATTGATAGTGATTACCTACCTCTAACTTTATTTCTCTCAGCACCACTCGCCGCCTGACAATAATAAACCACCACTTACCGCGGCCGCGATCGCCCATATTGACTAAGGCATAATCACATTTATAGGTGCGTCATAGGCAGGATATAACAATTCCCTACCTACGCAATATCAACATCAACTAATAAAACATTATTATAGCTACATATACTTATATTGCTTTGCCTGAAAATAAATTCGAGATAATTCTCCTCGAGATTTATTTTCTCCTCATCTTCGAAAGACCATTCAAAACAGTCATTAACAATAACCATCCACTAAACCCTGAAACTCAGTGAATAAGCCAACCCAAAACTTAACTTAAAATCCTAGAATTATTTTTATGTAGCTAAACTGCAAATATACTAAACCCGACAATAAACAAAAACTAAACAAGTGCATGCCATAAAAAGGCCATCTCACCAAACTCCCAGAAACTAGACAAAACAATTGACTGCTATTTAGGAACAATTGAAAAAGTTTCGAAGCACAAAAGGCTCACAACGTTCCCTCAAACATCTGGCACCCATTCTATGGTGTCAGCCCATCTTGGAAATACCGGGAAACATTAGAATAAAAATAGATCGTAAAAAGCCAAACAGCGTCTCTCATCATACCGGCCGTACACCTCTTAGAAACAACCCACACACACACATTCATATTAGCTAAAATACCATGAGGCTTTCTCCTGTAGTAATATCTTACAATGGAAACTCTACCAATGCCCAGAGATGGAAACTGCCTGTTCCATGCAATTGCAGACCAAATCAACCATCTGTTTGGAGCGACATTCAACCATACCCACATCAGAAGCGACTTAGCTAGATACGTGGAAGCTAACAGCAATTATCCACGCATCAAACATGCGATCGACGCACCAAACGCAGAATCTTTCACTGAGTACATAAAAAATCTCCACATACAGGGCACGTGGGGCGGTGAAGAAATTATCATAGCAGCCGCGGAGTTCTACGTAATACGTACGTACGTACGCCAACTCCAAACTATTCCACAGGCACAGTGCCGTACTAGTAGGTAGGAGATAGGTATACCTGAATACAAAACTAAGCAGGAACCTACCCAATAACAGTAAAACAAAACATAACCATTTCTAACTTTATCCGGTCCGACAAGCCCACAAAAATAAAACAATAATGCAAGCCCGTCTACTACATAACTGCATATTCTGAGAAATAGCGAGAAACAGCCAACAATTGCACATCATAAAAGGATCATTTCACCATCTTCCAGAAAACAGGCAATTAACAAAAGACTTCCACTGATGAACAATAACAACAATAAAATCGGAGACTTTTTGTCCTAAGCGGCTCTCTACCGAGAATAAGGGCGCACGAAGATACACACAAACTTTGACAATCGCAACCCGTACGATCTGTTAATCGTAGACAAAGGTAGTTCAAATAAATCACGCTATCTCTAAGTTCTTTCTTTCAACAACATCCCAAGAAGATAATCTAATGGAAGCCTTACCAACGCTGAGATGGTAACTGCCTATTCACCGCAATTGCTGACCAAATTAATCACCTATGTCAATTAACATGCAACCACACTCACATTCGTAAGGATCTAGTTAAATATGTAGAAGAAAACGGCGATGAACAGAACAAAGCTCGCAATCACTGAGCCTGAAATCCTTAACAACTCAACACTGAAAATCTACGCATTTACGGTACTTGGGCTGGAGAGGAGATTATAATACCAGCTGCCGAATACTTTCTACTTAACGCAACAATACACCAGCAAAATACACCATCGCTCACATTCACGCCCAAGAATCCAGCGGATGCAGTGAAATCTATCAACCTCAACGTCACAGGACACCACTACGACAGCGTTTACTTGCTTGAATCGCCAAATTTACCCACAGATCAATCAACCGATAACCAAACTGATAACACCATACTTTCGCCGATACTTAATGCAACACCCATGACCTCCTCAGGGTCAACCATAACATCAACAGAAGACATCCCAGACAACACCGGATATACGATGATACGAAACAGCCCCATATTTAAACCACAAGTCACATGCGAGCGTATGCGCATTGCTACTTGGAAGGTTAGAGGATGCGCCGAAATAACTAAAAGACTCAACATTGACGCGGAATTGACAAACAAAAACATACACATAGCCTATATACAGGAAACAAACATGATACATATGTCAAAACACTATCTCTGGTATATGTATGCTCGCATCGGACAAGACGCTATAAAGAAATACAGGAAAAAGGGAATTATAGGAACAAACCTCCTTCACAATATTGCACACAAATATTTTAAAAGTTACATCAAAAGAAAATGCATGTACAAGGGCGAGCTTGTCTCTAAAAAGAGATTTCTTTCAGCAAAACAAGGCATTACAGGAATTGCTATCATAAAAGGGTAGGCAGTGCACAATAATTACTATAACTAAAATGCCTAGGAATAAATTAAAATATCTGTAAAATACAGATAGCAAATACGAAATAATTACCGATATATACATAAACCTTACATATAATAAAATAAATACAACAACTTTTACGAAAGAGACATGTAGAGCTCTTCGATATGTTTCTTAAAAGAAAAAAGAGTCGGACTGTCTCTTATAGTGCAAAGAGGTGCGTTCCAGAGTCGGACCGCCCGCAACCTGAAAGAGCGTTTATACGCAGCGCTGCTATGCCGCGGAGTAACTAAAAGTGAATAATTAAATATCATCGGAGAACTGCTCATGGCAAACTTAAAAGTAGAAAGACGAAAATTCTTATAAGAGACCCCATAAACAACCAGTGAATTGGACGTAGTTCCAATACGAACCGTAAACGAAATCAAATATCTCGGCACATATATTACGGCAGGGCATAGGACACAATAAAAAAGAGGTGCCGGCAAGCCATATGCAATTCCAAGGCCCTAATGCATTTTATAAAGAAATCCAACATAGACTGAAATATAGTGCGCCTGATTTACAAAATGGTCATTGCACTGTTTATAAAATTCGGACAAAAAGCGGCAACCCTCACTAAAGCAAACAGTTGACAGTCAGTATATGAACGCCTGATTCTCAGAGACATGTTTGAGAACGCCAAAAGCTATCCAAGATACCACAAAATTCATGACTGACTACAGGGCAAAACGATAACCAAACGAATCAAAAACCACCGGATATGTTACTATACATATTCTGCGACGCCCACAACAGCACTTACTACACGCTCCATTCAAATACGAAGCAAGGAAGAAGAAAGTCGGCCGACTTATATACACCTGGAAAGATTTCCTTAAGCATGACATAAAATACTACGGTGAAGAACAAAGTTACTGGACAGAATCATCACACAACAGGGACGAAGTCAGGATGGCCTAGAGGCAAATATACCGTATCCCAGAAACAGACAGCAAAAGCGAAACTGGGAACTTACCGGATAACCCAAACGAACACGACTCAGGAAACTCAACTATTAATAATAACTGAAAATAGAAGGAAAACAAGAACTTGAAGAAAACAACAGCTGCTCTCCAAATTCCACATCCTCCCCATTCCACATATCCTATATTGGCTTCAGGCTGAAGAGTCGGTCGATTGAATTCACTATCCTTCCCTTCCTACAGAGCAGGTCATTCCGCCCCCCCTCAAAACTTGTGCCCTCTGGTATGCCGGCCGAAAGACCAGAACAGGTTTAGAACCCTGGCTGGAGAAGCACCATTCATTCATTCATTCATTCACACACTCTAGGTGTCACGGACAGCCCCCTGTGCAGAGCCTGCATGGAGGTCGAGCAGACAGCCACCCACGTCCTGCTGGAATGTTCCGGCGTGGCCATCTACCGGGCAACACACCTTGTGACGCCGAGGTCGCTCCAGGAAGTCGTTCGGCAACATTAAGGGTTTGCTAGGCTTCCTACAGGAGCTGGGTTGGCAGGAGTAGTGCCCCCAACCCACGTCACGCAAAATAGGCGCGAATTTAAGACGTCGAGTTGCGGAAAAGTGGCCCGTGACAAACTATAACTATAACTATAGGGGGTCAATAATTTGAAATGTTGTCAATTCTGACTTCTACGAATTTCAATTGCTTTTAAATAATGTCTGTGCAATCCACAGCAAAATTGACGCATTTTATGTCAATTTGACGTTTAGTTTATTTGGGAAAACTGTCACTTTTCTACTAATTTGGATCTATTTCAGCCGGCGATAAGACACGAAATGGACAGGAGTTGACAGGACTATATCACATTACTTCTTATTATAAAATTTCGGATCGTGATTTTGAACTTTAAAACTTTAAGATAATGTTCAAATCCTATGAATATAATCGCTTTAACAAAAAAACGCTAGAAACAAGTGGGGGGATATAAGAGCGTCACGAAACTGGGCAACCTGCCACAGAAACCCGGTAGTGGGAACTTAGAAGCAGCGACTTCGTTGTTGAGTCATGGAAATCCATTGAAATTAACTTTTGGATATCCGACTGGATTACCTGCATGCTGCCTAAAAACTACATACGGTGGACCAAACTCGTCATAAAGAGCAAGCCAAAGGGACCGCTTCAACCACTAGCCAGGACCAACTGCCTAATATTTCCACGATATTATCAAGTTGGCGGGATCTCTCTGGACGCGATTGGCATAGGATAGTGATTTTTGAAACTCCTGCACTATAACTGGAAGATGAAAAACACATAACATATATTTTGTCTGATAAGATAGGGCTAAGCTTAGGTGCGATGATGCTGGATGAGTGTTTAAATCAACGGGTGGTAACATCTGTATGCCCGGTGTATGCTCCATACTGGTACAATGCGTTATGAATGTAGTTTTAGCAAATCCAGTGCCATTATTTTGTTGGTGGGATATAGCAAGAGGGCTAAAGAAGTGGACATAATTAACACATTCGCTGCCATATTTTTTATGCATCTCGATTTTAAACCTTATGCCATGGTATAAGACTTCACAGCCTATGAAAAGCAAAGGTTCCTTTTTAGGTTCTCTGTAAGCCAGCAGGTAAACTGCTTAGATTCGCTGAACAAAAAAAGATTTTAACTTGTGCATTTCCCTCAAAGTCCATTTTCAAAAGGACGCTTTATTTATGTAAAGACTGACTCAACTTATGTGCAGTTTATCTGGTCAATATGACAATAATTTTTATCTTGGCATAAATATATTTATTTCTGACTTTAGGCAGACGAAAGATAGTATTATCTTGCTAACTATTGTAAAATACTACTTGCTAAGTACCTATATTTTGCATTTAATTTATTATATGACCCTGTCATAACTAGTACATACACTTCATACAGAGGTTCCTTGTGTAAGATTTAAAAGTTGTTGTGCCATGTCAATGCCAATATTAGTAAAACTACTAAATTAAATAAACTACCAGTACCATTTGCACCTTGTTTTGTGATGTTAATGTCAATATTAGTATAAGGTGCAAATGGTACTGGTATATGTTTTCTTTTGTGTTTTTTTTATATTTATTCATTTATTAGTCTTAATAATAACGACAGTGTATCAATCTAACGTCCCACAAAACTTTCTATACACAGTTTGTTTGTTTGTACCTTAACTTAAATAAGTAACAGTTGAATGTGGTATTACAATTAGGGCAAATTATGTAGGAAATATTTTTTCAATTTAATTTTAAATTTAGCTGGGCTAAGCTCCAGTCGTATGTCTGTAGGCAGTGAATTTAATATATATGGTAGTCTTTTTTTTTCAAAGTTCTGTCTCCATAATAATTGTTAACAGAAGATATCTCAAATTTTCCTTCAGATATACTCCTTGTGCCATGTTTGTGAGTTACGGGATGAAGATACTGGTTACTATTATAATTATGGATGGCTATTAGATATTTACATTTAACAGAGATTGGCATAATTTTACAAATCTTAAATATTTTTGAATAGTCTCCTTTACATTTCAATTTGGTTTTTTTATTCACAAGCAGCTTTATAAATCGTGTCTGTAAGGATTCTAGTTTATCAATAAAACTTTTAAACGTAAGTCCGTAACAGTTAATTCCGACAAAGGATAAGCACCACTTAAATATTACACATAAAAAATACAGGGGCTGCTTGGAAAAGAACTTGTGTTAGAATAACGTGTTCTGATAACGATGTAATTTGTATTACAGAAAACTTGTGAAAGGAAAATAATATGTCTTTAAACATAAATAATTATCAAATTGACGGTTGTTACCAAAGAAAAACGGCTGATAAAGGTAGTTCTTAAATCATATATTTTTTATATTATGAAACAACGAAAAGATATTCGTGCACTTAGTTTACAAAGACAAATAGAGCTATCCTGTGTTGAGTTTGATAGTCCATAGTCATTGCCATTGTCATTCAATACAAAGGCCATGGCAATTTAAAAAAATTGAGAAAATTATGGAGGAAGCCCTCTCTAAACAGAAAAAAGGTAATTATTTGTGGCGGTGTTAATGTAGATATGTTTACAAAAATGAAACAACGATTAATAACTTCATTCAATAGAATAACCAGCCAAAATTACTTAGATAACTTTTTTTGTGACTGTGACAAGTGAAAAAAGTTATTAACTGCATACCATCCGATTACAGTGGTCAACCAGTTTCATTTCAGATTCAGATTCGTTTGTTTGCATATGATTTTTGTGTCACATACAGTTCTGAAATTATTATACATGTCATTTTATTCCCTAATCAACTATACTATATAGCATGCAAATATTTTATTGTAGTAGTATAAGTATAAGGTCTGCAGTATTACTTTTTAATACTTAGTGATAAAGAACTCCTTCAGTGTATAAAAATTATGCTGTAGTAGATATAAGATCAGCTTTTTTTGAAAACATTTAGTGGGTGATGTTTTAATACATTAGGCACTTTATTATATAATTTTACACTCATAGCGTAACAATTATTTTGGTACCTTTTGTCCGTGGCACATGATCTATTACTAGTCTATAAGAATTTCTTGTATTTCTAGGGAACCTTTGTTTTGCCTTTACAACAAGATAAGGTGTTGGTGCACAAATTTAGTATTTAGTTTTTTGAATAATGGCTAACACGAATCTAGCGGTGCGGTGCCAAACATAGCCCGCAAGCATTTATTTTGCATAATGAATGCTTGGCCAAATTCCGTACTATTCCCCCATAATAATCTACCGTACCTAAAAACTGATTCGACATAACCGTGGTATGCAGCCAGTGTTGTTTGTCGTGTCGTGGTTTTTCTCAACTTGGAGAGGACTTATACAAACCGATTAATTTTACTGAATACCTGTTCAATGTACGGTTTTCAATTTCAATATTTGTCAATTATATATCAATACCTAGAAATTTTACGCTTTCTTCACATTTAATAATTTGATTGTTGTAATTTATCTCCATGTCATTAATATTATTGAAATTCATGAGATTGGTCTTAGTAACATTTATTTGTAGGTTATTATTATTTAACCAATCTAGTACTTGCGCTATAGTTGTATGTATGACAGATTTATGAATGTCTATTGCTTTTTTATTATTATTAGGATTGGGATGATTGTTATGATTAAGATTATTATTAGGTAGTAAGTGATTATTTCTATTAGTTATAATAATATATATGTCATCCGCAAATATAATTGATTGGTGCCACGTCACTTCAGGAATTACATTTATATATTTAAAGATTTATTCACAGTTACTCTGTCACACTTACAGTCTTTTGACCAAAACGTGTGACCGTCACGTACAAACAAAACATAAGTACACAAATAAAATAAAAGTACACAGATAAATAAAACAAAAGTACACAACAAAACAAAACAAAAGTATACAGACAAACAGAGGAACAGTATATACTTTAACATATCATGTCATATAGTTATTTAAAAACATATACACAGTCTTAAAAAACATAAATAGGGGCATATGAAAAACGTCCCATTCTGAAACAACACAGGCATTGAGTAGGCTCAGTGCCTGAAAAGTAGGTGCATGATGAGCATGCTCTGTACGAACAACACCCGCAGCGAAGTGCGACCACGACCGTAACATCGTGTACCGATCCGGCGCGCTAAGGGCAACACTTTGTAGAACGACCGGGTTATCTACCTTGTTATGGAGGAGCAGATAAAAGTGGACCAACAGGGATACCTTCTGCCTCAGCTCTAGGGTGTCTACCCCCCATCCCTGCCACAAATAGAGACGGGAATAAGTAGGGATGATACCTATATTTCTCTTTGTGTAAAAGTCTAGTAAAAATTACGTTGGGTCTTTTCCAGCATGAGTGTGTATTTAGCCTCATGTGGGTCCCAGATGATTGCGTTATATTCTAATTTACTCCCGCGATAGTATAGTCGTGATGGAGTGGCGACCGAGATCGTGTAAAAGTCATGGTTTTGCACTTTGAGCTGTTAAAAGCCAAATGGTTGCGTTCACTCCACTCTACCACTCTCTCAACATCGCTCTGCAGGCACCCGAGGCGCTGGAAAACGTCTCGATTCACGGCTGTGCTCAAGGATGGATCCAAGTCGGAAGTAGAAAATTACAGACCTACAGCGGTTCTCTCGGCTTTCGGGAAAGTATTTGAATCAATTCTCAAAAACGGATTACTTCACAAATTGGCAGCCTGCTATCTGATTGCCAACATGGTTTTCGCCTTAGCCGCTCAACTTTGACTAATAATTTTACTTGCTTTGCATAGGTTCATGCCCGAAGGGGAAAACCTGTGAACATTTAATCCGATAACGGAAACTCGTTTGTCGGAGCTTATAACGACTTGACCTAGTTTCCGAAAACTAATTGCAACTCTTTATCTGAAGCTGTGGCCAATGAAAGTAATAACTACCATTTCATCCCTGCTTATTCACCCTACTAGCAACTAAGTCTCCTAAGTCAACTAAGTTCCCAAGTCTCTTTGCAAAGCAACTAAAGTTCATTTGCAAAGAGACTTGGGAAATTGCAATTTAAATTTAACCTTTGAAAAATTGTATAGAATTTTAGCGCAGGTTGCAGCTTTTTTAAACTCCCGAACACTGAACCCTCTCTCGTCTGACCCAGAATACTACTCACCTATCATATCCAGCTATTTACGGATCGGCTGCCTTATGAGAGCTTTGCCAGTTCGTGATACCCAGGGTAGTTCATCAGCTCATTTAACACGGTTTGAACGTATCGAGCAACTGAGGCAGCATTTTTGGAAGAAATGGAGCGCCGAGTATGTTCATAAATTGCAGCATAGAATTTAATGTAGAACTAATAATAACCCACTGATTATGAACACGCTCGTCTCAATCCAAGAGGATCATCTTCCCTCACTGGCGTGAAAACTGGGTCCTATAACATCCGGACATCAACGGACATTATACGCAGATCGTTCAGCAAGATTTGTCTGCTCCCTGTTCCTGATGAGTCTGGTTGATTTGTTGTTGAAAGAGGGAGACAAGTTGGAAACGAAACGCCTGCCAATTTCATCAAAGCACGAATCTCGGTGCCAAACTTTGCGTAGAATTTTAAGTTTATTTAGTATCAAAGACTTTCTACTATCTGAGTGAGCGGAGAATACATTATTTTGTCGATTCCTTGAATTTTATTTTCGATCGATGGTTTCTGAACGGCCATTTTTAATTTGACGTTAGCTGTCAACCTGGGAGTTTTGAGGACTGACAGACGAAAGCCCTCGCAATGTAAACGCGTTTTGGTTAGGGGTTGAAACTAAATCGCAGGGCATCTGGAATGTATTCGGGATTCCCTCAGGATTGTTAATATAGCTGAGTGTGCCGTTGTCTCTCGAACCAGATAAAGTTCGGATTTTCGTGCCCGATTTGTATTTACCACGTAGAACATAACCTGTGTTGGAACACTGTGCTCATTGAAGCTGGCCCGCCAGTCATACCTGGTTGGCTGAAGAACCTGTCTACCAAGAAGAGCCTAGGGTGCGCCCGGGCCTTGCAGAGAGACAGGAGGTTGACGGGACCGAAGCACAGACCAGGTTAGATCTACCCCACATAACTTCAGCTCGGTGAATCGCCGACATTCACACTTCTTGGCACCTGATCGTCACGCTACCTCGTAGCTGATGGGCCCCTACGAGGTCATTAGGTGCTGAGAAGCCTGAACACTTTGGTAGCAAGAGCGTGGCTTCCTGAGATTTGCAGCCGTCAAGGGCTCCAGGAAGGCACGATTTGGGACTATCAATCTGTAGGTATAGGCGGTAGGTAATTTGTTGTTGTTCCTATATCCACATAGATTGGTAGTATTGTAAGCTATAAGTCTATTGCTGGTAGTAGACAGACAGATATTGAATTGAAATTTGCATTGAATTACCAGTTAGTCAATATATTAGTGGTCTGGTAATGCTATTGAATGAATGTTTTGGTTAACATAGGTAGTTACATCCATTGATAGCAGGCTATTACATTGTTTTCAGTTTATAGCAATTTATAACTTGAACTAATATTTACTATCTGTGTGTGTTATAATGATAAAGGGAAACTAAATTGTATTTACAGAATTTATATAGATATAAAACTCGGTTCCTATTGTTTAAGGAAAACAACATTGTTTAAGTTGTGGTTTAGGGTTCCCTCGTTTGGGTTGTAGACTAGAGGGTCCAATAAAATTGAGATACTGCAAATTGTGAGTAAGTATCGTTCCGATCATGTCGTTATCTGAAATCCAGAAGGGTGTTTCTAAGGAACTCAGATGGTTTTCCTCCGCACACGGTCTGATAGACCGTTTAGATAGGCATGATGTGGTATTGGAGCGGTCTATGGACGTTAAGGAACGTTACAATAGGGTGCTCGAATTGTCCGCGCAGGCGGAATCAGTTGATGGTTGTGCACCTGACAGGCTGTCACGGTTGATAGGGGATGTCGACCAATGTATGGAGATGGCAGCTGCTATCACGCAGAAGGCTGCGGACATACGTAGACAGCGCGAGTCCAGCCATGATGGTGACATTGAAGCACCTCTGCCGCATCAGGGATCGGGGTCCAGGTTACCTGCCATAACTATGCCTACTTTTGACGGCGTGTCCGGTGAATGGATGAGCTTCATCAATCTGTTCGACAGTTTGGTGCACATGCGATCGGACATTTCCAATTCTGTCAAGATGGCTCAGCTGGTGGCAGCATTGAGGGGTGAGCCTAGGGAGCTGGTCGCTCATTTGACAGTTACGGAGGGTAACTATGAGACGGCCAGGCAATTGTTGGTCAGACGTTACCACAACAAACGGAGGTTGGCCGACGCCCAACTGAACCGTTTGTTTAGTATCCCGGTTGTGAACAAGGTCGGGGCCATACAGACGGAGGTTTTGAACCCATTGTTGTCCGTCACCAAGGCTCTAGAGAATCTTGGACTTCCGGTTGGTGAATGGTCGTACCTACTGTTGTACATTGTACTTTCCCGCCTACCCGCTGACGTGCAGACTCGTTTCGAACAGTCTCACGGGAGGTCGGCCGAGGACCTGCCCGCCTTCTCCGACTTGGTCGGATTTTTGGAAGAGGAGGCTCGACGGGCAGAGAATTTGGGGTTGACGGTCACCCATCCTTCGGAGCCACAGAGAGCTGCCGGGAGCGCTGTGAGTAGGGGCCCTCCGACGAGGTAGGACCGCACCAACCGGCAATCATATGGGACTGTGAGTGAATTGACCCCACATGGTGAGACCTGCCCATGTTGTAGGCAGATTGGCCATGCTGTGGCCAATTGCAATAAGTTCGGGGAACTTAGGGTTCAGGGACGGCGCCGGATGGCCAAGCAGCGGAGCTGGTGTTTCCTGTGCCTCGGGCCACACATGGCTAGGGACTGCACGCGCACACAAATGTGCGGATATTGTGGTGGGCCCCACAACAATCTGTTGTGCAGGTACCGGTCCGGCCAACAGCCACCACAGGGCCGTACCCAGGGTGACACGGCATGGGGCCCTGAGAATTCGTTTGCGACTCGGAGCGCAACTCAGGGGCCAACGTCCCCACGTGCACAGGGCAGTACTAGGGTGCAGGGCCGCACTCAGGATCATTACATGGGGGGCCCTGAGATTTCGGTTGCGACTCAGCATCCGACTCAGCGGGACATTGGGTGTGTTGAGCAGGCCGTAACGGGCGATGGCATGGGACACCTTCAAGCTATGCGGGTGCGGTTCGGATGCCGCCTCAGTTGTCGCCCCGCTCGTCGCCTCGTCCTCGTCGGTCACATGTGATGTACCCCCGCTCATGGAGCGGCCACGGTTGAATCACGCCCACCCACCTTTCCTGGGAATCGTAGGGTGGCAATGAAACCGGCGCGTGGGCCATTTGTACAATGGGACCCTCTGGCGTATAGCTGCATACCTGATCGGTTACAGGCAGAGTGGGGCCCCGGGGGCCCTCGCTAGGAATTTGCGGCCCAACCATTTGTTGCCCCCCAACCTGAGACGGTGGTGTTACCGATCGCCTCTCGGCTTGTTTGGGATTTGGCGGGCAACCCAACATACGTTCGCGCCCTATTAGATTCTAGAGCTCAGGGCTGCATTGTATCGAATGATTTAGCAAAATGGTTGGGCCTCAAGGTAAATAGGTATAATAAATCAATACGGAGCGTGGGGAATGTTACGGTTACGAATGTAGTTGGTCAATCGGTGATCACGTTCTCTCCACGTTATGACATTTTGACAAAAACATCCGTGCAAGCTTTAGTAATGACGCATGTCATGGGCAGACACCCCTTGGTGAAGTTGAATCCGGCCTTTCGATTCCTGACATCAGGACTCAAGTTGGCGGATCCCGATTTTGACACTCCAGCCCCGGTCGACCTGCTACTGGGAGCAGACGTTCTGTGTAGGTTTCTGTTGTCGGATCGGCGAGTTCTTCAGCCGGACGGGTTGATTGCTGTGGATACTAAGTTTGGTCAAGTGATCATGGGTCCGGCATTGCCAATGGTTAGGCCTGCCGAGTCAGATGGCAAACTTATTGGATCAGCGTTGTCAGACGCTATCCAACGTTTCTGGGAGATAGAGGAACCTCCCACCGTTCGTCGAGTCGACGCAGACGAAGAAGAGTGCGAGTTGTTTTACCAGAATAGTACTGGTCGCCTTCGTTCTGGTCGTTTTGTAACTCGACTGCCTTTCAGGGCCGATCGACCGCCACTAGGAGAATCTAGGAAGATGGCTGAGACGAGATTGATTTCGATGGAGCGTAGGATGTCAAGGGACGCCGTATTTAAACAAAAATACGTCGATTTCATGAGGGAGTATGAGTCGTTAGGACACATGTCGGTATCGGGTGTGGACTGGAGATCTGAGGATCATTGTTTCCTTCCACACCATGCCGTCCTGCGAACCCCTACCGGCAAGATTCGAGTTGTTTTTGATGGGTCAGCACCTGCCTCGAACGAGATGTCCCTGAATCAGTGTCTACATTCGGGACCCAAGTTGAGTTGTGATATTTCGGATATTCTCACGAGCTTTCGGAGACACCAGATTGTATTTGTCGCGGACATTCGGATGATGTTTAGGCAAACGGTAATTCATCCGGCTGACAGAAGGTATCAGTTGATTCTTTGGCGTGAGTCCACGGCCGAGCCAGTCAAGGTCTATGAGTTAAACACGAACACGTATGGGTTACGGTCTAGCCCGTATTTGGCGATGCGTACCCTGCGGGAGTTGGCGTCGCGTGACCGTGTGAGCTATTCTAGAGCCGCCGCTATCCTGGAGCAAGATTTTTACGTCGATGACGTCTGCACAGGGGCAGCCAGTGTAGAGGAAGCTCTGGACCGTCGTGACTAGCTCATTCAATTGCTGGAACGAGGCGGCTATGAACTACGTAAGTGGATGTCCAACTCCCCTGAGTTGATGGCTGGTCTCCCAGATGAGTTTCAACAAGACCCGCACGTTTTTGAGAATCCTGACAACCCTAACATGTTGTCAGTGCTTGGAATTCAGTACTGGCCCGTCCATGATGAGTTTACCTATCGGGTGGTTTTAGAAAAACCGAAGGCCTGGACGAAGCAGTCAGTACTGTCAACGATTGCGAGAACGTTCGACCCGAATGGATGGATTTCTCCAGTCACCTTTGCTCTCAAATGTTTTATGCAAAGGCTATGGGCGGCTCAGTTGACCTGGGACACCTGCCTCTCAGGTGATTTGTTGACAGATTGGACGCGAATGTTCACCTCGCTATCGGACATAAATAATGTATCGCTACCGAGGAAATTGGTCCCTGCTGGGGATTACAGGGCAACCCTTCACGGGTTTTGTGATGCCTCTGAACGAGGGTTTGCGGCAGCGGTTTATTTGCGAACCGTCACCTCCACCGGGGAGGTCGACGTGCGTTTGGTTTTGGCAAAAAGCAAGGTAGCGCCTATTCGGACAAGGATGACGATTCCAAAACTGGAACTGTCCGGGGCTGCTCTTTTGACCAAACTTTTGAATCACACTCTAACAGTGTTGCGTGGGTCAGTGGTTTTGGAGGATACGGTGTACGCTTGGACGGACAGCCAGATTGTTTTGTGCTGGCTGAAGGCTTCGGTCCATAACTTGGAGGTTTTTGTTGCGAACCGTGTCTCCCAGATTGTGTCGCCTGAGGTCCCACTGACCTGGAGACATGTACCAGGAGAACTGAACCCGTCTGATTGTGCATCCAGGGGATGTCGGGCTCCTGAACTCGTTAGACACCATTTGTGGTGGGGACCACCCCGGCTTGCCAAGAAAGAATCGGACTGGCCCCACAGCCATGTAGTAGTATCTTCGGATCATGGCCCCAGAGCGGCCGTGCATGTTACCCAGAAGGCTGAGGACCCTGACGCCGGGTTTCTGCTGGACCAATATAGCTCACTTGACAAGTTGATAAACGTGTCCACTTGGATTAGGAGATTCGCTCGAAATTGTCGTACTCCTCGCGATCAGCGAACGGTGAACCCTATTCTGACTCCGGCAGAGCGAAACGAGTCGCTGTTGAATTTGGTCCGGTTGGTACAGTCCTCGAAGTTTGGGGCAGAATTGGAGATTATACGAAGTGGACGTTCGAAATTGAAGGGAGCCGTCGCGCGTCTCAACCCCTTTGTTGATTCGACCGGGTTACTTCGGGTAGGAGGAAGATTGCGCAATGCGAATCTGTCGTATTCGGCTCGTCACCCATTTCTGCTCCCCAAGGGGGGAAAGTTAGTTGAATTGCTGGTGACTGATCGTCATATTAAAAACGCGCATGCCGGCTGTAACGCGTTTTTGGCCACGCTCCAGCGGGAGTTTTGGATCTTATCTGCCCGCCGTGCCATACGGAACATCGTGTTTCGGTGCATGCCTTGTTATCGACTTAAGGCTGCCACGATGCAACCTCTCATGGGGGACTTGCCCCCTGATCGTGTGAATGAGGTCAGACCGTTTTCAGGTGTTGGTACGGATTTTGCAGGACCGTTTATGGTGAAGAGTTCACGATTGCGTACCGCTAAGCAATACAAGGCGTACCTATGTGTGTTTGTTTGTTTATCCACCAAGGCGGTACATCTCGAGCTCGTTGCTGATCTCTCGACAGAGGCTTTCATTGCTTGTTTGGATAGGTTTGTTTCTCGAAGGGGACTTCCAACTTTGATCCGCTCTGATAGCGGCACTAACTACATAGGTGCGGAACGATACTTACGAGAGATAGTCAACTTTTTGAATGTAAATAAAGTGGATATTGGAACGGCCCTCTCCCGTCGGGGTATACAGTGGACCTTCAGCCCACCGATTTGCCCCCACTGGGGTGGGATTTTTGAGGCCGTAGTTAAGTCAGCTAAGACGCACTTGGGGCGTATAGTAGGTCAGACCGCGCTGACTTTTGAGGAGCTCGCGACATTGTTTTGTAAGATCGAGGCCGTTCTCAATTCGCGACCGTTGTGTCCGCTCAGCTCGGATCCAAATGACCTGGAGGCTCTGACCCCAGGCCATTTCTTGATAGGACAGCCACTTAACGCGTTGCCCGAGCACCCCTTCGAGGGAGTGAAATTGTATCGGTTGTCAAGGTATCAGATGTTGCAGCAGTTTACTCAGAATTTCTGGAAGCGTTGGTCGCTCCTCGAGTTTCTGCATATCTTACAACAGCGCCTTAAGTGGACTGACAAAACTAGCCCCCCTAGTGTTGGTGACCTCGTTCTGGTTAAGGATGCTAACCTACCGCCACTACGTTGGCGCAGGGGGCGCATTGTTAACTTGTTCCCTGGCAAGGACGGGACCCCCCGGTCTGCAGAGGTTCTAGTAGGAGGCTCGGTTCTAAAACGAGCGGTAGCAACGTTGTCTCGGCTGCCCGTAGATTAGGGGACAGGTGGGTGCCTGTCCGGGCGGCTGATTGTTCGATTCCAAATCGATATTCGATCGGTGGTTTCTGAACGGCAATTTTTAATTTGACGTTAGCTGTCAACCTGGCAGTTTTGAGGACTGACAGACGAAAGTCCTCGCAATGTAAACGCGTTTTGGTTAGGGGTTGAAATTAAATCGCAGGGCATCTGGAATGTATTCGGAATTCCCTCAGGATTGTTAATATATCTGAGTGTGCCGTTGTCTCTCGAACCAGATAAAGTTCGGATTTTCCTGCCCGATTTGTATTTTCCACGTAGAACATAACCTGTGTTGGAACACTGTGCTCATTGAAGCTGGCCCGCCAGTCATACCTGGTTGGCTGAAGTACCTGTCTACCAAGAAGAGCCTAGGGTGCACCCGGGCCTTGCAGAGAGACAGTTGACGGGACCGAAGCACAGACCAGGTTAGATCTACCCCACATAACTTCAGCTCGGTGAATCGCCGACGTTCATCACTTCTTGGCACCTGATCGTCATGCTACCTCGTAGCTCATGGGCCCCTACGAGGTCATTAGGTGCTGAGAAGCCTGAACAATTGCGATGTCCCCAACAGCTTATAGTTTGCCACAATTAATTATGTAATAATTGTATTAGTGAAACGAACCCAATTTGAAAGAAAGAGGTTTGCTAAGTATAAAAAATTGGGCTCATCCGGTTGATTAATTATCTGGCCGTTTTATCGTTTTATGCTCTTTAGGTAGAACTCCTGGCGAGTGATGTTCTAAAGTATATAATAGCTGCCAAAATTTTACCGACCTCAAAAAGGATATGGTTGTCACCAAATCCTTTTTTGAGGTCGGTTATTATTGTATCGGGATTACACCAGTGCTCCTAAAGGTGAACTAACCCGCGATAGCATTGTAACCAAATGCATATAATACTGTACCATTTAGCGTCATGAAGCGTCCATTTCTAAATTTGTCATGGAACCCAATGAGTGCTGCTTGGAAGTATGGTTTGAATTTTTTGATCGTGATTTCTGGATTCTTTTTGTACAGTTCCTTCAGTACTTTGGACTCTTCGCTGTTGTTGATGATAGCCAGATGGCCACCTTCAGCCTGGCAGGCCTCATAGGCATTTTGCCAAATAACGGCTTCGTTGTGGAACTTGTAACAACTGCCAGTACGGGAGTCCATTTCGTAGCCTGAAAATGTGGAAGGAAATTACAAAATAAAAACTTTAGCCCACGGATTTTTCACAAGACCATTTAAATCCCAAAAAACGACCCTGAAATTTGGGATTCATGATTGAAAACATATTTTTATATCAAATTTCACTTTTATATTACTTTAACTATGAGGGGGCATAAATACATACAGTTATTTAACACCTGGTAACTAATTTGAAAGAAAGCAAATGCTTGGGAAATTATTTATTATAAATATTTAACAATATCTGTGTTTGCTCAATCTACTGTCTTGCTTGCTACTTCATTTAACTGCTATAATGTTTGACTTCTATAGCAGTCTTCGTCATATTTTCTTAATGAATTAGTACCTTCAAAGGGGCACGCATTCTCTAGCGTTTAAATTTCTTCAATTGAAAATTATAGTGATTAATCTTATAAACACAATATTCATTAAGTTTGTAAGGTGACTTATTTACTCATACATGGTTTTTAAATAATTTATCAATTCATTCGGGTCGAGTGTTTCGCAACACAAACTTATAACTACAAAAGGCATGTTGCGTCACCGATAGCTTTGTTAGTATTACCTTCATCACGTTCCAAGCATGTATATTTAGATTTGATCGTTTCTTTACCCCCATATGGTGAATATCGGTAATGCCTTACGCTTGTCGACCGCTGCATGCGAGGGCTGCAGAAGTCATGCCAATTACCGCTGAAATAGTGGCCAAAGCATTCATTTTCTGCTGCCTGTCTCGTTATGGTTTTCCTAACGACATTGCAACTCACCGTGGCAGACAGTTCCTTTCAGCGCTTTTTCAGCAGCTTTACAGAATGATTGGGTTTGATCATCGAAAGACAACAGCATATCATCCGCAATGAAGCGGATTAGTGGAGCGATATCACCGGCAGCTGAACCCAGTCATAACTTGTCACACAGACTCGAACTAGACAGAAACGTTACCGTTCGACTCCTTGGTGTAAGGAGTACCTTTAAAGAAGACCTCCAAAACTAAAAAGCCGAGCTCCTTTATTGCGAGCCTCTTCGCCTCCCCGTGCTTTATCTGATTTCTCAGCCAGCTTAAAGTCCTTGGCTGAGAATATTCGGAACACGAAACTGTTGTGTGGAAAAATCATGTATTTAACTGCTTACCTTCCGATCACAGTGGTCAAACAGTTTCATTCCTAATTGCTAGTAAAAATAAGACTGATCCATCATTTTATAGGCCTATTACATCCCATAGACTAGAGACGTAAATGAAAAACTTAGATATAAATTTGCCAGTACCGGATTTTGATGAACAGAATCCCAACAAAATCTATTCTGACTTCTTCAAAATTATTCAAACGGAATTTTATACAGTTTTAAAATTAAAGAAAGTCAGTGCCAACAACGGTAAATCTTAATTTAATGACTGGGCAACATTTGAAATTCGTAAAAGTAGAGCTATCTTGTATGACCTATATGAACAAAAAAACCTGAACTTTGATATAAAATTTCGTGACTATGTTTGTTTAATATTTATGCTTCGGAACGCACCGGTTTTTTGTTGCGCGGATCGACCGCGAGTGATGGGTACATCACTAGCTAGCTGTCACTTGTATAGAAAAAAAAAGACTAGCTAGCTGTCGGATGCTGGAAAAATGTCGGCGTCAGGCATTCGGGCCTTGGCTGTATGTTAATTGTAATAATCACGGAAAAATCGGCGGGAAATAAGTAGATTTCACGTCATCGGAGTGAGTGCTTCGTGCTGTGAAAGGTTGAAGTGGTTCGGTCACCAATTCGTCGCGTTCGGATAGCGACCCATGTAGTCGGCAGCATCACGACAGCAGCGGGCTGCGACGAGAGTAAGATTCGACTCCCATCACCCCCAACCCTCGTGTTCCTCATCCCGTACTCCCGCCTCGAATTGAGCTTTCGAATGCCGGTCCACGGCGTCAAGGTCAGTACTGCTTGTGACATTCCAATGAAAAACAACCCTACCAAGATTCCGCCCCTTCGGTTGAGGCGTGGATTTAACATTTTGGTAGCAGAGGCGCGGTTTCCTAGTAGGAAATCGATTTTTTGTAGTGGGATAGGGTACCTCAGATTGGTCGGCAATCATTTTGTGAGTGAGTCTTGTGGTCGGTATACCACAATTTAGGTTCATTTTCGGTTAGTGAACGTATAATTGACGATTTAGTTAACGATTATTATAAATTTGTAGTCGGAAACCACTGCTGTGGGCTTAAGGATTAAACAGCCATTCCGCGAAGTAACTATATTGTATTGCTTACGGTAGAACGTCGGGTTCTATAGTACTGCAGTGTTATTTCGGTTTACAGAGCAGGGTCAGGCTATTTAAGGGGTATTAAGCTGATTTTGCTGACCTCAGTAGAAGTGCAGGTCATATCGGAAAGGCCACTTCTGGAAGGTTCACGGCTACCTACATTATATTAAAATTAGCTTGGATTTGATATCCAGTGTGGTTTAGATTGCTATATTGTTTAGGTTTATAGTCTCGGAGCCCACCACTTATTTTTTTTTTATAAATTTTATTTAATATTGTTTATTGTTTTTATAATAAACTTTTGGGTGTTATTTTTATTGTGCTTTATGGTGGCATTCTCTAATTGATTTGGAGTGTATAGTTATATCCACAGGGCGACCATATTAAATATTTTTAGGATTTAATTGTTCCCGTAGTTGCCTCAGTTTTGACAACTTAGTTTTAATTTCTGTGCCCAGCGCTGACAAGCAAGTGCTGGTCTCTGGCTATACTTAGTTTGGTAGTGAAGTATAGGACCAGAATCCATTCAATCGGTCAACATGGCACCTTCACCCTTGACGGTACTGTGGCATGGTGTCCGGGAGGAAATGAGATGGCTCGCCCATACTCATAAGTATGTGGAGCGACCGGACATGGATGATGTCCTGCTCAAGCGTGTGGAGGACGCAATGACACGCGTCGGGAAGGTGTGTCGGCTGGCTGCGGAGGCTGAAGCTCTCGGGCTTTCTGATGGAGCTTCGGTGGCTACAGTGAAACAGCTCTGTGCGGATGCTGACCAAGCGATGGAATGCTTGGGTGACATCGAGCGTTGCGCGGAGAAAATTAAGCGGTCGCGAAGGAATGACCGTGGGGAGGGTAACGGAGACCCACCCCCGAAGGGTGTTGTTGGACGGCTGCCACACCTGGAGATTCCGGCCTTCAGTGGGGCAATTGATGAGTGGCCGGCCTTCATTAATTTGTTCGATAGTTTGGTCTACGGTCGGGACGACCTGGACAACGCCTACAAATTGGCTCAACTATTGATGGCTCTGCGGGGTGAGCCAAAGGAGTTGCTCGGTCACCTAACGGTCACGGCGGGCAATTACGAGATAGTAAGGTCCATATTGTTGGACCGCTACCAACACAAACGGCGATTGGTTGATGCGCAGCTGGGGAAGCTGTTAAGCATCCCCAGAGTAACACGGGATGTTGACATCCGAGTACAGGTGCTCAACCCTGTGCTGGTGGCTACTAAGGCCCTTCAGAACCTTGGTCTTCCGGTAGACCAATGGTCATAAATTGTCTCATATTGGTTTTGTCACGATTGCCTGCAGCTGTTCAAAGTCGGTTTGAACAGCTGCATGGGGGCAGTAGCACGGAACTGCCCACGCTCGTCCAATTGACGGATTTTTTGGAGGGTGAATGTAGGCGATGTGACACACTGGACACGAGGCCAGTGTGCAGCGCCAACCCGCGCGGCCTCTCGAATTTAAGGCGCTCGGGGTAGCTGCCCGCAGGAAGATAGTCTTCCGCCACCGATTGTGTTTCGGTTGTTTGGGGCCGCACACGCTGAGCGAGTGCTCGCGCGCGTTCCCGTGTGAGTGCTGTGGTGGCAAGCACCACATAGCGTTGTGCCTGAATCGGTCAGGCCCTTCGGATGGTCAACAGGGCCGGACTCAGGTTGGTCGGCCACAGGGCCCAACCAGGGCCGGACCCAGTCCCCCTCCGGGCAACGGGAGTCACCAACGGGGTGACTGGGGTACCCGCGGACGGGACCCCCCCCGAGGGGAAGGGGGCAGCGCGGGGGGTAACATGCAGGATAGCCGGGGTTCGGTCGCCGCTGTCCACGGTCAGCGAGGAATTCGGGCCGCTGGCTCACCGCGTGTTACGGGCGGGTGTCAGATGGCACTTATGAGTAGCGCGAAGGCTGGGAGCCCACCACCTTCTGCGCCACCCTGCCCGTCGCTCTGGGAGGCGAACAGTCGTATGTCGCCCCCATTCCTAGAGCGCCCCAGGTTGGATCCGCTCTCCCCCATTCATCCACCGTGCGCACCGGGCACACCGTACACCGTCCGGTATGATCGGATACCGGGACAGCGAGGGGCCTATTATACGGGTTTGGACCCCTTGATGCACATACAGTCTGATATACCGGTTGCATATCAGCAGCCGAGTTACTCCAAAGCCGACGGAGGTCTGAGCGGGTTCGGATCCCGCGGAGGTTCCCGCTAGGGACACGCCGCACACTTACAGGGTGCCGCCACTCCACAGACGGTCATGCTCTCCACCGCCTCTGTGATAGCACGGAGTTCAGACGGCAAATCATGTGTGGCACGAGCACTATTGGACTAGGGGGCCCATGGGTGCTTAGTCTCGTGCAACCTTGTAAGACGGTTGGGCATTTCGGTAAGGGTGTATCCACATTCCATTCGGGGAATTGGGAACACGGAAGTCGGTTCCGTTAAGGGAGTATGTCGGATTACTCTCTCGTCACGGGTGGATTCATCGGTGAATCTGACGGTCACGGCATTAGTCATGCCTAATGTGATGGGCTCACACCCTCACGTACGGTTGTCACCCTCGATGCGACAGTTGGTCGCTGGGTTGTCACTGGCTGACCCGGAGTTTGATATTCCGGGCCCAGTAGACATTTTATTGGGTGTTGATGCCTTGGGACACCTGTTAGTGCCAGGTGTCCAGGTGTCCACGTGTTGCAGGCGACTGGTCTGTTTTCGGTCAACACCAGCTGGGCCATGCGGTAATGGGGCCTGTCATGCCGGCTGCCCCACGCCTAGCGACTAGTTGTCCCTTATTCGGTTCTGTACTCTCGGAGGTGATACAGAAGTTTTGGGAGGTGGAGGAACCACCTACGGTCCGCCGGTTGGACCCGGTTGAAGAAGAGTGTGAACAGTTTTATCGGAACAATACTGGTCGCCTTCGGTCAGGTCGATTTATCACACGTCTTCCATTCCGGAGTGATCGCCCACCGCTGGGCAGTTCACACCATGCAGCCGAGACGCGGCTTCTGTCGATGGAACGACGCATGAAGCGTGACGGGATTTTCCGGCAGAAGTACGTCGACTTCATGCGGGAATACGAGTCTCTCGGCCACATGTCGGTTTCGGGTATCGACTGGAAGCGTGAAGACCACTGCTTCCTGCCTCATCACGCGGTCTTGAGGACCCCGGAGGGCAAAATACGAGTAGTGTTCGATGGATCGGCATCAACATCTAACGGCATGAACCTGAAACAGTGTTTGCATTCAGGGCCGAAGTTGAATCATGACATCGCGGATGTTATCACACGGTTCCGTCGACACAATGTTGTGTTTGTAGCTGACATCCGGATGATGTTTAGGCAGACGGTCATTCACCCTGACGATAGACGGTATCAGCTGATACTGTGGCGAGAGAGCCCAGATCAGCCCATCAAGGTGTACGAGCTGAACACCAACACGTACGGGCTACGGTCTAGTCCTTATTTGGCGATTCGCACTCTGCGGGAGTTAGCGGATCGAGAACAGTTAAATTTTCCTAGAGGAGCAGCGATCCTGGAGCAGGATCTCTACGTGGACGATATCTGTACCGGTGCAGATTCCGTAGAGGAGGCGCTCGCTCGACGGGACGAGCTAGTTGAGCTCTTACGGGGTGGAAGTTACGAGCTCCGGAAATGGATGTCAAACTCTCCAGAGTTACTGTCTGGTCTCCCGGATGACTACCAGCAGGATCCCCACATTTTCGAAAATCTGGAAAATCCGAATATGTTGTCCGTATTAGGCGTCCAGTACCAGCCGGTGTCAGACATGTTTTCGTATCGGGTCGAGTTGGACTCCCCGAAGGTCTGGACGAAACGGAACGTCCTTTCAACGGTGGCTAGGACATTTGATCCAAACGGGTGTATCACCCCGGTAACATTTCAGCTCAAGTGTTTTATGCAGCAATTGTGGTCTGCTGAGCTGAAATGGGACGACCCGATCGGCGGGTCATTGAGCTCAGAGTGAGAATCGTTCTTTTCGACCCTCCCTGGCATCAATCGGATTTCACTGCCACGGAGTTTGGTCCCCACCAAACGATACACCGCCACCCTGCATGGGTTTTGCGATGCCTCGGAGAAGGGTTACGGAGCTGCGGTGTATCTGCGTACGGTCGACTCCTCGGGGGAGGTTGATGTGCGGTTGGTCATGGCCAAGAGCAAGGTTGCGCCGTTGCGCACTCGCCTGATCATTCCCAAATTAGAGCTTTCAGGAGCGGCTCTCCTGACTCGTCTGCTCAACCACACGATGACGGTTCTTCGTGGGTCAATAGCGTTAGAAGATACGGTCAACGCTTGGACGGACAGCCAGATCGTGTTATGCTGGCTGAAGGCTTCAGTTCACAAGCTGGAGATTTTTGTAGCGAATCGGGTTTCGAAGATTTTGAATTCGGAGGTTCCCTTAATCTGGAGAAATGTTCCAGGGGAAATGAACCCAGCAGACTGTGCGTCTCGTGGGTGTCACGCTCCGGAGTTAGTTGGACATCCCTTGTGGTGGGGTCCAAAATGGTTGACTCACGCCGAATCGGATTGGCCAATGAGTCCACGCGTTACCTCGGCGAACGGCGCCTTGACAGTCGGTGTCTGTACGACGCAACCAGAGCCGGAAGAGGAGTTCAGCCTGCTGGAACGGTACAGCTCGCTCGACAAGCTGGTCAATGTGACCGCCTGGATCTTCCTATTTGCGCGGAATTGTCGCAATTCTGAGGCGCAACGGGTGCGGACACAGGTTCTGACACCACGGGAACGGAACCATGCGTTGTTCGCATAGGTACGGACGTGCAGACGGTGCACTGTATAATATGAACCCACTCTAAACACTCCTCAAGTTAAAATTCGAAGCTCGCCAAGGTATTTTCATTGGTCCTTCAGAACCGGGTCGTTGGCGAGCTTGAAAATACCTTGGCGAGCTTCGAGAACCAAAATGAAACACAAGTTTGCGTTTATATGTGTCATTTATTGAAATTTACCATGAGCCTTTTATAGGATGGCATAAAAACTTCGATACCGCGAGTTAGACTACAACTGGCGCCATATGTGAGAAGGATACAATATCAAACATAGACTCAAAGGTAATTTTAGCTTGAGGAGTGTTTAGAGTGGGTTCATATTATACATTCCGCCCACCAAGAACGACAATTTTCGTTCTTTAGATAAACAACAGGTACTACCTAAAGAAATACAAAAACAACAGCTAACACCGTTAGACTTAGTTTAAATTTTAACAGAAGCAAAACAACATAACAAATTTTGGTTTAACAACAAAAGTTCCGACACGAGGTTGTACACTTAGGATCTAATTGCTTAAACATAAAAAATTAACATTCAAGTTATTCAGGTTGCTACAGGTAATAAACAAAGTTTTGAGGTAGGCCTCTTTATCAATGAGCCGCCACACTTTAAGGTTACTACTCGAGTTAATTTTGTCAGATCCGGGGTGTTTATCAACAATTTTTCCCATTAGCCAACGAGTTGGAGGCAAATTGTCTTCTTTAACCAAAACAATATCACCAATGTTTGGTTCTGGTATGGTTTGTTGCCATTTGTATCTTTGCATGCAATAAGCCAAATACTCGTTCGACCACCGACGCCAGAAATCCTGCAACATTCTCTGGGTTAGTTGCCACCTCCTGAGGCTGCTGACATTATTGAGCTCATAGTTCCGTTCAGGAACGGTGATTAGCGGCTCACTAATCAAGAAATGGCCAGGGGTTAATGGCAACGGATCATCACCATTGTCACTAGGCAACGACGATAACGGCCTTGAATTTAAACAAGCCTCAATTTGAGTCAGGACAGTTGTCAATTCTTCGAATGTGAGAGTGGACTCGCCCATGACGCGCTTGAGATGAAATTTTGTAGATTTCACTCCCGACTCCCAGAGGCCGCCAAAGTTTGGGGCATGAGGAGGGATGAAATGCCAAGTGCATGCATTGTTGCTTAGATAGTCACGAATCTCTATTGCAATGGATGACTCTTCAGCAGCAACCAATCTGCTGAGCTCCTTGGAGGCTCCGACAAAGTTTGTCCCATTATCGCTCCACATGTCACTTACATGCCCACGGCGAGCAACGAATCTCTTAAACGCAGCTATAAAGCCTTCCGCAGTTAAGTCGCTGACAACTTCAAGATGTAAGGCCTTAGTGGACATACACACAAAAAGGCAAATATAACCTTTGTATGATTTGTTGCCACGGCCCTTGGACACTCTAATATGAATGGGTCCAGCAAAATCTACACCGCTGTGCAGAAATGGTCTAGTCGGAGTCACTCGACTAGATGGTAACTGACCCATAAGTTGAGCTTGTGTGGTTGCACGGTTCCGTACACAACGCACACACTTACGGACTTGAGCTTTGACTAGATTTTTTGCAGAAATGATCCAATACTTACTACGTAAGTAGTTAAGCATCAGTGTTGGACCACCATGTAACGTCGCTTTGTGAGCTTGATCAATCACTAAATTAGTGAAAAAACCTTTGTGTGCAAGGATTATAGGGTGTTTGACGTCTGCAGGGACATTTGAGTTTTTAATTCTTCCGCCCACCCTCAAAATGCCCTTCTCATCAAGGAACGGACACAACGACTTTAATCGCGCTTTTCCTTGGTCAAGTCCGTTTTGAGCGTGCTTTATACAAACTTCATGAGCCTCATCGAGTTCTTCGGCAGTCTGGTAAGGTGTAAAATTTTTATTATTTAATTTATTTTCGTTTAATTTCAGGAATCTGCGGCAGAAAGCAATAACACGAGTCAGCCGGTTGAGTGAGGAGAACTTCGTCCATAATGAATCCTCTGGAATTTCGTGCTTTGTGAAATGTGAATTGACCTTTCTTTGTTCCAGAGCTGTACGAGTACCCTTTGGTCTTGTGTACAAGACTTCTGGCTTGCTCAACCAAGATGGTCCATGCATCCATAATTCACATTGTGACAAATCTGATAGTGACGTGCCTCTCGAGGCGATGTCAGCTGGATTGTCTGCGGATTGCACGTGTGCCCACTGCGAATTATCTATGTGTGTGAGGATATCAGACGTGCGATTTGCAACGAATGTGACCCATCGCGAAGGATGACTACTAAGCTAGTTCAGCACAGTGGTCGAGTCTGACCATCCACGTATGTTGGCTTTCTCAATCTTTAGTATCCCTGCGGTTTCACACAGTAACTTGGCTAGCAATACAGCTCCCATTAGTTCAAGTCGAGGTATGGACACTTGTAGCACTGGGGCTACTTTAGTCTTAGCAGTAACAATGTTGACATGCACGTTTCCGTCTACATCTATTGTTCGCAAGTAAACTGCAGCTGCGTATGCCAAATTCGACGCGTCGCAGAATCCGTGAAGTTCCTTGCGTTGATCGCTTTTATTTACTTTCAACCATCTTGGTACACTAAACAGGTGTACACTGGAGAGATTATCACAATAAGTCTGCCATTCCAGGAGCAGTTCGGGTGGTAGTTTGTCGTCCCAATCGATTCCAGCCAACCAAAGTTTTTGGATAATTACCTTGGCTGTGATCACATATGGCGCAAGCCATCCAAGTGGATCGAAGAGACGAGCTATCTCTGATATCACCTTTCTCTTGGTGATGGTCTTATGTCTATCAGGGAGTGTCGCACGGTACTTGAAAGAATGCGTTTCCTTGTCCCAGAAAAGACCCAACACCTTGATCACGTCATCCTGTTTTATGTTCACCTTTCCTTCCTGGGTTTCCCTCTCGCCTTGAATCTCTCTTTCGAGTTCCTTATTGTTTGTTATCCACTTTTGTAGTTGAAAACCTCCCTTGACATGAATTTCCATCATTTCCTTGTGGATTTTTCTTCCTTCCTCCACTGTCTCACATCCCGTCATCAGATCGTCTACGTAATAATCATTTTTTATTTTTTCAGACACCATAGGATATTCTGCACCTTCGTCAATGACCAGTTGCTGGAGGGATTTTACCGCTAGGTAAGGAGCTGGTGCTGTCCCGAAGGTAACATGTAACAGCCTGTAATCTTCTATTTCAGATTCTGGATTATCACGCCACACTAGCCTTTGAAAATCCGTGTCGGGTTTGTCGACTATGACTTGTCGATACATATTTACAATATCTGCGCTCAAGCATATGGGGTACATTCGCCATCTCATTATTATATGGCGCAGATCTTGTTGCAGTGTAGGACCGACCATCAAAGTGTCATTGAGAGACACTCCGTTGGATCCTGGATCTGATGCATCGAACACAACTCTGACCTTGGTAGTGGACTTGTCCTCGCGTATCACTGCGTGGTGAGGTAAGTAAACAGCTTCAGATCGTTTAGGATCATCTGCGTTCTGTATTCTTTCCATATGGCCAAGGTCGAGGTATTCATGAATGACTTTAGCATACCGTATTTTGATCTCAGGGTTCTTCTTGAAACGCTTCTCAAGAAGTTGAAATCTGCTAACCGCAATGTCTCTCGAATGACCGTCTTTACATTTGCGGTCTTCCTCGCGAAATGGAAGCCGCACCATCATCATATCGACCATCATCATCGCGGCTTGTGGTTTCCTTGTAAAAATCCTCACAGCGCTGTTCTTCGTCAGTGAGCATTTTAGGTTGTGGTTCACTTCCGACAGACTCGAGCTCCCAGAACTTTTTGAGCATTCCGTCGTTCATTCCTACATGCATGCTCACAACAACGTTATGATGACAAGATTGTGAGCCAGTAGGATTATTAGTCGTTAGGGGACCAGATAATATCCAACCCAGAGCTGTGTTTTGAGCTGTGGGTGATCCGCTTCCACCAGTTATCAGCCCATCTCTTATGATTCGACCATAGACATCGGCACCAAGCAAGATGTCAATTTTGTTTGGTGTGTGAAACTCTGGATCGGCCAGTGTGGTGTGTGCCAATTCTGGCCAGCTGTGGTAAGTCACTCTCTCGGCTGGGAGAAGACTCGTTATGGTGGTCAGTACGTGTGCACGTACTTCAACCATGAATAATGGATCATGGCGAGACTCTACTTATATCGCCACAATGCTTTTTGAAGCCAGTGGGCTTCTGTCTCCACCTAGACCAGAAATGACAGTCTTGGTTGATATACTTTTCAATCCAAGAAGTTGCGCTGCTGATTCAGTGACGAACGACGCTTGAGAACCTTGATCAAGCAAGGCTCTCAACTGGTGAGTATAACCTTTGTTGGCTTGCACTTTAACTATGGCCGTCGCCAAGAGTATTTGTGATGGATACTGTTCTTTGGTGAAATGTGATGTGACGTTGTTACTCGATTGATTGTTGTTCAATGAAGTCTTCACATCAGACACCGATGAGATTACTTGTTGTTCCAAATTACGCCCAGCCGTTGGCTCTGAAGCAGGCTTTGGATGAAGTAACGAGTGATGCTTATTTCGGCAAATTCGACATTTTGCCGTGATACGACAAACATTCGCTGAATGGTTTTTACACAAGCAGTTAAAACAGAGACCTTTTTGTTGGAAAAAATTACGTCGCGTGTCCGCACCTTCTGCAGCAAACTTCTTGCACGTTCCGATTTTGTGATCGTGTTTGTGGCAGAATGTACAGACTGGGTCGTTGGAGCTTCCAGACACCACATGCATCACTTTAGGTTATTAACCGTCTTAGCACCGTCTAAAAACTCCAACGATCGGAATCTCGACTCCAAGAAGGTCTTCATAGACATAGACATCATTTATTGATAATATTCATTACACGTTATGACATGAATCATAATTCAATGTTATGTACCTAGTATAAATTGGTACATAGGGATGTTTATATTACTCATGTCTATACTATAATAAGCAATTGCTAAGAATTTTAAAATAACTTACACGCAGTAAATTAAATAAGTCAGTATATGTTACAGAAAAAAAAAAATTCAATAATCAAACTGTAAATAATAATGTCAATGGTAATTGTAAATTATAATGTCAAATTATGTGACTAGTTCACTAGTTACATACCTAATGCTAAAAACTCATCATAGCTGTACAGGGACTTCTCAATAAGCCATGTTCTTAATTTACATTTAAAGATGGACACACTCGGAGCATCAGTGATAGCTCCAGGTAGCTTGTTGTACACTACCGGACCCATACCGTGGATTGTTTTTCTAGTTTTTTCCAGTTTGTGCGCGATTGTAGCTAATTTGTTGGAGTTGCGCGTTTTGTACCTATGCCTTTCTCCAAGTCGTTTGTATAGGTGAATATTCTCTCGCACATACGTGGCCACTTGGAGAATGAGTAGGCTAGGCAGTGTGAGAATCTTAAGTTGTTTAAAGTGCGGTCTGGCTGACTCGTCAGTCAGTACCCGCGCCAGCAACCGCACGGCGCGCTTCTGCAGGACAAACACGCGGTGCCACTGCGCCGCGCAACCCTACAGCTCCACGCCGTACTGCAGCAGCGAGTGCACCGACGCGAAGTAGCACGTCCGCAGCGACTCTGCAGGGAGTGTTGATGAGAGCCGACTTAAGGCGAAACATGCGCTCACCAGTCTGCTGCATAACTTATCTATGTGCGCGTCCCAGGTTAACGCCTGATCCACCTGAAAGCCCAGAAATGCTGCAGTGTGGGCTTGCTCAATTTGAGATCCGTCCACGACGACTGCTAAGTTAGGTCTTCTACGCCCAGATAGATCAAACTGAACGAATTGTGTCTTTGTTGTATTCAGTAGCAGACCATTATGGCGGAACCAAAGGCACATGCGGTAGGCGGTTGCATTAAGCTTCGTCTCCAGTAATGCCAGTGTCGGAGCAGTTACTACTGCAGCTACGTCATCGGCAAATAAGAAAATCTCCCCCTCCCTAAGCACACTTGGAAGATCGTTTAGCAGTAAAGAAAAGCAATATTTGATAATGAAGAGCCCTGTGGTACGCCCATGTCTGCCGAGAGTCCGTCTGACTTTGCAGCGCCTGCTGCACCCACTACGAACTGCATTCTTTCTTGCATGAAACTCGTAAGTAGCGACAATGCTGGCCCAGTGATGCCATAGTGCTGAAGCTTCATATGTAGTACGTTATGATCTGCGACATCGAATGCCTTCGAGAGGTCGCAGAAGAGAACGGCAACAGCCTGTTGTCGCTCACGAGCATCAAGCACTCGGCGCACTACCTCCCGTGCCAGCTGGGTGGTGGAAGCCCTCGCGGTACGCGTACTGCCGGTCAGTGAAAGCGGAGGTGCTATCGAGGAAGCTAGTTAAACGGGAACTGATACCGTTCTCCAGTACTTTTGCTATCGCCGGTATGATTGAGATAGGGCGGTAGTTGCTGGTGTCGTCTTTACTTCCTTTGCCCTTATACAGTGTGTTCAGGATTCTCAGCACCTAATGACCTCGTAGGGGCCCATCAGCTACGAGGTAGCGTGACGATCAGGTGCCAAGAAGTGTTGAACGTCGGCGATTCACCGAGCTGAAGTTATGTGGGGTAGATCTAACCTGGTCTGTGCTTCGGTCCCGTCAACTGTCTCTCTGCAAGGCCCGGGTGCACCCTAGGCTCTTCTTGGTAGACAGGTTCTTCAGCCAACCAGGTATGACTGGCGGGCCAGCTTCAATGAGCAGAGTGTTCCAACACAGGTTATGTTCTACGTGGTATATACAAATCGGGCACGAAAATCCGAACTTCTTTCTCTCGTAAGTGTCGTTCCGCACCTATGTAGTTAGTGCCGCTATCAGAGCGGATCAAAGTTGGAAGTCCCCTTCGAGAAACAAACCTATCCAAACAAGCAATGAAAGCCTCTGTCGAGAGATCAGCAACGAGCTCGAGATGTACCGCCTTGGTGGATAAACAAACAAACACACATAGGTACGCCTTGTATTGCTTAGCGGTACGCAATCGTGAACTCTTCACCATAAACGGTCCTGCAAAATCCGTACCAACACCTGAAAACGGTCTGACCTCATTCACACGATCAGGGGGCAAGTCCCCCATGAGAGGTTGCATCGTGGCAGCCTTAAGTCGATGACAAGGCATGCACCGAAACACGATGTTCCGTATGGCACGGCGGGCAGATAAGATCCAAAACTCCCGCTGGAGCGTGGCCAACAACGCGTTACAGCCGGCATGCGCGTTTTTAATATGACGATCAGTCACCAGCAATTCAACTAACTGTCCCCCCTTGGGGAGCAGAAGTGGGTGACGAGCCGAATACGACAGATTCGCATTGCGCAATCTTCCTCCTACCCGAAGTAACCCGGTCGAATCAACAAAGGGGTTGAGACGCGTGACGGCTCCCTTCAATTTCGAACGTCCACTTCGTATAATCTCCAATTCTGCCCCAAACTTCGAGGACTGTACCAACCGGACCAAATTCAACAGCGACTCGTTTCGCTCTGCCGGAGTCAGAATAGGGTTCAACGTTCGCTGATCGCGAGGAGTACGACAATTTCGAGCGAATCTCCTAATCCAAGTGGACACGTTTATCAACTTGTCAAGTGAGCTATATTGGTCCAGCAGAAACCCGGCGTCAGGGTCCTCAGCCTTCTGGGTAACATGCACGGCCGCTCTGGGGCCATGATCCGAAGATACTACTACATGGCTGTGGGGCCAATCCGATTCTCTCTTGGCAAGCCAGGGTGGTCCCCACCACAAATGGTGTCTAACGAGTTCAGGAGCCCGACATCCCCTGGATGCACAATCAGACGGGTTCAGTTCTCCTGGTACATGTCTCCAGGTCAGTTGGACCTCAGACGACACAATCTGGGAGACACGGTTCGCAAAAAAAACCTCCAAGTTATGGACCGAAGCCTTCAGCCAGCACAAAACAATCTGGCTGTCCGTCCAAGCGTACACCGTATCCTCCAAAACCACTGACCCACGCAACACTGTTAGAGTGTGATTCAAAAGTTTGGTCAAAAGAGCAGCCCCGGACAGTTCCAGTTTTGGAATCGTCATCCTTGTCCGAATAGGCGCTACCTTGCTTTTTGCCAAAACCAAACGCACGTCGACCTCCCCGGTGGAGGTGACGGTTCGCAAATAAACCGCTGCCGCAAACCCTCATTCAGAGGCATCACAAAACCCGTGAAGGGTTGCCCTGTAATCCCCAGCAGGGACCAATTTCCTCGGCAGCGATACATTATTTATGTCCGATATCGAGGTGAACATTCGCGTCCAATCTGTCAACAAATCACCTGAGAGGTGGGTGTCCCAGGTCAACTGAGCCGCCCATAGCCTTTGCATAAAACATTTGAGAGCAAAGGTGACTGGAGAAATCCATCCATTCGGGTCGAACGTTCTCGCAATCGTTGACAGTACTGACCGCTTCGTCCAGGCCTTCGGTGTTTCTAAAACCACCCGATAGGTAAACTCATCATGGACGGGCCGGTACTGAATTCCAAGCACTGACAACATGTTAGGGTTGTCAGGATTCTCAAAAACGTGCGGGTCTTGTTGAAACTCATCTGGGAGACCAGCCATCAACTCAGGGGAGTTGGACATCCACTTGCGTATTTCATAGCCGCCTCGTTCCAGCAATTGAATGAGCTCGTCACGTCGGTCCAGAGCTTCCTCTACACTGGCTGCCCTTGTGCAGACGTCATCGACGTACAAATCTTGCTCCAGGATAGCGGCGGCTCTAGGATAGCTCACACGGTCACGCGACGCCAACTCCCGCAGGGTACGCATCGCCAAATACGGGCTAGACCGTAACCCATACGTGTTCGTGTTTAACTCATAGACCTTGACTGGCTCGGCCGTGGACTCAAGCCAAAGTATCAACTGATACCTTCTGTCAGCCGGATGAATTACCGTTTGCCTAAACATCATCAGAATGTCTGCGACAAATACAATCTGGTGTCTCCGAAAGCTCGTGAGAATATCCGAAATATCACGACTCAACTTGGGTCCCGAATGTAGACACTGATTCAGGGACATCCCGTTCGAGGTAGGTGCTGACCCATCAAAAACAACTCGAATCTTGCCGGTAGGGGTTCGCAGGACGGCATGGTATGGAAGGAAACAATGATCCTCAGATCTCCAGTCCACACCCGATACCGACATGTGTCCTAACGACTCATACTCCCTCATGAAATCGACGTATTTTTGTTTAAATACGGCGTCCCTTGACATCCTACGCTCCATCGACATCAATCTCGTCTCAGCCATCTTCCTAGATTCTCCTAATGGCGGTCGATCGGCCCTGAAAGGCAGTCGAGTTACAAAACGACCAGAACGAAGGCGACCAGTACTATTCTAGTAAAACAACTCGCACTCTTCTTCGTCTGCGTCGACTCGACGAACGGTGGGAGGTTCCTCTATCTCCCAGAAACGTTGGATAGCGTCTGACAACGCTGAGCCAATAAGTTTGCCATCTGACTCGGCAGGCCTAACCATTGGCAATGCCGGACCCAAGATCACGTGACCAAACTTAGTATCCACAGCAATCAACCCGTCCGGCTGAAGAACTCGCCGAACCGACAACAGAAACCTACCCAGAACGTCTGCTCCCAGTAGCAGGTCGACCTGGGCTGGAGTGTCAAAATCGGGATCCGCCAACTTGAGTCCTGATGTCAGGAATCGAAAGGCCGGATTCAACTTCACCAAGGGGTGTCTGCCCATGACATGCGTCATTACTAAAGCTTGCACGGATGTTTTTGTCAAAATGTCATAACGTGGAGAGAACGTGATCACCGATTGACCAACTACATTCGTAACCGTAACATTCCCCACGCCCCGTATTGATTTATTATACCTATTTACCTTGAGGCCCAACCATTTTGCTAATTCATTCGATACAATGCAGCCCTGAGCTCCAGAATCTAATAGGGCGCGAACGTATGTTGGGTTGCCCGCCAAATCCCAAACAAGCCGAGAGGCGATCGGTAACACCACCGTCTCCGGTTGGGGGGCAACAAATGGTTGGGCCGCAAATTCCTAGCGAGGGCCCCCGGGGCCCCACTCTGCCTGTAACCGATCAGGTATGCAGCTATACGCCAGAGGGTCTCATTGTACAAATGGCCCACGCGCCGGTTCCATTGCCACCCTACGATTCCTAGTAAAGGGGGGTGGGCGTGAATTCAACCGTGGCCGCTCTATGAGCGGGGGGGACATCACATGTGACTGACGAGGACGAGGCGACGAGCGGGGCGACAACTGAGGCGGCGTCCGAACCGCACCCGCATAGCTCGAAGGTGTCCCATGCCACCCGCCCGTTACGGCCTGCTCAACACACCCAATGTCCCGCTGAGTCGGATGCTGAGTCACAACCGAAAACTCAGGGCCCCCCATGTAATGATCCTGATGTAATGATATATGCCACCTTTAATGTTGTGCCTATCCATAAATCGGGTGATATTAGCAATTGTGGTAACTATCGCCCCATCAGCATATTATCATGCTTCGCTAAGGTGCTTGAGTCGTTCGTCTTCGATGTGCTCTATAGCCATGTCAAGCCACGTATTGTACCTGAGCAGCACGGCTTTGTCAAGGGAAAATCAACTGTCTCCAATCTGCTCGAGTACACAAACTACCTGTGTACGGCGTTCAACGACCGCTGCCAAGTGGACACAATCTACACAGATTTTCGTAAAGCTTTTGATAAAGTAAACCATCGTATTCTTTGTTGCAAACTATCACTATATGGGGTGCACGGAAACATTCTGCGCTGGGTGGAATCATATATCAAAAACCGTAGCCAAATAATAGCGCTGAAAGTGCACTTATCGTCTCCAGCTGGAATCCCCTCTGGTATTCCGCAAGGATCTCTACTAGGGCCTTTATTCTTCATAATTTTTATCAATGACCTGGTGATAAAATTCAATAGTCCTTGCTTGTTATACGCTGACGACCTCAAAGTCTTTACACGTGTCCGTACACAACGCGACTGCACAACCCTTCAGGAAGACTTGAACACACTGTCCCACTGGTGCGCAGACAACCGCATGTTTTTGGCTGCTGACAAGTGCTTCGTAATAACGATGACCCGTAACCACAATCTTGTCCTGTCCGATTATACCATAGGGGATGTAACGCTGCAAAGAAAACACGAAGCCCGTGACTTAGGCGTTATTTTCGACGACAAACTAAGTCTTAATCAACACTGCTCAGCCCTAGTAAAAAAATGTAACCAACTTCTTGGATTCATTTCAAGAGTAACTAAGTCCTTTAAGAAATCAGAGAGTCTCATTCTGTTGTATAATGCCCTTGTCCGCTCCAGATTGGAATATGCGTCTGTCATTTGGTCACCATTTTACAAAACCCACATCGATCATGTTGAGTCAGTCCAGAAGCGCTTCCTACGCATGCTCTGCGCGCGTCTCGGTCTTTGTCGCGCGGTCAATTCTTACGATAAAAGATGCGAACGTTTCTCACTGGAATCCTTAGAGTCGCGTCGTAGACTCCAGGATCTGATCCATCTTCATAAAATAATAAATGGAGCAATAGTAACTTCTACTCTCTCAGAAATCAACTTTCAAGTACCAAGCAGGTCAGTCAGAATACCGCGTCCTTTCTTCATCCCAACATGCAGGTCGAACATCAGCGCCAATAACCCCATGCTTCGAATGTGTCGTCGCTACAATGAAGTTGTGGCCACCGAAGATGATGTTCCTGACATCTACCACGTCTCGTTGCCTTGCTTTAAATATAAAATGCGCAAAATCCTTAAGCAGGTATGATAAATCATCGATTGTACCAGATATCGATCATCATTTATTTATGCTTTTAAATTGTTTTTTATTTAGTTTTTTTAGTTCGATTTCATCTCTTAAGTGTAGGAAAATAAATTAAGTTTTTCCAATAGTTAAGTAGGTAATCTTTCCATTGTATGTAGTTTTTGTTTAGTAAGTTCTAGATTTACCTTACACCATGCTGTGCACACATACTTTTGGCGCTAGAGACAGCCCCTTTTGTACTTGTTTTGTTGCTGTAATTTGATGTATTATCTCTAGTGCTGTTTTGTGTACCTAATATAATAAATAAATAAATAAATAAATAAATAATACATTTATTGAACATAACGCAGAGTGGCATGCATATGTTGCATGCTATACTGTGGACAAGATTGATGGAAATGTCATAGATGTCTTTTGTAGGCTTATTTGCCACTCGCTTTATAATAATAGTGTAAACTTCCGCTGGTGTGAACGGGCGGAGTCGCAGCGATGAGTCACTCGGCACGCGCGCAGCTACTAGCGCGGCGTGCGCGGCGCACAGGTTGGCTGGCGGAGCTCCGCACAGGCGAGCTGCATTCACAAACTGTGAGTTGAGATGGTCGACAACTTCTTTTTTAGATGGAAAGACTATCCCAGTCGGGTGTTTGATGAGTTCCGTATAGTCAACACTCGATTTCTTACTTTTACAAGTTTCGGTGCCCACTCTCTTCCACATTGTTTTGATAGGATTGTCACTATTATTGATTAAAGAGGAAAAATGCTGAAGTCTGTGCGAGTAAAGTTTGCTATTGAGGTTCTCAGTCATCTGTTTAACTTTGTCACTAATAATTGTATCGTTTGGATAAAAAGTTTGTAACTCAATTAGATCGAACACCAAGGACTTGAGACAGAGTGTTTCCTCAGTGAGCCATGAGTTTTCTTTGTTGACATTTGGCTTGCGTTTTAAAGGAAAGCATATTTGTGCTTTACACACAATAACATTTATTATAGCTTGGGCAATCTCCTCCTCTGTAGTTGTTTTGCTATAAAACAGATCCTCCCAATCCACACTATCTATAGCTAGCGCAAATTGTGTTCTCGATTGTCGTGTGTAGTCTCGAACGAGGCGGGTGGCGGGCGGCAGCGGGGGGCGCTCCCCGCATACCAGCTCCGCGCGGACGCCGAGGTGGTCACTCAGGTTGGTGGTGAGCGGTCTCGCGGCCGGCCTGAACCGGTCCCCAGTGTTGGTGTACGCGTGATCGAGTGATGTCGCCGATGTTGATGTTATTCGCGTAGGGAAGTCTACCAAGTTCCTGAAACTATGTGATGCGAGTGTGTCATTGAGCTCTTTATTTTCAGAACTACTAACTTATGTGTCAATATTCGCGTCACCTACAAGTATGCACTCGAGGCCAGTATCGTTAATCTTACCGAGAAGTTTGTCCAGTACAGTTATGAAGTCAGATGCTTTGATTGCGTTCGTCCGATAAAAACATACTATAAGTAAATCATAGTCTATTAATTTAATTGCCGATATTTCACAATACAGCTCAACGGATAGATTACATAGGTCGGGGTATTCAATTGCTTTGGTCTTGTTATTTATGAATAAACATGTTCGAAATTAGCTCGACAGGAGCTTGAGACCAAATTAAAATTAGTGATATTAATACATTTTAGTTGATCGCTCTTTAACCAGTGTTCGGTTACGGCAAAAACATCACATTTCAGCTCATCTTGTATTAGCAATTCTATATTTCTTGTTTTATTGTTTAGGGACTGCACAATTTGTAGGGCTATGGTAATAGTATTTAGTCTATTTACTGTGCTGTAACTTCTGGGCGTAAGAAGCATGCGTGGATTTTCTTCGCCCGCTCCACTGTTTGTAAGTATGGGTCATCCACACCTGTACCAAATATTACATTGGTTCTTGTGTTCCATCGTCGCCGTCCACGTTTTGGTACAACTTGCCAGTTACTGTCGTCATTTGTTTTAACTTCAAGATCTCCTGGAATCAAATTTTCGTGAGGTGGAATCTGAACAATATCGATCGTCACCTCCTTGATTTCATTTTGCGCCGGCAGCGCAGTCGCAAGCGTCGTTGGCGTAGTCTCATTATGTCCAGCGGGCGCTGCTGATTGGTTCGGAGCCAGCTTGTTGCGAGTCTCGGCACGAGCTGTGATTGGGCCTGTCGCTCCAACTCGGCCAGATGTTGAAACTCGTCTTGTAATCTCTTTCGTAATTGGCTTCTATTGTGCCGCGGTTTTTTGCGGCAGCCGAAGAGTGATGGCGGCCGTTGTATTCTGCTTTGGATCACTTTGTTTGGCTTCTTTCTCTTCTCCTAGGCGCACGATAGTAGCTTCTAACTCACTTAACTTTCGCTCAATTGGTTCTAGGCACTTTTTGATCACTGATTCCACTGCTTCTAGGGTTAGATACGGCATTTTGTCTGCTTTAGAATTAAATAAGCGGGAGCGCCCGAACAATCAACCATCACCTCACGAGGGCCAGTGACCCAGTGTCGTACATAGACATACATAGTGACATAGAGTCGTACGTCGGTTGTTCATCGGAAAAACTAATATGTTCCTCCCAATGTTTTCGTGATTCAGAGTCCAGTTTCGACCGAATTATGTAAATAACTATGGTGTCCCATGAACTGACGTTTACCCCTAAATTCTTTAATCCATTCATCGTGGTGGCATCTAGCAATTCTTTGATGCCTTTGTTTGACTCCACTGACAAGATTGGCATGTTCATGAACCGTTTTAACAAACAGTTTGAAATATATTTTTTGTTATCATACCGATGACTAAGGGTGGCCCAAGCTTGTCCGTAGTTTAGAGCCAATGTGGAAACATGTCTCAATAATTGCTCCGTGGTCCTTCGAGCCGGATATGAACCAGCGACCTATGGATGAGTCTATGCACTTTAAGTCCGAACTGGACATTCTGAGACGCGGACGCGTCCAACTAAAGGGAGCTGTGGCTCGGCTCAACCCGTTTATTGACCCTCACGGATTGCTGAGGGTAGGAGGTCAGCTGCGGAATGCCAACCTGCCTTATGCGGCTCGCCACCCGTTGTTACTCCCTAGGAAAGGGAAGTTGGTCGAACTGTTGGTACAGGATCGACACATTCGGAATGAGCATGTCGGATGCCACGCCTTGATGGCGTTTCTCCAGCGCGAGTTCTGGATTCTATCGGGAAGACGCTTAGTGCGTTGCGTCGTATTTCAGTGCCTGCCTTGTTATCGGGCCAAGGCGGCTACGATGCAGCCCCAGATGGGCGATTTGCCCTCGGATAGGGTTAACGAAATCCGGCCCTTTGCGGGTGTCGGAACGGATTTCGCGGGACCATTCATGGTCAAGTCTTCACAACTATGGAACGCCAGATTAGTGAAGGCATACCTGTGCGTCTTCGTGTGCTTGGCCACGAAGGCAGTCCACTTGGAGGTGGTCAGTGACCTCACTATGGAGGCATTTATCGCATGTCTGGATCGGTTCGTCCCACGAAGGGGCCTCCCGTCATTAATCCGTTCGGACAACGGCACAAATTTTGTCGGAGCCAGGCGATATCTGCAGGAGGTCACTCAATTCCTGAACGGTAACCAGGACGCCATCGGTACGGCTTGCTCCCGACGAGGGATTGAATGGGTTTTCAGTCCGCCGGGATGTCTTCATTGGGGAGGAATTTTTGAGGCTGCGGTTAAATCGGCTAAGTCGCACCTGACGAGGATCATCGGTGAGACCTCTCTACGCTTTGAAGAGCTTGCGATGCTGTTCTGTAAAATTGAAATGACACTGAACTCGCGTCCGTTGTACCCGCTCAGTTCGGATCCAAATGATTTGGAAGTGTTGACGCCGGGTCACTTCCTGATAGGTCAGCCCCTTAACGCCCTGCCAGAATACACATTCGGTGATGTTAAGTTAAGTCGGTTAACTAGGTGGCAGATGTTGCAGCAGATGGCACAAGATTTTTGGAAACGGTGGTCCCTTGAGTACTTGCACATCTTGCAGCAGCGCCTTAAGTGGACTGACCGGACGAGCCTCCCTCAAGTCGGTGATTTGGTGCTGATTAAGGATGCGAACCTGCCATCATTGAGATGGAGACGAGGACGGATCATCAATTTTTACACAGGTCGGGATGGCACGCCTCGATCAGCAGAAGTCAAGGTGGGGGACTCGGTCCTCAAGAGAGCGGTCGCAACACTTTCTCGCCTTCCTATTGATTAGGGACAGGTTCAGACCTGTCCGAGCGGTTGACTGTTTAATATTTTTGCTTCGGAACGCACCGGTTTTTTGTTGGGCGGATCGATCGCGAGTGATGGGTACATCACTAGCTAGCTGTCACTTGTATAGAAAAAAAAGACTAGCTAGCTGTCACTTTTGCACATGGGAAAAATGTCGGCGTCAGGCATTCGGGCCTTGGCTGTATGTTAATTGTAATAATCACGGAACAATCGTCGGGAAATAAGTAGATTTCACGTCATCGGAGTGCGTGCTTCATGCTGTGAAAGGTTGAAGTGGTTCGGTCACGATAGCGACCCATGTAGTCGGCAGCATCACGACAGCAGCGGGCTGCGACGAGAGTAAGATTCGACTCCCATCACCCCCAACCCTCGTGTTCCTCACCCCGTACTCCCGCCTCGAATTGAGCTTTCGAATGCCGGTCCACGGCGTCAAGGTCAGTACTGCTTGTGACATTCCAATGAAAAACAACCCTTCACAGATCCCACCGGTCGAGGCGTGGATTTAACAATGTTAAAAAAACTTTCAAGTTGGCAGAACTGCAAAAACTTTACACATCCATAGATAAATACAAAATTCAAAAAATAGAATGAAAACGGTTTGGAAAATCATAAACCATGAGACTGGTAAAGTTATACCAAGGGGCAATGATTTCTGCTTAACATGCTGGGACCCAGAGAATCTATAAATGAACTTTTATGACAGACGTCACCAGTACTGTAGATTCTATTGTGGGCATTTATGGGCAAAAAACATAAAATTTGTCTTAATTGTTGTGTCATTATTTTTGTTAATCATGATACGCTACTAGTGAAATTATCGACAGATCTCAAAAAACACTTGTAGCATGTGTTTTTGAGATCTGTCGAAGGCACTTGATAGTGTTGATCATGTTACGCTACTAATGAAATTAAATCATTACGAAGTTAGAAATAAAGCGTTGGATCTACCTTAGCAATAGAATTCAACAGGCAAAAGTCAACGGCGTGAAATTGGATGGTTTGGGAGTAAAAGTTGGCGTTCCACAAGGTTCCACATCAGGCCCTCTCTTATTCCTGGTATTAATTCATTTTTATTTTATTTATTTGGTTAACTAACAATTTGTGTACTAAAAATTACAGTCGGAAATATAACTAGATAAAAAGAACACAAACTACTTACAAGTAAACACCACATTCTTAAAAAAACTTAAATTAGAGTCTTGGTAAAAATAAAGTAATATTTGCTTAGGTTTGGACGGTTATACATATGTTTAGCTCCGAGAGGCTATCATAATTCATATAAAAAAAAAACAGAATAGAAGAAGACAATAAAATTAAATAATATTAGTTGTAATAGCTAGGACGACCCTTAAGAAGCACGTATTTGATTTTGGGAATTGAATCATGGAAGACATCAATCAAGTCACCAAAAGTGGTTCATGGATCTACACAGGCGGGGAATTGCTGAATTAGCACCGAGTACAGTTCTGCGGAGAGGGAGGCAAAGTGACGTAGTGGGTACACGGTGGCGTCTGCGAGGTACCCTAAATTAGAATTTTGATAAAAGAGGATGGCAGTCAGTTTTGCTGTTAAGTATTTTTTGTAGGAAAGCTAAGTCTATGAAATCGTGGCGTTTGGTGATAGTATTCATGCCAAAATGTCTTAGTCTATCTTCATATGATACAATTTTTTTAGCTACTCCTTTTGCGTAGGCTAGATGCTACATGAATCTTTTTTGCACCCTCTCAAGTTTTAGCATGTGTGTTGCATAATGGGGACGCCAGACCACACTAGCATACTCTAATTTGCTGCGTACAAGTGTGTTGTATAAAAGTATTTAAGTCTTGGCATATTGCGAAATCTTTACTGTTCCTGATTACAAATCCCAACATTTTTTAGGCTCTTTTAACGATACTGTCGATGTGGGGGATAAAAGTAAAAATTTTATCAAAAATTACTCTAAGATCCCTGACAGTTCCCAGGGTCGCAAGTTCGGAGGTGTTGATGAAATAACGCGTAGTGGTGACCAATAATTTTCTTGTGAAGGTAACATGATAGAATTTTGATGCGTTTAATTTCCTTCCATTTTTGCAACACCAGTCCGAGAGGCGGTCGAGATTCTCTTGCAGAGGCTCTGAATCGTTTTGTGTGTATATGACCCTAAAAATCTTTAGGTCATCCACGTACATGAATGGAGTTGTGTTCAAAAAGTAATTCGGGAGGTCGTTGATAAAAATATTAAACAATATTGGTCCAAGATGTTATCCCTGTGGGACTCCGGATTTTATATCGCAATAGCCTGATGAGTGACCATTTATAACTACACAGAATTAACGACTTCTATTTCCATAAATGAAAAACGGTCATTATGTAGTTCTTTTTCATTTTCTAGGTGATCTGTGTCTTGTTTGTTAAGTATTGTATACAGATACAAAAAGTATGCAAACAGCTCGCAGACGTCATTACCTCTCGTTGCGGTTGCGGAGCCGTTGGTCATTGTGGCAGGGTATGAACTTTGCCCGCAACGTTTGTTTTTTACATGTGACCAGAATAATTTAGGATTCGAGGCAATACTATCTTCCAAGGATTTAAGGTAAAGAAAATAGCATCTAGTAGCTAGTTTGTCACAACGCTTTTTAAGGATATCTAACAATATTTTGTCTACTGGGTTTTAAATTTTTGGAATCGTTTCCTAAAGTTAGTTTTCTCACGCAGTAGATTGATGAGATCTTTCGTAAACCACGGGTATTTAGGCTTTCTTTGCTGTTTCAGGGGTATAAATTTATGGATGCAGTGTGAAAGTTGTTCGTAAAAAAGGTCCACCATGATAACGACGTTGTCAGACTGGCCCAAACCATCAACCCAATTTAGGCCAACAAGATGATCATTGATAGCTTTGTACTCAGTCGGTCTTTGTAGCTAGAAGTTGTACCTGGGAGTTGTATTATTATGTGGGAGGCTATCTTAAATAGTTAAAGAGACGCTGGCCTCGAGAGGAGGGTGTAGTGGGTCGACTTTAGATAGTATGTCTGTCGCGGAGGATACTTCACAAACTGGTATAACCGTCATAATTAAGTCTAAGATTCGAATGCTAGTATTTTTATTTATTATTTTATTTATTATATAAGGTACACAAAACAGCACTAGAGATAATACATCAAATTACAGCAACAAAACAAGTACAAAAGGGGCTGTCTCCAGCGCCAAAAGTATGTGCACACAGCATGGTGTGAGGTAAATCTAGAACTAACTAAACAAAAACTACATAGGTACAATGGAAAGATTACCTACTTAACTATTGGAAAAACTTAATTTATTTTTCTACACTTAAGAGATGAAATAGAACTAAAAAAAACTAAATAAAAAACAATTTAAAAACATAAATAAATGATGATCGATATCTGGTACAATCAATGAATTATCATACCTGCTTAAGGATTTTGCGCATTTTATATTTAAAGTAAGACAACGAGACGTGGTAGATGTCAGGAACATCATCTTCGGTGGCCACAACTTCATTGTAGCGACCACACATTCGAAGCATGGGGTTATTAGCGCTGATGTTCGACCTGCATGTTGGGATGAAGAAAGGACGCGGTATTCTGACTGACCTGCTTGGTACTTGAAAGTTGATTTCTGAGAGAGTAGAAGTTACTATTGCTCCATTTATTATTTTATGAAGATGGATCAGATCCTGGAGTCTACGACGCGACTCTAAGGATTCCAGTGAGAAACGTTCGCATGTGTTATCGTAAGACTTGACCGCGCGACGAAGACCGAGACGCGGGCAGAGCATGCGTAGGAAGCGCTTCTGGACTGACTCAACATGATCGATGTGGGTTTTGTAAAATGGTGACCAAATGACAGACGCATATTCCAATCTGGAGCGGACAAGGGCAATATACAACAGAATGAGACTCTCTGATTTCTTGAAGGACTTAGTTACTCTTGAAATGAATCCAAGAAGTTGGTTACATTTTTTTACTAGGGCTGAGCAGTGTTGATTAAGACTTAGTTTGTCGTCGAAAATAACGCCTAAGTCACGGGCTTCGTGTTTTCTTTGCAGCGTTACATCCCCTATGGTATAATCGGACAGGACAGGATTGTGGTTACGGGTCATCGTAATTACGAAGCACTTGTCAGCAGCCAAAAACATGCGGTTGTCTGCGCACTAGTGGGACTGTGTGTTCAAGTCTTCCTGAAGGGTTGTGCAGTCACGTTGTGTACGGACACGTGTAAAGACTTTGAGGTCGTCAGTGTATAACAAGCAAGGACTATTGAATTTTATCACCAGGTCTTTGATAAAATTATGAAGAATAAAGGCCCTAGTAGAGAGCCTTGCGGAATACCAGAGGGGTATCCAGCTGGAGACGATAAGTGCCCTTTCAGCGCTATTATTTGGCTACGGTTTTTGATATATGATTCTACCCAGCGCAGAAAGTTTCCGTGCACCCCATATAGTGATAGTTTGTAACAAAGAATACGATGGTTTACTTTATCAAAAGCTTAACGAAAATCTGTGTAGATTGTGTCCATTTGGTAGCGGTCGTTGAACGCCGTTCACAGGTAGTTTGTGTACTCGAGCAGATTGGAGACAGTTGATTTTCCCTTGACAAAGCCGTGCTGCTCAGGTACAATACGTGGCTTGACATGGCTATAGAGCACATCGAAGACGAACGACTCAAGCACCTTAGCGAAGCATGATAATATGCTGATGGGGCGATAGTTACCACAATTGCTAATATCACCCGATTTATGGATAGGCACAACATACGCCAATTTCCAATTATTTGGAAAAGTGCTCGTGCTGAACGACTTGTTGAAGATGATCGTAAGAGGTATAGATAGAGCACCGGCACATGATTGAATGAAGTAGGGGGGAATCCCGTCAGGACCAGCTCCCTTATTGACATTTACAGTCAGCAACTTTCTACGAACTGCATCTTGAGGTATAGTCATATTGGCTAGGGTATTGTTACATTCACCGACGTTAGTTAAGTCTTCACAGTCACCATCGTGATCGATGTCGTCCTTCTCAAAAACTGACGCAAAATATTTGGAGAACAAATAACACACCTCTAGCCCACCGCGTGCGGATTTGTTGCCGAAGTACAGTTTACAGTTAGTTTCAGGGAGAGAGTTGTTTGCTTTTTTAGACTTGACGAAGGTAAAAAATAATTTTGTCGTGTCACACAAGGAGTTTTCGACACTGCTCAGAAACGATTTGTAGCAGTCCTTAATAAGTTTTTTGGATCTGGTTCGTAGCATTTGGAACTCATCATAATCCCGGGGATTCTGATATTTTTTGTACCGTCTGTGAACTTTATTTTTCTCATCGATACAAGCTTTTAGAGATTCTGAAAACCAGAGGGGGTGCCTATTGTCACCAACTCTTTTAAGGGGGTATTTTGTTTGATTATGTCATTCAAAGTGGTATAGAATGTCGCTAGGTCTACGTTTACAGCAGAGTTACTTAATACCATGGACCAGTCAATGCAATCAAGAGCTTGGTTACACTTAGCTAAGTCGCATTTGCGGTAGTTAAGTGTTTTTTTGGGCATTGAGACTAAGGGCTTGGGTACATCCAACAGTTCAGCCACGACTGCCGGGTAGTGCCTGTCAACTCACGATACGGCGTCACATTTAGTCAGGGTCAAGTTAGGGTAATCTGTTAAGAATAGGTCCAGTATCCTATTGTTGGCGTTGCATATGTTGTTACATTGGCTTAAGTTACCAAGTGCAATTATATTGAACAGCAGCTCGGATTTGGAGTCAAGTGGGGCTGTGTTGATCAAGCTGTACGAGGAGGCTGGGTCAGGTGACCATTGCAAGTTGGGAAGGTTGAAATCGCCCAGAATTATGGTTTTAGTTCTATAGTCGCTAGTGTCTACAAGCAGGTTATTGGAACATTTATCGATCCAAGTCCTAAACTCATCAATTTTGAGATAGTCTGGCAGGTAAACGAGGCAAATTGCGAGGGAAAGTCCGGCCTTGCCTCATCGTTATCCAGAGATCTTCAAGAGAGTTCTCCATATCCTGATGCCTCATGACATGAAAGTGCTTTTTTATTGCAAGTAATACGCCACCACCGGACTGTTTCGAAGAGGTAGTGGATTCGCGGTCCCTACGGAAAACAACGTACCTATCATCTATCACTTCGCTCGTGTATATGCCGCTATTAAAGTTGGTTTCGGTCAAGCAGACACAACAACGTAACAACTATGTGTGCTTACGAGTAAAGCTTGCTGGCTTGTTTGCTAAGCTGTGTTGTTTCCTTTTTGATCCATTACGACATTATGGCGCACTTAAAGATTTTTACGAAAACTGAAATGGCGATCAACAGAATTGGGGTAGACAAAAAAGTGCTTAAAACCAATAAAACTTTCAGCCAATCTACTGGACTGTGATTCAGACTAATATTTATTTTATTTTGTGAGTTAGTATTTTAAAGCTTATTTTAAGTCTCAATTAACACTCTATGACTGATTTATCTGTCAATTAAGATATCTTATTGTTATTTTTCTCTCACATAGGAACTATTGGAACTTCTTGAAACAGCCCTTAGACTGTTATTTAAATTAATAGTCTTACTATTGTAAGCTATGCTATGTAACTTGTATGTACATGTACTACCTCCTATTCATTTGTTAATACTTCGCAAGCAATTGATTATTATGTATATAGTATTTTCCCGCCAGTTTAAATAAAAACCCGAGTATTATCCCAATTTTTTATATTTTATATCTAGAAATAGTGACGGAAATTCAAAGCTATGCTGTTACTATCTCGCTAAGTAAATAACTGCGTCAATGCCGTCAATATCACCATAGAATATAACATTCAAGTGGGACTTTATTTCAGTAGCAGTTATTGCCCTCTTTAATGACGAAGATTACGCAATACTTTTTGGTAGAGGGCACTGGGTTTGTTACATGTCAAATGTTGGATATTGACAATTAATTAATCATATGAAAATAAACATTTATATACACTACAGGCATATACATTGCTTCTCGCCCCACACTTAGAATACCCTGTGTTGTGGGAATCAGACACAGCGACAACACACATTTAACATCCAAGACCCCACCAGTTCCTTTTTTTTGTCCCCTCTTTGCTTTTTTCTTTCTGGACTACTTTGTAACACTTTATTGCATAAAACAGTGAAAACAAAACAAATATAAAGTAAATAACATGCACAAAGGCGAGCTTATCTCTAACAAGAGATTTCTTCCAGCAAACCTAGAATGGAGAGGAAAAAAAGAAATTAAAGGTAGAACTATGTGCAAAACAATAAAAAAGTTAATAAACATAATAAACTACTTACCAATATCTACGTAATGCTAAAAATAATGCTATGATAAATATGTAACATATACATAAATAGTAGCTACAAATAAATACTAATACTTATCACGGAAGAGAAAGATAGTGTTCTCTCAAACGACTTTTAAAAGAGTGAATTGACGGACTGTCTCTGATGGCGCTGGGGAATTTGGTCCAGAGACTGATAGCACGTAGTCTGAACCCATTCTGATAAGCGGCAGTGTTACTCGTATGTTGCGGAGTTGCAAGCAGTGAACGAGTGTGAGATCTCCGTAGCCTTTCCGAAGACAGAAAAACGAAAGATCCCGTAATAAGCCAGGATAGCGATGATTACATAAAATATTGAAGAGGCAAAAGAGGACATGGGAATCCCGTCGAAGGCGAATTGGGAGTCATTTCAACTCCCTGCAATACTCTGAAACGTGATCAAACTTGCGCAGACCAAAAACAAACCGAATCCCGTGGTTTTGAAGTCGCTCGAGTTTGTTCAGTTGCACTTCGTTTGCGCTTGCTCAGCAGACATCAGCGTAATCGATCAGGGGTAGAAGAAGAGACTGGGCAAGCGTGATTTTTGTCTGACGAAGCAGGAAGTTTTGAAGACATCTGAGGGAGTGGAAAGTGGTAAAGACACGTCTTCTTACCTCGCTTACATGGTGTGACCAGGACAGCTGGTTATCAAATAAAACTCCAAGATTTTTAGCCTTGTTGCTGTATGAGACTACGGTTCCATCATAGGTTAAAGGAAAAATAACAATATGCTGTATCACGTTAAGTGAGTACCTGGAACCAATAATCATAACCTGTAACTTAGTAGGGTTGACAAGGAGACCATGAGACGAGGCTCAAACCCTGATTTTCTCGAGATTAGCATTTAATACCTCTACAGCTGATGCCATATCACAGGGGGGGAAATGGCGGTAAATCTGGAGATCGTCGGCATAAAGATGGTATGATGAGGAGAGAACATCTGACATGGAATTAATGAAGATAGAGAAAAGAAGAGGGGAGATTATTCCACCCTGGGGGACTCCCGCAAAGAGGTCACACCACTCCGTTGAATTCGTTTCCGACTTGATACGCTGCTGGCGATCTCTCAGATATGAGTCTAACCACTTAACAGAGTCGGAGGATCCGTTCAAGGACTTCAGTCTAAGGAGAGCTGCGAATGGACAATGGATTCTAGGACTTTGGAGAGGATTGTCAGGATAGATATCGGACGAAACTCTTTAAAGGAGGAGGGCTTTTATGTTTTGGGTAAAGGGATAACTAATGCTTTTTTACACACATTAGGGAAGGAACAACTGGTGAGAGAGTGGTTTATAATATGTATGATAAGTGAAAGTAGCTCGTCGAGCACACTACTGATCATTTTATTGCAGATGTTATCATCTCCTACAGCTTTGAAGGAAATGGTGAGCACTGCTTTTTTAACTGCATCAATTCCAACAATACTGAAGTAAAATGGAGTGGAGGTGGAGGCGGACCTCGAGTGCAGGCGACGCAGAGTGACATCATTTACTATGGATTTAATGATGACAGGGGGGACTGATAAGAATTTGTTGAGACCGTTAAGATCAACATTGTCAACCAACTGATTCTGATACTTACCGACACCAAGCGATTTGAAGAATTTCCACACCTGGGAGGGATTATAACTCTCAATGCACTGAAAGATGTGGCGTCACTTGGCATCACGACACATGCGGTTACATCGGTTTTGAAGGCATTTGAAAAGCGTAAGTTGCTCGGCTATAGGCTCCTTTTTGTACTTGCCCTGTTCCGTTTAGCTAACAAGCGCTTGATGGCGTCAATGAGCCAGGGTGTTGGAAGGTGTTTTACTTTGACCTTCTTATCCAGTGCATGCTTGTCAAACAGTCTCAGAATCATTGCGTTGAAATGGTGTTTCTTGTCATCCATAGTCTCACTGGAGATAACAGGTGACCAGTCGATTGACGTGGCATCAGATTTAAGGGATGCAGTACCCTTGAAGCTACGAATATGCATAAATTATGCTCTGCTCTTGGGCGGCTTAATCTTATACGAGAGATGAATCAGATCATGAAAGTAAATAGGAGAGGCCATGGGTCGCAAACTTACCGAATTTGAGACGATTATGAGATCAAGAAAAGCAGGAGTGCAGTGTGGTTTTAAAATGAGTTGCTCTGAGAGGAAGAATATGTAAATTTAAAGAATTTACAATGGTCTGGCTTTTAACAGAGCGGGAATCATTTTTGATAATACATATATTAAAATCACCAAAAATTAGGGTATCACTGTGAAGAGGAGTCAGCTTATTGAGCAAAGACTCGAAAGAGTCGAAATAATTAATACGGAGTGAGGGACTATGGAGAACGCCCAACAGAACTTTATGATCGTGAAGAGAGATTTCAAGAAAAATATGTTCTGCAGATTCGGAGTACTCACTCGGCGAGAAAATTTCAAATCGGAATATCCTACGCCGCCATCCGCCTTCCTAATTCTATCGTCCCGATAGAGCTAGAACCCAGGCAGCGAGTTAACAGTGGATGGTAAAGTCGGCTTGAGAAAGGATTCATATACAAGAATACCATCCACATGTTTACTACTGAAGGCCTCCAGTATGAGTAACTAGAGTGGGTACTCTGGACGTTGATATGAACAGCGGCGGTAAGTTTGTCGGATAGTGGTTCCTCCACAAAGGAGTTACCACTCTCCGCACTAATATAGTCGTCGTTTGATAAACAAGAGAAGAAACTATTATCAAAATTACATAAACTATCTATACATAAAATACCTAAATATATAAAAATATACTAACAGAAACTAAAGAAAGTAACCTAAATAATAACTAAATAAATACCGACCTAGGCCCCAACTATGCAGGAGTGCTGAAAGGAATCTATTAACATATCATATTAAATTTTTATAAACAGAAAAACACATAAGTAGCGCGAGATTAAATCAAGAGAGACTAGATCATGTGAAATAACATGCACGTTATCGTTAAGTTTCGCAATACGTATCGTTAGCAGGAACCGGAACACCGCTTTGAAAATTATAAAAGTAAAATGTCAGCACTGGACGGAAGGTCGTGACAAATGACTTGACATAAAGATAAATTTGTCAAAGGACACAAACAAAAGTTATAAAAGTAAAATAAAACTACCAACCTCAAAAAGCAAGAAACTACAGTAAAATACAAAAAAAGATAAGTTATATGCAGAAGCCGACGTGTTTGCGCGCTGCCATAAACACTTCGTGTCGCGAATTCGTCAGGAACTCGGTTATTGGGATGCCTGAACCTTTGAGGGCCTTCTTCGACTCCCATACTTGATTGTATGATGCAAAGCGAACAAGGAGAGGCCTAGTTTTGGTTCCCTTTGTGCCTAAGTGGTGAACCACTCAGATATCACCAAGAAAACCACCCCAGGACTTGAGGCGGCTAACCAATACTCCAGTTAGTACAGGACAAGCAGGACCTTGCGCCGCATCACCATCTCAAGCCTGTCAAACCCCAGACTCAGAAGCTAGGATCGAAAGCAGGGATCGAAACGCGGACTTGGTCGAAAAACTTGTTTACTAAGAGAATCCATTAAAAAGTATTGCCTAAAGTGCGTAAAAAGTGCATTAATCTCAGTGAAAGTGAAAACAAAACAACAAGCATAACCTTACCTGTGAGTACTTAACACTGAAGCTCAACGCCGAGGGCTAACAAACAGGAAAAAAATCATTTTAATACGTCGGTGAAAACATAAACACAACTATATATATGATATACACAATTCAAAAATATAACAAACGGAATGAAAATCAAGATCACACTATCACCAAAACAATAACTCTAATCAGATGATTGGCTGACGTTTGACATCTGACTTCCATCGTTTTGATACTGCATCGATCAAACAAAATGTTCCGAAATCGCAAACACATCCATCTATCGTAGATTAATGGAACTACGCAAGAACGACCTACTGCAAAGATCCATACAGAAGGAATCATTCCGTTTACCGCTACTCACCGACAGAGGGCAGAACCGAACGATCGCTGTAGTTCACGATAACGCCGACAGAGAAAATAAAATCGCCGCGGACATCGAAACTTTTGTATTCTTTTTCGTTTCTTTGTTCTGTGTTTGCGGCCTACCCTTCAGAGTTGTTGAAATGTGTGATCTGCCATAATACATTTCACCATAACTGTGTTAATATAACCCAGGCATAATACATGGCTAACATCAATGATCTAAAGATTGAATTCAAATGCCCAACTTGTCGCGGCGAGACCACCCGAGATCCAGAATCAACTAAAGTTAATATCAGCGCAATCCTACCAGAAACCCCATTATCAACTACACAAGAAATTAATATTACACAAAGGAAGCCACGACAATTACTTAATAAAACCGATGAATATGAGTCGCTACTCAATATGTCTACGCAAAGCTTGCCAATTATGACAAATGATCAGGAACTTCGGGAGGAAAATGAGGATCTACGTTTGCGGCTTGTGGCTGCAAATACGGAAATAGATAATCTTACTCTGGAGAATGCTGGATTGCACAAATCATTGGAGGAAAATAAGAGGAGGATTGAGGTTCTGAAGTCCGTTGGGATCACCAGTGGCGGATCATCCCCGGGAAATATTTTTTTCTCACCCCAGTATAGACGAATACGTCCCAGTAATATGAAAATAGGATTCCCGCGTGTGTCTTCAGGTCAGTTCACAAATGGATTTATTAAACAAATGGCTACGACCAACAATCCAGTTCAAGCCTCATCCAACGTGCGAAATAAGTGCAATAGTACCGACAGAGCTGTCGATGTGGAGCTGACGAGTTTCTGCCAACCCGACGTAACGGAAGCAGCCGCGAGTGATCTCAACCACACGCGTAAACCACCCAGGTCAACGACGGACAAGACAGGCAATCAAAAAGGAAAAATACTATTACTAACCGATGAACACGGCAAAGGCATGAATAAAATACTAGTTAATCTCTTAGATGGTAAATACAATGTTGAGTTCTTTATTAAACCAAATGCTACTATGAGTCTGGTAATGGAATCCAGCACGAACCTATGTACGGATTATACGAAGAAAGATTTCGTTATAGTATTGGCAGGGTCCAATGACAAGACCCTTTGCATTTCCAATCAATGTTGTACTATCACTTGAGCCAGAGCTCCCATACAAATTTAATATTATGCAATGTCAGCAATGCAACATTTCTGAATGAGAAAAAAAATAATAGTACTTTGAAATTGCTTTGCTCTAGATTCGAACATGCAACCATTGTCAATATAAATGAAGAGGAGAGGCCATCAAAACTCTATATTTGTAGAAATGTATATAGGGAAATCCTTAGACAAAATTACAAAACAAACTATAATGAATATCACAGGTCTCAAAATGCTTCATATAAAATCACAGCTACCAAAAATGTAGAAACCCAAACAGATGATGATGTCCAAAATGTAATCAAGAACGAAGTAGATATGGGCCATTCAAATTATATTTCTCCCAACAACACTAAATCTACTAAGATCAACCAGGGTTTTCATTAGGGTGTCACAGGGAATTAAACCTACATGATGCTACTCACATTGCCAATAAAAATATTGCACATGTCAACATCTGTAGCCTAAACTAGATTAAGCTGTCTATACTTGAATATTGGCTGGGCGGGGAGATAGGAAAAAATGTAGAGATTCTATGTATAACTGAACACCACAGAGTCTGCAAGGATTCGGCAACGATACGTTTGCAAGGTTTTAAATTAGCCACTAGTTTTTGTCGAAATGGAAGAAGGAGTAAAGGTGGGTCGTGCATCTACATCAGGGATGGCACTCAGCATATCGAGCTAACTAAAATAAATGAATTGTCCATTCCCAATATCTTTGAAATCTGCGGTATTAACTTGGGCGGTAGTTACATTGTCTGTGCATACAAACCTAAAACAATTAAGGACGATATTTTTTTGAAGTATTTTAAAAATGTACTCAACCTAGTTTTAAGATATAAAGAGCGTAATGTAATAATTTGCGGCGATTTCAATATCGATACGCTTGTCAGGTCTGCGGAATCGAATGAATTCTTAAGTCTGCTCCTGTCATATCATATGAAGCTATTTATAGCAGAACCAACGCGTATCACAAATCATAGCCAGACCTGTCTAGATAATATTATTTCAAATGTGGACTTAAACACATCGGACGTTGTTGAGTTGGGTTTATCTGACCATGCCCTTCAGTATGCTTCCCTTAATATATCAGTACAGAAAAATATTTCCAAATTCTACAAATTAGTGAGAGTCCTGAATGAAACAAACCTCCATAAGCTTTCTGTGCAATTATTTCAATTGTCATGGGACGAGGTGTATAATGGCAATGACTTCAATGAATGCTTCAACTCCTTTCATGACTTACTGATAGAAGCCTTTGAGAACTGTTGCCCTCTAATTAAGGTTAGAGGGAATGGAACCAAAAATCACAAAAATTGGCTAACTCCGGGAATTAAAAAGTCGTGCGAAACTAAACGTGAACTATTTATTAAATCTAAAGTTACGAATTGCGAATCTGATTCTAAATATTACAAATATACTCAACTATATTAGGCCAGGTAATTCATCTTGCTAAAAAAAAGTGCAATGAGGAGATTATAATGAATTCTCATAACAAGGTTAAAGCTACTTGGAAATTGATAAATACGCACATCTCTGGGAAAGTCAATCTAGAGATAAGAGATTACACTGGCTTGTCGGTAACTCGAAGGCGGCCCTTGATAATCATGATGCAGCTAATATTTTTAACTCTTACTTTACAAATTCATGTACTAACATTAACACACGAGTAAACCTAAAATTGCCTGATTTCCATCAATTTTTTTTTTATCAAACCCATCAATAGCATAGAGTTATCGAAAAAAATTGAGAGTCTAAAAAATAAAAAATATGTGGATATGATGGTATATCATCGATGGTAATCAAGTACATAGCTAAAGCTATCCACGAACCCCTTCAGTTCTTGATTAATAGATCCCTAAGTGAAGGAGTTTTCCCTTATAAACTTAAAAAGGCATGTGTTAAGCCAATTTATAAGACCGATGACAGGTATGATGCCACTAAATACAGACCGATTTCTCTACTTCCCATTATATCAAAACTGTTCGAGAAAATAATGGCGGACCAATTAAAAAAAATACTGTGTTGTGAAAAGATCCTAGCAAAAGAACAATTTGGCTTTCAAAAGGATACCTCTACTATAGACGCTATTTTCGAAATGACGGACCTTATAGCCGAATCACTCGATAGAAATGACAATATTATAACAGTCCTCCTTGATCTATCGAAGGCTTTTGACCATGTTAATCACGCTGCATTAATAAATATCCTCAATAGATGTGGTGTAAGAGGGATAGCAAGTGATTGGTTCGTGTCGTATCTTAGTGACCGGTCTCAGTTCGTAGTTTTGCCTACCATTGATGATAAGGGTGTCCTCCATGAGGTTGAGTCTAACTGTGATCAAATAAAGACTGGAGTCCCCCGAAGATCAATATTGGGGCCTATTCTATTCCTTCTATACATCAACGATTTGCCCTCACAAACTAAAAACAAAGTTGTAATGTTCGCTGACGATGTCTCCGTATTTTTTAGGTTCAAAAGAGGCAATCATGCAAACTTATCAATTACAATCAATGAATCTATAAATGGCATTATAGAATGGTTTGAGAATCTCAACCTGAGCGCTAATGTCTGAAAAACCAAACTGATTCATTTCAGAAATCACAACACCCAAGTACCTCAATTTAGCATAAAAATAAAGGGCGAAAAAATTAAATCAGTTTCCCATACAAAATTCTTGGGAATTTTCATGGATGTGAACCTAAACTGGAAGAGGCATGTTGATGTTTTGGTGGGAAAGTGTGGTAGTTTCTGTTATGCACTAAGAAACTTGATCAAAATTTCATCAAAGAAGGCTGCCCTACAAGCTTATTTTGCCTTTTTTCAATCAAGAGTGCTATACGGTTTGGCAGTGTGGGGAGGGAGCGTTGACATTAAAAGATTTTTTGTACTGCAGAAGAGAGCCATCCGCATTATAAACAACATAAGCTCTAGAATGGAGTCATGTAGAGCGTCTTTCAAGGAATTAAAAATTCATACCATCACTGCCCTTTATATAATTGAATTGTGTAAACTTATAAGGCGCTATCCCCATAAGTTTCCTCAAAGGGTGCCAGGCTTAAGTGAAAGAATAAATAAAAGAAACAAGGGCAATTTAGAGATACCCCATTGTAGAACTGCTTCTTATACTCGTGCTACAAAGTTCACTGCCATCCGGGTGTTCAACAGCCTACCTTTAAGTATTAAGACCCTGACCGGAAATAGGTTCATCGTATGCCTCAAAGACTATTCATTAACGGTGTCGCCCTATGATTTGGATGAGTTAATTAATGAGTTAGTTAATTTTAATTTATGTTTATGACGATAGTTTTAAGTTATCCTTCAACTGTATTTCTGTATAAGCCATTGATTTATTGTTAAGTGACATTATTTTATCTCGAACCCTGTGACATCTAATCATAATGTATTGTTAGTTGTTATCATGACATAGTTAGTGTATTTTTGCCTGAGTTATATACCTATATCTCCCTTGTGATGTCTGCTACACTCGTTGAGTAAAATTACATAGAGCTATCCTGTACGACCATCTGTACTTAAATTACTGTAATTTATGGCAATAAACGAAATGAAATGAAATGCTAAATTTGTGACTTTAACACACCGAGAGCTTTCCAGATGAGTGATTTGAAGTCCTGGAACTGTTGCGCGAGGCACCAATATCTTGGGGGCTGGAAGAGGTGACAACCAGCTGCAGTTCTTTCTCTTACTTGGCCATGCGATCCGTGAAATTAGCAACAATATCTTCCATACCTTTTGAAATTTCAGTGTGCAGATCCATTTTTGGTTATGTTGCGTGATATCACTTACAGCTGTGGTCTTCAATGAGATAGGTGCAATGTAGTGTCCAGGTCAGTATGTTAACTGTTTATTGTTCATTTAATAATTATAACTAATCAATAAATTAAAATAATTATAGAGCTCAGTATTTATTGTTGTCTTGTAGGACTACTTTGACATTGTTCTTCCCTATAAGAGCAGAGGTATGATTTCATGAACCTTGGTGTACAGATATTGCTATCCAGGCCGTGATGTACGTAAGTATGAATGTAAGTACCTACCATCAACTTGGGCTCCGCATTTGTAAGACTTATTTTTTCTCTTCGCGCATATATAAGGGTAAGTACTGCCGCATTCAATGTCGTTAAGTTCACTTTCTTGAATATAAAGCATTACACATCCTTCCTTTCCTAAAAAGTTGTCGGGCTGATTACTCCTCCATGGGGTAGTAATTTTGCAGATAGGTACTCCTGTAAAAGAAGTGTTTTTTTTTAACTAGATTAGTTTATTAATGCCTCCTGTCAATCCACAATATGCAGCAACATACAGTATGCAATAATATACAGATTGAGAAGTGAAAAATAGAGTTTCTCTAAACAAAACGGTTTCATAGTGAAAGTCGGAACGCTGGGCCTAATAACCCCCTGAAATATAGAGTCACCTCTCTGTTACGTATACTGTATACCTACATAGTATAACGTGATATAAGTAGTGTGTACGGCACCATCTTACCAAAATTCTAGTGAAAACCAGGAGCTCGAGGCGTTAAGAAATACGAAAAGCAATATTATAATATTATAAAATGGCGCAAATAACCGTATGCCTTTTGCCCCTCTAAATCAATTGAATTCGAGAGAAAGATATTCATCACTTTTCATATTTCACCAGCATCCCTCGATTGCAGTTTCCAGATCCTTTGACTTAATATTTTTCTTTTAGAAAACCATCAAACCTTCCATAGATACAAAGCCTCCTGGTGAATAGGTAGATTGGATCCCAGTAAATAGATATCTGCCGATTCCGTACGGCTGCACTAGTGTACGCATAGCCACCGCCTGCTCCGTAGTTAGTGGTGAAGCTAGTAGGGCACCTGGCGAAAAAAACAATGTTTTCAGATGGAAAGAGCCATTGAAACGGGATCGCTACTGTTTAATATTTATGCTTCGGAACGCACCGGTTTTTTGTTGCGCGGATCGACCGCGAGTGATCGGGACATCACTAGCTAGCTGTCACTTGCATAGAAAAAAAATGACTAGCTAGCTGTCAACTTTGCACATGGTAAAACGGTCGGCGTCAGGCATTATGGCTATATGTTGGCTGTATGTTATTTGTAATAATATCGAAATAATCGTCAGGAAATAAGTAGATTTCACGTTATCGTAGTGAGTGCTTAGTGGTCACCAATTCGTCGCGTTCGGATAGCGACCCTTGTAGTCGGCAGCATCACGACCGCACCAGTATCAGCTACGAGACGAGTAAGATTCGACTCCCAACACCCCCCACCCTTGTGTTCCTCATCCCGTACTCCTGCCTCGAATTGAGCTTTCGAATGCCGGTCCACGGCGTCAAGGTCAGTACTACTTGTGACATTCCACTGAAAAACAACCCTACCAAGATTCCACCCCTTCCGGTTGAGGCGTGGATTTAACAGCTACTATGTAGGTAGGATAGAGTATAAAAACAGGGATTAAATAAACAATCAATTTATTTAAAAAAAAAGGAAAAGAGAACCGACTAGGCTATGGATACATTAGATTTATAAGCTGGGCACACTTCTGCACAAAACAAGTCCCTGAAAAATGTCACATCCCTGCATTGCTTTGGTCTTCGTAGCGGTAGATGAAGCAATCCACGCTCCGGGACTTCTGGATCCACTTCACGAAAATCACTGGGAATGCACAGGATAATGCGCAGAAAATAGAATAGGCTCCGGAAATAGGGGTTCCTGGGGCCAAGTCTGGGGTAGACTTGGTCCCAGGAATTTTCAGAAAATAGCCATTTCACAAAAAGCCCACTTTCTTGTTAGTGACTGCGACATCGGGATTTTTGAAAGGTTTTCATGCAGCAAACTACGAAGCCTGGTTAACTGAACCCCAGCACTAAATGGTGATCAGGGAAGTGGCTGTCACAAATAAAATTTAATTTTAAAACTAAACAAATAAAAATGCAGTAAAATTGTATTAGTGATTTTAGTTGATATGAATCAGCACAAAATCATTAAAAGGACCTTAACAAGCATGACTTACACAATAATGCTTCTATAATAGATAATTGCATTATTAAAGTAAATGATTTAGCAACTTTATGAACGTGGTTTTTTTTCTAGTCTAAATATTTTTTTCTAAAAAATTAATTTATAAATATATACATTTGAAATTCTTGTTTTTACATTAATTGTAAAGAACAAGGGATGTTCACTACTCCCTAATGAAGGGCGAACCCTGTATTATAGAATAAGTAGGACTTCCCACCAGTAGATGACACCATTTCAAAATTCATTTTACAAATTAATTTTCTTGAGATTGATGATAAATTAATATATCGTGATTTTTAGACATAATGTTTTAATTAACATTAAAAAGCCTAATCTTAGTGAAGAGAGTGAGTGAGTGTGGTGTGAAATAGAGGAGATGAGAAGCGTAATGGTTGAATGTCTTAGTGTAGTGAGTAGTGAATGGATGTATTGATTATGTTTATTTATTATTTTTTAACATTCCATTATTATATTGTTTCGATTTTAAATTATCATAGTATGTAAGGATTAATTTTATTTATATTATTTATTTATTTACTTTGCGTATTAAGATAAAACCGTTAAGATGTATTCAGTTTCCTCATATGTTAGGGATCTCAGTCATTTGTATATAGTTTTATTTTTATTTTCGAATATTGTCTTAATGTAAATTTCACTGCATTTGCTGATTTGGTTATAGAGATTAGGTTCAAGGAATTTGAAAAATATTTGCATATCATATGTTCGCACCTTTAAAGTTTGGCATACATTGTCTTTTCGCCTTTTAGCTATTATTACTGCATCACTCGGTAAGAGATTGCTGTGCTGTTTAAGCATAATTCTCTGTATATATATATATCTGTCTAACTGTAAGGACATCGCAGAAATTGAAGAGTTCTGTTGTAGGGTAAAGCAAAGGTTTAAATGTGCAGACCTTCAATACTACACGTTGAGCCCTCTCGACGCGTAAGAGTGTCGTCTTATGCGCGCCACCCCAGAGTAGAAATAAATTGCTAACCATCAAGCTAAAAATCTAAATAAAATCAATATAATATAATCTACGTAAAAACACTCACCCGGTCTGGGGAAACCCTCATTAAATAAATAAACCACTATAGTTAGTGTCGTATCCAAGATACACTTCTTCACACAAAAGTATAAATATTGAAATCGGAATCAAATTTTGGCTTTACGCTGTCAATGTCTGTTGGATTTCATATTTAGAGTATTACTCCATTTGCTTTTGATAAAACAAACTTCAGTAGCATCAGAACTGGATTGGAACAACTGTTTAATACCAACAAAAATATTGAATGTATTGGAGCGTAGTTCGGTCGTCTATGAATAGTTGTCTATAGTGCAAGAGAAAAGATGGTGATAAAATAAGTTTGTGTTAAATTAATAAAGATTATAAAAATTATAATCAAAGCTTTTTCTTCTGTCTTGTACAAAATAAAATGGTCCTTCTGTAAAATCCCCCCCTTTAATTTAAACCTATACTTATAACAAAACGCTGTTAAGCATATGTTAATTGCAAAAATATTCAATAGTAATATTTCTCAGTGTAATGGCCAAATGTAATCGTATTACTGTGGTAGGACTTGCTAAGTTGTGTAATTTTTTGTTTCAGCAATCCCAGATTCTTTTAGAGGCATGAAATAGGTAAATTTGCAAATTAATAAATAAAATGAAATGAAATGAAATGAAAAAAAAATCCATGAGAAAGAAATTAATAGTTTGAGATGCAGGTGATGTAATTGGTCATTAAAAAATTGTTTAGAAAGATTTGGAAAGATCCTTGGACGAGGCAAACATCGAATGATTATAAGCTAAAAGAAGATAGTTACAGTTCCCTAAATCTAGATTCTGTCGCTTTTGCCATAAAAAATGGGGGAAGGGGGGAGTGGTAGATGCCCCAAACCTCGCATCTACCTGTGAATTCCAACCAGCGTTGCTAAGTGAAAGATATCGCATCTAGATTAACATTTAGTTGCGAGATCTGTTGAATTCCCTTTAATGAGGAGTAAGAATTTCCCTAAGCTTGGCACAGGATGCTACAATAGGGCCTAACGGACTCTAAGTGAAGCATGAACTTATGTCAAATGACAAACTTGGAGCTATTTTGGTATTCCCTACGGATGCGATTCCTTGACCGAATGCAAATCATATTAATTCGTTGGCATTCCCGCAGTATGAAACTGCAACAACGCCACGTAACTCGGAAGTATTCGCGGTCAACTGTCTCACTCAGACAACCGCGAGAACCGGCCAGCAATAATTTAATTCGCGGGGTTTGGAAGACATATTCCCATCCTTTCTTACGTAACGGCGTGTCCTACTCATTGTCATCGGGCACCACTACTACTCGCCATGACAATATGTACATCCCCTACCCTGTAAGACTTTTCAGGCAATCACACCACCTACAAAGGGGCAGATCCCTATTATTCGCCCAAGTTTTCAATATGACACAACCACCACATCACACAAGAGGATAAATTACAATTCAATATACAATACAAATAGCCAACAGGCACTCCGGCTATCAGGTAGTGAAGTTTTAATCAACACCAAACCGACAGCATAATTCTTATCTGTAATAAATAACAATCAAAAATAGCTTCAATTGAAGCAGGCTAAATAAATTAAGTATATGTAGGTTTTTAAGAACGCTAATGCAAGCTCTGTCATTCGTACGAATTTGGTATAGTTAAAAAACTTCACGGAAGGTGGAGAAAAATGTAACCAAAGTAGTTCTATAAAACGTTAATAAATACAAGTGCCAAGTAGATTAACGCAATACTACTAATTGTTACCTGTGTAACTTAATTTTACAGAAATTTAGAACACAAAGGAAGGGAAATAAACTAATCCGTCAGTTTGATTATTACAGGATGAGCTAACTGACAAAGAACTCAACTGTAATTTTAGTTCAGTATATAAGGATGGGGAATGCCTACCTAAGCGGCTAGCCGACGACAGATCTACCTTAATCAGTTTTGAAAACCCAGTAACACGCATCTCATGTCGACGCATTATGGATTATCATTACACGCTTTGTACCTGCATAACATTTTTCGTTTGTTATTCAGATAAGTATAATGAGGAAACCGAGTCGAGATAATTAACTCAAAGTTCCAGTAACAATTATATACGCCCCTACTAAGACCGAAACCTCTACTATATTGACACTGCCTTGTGGTCTAAAGTTCAAAAGGACAAGCAACGACAATATTGACAATTCACGGTACCGGTATTTAAAGTGAAGAGCAATCAATAAATTAGGTTAAGTAAACTGTGCATCAAACCAGACAGGAGTTCCCGGCGCGCTGAGATGCCGCGCGAAAGCAGGTCAAAGCTCACCCGATCAGCCGGCTGATGGTCAGGTACAGCCCCGCGTTGCTAAGCCAACAAGCGCGAGCGCAGCCCCTGGAAATGCCTGCCCGATACGAAATGAGTGATACGTAATAGCAAATAGTTTTAAGCAAGTTCACGTCGCGAACCCGAATCTTCCAAATTACGCGTAACATAAAGATAGATATATAAACAAGAGTAAAATATAAATCACAGCAAGTACAAACAAGATTAGGCACACGACACCGGATTGTAATAAATACTTGGCAAAGTGGGCTTAGGCCTATTCCTCTGTCAACCACGAGAGCTTGTTAAACCTTATAAACTTTATCATTCTAGAGCTGAATCAGATCAATAAATATGATTCAAAACGGCAAAGAAATGCGTCTTGCATATCTTAAAATAAATTTAAAAGCGTTGATCAATTTATTAACTATAACTATTGAATTATACTCAGTGATCTGGATTCGAACCAGAACCAGTGGTCTAATGGGCCTCCCGCTTGCCTCTCAAATAGAAGATGCAGGTTCGACCCTGATGCGACATACTAGCCCCTTAATGATAAATTTATTAACTATAACTACTGGATGATAATCAGTTCTCTGGATTCGAATCATATTAATTATAAAGAGCTCCGCCCACGCTTGCCTCTCACACAGAAGTTGCAGGTTCGACTTCCGACCATGTACCAATGCGACAATCAATCCATTTTAAGTACATTATACGGACGTTCTAACGGTGATGGAAAACATCGTGGGGAAACCTTTACTACTCCATATCTGCGGCGATAGGCTAATTGTCAGCCAAGGCGGAGCATGAAATAACCGGCTCAAAATGGGCACAGTTGTGCCCCTACCACCCCGCATGGGAAAAGGCGTGACGCTATGTAATTATAATTCTCCACATCTCTGAAATGTAACAAAATAAAATAGACTTACCACTTTGAGCTATCCTTCACTCGACAGCCGATGCCTACCACGTGTACCTTTGCTCACCACTCGGCGAAGGCCTTTTGACGTCGCAGTCTCGCCTCTCGCGCCCGGCACCAGAAAAACTCCCGCACTTCCTCTTATTCCACTTGATGAAGTCCTCGTCGCTGTCGACTCCCCTGTTCCGTGTCTAAACCCGGTCTCCCTACTCTGTCAAATTCCCGGCCTTTCGGCGTAGGCGCATCCTACTTACTCTTCAGAACTTTGTATTTCTTACCATGGTGCAAGTAATTGGCCAGAAGATAAATGACCTTTATTTTATTATCTCGAATGATCATAAGAGTGACTTTGTGATAGACTAAATTACTTACTTCCTAACGAGCCATAAATAGAACTGAGATTTGGCTAAATGGTTCTGGTCAATGTTTCTTTTTAGTCTAACAAAACTAATCGGTGCACATTTCTTTACAGTCAGATTTTATAACTTTATTACTTAAGTTATTCTCAAAACTCCAACAAACCGATACGAACTACCTTTCTTGATTTTATGATAATTTTGTATGATTTAGTTAAACAGTGCATGTTGGGATCGTTACACTTCGAACCTAAATTAAAAATAGACCGTTTGGTGAAGAGAGGTTGAAGTAATTTCGTGTGGCGTGCCAAGCTGCTGCATTACTTCCTTCCCGGCGAGACACCTTCTTCGAAAAGCACGTTATCAAAAAACGAAGCTGACGGCAAAGAAGACGATACCTAGCGAGCTCCACACTTACCCGACTACGGAGGAGTTACCTACAAAGTTCTGGCTTACATCTGCGTGAGTTTTTTTTTATTTGCTTGGAAATGCATTCCTGAACTAATATTACGGTGGCGTTGCGGATATCCCACGTACGCAGTACTTCGGGACTTTCAGTGTTACTACCCAGGTGAAATCACGGTCATAAGAAGCCAGCAACACAATTTTTTAAATACTTGGAAGTGCATTCCTGAAGAAATATTACGGTGGCGTTGCGGATTTCCCACGTACGCAGGACTTATAGTGTTACTACCCAGGTGCAATCACCGTCATAAGAAGCCAAGAAGAAAAGTAAAGAAAGTAAAACTACCAACTTTCCAAAAAGATATTTTACCCTTCATCAAAGTCATTCAAGTTCAACGAATCAAATTCGCAATCTCATCGTGCGTGATCCTGGTGGTGCGAGCGAGATGGCAGGAGTTCTTTAGCGCAAAGGAAAGAAGAGAGCAGCACGGTGTTTGCCTGCAAACAACTTCGTGGTAAACTCTGCGTACAAAACATAGTTTTATTGTGTGACTGAGTGTAACCGAACGCGGGCGGCATAGACAATCTTCTACGTTCTGCAACAACCAATCACGAAGCGGCATTACGCTTCCGGTTTGCGGATCTGTGCATTTCAATTGGACTATTAGGTTATCGATCTGAAGTTGATTTTATCGAAAATTCATCTCCTGTCTGTATTTTACACAGTCAGGTCATAAGTTCTGTCACACAATAAAAACTTTTGAATTTAAAACGCTGGCCACAAAAAAGTTTATTGAATTCGAATTTCAAATTTTTCATGAAAATAAAAATGTGTACTTTTTAGAATTTTCCTCATTTTTAAATATGGAGTGGACACTTAAAGAAGACCGTGTCGCAGTTATTGCGTTGCATCGTTGCGGTTACGCGCCAATTCAGATTTTCGACTTACTGAAAAATTTGAATATAACCAAAAGACTCGTTTATCGTACCATAAAACGATACAATGAAGACTCTAGTGTAGATGACAGTCAAGAAGTGGTCGCCCTCGCTCTGTTAGGACTCCAGCAGTGATAAAAGCTGTGAAGGCGCGAATTCAAAAAATCCCATACGTAAGCAAAAACTGTTGGCCCTTCAGATGGGGTTAAGCAGGACCACGGTGAAAAGGATGTTAAATGAAGACTTAGGGCATATCGAAGAAAAACAGGACATCGTTTGGACGCTCGTTTAATGGACCTGAGACTGAAGAGATGCCGCGCTTTATTGAAGCGGTACGCGGGAAAAAAGCATCGGGAAATTCTTTTTTCGGATGAAAAAATTTTCACCGTGGAAGAGAGCTACAAGAAACAAAATGATAAGGTGTACGCACACAGCAGTGAAGAAGCGAGCAACCGTATTCCGCGTGTACAACGAGGTCATTTTCCATCCTCGCTCATGGCTTGGTTGGGAGTCTCTTATTGGGGCTTAACTGAGGTACCTACATTTTTGTGAGAAAGGCGTAAAAACGAATGCAGTTGTGTATTAAAATACAGTCCTCAAGAACCTTGTGGAACCTGTTTCTCATACTATGTTTAATAACAGGCACTGGGTATTCCAACAAGATTCTGCGCCAGCTCATAGAGCGAAAATCACACAAGACTGGCTGGCGGCGCGTGAAATCGACTTCATCCGGCACGAAGCTGGCCCTCCTCCAGTCCAGATTTGAGTCCGTTAGATTACAAGATATGGCAACACTTGGAGGAAAAGGCCTGCTCAAAGCCTCATCCTGATTTGGAGTCACTCAAGGCATCCTTGATTAAGGCAGCCGCCGATATTGATGGGTCTTACCACAGCCGTATATGTCCATCGCTATATGTAGGGCTCTAGTCCCCATCCGTTCCCTGCCACCTTCTTACACTGGAAGAACGATATGGTGGCTTTCAAAAGTGTCGCTTCCATGTGCTTGTTCAACTTAATTTGTGATAAAGCCCTACACCTAGACGTATTTTACATATTTTTAGAGGGTTACTGTTTTGTAAAAGAGTTTGAGCAACCTGTTACTGCTGTGGTTTATATTTTTTGTGAATAGTATCATCTCAGTTTTAGCGAAGTTTACCGAGAGTTCGTTTTTATTGCACCATGTTTCTATGTACCGTAGTGCCAATTGCATGCGGTCAAATATGGTGTTTATAAAAAGGCCGTTCACAAGTATTGTCACGTCATCGGCGTATGCTATTGAGTAAAATCCTCTTGTACTAGTACCCAAAGTAGTGGTGACAACACGCCCCCCTGTGGACAACCCTTGGCCACTTCGCATTTGATTTAATCGCTGATTTCCAAAGAGATTATTCTTGATTCCAGAATTTTTGTCATCCAGGTTATCATGTGAGGGTTGGTGCCTAGTTGTTGTACAAGACAGAAGAAAAAGCTTTGATTATATTTTTTATAATCTTTATTAATTTAACACACTCTTATTTTATCGCCATCTTTTCTCTTCCACTATAGACAACTATTCATAGACGACCTAACTACGCTCCAATACATTCAATATTTTTGTTGGTACTAAACATATTGGGGCCCAGACTAAAAATTACATTTAGGGTCTTTATAAGTCACTTATCTCTACTTTAATACTACTTCACCAATGTAAATACATAAACATTTATTTATCTATGAGATCCTTTCTCCTAATTTCAAGAATTTATTTTTAACCTCAAGTTACTTATGAAAATGTGACACCTTATTATTAAAACTTTCCTTTTAATGAAGATGGAAAACATTTTCTGTTGTTTTTATGTCCTACTATTTTTAAATAGTCACTGCTAGCTAGATATATCCTTAATTACTAAAAATTATGACAAATATGGAATATATCTTAATTATCAAGTAGCAGAGGGCACACCTTCATTATACTTGTCGTTATTACTGTACCTTTAGAGGTTTTTACATTTAAGGCACGCACCTTACCATCCTTGCTTGGCATAACAGCAACAATTCGTCCTATAGACCAGTGTAATGGGGACACATTACAATATTTGATCAATACCATGGTCCCTATTTGTAGGTTTGGTTGGATACCCTTTCCATTTGGGTCTGCTTTGCAACATAACTAAATATTGCTTGTGCCATTGATGCCGTAATGTTTGCTGCATTTGCACACATTGTTTCCAAGAAGATAGTTTTCCAACTTTTTCCCCGATTAGATTTAACTCTGGATAGGCAATTTATCTTGAACCGGTCAAGAAATGAGCAGGTGATAGATAAAACATGTCCTCATGATGCGCTGACATAGGGGTCAGTGGCCTGGAATTTATAGTTCCTTCTATTTGCACCAAGACTGTATAGAGTTCTTCATAGGTGAGGACAGTCTGGCCAATCACACGTTTTATATGATATTTAACACTCTTTATTCCCGCCTCCCACAAGCCACCAAACACTGGTGAATAAGATGTAATAAAGTGAAATGATATTCTTTCTGCATTGCAAAAGTCATGTACCATATCTTGGTGGCTCGTGGAATTCTGCAATTCATACTAATCATTTAACACATTATTTGCCCCTTTGTAGCAGCATTATCACAATGTATTTTTGATGGCTTATTTCTACGAGCTATAAATCTTTTTAAACAGGCTAAGAATGTGTTGGTTGTCATATCAGAGGCTAATTCAATATATAAAGCTTTAGTTACAAAACACACGAAAATTACGATATATGCCTTTGTGATTACAGGTTTTCTTATTCTTGATTGTTTTACATAGAAAGGCCCTCCATAATCAGTACCAATTATTTGGAATGGTCGTGTAACATTCACACGATCTGATGGTAGGGAACCCATAAGTTGAGTTGTAGCCTTAGCTTTAAGTCTAAAACAAATTATACATTTGTGTATGACTGATTTTATCTCTCTGCTGGCATTAATAATCCAATATGGTTCATTTAGACTGCTGCATGCTGGAGCCGCAAATGCTCTTTGTGAATAATTCGCTTTGTGATGATAAAACCTTTCGGTAGTATAATTGGGTGTCGTTGAGAGAACGACAGATTGGCGTTCTGTAGTCGCCCTCCGTTTCGAAGTTAAGAACTGGAATCAAGAAATGGGTTTAAATTGTTCAAATTTGTTTTTATATTACACAAATTACCATGTTCTTTTAATTGCTTGATCTCAGCTTGAAAATATTTTTCTTGGTCAATTCTAATGATGGCTTGCAAAGCAGACGTTAATTCTTTAGGGCACAATTTCCCTTGTTTTTTATTATTTCCTTTTTTGCAATTGTTAATGAATCTTTTGATATACGAAATTATTCGTACAAGTTTTTCAATATTGAAATATTTATCCAGCACAGCAGTAAGATCATTTACCTTAATATTAGTATGACATGCATGTTAGGCCGGATCACGCTTGTATGGTTTTTTTTTTTTTCGAATTTTCTTTTCGTGTACTGCGGAATGAATGCTCTAAGGCCTACCTAATAAGTACACCAAATATGGACTAGGGTCGTAGTTTTAGAAGTACTGCCCCCGAGCCACTAAAAATTTCAGAAATTACGAAAAACTAGGTTTTGTACTTCTCGTTTTTTAATCATACAATATATAATATTTTAACTGAAACTGATTTAAAACAATAGCTTAAGATATTTTTGACCATATAAAACCATAAAATTATAAGATATTCAAACTAACGCGCCGAAATGTTTCACCTGTTAGCGCCCATTTTCGTGAATTTGCCCCGCCTAGAGGAGCACCCCCGCGTGAGTGAGAGACTATTTTTTGTTTCAAATAAAACGCCGTGATTTTGAATCAGTGACAAATTGATTGCATTCCGGAGTGCACGTATTGTTTTATGCAATAATCCCGTTCGCGTGCGCGATCAAAACTCACTATGAGTTTACGTAGCAAGGATAAAATCTGTCCTATATTTGGTGCGGGAAAAGCGCTACCAAATAGTATATTACCGACAAAAGAAGATGTGATGAAGCATTTTATTTTAGTATCTGAAACATTGGGAAATCCGTTTCAGGACTCTGTGAAAGTTATTAGTGAAATCATCGTTACCGACGTAGAAAATCTGTGGAAGAAGGCTTCGTTACCCACGATAGACCACAGAAATATCGTGCAGTTATTTAAAAAATATCACGGTAAATATAGGGCTCTTCTGAAGCCGTACAAAGGCAGATGTAATAATGCCAACTACATTAAGAAAATGGACGAATTCAGACGGGAGAGTCAATCGCTATTTGATATTGCTACTTGCAAGTGTAGTTCGTTTGAATGTTGTGTTTGTGTACCATCACGCAAAGTACCACAGAAAGAAAGGGCTTTTTTAACCGATCAAAGGGGTGAAAGGAAAATGATGATTGGTTTGCTAGATATAAAGACCACATATAAAAAGATGAGTAACAATGTAAGGATGTTGAAACGGAAACTGTATAAGGAAAGTCAAAATCCACCGACAACCAAACACAGACAAATCAAAAGAAAACTCAACGTTTAGCAGCCTCGAATCGCGAAAATTCGAACACTGTTTCGAGCCTTGAGGTTGAGGACTTACCCCCCCTGCCTTGTACCGCCACAAATCCACAAAATGACTACCCTGTAATAGCCAGAACCTTAGATCACTTTGGAATATCAGATAGAGCAGGAGCCGCCATAGTCTCCGCTACGTTACAAGATATTGGGCTAGTGACGGAAAATGACACTTCAAATGTTGTCGATCGCAACAAAATCCGTCGAGCGCGTGATAAGACAAGAACCGCGACGACTGCTGCTAGTAATGAACTGACAAAGTGCTCGCCAGATACTATTTGCATCTCATTTGATGGGCGCAAGGACAAGACCCTTTTTTATGAAGACATGCGCCGGAAAATCAAGACGGAAGAACACATCTGTGTTCTCATAGAACCAGGATCGAATTACTTGGGCCACATTCCGACCCAGTCAGGTGATGCAAAAACAATAGCACGTAAGATGTTTGCCTATTTTATAGCAAAAGGTATTGCTTTGAAGAAAATCAGGGCAATTAGCTGTGATGGAACCGCCATGAATACCGGCTACAAATCGGGTATTATCCGGCTACTCAAAGCCAAGCTACAACATCCACTTCAATGGTTCGTATGTCAACTGCACGCCAACGAACTCACTTTGAGGCATCTCTTCGAGCATCTAGATGGAACAACAACAGGACCAAAAAGTTTCAGTGGCAAGGTAGGACGAAGTCTGAACAACTGCGAACTTCTCCCGGTCATAGCTTTTCATCCAATCGAATGCAGATTACCGACTATAACGAAATCCCGGGAAGACCTTAGCACCGACCAGCTATATTTTCTAGAGATTTGTCGTGCGATCAACGACGGCCAATGCGACCCAAAATTAGCTAAACGCAATCCTGGGAAAATATGTCACTCACGCTGGTTAACAACAGCGAACAGAATTCTAAGGGTTTATGTTTCCACTGCGTCGCCGTCGGAAAATCTATTAGCTGAATTTGTGATCAAGGTGTATGCTCCGATGTGGTTTTAAATAAAGACCAGACCTCACTGCATAAATGGAGCGCAACACGTCTTTGAAAGCATTAAGGTGTCACGTTACCTGCCTGAAGAGTTGAAGAAGGTAGTAGATCCTGTCATACGACGGAATGGATATTTTGGGCACTGTGAAAACATTCGGATAGCAATGCTACATGATGAAAGACGGCACATTCGTGAACTCGCTCTCAGACGAATTCTAAAGGTGCGGGACAGGTCGGCGTTCACACTTAAGAGAGTATTTCAAGTGCCCTCGTTAAATTTTGAAGCAAACGGCTATACTGATTTGATAGACTGGAAAGTGATTTCTGAACCACCTCTCACTATGAAAATTCCAACCACCGTCATTTCCGAGGCCATTTTGGACCTCGATACCATAAATGCTAGGATATCTTTGGACTTCTATCGCATACCTTGTCACACGCAAGCTACTGAAAGGTGCATAAAGTTGGTAACGGAATCATCTTCTGCTGTCTGTGGTCCAGAGCGTCGTGAAGGGTGGATAAGAAATAAATTGGAGTCATGCCGAATAATGCCTATCTTCGAGTCGAAGAAAAATTACAAAATAGGGTAAAATGTCGATATCTTTAAACTCACTGTAAGCTCTTTGTTGACGTTTATTTTGTGTTATTGGGTTTTTGATTACTTGTTTGTTAACTGAAATATATATTAAAATAATTATACTGTTGTTTTAATTTAATTAAAGTACTTTTATTCCATGACGAACCGAACCCACTTTTTAGCATTTTCCCCAAACTTCAAGTCCCTTGGGGCAGTACTTCTACCCATATGTCATTGTTGCTGTTATATTGACTTAAGATCGTATTGACATAGAGCATCCATCCCGCAGTGCACAAAAACTAAAATCAAAAAAATCGAAATTCGATCCAGCCTAATGCATGTGTCACAGGCTTTAATTCAGGCCCATTGCATATTTTAATTTTTTCTACATTTTTGTGATGTGCATATTCTGCACTTTGTAAATACTTAGGTCCGTGAAACCACAATTTTCCTATATTTGTCTCCAACAGTTTTGGGGACATTCCACGAGACAAAAATCTGCTGGATTCTCGCTAGACTTTACATAATTCCATTGGAATTGTCCTGCCAATTGGTTAATTGCATGTTATGCATGCACTGTTAACATGCAATAATTCTAATAAATTGTATGAATGTGCAAAGTTTAAAATGGCACCTGAGAAAGATAGGTGTGAATTTGTTAGAACAAAAACTTATGTACTGTTTGTTTGAATGAGCACCGTGGCAAATGTTTGCTACGCCTAAAATGTGCTATTTGCCAGTGACGTCATAACACGCTTGTGCATATGCAATTGCAATCTAATAATAATGCAGCAGGGCTTGTAACAGCTTCCAATAGTGCTTCCAATGCTGTCCAGCCAGCCGTCAATATGACAAACACTGCACAGGCCAAAGATGTCCTATTGCCAACAGCAATCATCCGGATTAAAGGTAAAGATGGTGCATTTGTCAATGCTAGGGCGTTGTTGGATACTGGCTCCCAAATCTCATTCATTGCCGAAAATTTAGCTAACAATATAGGATGTAAATTCTATGAATGTGATCAAAAATTCTTAGGAATAATGGAAGATTCTCCCGAAGTTTTAAAACAAACAAAGGTCATTCTTCTGTCAATTATTTCTCTACAGAAATCTCATGTTGTGTGGTCAAGCAAATTACATGCAACTTACCCCAGCAAAGTTTCGACTTAAAAAAATTCAACATTCCGTTTCACATATAATTAGAGGACATAAATTTTAACAAGATTGGTGGAATAGAATTTAAGAAAGAATTTATTAAAGACTATGTTGATCAAGGACATGCAATGCTATATGATATCCAAAAATATAATTTAGATGAGGGTCAAGTATATTTTCTTCCCCATCATCCGGTTTTTAACCCAAATAGTAAAACTTTCATGCTCGCATCAAACACCGGTACGCGCGGTGTTTGATGCGAGCATGAAAACCAAAAATGGTTTATGCTTAAATGATGTGTTACTCAACGGCCCAGTCGTACAAATTTACCTATTTGATATATTAACATCATTTCGAACATATAAATTTGTCTTTTTATGTGACATTAAGGCAATGTATCGCGGGGTACTCCTGCAGGAGGAATTTTGTTGCTTACAAAATATAATATGGCGTGATTCAATCCATGATCCGGTAAAATGCTTGCAATCAAAAACCGTCACATATGGAGTTAAAAGTTGCGCATTTCTTGCTACGTGTTGTTTCTTAGAGCTTGCTCAGATATACAAGGCAAAATATCCACTAGCTGCATCAGTATTAAAGTATTCGACATACGTAGATGATATTCAGTGCGGCAGCAATCAATTGTCTGAATTAAAGGCAATAAATTTGGAATTAATAGCAATAATGCAGGAAGCCAGCTTTTTACTACATAAATGATGTTCGAATGATAAGGATATTTTGAAGAATATTCCTGCCAACTTGCAATGCTTTGGTTACATTGATTTTGATAAAAATAGTGTGTACATAAAAACATTAGGACTCACCTACAATGTAGCTTGTGACACGCTAAATATGAAATGCCCTGAAACGGAAGTGTTAAAAGTTTACACTAAAAGACAAATGCTGAGTTTTATAAGCAAATTATTTGATCCTCTGGGTCTTGTTGGTCCCTTGTTAGTTCAGGCAAAGTACTTAATGCAATAGGTGTAGTTTGCTGATATTAAATGGGATGATACTCTTCCAGATGATCTAAATAAACAGTGGGTTGATTTTGCCAATGAGTTGGTCAAAATGTCTTGTGTTACGATTCCTCGAAACATCAATGATCAATCATCTAACTTATTAGAACTTGTTGGTTATGCGGATGCCTCAAATATCGCGTACGGTTGCTGTCTATATTTAAAGATTATCAGCGCAGATAATGTGGTGAAGGTGAACCTCCTATGCTCCAGATCACGTATAAATCCGAAAAACAAAGAACTGACTACACCTCGTCTAGAACTTAACAGCACATTATTATTGGCCATGTTATCAAAAAAAGTGTATGACACGCTGTCCGTAAAATATGTTGTAAAAACGTTTTTTATACCTGGATTCACAAATTGTGCTTGATTGGTTAAATATTGCTCCGGTTAGGCTGAGTGTCTATGTAGCTAATAGAGTAGAAAAAATTAACCAATTGGCAGGACAATTCCAATGGAATTATGTAAAGTCTAGCGAGAATCCAGCAGATTTTTTGTCTCGTGGAATGTCCCCAAAACTGTTGGAGACAAATATAGGAAAATTGTGGTTTCACGGACCTAAGTATTTACAAAGTGCAGAATATGCACATCACAAAAATGTAGAAAAAATTAAAATATGCAATGGGCCTGAATTAAAGCCTGTGACACAAGCATGTCATACTAATATTATGGTAAATGATCTTACTGCTGTGCTGGATAAATATTCCAATATTGAAAAACTTGTACGAATAATTTCTTATATCAAAAGATTCATTAACAATTGCAAAAAAGGAAATAATAAAAAAACAAGGGAAATTGTGCCCTAAAGAATTAACGTCTGCTTTGCAAGCCATCATTAGAATTGACCAAGAAAAATATTTTCAAGCTGAGATCAAGCAATTAAAAGAACATGGTAATTTGTGTAATATAAAAACAAATTTGAACAATTTAAACCCATTTCTTGATTCCAGTTCTTAACTTCGAATCGGAGGGCGACTACAGAACGCCAATCTGTCGTTCTCTCAACGACACCCAATTATACTACCGAAAGGTTCTATCATCACAAAGCGAATTATTCACAAAGAGCATTTGCGGCTCCAGCATGCAGGGCAGAAGTTAATATTGTGCAGTCTAAATGAACCATATTGGATTATTAATGCCAGCAGAGAGATACACAATCAGTCATACACAAATGTATAATTTGTTTTAGACTTAAAGCTAAGGCTACAACTCAACTTATGGGTTCCCTACCATCAGATCGTGTGAATGTTACACGACCATTCCAAATAATTGGTACTGATTATGGAGGGCCTTTCTATGTAAAACAATCAAGAATAAGAAAACCTGTAATCACAAAGGCATATATCGTAATTTTCGTGTGTTTTGTAACTAAAGCTTTACATATTGAATTAGCCTCTGATATGACAACCAACACATTCTTAGCCTGTTTAAAAAGATTTATAGCTCGTAGAAATAAGCCATCAAAAATACATTGTGATTTATTAATTTATTTATTTATTAACATAATTTATCTATGCCTTGACAGCCGAGGCCAAATCGACATAAATTACAGATATATACCAATAAAATAAAATATTTACAATCCAAATTAAAATTCACAATATGTCATCAATCATAAATCAATTGAATCAATTAATAAAAAACCAAATTCAATGTTATAATTTGACATAACTGTCATTCCATCATCTCGCAGAACCTGCCACACATTCGCACAATGTCCCTCCATGCATCACCAAACAGATCGTTCAGTGGTGCTACCGCCAACAGAGCATTCAGGCTGTCCCGCGCCCGGACAAGCGGAGACTGCCGGCGCGCCACCGTGCGGTGCGAGCCGCCCGCTAGCAGCTGGTGCCTGCGCCCGCGTACGTAATTGTCAGGCACAAATAACGCGCATAACGCACTGACAAGCGTCGCGCAGTCACTGTCGCCTCGCAACAATCGACACACAGTCAGAAGTTGTTCAGTGTTACGTCTCACCTCTAGTGAGTTATATCCAAGCATACCCAATATAAAAGCGGTTGGATAGAGATTAGGGTAGTACCCAAATTTCCTCTTATATAGGTATCGTAAAAAAGCTTTTTGTACCTTCTCGAGCATAAGGACGTATGAGCTTTCGTGTGGATTCCAAACAACCGAGCTAGATTCCAGTTTGGTTCTCACTAGGGCAGTGTAAAGAAGCTGTACCACACCCAGATTACGGAATCCCTTACTATTCCGAATCACAAACCCCAATCTTTTAAAGCATTCCTTGGCTAAAGTGCTCATGTGCTCATGAAATGTAAGTTTAGGGTCAAACGTAACACCGAGATCTTTCATCGAATACACTCGAGTCAAGGACTCCGCGCCGAGTATATACGTCACGCTAATAGGCCGAGGAGAGCGCGTGAAAGACATTATGCAACATTTTTCACTATTGAATAGGAGTTTGTTGCTCACACTCCATCTATAGACCGCATCTAGATCTTCCTGTAGTAGCCTACAGTCATTTTCTGACATTATGGGAAGTACTAGTTTGAGGTCGTCCGCGTATAGTAGGCATTTAGAATATTTTAGCACAGATTCTAGGTCATTTATCATGATGATAAATAACAACGGACCAAGAATAGAGCCTTGGCTAACACCCGACCGCGTGTGGTACGGCTGGGACTCAAAGCAGCCATGTCGCACAAACTGTTGGCGGTTTTTCAAGTAGTCAGCAAAGAAGACCAACAGCCTTGGGGCAAATCCTATGGCGCACAATTTCTTCATTAGGGCATCGTTATCAACTCTATCGAACGCCTTACGGAAGTCCAGATAGGCGACGTCCACCTGACATTCCCGATCCATGCTCTCTGAGACCAAATCGACTAACGTCAGTAAGTTGGTGGTTACTGAGCGACGACTCCTAAATCCGTGTTGCGAGTCACACAAATATGGCGCTATCTGTGGATAGATTTTACCGTATATGACTGACTCGAACAATTTTGCCAATGAACTCAGGATCGCAATCGGTCGATATTGATTTACAGAGGCAGTATCACTAGTCTTGGGTACAGGACTGACTCGAGAGAGCTTCCAGCTGGTGGGGTACTTCCCTTGCTCAAAAGCTAGGTTGAAGATACAACCTAAAGGCAGTACCAGCTGATCACTATAGGCCTTTAAGAAGTAAGGATGGACGTTGTCCGGTCCAATGTCGGTGATAATGCTGCCTACTGCAAAGGGGCAAATAATGTGTTAAATGATTAGTATGAATTGCAGAATTCCACGAGCCACCAAGATATGGTACATGACTTTTGCAATGCAGAAAGAATATCATTTCACTTTATTACATCTTATTCACCAGTGTTTGGTGGCTTGTGGGAGGCGGGAATAAAGAGTGTTAAATATCATATAAAACGTGTGATTGGCCAGACTGTCCTCACTTATGAAGAACTCTATACAGTCTTGGTGCAAATAGAAGGAATTTTAAATTCCAGGCCACTGACCCCTATGTCAGTGCATCATGAGGACATGTTTTATCTATCAACCGCTCATTTCTTGACCGGTTCTAGATAAATTGCCTATCCAGAGTTAAATCTAATCGGGGAAAAAGTTGGAATACTATCTTTTTGGAAACAATGTTTGCAAATGCAGCAAACATTACGGCATCAATGGCACAAGCAATATTTAGTTATGTTGCAAAGCAGACCCAAATGGAAAGGGTATCCAACCAAACCTACAAATAGGGACCATGGTATTGATAAAAAATTATAATGTGTCCCCATTATACTGGTCTATAGGACGAATTGTTGCTGTTATGCCAAGCAAGGATGGTAAGGTGCGTGCCTTAAATGTAAAAACCTCTAAAGGTACAGTAATAACGACAAGTATAATGAAGGTGTGCCCTCTGCTACTTGATAATTAAGATATATTCCATATTTGTCATAATTTTTAGTAATCAAGGTTATATATCTAGCTAGCAGTGACTGTTTAAAAATAGTAGGATATAAAAACAACAGAAAATATTTTCCATCTTCATTAAAAGGAAAGTTTTAATAATAAGGTGTCACATTTTCATAAGTAACTTGAGGTTAAAAATAAATTCTTGAAATTAGGAGAAAGGATCTCATAGATAAATAAATGTTTATGTATTTACATTGGTGAAGTAGTGTTAAAGTTTAGATAAGTGACTTATAAAGACCCTAAATGTAATTTTTAGTCTGGGCCCCAATATGTTTAGTACCAACAAAAATATTGAATGTATTGGAGCGTAGTTAGCTCGTCTATGAATAGTTGTCTATAGTGGAAGAGAAAAGATGGCGATAAAATAAGAGTGTGTTAAATTAATAAAGATTATAAAAAATATAATCAAAGCTTTTTCTTCTGTCTTGTACAACAACTAGGTACCAACCCTCACATGATAACCTGGATGACAAAAATTCTGGAATCAAGAATAATCTCTTTGGAAATCAGCGATAAAATCAAATGCGAAGTGGCCAAGGGCTGTCCACAGGGGGGCGTGTTGTCACCACTACTTTGGGTACTAGTACAAGAGGATTTTACTCAATGGCATACGCCGATGCGGTGACAATACTTGTGAACGGCCTTTTTATAAACACCATATTTGACCGCATGCAATTGGCACTACGGTACATAGAAACATGGTGCAATAAAAACGAACTCTCGGTAAAATTGAGATGATACTATTCACAAAAATATAAACCACAGCAGTAACAGGTTGCTCAAACTCTTTAACAAAACAGTAACACTCTAAAAATATGTGAAATACGTCTAGGCGTAGGGCTTTATCACAAATTAAGTTTAACAAGCACATGGAAGCGACACTTTTGAAAGCCACCATATCGTTCTTCCAGTGTAAGAAGGTGGCAGGGAACGGATGGGGACTAGAGCCCTAAATATATCGATGGACATATACGGCTGTGGTAAGACCCATCATCACATAAAGCTCCCTGGTATGGTGGCAACGAATAACACAAACCAAAACAGTAACACAACTACATCAGTTCCAAAGAATGGCATGTGTAGCCATCACAGCCTGCATGAGGTCAATGCCATCAGCGGCACTATAAATCTTGCTAGGAGTACACCTTTGGAACCATTCGTATAGCTATACAGTAGAGGACAATGGAAAGGGCAGATAGCAGATAATGGATACTGCACAATTCTAGCTTTCGAAGAAGTGCTGGAATTTTTTATTGGAATCGATCGCATAGAAACAGGATTCCTATTCGGTAGGAAATACGAAAGTATAGCATATGACTTGGAAATACCAACAACACCAAATGTTAAAAGCACAACAAAATACAGCGATGGCTCAAAGAAAAACAGAAACACAGACGGAGATCGTTTTTAAATTTTCCTAAGCTTCGGAACGGAACGACAGTGTTTCAAGCTGAAAAACTAGGTCTCTCCTACACGGGGCAATGTACATGATAAATGGCACAGAGGGGAATGACATCACCTTTAAAACAGACTGCGTGTCATAATAAGCTCACTGAAAAGACCGTTAACAAAAACAAAACTTATACTAGAATGCCAATAAGCACTCAACAGGCTAGGTGAGAAAAACAGAGACACAGTCTATTGGGTCAATTGTCACCAAGGCAACCATGGCAACTGAAAGGCAGATAAAATTAGAGGCAGGAAGGCCAGCAATTGGTCCTCCACCATTCTCGCCCTTATCAGCGGAAGCTCTACGGAAAGGCTCAAATAAGCCACAGAACAGCAACAAAATTTATTATAGTATCGCAGAAAAGAGTGCAAAAAACAAATCTATTTATAGATAAGTAATACCATAAGTTTATGAATTACCTAATGAACCTGCCATGCAGTAAAATAAAAATACTAGCAAGCCTTATTGCAGGCCATTGTACACCCTAACAAACACTTGACAATTGCAGGTGCAACGGATAGCCCCCTGTACAGAGGGTGTATGGAAGTGGATGAAACAGTAGAGCACATACTGCTGGCATGTACATCCACAATATAAACCAGGATGGCTACCCTAGGTGATGCAACCACCACCCAAGAGCTCTTAGAACACCCAGGCCTCTTACTCCAGCTAGTGCAGGAGTTGGGATGGCTGAAATAAAGCTAAGGCGTGCAGGCTAAGGGGACTTGCACAAAGGCCCCGTTTAAGTAAGCCAGATGCAGGCGCTTTACACCCTTTTTTGAAGATAGAAGATAATTACATTTTTAATTCCTTACAACCACGGCTATGTAAATTACGTTCATCTCTACTTTTCACCCATACGCACTCATATATCTCCCTCTCCTGTCGCGCCATCTGACAGCAAAACTGAGAACTATTCAGAACATTTTCGATATAGCCGCCGGTGCAGTGTGTGATCGGGAAAACATCAATTAAATCTCTTGGAATCGTTATATATGTTCTTCGTCTTTGTCCAGCTCCAACAGTTTACCTCTCAATATCAAGTGGTTGTAAAAAAAAAAACCTAGGTGGGTTTCCATTTTTTTTTAATCAGATCTAGTCCATAAATAACAATGCACTATGCGGCTGCAAATCGCAAAAAGGTACAGCGCAAATAATTTAACAAATTGTTATCACATAATTAATGGCCTTCGAGATGGATTCATAACTTATTTATTAAAATAATATTTATTTGATTTGTAATTTGTAATTACTTTATAGAACTACACAAAACCAACAGACAGATAACTAGCGTCCTCTCTATCCCAATCATTAAAGAAAGTTGTCACAGTAAATGACCAATTGAGGTGGGTATAGCCATTTCCTTATTGATATGTTGTAAAAACGTTTTTATACCTGGATTCACAAATTGTGCTTGATTGGTTAAATATTGCTCCGGTTAGGCTGAGTGTCTATGTAGCCAATAGAGTAGAAAAAATTAACCAATTGGCAGGACAATTCCAATGGAATTATGTTAAGTCTAGCGAGAATCCAGCAGATTTTTTGTCTCGTGGAATGTCCCCAAAACTGTTGGAGACAAATATAGAAAAATTGTGGTTTCACGGACCTAAGTATTTACAAAGTGCAGAATATGCACATCACAAAAATGTAGAAAAAATTAAAATATGCAATGGGCCTGAATTAAAGCCTGTGACACAAGCATGTCATACTAATATTAAGGTAAATGATCTTACTGCTGTGCTGGATAATTATTCCAATATTGAAAAACTTGTACGAATAATTTCGTATATCAAAAGATTCATTAACAATTGCAAAAAAGGAAATAATAAAAAACAAGGGAAATTGTGCCCTAAAGAATTAACGTCTGCTTTGCAAGCCATCATTAGAATTGACCAAGAAAAATATTTTCAAGCTGAGATCAAGCAATTAAAAGAACATGGTAATTTGTGTAATATAAAAACAAATTTGAACAATTTAAACCCATTTCTTGATTCCAGTTCTTAACTTCGAATCGGAGGGCGACTACAGAACGCCAATCTGTCGTTCTCTCAACGACACCCAATTATACTACCGAAAGGTTCTATCATCACAAAGCGAATTATTCACAAAGAGCATTTGCGGCTCCAGCATGCAGGGCAGAAGTTAATATTGTGCAGTCTAAATGAACCATATTGGATTATTAATGCCAGCAGAGAGATAAAATCAGTCATACACAAATGTATAATTTGTTTTAGACTTAAAGCTAAGGCTACAACTCAACTTATGGGTTCCCTTACATCAGATCGTGTGAATGTTACACGACCATTCCAAATAATTGGTACTGATTATGGAGGGCCTTTCTATGTAAAACAATCAAGAATAAGAAAACCTGTAATCACAAAGGCATATATCGTAATTTTCGTGTGTTTTGTAACTAAAGCTTTACATATTGAATTAGCCTCTGATATGACAACCAACACATTCTTAGCCTGTTTAAAAAGATTTATAGCTCGTAGAAATAAGCCATCAAAAATACATTGTGATAATGCTGCCTACTACAAAGGGGCAAATAATGTGTTAAATGATTAGTATGAATTGCAGAATTCCACGAGCCACCAAGATATGGTACATGACTTTTGCAATGCAGAAAGAATATCATTTCACTTTATTACATCTTATTCACCAGTGTTTGGTGGCTTGTGGGAGGCGGGAATAAAGAGTGTTAAATATCATATAAAACGTGTGATTGGCCAGACTGTCCTCACCTATGAAGAACTCTATACAGTCTTGTTGCAAATAAAAGGAATTTTAAATTCCAGGCCACTGACCCCTATGTCAGCGCATCATGAGGACATGTTTTATCTATCACCCGCTCATTTCTTGACCGGTTCTAGATAAATTGCCTATCCAGAGTTAAATCTAATCGGGGAAAAAGTTGGAAAACTATCTTTTTAGAAACAATGTGTGCAAATGCAGCAAACATTACGGCATCAATGGCACAAGCAATATTTAGTTATGTTGCAAAGCAGACCCAAATGGAAAGGGTATCCAACCAAACCTACAAATAGGGACCATGGTATTGATAAAAAAATATAATGTGTCCGCATTACACTGGTCTATAGGACGAATTGTTGCTGTTATGCCAAGCAAGGATGGTAAGGTGCGTGCCTTAAATGTAAAAACCTCTAAAGGTACAGTAATAACGACAAGTATAATGAAGGTGTGCCCTCTGCTACTTGATAATTAAGATATATTCCATATTTGTCATAATTTTTAGTAATCAAGGTTATATATCTAGCTAGCAGTGACTGTTTAAAAATAGTAGGATATAAAAACAACAGAAAATGTTTTCCATCTTCATTAAAAGGAAAGTTTTAATAATAAGGTGTCACATTTTCATAAGTAACTTGAGGTTAAAAATAAATTCTTGAAATTAGGAGAAAGGATCTCATAGATAAATAAATGTTTATGTATTTACATTGGTGAAGTAGTGTTAAAGTTTAGATAAGTGACTTATAAAGACCCTAAATGTAATTTTTAGTCTGGGCCCCAATATGTTTAGTACCAACAAAAATATTGAATGTATTGGAGCGTAGTTAGCTCGTCTATGAATAGTTGTCTATAGTGGAAGAGAAAAGATGGCGATAAAATAAGAGTGTGTTAAATTAATAAAGATTATAAAAAATATAATCAAAGCTTTTTCTTCTGTCTTGTACAACAACTAGGTACCAACCCTCACATGATAACCTGGATGACAAAAATTCTGGAATCAAGAATAATCTCTTTGGAAATCAGCGATAAAATCAAATGCGAAGTGGCCAAGGGCTGTCCACAGGGGGGCGTGTTGTCACCACTACTTTGGGTACTAGTACAAGAGGATTTTACTCAATAGCATACGCCGATGCGGTGACAATACTTGTGAACGGCCTTTTTATAAACACCATATTTGACCGCATGCAATTGGCACTACGGTACATAGAAACATGGTGCAATAAAAACGAACTCTCGGTAAAATTGAGATGATACTATTCACAAAAATATAAACCACAGCAGTAACAGGTTGCTCAAACTCTTTAACAAAACAGTAACACTCTAAAAATATGTGAAATACGTCTAGGCGTAGGGCTTTATCACAAATTAAGTTTAACAAGCACATGGAAGCGACACTTTTGAAAGCCACCATATCGTTCTTCCAGTGTAAGAAGGTGGCAGGAAACGGATGGGGACTAGAGCCCTAAATATATCGATGGACATATACGGCTGTGGTAAGACCCATCATCACATAGAGCTCCCTGGTATGGTGGCAACGAATAACACAAACCAAAACAGTAACACAACTACATCAGTTCCAAAGAATGGCATGTGTAGCCATCACAGCCTGCATGAGGTCAATGCCATCAGCGGCACTATAAATCTTGCTAGGAGTACACCTTTGGAACCATTCGTATAGCTATACAGTAGAGGACAATGGAAAGGGCAGATAGCAGATAATGGATACTGCACAATTCTAGCTTTCGAAGAAGTGCTGGAATTTTTTATTGGAATCGATCGCATAGAAACAGGATTCCTATTCGGTAGGAAATACGAAAGTATAGCATATGACTTGGAAATACCAACAACACCAAATGTTAAAAGCACAACAAAATACAGCGTTGGCTCAAAGAAAAACAAAAACACAGACGGAGATCGTTTTTAAATTTTCCTAAGCTTCGGAACGGAACGACAGTGTTTCAAGCTGAAAAACTAGGTCTCTCCTACACGGGGCAATGTACATGATAAATGGCACAGAGGGGAATGACATCACCTTTAAAACAGACTGCGTGTCATAATAAGCTCACTGAAAAGACCGTTAACAAAAACAAAACTTATACTAGAATGCCAATAAGCACTCAACAGGCTAGGTGAGAAAAACAGAGACACAGTCTAGTGGGTCAAATGTCACCAAGGCAACCATGGCAACTGAAAGTCAGATAAAATTAGAGGCAGGAAGGCCAGCAATTGGTCCTGCACCATTCTCGCCCTTATCAGCGGAAGCTCTACGGAAAGGTTCAAATAAGCCACAGAACAGCAACAAAATTTATTATAGTATCGCAGAAAAGAGTGCAAAAAACAAATCTATTTATAGATAAGTAATACCATAAGTTTACGAATTACCTAATGAACCTGCCATGCAGTAAAATAAAAATACTAGCAAGCCTTATTGCAGGCCATTGTACACCCTAACAAACACTTGACAATTGCAGGTGCAACGGATAGCCCCCTGTACAGAGGGTGTATGGAAGTGGATGAAACAGTAGAGCACATGCTGCTGGCATGTACATCCACAATATAAACCAGGATGGCTACCCTAGGTGATGCAACCACCACCCAAGAGCTCTTAGAACAACCAGGCCTCTTACTCCAGCTAGTGCAGGAGTTGGGATGGCTGAAATAAAGCTAAGGAGTGCAGGCCAAGGGGACTTGCACAAAGGCCCCGTTTAAGTAAGCCAGATGCAGGCGCTTCACACCCTTTTTAGAAGATAGAAGATAACTACATTTTTTATTCCTTACAACCACGGCTATGTAAATTACGTTCATCTCTACTTTTCACCCATACGCACTCATATATCTCCCTCTCCTGTCGCGCCATCTGACAGCAAAACTGAGAACTATTCAGAACATTTTCGATATCGCCGCAGGGCAGTGTGTGATCGGGAAAACATCAATTAAATCTCTTGGAATCGTTATATATGTTCTTCTTCTTTGTCCAGCTCCAACAGTTTACCTCTCAATATCAAGTGGTTGTAAAAAAAACAACCTAGGTGGGTTTCCATTTTTTTAAATCAGATCTAGTCCATAAATAACAATGCACTATGCGGCTGCAAATCGCAAAAAGGTACATCGCAAATAATTTAACAAATTGTTATCACATAATTAATGGTCCTTCGAGATGGATTCATAACTTATTTATTAAAATAATATTTATTTGATTTGTAATTTGTAATTACTTTATTGTACTACACAAAACCAACAGACAGATAACTAGCGTCCTCTCTATCCCAATCATTAAGAAAAGTTGTCACAGTAAATGACCAATTGAGCTGGGTATAGCCATTTCCTTATTGATTCAAATGAGTCCTGTATATATGGGTTTATATTAAAGTCTTTAGGGCATTTAAAAAGCAGAGATATATCATCAGCAAACATTATGCACTTAGGTTTTGTTATTTTCGGAAGGTCGTTGATATAGGCTAGAAACAATATGCAGCCTAGTACACTGCCTTGTGATATGGAACCGTTAGTGGTAATTATTTGGGAGGCTATAGTTGTATGTTCTGATGTGTCGTTGTTAAAATGATTTATTTGTACGTACTGTCCTGAAGATATGATCTGTTGGTTTGCCACCCTTTTTAAAACTGGTGTTATTTTTGCAATTTTAAGACTATCTGGGAAATAACATTCATTATATGATCGATTAATGAGGTAGGTTATAGGTAGGTTAATTCGTTACCACAAAACTTTAATAATTTCGGTGGGAATTCATCAGTTCCTGCGCTAGTTTTGTTTTGTGTTGAAAGTTTGGAAGCATTTTCTGTTCTAACATAGTTCTGTGGTATAGGTAGTTTCGTTCCACCGACTGATGCAAAGAAGTTATTAAACATATTCATATTCATATTCATATTCATATTCATATTCATTTATTTGCATATAACATGTACAATACACACTACAGGTGGAAAATGTATGTAGGGTACAGGCACCCTGACAGGGTATAACAAATTTATCTACACATACACATAACTTTTACATTGACCCAATCAGCTGTTCACAGGTTAAAGAGACTAAATTTATTTTCCTAATAATTTTTATCTTCGAAGAATTCCTGCAGCACGAAGTAGCATTTTTCGGCGAGGTAACATTTTAAAAGTTTTTTAAATTTTGTTAAATCTTCCATTTCCTGGAGATTTTTGGGTAAATTATTATATATTTTTGTAGCCATGGTAAAGGGACCACATTGTACCATTTTAAGTTTTGTCTGGGGACAGGATAAGTAGCTTTTAGGTCTTAAATTATTTGGACGGGAATATTTTGGGAACATATGTAAGTTTTTTTTTACAAAGTTGCTGATTTCTAATATATAGGTAGAAGTTAGTGTAAGTATTTTATATTGTTTAAAATATGGCTTGCAGCTAGTCATATTGTCTATATTAGCAATTATTCTGACGCATTTCTTTTGTAATAAAAACAAGTTTGGTACCTTGGTACTGTTTCCCCATACCACTATACCATATTGTAGCCACGCGTGAGCATAGGCATAATATGCTGAGAGAGCAGTCTTCACATCGGTGTATTTCTTAAATTCGAGCAGCGCGTAAGTGAATCTTGATAGTTTGGTTGATATATTTGCAATGTGGTATTTCCAGTTTATATTGCTATCTATGTTAATGCCTAGTAAAGGGTAAGTTTTAGCACATTCGATTTTATTACTTAGATATGAGTAGTTTATTTCTGAGGGACGTTTTTGATGTAGTTTAAATAGTAATAGTTTTGTTTTGGAATAATTTATTTGTAAATTGTGTTCATTTAACCAGTTAATTAATGTAACAAATGTAGTTTGAATAAGTACGTTGAGGTCGGTGGCATTTTGGCAAGGTAACTATTGATATATCGTCGGCAAATAGAGTGGATGTATGGTTAATTTGTTTAGGCAAGTCATTTATGTAGAGCAGAAAGAGAATGCACCCCAGTACACTTCCTTGGGGGATTGACTTAGTGACATGTGCTTTTTCAGATCGCACTTTATTAATCAAACCAGTTTTACCATCATAATGTTCTATTTATACAAGTTGATATCTGTTTGATAAGTAAGAGTCGAACCATTTGTACACAATACCACGAACACCTATTCCATATTTTTTTTTAAATAATATATCATAAAGGACACGATTGATATGCCTTGCTCATATCGAGAAGTAAACCAATAGCATATTTTTTATTATTTATAATATTTAAAATATCTGTAATATAAATATATTACAGATATTTATAAACAGCTAGTGATATCGAGTGGTTTTTTCTAAATCCATATTGGGACTTACTAAATATATTAAATTGTTCACAGAAGGAATATAGTCTGTTTGCCATGGTAGTTTCAAAGATTTTTGCGAATGTAGGTAAAAGAGCAATTGGTCTGTAGTTTGTGCAGTTACTCTTGTTACCTTTTTTGTAAATAGGTTTAATTATGGATAGTTTTAAGAGGTCTGGTACTGTACCATCTGCAAAATATTGATTAATAAGAAACGACAGAATAGGGGCCAATGTTTTGACACATTTTTTTAATAGTAATGGGGGCAGTTCGTCATGACCGAAACTTTTTTTGTTTTTTAATTCTTTTATTACATAGTCAGGTTATAAGAGTGGAGGGCGCCACTGGCCATGTAAACAGTTAGCTCCTCGTAAATTAATCCTTAAAAATAGTAAATTTTGTTTATTTCCTTATATTCTGCGCTAATTATAAAGCTTACATGAAGGTGCATCAGTGAAAGTGTTAACCCGATCAAACTCAGCAGATTATCGCCAAAAAACAAATAAAGAGTTTGATTCCAGATACATTGTTATAAACAAATATATTCGTGAAGTCAGTGCATAGAATAATAAAATTGTGCTACAGAATCAAATTTAACAACATTTCCAACATAGTGACAATCCATAATAGTGATAATATTGTGATAATATTCTAATTTGTAAATACGAGTTCGTTTGTTTTTGAATATGGCTGACATTGCACTGTCCTTAGCGTCCTTCTAACCTCATTTACTACTAGCGCCATCTACAGCTATTAAAAAATACTTTTCGCTATTCTGCAATAGAGGGAGCCACGCATAAACTATCAATACCGAGCCACTACTGACCAACAGAGGGAGCTACCGCCCCCTTACAGCAGGCCTGCCGCCTTGGTAGTGCGAGTGTGTGACTGATTGGCGCTGCCGCGCGACTGTTTTAATTATGAGAAAGTGTAGTATATGTGCAGGGGCCGTATGGCCAAGTGAGTTACTGAAATGTGTAATCTGTAGTAGCACCTGCCATCATAATTGCGCTAACATAACCAAGGCGTACTATATGGAGAACTCTGTCAATCTGAGTAGAACATTCAAATGCCTAAAATGTCAGCATACTTCGAATAAGGTCGTGCAGCAGCAGCGTCAAGACTTCGGAAACCAACCAGAACTCCTAATGAACCCCTTAAACAGTAGCACTCCACAAACGAGAGATAAAAACATAACTTTCAGGAATCCGAGAAAAATATTTGATTTAACAGAAGAAGAAAAAATGGTAATGAAATACTTTGACCAGCGTACAGACGAAAATGGAATAGACCTCTGTCGTAATATTCAGGAACTAACAGAGGAGAACAAACGATTGCGGAATGCCTGTGATATGGCAAACAAAGAATTAAAAAAATTAAATTCTGCAAACCCTAGCCCCGAAGGTCATACAACTTCATCGCACAGGTTCTACTCACCACAATATCACCGCAACTTCAGACCGAATATGATGCGCATCGGCTTTCCGCGTACTTCACCTAGGCAGTGTACGCTGGGCGTTATACAAAGGGACCATCCACAAACTACCACACGTCTCTCGGCAGCGCTGCCGCCAGAGGGCGCCACGTCTGCCAACTTGAGCATCCGCCGAGCGCTGATGACGCGGCTACCGGAACTCCAACATCGAACTGAGTACAAGAGCCCTTTACTTGGAAGCCACGGAGATACAAATGTAGTTGTCCAGCATCTGAGCACGGATACCCTCACATTCGAGAACCTGGGAGATACAATAAGCTCTACAGCTGAAAGCCAAGGAGAGGCAAGAAGCTTCCAAGAACAGACAGCATCTAACACCCAACCTGCATTGACGACGAAGCCATCAGAATCTCAACGTCTAAGACCGGATACTACTACACTTGAGAGGCACGGAGACTCCGCTACAAACCCTATCGATGAATGTTATTTGATTACTGAGAGTAAGAGTGTAGTTCCTCCTCCTATCCAACGGAGGGCGTTAGTGCTGTCTGATGAAAGTGGTAGAGGCATTAATAAAATTCTGCGAAATCTACTAGGAAGTGGCTACAATGTAGAGTCTGTTATTAAACCTGATGCCTCTTTGGATAATGTACTTGACTCCAGCCATCGTCTCTGTAATGACTTTACACGTAAGGATATTGTAATAATAGTAGCAGGTTGCAACGATAAAGACCCCCTTAGACTACAGTCAATGCTGTACTCAAACCTCAGCCATCTAGCTAATACCAATGTACTATTGTGTAAATTCGGTGCTAGCAAGTACTTGAATGACGCTAAGGTGAGCAGTACGTTCAAGTTTGTATGCTCCCGGTTTCCACATGTCACATACATTTGCGAGGACGTAAAGCACTCTCGACTCTATGCAGGTAGAAATATACTAAGGGAAATTCTTAGAGTTGAGTACAAACAAAAGTATTTGCAATACATAAACAACCTAGAGACATCCCATAAAAAAGTCTCAGACACTTCTGTCTGCGAATTGCAAGAAGATAATGTAAAATTGCAATCGAATGTGTATCAAACTCCAAGCAGTACTGCTCCTGAAAGCAATCCGGATTTTCTGTAGGTAGTCACAGTGAGCTAGGCCATGCTTCTTATGCCTCTAATAAGAAAATAGCACATGTTAATATTTGTAGTCTAAATGTTAAGAAGTTATCTCTACTAGAGATTTGGCTGGATGGGGAGATTGGCAGAAATATAGAGGTTTTGTGTATAACGGAACATCATAGAGCTCACGAAGATTTAGTAAGAATAAATATACCAGGTTTTAAATTAGCTACCAGTTTTTGCCGCAACGGTAGAAAGAGTAAAGGCGGATCTTGTATTTACATTAGAGAGGGTACACATCATAGTGAAATAACAAAAATAAAAGATATGTCTATATCAAAACTGTTTGAAATATGCGGCATTAATTTGAGTGGTACTTATGTAATATGTGTGTATAGACCAAAAACAGTTAAAGATGACCATTTTATTGAGTATTTCGAAAATGTACTCAACTTTATCTTCGAACATAAAGAACGCAAAGTTATTGTCTGTGGTGATTTTAACATCGATACACTCGTTGAGTCTGCGGAATCAAAGGAATTTGTAAGTCTACTACAGTCTTATCATATGAGGCCATTCATAAGAGAACCTACTCGTGTCACCTATCATAGTCAGACTTGTCTTGACAACATTATCTCTAATATAGTATTAAATACACCAGGCGTCATGGAGTTAGGCTTATCAGATCATTCCCTTCAATATGCATCTTTAAACGTACTAATCAAAAGAGACCACCAAGTCTTTTTCAAAATAGTAAGAAACTTAAAGGAAACAAATCTCCAAAAGCTATCAGAGCAGTTACTTAAATCGTCATGGCATGAGGTATACGATGGCAAAGACTGTAATGATAGTTTCAATATTTTTCACGACAAACTAATGATGGCTTTTGAGACATATTGTCCAGTAATAAAGGTAAGGGGGGACATAAATAAAAATAATAAAAGCTGGCTTACACCGGGCATTAAGACGTCATGTGAGAAAAAAAGGGAACTATTTATTCAATCTAAAGTTACTAAAAGCCCCTCTAAGCTAAAACATTACAAAAAATATTCAAGCATATTAGGGAAGGTAATTCAACGCTCTAAACAAATGTGCAACGAAAAAATTATATTATCTTCTAATGACAAGGTGAAAGCCACTTGGAATTTGATAAATTCACATGTAACTGGGAAAAAGAATGTAGAGGTCAGAGATTACACTGGGTTGACAGATAATACGAATACGGCAAATAGCAACCAGCACGCTTCTGATATCTTCAATACTCACTTTACAAATATATGCAGTAGTAGTAACATAGAACAAAAAAACATAAAATTACCGAACTTTCATCAAACCTCAATGTTTATTAAACCAGTTAATTGTGAAGAACTAATAAAAAAGATAAGAAACCTTAAAAATAAAAAATCATGCGGTTATGATGGAATGTCGTCCATTGTAATCAAACACATAGCGGAAGCTATTCAGGGCCCCCTCCTATTTCTTATAAATAAATCCTTAAGCGACGGAGTTTTTCCAGATAGATTAAAAAGGGCACATGTTAAGCCAATTCACAAACGCGATAATAAATTGGATGTTTCCAAATACAGACCTATCTCTTTACTACCAGTGCTGTCTAAACTCTTTGAAAAAACAATGGCCGACCAATTACGCATTTTTCTGTGTACACAAAATATCTTAGCAAACGAGCAGTTTGGATTCCAGAAAGATATGTCGACCATGGATGCAATCTTCGAGATGACTGATTATATAGCAGAAGCCCTCAACAAAAACGAAAATGTTATGACGGTGCTATTGGATCTGTCAAGGGCCTTCGACCACGTAAACCATGATGTTCTACTAAATATATTAAGTCGTTATGGTATTAGAGGAAAAGTAAATGAGTGGTTTTTATCTTATCTTGGGGATCGAACTCAAAGCGTAATTTTGCCGGCCCTCGATGAAAATGGGGTCCTTCACAATATAGAATCAAGCCGTCAACATATTAAAGCTGGAGTTCCTCAAGGCTCTATACTGGGTCCTATTTTATTTCTATTATATGTGAATCATTTACCTTCACTTACTCCGAATAAGGTCATTCTATTTGCTGATGATGTTTCGGTATTTTTTAAATTTAATAGAGGTGATTATACTGACTTAGCTAAAACAATCACCGAATCTCTTGAGAATATTATAAACTGGTTTGTTAGCCTTAATCTCAGCACAAACGTAGAAAAAACCAAGCTAATTCACTTTAGAAACTATAATACACAGGTGCCGCATCTTGACATTAAAGTCGGCGGCAAAGAGGTGAAATCGACTCCCGATGCAAAGCTTTTAGGCATATACACGGACTGCAACTTAAACTGGAAGAGGCATGTGGATGTATTGGTGGGCAAATTAAGTAGCTTTTGTTATGCTCTAAGATCGCTGCTACATATTTCGACAAAAAAAGCCGCCCTGCAAGCTTACTTTGCGTTTTTCCAGTCGCGAGTGCTATATGGACTGGCTGTATGGGGAGGTAGCACCGATATAAACAGGGTGTTTGTCTTACAAAAGAGAGCTATTCGTATTATAAATAACATACGATCATCTCAGGAGTCTTGTAGGACTTCATTTAAGGAATTAAAACTCCATACAGTTACAGCTCTCTATATTATAGAATTATGCAAATTGATAAGGAGATACCCTGATAAATTTCCCCTGAGAGCAGCCGGGGTAAGTGAGAGACTTAATGAAAAGAATAAAGGGAATCTAGAGATGCCGTTTAGGAGGACAGTGGCATATACACGAGCCACAAAGATTACTGCCATTAAAGTGTATAATAGCCTCCCCCTAGACATTAAAAACCTGTCGGGAAGTAAATTTGTAACTAGACTTAAGAATTTTTTATTAATCATATCTCCATATGATTTGACTGAGTTTTATAACTACAAATAAGTGTATAATGTAACTGTTATGTTTGTTTCTCTCCCTGCGTTAAATTTATCAACCTATTAATTAGTAAGTGTTGGTAAAAGTGTGCAATTATCCTAGCCCTGTGACTTCCATGGCAAATTGTTATAATTATTAATTTTACTTTATTTTATAAGATGTATTTCTAATTGTCTGTAATAATATGTATAGATTTCGCTACACCCATTGGGTAAAAATATATTGAGACTACCTTGTACTGCGATTAAGACCTATGTACTATACATATATTTTATGGCAATAAATACTGAATACTGAATACTGAATAAGTTCTGTCACATGTGCAATATGAAATAATTTAGACATGTGTATTATTTATGTAAACATTTATATAGCAAAATGAACTTAATAAAACATATATTCTTATGGTGATAAAGTTTATTCAAAATGACCCCCGCGATTCTGAATACGGGTCTTTATTCTGCGCGGCCAGTCGTCTATCGCAGCAAGAACGAGGTCCATGTCAATATCGGCGGCTGCCTTAATCAAGGATGCCTTGAGTGACACCAAATCAGGATGAGGCTTTGAGCAGGCCTTTTTCTCCAAGTGTTGCCATATCTTGTAACCTAACGGACTCAAATCTGGACTGGAGGAGGGCCAGTCTTCGTGCCGGATGAAGTCGATTTCACGCGCCGCCAGCCAGTCTTGTGTGCTTTTCGCTCTATGAGCTGGCGCAGAATCTTGTTGGAATACCCAGTGCCTGTTATTAAACATGGTATGAGAAACAGGTTCCACAAGGTTCTTGAGGACTGTATTTTGATACATAACTGCATTCGTTTTTACGCCTTTCTCACAAAAATGTAGGTACCTCAGTTAAGCCCCAATAAGAGACTCCCAACCAAGCCATGAGCGAGGATGGAAAATGACCTCGTTGGACACGCGGAATACGGTTGCTCGCTTCTTCACTGCTGTGTGCGTACACCTTATCATTTTGTTTGTTGTAGCTGTCTTCCACGGTGAAAACTTTTTCATCCGAAAAAAGAATTTCCCGAAGCTTTTTTCCCGCGTACCGCTTCAACAAAGCGCGGCATCTCTTCAGTCTCAGGTCCATTAAACGAGCGTCCAAACGATGTCCTATTTTTCTTCGATATGCCCTAAGCCCTAAGTCTTCATTTAACACCCTTTTCACCGTGGTCCTGCTTAACCCCATCTGAAGGGCCAACAGTTTCTGCTTACGTATGGGATTTCTTTGATTTCGCGCCTTCACAGCTTTTATCACTGCTGGAGTCCTAACAGAGCGAGGGCGACCACTTCTTGACCTGTCATCTACACTAGAATCTTCATTGTATCGTTTTATGGTACGATAAACGAATCTTTTGGTTATATTAAAATTTTTCAGTAAGTCGAAAATCTGAATTGGCGCGTAACCGCAACGATGCAACGCAATAACTGCGACACGGTCTTGTTTAAGTGTCCACTCCATATTTAAAAATGAGGAAAATTCTAAAAATACACATTTTTATTTTCATGAAAAATTCGAAATTCGAATTCAATAAACTTTTTTGTGGCCAGCGTTCTAAATTCAAAAGTTTTTATTGGGTGACAGAACTTATGACCTGACTGTGTATTTTAATAAGTTCAGGGATGGTAACTGGTTTTAAGTACATTGAATTTTCAGACAGCTCATGCTTTCTTATTTGAGCAAATTTCTTTTTGATTAGTATTTGTAGTAATATATATATTTTTCGTTACCTATTATACTCTGTCTAGGTTTGGTTGTCTGTTTAATTATCTCCTACATTGTTTTTGTATTTTTACTTGAAATAATCATTTCTCTCTTAATTTTTTTTTTTCGATGTTTAGACGCATTTGTTTGATATTTTTAAGTAAGATTTGTAGTGGTTTTTTAGGATACTATTTTTAGTTTGATTTATCAATTATTTTAGGAGTCTCTTATTTTTGCAAGAAACCCTGATACATTTTGTGATCCATGTTTTATTTGAATTAAATTTTAGTTTTGTTCTTTTTTTTATATGCATACGTTTAATAGTTTTTGTATTTTTTCGTTTAATAGTTTATAGTTTTCATTTACGGTATTTCCTGGTGTAAATATGTCATTCCAGTTGGTTTTTTGTAACATTTTTTTAAATAGAGTAATTGTTTGGATTTTAAAACATCTGTTTTCTATAAATGTTGCATTAATGATTTGTATGTGTTTACTTAAAGGGGATTTATACATTAAACTTTTATGATCCGAAATGCCTAACTCTTGTACTTTTGCTTCGCATTCCCTATTACTTGTGAAAAGTAGGTCTATACATGTTGAGCTTGAGTTTGTTACTCTAGTGGGCTCTTTTATGAGTTGTTGAAGATTTATTTCTTTAAGTTTGTTGGTTAGCCTTTCAGATATTTTAGATTTCTGGAGCATATCTATATTAAAATCGCCGGTTATTATGGTGTGTTTCTGTGGTTTGTTTTTGAGTTTATCGAGTAGTTTATCAAAAAATTCAAAAAATGTGTCTATTTCACGGTCATTCCTATAAATTGAGACTAAAGTAATATTTGGTTTAATATCAATAGCACAACACTCTGTTACAAATTCTACTGATAGCTTTGAAATATCCATTAATTCGTTAAATTCTATTCCGTTGCAAATGAGAATAGCAACGCCTCCTCCTACTTTATAGTGTCGGCAGATAGCAGCTGCAAAAGTGTATCCGTTATATATGTTTATTTTATCTTTTTGATGTTCTCCAATCCATGTTTCTGAGATATATATTGCAGTGAATTTTTTTATTTGTTCATGGAAGATGCTCTCTAGTAGTTCAGGCTTGTTTTTTAGACTTTGTATGTTTTGTGTTAATATCTTAAAAAAGCATTTTGGGATACTTCTGGTCTTTTTATTTTATTTTCTCTTGTAGGTTGTGGTGGGCATTTATGACCATAGTATCTCTAATTTCTGCAGTTATATTTTGTAGTCTTAGCGTAGAATTTTCATTGGTATTGGGTAGGGATATTTCTGTCATACTGTATGTTTTCTCTATTTTCTATTTGTGGTTGGTTGCTTTTGCCTGGTAAAGTGATTATATGATTCAAATGATTCTTTCAGTCTTCATATTGTTGTTCCGTTCTGGATTTTCCAGTAATATGTTGTTGTTTATAATTGTAACTGTATTGTTGTTGGTAGTTTTTATATTGTCTCTTATATCCATATTTCTCTATCATACTGTGGTTTCTTTGTTCTTCAATTATTAGTTTGTTGTTTCTTATCACATATGCATATTTGCCTACTTTTCTCGCTTTTTAACTCTTCTTTTAAATCTTTTCGCGTTTTTAAACCATTTTCGTCAAGGTATTCAGTAATGGAAATTTGAGTTCTAAGTTTGTGACGAAACAAACATTTGGTTTATTTCTCAGTAGTGTAACGGCCCCAGGCTAAAGGTCGTAGCCGCCGCTAACAGTAGCTATGATCGTCTATTCTATCTATCCCAAAATGAGAGGACCCGATTCGGCTGTAAGTTTTGTAAGTAAGAATGATAAGTCTGAAATTCTCGTTCGTCGAGAAATCCGTTAGGCGCACAATAGTCGAACGAAGCTTGGCTCAGAAATTACAGTTTCTAGTTAGACAGAGAAAGCATATATGTCCGCGAGCCGGTAATTCGCATCAGTCAGCGGTGTATTGCGCCAAAACGATCGTTGTTATATTTTATGTGATGGCACCATCTGGTTTTTGTATATATGAGCGCATTGGAACATCTTTTGTTGTAATTTTAGTTTTATTTTTAGTGATCGATCACAGTTATAGTATAGATATCCGTCGTAGTTTTACGACGTGAGTACTCAATTATATTTCATGTGCTCGCTCGTAGCGGCTTGTGGTGGTTCCAATTATATATTTTGTTCACGGCAATAACGATCCGAAAAGACCGGTTTACACAATTGCGATTTGAGTTCCGAAATGGGTTCTGAACTAGCGGTTACCTCAAAAGGTCCGTAACGTTTTGAAACCTTCAACTCTGCGCAATTTGAGCTGGATGTTATCGAAACGCAAGCATTATTGTTTTAGGATATCTAACCCACACCATAGCGAAGTGCATAATTCGATAAATACCGAACTATGAATTCCACTAGCCGCAGCACGTCCTGGGCTGAGCCAAATCATATATACCGACTCAACTTACACATTAGATATCCAGCGAAATTTACATTTAATTTAAAAATGCAACTTGAATCCAATCTGACCCAAGGCAATGCAAAACACCTACCCGGACCTAAACAATGAACTTTAGACTGTAAATTGATCTCTTCGCGCGTCCCCGACAACACTCAAATGTCAAAATATCAACAGTATATGTTAACTGTGTTGACACCGGTTTAACTTTGTTCTGAATTTGTTATTTCCATCCGCGGAACCTCATCGATCAAACAGTCTCCCTATGCCCTGACAACCTAGGTTTAGCCGCAACTAAACTCCTGTCTAGCCTAGTCTAAAAACCTAGTGTTATACCTCGTCCATTATCGACACCACTCGAAAATGGTTGAGTTTGATTTGAATGTGCTTGAATGTTTAACGACTGTGTGTGTGGGAATTACAAAACTCGCTACTCTAAAGGAATGAGGAGAGGATTAGCCCGCGAATATCCTAAGAGCCAATCCAGGAACCCTATGGTGAAGGAAAAAGGAATTTAGGGTCGCTCCAAGCCCAGACTCAGACTCAGAATAATTGACTTACAAGTTCTTTCCTAACGACCCAAGGATAGTTTTGGAATTAGGGGTAGGTTGATATAAAGGTAGGAACCGAGGTATATCTCGGCGCTTCAGACACTCACGAAAACCCACTGAAACTTCGCAATCACCAATTCGTATAGTTCTGACGCGTAACACGGCAGCCAAAACTGTTTAGAACTCGTGAGGGGACTGTCACAGTAGCTAGACGCTGAGACTGAATGAATTCCCCTCCCACGCTCTGGTATTTATATGCCCCACATGCGTCCTTTGCAAATACGCTCTGCCCAAGCGAAGCTTCTTATCACTAACTACACAGGGTCCAATTTCAACCATGCCATGCAGATCCGCCGTTCTACAAATTGTGTGTACGCATATTCACTATGATCAACCGTAGGTTATCACTCAAATCATTTGGTACTGCCGATACACAGAATCTGTTGATCGCTGACCAATAAAAGCTTGTTGCGATTAATTAAGCATTTCCCGACCGCTAGACGCGCGTGGCAAAGACCTCTAGAACGATATTCAAAATAGAGGTGTCAGACTCTCCATATCATACCTCAATCGCAATTGTATATTTGCAATCAACATAATAGCTTTCTCCGTTCCGTAATAACCTTTCATTATTTAGTTATTCATAATTTTATTCAACGCGCAGCCAAATCGGCTCTCATCTCTACACATCTCGCAGGAATGCGACAAAAAAAACTTGGCCTGAAAACTTCCACGAATCAACCCACGCATCGGCTCTGTTTTTTTTTGCTAACTTTGCCAGTAAGCTATGCAAAACCCTCAAACGTTATCTGAACCGATTCTCGTATTCAAAACAGCGCGGCGTTGGGCTAGCCCTCTATCACGCAGAATGAAGTATCTAATGTACCGACTCTCGTGTACCATTACAGCCCCCTCCCAGACCTTGAGACACTGTTTATCTCAGTTAACATGGCGCAAGGATCTCATTACCACTATGCTACCCATACTTTGTACATATCTACTCTATATGTTCGGACATCTCAAATCATGTACACCGACCGATGAATCTGTCAATTATGTATATAATATTTACACAACTCGATTGAGTTCTCCCTGTCTTATCTTATTTATCTATCTTACTATACAACCTCGCTTACCCGCAATTTATCCTAATTCGTATTACTATATATATATACAAATTGTTTTTTTTTTTGGTTTTTTTTTTTTTGTTTTTGTTTCCAAACCATGCAAGATCCTTAAATCTACAAAGTAGTTACTCAAATTTACAGCTTACAGCTTAATTATATAACCTTTATACACTATCTTATTTATCTACGCCCTTATTCGTCCTCACATAATACCTGGCTATATTTATAGCATTGAAGTTACCCAATATCTCATTTGAACCCGGATCTGCTAACGTATAACAGTTAGGATATACCACTGCCGAAATAACATAAGGCCCTTTATACAACAACGAAAATTTCCGCATGATTTTATGTTCTTTATTTGAACGCACAAAAGTCTTAAGTTTCACATAATCACCTATACGATAGACCTCTAACTTACGCCGTTTGTCCGCCTGTCGCTTACGTCGTTCACTAGAACTTTTAGAGTTTTCTATCGCTACATTCCGCACCTGTTCCGAATCTCGCACACTATGGCCTAATAACCATTCATCGCCTAATTCCTTGTCAATAGTTAACGGTTCCCGCCTACCAAACGCTAACTCATTAGGCGCAAAGCCTGTGCTTGTGTGTTCGATATTATTATAGCAATTCTGAATGTCCGGTAACACGTCTACCCAACTACGATTACTTCCGCCGCAATAAGTCCTAATCAGCCGACCTAGCTCGCGATTCACTCTTTCTACGCTATTAGAATTTGGACAATACACCGACGTATGAGTGACCCGAATCCCCAGCTGTTTGAGTCCAAATTCCCAAACTTTCGATATGAACTGTGGTCCTGAGTCCGTAATTATAGTTTCGATAGGTATTTCCCTATGAAATCTCTTTGTACAAGCGAGCACGCTCCTACCTGTCGCTTTTCGCATTGGATATAATTTTATTACTTTACTGTACACGTCTTGAATCACATATATATATTGATATCCGAATTTACCTACGGGCAATGGCCCATAAAGGTCCGAGAAAACTTTCTCACCCAACCTTTCCGCCAACACCGGTGTACAAGGACCAACGGTATTGTTAGTACTTGGTTTGACCTTTTGACATATGTCACAACTTCTTATCACCGCGCTTATCACCCTACTCATATGAAGAAAATAATATCTGTCCTTCATCAGTGCTAATATTTTATATCTGCCGTAGTGACCTATTTCTTCATGTATGTGTAAAATTAGTTCCTCCTGTAGTGATTTCGGAATTACTAGCAACTGTACGTTCCGCTTCGGCACGTGAAAATATAACGTATCACCTACTAGCTTGTAATTTTCAAACCCTCTCGTTCCGGTATCTACCACATTACGTCTGATACAACCGCTAATTCGATTTAACCGCTCATCTTCGCTTTGTAATCTCGCAATGTCCCGTAAACTCGAAATAACACTTGCGGTATTCGATGCCTGAAACCAGAATATCCCCGGCTGAACATTTGTACTGTCAATCATGCCTCCAGGTCCCGCTATCTGCCTGCTTAGCGTGTCGGCAATTTGATTATCAGTCCCTCGCACAAATTCTATGTCGTAATCGAATTGCTCTAAAAACATAATCCACCTCGTTACGCGTGCACCCAATAAAGTCCACGACTTAATGAACGTCAAACTTTTATGATCAGTTCTAATAATAACTTTTTCTCCCCGCAAATATATCTCAAATCGCTTTAGAGTGTATATAACTGCATACATTTCCTGTTCACTGACCGACCATCTAGTCTGGGCACCCTTGAATGCCTGCGAACAGAACCCTATTATTAGTTCCTGGCCCGATTCATCTAATTGATAAACATAGCCCCCAATTCCTATAGCGCTGGCGTCACATTGAACATAATATGTTTTTCCCGCCAATGGCTGACTCAAAATTATACTTTCTGAGAATTGGTTTTTTATCTCGTCAAAAGCACTTTGCATCTGCGCACTCCAGACGAACTTGACTCCAGACCGCAATAAATTGTACAAGGGCCGTGTCAACGTTCCAAAATTTTTTATAAACCTCCTAAAGTAATTTATGAACCCCAAAAACGCCCTCAATTGCCTGACAGTTCTGGGTGACGGATATAATTTAAGTGTTTCAATTTTGTCCGGGTCCATCTGCAAACCTTGTGTAGACAAAATGTGCCCCAATAACTTAACCTTTTTTTGTGCAAACTCGCATTTTTTTAGTTTGCATGTGAAGCCCGCGTCTTTCAATTTACTCAGAACCGTGTCCACTTGAGACAAATGCTGTTCGAAGTCACCCTCAGTTAAAATTGCCAAATCGTCAACAAAATTTAAACAATATGACCTAACCTCTGGCCCTAGAATTAAGTCCATCGCCCTCGAAAATGAACCCACACTGGTTTTCAACCCCTGAGGTAAAACGTTGTAAACATAACTTCTGCCTTGATATACAAAACCCGTGTATCGTTTAGATTCGTCTGATAATGGTATAGAAAAATACGCATCTTTGATATCAATAACTCCTATGTAATTTATCCGGCGCCCGGATTGCAATATCTCACTCATTAAAGGTGTGGTTTCAACCTCCCCGACCATTCCAGTGTTTAATTGTCGTGCATCTAGCAAAATACGGACCTCTCCCGTTTTCTTTAATGTACAAGTCAATGGACTGCTGAAATCCGTAGATTGCCTGCTAATAATACCTATCAATTCCATCTCTTCCAAACGTTTTGTTACTTTATCGCGATATGCGAACGGTATGGGATAGCTTCGCTTTACGAAAGGCGTTTCATCTCTCATTTTTATCTCATGTATATATTTATTTGTCCGACCTATCCTATCGCTAAACAACTCTGCATGTTTATTTAACACCGGCAATAACCTTGTTTTGTGTTCAACAGGTATTGATGAATTATTCACATATTCCTCTATCATATTTCTACTGGTATCTTGGTTCTGTACTCCCATTGTACAACAGCAAGAATCCGGATTAGGACCAGTACCTAATGGTATTTCACACATCCGCCCGGCGCTTCGTATAATTAGCCTCTTATTACCCTCACACGTTAAACTGGCTCGCGTCTGTTGTATAAAATCAAACCCCAAAATTAAATCTTTAGGCACCCTTGTTAATACTAGCATTGGAGTATCGATAACGCATTCACCTATTGTTAATGGTAACGTTACTAATTTATCAACCTTTTCCTTACTGACTCCAAACGCACCTGTGATTCTCAAACTTGGAATCGGTATTTCCGTCGGTTTTCCCAATTGACTGCACACTTCTTCGTACACTCTCCGACTTATTACACTGATTTCGCTCCCCGAATCAATCAAACTCCTTACAACAATACTCCCAATACGCACATCTATCTCAGGTAATGTCAAAGTACTACATAACTCGCGCCCACACTCAGTCGAATCGTCGTCTCTGAATATCGTATGTAAACGTCTGTCATTTCGATCTCTACAATTCGATCTAGATTTTTCCTCTAAACACACGGCATATCCGTGCGCTTTATGCGCTAATAATTGAATAAATTCATTCACACCCACGTTCGAATCCAAATTACACAAATCATACAGTCTATGTTTTTTTTCAATTTGATCGGCTGTCCACCCGAACCGTAATAAATATCTGAGCGCGAACGACCCGCGCGAGTCCACTAGTTTTTTGAATTCTGACTTATCGCATTATTCCTGTCACTTGAACTTTGCCCTGCCTCTGTATCTCCTGAATCCCTCTGAAACCCTATTGCCTTGAAGCTAGGCTGCGGCTGCCTGCCTCTACGGCGAAAATAACCGCGACCACGCGTCCCAAATTCGTTTCGCGCCTTCGTTACCGCGTTATAATTATTACTACGACTCACCGCGTTATAACGTAACGTATTTACCCGCATAGCTCGATATTGCCCCCGCATGAAGCTATTCCGCCTCACGTTATTAGTATTCATAGGTTCCGAATCATGTATCGCACTTAATTCCCCATCGACATTCCGTTCTAAATGCCGAAGGAATTCGACCGCATCACGTATAGTCATTGACTCCTTTCTAGCAAAAAACGCTACCTGAATATCACGCGGCAACTGTCTGAAAATCGTGTTGATTTTCTCCGTATCAGTAAACGGTATCGTAAGCTCATATATGCTATTCAATTGAGAGGCAAAGAATTCTTCCATACTTTGACCTTTCTTAGAATCAAACTTCGCAGTTAGGAATCTTTGCTTAATTAATTCCTGTTCATTATCACCCCAGAATACCTCTCTGAAATCTTTTTCAAAATCCGAATAGGTTCGCCATGAGTCTCTGTATATGCTCATTCGAACTTTCGCAATTCCTACCAAACTATCCGTTGCCCATATCAAAGCCCTAGAAGTATCTCCCGAGACTTTAATATAAGCCTTTAAATCTCTTAAGAAAATCATCGGATTTTCCGAATTCCGCCCATCGAATGTCGGCAACTTCTGTGTCATTTTCACAATGCATGATTGACGTTTTTCTACCGATTGTTCAAACGTCTCTAGTTCCTGTCTATCAGTCTGTCTGTCCGAAGTCCTACTAGCATTGCTCGCGCTGGAACCCCGTTCCAAACTGTCTAATCTTTTCACTATTTCAGATAACAATTGCGTCACCTGCCCTGACGCCATTTCACTTGTGTGTGAAAGTGAATTTTGTGCTACCCGACTACCGTTTTTCCTACGCCGGCCGGCCATTATTCCTATTAAACCGCCGTAGCTCGTCTGAAAACAAAGCCCCTTTTTTGCTTATTTCTTATTTACAAACTGAACTGTTTAAAATCGTTTCTACGTTGTGTTATTTTTAAAAGTAACGCGTTAGACCTTGATTCTTTTAGAATATCTAGGAATATCTAGGTATCAGACTATCTAGGATATCCTTCCGTCTCGGCACCAAAAATCTGTAACGGGCCCAGGGCTAAGGTCTGAGCCGCCGCTAACAGTAGCTATGATCGTCTATTCTATCTATCCCAAAATGAGAGGACCCGATTCGGCTGTAAGTTTTGTAAGTAAGAATGATAAGTCTGAAATTCTCGTTCGTCGAGAAATCCGTTAGGCGCACAATAGTCGAACGAAGCTTGGCTCAGAAATTACAGTTTCTAGTTAGACAGAGAAAGCATATATGTCCGCGAGCCGGTAATTCGCATCAGTCAGCGGTGTATTGCGCCAAAACGATCGTTGTTATATTTTATGTGATGGCACCATCTGGTTTTTGTATATATGAGCGCATTGGAACATCTTTTGTTGTAATTTTAGTTTTATTTTTAGTGATCGATCACAGTTATAGTATAGATATCCGTCGTAGTTTTACGACGTGAGTACTCAATTATATTTCATGTGCTCGCTCGTAGCGGCTTGTGGTGGTTCCAATTATATATTTTGTTCACGGCAATAACGATCCGAAAAGACCGGTTTACACAATTGCGATTTGAGTTCCGAAATGGGTTCTGAACTAGCGGTTACCTCAAAAGGTCCGTAACGTTTTGAAACCTTCAACTCTGCGCAATTTGAGCTGGATGTTATCGAAACGCAAGCATTATTGTTTTAGGATATCTAACCCACACCATAGCGAAGTGCATAATTCGATAAATACCGAACTATGAATTCCACTAGCCGCAGCACGTCCTGGGCTGAGCCAAATCATATATACCGACTCAACTTACACATTAGATATCCAGCGAAATTTACATTTAATTTAAAAATGCAACTTGAATCCAATCTGACCCAAGGCAATGCAAAACACCTACCCGGACCTAAACAATGAACTTTAGACTGTAAATTGATCTCTTCGCGCGTCCCCGACAACACTCAAATGTCAAAATATCAACAGTATATGTTAACTGTGTTGACACCGGTTTAACTTTGTTCTGAATTTGTTATTTCCATCCGCGGAACCTCATCGATCAAACAGTCTCCCTATGCCCTGACAACCTAGGTTTAGCCGCAACTAAACTCCTGTCTAGCCTAGTCTAAAAACCTAGTGTTATACCTCGTCCATTATCGACACCACTCGAAAATGGTTGAGTTTGATTTGAATGTGCTTGAATGTTTAACGACTGTGTGTGTGGGAATTACAAAACTCGCTACTCTAAAGGAATGAGGAGAGGATTAGCCCGCGAATATCCTAAGAGCCAATCCAGGAACCCTATGGTGAAGGAAAAAGGAATTTAGGGTCGCTCCAAGCCCAGACTCAGACTCAGAATAATTGACTTACAAGTTCTTTCCTAACGACCCAAGGATAGTTTTGGAATTAGGGGTAGGTTGATATAAAGGTAGGAACCGAGGTATATCTCGGCGCTTCAGACACTCACGAAAACCCACTGAAACTTCGCAATCACCAATTCGTATAGTTCTGACGCGTAACACGGCAGCCAAAACTGTTTAGAACTCGTGAGGGGACTGTCACAGTAGCTAGACGCTGAGACTGAATGAATTCCCCTCCCACGCTCTGGTATTTATATGCCCCACATGCGTCCTTTGCAAATACGCTCTGCCCAAGCGAAGCTTCTTATCACTAACTACACAGGGTCCAATTTCAACCATGCCATGCAGATCCGCCGTTCTACAAATTGTGTGTACGCATATTCACTATGATCAACCGTAGGTTATCACTCAAATCATTTGGTACTGCCGATACACAGAATCTGTTGATCGCTGACCAATAAAAGCTTGTTGCGATTAATTAAGCATTTCCCGACCGCTAGACGCGCGTGGCAAAGACCTCTAGAACGATATTCAAAATAGAGGTGTCAGACTCTCCATATCATACCTCAATCGCAATTGTATATTTGCAATCAACATAATAGCTTTCTCCGTTCCGTAATAACCTTTCATTATTTAGTTATTCATAATTTTATTCAACGCGCAGCCAAATCGGCTCTCATCTCTACACATCTCGCAGGAATGCGACAAAAAAAACTTGGCCTGAAAACTTCCACGAATCAACCCACGCATCGGCTCTGTTTTTTTTTGCTAACTTTGCCAGTAAGCTATGCAAAACCCTCAAACGTTATCTGAACCGATTCTCGTATTCAAAACAGCGCGGCGTTGGGCTAGCCCTCTATCACGCAGAATGAAGTATCTAATGTACCGACTCTCGTGTACCATTACAGTAGGTAGAAATATATTTGTTTAACATTCTCCAAAATGTGGATAAACTTTAAGAGCTACGAAATAAATTATGAATCATAAATTTAAAATGAACATGGTTTAACTTCACCGTTGCTTTCAGTGGATATCGAATTATGACAATTTTATACATTTGTGATGTTATTTTGAAATGTTGCATTTACCATGGCTCAATCAATCAAAACTTATACGTAAGGGTGTTTAGTTATGATATAGTTTGGTAGGTCAAACAGATGCGTAGTTAGTTCAATGATGGAGATACAGATGGCGGTCGATCGCCTTTAAATTCCAGATGGTTTAACTCAAGGTAGAACTTTATCCACTATAATTGCAATAACATGTTTTATATAGAAAACAAATGAGTATTATTTTATTTAGATTATTTTATGATGTTATAAAGTCTATTTCTAGTTGAACTGTGTGATCTAAAATATAAAGTGTGTATACGGTGTAGACCAGTAACCAATCAGAGCACTGAGTTTCGAAAGGAAATAAAACGAACCAATCAGATTGACTCGCGGAGTTTTACATTGTGGTTTGGCGAGCATGCCTGGAGTAGGACATTTTGGTGGGAATAGAAAATATAAAAGTGATGGGTCGAGATGAAAGGGGGCTTTTTGTTGCTGGTCGTCGAGTGAAGTGTGAGTTAAGACTCAGATTGTATTTTCGGAGCGGGGAGGTGGAGGCTGGGGTGTGGCGATGCTGCGTGTTGTTTCCCGCTGTGGCCTCCGATGTCCCGGGAATAGATGGAAAGGGACCTAAGTGACCTAGGTCCTAGACTTCTGGCTGCCGAAGCGATCATGCGCAAGTCATAGACGAGAAAGATTATTTATAGTTCTAAGACTTGTGATTTTAGGTTTTGTTTTGGGTTCATGCCCCGGCTTTTATTTTGCGGTATTCGGATTCAATAATTTGATGAGTTTTCAATTATTTCGTCCTCGTGATTTACTTTAAATGCATTTTGCGCAGACTTTTTAATTAACAGGCTTTCTTTTTCTGATCTTATTCTTGTTTGTCTTTTAGCTAAATGTTTAAATTACGTAATTGAGGTTATGTAGGTAGGGAGACTAAACACAATTATTGAGGTTTATGTAACAAAACAAGTATCTGAAATTTGTATGACTACAAATAATTGAGTTATTTCCTTCTCACTCTTGAAATACCTAAATACTTATAGAACTATCTAACAAACTAAATATCTTTTAACTGTGGCTGTTTTGATCTTTCTTATCTTGACCGTCTATCATGTTGGTTGGCCTACCTAACTTTTATTTAAAAGACATATTCTAATTCCATATAGCATATAGATTGACGTGGTTACTTGGTCATTCACAAAACACACACATACAAATTTAATCTACAAGAAGCTGACATTACTATAAGAACACTCTACTAGATTCTACACGGCCTAAGGTTTATTAGCAGTCATTCTCCCCTTCTGAAACGCCTCCGATTCAGAAGGTCGATCATTCTTACTGCATTGGAATTCAAACGAACTTGTGCTTTCCATTTTTCAAAGGCTGTCACTGCTTTGAGTACTATCTGGTTCATACCTTTGTCGTAAGCACATAGTGCCTAGACTTCTTCTTACTCATGGACTGGAGAACTACTCGCATACCCCGATTAAAAGATGGATTTGTACAATTCGGATTGATTTGACATTGTAGTACAGATCCTGGTCGCATCATTCAGGGACGCTCATCGCCCCTGTTTAGAGTGAAGTTTACTTCGCTGTAGAATGCCTGTGGATGGCCTGAAATCCGTTAGAATCAAACCTACACGCACGCTAGATTATCAATCTAGTGACCTAAGTAGTTACGCTGATTTTACATATCTTAAAACTAATTTATATACAAAATATCTTGATGAACATCCACATGATTACAGAATAAAACTTGAGAGAAGTGTCTCTCAAGTTAACCGCAATACCGAGTATGTGCAAATAAAAATATCCCGTAACCGATCAACAAACATGTTGGAGTGATGAATGAGAGAAATCACAATATCAAATAATATAAAAATATATCCTTAATAGTCTTAATGTAGTTGATTGGCAGGGAAACTAACTCGAGAGGGATTTGAGTAGATTCAGTATTCAGTTAGCTAAATCCAGGTCTTTAGCAGTCTTAAATATTGCAGTCACGTAGATTGTATATGGGAATTTGTGGGAGGAGAATGGCCCCAAAATAGGTGAAAGATGCCAAAAGCGTACTAATGAACACATAGTTAACCCTATGTTTTTTTGTAAATTGTGTTTACAATTTTGAGTGGTTATAAGCATCTATTTTATAAAATTTAAGCTTATTTTGCTTGTCTTGGGTCCGTAGAACTCGGTTGACCTCCACTGATGTTGGGCGGGGTCGTGGGACCATCCCTAGGGCCCGGGTCCCTTCTGGCCGTGAGCTCTAGCACAAACCCTCCTTTATAAACATATGTAATCGAAATGTCTTTTAAATGGTTATTTACTTGGAATTTATTCTAATAAGCACGGACTCGATGCTTATCTATATTTTTATGTCACTTATATTCATCACTGGCTGGGGAAGCTCATGACGATACTGTTTAACCAAAACCACTCTAAAAAGAACTTTAGGTTATTACTATCACAATGTCTGCAGTCCTACCCATAGACGATCACCACTACTTTGGCCAAATCATCTTAATAAGATACTCGCAATAGTTGGTATTGAAAAAATATTCCAATAAAAATACGTAAGGGTTTAATTCCGTCTGACATTAAATCAATGGTTAGTTGGTTATATCTTTAAATTTACTTTTCATAGAATCGTTCGGTTAACTCGTAGGGTTTATTCATATTATTTAATATCAGAGGGGGGGGGGGGGGGTTTGTTACAAGTTGCGGCTAAGGTTGGGGATTAGGGTGACCCGTTTGAACTTTTTATCGAATTTGGAAAAGTTAGGGGTCTCAAAAGTTCCGTATGCAAACATTGTTCTCGTAAAAAATAATAATAAAAATATTGAATAATACTTTTAGCCCTCTACCGGAGGTCAAAGTTTCAGTTTTTTGTTAATATTGGCCTTAAGTTCCATTTGATTAAGTACTAATTTCATAGGTCGAAAAGTGTCAAATTAATACTCAAATCATTGACAGTATTATTGTTTGTCAGTACTTGTAATTTTCGGAGTCAATTTACACGTAGGTAGACTTAAAATAAACATTCTCTAAGTGACGAACTTCAGTACTATTGCAGCGCTCGGCTCGAAAGTTGTTTGATTGAAAATACAAATAATGAGTTCGAATTCTGTTACTAGGCGCAGTGAAGTGGATTGTTTCATTCTTGGAGCACCATCAAAACTCAAAAATAGTGTATTACCAACATATTTACAAGTGCTAAGATACATAGTGCATGTAAGATATACCCTACTAAGTGCAGGCACTGCAAAGCAGCCGGCGATTTCCAAAGTGTTCGCTATTGTGAGCAAAGATGTGAAGAAGATATGGGAATCTGCTTCGATACCGACAGTGAGTACCTTAAGAGTTATTCAGTTACTAACAAAAGAGTACAATGAGTACCTAAAGCTGAAAAGATGGCCAGAAAAAAAGAGAAATACAAATTTTGATGTTAGAGTGCAAACATTCCAAAACAGGATCACATCTGGTTTGTTCGACATCGCCGCATGCAAGTGTAAATTGTTAACTTCATGCTGCTGCTCACAAACCAATAAAGTACCCCCTAAAGAGCAAGATTTCCTGAATGATCAACGAACGGACCGAAAAATGATCATTGGTACGGTCGACTTAGTTGAAACGAGAAAACTTCAAAAAAGAGCAAGCCGAATACTTAAAAGCCAACAAACACTGCAGACCGAAACATCAATTGCAGTGCAGCCAGAACCCCCAACGAGAAGACAGCTGATTAAAACGATACCACCACCAGTATCCGAGGAAACTCCTATGAGCAATGAGCCTTCAACATCGGGACTTTCGAGATGTAAGAATAACAAAATTCCAATTCCAGTTCTTGCAACAATGTGTGATCGGTATGGCATCTCTGACCGATCAGCAGCCGCTGTCGCCACGGCCGTCCTCCAGGACTTTGGGCTCGTCACGAGTAAAGATAAAAGCTTCGTTATTGATAAGAATAAAGTTCGCCGAGCAAGAGAAACAGTCCGGCATGACATGCAAGAAAAGACATTGTGTCACAATGTCGAAGGTATATACTTTGACGGAAGAAAGGATAAGACACTGGAGATTTAAAAAAAAGATAACAGGTATCACAGAACTATTTCTGTGAAAGAACATATCTCGCTTATATGCGAACCCGGTTCACTGTACTTGGGACACATCACACCGAAATCCGGAACTGGAAAAGCCATAGCTGATTCCATAATGGACTTTTGCTTAAGCACTGATTTAAAGTTGGATAAAATAATATGCATTGGTTGTGATGGCACTGTCACAAACACGGGATGGAAAGGTGGTGCTATACGGCACATCGAATTAAAACTTAACAGACCGTTGCAGTGGTTTGTGTGCCAACTTCACGCAAACGAATTGCCATTAAGGCATTTATTCAACCGCCTGGATGGAAACACTACTGGACCACGAGAGTATAGTGGACCAATCGGTTAATCTCTAGAACAGTGTCAAAGCTTGCCAGTTGTCGATTTTACGCCTGTTGTAGGAAACCTACAGCTACTCCAGGCAGATGTTATAAATTCTTTGAGTACCGACCAAAAGTATTTATACGAGTTAAGCCAAGCCATCTCAGTTGGATCATGTTCTTCTGAACTAGCACATCGTCAACCAGGAAAAATGGGGCATTCCCGATGGCTGACGACGGCCAATCGTGTATTAAGACTATATGTCGGAACCCATGGTCCTTCGAATAATTTGAAAATGATCGTGGACTATATCATGAAGGTATACGCGCCAGTCTGGTTCAGTATAAAGAAAGAATCTTGTGCACAAAATGGAGCCCACCACGTTTTCAAGCTCATAAAATATTCGAGGGACTTGTGTGACGACATACTTCTAATAATAGATCCTGTCATACAAAGAAATTCATTTTTTGCACACCCGGAAAATTTACTTTTGGCAATGATCTTTGATAATAGACGTCCTATCAGAGAACTAGGTCTAAGAAGAATCATTGAGGCACGCAGGGTCAAAAGTAACTCTGTTCGAGTTTTCAAGTTACCAAAACTGAATTTTCAAGCTGCTTACTACATTGACATAATTATTTGGGCCGAATCACAAATAACACCCCCGCCCATTTTGGATAATGTATCTGACAAAGTTTTAAAGGAAATGGTCGAAAAGGAAAGGCTCAATGATATAGCTATTCCAGCATTCCCCTGTCACACCCAGGCTGTGGAAAGATGTGTGAAGTTAGTGACTGAGGCATCGATGGCAGTCGCTGGACCAAAGGCCAGAGATGGGTTGATTCGGACCAAATTAATGTCTCGGAGTAAAATGCCAACTTTTAATTTTAAGGGTCAATACAAGGCTTAGATTTGTGTGTTTAGAGTTTGTTTAATATAGTTTTTGATATGATTGTTGCTTTATTTGTCTTTCACACCCTGAATACTAGAGGAATAATAATCAATAAGGTACTAAATAAAATAATTATAAAATATTTAAGAAGTACGATAATTCGCAAAATATTCAAAATTCCAGGCCTGGTAGAGGGCTATAAGTACCTATAAATCCAAAAACTAAAAATGTAGTTTTGAACTACGCACAAATATGCAACTTTTGAGACCCCTATGTTTTTGATAGCTTGAGAAAAAAAAACCTCCATACATCAACGAGGCACCCTATTGGGGATACGTTGTGATTTTCTTGCTTGTTAGTTCAATCATAATGGGTCTTCTGTGGCCTTTTCGCCCAATTCTATATATATTTTCTATGTGCCCTTGTAGGTTTATATTTAGCATATGAAAACATACTTGCATTGTTAGGTCGTTATATTTAGCATATTAAAACATACTTGCATTGCTAGGTCGTGTGTAAGTTTTTCTGTTCCTTTATAGGCCTCTTCGATTCCATAGATGACAATTTTTTTGGGATTTCCGAGTTTATTTTATTTTTTAGCGCTTCAAATTCATAGCGCATTTCTTTGTGTTTTACTTCTAGCTTGAGTAGTTTTTCTTTTATCAACGAATTTTCTCTCAATATTGTGTCTTCCAAGATTTTATAATTGCTTTTGGTTTTTCTTGGTCGCAGTCAAGTCAAAGTCAAAGTACTGTAGATATTTACATATACTTAGCAAACGTAATTTTTTGGTTCTTCTCTACATTGGACCACTGTGGGATAAGAAGGGCGTAGAAACTCCCACAGATTGATTTTTAGATCTCTTTTAAAAATTGGTTTATTACAAATATGAAAAAAAATATTATGATATTAATCATTAATACAAATATGAAAAATTTAATTGTTATGATTAATAAGCAGGGATAAATAATTACAAAATTATTAACAGCAAGGTCTGTGTTGAGCTAGATTAACCCCATACATTCCTGTTATTTAAGTAATCTTGAACATTGTAATATCCCTTTTTCGACAAAGTAGCTTTGATATGCTTTTTAAATTGCTCAAATGGCAATTTCAAAATCTCCAGAGGTATCTTATTATAGTAGAGAATACACTGACCCTTGAAAGAATTGCTAATTTTTGCGAGTCTAAATCGGGGCGCACACAGTCTGTGATTATTTCTTAGGTTAACATTACAGCTATCGCTAAGTTTGGAAAATATTGTAAGGTTCTTGCGTACATACATTATATTTTCGAAAATAAATTGACTAGCTACAGTTAGTATGTTGTTGTTGTCAGTTGTCTGATGTTCCTAACAGCGAAAGCCGCAGAACTTAATTTACTAGCTAATTAATCTATGTGGTGTCCTCACTGCAATTTGCTATCAATGGTTATTCCAAGAAACTTCGTATCATTTACTAATTCTAACGTGCTGTTGTCTAACACTAAACTGGTCTCAACTTGCCTGACATTTAGAAGTGAGAATTTGATACACTTGGTTTTACCAACGTTTAACAACAAATTATGAACTGTGAACCAATTTAAGGTAAAAGACAATACACCATTAACATCATCAAAATTTCCTTTTTGTCTTTCAATTTTGAAGACCATTGAAGTATCATCAGCAAACAACACTATGTCAGTTAATTTCTCCACCATGAAAGGTAGATCGTTAATATATACCAGGAATAAGAAAGGACCTGATATGGAACCTTGTGGAACGCCAACTTTTACAGCCGATCCATCAGATTTAACGCCGTTAACTTCTGCCTTTTGAATTCTATTGCTTAGGTATGATCTTAGTTGATCCATCGCTTAATTTCTAACTTTGTAATAATTTAATTTAATTTATAGCGTATTATGATCAACACAATCAAACGCCTTCGACAGGTCGCAAAAAACTCTGATAGCATCCTGTGCGGCCTCCCATGCAGAATAAATATGAAATGTAAGGGTAATACCTGCATCCGTAGTCGATTTACCCCTAGTGAAACCGTATTGTTGGCGTGGAGTTGTTTTGTACGGTTGAAAAGTGAGAGCATTTGATTGAGATTAATCTTTTCAAATATTTTACTTAGTGTTGGAAGAACAGATATTGGTCTGTAATTTGAAGGATCACCCTTATCTCCCGACTTCAACAGAGTTATCAGTTTACTGTGTTTCGTGAGGTCTGGGAAAGCCCCATCGTCAATACATTTATTGAATATATAAGCTAAATGTGGGGCTATAGCTAGAATTACCCCACAGGTTTTTCGTATTTTTAAAGTTAAGTAATTTAAACGTTTTGACAATGTCCTGAGGATATACATGATGAAATTTTAAAAATAACTTACTGTCGCTAGTGTTATTTTTTAATAAAGTCTGCTTCATATGGAGATGAATTTAGAAGATAATAATAATAATAATAATAATAATACCTTGGACACTATTTACACAAATTGATCTAGCCCCAAACTAGGATTTTCTGTATCTTGGGTACTAGACAACGATACACATACTTATATAGATAAATATTGTACTTAGGTAGATAAACAACCATGACTAGGGCACAAACATCCGTTCTCAACAAACAAATATTTGTCCCACCGCGACTCGAACCCGGGACCCTTGGCTTCGTAAATAGGGTCACAGCCGACTCGGCCATTCGGGTCGTCATTTAATAATATGGAGAAACTAATGTTTTCTATTTGATTCTTTGGTTGTCGACGCATAGTAATATTCATTGTATCTGTTTTTAATTCAGTGACTGGCAGTGTTGAGGATCTAATTGGAGTATTGTCATTATTGTTTTTTGGCTGCTTACAGACACAGTTTGGATATTTCTACTCCCTAGTTTGGTTGCAAGGGCGAAAAAAGGTTATATCTTTTTTCAGATACATTTGCACAGGTAAGGTCGTATTCTTGTTTACAAATATGGCATTTTTATTTTACTGTCGAATATTTCCTGTTTACAACCTTGTTATACATAGCTAACGACGTTATATACCTTACACATAAAGTTAGGCACCTTCCGTCGATGCCCTCAATTTGGAAATAGTAGAATAAGCATTATATTTTAATTCACTTTTATTACGAGCGCTCCTAGCATTGGACGCTCTCATATTCTTATATAAAGCGACTTAAAATTAACATTGTTTAATTTTAAGTCACTTTATGTAAGAATTGAGTAATATAACTTAATTGCACAACCTTGGACTTTCTTTCGTCCCCACTGTCAGCCACTACATATAATTAAATAATTAAACGAACTTACCGTGAAGTTCAATTATAATTACATGAAGAACTTAGTCCATGATAACTTGATAGTACCGTCGTGCTACGCCATTGAACGCGTCCTTTAGAGATAAAAAAATATTCTGAAAACAAAAAATTCCTACTGGCAACCCAATGTTGAGCTGTCAAACGTCATTATTTTAGAGTCTATGATCCAGAACCTACATCAATTCCGGGATAATAAGTTGTCAACTTATTGAGGGAGGGCGGGAAGCTGCTATCATGGACTAAGTTCTTCATGTAATTATAATTGAACTTCACGGTAAGTTCGTTTAATTATTTAATTACATTTCGACTTAGTCCATGATAACTTGGTAGATGTTTAGAGTTTATTGAGATGTAGTTTCCTATTGCGTTTTCGGTTTGTGAAGTGTTCTAATAAAATAATATTTTATTATGAATAGGTATAATAAACGTTAAGACCACATAATAATAATAATAGGAACATTTCTTAACTTATTAGTTATAATTATAATCAAGGAAAGATACATGGTTAACAGGCATCTGCTCCTGGTTCCAAACGTTATTGTAAATAATTAACTTTACTCAATTTGCAAACAGCTCTACTGAACGATTGATTGTTATTACTTATGGGTCCGTTGTAATGTCTGGCAAAGTTCTGAGATTTTTCAGACCATCCTGCTGTCTTAAGTATGTTATCTATTGTAATTCCTTGTTTCAGTGCGCTAGAGGTAGATGCGTGTCTTGTAGAATGAGACGTGACCGTATTAGTTTCGATCCCGCTCTCACACATAACCAGTTTTATCCAGCGACTTATAGTCTGTCAGGTGACATGCCTATGCGATTTCTTAATTGTAATAAAAAGCTATGTTGTTCTAAAGAACAGGTAAACCTCTGATTGTTTTTTTGTAGGTCAACAAAGTTCTTGCTGGACATATTTCAGGCTTCTCGTCAAATTAAGCTAATGTCAGAATTGGTTGCTGTTTTCCAGGAGCAGATGTCTTTATAATATCTGAGATCAAAATTGTAATATTACTTTGAGACACATTTATGTTATCTACCTTAATTAGTGATAATGTCTGAACCCTATGCCCTGTACAAAGAGCAAGTGAAATTGCACATTTTTTGTGAGAGTTTCTAGAGTAAGTGATTCAGTTGGATGCCAGTTTTGTATGTAATCCAGTACTACAGAAGGGTCCCAAACAACCTTATATTTTGGTACAATAGGCCGTAATCTAAAAACACCTTTAAACCATCGCTTAACATTAGTGTTTGTGCCTACGTGGGAACCAATTATTAACGATATAGCGGACCTGTGACAATTCAAGCTTTGATAACTACAACCTTTATAGTACAAGGACATTAAATATGAAATAATTTGAGAAATGGATGCATTAAATAATTCAACATTATCATCATGACAATATTGCCACCACTGTTTAAGACAAGTACTGTATTGTTTTACAGTGTTATTCGACAATGACGCTAACATTACCTCACATGCTAGTTTTGGTGTGTCCATTAATTCAAAAGCTTTCCTGATAATATGCATGCCCCCAGGGAAAGTTGCTTGTGCAGTAGGTGAAGTGTTCTGAAAGGAGAAGAAAGTAAATCTTCTGATGCGTCCAAGACAATAATTTCCGAATCACATAAGGACATGAGTATGGGATACCATGGCTGTGATATCCACATTGGGAATATAACAATGCCTCGAGCTTTGTCATTTCTTATTTTTTGCATTGTTTTTAAAAGCATGGAAAATGGAGGAAATGCATAAAAATATAGATTTGTCCAGCTAACTGTAAAGGCATCTATGTTCCAAACTTCTGGGTCTCTTTGCCATGAAATGTATTTAGGGCATTTTGTATTTATTCTGGTGGCAAAAAGATCAATTTCTGGTGAGCCGAATTGATCTATTATCTTATAAAAATATTTACTATTTAATTCCCATTCTGCATCTATATTTTTGTACCTAGATTGTAAGTCAGCTTCTTTATTGTCTTTAGATTTAATATACGATGCAAAGACCCAGAGCTCTCTTTCCTCACACCACTGCCACAGACACCTAGCCAAATTATTTAGTTTGGGATATTGCACACCACCCATCCTATTAATATAAGCGATGGCAGTTGTGTTATCAATTCTCAGAAGAATTTCAACACGTCTTAGGCTATTAGCAAAACATTTGAGACCAAAGAATGCTGCTAGCAACTCTAAATAATTTATATGATGTTGTTTGTCTTCATCAGACCAAAAACCTCTTGACACTTTACCTTCACAGTGAATTCCCCAGCCACTGCCTGAAGAATCCGACCAGATTTCTAATGTGAAATTGTATTGTTTTATTGGATTACTTGCCCTACTCAGTTTAGCTTTCCACCATAAAAGATCTTTCTTAATATCATTGCTGATGTCAATTCGGCCTTCATAGTTGCCATTTGATTTTTGCAATGCAAGATATTTTTCTCGCTCAAATATTTTGGTATAAAGAAAACGATAGGAAACAGCCATACAAACAGATACAAATTTACCCAATAGTGTTGCAAATTCTCTTATGGAGCAATGATTCATGGTGAGGAACATATTTACTTTAATTAATAATGATTTGCATTTTTTATCAGTAGGTTTCAAAGTCATAGTTTGAGTGACTACCAGAAAACCTAAAAATTCTCTTGTTTGTGATGGTACTAGTTGGCTCTTTTTTCATTTATTATAAAACCTAAGCATTTAAGTAAACTAATTGTTTTTCCGTATTTTCTTTACATTGTGTATGGGATGTTCCTATGCAGTTCACATCGTCTAAGTAAATAACGTTTTTAAGGCCTAAACTTCGGAGATGTTCAATAACAGGTTTTAATAGTCAATAGTCAATAGTCAAATAGTCAATAGTCAAAGTACTTTATTACTGTAGATATTTACATATACTTAGCAAACGTCATTTTTTTCCTCTTCTCTACATTGGACCACTGTGGGAGAAGAAGGGCGTAGAAACTCCCACAGATTTATTTTTAGATCTCTTTTAAAAATAGGTTGTGCTTAACTAATACAAATATGAAAAATTTAATTGTTATGATTAATAAGCAGGAATAAATAATTACAAAATTATTAACAGCAAGGTCTGTGTTGAGCCAGATTAACCCCATTCAGTCCTGTCATTTAAGTAATCTTGAACATTGTAATATCCCTTTTTCGACAAAGTCGCTTTAACATGCTTTTTAAATTGCTCAAATGGCAATTTCAAAATCTCCAGAGGTATTTTATTGTAGTAGAGAATGAACTGACCCTTGAAAGAATTGCTAACCTTCGCGAGTCTAAAACGGGGCGCACATAGTCTGTGATTATTTCTTAGGTTAACATTACAGCTGTCGCTAAGTTTGGAAAATGTTTTAAGGTTCTTGCGTACATACATTATATTTTCAAAAATAAATTGACTAGCTACTGTTAGTATGTCAATTTCTTTAAAAAGCTCTCTTAAGGAGTCTGTTCGTTTTAAATTATAAATTACTCGAATAGCTCTTTTCTGTAAAATAAAAATAGTTTGAATATCCGCTGCTTTCCCCCACAACAAGATACCATAGGACATCACACTATGAAAGTAACTAAAATATACTAGCCTAGATGTAGCCACATCCGTGCTTTGTCTGATGTTCCTAACAGCGTAAGCCGCAGAACTTAATTTACCAGCCAATTTATCTATGTGGGGTCCCCACTGCAATTTGGTATCAATGGTTATTCCAAGAAACTTTGTATCATTTACCAATTCTAACGTGCTGTTGTCTAACACCAAACTGGTCTCAACTTGCCTGACATTTGGAAGTGAGAATTTGATACACTTGATTTTACAAGCGTTTAACAATAAATTATTAACTGTGAACCAATTCAGGGTTAAAGACAATACACCATTAACATCATCAAAATCTCCTTTTTGTCTTTCAATTTTGAAGAACATTGAAGTATCATCAGCAAACAACACTATGTCAGTTAATTTCTCCACCATGAAAGGCAGATCATTAATATATACCAGGAATAAGAAAGGGCCTAATATGGAACCTTGTGGAACAACAATTTTAACACCCGATCCATCAGATTTTACGCCGTTAACTTCTGCCTTTTGAATTCTATAGCTTAGGTATGATCTTAGTAGATCCAACGCTTTATTTCTAACTCCGTAATGATTTAATTTAATTAATAGCGTATTATGATCAACACAATCAAACGTCTTCGACAGGTCGCAAAAAACTCCGATAGCATCCTGTGCGGCCTCCCATGCAGAATAAATATGAGATACAAGGGTAATACCTGCATCCGTAGTCGATTTACCCCTAGTGAAACCATATAATGAAAATAATTTTGTGAAGCTATAAGGTGCTGTGGAAAGACCAAATGGTAGACAGTTAAACTGATACAGATTTCTCTTAAAAATAAACCTTAGATAAGGTTTGTGGTCTTCTCGAATTGGAAGTATATATTAGGCATTTTGCAAGTCAATTGTGCACATATAGTCATTCTTATGTATAATTTTACATAGGGTCCTAATATCCTCTAATTTAAAATGTGGTGGATCTATAAATTTATTCAATGCTTTCAAATTTAAAATAAACCATCAGGTTTTGGCACTGGGAATATACTGGAACATAATTGTGTGTCTGTAAACTCACATTTTGAAATAGCTTGCAGCTTTATCAATTGTTTTATTTCAGTTGAAAGAACTTTAGTTTCCTTATCTGACAATTTACTATTTTTAGGAAAATCTATCTGGAATGACTCTTGTATAAACGGTATGGTATAACCCTGTCTCCGTGATAGCAATACAGTATCGTTTGTAATATTAGACCAATATTTTTCAAAGTATTTAAGTCTACCTGCAAAACTAGTTACCTCTATGGGTATCTGGCACGTTGTGGCTGTTGGTAGTTGTAGATCTTGGGATGAGCTCGAGGCACATATGGTGTCTGCCGACGAGGGGGTGCTGTTGGTCGGTCTTGGTACTGGGACATTGGACGTTGTTGGCGAATTCCCCTCGGAAATTTCTTGGTCTGAGTCCCTGAAGCTGGGAGGCGAGGGGCACGGTAGTTTTTTGGCTTCTGTGTCTGAGATCTCGGCTTCTTTAGAATGTTTGCTGTCTTTTGCAGAGCACTTGTGGTCTTGATCAATTCAGCAAGTTTTTGCCCAAACAAAGCTCCATCTCTTGGTATCTCAGAGGCTGATTTTGAGATTTCTTTATCTATCTGGGATAATATAAATTTTCTTCTGATATCTGTTTTCTCAAAATGAGAGTGGGCAATCATTCTGGATGACTTTGTCAATAGTTTTATTACCTTTAGTTTATCAAAAGGTTCTTTTCTCAGCATATCTATGCTCTTCAAAATTGAGCCGAGTGCCTTACCCAGCAAATTTTGGCCATGCTCTATTTTTTGGTCCCTTTCCTTAGAAGTGTCATTAATTATTAAATTAATTTCACTGTTTAACTTTGGAGCCTCCAGGTTTAGGGCGTTTTGTGGTATTAGCATGCTTTGAAAAAGCTCCTTCCTCTCTTCTTCTTTAAGTCCTTCAATCAGCAAATTTTCAACTCTCATATATTTCATGGTGTATCACACCATCATATACCTCTTTTTGGGGCATTGGTTTTCCCATGGCTTCCAAAATATCAGGTTGGATATTTTCAGCTGAAAGTTTCCATAAATAAAAATAACAAATAAAACCAACTTATCTCTAACGTTTAGAGACGTTATTTATTAGTGCGTGTGTTAACTGACTGGGTGTGATTTTAAAGAGTAATATGATTCCCCAGGAATCACTGAAAAATAATATGTCCATCGGAGATAAAACATATGAGGACTTCATTCCCATCGAGAAGAGTCTGTAGCAAATCTTGCTTAGGTGACAGTCAGTGTTGAACAAATGTTTCAACATTGTTTACCCCATCGGGGAAAAACAATTTATCAATGACTTCAGTTCCATCGGGACGAGTCAGTAGCGAATCTCACTTAGCTGTCAAATAATATATTGTATAGGCTTAAAATTTGTGCCTAAATCTCCATCGGAGAGAAGAAAAATTCATCACTTCAGTTTCATCAGACAGTAGAAAATATTGCTTGGCTGCAGTACCTAAGTGGTTTACATCCTACTTAGACATATTGACTTATATGACATATACTTATAAATCGGATCAATGTAATGCTTAACGTGGCTTAACCTCTATTCTAAACCATTGTCTCAGTTCATTATTATAAAGAAAAAACATAACCTGTATGAAAACATGTTGCCAAAAAGTAACCTATTTCTGTAGGTAACATTCCTGAGTTTTGTACGAAGCGATGGTTTGAAGGTTTTTAATGTATGTAGAAATTTGTATTTCAGTTTTACTCACAATTTTCATCCTCAATCTGTGGGAATCCGGTCTCGTCTTCAGATTCCTCCGACGACGACGATTCGAACAACCTATCTTCTAACTTTCGAATTTTACGTCTCAGACGTTCTTATTTGAAAAATGATCGTTTTTTCGACATCCTACTAGTAATTTATCACTTAATTTCACTTAATTTGACAAAATCTTGCAAGTTTTTCCCGAAAACGCGAGGACGCTTTCAAGCGCGGCAAAACGAATGACGTTTGACAGCTCAACATTGGGTTGCCAGTATGAATTATTTGTTTTCAGAATATTCTTTTGTCTCTAAAGGACGCGTTCAATGGCGTAGCATGACGGTACTACCAAGTAATCATGGACTAAGTCGAAATGTAATTGGCGCAGTCACGGAGTTGTAGAATCAGATTCGGATTCCTCGGGTATCAATCTGCTGACCTGATCGCTGTATCTACAGCGAATCTACAACGAAAACCTATGGGTGCTGGCTTTTGGAAGTGAAGAGGAACCCGCCTTATCCAGACATCGATAGAACGAAGCTCCAACAAAGGAAAGATGCTGTTTATTTTGTAAGTACACTATACTCTATCGTTTTTTTGCCATTTTCCCTAATTTTCTTCCCATATCGTCCTGTATAATCCCAAAAAAAATCCATCCTAGTTTCAGGGTAGTCCCCTTAGTGATATTAATAGGCGCCATAATCTTCGCATCGAGCAAAGAGACGCATTTAGGGATTTAGATCTTATACTGAGGAATTTCCTACTGAAATGGCGGTCGCAGATTTAAATACCATTCATAAGCACTAAGAAATGTGCGAGCATTTGACGGGAATCCAAACGTCCTAATTAGATTCCTAAGATTATGTGATAAATTAGTTGAAACATATATAGATTTTTCTTTTTTCGTTTGCACCAAATCCACACGCACACACATAAATGACAAATCAGGCTCCAATCCCACCACCAATGCAAAGAAACATGTATCAGCAAAACCCCAATAATTCAGGACCTTCTCGCACCATGGTACCATAAGAATACCCACCCCAAGATATGTTATGCTATGGACAAAATGATCACGTTGACGTTAATCAGGAAAATAAATCAAATTTTCCCTTGGAGACGGAGACGAATTACCCCGAATAGAGTTAAATATACAAAACGATCGGCAACAACCCTATATACAGATTGAAAACCCGCCCCTAAAGTTAAATCTAGACACTGGCGCTAATCAATCTTTTATAAGTCCCGAGGCTTTGAACAAATACTTTCCCGGTTTGACTCTTAATTATGTCCCATTTGTTGTCACCAACATACACGCATCCACCATGAATCACTTTTCAGTCACGATCCCCTGTTTTAACGAAATCCAAGACTAAAAATCCGTAAAACTATACGTGTATAAATTCCATGATTATTTCGATGGCCTTATCGGTTGCGATCTACTTGAACAGTGGCAAGCGAATATCGATCTAGGAAATCGAATACTTAGTACCCAGTTTGCGAATAATAAAATTCACATCACAGTCGCCAACTATTGGAGGATACAATCCCGGCCCACTCATCAAAACTACGAAAAGCCCCGACCACGATAAATAACGGTGTAATTGTAACATCAACGAGTGTATTTCCATATCTAAAAATAACTTTGCATACGTGGAGATATCTAACCCAACACAGAATGACATTACTTTATCATTAACAAAACCCATACATGCACAACTATACAATGAGCAAACCTTGCAATTTTCAAGTGTCAATGCCCGCTCGCAGGAAGTCATACCGCGTTGCGCACTGGAAACCTAAACGATGAGGAATCATGTAATTTGATAAACTTATGCAGCGAATACTCCGAAGATTTTTATGTGGAAGGCGAACAATTGTCGTTCACAAATCAGATTAAACATTCGAATAATACAACTGACGATAAACCAGTTCATAGTAAAACTTATAGATATCCATACATAAATAGAGAAGAAGTAAGAAATCAGGTACAAAGTATGTTGAGACAAGCAATTATTAGACCATCAACCTCTGCCTGGAGTGCCCCTATTTGGGTAGTCCCAAAAAAAAACAGACGCATCAGGAAAGGTTAAGTGGAGAGTAGTCAAAAACTTTCGAAAACTTAATGATAAAACTGTCGAGGACAAATATCCAATACCCAACATAGTTGATATTTAAGATAATCTAGGAAGGTGTCAGTATTTCACGACACTAGATCTTGCCAGCGGTTTTTTTCCAAGAGGAAATGGACCCAAAAGACATCCACAAAACAGGTTTCAATGTGGAGCGCGGACAGTATGAGTTTATTTGTATGCCCATGGGCTTAAAAAACTAAGCATCAACATTCCAACGAATTATGGATAACATCCTACAAGGCGTCGAAAATACCATAGTGTACTTTGACGACATTTTGGTATATTCCACATCGCTTCAGGAACACATAGTGAACCTCAAAAAGTATTCCAAAGACTCCGCGAAACCAATTTCAAAATCAAGATGGATAAATCCGAGTTTTTAAAACGCGAGACATATTTAGGCCACATTATTACCCGAGAAGGTGTAAAACCAAACCCAGATAAAATTGCCGCAATATGCAAGTTCCCTATCCAAAGAACAACTAAACAGATTAAAGGTTTTCTAGGCTTACTGGGCTATTATCGTCGATTCATATCAGATTTTGCAAAAATAACGAAACCGCTTACCGCATGCTTAAAAAAGGATCAAAAATCATCATCAATTCCGATTACATAGATTGTTTCGAACAATGTAATACACTTTTGACAAATGACCCCATTTTAGTATATCCAGATTTTACAAAAGAATTCATTTTGACTACAGACGCGTCAAGTTACACCCTTGGAGTGATTTTATCTCAAGGATCTACGGGCGTAGACCACCCTATAGCATATGCTTTAAGGACTCTCAATGACAGCGAGGTCAATTGCTCTACCACTGAAAAAGAACTGCTTGCTATAGTTTGGGCTACCAAGTATTTTAGCCTTATCTTTTTGGCCGGAAATTTAAAATTATTACAGACCACAAGCCTTTGCAATGACTCATGAACATGAAAGAGCCCAATTCCCGACTCACTCGATGGAGGTTAAAGTTAGCGGAATATAATTACACTATAGTCTACAAAAAAGGCAAGGCCAATACAAACGCAGACGCTTTGTCTCGCATCGAGATAAATCACGAGAATATGTCACTGGTTGTCAACCCTTCGGAAATTAATACAAGTTCATCGTCTTTCACGATATCAGTACCCAACTAAAACCCTATTCCTAGCTCCTCAGCGACAGCCACCGCTCACACTAGCGCCGAAGATACCACACTAGAAATCCCTATAATCATTGACCCTTTGAATCAATTTAAAAAACAGATTGTGTTGAAAATCATAAATCACCCGCCTCGAACTAGACCTACAGTCACGCAACCTTTTGAAGGAAACATTAAGACTCCAATCGACATTTTCGATGAAAGATTAGAAAGTAGTCTAACTGAAGCAATCCAAAACCACGTAGACCCTAATACAAGCACAGCTCTCTTGATCAATCCCGAAAACAAAATTTACACCATGATTCCTATCATACAGCGTATTTTTGGTAGCTCGGCCATGAACTTGGTCCTTGTAAAATGTGAAATGGAGAACGTTGTCTTATCATCGAGGCATCAATGACACATTGTTTTCATTATCAAAACGTTATTTCTGGCCAAAAATGCGCGACACGATTACAAAATACTTAGGTGCTTAGATGCGTGTAATACAGCGAAATATGACCGTAACCCACCGCGCCCTCAATTCAGCATAGTACCGACTCCCACTAGGCCATTTGAAGTAGCGCACGCCGATTTACTTACTATTGAACAGGAAAAATACCTAACTGTCGTAGATTCCTTCTCTAAATATGTGCAAGCATATCATATCCCCGATTCTAGTGGACTCAGTATTATTAAAGCTTTCCTAAAATTTCCCACTCATCACGGATATCCAATGACCTTGATAACAGATAATGGGACTGAGTTTGTGAATCAGATCGTTAGAGAATTTTTGATATTACACAACATAGAAGACAATACTACAATACCCCATTCCCCAAATCAAAACGGGATCATAGAGCGTTTCAACTCTACCCTTTTGGAACATCTACGGCTGCTTAAAGTGAAACACAAAAATGAAACCGCCAAAAATCTCATTCCCTACGCACTGATTGCTTACAATAGCTCTGTGCGGTGCTCGCACTTTACTGATATTGATAGGATGTATGATATTGATAACTAACGAATTATATTGATAGAGAAAGCGGCGTATGAATGAAACGAACGAAACTAATGAGTACGTTAGAGACACTGTTTTATTGTAAAATAAAGAGTAAACAAGTAAGCTAATTTTGTAAATTAAGCTATTTTCGCTGTATGCTCGTTCATCTTGCCGTCTACAAAACAAGAAAAATATCTTTAAGTTATTACAATAAATTACATGATATAAAACATTATTGATACAAATTATATAAGATTATCAATGAACAAAAACTTAATTTAATGTTGAGGAATCTTGAATTTGACTTCCGTCCTTTGGCTGAATTGGTAAAGGGCCGGTAGCGAGGTAGCGGTAGTCATTTGTGGTATTGGGGGAGCCGTCCTTGTTAATATCACAGTTGGCTGCTGTTCTTCGCGTCTCTCAAGGACGCGACGGTGTCGTAGTCTGATAAGATAAAAGCCGGTTCCAACCATCAGGGTGCATACTATCGTCAGAATGTATATCATCGTATAGTGATGCGTATTATGTACTAATAAAGTCACACCCGTGTCCTCAGCAATCTTGATAGCATCTAGTTGGTTCTGAATGGTCTCGTACTGACGGTCATTGTCTTCAAGTTCCAACATATGATATCTTAACAAGCTCGTATTGATGTAATCGTTGAGGAGGGACACTCTTTCAGTCAGGTGGAAAGCTTCTTCATAAAGATTTGGTTACGATAGTCATGGTGTCCCAGTATAGTAAAGAAGTCTCCTTTGATGACGTAATCCTGACCTAGGGTAATTATGCCATTATCACGCAGTCTTTGCGAAGACGGGCCAGCCGGGCATAAAATGCGGACGGTGCATTCTCCGCAACATGAGTAAAGCCAGGAACTACCGGAGTGTCACTTGATCCATTTGCTGAGGCATTCCGCCGACCTTGTCTTGCAAAAGAATTGTTCACCTACTTTGCTCATTACCTTGACATCGCATATTGATTGTTTTACCGCAAGTCCATAGATAGGGTTATTCAAATCGCAGAGGAAGCCCCTTTGGTTGTATTTGATACACGAAGACAAGTCGGTCTGTGATATTAGGATGAATGTATCCTGTCTTGTGTTGAACGCGATGTAGTCGGTCCGTGGTGTCACATAGTAGGTCTTGAGATTCCGTTTCTGCAGTAAGCTGACGACGTAATCAAGTTCGTAACTCTCCTTAGTAGCCAGTGGTATTTTTATTTCTATGATAAGGTAGGCATCTGTTACCTTGGCCCTTGATTGTAATAGCTGATGTAGAGTTTTGATATCGTCCAGTGGAGTTGGTAGTGACAAATCGCCTTGTAACTGGCCGGATATCATGTGCATTTGGTTTTGCAACTGTTGTGGTGATAATAAGTCGCGTCGAGGCGGTCTTGATAGATGTCGGTGACGGTATTGACTAAGGTCTCTTGTATACGTCTGATATTTGATATGATGACGTCAATGGATATAGCGCTCGTAACAGTGTAAAATGCATTCAATGCAGATTGGCTTATCCTTTCGGCTTGATAGATTTCCATTGATATGTTGTTGATATGCCGGTTAATAGACATAAATTGTTTGTTCATGAGTTTCTCGTTACGATGTAGAATGTTATTCTGCGCTTCAAGGATGGACGTCTGGTTTTTCAAGAGTTTCAAGAGATGTTTGTCGTTTAGTTGGAGCTTCTCAATGTCCTGAGCGTATTGATCCGCAAATTTGTCGTCTAACACTCCAAAGATATCTCTTTGGAGTGTTAGACGACAAATTTGCAACATTCCCAATGCCGTTCATCAGTCCTCTTTTTGTTCTCGATTGCTTATTGTGCCTTAAAGGTTGTTATAGTGTTGCATCTCTTTCAGTTCGTGATCGAATTGTAAAGCGATGATAGAACATAATTCGTCCTTGGCACTCACGTTCTTAAGATGGTTTACGTATTGCTCAATACTTGACATGCTTTGCCAGAAGGTTGACATGTTGTAATATACAACCATGTTCCAGTGATCTTTGATAAACCGCAGGTCTGCCGTTTTGTCGAAGTAGAGAGAGTTGCCATTGTTTATACTTGTCACGTTGAAGGACTGTGATGAGGCAGTTGGAAGGATCACAGAAAACAGGAGTAAGAGCGTCGTGAAAAGATTCTTGATGATGCCTTTTTTCTGCTTTGCCCTTCTGCTCGTTTGTTGATCGTCATCTTGAGCGGCCGTGATTGGTTGGTCCACCAATGATTTATCTTGTTTGTCGCCTTCAGTTACCGGTAGCCGGATCAACTTGGTGATAGGTCGTTTGATAGCGTAGTCCTTGGTCTTGAGGGAGACAACTCTGGTATAGCCATCCTTTCCAGGATGGACGTCAGTTATTCGGCCCAAAGCCCATTTCCCGGGGGGCATGTTGTCCTCTTTGATAATGACGACATTGCCTACTTCCAAGTTCCTTGTCGGGTATCTCCACCGCGATCTTGTCTGAAGTAATTGCAGATAGTCGCTGGACCATTTCTTCCAGATGAGTTTGTTCATTGTCTGAATCATTCGCCATCGGTTTGATAAGTTCAAGTGGTCAGGGTCCGATTGAGGGCGTGATAAAACTGGACCTCCCACTAGAAAGTGTCCCGGAGTGAGAATGTCGTCATCTGGACTCTCTGATAGGGGACACAATGACCTTGAGTTGAGGCAGGCTTCAATTTGTAGAGTAACGTAGTGAACTCCTCGTACGTTAACCTTTGCTCTCCCAAGACTCTCTTGAGATGGTACTTGAAGCTCTTGACAGCTGCTTTCCAAAGTCCTCCTGCAGATGGCCAGGCAGGAGCGTTGAAGTGCCAGGTGATGCCCATCTCATTGATGTCTTTAATAGCCTCAGGGTTGATACTTTGAAGAATCATCTTGTACTCTGCTTTCAGGATTCGAGAGGCACCCACAAAGTTCGTGCCGTTATCACTATAGACGTGTCCTGGCTTTCCTCGGCGAGAGCACATCCTTCTGAATGCAGCTAGGAATGCTGCTGTGCTTAAATCCGAGACCAGTTCTAAATGTACACCTTTGGTGGCCAGACATACGAAGACTGCTACATAGCCTTTGCTCATGCGTATGCCTCTTCCTTTAGTTTTTTTTATGCTGATATGGCCCGTAAAGTCAACCCCAGTGTTGGTGAAGGGTTGGGAAGGGACTACACGCGGTTGAGGCAGGTCCGCCGTGAGCTGTGGTCTGGTTTCTTGTTGATAACGACGGCACTTGACACAGCGTCGTAGTTGTTTTTTCACGGTACGAATTCCACTGAGGATCCAGTACTGTTCTCGTATGTGTGACAGGATTAATTTTGGGCCACCGTGTAGAGTCGTTGTATGCGCTTGAGCGATTAGCAGTTCTGTCAGGCGACTGGATGGTGATAAGATAATTGGGTGCTTCGCGGAATTAGGTATGAGCGCGTTAGCAAGGCGTCCACCAACCACCAGTAGTCCCTGTTTGTTCAGGAACGGGTTCAAGCTTGATAGTTTGCTATTGTGTTTCACTCGACACTTTGATTTACGCAGTACTCGCTTTGCGCACTTGAAGTGTTCTTCACTATAACAGTCATTGAACTGAGACATGTAGCTAACGGCAAACAGTTCAAAACGGAGCATACGTTTCGTTATAGTCTACGCCTGGTCTCTGCGTAAAACCTCGTGCGTAAAACTAGTCTGGCTTTCTTCGTAATACTGTTGTCTGGTCCCGTTTTGTTTTTCAGAACCATCTTGTAGTCTATTACTTTCATATTTTTGTCTTTTTGGACTATTTTCCATGTGCCGTTCTTGACATGTGCTCGTATTTGGGCTTTTATAGCATCATGCCAATATTCGTCACTTTCGTTTTCGAACAGATAAGATTCTTCAATAGTCTCTGATAGGTCTGTATGATTGAGCACATAATCCTTGGTCCATACAGGTGGGTGGATATCTCTTTTTGGCCTCCCATTCTCTTGTGAACTTGAGTTCTCGGGCATGTCTACAACTGAAATTTGGTTTAATTGCCAATTTACACACGATTACGCCGTAACTACTTACATTTGAATATCAATCCTGAACGCATTCACATACCAAGGAATCATTTATTGTTTTTACATCATTTCGATACCAAGTAACCCCTAAGATAGTTATTTTGTTGCAAAATTATCGGACGACGAATATTTCAATAGTTTGTAAAGAGTCATATTATTTTTTTACTCATCAAAGCGCATTAAAGTCTTATTGTCTTTGGAAAGCCAGTGTGGTTCATTCTTTTGAATCGATCCGGTTCGATCGATCAATCGGTTTGATTGATAAAATAGTTAAGTTACTCACAAAATTCGTAAAGGAAAAGTATAGAACAAAATCTGTCGATGATCTCGCCGCATTTAAAGGAGTAACTGTGTTGCGCCTTCCTCCATATCACTGTAAGTTGAATCCAATAGAACTGATTTGGGCACAGGTCAAATCTTACGTAGGAAGAAATGATAAATACTTTAAAATGGCAGAAATAAATAATTTGCTAAAAGAAGGATTTGCGATAGTCGGAGCAGAACAATGGGCTAAATACGACGGTCACGTTCAAAACAAAGAGGAACGTTGGAAAAAATTAGACAGCTTATGGATATGGCTAGCGACGCTGTAATTCAGCCTTTTGTTATAAATTGAAATTAGGTTTGGTGGAATTCGATCATGGCATTGTAAGAAGGGGTCAATGTTATAGTTGTTGAGTAGTGCGATGATTCAGACAATTAATAGTTTTTAGATACTTTATTTGCGGAGAAATCATATTATCACATTGATATTTTTACAAGACAAGACATTTTCAAATATAGAATAAACGCGTAAACAAAATAAATATAAAACCTCTATGTTGGGCCTCCTATATGCTGGGGTCCGCGCAAAGGACGAAACCACATTTAGTTATTGCTTCTGCCATACCTTCCAAAAGCTTTGTTGAATTTGAGAACATAAGTTCCAAAATCGAGTTGGTACATTTGTTATGTCTGGTTCTGGTAGGGCATTTAAAGCATTACCAACTAAAAAATGACCAGGAGTCAGATATGAAAAATCACTGGCCTCATAACTGTTATTAGCCTACTGTTTAATATAGATTGTATTTGGACAAGAACAGTATTTAGCTCATCATATGTTAATAAAGCTTTCTGAACTACTTTTTTACACGATACTTTATACTTTTTACCGCAGCCTCCCACAACCTACCAAAAACGGGGGAATAGCTTGGAATGAAATGATAACTCACACCTGTCTAGTGAGGTGTGAGTTTTTATGTGTGAGGTTTCTGTCTTTACCTGATTCTGGTGAACTTGAGAGGACTGTAATTTATAAAACCATGCATTTGGGACTTAGCACACTTAAATGTTGATGCATTATCACAATACACATCAGTAGGCAAACTTCTACGGCCTACAAAACGTTTGAAACAGGCGAGAAAGATGCTAGTTGTGAGATCTGAAGCTAGTTCTAAATGCACCGCCTTTATGGTGAAACATACAAATACACACACATAACCCTTAGAGACAATTGTTCGTCTGATTCGTGATTCTGGTTTTTCAAGAGTTTCAAGAGATGTTTGTCGTTTAGTTGGAGCTTCTCAATGTCCTGAGCGTATTGATCCGCAAATTTGTCGTCTAACACTCCAAAGATATCTCTTTGGAGTGTTAGACGACAAATTTGCAACATTCCCAATGCCGTTCATCAGTCCTCTTTTTGTTCTCGATTGCTTATTGTGCCTTAAAGGTTGTTATAGTGTTGCATCTCTTTCAGTTCGTGATCGAATTGTAAAGCGATGATAGAACATAATTCGTCCTTGGCACTCACGTTCTTAAGATGGTTTACGTATTGCTCAATACTTGACATGCTTTGCCAGAAGGTTGACATGTTGTAATATACAACCATGTTCCAGTGATCTTTGATAAACCGCAGGTCTGCCGTTTTGTCGAAGTAGAGAGAGTTGCCATTGTTTATACTTGTCACGTTGAAGGACTGTGATGAGGCAGTTGGAAGGATCACAGAAAACAGGAGTAAGAGCGTCGTGAAAAGATTCTTGATGATGCCTTTTTTCTGCTTTGCCCTTCTGCTCGTTTGTTGATCGTCATCTTGAGCGGCCGTGATTGGTTGGTCCACCAATGATTTATCTTGTTTGTCGCCTTCAGTTACCGGTAGCCGGATCAACTTGGTGATAGGTCGTTTGATAGCGTAGTCCTTGGTCTTGAGGGAGACAACTCTGGTATAGCCATCCTTTCCAGGATGGACGTCAGTTATTCGGCCCAAAGCCCATTTCCCGGGGGGCATGTTGTCCTCTTTGATAATGACGACATTGCCTACTTCCAAGTTCCTTGTCGGGTATCTCCACCGCGATCTTGTCTGAAGTAATTGCAGATAGTCGCTGGACCATTTCTTCCAGATGAGTTTGTTCATTGTCTGAATCATTCGCCATCGGTTTGATAAGTTCAAGTGGTCAGGGTCCGATTGAGGGCGTGATAAAACTGGACCTCCCACTAGAAAGTGTCCCGGAGTGAGAATGTCGTCATCTGGACTCTCTGATAGGGGACACAATGACCTTGAGTTGAGGCAGGCTTCAATTTGTAGAGTAACGTAGTGAACTCCTCGTACGTTAACCTTTGCTCTCCCAAGACTCTCTTGAGATGGTACTTGAAGCTCTTGACAGCTGCTTTCCAAAGTCCTCCTGCAGATGGCCAGGCAGGAGCGTTGAAGTGCCAGGTGATGCCCATCTCATTGATGTCTTTAATAGCCTCAGGGTTGATACTTTGAAGAATCATCTTGTACTCTGCTTTCAGGATTCGAGAGGCACCCACAAAGTTCGTGCCGTTATCACTATAGATGTGTCCTGGCTTTCCTCGGCGAGAGCACATCCTTCTGAATGCAGCTAGGAATGCTGCTGTGCTTAAATCCGAGACCAGTTCTAAATGTACACCTTTGGTGGCCAGACATACGAAGACTGCTACATAGCCTTTGCTCATGCGTATGCCTCTTCCTTTAGTTTTTTTTATGCTGATATGGCCCGTAAAGTCAACCCCAGTGTTGGTGAAGGGTTGGGAAGGGACTACACGCGGTTGAGGCAGGTCCGCCGTGAGCTGTGGTCTGGTTTCTTGTTGATAACGACGGCACTTGACACAGCGTCGTAGTTGTTTTTTCACGGTACGAATTCCACTGAGGATCCAGTACTGTTCTCGTATGTGTGACAGGATTAATTTTGGGCCACCGTGTAGAGTCGTTGTATGCGCTTGAGCGATTAGCAGTTCTGTCAGGCGACTGGATGGTGATAAGATAATTGGGTGCTTCGCGGAATTAGGTATGAGCGCGTTAGCAAGGCGTCCACCAACCACCAGTAGTCCCTGTTTGTTCAGGAACGGGTTCAAGCTTGATAGTTTGCTATTGTGTTTCACTCGACACTTTGATTTACGCAGTACTCGCTTTGCGCACTTGAAGTGTTCTTCACTATAACAGTCATTGAACTGAGACATGTAGCTAACGGCAAACAGTTCAAAACGGAGCATACGTTTCGTTATAGTCTACGCCTGGTCTCTGCGTAAAACCTCGTGCGTAAAACTAGTCTGGCTTTCTTCGTAATACTGTTGTCTGGTCCCGTTTTGTTTTTCAGAACCATCTTGTAGTCTATTACTTTCATATTTTTGTCTTTTTGGACTATTTTCCATGTGCCGTTCTTGACATGTGCTCGTATTTGGGCTTTTATAGCATCATGCCAATATTCGTCACTTTCGTTTTCGAACAGATAAGATTCTTCAATAGTCTCTGATAGGTCTGTATGATTGAGCACATAATCCTTGGTCCATACAGGTGGGTGGATATCTCTTTTTGGCCTCCCATTCTCTTGTGAACTTGAGTTCTCGGGCATGTCTACAACTGAAATTTGGTTTAATTGCCAATTTACACACGATTACGCCGTAACTACTTACATTTGAATATCAATCCTGAACGCATTCACATACCAAGGAATCATTTATTGTTTTTACATCATTTCGATACCAAGTAACCCCTAAGATAGTTATTTTGTTGCAAAATTATCGGACGACGAATATTTCAATAGTTTGTAAAGAGTCATATTATTTTTTTACTCATCAAAGCGCATTAAAGTCTTATTGTCTTTGGAAAGCCAGTGTGGTTCATTCTTTTGAATCGATCCGGTTCGATCGATCAATCGGTTTGATTGATAAAATAGTTAAGTTACTCACAAAATTCGTAAAGGAAAAGTATAGAACAAAATCTGTCGATGATCTCGCCGCATTTAAAGGAGTAACTGTGTTGCGCCTTCCTCCATATCACTGTAAGTTGAATCCAATAGAACTGATTTGGGCACAGGTCAAATCTTACGTAGGAAGAAATGATAAATACTTTAAAATGGCAGAAATAAATAATTTGCTAAAAGAAGGATTTGCGATAGTCGGAGCAGAACAATGGGCTAAATACGACGGTCACGTTCAAAACAAAGAGGAACGTTGGAAAAAATTAGACAGCTTATGGATATGGCTAGCGACGCTGTAATTCAGCCTTTTGTTATAAATTGAAATTAGGTTTGGTGGAATTCGATCATGGCATTGTAAGAAGGGGTCAATGTTATAGTTGTTGAGTAGTGCGATGATTCAGACAATTAATAGTTTTTAGATACTTTATTTGCGGAGAAATCATATTATCACATTGATATTTTTACAAGACAAGACATTTTCAAATATAGAATAAACGCGTAAACAAAATAAATATAAAACCTCTATGTTGGGCCTCCTATATGCTGGGGTCCGCGCAAAGGACGAAACCACATTTAGTTATTGCTTCTGCCATACCTTCCAAAAGCTTTGTTGAATTTGAGAACATAAGTTCCAAAATCGAGTTGGTACATTTGTTATGTCTGGTTCTGGTAGGGCATTTAAAGCATTACCAACTAAAAAATGACCAGGAGTCAGATATGAAAAATCACTGGCCTCATAACTGTTATTAGCCTACTGTTTAATATAGATTGTATTTGGACAAGAACAGTATTTAGCTCATCATATGTTAATAAAGCTTTCTGAACTACTTTTTTACACGATACTTTATACTTTTTACCGCAGCCTCCCACAACCTACCAAAAACGGGGGAATAGCTTGGAATGAAATGATAACTCACACCTGTCTAGTGAGGTGTGAGTTTTTATGTGTGAGGTTTCTGTCTTTACCTGATTCTGGTGAACTTGAGAGGACTGTAATTTATAAAACCATGCATTTGGGACTTAGCACACTTAAATGTTGATGCATTATCACAATACACATCAGTAGGCAAACTTCTACGGCCTACAAAACGTTTGAAACAGGCGAGAAAGATGCTAGTTGTGAGATCTGAAGCTAGTTCTAAATGCACCGCCTTTATGGTGAAACATACAAATACACACACATAACCCTTAGAGACAATTGTTCGTCTGATTCGTGATTGTTTCACTGTTATTGGCCCTGCAAAGTTGGTTTGCTCTCACGACATCAAAGGGCTATTACGGGTAGTTACAGTGCAGTCGATCTGCACCAACGAAAAGCATACGGCCTGAAGAAACTACACGATGTTACCCTCGAGAGTTTGAATTAATTGGGTAATATTGGACTTGACACATCTACGTGGGACCCACTGATCGTGCACATTCTAGTGCAAAAGCTAGACCCAGCCACATACAACATCTGGATTCACCGAGAAGCTTGCCAGAACTGGACGAATTTCTCAATTTCCTGGAGTCAAGATGCATGGCTATGGAAACAATCAAAACTCGTAGCAGCGATAATAGCGATTAACTTTATAAATAACGCCTACATCAGCATGGAAGAAGAATATCTACAAGAATGTGCCATGATGGATGAAGGCAACTTCATCTGCACTACAATTCATCCCATATACAACCTGCACAACGAAAACGCACCGTGTGAAGCAATAATATTCAGTCAAAGGAAATCCCTGCCGTGCGAGACTACGGCGATAAATTGCAGAAACAACTGGATCGAATTGCATAAACAGAATACCTGGCTCTATAGCTGTTGTGACGTGTGCACGCTTCGTTTTATTTGCGGCGATCAGATAACTTCAAACACGATAAGCGGCACCGGCTCAATTGTTATGACTCAACAATGCACAGTTCAGAGAAAGGAGTCTACTATCTACTCTCAGAACTATTTTGGAAGCCAAATGAAAACAGGACTAGACATGGATATACCACAGCTACTTTCATCATCGGTGAACATAATGGCGAACCGGTCTTTTCCGAATCTTCAACTACAAACCGGAAGAAAGGCATCGTCCGAGGAACATACCGAAATAGAGCAAAAGATCCGCTACCAAAAGGATCACGAGAAGCTACCAGAACCTATCCACTCACACGATATACACCAGTACATAGTGATGTACTTACTGGTAGCAGCAGCACTAGTCACCATGTTAGTGTACTGCATAAAGCGATGCAGACGAGCAGCCAGGCCTACAATGACGCAGCCCATGGACCAACGTATCCAGAGCATCAAGATGGGAGTCGTAGATAAGCACGAGGACAGACGACAAATAGCGAGGGCTTCATCAAGAAGATCCCGAAAATATTTTGATTTTAACGAGGTTTAATTATTTTTATGTGTATTTAAGATTATTATCTTTTACTTTTTATAAGTGCTGGTTACTCATTTCTCAAGATGTGGTTACTTTTATTTTTGAGATCGTATTATCTTATGTTAATTTTATTTTCTTTACGTTTTTCGGGGTTGGGAGTACAAGCATAATTTAACATTACACTTATGAATTTATTTTCAAAATATTTATATTTTTAACGTTTGTTCTTTTAGTTGTTGGGAGCATGTACGGTTCACACTTGACCGTACTCACACCGACCTCACGCGCGTTCTACTTAATCGGTCTAACGTCAGCTATGTTATTTCCTTAGCGAGTTTAGGTTATCGATTTAATTAGGCATTTTAGTTAGAATACAATCATCTCTCCACGTAACCACAACTTACGGGAAATTAGTCTCCATTATCTCTCATGTACCTTTTGCGTTGGAATATACTTTGATTGGACTTCTCATCTTTTACTCATCTCTCGTCAACTACAACCACGGGGGGTTTCATCTCAAGACACACACTACGGGGTGGCCCATACAGTTAGTTAAAGTTGAACGTCTAGGGCGGAAACCATGTTGGCAGTCGGATAGTTGCCCGAATATTTGTTCCGTTATGTGATGGTTGACGATAGATTCAAACAACTTCCTGAAATTTTCTACTTCCGACTTGGAGCCTTCTTTGAGCACAGGAGTGACTCGTGACAATTTCCAGCGCCTTGGGTAGACTGCAGATTTTAGGGCTAAATTGTAAAGGTACCCAAGTGGTAGTTCGAGTGCCTCTCACTAGGAAAGGCGGAATGCCGTCAGGCCCTGCAGAGGTTAACGAGGTTAAAGTCGTCGCCCTGCACGTTGTGCATGTCAGTCATTGTAATGCAGTCAATCGCTACACGCGACGAGCTGTGACCCAGTCCGGCTCTCCGCTCGGCGGCGTCAGCATCAAGTGTTGGTCTATCTGGCAGGAACACTGAATTGAAGTAAGTTGCGTACGCGTTGGCCGCATCCACTCCCGTCACCCACTTGCCGGCATAGTCATATTCGTCACATGTCTGTTTCGTCATCCGTTGGTCCCTAATAAAATTCCAAAAAGAAGTGGGGTCACTTTTGATGTCATTCTCAGCTAGCCGTATGTACTCAGAGTATGTTTTGTCTATTAATTACTTAACGTGACTTCTATAATAACGGAACATTTCCTTGTTAAACTCCTTGCCCTCAGCTCTATAACGCTTGAGATGAAAGTATTTGTTCTTAATTTTGCGTATGATATCGGGCGTGAACCACTTCGGATACACATACCGAGTCCTCGCACCTTTACGCTGTTTACTTGGTACACAATCATCTATACATGAATATAACTTATCGTACAAGAAATCAGTGGCTTGATCAACGTTTCAGTTTTGACCTGGACTTGCAGCCGCGAGGATTTACGAGCTTATATGACCCGCCAACACATGTCCAAACTGTGTGTTTAATATGGGCATCTTTAACTCGAGGCCGCTCACTGTAGAGTCGTCGTCCAGGTTTTCAGTCGGCAGTATAGCCTTGAACACCATGTCAGCTCCTAGAAGCATAGTATTACTTTTTGTGTATTTCCAGGGCTCTAGTTGTAAATTATACTCACAAAAACTAGTTATATATAACGTTGAATCATAGGCATATTACAATAGAATACACATTCAAAAACACAACCTAGCCACCTGACAGCTCACCGACAATTGATTGCTGCTTGCCGAGCGGTAAATAACTAACAGACGGCCATTCTGCCATGGGGATGACCCCATCCCCAACTCAGCTCGGCCATTCGCTGTTAGGTATGACCTCATACCCTGATTTATTAACAATAAATTAAGATATGTTAAAAAAAATTATTAATTATGTATATATATATGTATATATATATTTTTTTTTTCAAAATACATTGAACAAAAATAACTCTGATATTTAAATATAAGTAAAAATTATTTCTTTTTTACATTTCAATTATAACTGTACTTACTTATTTATCTTATTCTAGTGTAACATAAATCTAAATACAGTTATGATTGGTATTTTTAAAACTTCAAGAAAATAGCTAATTAATAGCACTCCAATAACTTATCCATACATATAAACTTAATCAAATAATATCATTCACAGTTCATAATTAAGTGCGAGTAAATCAGTCCAAACACTGGAGCCACACTAGGGGCACAAAAATTGTTACCTAAGTACCACACTGGAAGTAGATTTGATTAAATGCAGCCACACTTGGGGATTCTTATTCATTTTACTAGACAATCATGACAGTGTTCACACTTGGGAACTTTATTAGGTACAACACATGGGGTCCATTGGTATCTATTTGTATTAGCCACACTAGGGGTTGATTTGATTGACTGTAGCCACACTTGGGGATTCTCATTGATATTGAGTAATCAACGTAGTGTTCACACTTGGGAACTACATAGTACCACACTTGGGGTCCTTTGTTAGCTATTCATATTGGCCACAACTCAGGGTCGTATTTCATAATTTTTCTTACTGTAATCTATGCTGTAAAGGTCATAGTAGGGAAATAATGGTAAGTGTATAAGATGTAAGTTAGTTAATAATAAAGGTATAAATTACTCAGATAATAGATGCATTAAATTATTCTGAAAGGGAATCATCAGTTGAGGAGCTTATTTCATCAGTAACAGGAGGCCCCCCCATCGTTATCCTCGGTTTTAAGTGGTCTGCTGGGAAAATATTGCGGTATGCACGATCAGAGTGTCCGCGAATGCTAGATTCTTCATACCTGTCATTATCTAGGATGCGTGTTATCTTAAAGGGTCCGCCAAACTTTGGTACTAGCTTCTTACATTTGCCTTTTTCTGTTTTATGATTGGGTACAAGTACAAGATCGTCCTGCTGAAATAATTTAGTAGGTGCTTTGTTTTTGTCATAATTGTTTTTAATTTTTAGTTGATTTTCTTCTATATTCTCTTGAACAGTCTGTCTTAATTCTTCTCTTTCTATACTCGTCATTTGCTCTGTATCTTCTTAAGCACCTTTAATCATTCCTTCTGAATGGTCTATCGTTCTTTATCCGAAAACTATCTAAGCAGGACACTTTCCTGTGCCCTTATTAATAGTGTTATTTAGGCTCCATTGTAGCTTTCCCAAATTAAGGTCCAGTCTTTTTCATCAAGGCCATGATTCATCGCCGCCAGTGAATTCAAGATAGTTCTATTATACCTCTCGATCTGACCATTCGCACGCGGTGTCGCCACTGCCTTACACACATGTCTGGTGCCAATCGAGCCAGTAAAAACCTTGAATTCACTGGAAGTGAAACAGGAACCTTGATCAGACATAATCACTTTAGGATAACCAAATACCGAAAATATTTCTTCTAAAACCTTAATAGTTGTTTTAGATTTACTATTTCGTCCGCCTTTTTGCCAGAGGCAGCGGTGGGATCACGTCGGGGTCACCACTTTGCCAGAGGCAATTATAAGGAGAGTGACATCTTCGGGAGTAAAGTAAAATGCTTGAGATGCGCGCAAATACGAGACTAGACTAGACTAGACTGGACTTATTTATAATAGGAAATCCTAGCTTATATACTAGGTTGGTGCATGCTATTAATGACGTGCATAAGACATAGTGCGTGATGAATATAAATATACCTTATCTGTGACGGTCGTCAACTTATCTTAACATTACGTGAAAATATGACTAACATATTCGACCGGCACAGATACTCCCCCCTTTAGGGAAAGAAATAAATGAATGTACTAATAACAATGGAAAAAAATCTAAGTTAGATACTAGAACAAACTTATATCAACTGCAATTATAACTAGTAGTATTTAATAAACAGTAATCGAGCATACTTTAACTTAATCTAAGGTAAATCTTACACGAATTAGAAAAATAAAGGAACTACGGTTATGTGAATTCTACGTAAGTTAAAAGAATGACTTAATATTTACCTACAGGCGAGCCTTGTATCTGGCCGCACACTACATAAAATAAACTAAAAACTTGAAAACAGAAAAGCACTAGGAAAATAGGGCTTCGCGGTTAGTAAACTAACCTAACCTATAACTGGAAAAGATCCGCAGGTGAGTCGTCTGATGCTGCAGCCGCCCGTGTTTTCAGGAATCGATGAGTCAATTTGCATCGCACGTCGTTGAAGTTGTAATCACTGTTTGTTTATAATTGCGATCGTACCTACACAAGGATGATTGTGCTGAATCAGCGTCAGCATTAAATCTGTAACCTTGGCTGTAGGCAGTCAATGATCTCGTACGTCATATGTACGTGCGTGCTCTTCACTCTTGAGTGAATATTAAGTTGTCGATTGATGAAATATGTGTGCCTAAAAACCTTGGGATTTGGCAACATAGGGCACATCTTGTACACCAATCGTTTATATATATATATATATATATATATATATCTCTCTCTCTTCAGTGATTTGATTATTCTTCGTGCGATGTTCTTCCTGGATGATTTCAATATTCGTTGAATTAGGTATATCGATGATGTTTCAATACTCTTTTGGGGGCTGGAACGGCTTCCTATGTCTTGAACTTGAAAAAGCTGCTTGCTGTGAATAAATTTGCCGACGCGTTCGTGTCTGCTGGTGCGAGCTCCATTTTGATAAATCAGCAGTCGGCTGACTATCGGTTCATTATTCTTGCGGTATCTTGAGTTCGATGCGGGAAATCTTCAGTTGAAATCTTTTGGCTTCTGGTCCGTTTTCAAATCTGGTCCGGTCATGGCTTGCTTGATGTCGTCTTGGTTTGGGTGGGGTCTTGATTATGGATTAAGGTGGCAGCACACGGAGTTTTCTTCGCGGCTGGGTCCATGCTGCTATTACCGAAGGTTGCTGATGTTCAGAAGTCGGGGCTCGGCGATCTTGGACGAAGTGCTTCTTGCTTGCACTTCTAAGGTGGCAGCATACGGAGTTTTCTTCGCGGCTGGGTCCATGCTGCTGTTTCCGAAGGTTGCCGAGGTTCAGAAGTCGGGTCACCACTTTGCCAGAGGCAGCGGTGGGATCACGTCGGGGTCACCACTTTGCCAGAGGCAATTATAAGGAGAGCAACATCTTCGGGAGTAAAGTAAAATGCTTGAGATGCGCGCAAATACGAGACTAGACTAGACTAGACTGGACTTATTTATTATAGGAAATCCTAGCTTATATACTAGGTTGGTGCATGCTATTAATGACGTGCATAAGACATAGTGCGTGATGAATTTAAATATACCTTATCTGTGACGGTAGTCAACTTATCTTAACATTACGTGAAAATATGACTAACATATTCGACCGGCACAGAATTTAAGAAATATGACCTTGGTGAACGCATCTATAACTCCGAGAATATAACAGTTGTTCCCTCTTTTGCTTTTGACAAATGGGCCAAGATGGTCCATGTGAATGGTGTGGAAAATCGCGCTAATCTTTGGGATGGGATGTAATTCACTACTTTTTCTGCCCGAAATTTCTTTATTAAAGGCGCAATTAATGCATGCCTTCACGTATTTCTTGACAAAGCGGTTCATTTTTGGGAACCAGTAATCAGATGCAATTTTCTCAAGTGTCTTTTCAACCGAAAAGTGACCCGCTTCGTCATGGTTCATTTGGCATATTTTCCAACATGCTGAATTAGAAACTAACCATCTCAATTTGTTGCCCACCTTTCTGTAAATCTTGTCATCTCGGATTGTTTAGTTTTTGAATATGTCTTTTATGTCATTTTAGTTTTTCTGTAGAATCTGTTTAACCGCCTTTAAATGTGGGTCTGTCATTTGGACAGTATGAAGCCAGTCATGAGTCGTGATGTTAAGAATATCTATTTCTTCCTGTTCCAGGGGGGATACAGGATTGCAGCTGAGCGCATCTACATGCTGCATACTTTGGCTGGGACTGTATTCAATCGAAAAGTTATACTCCTGAAGTATAAGCCACCACCTAGCAATTTTCGGTAACAAATCTTGTTTTGATAACGTCGACCGTAAAGGATTGCAATCAGTGATGACTTTAAATTCTATACCTATAAGGTATACCCTAAATTTCTTCAATGACAGTACTACAGCCATTGTCTCTAATTCAAACGAGTGCCAAAATTCTTCTTCTCGTGTAGTTTGGCGGCTGAAATAAACCATTGGCCGTAGTGCCGTGTCATCATTGGGTCGTTGTATTAATATCCCGCCTATACCCACCTTACTGGCGTCACAGTGAACTTCTGTAGCATACTCTGCATTGTACAAACCTAATACAGGTCTAGTAACCAGTTTAGATTTAATGTTTTGAAATGCCGTTTCTTGTTCTTCGCTCCATACCCAAACAACATCAGTTTTGGTTAGTTTCGTCAAAGGCCTGGCTATAGATGCGAAGTTGGGAACGAAACGTCTAAAAAAACTGGCTAGTCCAATGAACTGTCGAACCTGATGGACATTACTCGGGCGGGGAAATTCCGACACGGCCAGGATATTTTTACTTCCAGGTTTAAGTCCGTCTTCAGATATTTCGAAGCCTAAGTAATCAATATTGGACTGAAAGAAGCAACATTTTTTTAAGTTAAATGTAAGGTTTGCTTTTCGTAATAGCTCTAAAATTGCTTCAAGTTTGTCAAACATTTCTTCAGGCGCGCTGGCCGTTGCTAATAAGTCGTTCAAGTACGGTATAGCCAATCCGAATCATCTTGCACCGAGAGCTTTATTTATAATACTTTGGAAGCCTGCGGGAGCATAAACGAGGCCTAAAGGCATGCGTGTGTACTCATAGTGGCCGTCGGGGGTTACGAATCCCGTAATATGCCTTGAGTTTTCAGCTACAGGAATCTGATGCGATATCCAAACTCGTGAATAACGATTTGCCACTAAGCCGATCTAACTGGTCGTCGATAACAGGCATTGGATAACTGACTTTGAGGGTCTTTTTGTTCAATGCCCTGTAATCTACACAAAGGTGGTTAGTCGTTATTTTTTTACACACGAGAACTATTGGACTCGCAAAGGGTGATTCAGATTCCTGTTTAATGCCATTAGCCAATAGATCCCCGATAATCTCTCTCACCTTAGCACGCTCGCTGAATGGTAGCCTATAACCTATAGCCCATACATATGAGAAGCGTCAGTTAATCTGATACTCATCTCATTTACGTGAGTCACTCTCAATTCACTGGAGTCGAGGGCGAAAAAATCTCTAAAATCTTTCACTAACTGAAGCAATCTAGTTTTGTCTTTTTAAGTGATAGCAGGCCCTAAATTTAACATCTCCAAAGTTATTGGAGATTCAGGCTAAGTAAATGCTGGTGATTTTATTGTCTCTCTTAGACTGATATTGTTAACTTCAAGCAAATCCGAGTTTGGCAAAAATGCGTTTTTCTCAGGTAATCTTACTACACGCGATTTTAGTTTATTGTCCTTGATGCTGATGCATTCTATAAACTTCAGCTAATAACGCGGTGACTCCACCCATCATCTTGTCGTTTCCTAGGATGTCTTTAAGAGTTCTGTTTAATACTTTAAAATAGTGTTGCTGCGATTCCTGACGATGCGACAGATAAGGCAATTCCATAATTAATCCTTACTTTTGCCTATAGCAAATTATTAAAGAAGGCTTTTCCAGTTTCACCAGGAGCATCAAGTAAAAAGAGTTGCCTAATTTCTTTGTCAATATTACCAAGGTTCTGTTGATAAATGTAAAGCTGTTCATCTGTCAGTAACTCTTCATTATATGGCACCATCTTTTCCAGGGTGCAGGGATCATAATTGGTCTCCCTCAGATACTCTCGATTACTCAAAGTTGCTACAGATCTTTTTGGCTGAGGCAATCCTTATTGTGCCAAGTTTTGTCTTGCTTGAGCTAACACTGCATCCTCGATCAATATTAAGCATCTGTTATAGACCTCATCCATGAGCAGCTGCGTACTATCTTCCAAGTTTTTCTTAAGTTGCCGTTTGATGTCGTCTGAGAGACTGTCTTTGTGTTTCTCCCAAAGGCTTCAAGGATCAGGGAGTTGACAGAAAACTATCATTACTGTAAATAGCTCTTGCAGCTTTGAATGAAAATCACACAATGCAGCTTCATCTTAAGTACTGTCCCAATGCTTGTCTTCTTTCAGTAATCCAAGGGACTAGCATGCAGACTGAAATGTTGGATGGAGGATATCATTCACAGTCTTCAAGTCTTCAAAGCTTGTTGGCCCTCTTACCTCATGGAGCAGCAGACGTAGGTAGTAGCACTCGGTGCTGTTTAGATGAATTGTGTAAACCCTACCTAGAGCATGTTCTTTTTTCACCCCTGGCCAGTCCCTTTCAACTTCCCCTTTTTTCTTCTAGATATTTTTTGTTGTTCCAGACAAATTAGGAAGGGACATTAGAGTGCAACAGTCAATATTGTTTGTTTTGCATATTTCAAAAAAGCTAAAAGCATTGTCTGAGGTGGGCTGTTTATTTCATCTGACAGGTTTGTTGAGGTGCAGTATACACGCTGACCGTTTTCAAGATGAACAGCATGATTTAAGACAGGATTCAACCTTTCACGAATGGGAAAGGTTAAGATCCTCAAAACTGCTTCGGAAGTATTTATGTACCGGTCATTTTCGTAGATTTTCATCTCATTTTTCTCATTCTCCAGAGTAAAGGAAGCTTGATCACTACCCTTGTTCACGTACATATAAATATGATTATAGGGGATAGAAGTGTGACTCAAATATGTGGCACATAAATTATAACCTCAAAACCTTTATAAAATAAGTAGAGAAACTGACCTTTTGTAACCAATGTCAGCTCCGAAACGCCAGAAGATCCGTGTAGGAAGAAGCACAAGGCTTTCTTAGCGCGATCCCCTGGTATTCAATAAAAGCTGAAATATGAACATTACTTTTACTTTTATTTATGTGTTACCCAAACACTGGACACATAACACGAATTTGAAGGGCAAAAAGTGCCGGTTGCTGCAGTTTAAACATGCGTTGTTAAAACCAATTTATACGATATACAATAATTCACTAGATACCTCCAGCCAAACGTCGAAACACTAACAAGGGAAGAAGATATGATATGTACTTCTTCAGCAAGTAATAAAATACGAAGCTGCTAGCTCGCCGTTTTTTTAGAAAATAATAGCACCGATGATGACTTTACGAAATCGATATGCCAGATCAATACCACTACACGATGTTGCTAACCGCCACATATCGGGGTAAAAATAAAATGTCAATACGGGTGCAGATAATAGTTGATATTTCACTTAAAAGCAGCAACTCAGGTCTTCGTCTGTCATTAAAAATGCTGGAACCCTGAAACGACTGAGGAATAAAAAAAGACTAAAGGTAGACTACATAAACAATTTTGGAAATAATTATTTAAAACAATACTAATAATGCGACCTGGGTTTAAAGTCAAAATCAAAGTCAAAGTAGTTTATTACTGTAGATATTTACATATACTTAGCAAACGTCATTTTTTGCCCCTTCTCTACATTGGACCAATGTGGGAGAAGAGGGCGTAGAAACTATCTAAGAATGATTTTTAGATCTCTTTTAAAATTGATTATGCTTAACTAATATAAATATGAAAAAAAAAATATTATGATTAATAAAAATAAATAAATAATTACAAAATTCGTAGCTAGGGTCACTGCCGACTCGGCCATTCAGGTCGTCAAAGTCAAAGTTATATATTCAATAAATGTGTTGACGATGGGGCTTTCCCAGACCTCATGAAACACAGTAAACTGATACCTCTGTTGAAGTCGGGATATAAGGGTGATCCTTCAAATTTCAGACCAACATCTGTTCTTCCAACACTAAGTAAAATATTTGAAAAGATTATACTCAATCAAATGCCCTCACACTTCAACCGTACAAAACAACTCCATACCAATCAATATGGTTTCACTAGGGGTAAATCGACTACAAATGCAGGTATTACCCTTATATCTCATATTTAATCTGCATGGGAGACCGCACAGGATGCTATCGGAGTTTTTTGCAACCTGTCGAAGGCGTTTGATTGTGTTGACCATAATACGCTATTATTTAATTTAATCATTACGGAGTTAGAAATACAGCTTTGGATCTACTTAGATCATACCTAAGCAATAGAATTCAAAAGGCAGAAATTGACGGCGTCAAATCTGATGGATCGGGTGTACAATTTGGCGTTCCACTTGGTTCCATATTAGGCCCTTTCTTATTCCTGGTGTATATTAACGATCTGCCTTTCATGGTGTAGAAATTGACTGACATAGTGTTGCTTGCTGATGATATTTCAATGGTCTTCAAAATTTAAAGACAAAAAGGAGATATTTAATGATGTTAATGGTGTATTGTCTTCAACCTTGAATTGGTTCACAGTTGATAATTTATTGTAAAACGCTAGTAAAACCAAGTGTATCAAATTCTCATTTCCAAATGTCAGGCAAGTTGAGACCAGTTTAGTATTAGACAGCAACATGTCAAAAGTAGTAAATGATACAAAGTTTCTTGGAATAACTATTAATAGCAAATTGCATTGTGGTCCCCACATAGATAAATTAGCTGGTAAATTAAATTCTGTGGCTTACGCTGTCAGGAAATCAGACAAAATACGGATATGGCGACATCTAGGCTAGTATATTTTAGTTACTTTCATAGTGTCATGTCCTATGGTATCTGGTTGTGGGGGAAAGCAGCGGATATTAAAACTATTTTTATGTTTACAGAAAAGATCTATTCGAGCAATTTATAATTTAAAACAAACAGACTACTTAAGAGAGTTTTTAAAGAAATTGACATAACTGACTGACTAACTCAAGCTAGTCAATTTATTTTGAAAATATAATGTATGTACGCAAGAACCTTACAACATTTTCCAAACTTAGCGATAGCTGTAATGTTAACCTAAGAAATAATCACAGACTATGTGCGCCCCGATTTAGACTCGCGAAGGTTAGCAATTCTTTCAAGGGTCAGTGTATTCTCTACTATAATAAGATACCTCTGGAGATTTTGAAATTGCCCTTTGAGCAATCTAAAAAGCATGTTAAAGCGACTTTGTCAAAAAAGGGATATTACAATGTTCAAGATTACTTAAATGCCGGGTCTGTATGGGGTTAATCTAGCTCAACACAGGCATTGCTGTTAATAATTTTGTAATTATTTATTCCTGCTTATTAATCATAATAATTAAATTTTTCATATTTGTAATAGTTAAGCACAACCTATTTTTAGGAGATCAAAAAATCAATCTGAGGGAGTTTCTACGCCCTGCTTCTCTCACAGTGGTCCAATGTAGAGAAGAGGCAAAATTGACGTTTGCTAAGTATATGTAAATATCTACAGTAATAAAGTACTTTTACTTTGACTTTGTTCCTAAATCAGAATGTCAGAATTTAAATGTCAGAATAACTTCGCTTCGGAGCATTTCTTTCACGTGTCCGGATCTGAGTACCCCGCAGATTGCCTCTCGCGTGGGCTTCTACCCTCTCGCTTACAGGACCACAACCTCTGGTTCTATGGGCATCCTTGGGCATCGCTACCCGTGAGTGAGTGGCCAATACCTAAATGTTCGCCCTCGTCCACGAAGTTACCAGAAGAGAAAACCGTAACCCTTATTACCTCCGACTGCGGCAGTAATGTACATTGGATTTAAACGTTAAGTAAAAGGTTCTCTTCGTGGCATCGATTACTTAAAACCATCGTTGTTGTTCCGAAGTTTCTTAAAAAACTTCCTCGCGGCAGCGAAATCTTTGCTACAGACTTAGACACAGCTGAATTTCTTATCATCAAGGTCGTGAAGCAACTTTTATTTGCAGAGGATATACGCAAAATTCAATGTGGTAGAGATTGCTCACCCTCCGTGCGCAAATTATTCCCTTTTATTTGCGACCATATTTTTCGAGTAGGGGGACGAATCTCTCGATTTCTCTAATAAAATTCCCGCATTATTTCCAAAAAAGGGACATATAGTCGAATTACTAATTGATTCTACCCATCGCAAAAATGCGCACGCCGGTCCACAACTTTTACGACAAAAATATTGGATTCTTTCCGCCCGCCGCATTTTTAGACACCTAGCTTTCATAAATGCAACCAGTGCTTTTGCGCCAATCCATTTAACACATTTCCTACGATGGCCGACCTCCCGTAATGCCGTGTCCAGCAAAGTAAAACCTTCACACACACTGGCGTGGATTATGCAGGTCCGTTTTACATCACCATGGTTAGGAAACAGGGCATACAAAGCCAAAAGGCGAGGCTCTGCTTATTTATCTGTCTGGTGATGAAAGCCGTTCACGTAGAGCTCGCTTCTTCCCTTAGCACTGCGTCGTTTTTGGACGCGTTTAAGCAGTTCATTTCCCGGCGTGGGCCTTGTAAAGTGCTATGTAGTGAAAAGTGTACTAATTTTGTTGATTACAAAGCCTATTTAAATTAACTTCTTTCTTTCCTTCGCACCGAGGACTATTATAAAACCTTTCAGGAAGAAATTAAAAAAAAACACATTACATGGCGTCTGAATCCGCCCACTGCACCTCACTTCGGGGCTATCTGGGAGGGAAATATTAAATGTTTTAAAACTCATCTTCATCGCGTCATAGGTTAACAAATAGCCAGCTGACCGCTTAACATATGGAGTTCCGATCCATCCGAACCTACCGCGCATTTTATTTCGACAGCGCCATTGTGTCATTTCCCCACAGCTGATTTGTATCAGGAGCGAACAAACCTGGCTACTCAGTTTTCTTTATTTGACTAGCTTTTTCAATCCTTCAGGAAGTGTTTCCGAAATGTGTTTCCACAATCTGTAAAACCGAGAAAAATTTAAACCTCCAGCCAAACCAGTGGATATAGGAACGATCGTATTAATTAGCGTCAATAACGCAGCGCTCTTCCAATTGCTGCTCGGTATTATAACGCGCCTTTTGTCCGGGCGTGATGGAGTCATCCGCGTTGCGGAGGTAAGGACCCGCAACGGTACGTTGCAGCAACCGATTGTGCGGATATGCCCGTTGCCCATGCGGTAGGGTTGTGACTTATTTTTTCTTTAAACAAAATTTAAAATGCAAGCAAAAAGTATTTTTACTCACCTTGTTCTATTTTTTTTCTCTCTGATGGGAATCTTTCGAGCCCGGGGGATGTTGCATTTCGTAATTAGAGTATGACTCCATTTTTTATTCCTTAAATAAAACCACTGATATGCAAATTCCGTTCATCTCTCCTTTTCACCCAGATGCACTCATATATCTCCCTCTTTGTCGTGCCTATAGCGCGATATGTGTACACGCGCCATCTGATGGCAAAACTGAGAACTTTTAAGAATATTTTCGGTATTGCCGCCGGTGCAGTGCATGATTGAGAAACATCAATTAAATAACTTGGAATCGCTAAAATTACCCCATATTTCCGAAAAAAATACATTTCATACGTATCGTACCAATGTGCAATAGACAGGCGATACATTTTGGACACTTATCAAGTGACTTAAGATTATCAGGCACTTGCAAATTACCACGAGGAGTGGGCCGGTTCCAGGAGCTCAAGTAAGTGCGTATGGTTCCATAATTTTCCTCCTGCTTAGCTACTGTTCCTCGTCCTTGTCCAGCTCCAACAGTTTACCTCTCAATATCAAGTGGTTGTAAACAAATACCTAGGTTGGGTTTATATTTTTTTAAATCAGATAAAGTTCACAAAAAACAAAGCACTACGCGACTGCAAAGCACAAAAAGGTGCACCGAAAATAATTAAACAAATTGTTATCACTCAATGCTATAGTGCAAGTGTCGTTCGTCTCAATCCTCATACCATGACACCGTGCTTATGACCATGCGTGACTTAGTTTTTTGTAGTCACATCTAGTTTTAACTCATAGTAACTAAACGCTTTTTGTAAAATCTGTTTGTTTGTAGATTTTATTTATATAAAAGGTGACATTTAATGACCTGACCATATTTTGGGGATTGATAGAACCGATCATTATGAACAATTTTCTCAAGAAAAACTTGGTCGTAAATGAAAAATATTTTTACTCCCTCAGTAAATTGACCATATCAGCTGATTACATAAGTTACCATGTGGGAGACCCAAAACAATATTTCGTTTACGACCATATATTTCTTGGGGAAAGTTGTGCATAATAATGGTTACTATCATTCCCCAAAATATGGTCAGCTAATTAAATGTCACCTTGTATATTTAGTTCAAACTGATATTAGTAGTGTATCGTTTAGAATTTGTTTATTTGATTATTGAAGTTTTTATTTGTAGTAATAATAGTCTTTTTTTTTGACGAGTAACGATGAACCGTTGCACATGAAAAGACAATCTTTATCCACAACAAAATAATATGGGGTCGTAAATGGTCTCAACGGCTTTGAGAAAAAGATGGTGCGAGCTGTGCTTGCCCCCCCCCCCCCCCCCCCCCCAGATGGTGAGTAGTCATTGATGTCCTATGTGTAAGATGCTCTAGGAGTATTTTGCGATTTGTCTAAGGCTTTTGATTGCGTTGACCATGGGACATTGATCAAGAAATTACACCACTATGTAATTAGGGATAACTCTTTAGATCTTCTCTCTTCTTATCTAAATAACAGGATACAGAGAGTTGACATTAATGAAAAACGATCTCCAGGGTCTGTTGTTACTATGGGTGTACCGCAGGGTTCCATACTCGGGCCATTCCTGTTTTTGGTTTATATTAATGACCTGCCACATCTTGTCAGAGATAATCATGAGATTGTACTGATTGCAGATGACACTTCACTTTTTTTTAAAATGAAACGACGCAGTTTGAACCTTGACGATGTGAATAATACAATCTCAAAGGTAGTCAATCGGTTTAGTGCTAATAATCTTTTACTGAACAATAACAAAACTAAATGTATTCGGTTTACACTCCCCAATGTTAAACAAGTCTCGGCTAATGTTAATGTTAAAGGTGAAAATTTAGAAATTGTAGATAGCACGGTATTCCTAGGAATCACCTTAGATAATAAGCTTCAATGGGGCCCACACATAGATAAGCTATCAAAAAAACTCAGTTCCGCAGTTTATGCAGTTAAAAAAATCCGTCTTTTTACGGACGTGGAAACAGCTAGACTAGTTTACTTCAGCTACTTCCATAGCATTATGTCTTACGGCATACTGCTGTGGGGGAACGCTGCAGACATTAACATAATATTTGTGCTGCAAAAGAGGGCTGTTCGTGCAATCTACAATGTGGGTCCCAGAGAGTCACTGCGTTGTAAATTTAAGGAAATTAACATTATGACAGTGCCGTGTCAGTATATTTATGAAAACCTAATGTACGTCCACAAAAATATTGATAAATTTCCTAAGAATAGCGACAGGCACAATGTCAATACCAGAAATAGGAATAAACTAGCTATACCTACTACTAGGCTCCTTAAGGCTAATGTATCTTTTAAAGGGCAATGTATTCGCTTTTACAACAAAATACCGACTGAGTTACAAGAATTGTCTGTAAATAAATTTTAAAATGTTGTTAAAAATCACTTATGTAAAAAAGGTTACTACAAAATATCAGATTATGTAGAAGACAAGAAAGCTTGGGAAGGTGTTTGCTCCAATTCTGTAAAAAATAACGAATAAAGCCGGAGTTTCTTATGGAAATAAACTCTTTTTGAATTTGAATTTGAATATACTCTATATTCTAGTCAAATTTTAACATACCATGACAAGATTAAGTTAATGTTGTAATGTGCTACGTTATATGAAACCTTTGTATGGGCACTTGCACATGAGTCAATATTTTATTGATGTGGAGGCACTATAGTATCGTTTGAATAATAACTATCATTATAAGAAGATTTGAAGTCCGTGATCTATACGATGCCTGTCACCAAGGTGATGCAGGTTCGAATTCACTGCTGATTACCTACTTTACCCTTTAACCTCTTGAATACCACCGGGGCTAGATAACGCCGTTTTTCCGTTATAAGTTTTAAATTTTATTACCCTGGCATAAGTTCGCGACCCGTCCAAACTGCCCTCGGTTTTTGCGAGGTAAACGGTGATGAAAAACACCGTGAAGAGGCCTTTATATCTCCCTTAGCACCATACCTGCGGCGATGGAGTAGTATAGTACTGTCACACAAAATCGACTATTATATAATTTGTCTAAACGTGGAAACTACTTTCCATCTGCCATCTCATATGAGACAAGGCGCGCCTCTATGTTTGTTAGTTCAAAAGACATCTTACAAACCTTCAAGGCTACATCTCAAAACGGCATCCTGAAAGGTAGCTGGCATCCTGTGCAGTCTGTACCAAACGTCGATCTCGGAAAAATATTCATAGCAGCATGTAGAGTTTGTCTTGAGTTGCCTATCGACTGTAAATAATAAATGTATTAAATTGGAAAGATAAAAATCAATCAACAACTGTTCTAATGATTCTATTTGCCCCTTAGGAAACTTTTTAAAGTTACTTCTTGAGTAAGTTATTCGCTTTGTCTTCTTGAAAACTAATAAAGGACTCCATATTATAAATGTGCAGGGTTCAGAGTCTGGCATCGACAAACAAGACTATAAATAATAAATTTATTAAATTGGGCAGATCATGCAAAACTTGTTGTTATAGGGCACTGTGTTTGTAACATGCTTTTGCTTTACTTACTCACTCTGTGATTTATTTGTAACCTCAGATGAACGGAATCATATAACAATATAAACGCAACACGTTGCTTGATTATATTTTTATATTGTAATATTTCACTTAGTGCTCTACGTAGTCTACTCTCCCTCTAAGTGAAACTACTCTGACAGTTTTATTCCCATTTGGTCATAGAGTTTTGCAACTTACAAATATTATTTTATATTATTTTTTTGTTTTTAAAACTTGGACACTATTTCTATTGCTATTGAGATCATTGGGGCTAGATAGCCCCAAACTAGGATTTCCTGTATCTTGGGTACTAGACAACGATACACATAATTATATAGATAAATAATATACTTAGATAGATAAACAACCATGACTAGGGTATAAACATACGTTCTCATCAAACAAATATTTGCCCCCACCGGGACTCGAACCCGAGACCCTTGGCTTCGTAGGCCTTCACTGCCGGCTCGGCCATTCGGGTCGGCGATTTTAAGAGTACACAAAACAATATTCAAAGACATTCAAATCTGTGTGCCATACAGCAAAGTCCCTTTACCTGAGTAGGAAAATTAAGCAGGTGAAGACAAAATTAAAACAGCTTGGAAAATAATCAATACCGAAACTGGCAAAATTAAACCTCGGGACCGGACATTTGTTAGATAAATTATTTTGTAAAGATCGCGAAGTAGCCCATGGATTTGAAGATTTCTTTAACAAAATACCTATCGTTACTACCCAGTCTTTAGATTCATCCACGGCGACGGCTGCTTCCATACTATTAAATCATGTTGATAAGTGTGATGATATATTTAAATTCAGATAAATAAATGTAGACACGATTGTTAAGACATTTGAATTGCTTAATATTAAAAACACCGAGGATCCGAGGATTGCTCCATGCCTACTTATAATTTTTAATAAGTGTGTTGATGAAGGAGTTTTTCCTGACGTTATTAAAAAGTAAACTGATTGCTTTATATATGTCCGGCAATAAAAGTGATCCGACTAACTACAGACTAATATCAATACTCCCCGCTCTAAGTTAAATATTTGAAAAAAAAAACTTAAGCCATTTATTGACCCATTTTAATATAAAAACAGACTGTTCCATAGTGAGCAATATGGCTTCACAAAAGGGCGTTCTACTACAGATGCAAGGATAAGGTCCTTAAAGCATATCTTTGGTGCATGGGAGAAGTCACAAGATGCGATTGGTATCTTCTGTAATATTTTTAAAGCATTTGATTTCGTTAGTCACAAAACGTTAATTAGTAACTTACAGCATTACGAAGTTGTCTTAACTTGTCTTCTCTTATCGAATAGAATCCAGAAAGTTGATGTGACTGGAGAGAGGTCCTCTGGATCTCTCATCTCAATGGGTCTCCCTCAAGGTTCAATATTGGGCCCGTTTTTGTTTTTGGTGTATATTAACGATCTTGCCTTTTTTGTAAAAAAACTTATATGATATTTTTTTGTTCGCTGATGATACTTCACTTATTTTTAAGATTGACAGAACCCAGAACAATTTTGAAGATGTTAACAAAGCAATCACTCTAGTTCTTAAGTGGTTTACTACCAATAATTTAATGTTATACTATAAAAAAACAAATATGTGAAATTCTCGCTATCCAATGTCAGAAGGAATCCCACTTTAAGTATTTTAATGAATGACGAGCTTTTAGACCTGGTACAGTCGACTTACATCTTGGGTGTTAATCTAGATTCACAATTGCGGTGGGGTCCTCATACATCGTATATAGCTGGAATATTGAGATCTGCAGCTTTTCCTGAACGAAAAATTAGGCAGTTTACTGATGAAGCCACTGCAAGATAATTATATTTCAGTTTCTTTCACAGCATTATGTTATATGTCATTCTGTTGTGGGGTAAATCCGCAGACATACAATCGGTATTTGTGCTACAGAAGAGAGCAATTCGTTCCACATATAATATAAAATCCCGCGATTCTCTCCAGGAACGATTTAAGGTTATCAATATTCTTACAGTGGCTTCTCAATACATATATGTAAACGTATTATACGTTCGGAAAAATGCTAACACCTTTGTCAAAAATTACGATGTACCTAACATAATTTCAACACTAGAAATCAAAATAAACTGAATGTACACAGATTTCGGTTGCAGAAGGTTAATGGTTCATTTATAGGGAAGTTTATACGCTTTTATAATAAGTTACCAAAGAGAATTGGTCAATTTCCCATGCGAAGATTTAAAACATTTATAATTAGGCTAAAATCATAAAGAAAGTCTATTACACCATTAATCTCAATCCCCCAAACTCCATGATAATGATAATAATAATTAACCTAATTATTACAAATGCAATAATGTAATTTAACCTCTCAAAAACCAAGGTTAGTTGGTACGGGTCGCGATTTTGAACCTTATGTGATGGTAATAAAATTTTAAACATGTAATAAGGGAAAAGTGGCGTTAGCTAACGCTGGTGTTATTCAAGAGTTTAATAGTCTGGTAATATAATTAAGGGGACAAAAGTGCTATGTAGGGTGACTCATAACAATTTATTAGTTTTAACGTAGAATAGAAGTCTGTTACCAAGGAACCAGAGTTTATGGTCATGCTCACTAAAATGACTCGTTTCTTGCGACGGCTAAATGTAGCGGGTTGCTCCCCTCCCTCAAATATGGCGAGGGGGGTGATGGCTGGTGCACAAGTCATACTCGTGAACGGGTGCTGCTTGGGGGGACTGGTCAAGTCTGGTTTTTCATTAGTTATGTTCATTACAGCTTATCTTTGTTTTTATTTATTTATTTTGTGTTAGATTGTTATTTTGAAAAATCTTATTGGCACTTTTGGATACGAAGTTATAATATTGTCATTAGATTAGATAATTTTTACATAATACATTGTCTAATAAAAAATATATATAACGAAAATTGAAAAAAAATACATCCCCGTAGTTTCTTGGTGCTATTTTCTTTGACGGGCGTATTTCCGAAGTACTGGTTGAGTTAATGGAGTTTATTTTTCCTGTGCGAGATTCAGTCATGACATGAATCACCACTTGAAGGGGATTTTTTTTTTCAAACTCAAACTATAATTTTACTCATTACTTTAGTTGATCATATTTGATTTATTTTTCATTTTTTTTCCAATTATATGAGACTTAAGTAAGTGTTTGAGTTTGCTGGTAGAAATCTCTTTTATAGAGATAAGCGCGCCTCTTGCACATATATTTTTCTTTGTGTTGTCTCTGTATGTTTGTTTCTGTGCAATAAAGTTCATTCATTCTTTAAAAATGCGTTATGTTCCTACTAGCAATAAATGATTTGAGTTTTGAGTTTTGAGCTGATAAATTAGCAGAACTTCCCCATGATTTACAACTTTTTGGTTGCACAAGTCTTGAATAGAATGATCTGACAGATGAAGATCTATGTTAATTTTGTTAAATAACTATCCGAAACTTCGTCAAAAATAGATTAATGGGGCCCTAAATAAAGAAACTGTGTATATGAGTGATATTGCATGTATTGTAGAAGTGATATTAACCTTACATTAACGAACTAGTGCAGTAATTTACCTTTATTTTTTTTCAAGCTTTGCGTTTAGGGATTTTTCATTTCTTCAATATTTTTTTTGTGAGTATATAAACTATTTTAGTTAATGGTTATATTATGTTCTGATAAATCTATATATTTTTTATCATTATTTCATCAAATTAAATATTGTTCACTAAATCATAACCTTAATTTGCGAATTCAAACATTATTTATACTATTTAGAGGTTTTGCCAGTACCTGCATTTACACAATCGCACGCATCGCTAGCGCAGCTTACAGAAAAAAAAACCAGTGCGCCATTTTCCAGGTATAATTGTTGACGTTTTCATTGTGTGCTTAATTAATATCAAAAGTCTGTATTTTCCTCACAAGTGTGTTGAAAAACGTCGAATAAAACACGTGTGCATTGGTCAGTAGACACTTGGCAATTTTTTTTCGCTAGCCAGTATACCTAGCGCGAATAACACCGCCTCGTGTGTAATGACCAATTCTGCATACCTATAATTATTGAGTAGGTACATTATCGGATGTTCCGTGTTCGCATCGGACACGCTAAGCTGTCAAAGCTGTAAGTCCCGGCTACTTTAGTTACTTGGTAGTGGTAGTCGTACAAACCCCTCCATTATTCCGCACTTATTCGGCGTGGTGGAGTGTGGCTCAATCTTACTCGTATCCAGGTAAAAGCCTGTGCCCCTCGGTAGGAACATCAGAGCTACATTTATTTGTTTTATTATTTACTTACCATTCAAAGCAACTCCGATGAATACTAACAATAAAGGAATTAAGTTATTCATTGTAAAAACTTCTACATAAACTACAAAACCGATAACAGAACACCACTGGACTTAGTAAGACTTATTACATGTTTCCGCTTTATCATGTCAAACAAAGCATAAAATCCAATTTGTTCTCTTACTACTGTAATTCTTTCCGAGAGAGGTGATAAGAATTGTAAAAAGTTCTCACACTAATAACTGACAGGTACCTAGCTTTTCGCCACAAGCACAGAGTTTGGTACATGGTAGTTCTTGTAATTACAGTACATTAGACCAGAGACCCCTCGCGGTCTGGCAATATGTTTAGAATACTTTTAGGATTCTGTACCCGAAGAGTAACCATCGGGACCCTATTACTAAGCCTTCGCTGTCCGATTGTCCGACTGCCTATTTGTCCGTCTGTCGGTAAGAGAGCTGTATCTCATATACCATAATGGGTAGAGAGTTTTCATTTTTAGAGAATGTGAATATGTATCTGTTACTGCTACAGCAAAAAATTATGAACTATACGAGAATTAATATAGTTGTAATTTTCACAGAATTTGTATTTCTGGGGCCATTGAAGTATAATGAACAACTCAAGATTTTATAAAATAAAGGTTGTCCCTATAACCTTTGACGACCCAAATGGCCGAGTCGGCAGTGACGCTGCCTACGAAACCAGGGGTCCCGGGTTCGAGTCCCGGTGGGGGCAAATATTTGTTTGATGAGAACGAATGTTTGTACCCTAGTCATTGTTGTTTATCTATCTAAGTATAATATGTATCTATATAAGTATGTGTACCGTTGTCTAGTACCCAAGATACAGGGAATCCTAGTTTGGGGCTAGATCAATGTGTGTAAAATGATGTCCTAGGTATTGTATACAGGACGCCCCATCTCCCCCCCCCCCCCCCCCCCATCATCGTGATAAATTTTCCTGTCATGCCTTGGTTTTATGAAAGAAATCTTTTTTTAGAGATAAGCTCGCCTTTGTACATACGTTTTCTCTTAATCTATCTTTTTAAATACAAAACCTCAACGCATGAACTCCGCCTTTGGCTACCAGCAGGGCGACCCGCTCAGATCGGCCATCTTCAGCCTGGCTATCCACCCCAACATTAGCTGTGTAAATTTTAAATTTAATGTGTGGTACCTTGACGATGGAACCCTAGGAGGCAAAAGGCGACACTGTCTACAACGACTTGCAGGTTTTAAATTTCAAATTTAACACCATTGGTCTGGAACTAAACTTTAACAAATGTGGACTATACCTAAACCCGAACCTTACAGACAATGAGAAATACTCTTTCGTATCAAAATTTTATAATTTGGCTTCTAACATTAAAATAATATGTGATAAGTTTCTTCGCCTCCTAATGACGTGCTGAAAATACCTAAAAATAAGAAATATCATTAATATAAGAAAATTATTTAATATAAACATAGAAAATGTTAACTTACCTTTTATATACTTTCTTCACCTAAAACTAAAACAATTAAAAATTCAATATATAAGGGGTCCATATGCTATTGTGACTTGCACGGCGAGCCATGCTAGCTTGCCCGGCCAGTCGTTTGACGTAGTGCACCAATGCATAACCTATTCTTAAAATATTTTCCAAATGGTCGCAAACGTACCTCACTTGCTACTTAATTGTTTGTTTTCCTATACACCCCACACTGAACTATCGCCCGTAGTGTATAGACATTAAAAACATGTTCATGAATCACAGAAACTAGGTGTCATACAATAGAAATAATCCATTAATTTCCCAGTCCTAGAAGAGTTGGCGCAACGTTACGAGACTGAGTTCCCGTTAGTTGCAGCTGCCTTACGCAACAGAACGTTCTGTGACAACATAGCTTGTGGGGCTCAACCACTGCCAGAGGCCATAGAGGTAAGGGACCATATTATTAATTTGTTGCAAAAAATAGACTTCAATATGCGCAACTGGCAGCTAATCATGCTGGCTTATTGATTGGGATTCCAGCTGACAAGCACCACTGTGATTTGGTCGAAATGAACAAAGATGCCTTCCTTAAGGCACTAGGCGTTTACTTTGTTGTTAAATGTAACCAGTTCAACATAACCTGCATGCAACCCTCTAATAAAACTTTAAACTGGTCCGAGATAATGATTTTGAGTTAAGTTGGTATTCCGACCCACTAGGAATGATTGGACCCATTATTTTAAAAGCTCAATTTTCATACATAAACTATGGCAACTGGGATTAAATTAGGATGACTCCCTGCCGAAAGACTTACTAAAATACTGTCTAGGCTTTTATAATAGTATCTGCAATATGGAACCTATTTACATAACATAGTCTTGGGCTATAATAAGTCCACTCAGCCATCTATACCCGAAGGATGTGGCAGAGTTGCCCAGCAATGTAACTCAATGGGTGAAGGTGCATTCAAAGATAGGAAGGGATGGTCATCGGTTATTAATCTAACTAATATTATAGACTCGAATGTTTGTGGTTGTGATGGATGTTTGTTACTATTTTGCGTAAACTACCTGATAGAATCAATTGAAATATGCTATCTTCTCTGATGGGCGTATATCCTAAGCACTGGTAGAGTTTATAGAGTCTCCTTTATCTGTGCGAGATTTAGTTTGTACTCATTAGTTTAGTTTATCATATTTGATTTATTTTATGCAGTGTTTCACTTGTACGAAAGTGCATTATTTTTGCCTACTTACTTTATTTGAGTTTGGAGTTTAAAATGAAAATAATTACCTACACAATAAACTCAATAGTCAATTAGATTTTTTATTCAAAATGACATGTATGATGATGTATTTAAAAAGTGACAAAAAATCAGTGCTTCAGTATAATATTGTAGTATCTTCGTAGGTGCTTCGAAATTATGATTGTCTAAATATGTATGTATAGATATTTACATACATGAATATTTATCTTTATAACACAAAAAGGCTTTGCTTTTAAAAGACAACAAAAACTATGCTACACAATTTAACGTAAAACTTAAACTAAGACTGTTTAATGCTTGCAGTAACTGTGTAATTACATTTCTAGTTTTGACATGGCAATTAGTGTAGTAGGCTTCAGGTGAGCCTTCTGTTGACTAAATCATACAAAATTATCATAAAATCAAGAAAGGTAGTTCATATCGGTTTGTTGGAGTTTTGGGAATAACTTTAGTAATAAAGTTATAAAAGCTGACTGTAAACAAATGTGCACCGAATATATTTTTTTTGACTTAAAAGAAACATTGACCAGAACTATTTAGCCAAAACTCAGTTCTATGTATGGCTCGTTAGGAAGTAAGTAATTTAGTCTATCACAAGGTCACTCTTATGATTATTCGAGATAATAAAATAATGGTCATTTATCTTCTGGCCAATTACTTGCATCATGGCAGGAAATACGAAGTTCTGGGTAAACAAGTCATAACTTTTAATTAGAACAGAATAGAATAGAATAATCTTTATTTGGCACATAAAAATACAAAAGAATAAATTAACTTAAAATTATTACAGTCTTATGTACGAGTATTATGCACCAAAAAGGTCTCCACTCAGCCTTATGCCATGGTTGGGCCACGGCGCTGATTTTCAGTGGATGCCTTACACTTAAATATTAAACGTATTGGAACCATATGAAAACATTGCAGATATTAAAGTATTATGATGCATCACTATCACATTTAGCTGAAGCTCAGTCTCAGTATTTATGTAAGTACGATTTATTACAACTGGATCTTAGCATTACATGCGCAGAAAAAATATAATTAAAACCACAACAGCTTATGTAACACCATAACAGATAATTTAGAACAAACAGTTGATAATGGGTATGAAACAACTTTACTGTAGGCCTTTTTGCTTAGTAAGTAGATATTTCTTATATTTTAATTTAAAACTGCCTATTGAAGGGGACTGTCTAATAGGGGGAGGGATATTTTTCCAGCATTTCGTGGCGCAGTAACGGAAGCTTCCCCGAAATGCTGATGAATGGTGGGATGGGCAGACCATTCTTAATGGAATACGAGACTGACGATTACAAAATTTTAACTTGTTGCATAAGTATGAAGGTTGCTGCTTCTGAATCACACCGAAAAGTAGACTTGCAAAATGCAGGGCTCGCCGTGACTCCATATTGAGTAAGTTGTTACTATTTAAGTAAGGGGTAATGTGCGCTCTCCGTGGGATAGTGAAACAGAACCTTGCGCATGAATTCTGAATTCTCTGTATAATTTTTTTAGTTCTTACCAGCAGATAGCCCCCAATAACAGTCATTGGTAATTTTATACAATAATTGCAGTCCTGCAGTTATTCAATGTTGATGGTTTAAAAGGGCGAGTACGGCGCGGATGTTTTATTATTTTAAGACGTTGTTGTCTAAATAAAGCCAGGGATCTATGCCATTGTTGGCACCCCACTGAATGAATGCCGTATGACATCTTTGAAATTAATTAAATAATAATACATTGGGCACTATTTACACACATTGATCTAGCCCAAACTAGGATTCCCTGTTCTTGGTTACTAGACAGCTATACACATACTTATAAATATTATACTAAGATAGATAAGCAGCCATCACTAGGGTACAAACATCCATTTTCATCAAACAAATATTTGCCCCCACCGAGACTCGAACCTGGGACCCTTGGCTTCGTAGGTAGGGCACTGCCGACTCGGCCATTCGGGTCGTTGAAATTAATTGAGCTCTGATAGGTTAGATTAGGCTCATAATCATTCACTGAATCATTGTTTTTAGGTAACATACTAAAATGAGATCCTGATATGTTTAATCTTGGTTGCTAGTTATTTGTACCCACCTTAGGCAAGTGTGTTTTCAAAACTGATTAAGGTAGATCTGTCGTCGGCTAGCCGCTTAGGTAGGCATTCCCCATCCTTATGTCCTGAACTAAAATTACGGTTGAGTTCTTTGTCAGTTAGCTCATCCTGTAATAATCAAACTGACGGATTAGTTTATTTCCCTTCCTTTGTGTTCTAAATTTCTGTAAAATTAAGTTACACAGGTAACACTTAGTAGTATTGCGCTAATCTACTTGGCACTTGTATTTATTAACGTTTTATAGAACTACTCTGGTTACATTTTTCTCCACCTTCCGTGAAGTTTTTTACCTATACCAAATTCTTACGAATGACAGAGCTTGCATTAGCGTTCTTTAAAAACTTACATATACTTAATTTATTTAGCCTGCTTCAATTGAAGCTATTTTTGATTGTTATTTATTACAGATAAGAATTATGCTGTCGGTTTGGTGTTAATTAAAACTTCACTACCTGGTAGCCGGAGTGCCTGTTGGCTATTTGTATTGTATATTGAATTGTAATTTATCCTCTTGTGTGATGTGGTGGTTGTGTCATATTGCAAACTTTGGTGAATAATAGGGATCTGCCCCTTTGTAGGTGGTGTGATTGCCTGAAAAGTCTTACAGGGTAGGGGATGTACATATTGTCATAGCGAGTAGTAGTGGTGCCCGATGGCAGGGGAGTAGGTCACGCCGTTACGTAAGAAAAGATGGGAATATGTCTTCCAAACCCCGCGAATTAAAATTATTGCTGGCCGGTTCTCGCGGTTGTCTGAATAGGACAGTTGACCGCGAATACTTCCGAGTCATGTGGCGTTGTTGCAGTTTCATACTGCGGGAATGCTAACGAATTAATATGATATGCATTCGGTCGAGGAATCACATCCGTAGGGAATATCAAAATAGCTCCAAGTTTGTCATTTGACATAAGTACATGCGTCACTTAGAGTCCGTTAGGCCCTATTGTAGCATCCTGGGCCAAGCTTAGGGAAATCCTTACTCCTCATTAAAGGGAATTCAACAGATCTCGCAACTAGATGTTAATCTAGATGCGAGATCTTTCACTTAACAACGCTGGTTGGAATTCACAGGTAGATGCGAGGTTTGGGGCATCTACCACTCCCCCCTTCCCCCATTTTTTTATGCAAAAGTGACAGAATCTAGATTTAGGGAACTGTAACTACCTTCTTTAAGCTTATAATTATTCGATGTTTGCCTCGTCCAAGGATATTTCCTAATCTTTCTAAACAAATTTTTATGACCAATTACATCACCTCCATCTCAAACTATTAATTTCTTTCTCATGGATTTTCTTTACCTACTTCAAGCCTCTAAAAGAATCTGGGTTTGCTGAAACAAAAAATTACACAACGTAGCAAGTCCTACCAAAGTAATACGATCACATTTGGCCATTACACTGAGAAATATTACTATGGATTATTTCTGCAATTAACATATGCTTAAAAGCGTTTTGTTATAAGTATAGGTTAAAACACAAAATTAAACATAAGGGGGGATCTTTACAGTACACACCCTCGATCCGGCTCGAAGGACCATATGTTGGCACCAGTCCTGTCTCTGGGAGTAGGGATTCTGGTGTGGTCTTCAATAAAAGGCTGGACTGTATATTTTTACGTAGGGTGTAATGATGTGGAACATGAGGTGTTACAATAAAGTCTCGAGTGACAGATAATGGTGTGACAGCTGTCAATGGCGTTTGGTTTCACCAGAGTGAAAAGTCGCAAATACTCGGCGACTGACTTCATTGACATGCGAAGACCAGGACAGCTTTTTGACAGGTTGTCAAAGATAAGACCCAGGTTTTTAGCTTTATCCATGTATAGGATTATGGTACCTTTAAAAGTGACAGGTGGACTGGGCTGTTGCTGTAACAAGTTAAGAGAATGTCTGGTACCTATAATCATAGTCTGGGACTTGCTCGGGTCGACCAGGAGGCCTACTATGACCTCTTAAATCTATTCAGTTTAAGGCCTTAAATTGAACTGCATTGCTAATTCGTACCATGACCTCTAAAAAGCAAGGCAGTATAAGCCCTTATTACGTCCAGCGTTTTCATGCAGTTAACCTTTTTTTTCCTCCTAAAATCGTACCATGACGTGTCACTTGATAAGCGCTCGGCGATAACTGAATCGCTCAACTGTCAAACATGTTTAAAAAGTTGCTCTGAGATTAACTTTATGTGAATTGTTGTCTTGTTGTTGATAGCTTAGTAGACGTTTTGCGATATTTCAAGTGCTTTTGAGTTATTTTCTTTATAATAATGGCAAGTGAGTGAACAGGTATTGTTTGAATTTTTTGAAACGGACAATAACTTGAATGACAATTTAAAAAAAAATCGCCACCGCCTTACAAGGGAAGTGAATGATCCCTTTCATTAAACTGACAACGAATTCGTCGAACAATATCGGCTTACTCCCGATTTGGCTCAAAGCTTGTGCAAGGAACTGGCGATAAGTGGTAAACAACAGCCAAGTTAATCGTCGGATTCCACCATAGAAACAAAAGTATGAGTTTATAAAAATACATTAGTTTTATTGTCAAGAGACTTAGGTAATTTCTAGTCAAGAGGTCTAGACAGTGTACATCTAAATACCTACTATTTTCTGTTGCAAGGTCTTACAGCTTTATCATTTTATGGCTATGGAACATATCAAATGCCAACAGGCAATCCGTGGCCTATGTATTGCGCAACAAACCATATCAGCAGTACTGGGCATAGGTCACTGCAGCAATGAACTCATGAAAAATAGGAAATACCTATAGAGTTCACATAAACTGTAGAAGAATGTTGTACCTATGAATAGAATAAGTCAAATCAATACCTATTTCTCTTACCATGATCTGATATTTCTATCATACAAGATAAGATCTCCCAAGAGTAGAGCTAAATTCTTAGATATTCTATTGATTGGTCCCCCGTCATCTCTAGCGAGACCGTTGATGACAAAGTCAATAACTTCAACACAATTATCTTGGGGTTGTTTGACAGACACGCTCCGATCAAGAGAGTTAGGGTGAAGCACCTGCCCGCACCTTGGCTTAACGACGTTATCAAACGCCTAATGACCAAGAGGAACCGAGCTAAATGCCGCTACAAGAAAGACCCAACTAACGAGAACTTTCACACATTCAAATCTCTGCGTAATCGATGCAACCGTATGTGTCGTGACGCTAAGCGCCGCCACATATACGAGTGCATCGAGAACTACACTCGTGCTCAGGTGTGGAAGTTTCTACGTACTCTTGGCGTCGGTAAGTCCCGGGATCTGCCAGTCGGTAATGTCGATCTCAACGGTCTCAATAGATTCTTCTCTGCCCCCCCTGCCGTGATGGACTTTATCGTCAAGGAAGCCACCCTGCGTAGCCTCCGGTTAAGACCTGCTGCTACTACTACTCCTTTCGAGTTCAGCCCGGTTGGAGTCGATGCTGTTAGGAAGGCAGTGCTGGCAATTTCTTCTAAAGCTGTTGGAGATGACAAAATTTGTCCTCGAATGATCAGGAGCGTGCTCGACGAGCTGCTTCCTGCAATCACTCATTTAATTAACTTTTCTTTATCAGAGTGTTCCTTTCCCAAAGTATGGAAGAAGGCACATGTCATCCCTTTGCCTAAAACATCCAATCCTTCCTCCTTCAAAGAGTTTCGTCCCATCTCCATCCTACCGCTCCTTTCCAAAGTTCTTGAATCCGTTGTCCATACCCAGTTCTCTTCCTATCTATCCAGATATAATTTGATCAACCGCTTCCAATCCGGCTTCAGGTCAGGTCACAGCACCGCAACGGCTTTGTAAAAGGTCATGGATGATATCCAGTTCGCTATGGATAACAAACAGCTTTCTGTGCTAGCACTGCTTGACTTCAGAAGCGCCTTCAACTGTGTTGATTTTGACATTCTCACTCAAATATTAAGGTCCCTTAATGTCTCGTCTCGCTCGGCCTGCTGGTTTGACTCATAAGAGTCAATGGCAATCTCTAAGATAACTTAGAGATCTCCAGCAGCGCATAAGGTCTGAGGAGACCTTTACTGAGTGGTGCGATCTTTTGGCGGGAGTTCCTCAGGGTAGTATTCTTTCCCCTCTCTTATTCTCTGTCTTCATCAACTCCATCTCCGATGTTATCTCCTCCCCATATCATCTCTATGCTGATGATCTTCAGATTTATCGTCATTTCCTCTTTAGTGATGTGAACCTGGCTATAGACACACTGAACGCTGACCTTGAGAACATCAGAACCTGGGCTTTGTCATACGGATTGCTGGTAAACCCCAGTAAGTCCCAGGCGATTATTATAGGTACTAGACACTCTTTAAACGTATTACAACAATTGCCCATACCGCCGGTTACCTATGACGGTACTCTAATCGCCTACAGTGACAAGGCCAAAAACCTGGGTGTCATGTTTGATAGTCAACTCTCCTGGACTAACCATGTCAGCGAGGTCAATAGGCGCGTCTTTGCTACCTTTCACTCACTAAGACGGCTTCAGAACTTTCTGCCCCATCAAACAAAAATTACTATTGCTCAATCTCTTCTTCTCCCCTTGATCGATTATGCCGATGTTTGTTGAGCTAGCGCCAACGAAGAGCAACTGAACAGACTCGTGCGACTTCAAAATCTCGGGATTCGGTTTATCTTCGGACTGCGCAAGTTCGACCACGTCTCGCAGTATCGCAAGGAGTTAAAATGGCTGCCGATCCGTCTTCGTCGGGACACACACATCCTCACTCTTCTATTCAACATCTTAACCAACCCTCGATACCCTAGCTTTCTCCGTGAGCTTTTTTAATTTCTCCCTTCGGCTCGTCCACGTAGAACTCACACGGCTTCCCTGCTCTCTATACCTCATCCCAACACCGTCGCATACAAGCACTGTTTTCGATTGCGGGCGATCACTCTCTGGAACTCGCTTCCCTGCACTATCAGAGATAGTCCATCTCTGCCCGTCTTTAAGAATCGTTTGAAGGAGCATTATCTTTCTCTATCCTAGATTTGAGCTTTGTATATATTAGGTTATTTAGGTATATTTATATTTTTATATAATATTTATGTACTTGTGTATGTAGTGTATCTAGCAGTTAGTTCAATAGTTCAGTAATATATGTATGTATCTTATCAGAGCACATAGGTCTATCCTGTATATTAAATTATTCTTATCAACCTTGGGTTTGCTGGAAGAGATCTCTATTTAGAGATAAGCATGCCTTTGTAGATGTCCTTTCTGTTTATTATATCTTATGTGGTTTTATGTGCAATAAATATATACGAAATATACGAATGAGGTGAATTTTTAATTGATACCATAGCTTTAATTATGTAACTGTCAGACACCGGTTCTAAACAGCTGCTAACTTGAAAAATTATTAAGAATTAACACCTTTTTAATTTCAGGTGTAATGAAAAATTTGGTTTGATGTTATTGGCTGCATTGATGGAACACAGGCTATTGTAAGCCCAAAAGTACTTGAGGAGAGGTATATCTGTCAGAAGGGCTATTGTTGCTGATGAATGCCGAGAGGGCGAGCGCGGCGCGGGGTGCGGGCACGGGGGGCAGGGACGGCTACCGCGCGGCAGAGATCCTATTGCGAGTTGCACCGAACGGACGTTACCTCTTTAACATTTCTTTTAATTACTGTACCGTATCGCTATATCTAACTACAATTAAAAGTATAGTGCATATTGTGACCATTTTTATTGGGCCTAAAACCCACAACAACCTCAAAGTGGTCTTCGAACCGGATTTGAATGTATCACACACCAAAGATGGTCAACACACGCAGTACCGCAATACGTGAGAAGGAAAGAAAAGAAGAAGTGTTCGGCCTTGTTGGATTGTTTTTGGAGAATTGAAACAAGATGTTAACGTTGTGGGTTTTATTTTGCGACTAAAAATGGCGAATACAAATTTTGACAACTAAAATTGCACAGATTAAATAGGATCTAGGCATAGATTGATCGTTATCGGTTTTCTTAGTGCTGCCAACTTAAAATAATCGGAACTTTCATCTCAAATTATATTAATGCGTGAACATTCCGCCCACCAAGAGCAGTATGATCTTACTACCGCCCACCATGACAGTATAGAATAACAAACAAGATTTATATAATACTAAGGCAGCACTGCAAGTAAACTTCTTCAAAAATACAATTTAAACAAAGGAAGCAATTAGACAATATAACATAACCACTATGTTATATAGACTTTAAAAACAAGACTTAAGGATAGATCATATCACAAGTTACAAAAAATAAGATCGATAATTGAGATCCAAAGATTAAACTTAAACTAAGCAATTTTAAAGACAACATTGGTCTGAAAATTAAACTTACATTACACATTTCAAAACTAAGTCTTGTATGTTACACATCAGTGCAGATATCACATCTAGGGAATGAATAAACTTTACAGAGACCATAAATTTAAACAAAAAAAAATATAACACTTAAGTCATAGCAATAGAGTACACAAACTTAACCTTATCACTACATATTTGGTGAACTTTGGCAATACCTTCTTGCACATAGTTACTTGAGAACAGTAATACTGATATGTTCACACTTACATAAAGAACAAAAAAATTGGTAACCTTATACCTACACAAATTTTGTAACAGTATACAGAATTACTAATCTGAAACAAACATTATCTATACCTGGACGGATAAATTCACAATATTTAATACCAATTATCTACAGGCAGTATAATCAGTTTGGATACAGGTCTGACAAATTTGGCATTTACATTTTAATGTCACTACTCTTGTGACATTATCTGGACCAGGGTGTTTCTCCTCTATTAAACCGAATAACCATTTTGAGGGTGGGAGATCATCCTCCTTGATAAGAACAACGTCACCTACCTTTGGTTCAGGAGTGATTTTTGTCCATTTGTACCTCTGATAGAGTGTCGTCAGATACTCATGCGACCACTTGCGCCAAAACTGTTGCATCAGTTTTTGAGTCAGCTGCCATCTGTGTAATGGGCTGATTACACAATCTTCATAGCTGCGATCTGGAGCTGTAACCAGGGCCTCGCCAACTAGAAAGTGAGCTGGAGTGAGAGGATTAGCATCGATTTGATTTGAGGGTAACTGGTATATGGGTCGTGAATTAAGACAAGCCTCGATTTGTACTAAGACTGTGGACAGTTCTTCGAAAGTGAGAGTGGTGCCATCTAGGACACGTTTCATGTGATATTTTGTCGAAGGAACGCCACGTTCCCACAAGCCTCCAAAATTGGGAGCCCGGGGTGGAATGAAGTGCCACTCGGTACCTTCATTTGCTAAGGCCTCCGCGACTTCTTTTATGACGCATGACTCTCCCTGCTGGAAGAGTACACGTAGCTCTTTTGCAGCTCCAACGAAATTACTCCCGTTGTCACTCCAAATCTCCCTACAGGGTCCGCGTCGCGCAACAAATCGCCTGAATGCAGCTAAGAATCCCTCAGTGGTAAGTGAACTTACAGCTTCAAGGTGGATACAGCGTGTCACCATACAAATAAATAATGCGATATAGCCCTTGTAGCTTTTACACCCCCTACCCTTGGACATTCTCAGATTAATTGGGCCGGCGTAGTCCACCCTACTGCGAGTAAACGCGCGAGCGACTGTAACCCTAGAACTGGGCAAATCTGCCATAAAAGGTTGATTTTTGGTGGATTTGTATGTGATACATTTAACACACTTGGATAAAATCTGTCTTATTAAGCCCTTAGCGTTTTTAATCAAATATTTAGACCTCACATAATTAAAGGTTAGCTGGGGACCGCCGTGTAGTGTCTTGACGTGGGCATCACTGATTATTAACCTTGAAAGGTGATGGTCACGCGACATTATAATAGGATGCTTAACGTTATAAGGAAGATCGCTTTGTTCGATTTGTCCTCGAGTTCTCATGATACCTTCGTCGTCCAAGAATGGACATAAAGACAAAATACTGCTTTTCCGCGGTATTGGCTTGGAATTTGTCAGCTGACTTAACTCTCGGGGCAATGCTGAGCCTTGAATTGCCTTGATGCCTATCACTAAAGCGTTATCCAACTCCTTTGCAGTTAGATATGGAGGAAGAGACTCGCGTTGTATTTTTCTAACAAATCTGAGACAATATGCTACAACCCTAATCATTCTCGTCAATGATGAATATTTAGTCCAGGCACAGAACTCCTCTGATTGCTCAGGGGTGGGTAAAGCCGTGGACAAATGTACCTTAATGGGCTTAGCTTCGAGTTCAGTGGATTGATGCTCTACTATTGGATGGATATACCCTAGCTCATGTAGCCACGCTGGACCGTGGACCCACAGTTCCAGCTGGTTAAAATCACGGGGACGCACGCCACGTGAAGCCGCGTCGGCTGGATTGTTACTCGATTCCACATGAGCCCATTGGTCGTTGTTGAGTATGGACAATATCTCAGCAACGCGATTAGCAACAAATGTTGTCCATCGGTTTGGCTGGCCTTGAAGCCACGCCAGGACGATAGTTGAATCTGTCTATGCTCGACAACGGGATATTGGGATGTATAAGATTGTGGCTACTTCAGCCATCAATTTAGCTAAGAGCACCGCACCACAGAGCTCTAAGCGTGGTATGGATCGCTGCTTCACCGGTGACACTTTTGTTCGGGCTGCTAGCAAACTGACAGAAATGTTACCTGAATAATCCACTACTCGTAAGTATACGACGGCTGCGAAGGCGTCGTTGGATGCATCGGAAAACCCGTGCATCGAGACGTCTGGAGTATCCTGTCTCACGCCAATCCACCTGGGTATGACGAACTCGTTCAGGGCTGGTAGCTCCTCTCGGAACTGGTTCCACTCCTCTAGCAGACCGGGATGGCTGGATGAAATGTCTTGATCCCAGGTGACACCTGAAAGCCAAAGTTTCTGCATGAATATCTTAGCTCGGATGATGACAGGCGCAATCCATCCGAGTGGATCAAAGAGACGGGAGATGTCGGATAGAATGGTTCGCTTGGTTGTAGGTGTTCGCTGTGGAGGCATGTTTACTCTATAGTGAAATGAGTCGCTTTGATAATTCCAGGATAGACCTAAAATTCGAATGATGTCATCCATCTTAATGACTCTTTCAGTGCTGGCGACGGGATTTGGATAAATAGCTTTCATTAGCCTTTGACTATTGCTAGTCCACTTTTGTAATTCGAATCCCGCCTTTCCTAGTAAGCTGACTGTTTGGGAATGGATTTTTAAGGCCTCATCTTCATTTTCACAACCACTCATAAAGTCGTCCATATAAAAATCTGACAGTACCCTATCTGCAGCCAGTGGATAGTCTTTCCCTTCATCTATGGCAACTTGTTGCAAAGTTTTGACTGCAAGGTAGGGAGCTGATGAGACTCCGAACGTTACTCGCAACATCCTGCAGTCCCTTACCCTTTCATTTGAATTTTCGCGCCACAGCAAGCGTTGAAAATCAGTGTGTTCGTGTGCGACCTTGACCTGTCTATGCATTTTTATTATGTCTGCTACGAAACAGATTGGATGAACACGCCATTTCAGAATGATGTGACGTAGTTCTGGTTGCAGTCTAGGACCCACCAACAGATCATCATTGAGAGATCTGCCGTTAGTACCTTTGCAAGAAGCGTCGAATACAATGCGAACTTTCGACGTGGTTTTATCTTCACGCACTACTGAGTGGTGAGGCAAGTAGACGCATCCGGGTTTGTTCACCTCCTGCTGGTCATGGATAAGCTCCATATGATTCATGGATACATACTCGTTCATTACTTTAGAGTACTCCTGCTTCAGGAGTGGATTTTTATCAAGCCTTTTCTCTAAAAGGTGGAATCTCCGCAAAGCCACATTCCGTGAATCACCATATTGACAAGACGGATCCTTTTCACGAAACGGCAGACTGCCAACATAGCGACCAGTGCTGTCCCTAGTTGTAGTGGATGCAAAGTGACCCTCGCAAGCCTGGTCTTCCTTAGACAGGAGAGTGCGGGGCTGGTCAGTCTCAACTTCCCAAAATTTGCGTAACATATCATTCATAGAGTTTCGTTAATTACTGCAAACCTCGCCGAGCGGGCCGGGCTGCGCGGGCGCGGGGAATGTTTACGAGTGCGTGGCGCTTGGGACAGTACGGAACTGTTGTGTGAAACTCAGCCTATCAATTGCACGTTATCTAATAATGCTGGAACAATGTTTACATTAAATGCGCGCAGTGTGGACAATCTTAACTTACCTGCACAAAACCTAGGTGTTGTAAAATGCGAGAACTACAAGTACCTGGAACCTATAAAAAAAAACTTGTGCACTAAACAATTGAAACCTGAAATACTTATTGGACAAGATAACTACCACTTACTTGTACCTCTAGAAGTGGTACGGGGTGGAGAGCACGAGCCTTGTGCTACTCGCTCGCCGCTGGGCTGGTGCCTTCATGAAAGAGCGCCGGCATCTATAATGGCACAAAAAGGTATACACACGTCATTACACGTTCGTCACAGCGAAGAGCAAAATACAATAATGGAAAACAATCAACTACTTCGTGAACTACATGAGGATATTCGACAGTCTTTCTCCATCGATTCCATGGGCATATCTGCTAAACTTAGGCAGAACTCGGAGGACGTACGGGCCCAGGAGTACCTGGAACAAACCTCTGAACTTATCGATGGCCAATGGCAAGTGGGCTTACCTTGGAAAGATCTTCATTGCGTCAACGTTGACTCGTGGTACCTACCTAGCTTTGGAATAGATAATTGAAATAAGGAAGCCCTCCGATTGGTATTTGACGCAGCTGCTGCGTTAAAAGGGTTATCTCTTAACGATTACCTATATAAAGGTCCTGACCTACTTACGGCGCTAATAGGCATAATGTGGCGTTTCCGTGAAAATAAAATCGCCGTATCCGGAGATATAAAAGACATGTTTTTAAGAATTAAAATTAAACCAGACGATCAACACGCCTGACGCTTCTTATACCGAGATAAGTCTGAAGATCCTATAGATACCTACTTGATGACGTCACTAATCTTCGGCGCGAACTGCTCACCATTCATCGCACAGTTCATCAAAAATAAAAACGTGCGACGCTTCGAAGATACTATGCCAGAGGCAGCTAATGCTATATACACGCAACATTATGTAGATGACTATATTGATAGCTTACCTGATGAAGAAACCGCAATGAAGCTAGTTCGTGACGTCACTTATATTTATTTATTTATTTATTTATTTATTTATTATTAGACACATCAACAAAATACATATTTTTACACTTAATTGATTTACAAGTTAATGACAAATTCTGATATATATTTCTTTTATAGACATGCACAACATTTACAGTTTGATCACGCAACAACGTTAAGATAATTAATATTAAATTTAAAAAATAGGCTTATACAATACAATATAATACATTAGGAATTGGGAATTGGGATTGATACAATAGAAATTGAGATTGCTTATTAACTATGTGGTTATTTTTGATTTAAATTTAGGTTGGGTGTCGTGGAAAATATCTATATCGTTCTGAGCGCACAACATATTGTATGAATGAAACATTCTTGGTAGTGGCGAGTGCTGGCCCAAGTTGGTCCTGCATCGCGGTAAGTGAACGTTTTGGTGATTGGGTTCCGTGGTACATTGTAAGGGACTGAAAGCTGCACCGCACCAAGCAAATCATTACAGTCTATTAGGCCATTAACTAATTTGTACAAGAATGCCAGGTCATGAGCTTTCCGGCGACAGTACAGCGATTGCATCTCGAAGAAGGCTAAGCGCTGATCATAAGGGCATCTGTGGGAAATCCCCCGGGCTTTGTAAGCAAGGGCCCTGGTGAACGTTCGCTGCAAACTTTCGATGCGTTGTGAGTGTATACAGTACGTAGGGTTCCAAGCTGAACTTGCAAATTCCAAATGACTTCTGACCAGCGCGTTGTACAAAAGAATTTTGGTACTGACTCTTTTGAATCCAGCTGCGTTTCGCCTCATAAAGCCAAGCATCTGAGCCGCTTTTTTAGAAATCGCATCGACATGAGGGATAAAAGTTAGTTGGCTGTCTATAAGGACTCCCAAGTCACGTATTTCCTTTACCTCTTGCAGACGAACACCGTTGATTGTGTAAACTGACTCGACAGGCTTAATTTTCCGAGTGAATTTTATATGGTAACATTTTTTGGCATTGAGACTCATTCCATTGTCAGTACACCATTGCAACAGTCGGTCTAGGTCACGTTGAACCATGGCGGTGTCGTTGCTGTTGTTTACCACTCTGTAAAGTTTGAGATCATCGGCAAAGAGAGAGCACTTGCAATTTTCCATATGCGATGTAACATCATTGATGAAGATGAGGAAGAGAACCGGGCCGAGGTGCGATCCTTGAGGCACGCCGGATGTGGCACAGTACACATGCGACTCGTAGCCGTTCACGGCTACCACTTGTGGTCTCATTGCTAGGTAGGATGAAAACCATTCGAGAAGTGATCCGTGTACACCGAGGGACTCCAGTTTGGTGAGTAGGAGTGAGTGATCCACCTTGTCAAATGCACTGCTGAAATCTGTGTAGATGGCGTCCACTTGTAGTCCCTTATCAACTTTTGATGACAAGTCCGATATATAGGATACTAAATTAGTTTCTACAGAACGTCCTTTCCTGAATCCGTGCTGGTGATCCGATATTCTTGTTTGGATGTAATTGGTGAGGATGGGACAAACAATGCTTTCAAACAGTTTGGAAAGACACGACAGCATTGAGATAGGACGATAATTCTTGACGTTGTCCATATCACCTTTTTTGTGGACTGGTACAATTCTGGCCTTTTTGAAAACTGATGGAAATTTACCGTCTCTGATGGATGTGGAGAACATTATCGCAAGGGGAAAAGAAATTGCAGGTCCGCAGCGTTTAACAAATAAAGGTGGAATATTGTCAGGCCCTGCTCCCTTGAATATATCTAGTTGTTTTATGTGTTTTAGAACATCTCGCTCAGTTATCGCAATGTTACATATATTGTGGTGGTGAACATTTGTTGATCTTGCATAAGGCGTGGCAGTACTGCTAGAGTATACCGAGGAGAACTGACTGGCAAAGAGATTAGCGGCCTCGTCGTCCGTGCCAGTTTGCCCGTCCATTTGCATTTTTGCAGGGATATTGGGGTGGCCCTTCCGTCTGTCTTTGATGAAGCTCCAAAAAGCTTTAGGATTCTTGCTGATGTTTGATTCAATCTGTTCCATGTAGTTTCTATGACATTTTTTGTAGAGTTTGTCACATCTGTCTCTGAGAGTTTCAAATAGGAGCTTATCGCGTGGGTTATGGAATCTACGATATTTTTGTCTTGTTTTGTGTTTCTCAGTTAGCATTTTTATTAGCGCTTTGCTGAACCATTTAGGATACTTATTTGATTTTGTCTTACGCTTAGGAACAAACTTATCTATACTGTTTTTAAGGACTATGTAAAGTTCGGTTGTCATGTCGTCGACAGTTTTGCACTTTTCAAACGTTGTCCGCCAATCCGTTGATTTGAGTTCGGAATTTATTTTGTCGTAATCAGCTTTAAAGAAGTTATGACCTGTGCAGGCCTTTGGGTTCAGGAAACGAATGGAGGAGAAGTCGATGCATAACTCTATTTGTGGGTGATAGAAATCCAGCTTGCTCAGTAGGTCGGGAGGCATCCTGGTGGTAACATTGAGTATATTTGTGAGAATTAAGTCAAGTATCCTCCCATCCCTATTTTTGACATGGTTGATCTGACGAAGGTTATTAAGAGCCATAAAGTCAACCAAGCTATATCCTAGGTTTCTATTGTAATTGAGGGGTACGGGATGTGAGGGGTCGTCAGTGACGTTCCAATCGATGAAACCCAGATTAAAATCGCCCAAAATCAAAGTATCATCTGCAAAATCTGTCACGAGATTAACGTTGTCGAAGAAAGCGTTCAGTGATTCTAGCTTGATTGGAGAGGGTAAATAGACCGAACAGAAAGCTACCTTTTTTGAGTGGTTGTCGACTTTGATTTCTATTGTCACCCAAAGATCCTCGTATTTAGCTGTATCGTTACTTTCCCAGCCGGTAACACGGGCTGATTGGATCCTTTTGGATACTGCTATTAATGTACCACCCCCGTCCAGTTTGGTCTCTCTACTACAGATACGATCTCGCCTATAAACAATGTATCGAGAATCAAATAGCTCAGAACTCGCCACACCAGAATTAAGCCATGTTTCAGTTAGTATTATTATGTCGTAGTCGCTATTCAGAACGTTTTTATAGATATCACGGGTATACACATGCACAGGCTTATATACATGCACAGGGAAATTTTCATATACGTAACTGGAATAGTAACAGCGAAACCGTCATCAACAGCATTCCAAAAGAGACTCTCGGCGGTAGTGCAGTAAAGTTCAAAGTCGGACAACAGTGCGAAGGCGAACGAACACTTGGTTTGTTATGGAATCCCAATGAAGACACGCTCGGGTTTGACGTTTCGTTGAAGAAGCTATCTGAAAATATAATTAGCGGGAAAGAAAGGCCCACGAAAAGAGACATACTACGAGTCATTATGTCGATTTTTGACGTTTATGGATATTTATCGCCTTTCACAATAAATGGAAAATTAATCATTCAGCAAGCTTGGCAACTTCAGATAAATTGGGATGAACCTGTACCAGACATTATTTACGAAAAATAGTTAAAATGGATTGGTCAATTAAAATCAATGCGCGAAGTACGTCTGCCTAGATATTATTACTTGGCCGCCGCAGGTGCGAGCGACCGAGGCGCAGACACCGCGAGGGCGAGCGACCGAGGCGCAGACACCGCGAGGGCGAGCGGGACGCAGCTAGATGTTGTTATCAGTACTCCGGGCGGAGATGATGCGCTCCCGCATGTGCCGAAACCAGTCTGTACTACGAAGTGTTATAAAAATCTGCAGCTTCATTTATTTTGCGACGCGTCCACGAAAGTTATTTGTGCAGTAGCATATTGGCGCTGGAAACAAAATAACAAAGTGCATCAGGCGTTTATCGCAAGCAAATGTCGCGTCGCAACGCTAAAAAACGACGGTTCCTCGTCTTGAGCTGGGTTCTGCGGTCTTAGCTGCTAGATTAGCAGAAGCAATAACTAAGGAACACAGAATAAAACCAGAACGTCGAATCTTTTGGAGTGATTCCACGACAGTGCTACATTGGATAAAAAACAGCGCGCGTACTTATAAAACGTACATCGCTCACCGGGCTGGGCGAAATAGACGAACGTACAAACATGAGTGAATGGAGATACGTACCTACACACCTAAATGTAGCCGATATAGCCACTAGTGAAACATATGATCGCTCTGTTTTGCCTACCGAGTGGACCCGGGGACCTGCGATTCTACAAAAAAGTGAGGGCGAGTGGCCGCAAGATATATTGAACGCTGAAGTAAACAAAGATGATTTGGAATGTGTAATGACAATTAGGCCATGCAATAACGGTAACTTACCTATTCCTGAGCCGACAAGATTTCCTTCGTGGTTAAGACTGCTCAGAGCTACGTTTAAAATGCTGAAATTTATAAACAAATGTAAACATATTTGTGAAGATGACGGCTTTGTGATGGAGAGAGTGGAAATGTTAATTATTAAATACTCTCAAGCACAATCATTTCCGGATGAAATGAAACTACTACAAAATGGTTTATACCTACCTAAAACGAGTAAATTACTTACCTTATCGCCGTATCTTGATGAACACGAAGTTTTACGCCTCGGTGGCCGAATCGACGCCGCTGCTGATGTTGGACCTGAAATAAAAAGACCTACAATTTTGGACGGGCGAGAATACGTCACTCGGCTCCTGGTGAAGCATTACCACGTTCTCGCAGCGCACAGGAACCAGGAAACGGTCGTTAACAATCTGAAACAAAGATAGTGGATAATAAGATTACGACCTACAGTTAAAATATAACTTCTAAGTGTATGCTATGTAGAATAAGAAAATGTAAACAAGAAATTCCACGCATGGAAGACTTACCTCAAGCCCGAGTGGCCCATCATCAGCGCGTCTTCACCTATACTGGAGCTGATCTGTTTGGCCCAATGGAGGTTACTGTGGGAAGAGGAAGACAGAAGAGATACGGAGTTCTTTTTACATGCTTAACTGTGAGGGCAGTGCACATAGAAGTTGTAAATTCCCTTACCTCTGATTCATTCATAATGGCCCTCCGACGAATTGCGGCACGACGTGGCTGGCCCCAGTTTCTTTATTCGGATAACGGTACCAACCTACGTGGTTCTGATGCTGAGCTCAAGAAGTCAATTGAGGAATTGTACCAGGAGTACCTCAAGCGGGAGTCCTTGAATTATGGAACGAAATGGATATTTATCCTTCCTGGAAGTCCCCACTGGGGAGACGCATGGGAAAGGCTAATTAGAACTGTCAAAGGATGCTTGAAGGTTGTGCTGAAAGAACGAGCCCCGCGAGAGGAGACACTGTATACACTACTGGCTGAAGTCGAGAGTATAGTGAACAGTAGGCCGTTGACGCATGTCTCCGTAGAACCAGGTAGCACTGAAACTTTGACCCCAAATCATTTCCTCCTGGGTTCCTCATCAGTCTTACCGCACCTCGGCGCTTACAATGACACGGACTTTTACAAGAAAAAGCAGTGGAGAATTACCCAGCGACTAGCCGACTTATACTGGAAAAGGTGGGTGAAAGAAATTCTTCCTGACTTGTTACCACGTAAAAAATGGACTCAAGAAGAGAGGACCTTACAAGTGGAAGACCTTGTCCTGATTGTGGACCCAGACGGGCCTCGATGCATTTGGCCTAAGGGTTTGGTAGAACAAGTGTTGCCAGGCAAGGACGGTCGAGTCAGAGCCGTCAGAGTTAAAACCAAGAATGGTGTACTCATGCGCTCAGCCGCACGCATCGCCCGAATACCCATTGATGGTGAGTGCTGCTAGTGGTTAGCTAGCACTGGGGTGGAGGATGTTGCTGATGAATGCCGAGAGGGCGAGCGCGGCGCGGGGTGCGGGCACGGGGGGCAGGGACGGCTACCGCGCGGCAGAGCAGTTGCGAGTTGCACCGAACGGACGTTACCTCTTTTATATTTCTTTTAATTACTGTACCGTATCGCTATATCTAACTACAATTAAAAGTATAGTGCATATTGTGACCATTTTTAGTGGGCCTAAAACCCACAACAACCAACAGCTATAATTAAATGCTCTAAATGTTCAATTGGTAAGATAAATCAATGATAATTATTATGACCTCTTTGGCGCTGCGGTTATTATTATGACTCTGCCTACCATGCGAGAGGTCCCGGGCTCTAACCCAGGTCTTGGATATTTATGTGTGTGTGATGTCGCTGTTTCTGGTTCCCACAACACAACAGTGTGGGGCCAGAAGCAATGTATGTGCCTGTACATGAATGTTAATGTTTATTTAGTTTCATGTTGATGCCAGTTATGGCGGATCCACACATGACTCATTTTTATGATCAATCCATCCACTTCAAGACTTTGTAAAAGGCCTCAGTAATAATAAAGGCTTTTAGGTAAGCTGTTCTAAATGTATTTCAAAGAATGGATTATTTTGTTGGGATACCTTCCTACACCGTACACCGGCTAGCAAAATAAAGCTGGAATCCATTTTAATCAGAATTATTTTATTTAGTAAACAAACAGAAATTTACAAATAATTATGCTACTTAATTCGGAATTATTATAATAATAGTTTACAAAGTTGAAAAAGCCATTTTTTACAATCACACAAACCTAATAAGAATGCCCCTACCTCCCGCACTAGTACTAGCAGCAGGTTACAAGATGCAGACAAGTAGCATTCTTATTTGTGTTTTCAAGTAACACTAAGAACTAGAGTATGTATAACTGTAAGGCAGTGGATGCGGCAGGCTCAGGACCGGAGTAGAGGGAGTGGTAAAGAATGTGGGCTGATTGATGATGACGATGTTTAGCTAACTTAACATAAAAAAAATCAAAATTATTTGTTTATTACTTATTTAGATAAAACATTCACTATTCACATAAATATTTTATCTATTTAATAAAGTAATTTTTAAAGAGGATGTCTGTGGCTGCTATGATGATTAATAACGTATAATAGTTTTAATTACAATAATAATAGATGTCTAATATGATATTGTGTCTCTGGTTATCCTTTGAGGAAAATTATGATGACTGCTTTATTGGGATCGTTACAGAACCAACAGGTGGTGGTGAAAGAGAGTTATCGTGAGTTGCAACAAATATTATGGAGACCAGATCCCACACAACCACTTAAAACGTACACTCTAAACACGATAACTTACAGTACAGCTTCGGCGCCCTTTCTTGCAACTAGATGTCTTGTGGAGTTGGGCCAAAAATGTACAAACAAGGACTTACAATACACTATACTACATGACTTTTATGTCGACGACTACCTATCAGGTGGAAACACAATTGATGAAACAATCAAACTCTGTCGTGATGTAGCAAACACCCTAAACTCAGCTCAGCTTAACCTTCGGAAGTGGCAATCAAATTCCTCTGATATCTTGCACACAATTTCAAAAAATAGCAACATGCCTGACTCATTGAACCTGAGCGAGAATGAACTGTCAAAAACATTAGGTCTCAATTGGAAATGCTTTTCAGATACACTTACGTACGTCATCAACATAAACAACAAAGACGAAGTCACAAAACGACACATTTTATCCACGATTGCGTAAATATTTGATCTACTTGGTTGAGTCTTACCTTGTATAGAAGCCAAGATCATAATGCAACAATTGTGGATAATGTAACAACCCCCTCTCGAACATTTTGAAATACAATGAATGAACCCTACTACGAGTATCCCAAACGACTCTATGAAAAGTAAATTTAAAGATATAACCGACCAACCATTGATGTAATATAACCTCAGACGGAATTAAATCCTTACGTATTTTTTTATAGGAATATTTCTCCAATTGGAAAGATTCTAATACCAACGATTGCGAATATCTTATTTAGATGATTCGGCCAAAGTAGTGGGTAATCGTCTATAGGTAGGACTGTAGACGTTGTGATAGTAACAACCTAAAGTTCTTTTTAGAATGGTTTTGGTTAAACAGTATCGTCAAGAGATTCCTCAGTCAGTGATGAATATCGGTTGACCTGCACTGGTGTTGGGCGGGGTTGTGGGGCTCTTCCCTAGGGCCCGTGGCCCTTCTGGCCGTGAGCTCTAGCACAAACCTTCCTTTATAAACACATGTAATCAAAATCTCTTTTAAATGGTTTTTTACTTGGAATTTATTAGAATAAATTCGATTCGAATAAATTCGATAAGCATCGAGTCCGTGCTTATTAGAATAAGCACGGACTCGATGCTTATCGATATTCTTATGTCACTTAATTAATATTTAACCCATCTACCTAGGTAGTACTTGCACTATAGTTGTATGTATGTCAGATTTATGATTGTCAATTGATTTTTTATCATTATTAGAAATGGGATGATTGTTAAGATTAAGATTATTATTAGGTAGTAAGTAATTATTTCTATTAAATACAATAATACATATGTCATCCGCAAATATAATTGATTAGTGCCACGTCACATCAGGAATATCATTTTATAAAAGAAAAAAAAATAAAAGATTCATTCACAGTTACTGTGTCACACTTACAGTCTTTTGACCAAAACGTGTGATCGTCACGAACAAACAAAACATAAGTACACAGATAAAATAAAAAGTACACAGATAAATAAAACAAAAGTACACAACAAGACAAAACAAAAGTATACCGACAAACGGAGGCACAGTATGTACTTTAACATATCATGTAATATAATTATTTAAAAACATATACACAGTGTTAAAAAACATAAATAGGGGCATATGAAAAACGTCCAACTCTGACACAACACAGGCATTGAGTAGGGTCAGTGCCTGAAAAGTAGGTGCATGACGAGCATGCTCTGTACGAACAACACCCAGAACAAAGAGCGACCGCGACCGTAACATCGTGTACCGAGCCGGCGCGCTAAGGGCAACACTTTTTAGTGTGACCGGGTTATCGACCTTGTTATGGAGGAGCAGATAAAAGTGGACCAACAGGGATACATTCCGCCTCAGCTCTAGAGTGTCTACCTCCACCATCCCTACCAAATAGGGACGGAAATAAGTAGGGATAACACCCATATTTCATTTTGTATAAAAGTCTAGCAAATTTACTTTGTGTTGTGCCTTTTCCAGCTTTTGCAGTGAGGCTATAGCCTCATGTGGGTCCCAGATTATGATTCTAATTTACACCGGACGGATGCGAACAAACGCGCCCATTACAGTGGCAGCATTACCGTTCTGCACAGCTAGTGAGATCCTCTGTGACAGGAATGATCCGGAGCGGTGGTCAAATCCTCGGTCCCTCAAACGACGCCGAATATCTTTGCAGAACAAAACTATAAGGGTAAGTAGGCGGGTGTACAGGTGGATCCCTGCTGAGGACACAGCGTGAGGAGCGGAAAAGAATACAGGATCCAGGGTTGCCTGCAATGCTCCGACAGGCTCGCCGAGGTGGGAGAGCCGTATAGGAACCTAGCTATCGGAGGCATTGCAGACAGGGTTGTAGCAGTAGGGATAGAGCACTTTAACCCGGTAATGTCTGAGCGCTATACTCTGCCCAGTACTTGGCATTGAGAAAAACAGAGTTTAAGAGGCAAAGTATTTCTTTAAAGGCCTTCTATATAATTGTATTATCTTGATTTCACCCCATATTAATTTCACATTCTGTTTATTTCTTTCAGTTTTCCCAAAAATTATATTTACAGGGAAAAATGGCGAGAATTAATATCAAAAGAGAAAGAAGAAGAATTTTTCAAATCGAATAACTCGAGTGTCATTTGTTTTATCTTTATTTATTTATTTTTATTTATTTTTTTTATTTTATTATTTAGAGTGTTCAGAACCACTTTAAAGATGCTGATATGAATTTTACAAGTAAAGGAGTACGGAGATTAAAAAGTCAGCAATTCCGATTATAGAGTATCAAGTGTCAGTGTGTTCTTTATTGACATACCAGTCATCAATTGTATGTGTACTTACACTTTCCTTAGAGACTACTTATTTTTAGTCACTTATAAAAAAAAAATATTAAGCTCAGATATTAAAAGAACAGCCAAGCACAACTACTGGATTGAGTGCATCTCCATTAATGTCAAATTCACAAGGACATTTGCATGGTAAGTGTTTCATATTTTCTTTTGATAAAGACTGAAATATTCTGTTGCGTGTAATATTTCATCTTTATTGACGTGCCAATAATTGAATGTACACGTACACTTGCCTGAAATCATCTATATTATAAAAATAAAATATTTTTTTAGGACAACAGCGTAACTCAAGTATTGAGTTGGGAACAACCAAGCATATCTACTAGATAAGGTGCATCTCCACCATTTTTTAAAATTACAAGCACATTTAGATGTAAGTGTTTTTTTTATTTCTTCAGATAATGACTCATTTTTTTATTGCATGTACCATTGAATGAAATGAAATTGTTCTTTCTATATGATTATTAGCACCTAAATGTAAAACAGCTGCCACACTATATATACAGGTATAGTCCTGTTATTATTTCCTTTACAGTTGCAAAACATTTCAAGATTGAATTGTACTTTTTGTTGCAGGCAATGCTATCGGAAACATTGAGGCCACAATCCAGACCGGAAAACTATTTCGTACCCCACATAACTGAATATCATCCAAATATGTCATCACCAACAACGTCAGGACTGACTACTCTTTAAGATACACCAAAGACAACGTATTTCAAAAAATCGCTTCAAAAATGTCACAAACGATTGGAGTTTAAAAGTAAACAAGTGAAAATTTTAAAAAACAAAACCAAAGGCTTAAAAACAAAATTACATCTCTTAAAGAAGTTAAGACAATTTAAGAAAGAAGCGACTTGTGATGAATATGAAATGAGATATAATGAAAACGAACACCACCACTGTTATGGATATGTAGGTACCTATACATACCTAAATAGCTGACCTTTGTAACTAGGTAGTCAGATGCAAATCTAGTGCAACCTTGATATCTGTCAACATAGGCAGATTCATTAGTATTTATAGTTAAATATTTAAATATAATAAAGAGTCATTAATGGTCCACATCTGGCTTCATTGCTCTCTTACTGTGAAATTCATAAGTTTCATCAACGATTTATTTGACATTCTTAACTCGAGAAATTTCAATGACTTTGGGTATCAACAGCCACTAAATCTTGAAAATTCCTCAGTGGTGCTTTCTTTCCTCTAAAATATCAAAAAATATTTACTGACATTAACAACGACTGTGATGTACAAGTAAACTAAAAAAGTAAACATAGAAACACGCGTTGTATTCGAAAACAAACAAGAACTTTTGATCAAAAGTAGGGTGATGTTGGATTATTTGACTGCATTAATAGCTTAGAATATTTATATTCCGCTTTGATTGAAACTAACGCATTGTCTTACTTAACTATGTACAAATTCAGTCAAGACCATGTAGAATTATTTTTCGGAAAAATTAGAAGCCAAGAGGGTCACAACAATTTCGCTAATACAAGGTAATTCAAATCTGCATATAATAAATTACTAATTCACATGGAACTTGATGCAAAATTTAGCGGAAATTGCTTGCCTCTTGAAAATCTACCTATTTTACATGGAGGAACAAGTATAAAAAAAATAACGACACGAAAGCTGGGTACAGGCATGACGTCTTCGTCACCTTTGACGAAGAAAATATATCAAAGTTATTCGTCCAAAGAAGAATTAATAAGCAACGTGTTGAAAAAAAATACAGCAGTAATTGCGACCATTTATCTGAAACTTTAGCGGGAGAAAACAATGACGTAACAAACCAAATTGTCGGATACATATCAGGATTTGTTGTGTATTATTTGCTTAAACATTTACATTGCGATGATTGCAAGAACCATTTGCATGCCACAGAGAAGAAATGGTTACACTCATAGAAATAAAGGATGTGGGTGGTTTATGTTTTGCGTCAGATGATGTGTTTATGATCTGTAGCAAAGCAGAAAATATCATAAGAAATTTGTTAAAATTTTATGTCGGCAAAACGCTACTCAAGAAATACGACAAACCTTTTATTACCATGAAGGTGATGCGATCAATAATAGACATTAATATATTTTCAAAAATTGATGCCCACACCAAAGATTAGTTTAATCGTGTATACACATGATTAAACTGATTTGACTAACACATTCATTGATTTGTCGATGTCCGTCTGCATTACATATGCAAAAAGAAAATGTTGAAAAAAAATATACTTAAAAAAGACAAGTCAAATTTGTTTCAAGGCACATAACTACCCAACAAATAAATTTTCCTGTGACAATTTTGGTTTTCTTTCTCTTGATGACGTAAGATTTACATGTCAAATAGTTTGATTAAATTTAAAATACACAATATTAAGAAATAAAAAAAACCATGCACCCCCGTAATACATTTTTTTGAAAATACGTTTTAGATGCAATAAAGCTAATAAGATCGTGTTGGTAGCTTGTTACAACTTGAAAACCTAGTATGGCCGAAGTGCATTATTTATTTCGTTTTACATTTTATTATTTATGTTTAAATTCTACTGTATTTTTTTTTACAATACCTAAAGTTTTCTCAAAAAACCCTAAGGATTGCTGTCCACGTAAACTGAACGTCACTGGACAATTGATTGCAACTTGCACACGCATTTTTATGCAGTTTTCAATGTCAGCAGTGACTTTGAAAACTGCATAAAAGGAAGCACGCATTTGAAAAAATATAAAAGTCGTTCAAATCGGTTTGGAAATGTCGGAGTTATGGTTTAACTTACCCAGAAAAATTCAGTCGAATTGAGAACCTCCTCTTTTTATACTTGTATAATCCTGTGTGTCCATAGTAGGGTATAAAAAAAACACTGAGTTAAAAAGTGTTAGTATTTTTTTCTTAAGAGCCCGTGGATTCAATCGCGTATTTACATTCAGTGAGATAATAATAAAAATTTGTTAAGTTATTCAGAAAAATACGATAAATAAATTTAGTTCGATTGGAGCGTGTTTTCTTTCTACAGGTGCCATTTTCAATGCACCATATTCTTTTTAATCTTCCCGAATGATCTATCATTGTGCTTGATATTCAAACCAATGTTATGAAATTGTATAAGATACATCTTACAATATTTCATTTTTTTTCATTATAAAACACATATCCAGTCCAATATTTTAATTTGTTGAATTTTATTGATTTATTATTGCAGCGCCCTCTAGTGACAAGTAACAAACAACAACCTAAACCCTAAATGCGCAAACTCTGGTTATATTATACAGACATACATTTCATATCATAATCATAACTTTGCTCTTATTATATTGTTGTTTTGTTTCGATGTGCAGATATATAATTAATTGTATAACAAACTCGGGCCATGATTTTGAGCTCATTTTGTATGGAATAATATATCTAGGGGTTACATGATCGAAGGGCAAGATAGCTTCAGATAGCTGCCACGAAACGCCGCAATTCCATGACAGGGGACAGAAAGGATGATGGTGTTGCTTCTGTTGGTGTGACGACGCGAATATCTCTAAGCAAGCTTCTCAAAAAGGAATTCTGGCTTTCCTGTTTTAAAAATACAAAACAGAAGGGTAGCAAAGAAGAGATTGTTAGAGACATTCAAGAACTTTGTGACATGAGTACGCGGAGGGATGTTAAAACAATATCTAGTGCAAGCATTCTCTACTCATTGAATTAGCCTCTCAATACATTTGTATAGGTATAAGCAGGGGCCGTACACCAATACGCCATAATTAATCTCGGATATATAGGTATATACAGATTTATGGTTTCTATGCTAGCTGTCTAGATAGCTATGTAATTAATTTTATCTTATCTTATATCGTAAAATTCGAATTACAGACTTCAGAATATTTTTATATTCATAATTCAAAATATCTTTATTGCACATAAATAATGGGAAATATTAAACTGCACATCAAAAATACTGATTTGCACAGAAAATATCAGGGCAAAATGCTGAGGTAGCTTAGGTGAAGGCTTCGTGTTAGGTTGAACATGTAAGAACAACAAAAAATACTTAAAAGAGAAGTTTGGTGATCATTTATCCAAACACAATTTGGTGATCGTTTACTAATTCTGGCGGTCGTTTCGAATTTATTGGTAGTAAAATAGGTGCGGTGTGGTTTTGATGATCGTTTAACCATAGGCCATATTTATTTATTTTATTAACATAACATAACATAGCGTCACGCCCTTTCCCATACGGGGTGGCAGAAGCACAATTGTGCCCACTTTGAGCCAGTTATGACAGAAGGCTAGCCCAACGCCGCATCTATGGAGTTATGAAGGTTTCTTCACGATGTTTGCCATTTTTGTCAGAACGTCCGTATAATGTACTTAAGATATATTAATTATCTCATTGGTACATGGCCAGGGGCCCAATTCCGGTACACAATGACAGCTCCATGACAATTACATGACGATTACGGTCAACTTTAGAAATACAATATTTGGCGTTCGGAGAATATTTTTTTAGGCAATGGGAATGGGATTACAAAATCGTCAGATATTGGATATCTAAAGTTGACCGTAATCGTCAAGTAATTGTCATGGAGCTGTAATTGTGTACCGGAATTGGGACCCTGGAATCGAACCTGCATCTCCTTAGTGAGAAGGAAGCGTGAAAATCATTAGACCACGGCGCTTTTTTTTATATTTGTTTTATTCTACACAAAATATGGTTAGTTATTGGTTTAATACAGCAAAATTATGGGAGCTCGGTGCTCATAGCGTACTGTACGAGAGAGAGATTAGGTTTGTTTTACGCCGCGTCATATAGAAGTTCTTCGTCCCTTGCCTTCCCCGCTGGGGTCTGCTGCTGTCATGCGTATAAGTAGCGGCACGAAACTCTAGCGCTGACCTTGGCAGTGCGTCGCAGTGCGTCTCTTTCGCGTTAATTATGAAATAATTATGACATAATTATGACATAATTATGACATAATTATGACATAATTATGACATAATTATGACATAATTATGACATAATTATGACATAATTATGACATAATGAACGCGAAAGAGTCATATGAGAGTTATCAAAAAATTCAATCAAATCAAAAATTGTTTATTTCATAACAAAAACATGTTTGCACAGACGTGGGATCTCCTTTTAAGTATTGCAATACCTGTATCAGGAGATACCTACCTTCCACAATGAACATTTAAGAAATAAACACATTTATGTATTTGTTTAAAAAAATTCTAGTGTGTTAACTAAGTGTCATTTGCACAGATAATTTGTGATTAGTGCGCTAAGCGATTATTACATTGTTATTGTTGTTATTATACAACTGCTAAATAGCATCATAATTTTGGTGCAAATGGACCTAAGTAACAATAATGAAAAGTTGTCTTACTGTTGATAGCAACAGTAAGACAACCTTTCACCACCATCACTACAGAAACTTATATTTAATATTAAATTTAATCAAAGTATTAACATAAGTAATTAATACTTAGGAAGTTAATTCTAAAATACTGTAATTATATAAGTTACATATTTATGTATTCATATGCTTGTTTATACAATAAAGGCTATTATGATACAGTTTTAAACAATACATTGTTAAGTGGAACGTTTGAACAAAGATTCAACCTCATCATAGTCCAGACTTGTAAGCCATTTTATAAGCGATTGTTTAACATCTCTAGTAGTGAGTTTGTAAATACTTAATATTTTATTTATTTTATTGTAAAGAAAACTTGCTTGTATTTTATACTGTCTTTGGGCAAAATTCGATTTGTACTGAGTAATATCAGAGACTGTGTAATATCGTCGAGTTTCAGGTAGATTAGGGTTAAATGGTAATTGTCGGTGTTTTTTAATAATTGTATTAAGAATGTAGATTTTCCTGATAGAAAGTAAGTTGGATTTAAGATAGAGTTGAGTGGTGGGAAATCTATAAGGTAGGAAGTACATAACCTTTATGAGGGATCGTTGAGATCTTTCGCGACTCCAAAATCTCGGGATTCGGTTTATTTTCGGACTTCGTAAGTACGACCACGTGTCCCAATATCGTAGGGAATTAGGCTGGCGTCCGATCCGACTTCGTCGTGATATGCACATTCTCTCCTTCCTCTTCAATATTTTGAGAAATCCGTGCTATCCTGCATATCTTCGTGAACGTTTTGAGTATCTTTTCTCAGGGGATAGACTTCGGAGATCTCACACGGTGTCACTTTTGTCAATTCCTCAGCACAACACTGTTGCTTACGAGCACTCGTTTAGGTTAAGGGCAATACGTTTATGGAATGCACTTCCTTGCGCTATAAGGGATTGCAAATCCTTGGTCACTTTCAAGAAAAAATTGAAACAGCATCTCCTCTCTTCCGAATAGTGGGTATCTCATAGTATTTATGTATATCTATTTATTTATTGTATTCTATTTATTTATTTTATAGTAATTACGTAGGGTGTATTGTGATTTATTTGATAGTATATTTATTTTATTTATTTTTTTTAACTCTTAATTGTACACTAGGACTCTTTTCTTCACAGGTTAGCTGTAAGAAATTTCTTTTTAGAAATAAGCTCACCTTTGCATACTGTTTCTGTTATAATATCCACTATATTTTCTGTGCAATAAAGGATTATTATCTTTCAAGTTCTAAGAATCTCGTTTTAGTTGCTCCACCCCATATCGGGATGCAGTAAGAAATAAAGGATTGAACCAGTGCAGTATATATTTGATTTAGTAGTGACCCCAGTGTAACATGCCTTAGCTTTTTAAAAATCCACATCATCTTTCTAATCCTGTTAGTTACCAGTTCAATATGATAAAACCAAGACAACCTTTCGTCCAGCATAATACCCAAATATTTTACATTAGGAAGCTTATCCAACACCGGGCAGTCACAAGTGTCAGATGGTTGGTTACAGCTGTGTATTTTAATTTTGAAGTTAGATTTGGGTTGGGTTCGTTTGTTCATAGTAAAGCACATATAATTAGTTTTAGACGTGTTGAGGGATAACTTGTTATTTTTTAGCCAACAGTTAATTCTTGTTAGTCCTTTCTCAGTCAGCTCCTTGGTCTCTTCCCAAGATTGACCATGGAAGACGATTGCAGTGTCATCTGCGTAGGAAAATATTTGAGCATTACTAAGCTTAAGGGAATACATGTCATTAATATAGATCAAAAAGAGTGTAGGCCCAAGGACACTTCCTTGGGGAACTACATATGTAATGTCAGACTCCTCACTATTATGTGATTCTATTTTAACTTGTTGCTTACGTTCACTGAGATAGTCTATAAAAAGAGCTAGCGGGTAACCTCTAATACCAATACTTTCTAGCTTGTTTGTAAGGGTAGGAATATAAACAGTATCGAAGGCTTTCTTCAGATCAAGGAACACCGTTAAGCATTTAAGTTTGTTGTCTACATGTTCAGTTATTAAGGAACTGAGATCTAAGACTGCGTCTTCAGTAGATCTTGCCTGTCTAAATCCATATTGCGAGGGAGATAAAATATTGTTTTTTTTCTAAGTAATTAAGAAGTCTGTTATTTAATAGTTTTTCTAATATTTTGGATAACGAAGGAAGAACAGAAATAGGTCTAAAATTATTAATGTCTTCTTTGTTACCATTTTTGTACACTGGTGTTATAATAGCTTGTTTTAGACGCGACGGGAAGATGCCTTGAATACAGGAATTAGAAGAAACTTAGAAAGTTTTAGAAAACATGGTGATATATTGTCGAGACCGGGAGAACTACCTGATTTCAGATTTGAAATGATTCTATTGACCTCTTGTGGGTCAGTGTCAAGAAGAACAAAGGATGAGGGTTGTGACATGACAGATCTTCCTGTCTCAATTTGGATTTTATTACTATATGATTTGTCGGATGTGATTTCCTGGGCAAGTTTTTTTCCAATGTTGGCAAAAAATGTATTTACGTAGTTTACTGAGTCTTTCGGGGTTGATTAGAGATTTAGGAGACTAGAGTTTTTAGATTTGGTATTATTAAGATTTGTAATCGCTTTTATGGTTTGCCAAAGAGTTTTAGGGTTTTTTGTTGAGCTAGCTAGTAATTCTTTTTCGTATTGACGTTTCAGTTTCTTTATTAGGTTATTGCAGTAGTTGCGGTATCTTTTATACGTTATTCTAAGAATTTCATTATGGGGATCTAAGCGTAGAGTTTTCTGAAGTTTGTTTCTATTATTTATGCAGCGTAATATGCCACTGCTTATCCATGGTTTTATTGTTCTTTTATTTCTAGGAATTCGGACAATTGTGCTGTTTTCTTCTAAAGAATCAGTTATTTTATGTATTAATAAGTCTAGTATTTTGTTAGGGTTATTTAAAGTAAGTAGTAGTCCTAGATTTTTTTGTTCTAAACTTTTTAAGGCTTTATCGTAATTTATATTAATTTTACTTCTATTGATTTTATTTCTATGTTTAGAGTATTTCAAATTTAAAAATGTCATGAGATGGTCCGTGATAGTTGTGTTTAATACAGCTATAAATGTATTATACTTGGTTGTTTGTAATTTTAGAAAAAAGTGATCTAGGCAGTTATCACCTCTAGTAGGGAACAAATGGCCTGGAAGCAATCCATGAAGAGCGTTAATATCTAAGTATTTTATTCTGTTGTTTCGTTCTGTTGAAGTTTCATTTTCCTTAGGAATAATATTAATATTTAGGTCACCAACTGTGATTAAATTTCTCTTAGTTTGTAAGGACTCTAAGTGGTTATTAAAAGAGGTGATAAATGGGTCAATGTCACTATTGTGGGATGGCGATCTGTATATTCCAAGGATAGAGACATCTTCGATATTAATTTGTAAACAGGAGGCATGCTCAAGTTTTATTTCGGTAACATTAGCATTAAGGTTGTTTTTGACATATACAACTACGCCATCACTCTTATTCAAAAGGTTGCAAGTAGTGTGGGAAGAATAAGATTCTAATAAAGGGACTGGTTTGTCATGATTTAGCCAACATTCTGTAAGTATTAATATATCAGCTTCATACTTTAATTGTGATAATGTTAGCTCAAGATTATCAAAGTTAGCACAAATACTCCTTATGTTTTGTGATATAATTGAGAGACTATTATCATTTGAAGGCATAAATTGATGAAGATCTAAGATATCACACGACACTGAATGTGCACAACTTGTGTTGTCTAATTCATTCAGAGTTTTTAAATTACTATCCATTAGGAGGCGTTATTAAAGTCCTATCGGACTCTGAGGGCAATGTGATGCTCTTAGAAGATATAGTAGAACTCTGGGTAAGAGTAATTTGTGTCAGGCTCAAACATTTTATATTAGCAGGTCTATTGAGGCTGTATAGTGTTCCAACATTTACAGTTATATTGTAGAATACAGGTTTGTAACTGATATCGTTCTGAATTTCGATAGATGACAAATTATTTAAAGATAGCACTAGGTAGTGTGAGATTGAAATATGATCGCTTAAGTATATGTATAGTCACTTGTTATTATTGGCCGAAAAGGTCGCTAGTTGTTTATCGGACCTAATTACAATCGCTTTTTCTTCCTGGTCCGTACGTAGGTAGATCTTTCCGTTGGAATGCCAGCACGAGTACTTGTTTGCCTTAGCGACTTGTCTCGTCTCGTAAAGAAGTTTTCTAGTCGATGGAGCCAGGTGCTCATCTACGTAAACAGGTTCACTCATACCTGGAAATCCAAGAATCTGAGTATTCAGTTTTTCCACAATGGGACGATCCTTGTTGTACTTGCAAATCGATGATAGGAGATGATTCCTTTTGGTAACGGTAGCAAATTCGACCACAATAGGTCTGGAAGTATTCGATTTTCCCGGTAGACGATAGACGTAACGTAGATCAGATGTTTGAATGTCTGTATTAATGACCTTTGCGACATTGGCAACAATAGAAAACAGGTCACTTTGCTTCTCAGAGTCCTTGTTTGGAACATTACGAATCTCAATCGTTGCAGTACGTGTTTTAAGCTGTAGGTCATTAATCTGGTTTATAATATCAAATGTAATATGTAATATGTAATATGTAATATCAAATTTATGAATTTAGAGCAGCACACGACACACGTCCACACTCGACTGAGACGGGGAACGGAAGGGGAAGTTATGTCATAGTAATGTCATAATTATGACATAATTATGACATAATGAACGCGAAAGAGACGCACTGCCAAGGTCAGCGCTAGAGTTTCGAGCCGCTACTTGTAGATATGTTCCCGGCGTTGAAACATCGAGTTCCATCCTTGGTAATTGACACAGCCGGTTGAACGCACGTCTCAGGGTGCCGGATGTGGTAAAGATGTCCGCAACACGTGGTACGCAGTCAGAACCTGGGAACAGGTTGGTGAATCGACCAAGATGCCATCGTTTGGGAGCAAATTTGACATCCTTGACCAATGGTCTTGATCCGTAGTTGATTACCATCTTTGCGCCAATTCTGTTGTGTTCAGGTAATTGTTGCATCAAATGAAAACTTTAGAGACCATAGCTTTTGTAGTATGATTTTAACCTGCAGTATACAAGCGTTCAAAAGACTTCATTGGTTTGAAGATTGCTGAGAGAATCGACAGTTTATTGATTTGTGTAGGTATGACTGAATATTAGTAATGTTCAGTGAAGAAGTTCAGAGTCATTAGAATCCCAGAGCAAGGTTTTTGAAAATTGATCTTTATCTAGATTTAGTAAGTTATTTATCAGTGTGTGTGTATTATGTTTCTCATAAATGTTGTTTAATATAGTGGAACGATTTGAACACCATTTCCTCAGATGGAATTTGGCAACTTCAAGTTGATCAATTACGCCTTAACCAATACGTTTGAGGTATTTTTCTGAGTCTGCCCCAGAAAGCCAATTGTCTACATAAAAATATTGTGAAATTGCCTCAGCTACCGCCTTGTCTGAAATATTTTTACCAAGTAGAGCTACGCGTCTGGTTGCAAAATTTGGTGAGGAGGCAGTTTCATAATTAACTGTATGTAAATCTTGATCAGTTCTCTCGGTTTCAAAGTGCCAAATTGATTTGTCGTCTTTTATTAGGTCTTTTTGACTTTCGTTTACGATGATTTGTCGATATATCTTTTCTGTGTCCGAGATAACGACATACTTACTTAATTAGATTGAGACAAGATCATCTTGGACAGTTGGTGCGATCATTTGTAAATTATTGAATGAAACACCTGTTGTGGTCTTTGTAGACGCATTAAATACGACACGAAGCTTTGTAGTGAGACTTTTTAGTGACATACAACGTGATGAAGAAGAATTAGAAGAAAAGTATTGGTTTTGTTTAAGTCAGTGTTTTCAGACATGTGACCTAGTTTTAGATACGCTTGTATGAAAGGATATTGGCAACGTTTCTCTCGAGCAAATTTGTAATGTGTATGTATGGACAAGAATAATCATATTTGATTGAATTTTCATTTATGAGTGCGATCCGATTTTTTGTTGTTTGAGGTTATTTTATAAAGTTATTTGATGTTTATTTAACTTGAGGTTATGTTTACTTTCCTGTTGCTATCCGAAATTTAACTATTTGTATTGATGCACTCGTAGCATGCCGTCCACGTCATGGGTTTTTCGCGAAAATATGCGTATGCGTTTGTAGTTATAGTTATATGTACCTGAATTGCCATGGGTTGAGTTGAATAAACCAGTTCATAACGCAAGAATTCACTAAAGCATTAAATGCCTACCAAGATCATTTGAAACAAGCATGTGCACTATATTAAGCTGACAGGGATTCCCGCTATTATGTAATAATAATAATAATATTTTTTTATTTTCAGATTCATTTTACAAAAAAATGTTATCCATATTTGTCAAACTTAAAAAATAACACTAACTAGTTAGTATATAGTAATAGTGTATACTCTTGTCAAGATAACTACGCTGCAGTTGCAAGCCAGTGTTTGTACATGCCAGTAGTTATAAGTCTATCAGAAAGTTCTTTAATAATAGTATTTCTACACGTGTCAACTCTGTTCATGAAAGCGGCTATTCTGAACCTCACGATGGCATTAAAAGAGTTGACACGCGCATCGGCGAGCATCCCCGATGACTACACGGATTCTCCGCAATACTATGAAATCAAACGAACTTACCTAGTAAGTGAAGTTCGATGATTATTAAACGATGTGATTCGCCTGAGAGATTATTTAATTTCACTTGAAGAAGCACGGCCCATGTGCTGCCTTCTTACACAGTTTTAGAGCACTAAAAAATAAAAAAGAAAGGATTTTATTTTTATTTTATTTTATTTTATTTGTAAGAAAACAAACGGTCACATATAATTACAATGACTAGATAAATAAGCTTATAAAGTAGACCTTGAGTTTCATGAAAAAATTCTAATTAAAAGTAACATGCCTTGCGAGAGCCAATTAGTGGTTTTGGCAAACTATTGGAACATCAATTAAAATGAAAACATTTAAAATAACAACATGAAAAAATAAAAATATTATTCTAAAAATTAAACAATATATGCCTTAATTTCAACTTTAATGAGCCTAAAGAAATATTAAATATGTCAATATCTGGGCCAGAAAGTTGTTTGTTATAAAAATTAGGGGTTCGCCTCATGTATGAATTTTGAGCATAGTTGGTGCGACAGCGAGTAACTTCGAAGACGTCGTGGGATCTGCTAGATAATCGAGGGATTTTAAAATTTAGATTTTCAAGTATGTATGGACAGTCAACAATATTGGAGAGGGTTTTAAACAAGAAGCATGCGTCCATGAACTGTCTACGGCTTGCTAATAGAGGGATCCTATGAAATTCAGCTGATATTTCAGAAGAGACAAAATAATGAGTTCTTATGTCAAGCGCCTTCAAAAACTTTCTTTGTATTTTTTCGAGCCGGTTGATGTGGGTTTCGTATTGTGGACTCCACACAACAGAACAAAACTCAAGGATGCTCCGAACGTAGGCAAAGTAAAGAGTCTTATAGGCTTTGGCTGATTTTAAAGGTTTGCATTGCCGCAGAATAATACCAAGCTGCTTGAAGCTTCGCTCAATTATGGAATCAATATGCAAGTTAAAGCATAATTCACTGTCCAACACTACACCTAAATCTCTTATTTGATCGACTCTACTAATGATGTTACCATCCAAGGAATAATTAAATCGTATGACATTATGTTTTCTTGTAAAAGTAATGACGTAACATTTGTCACAATTAAGTGTTAAATGGTTTTGGCTGCAGTAAAACAACAGATTATTAATATCTGTTTGAAAGTTAAGACAGTCATTATTTGATTGTATTATGTGATATAGTTTAGCATCATCTGCATAGAGGAGAAACTTACTAAAATTAAGAAATTTACCAAAATCATTTATAAATATGGTGAAAAGCAAAGGTCCCATGTGAGATCCCTGCGGTACCCCTGAAGGAATTGGTTTAAAAGATGATGTAAATCCCTTCACTGTTACAGCTTGACTACGGTTATTAATGTAAGATGCAATCCAACGCAGCAGATCGCCATGAATACCGATTATAATTAGTTTCTCAAGAAGTAACGAGTGACTGATTTTATCAAATGCTTTAGAGAAATCTGTATATATGGTGTCTACCTGTGCTCCCGCTTCCATTGCATGGATAACAAAGTCAGTAAAGTTAATAAGATTTGTTTCAACACTGCGACCACGGACAAAACCGTGTTGCTGAGGAATAATATGGCGGAAGATAACGGAAGTAATATAATCCGAGACTATTTTCTCAAAGAGTTTACCAAAGATACAAAGTTTAGAAATTGGTCTGTATTTGTCTACTAATTGTCTATTGCCACCCTTATGAATGGGTGTGATAAGTGCTATTTTCCAGAAATCGGGGAATCTATGTTCGGTTAATGATTTGTTAAAAATAATCTTTAAGGAATTGCAGAGCTGGTCGGCGCATTTGATGATAAACAGAGGGTGTATTTTATCATGTCCAGGACCTTTGTGAGGATCTACAGATTTAAGTGCTTTGAGTACAGTATTATCATCGATTATGACTGATGATAGGTCAACGACACTATTCGTGGACGAATGCGCGGAAGAATCCAAGTCGGGCCTAGCTCTGCCTGCAGAAGAAAAGACAGAATAAAAGTAGTCATTGAACATATCGCTTATTTCTTGACCATCTGAAGAAATAATGTTGTTGAAAGTCATTATATTAGGAATTTTATTTGAATCAGATCGGGATTTGACAAATGACCAAAAGTGTTTAGGGTCTTCTACAATTTTTTCTTGGATTAAGCTGATATAGCTTGCATAACAAATACGTTCTGTAAGTTTGAATCTGGCTCTTAATTTTTTGAATTCAATATAATCTATAGGGTTATTATAAGTTTGCCATAATTTGTGTATCTTCCGCTTTTCACGACTGAGTTTAATGAGTGGTTTGTTAAACCAGACAGGGTAGCCATTTGAGTTTGACACCCTACGCTTAGGGATGTATTGAGTAATAAGGTTATTTATTATTGAGTATAAATAAGAAACTGAGCTTTCTGTGTCCATATGTGAGAGTACACTCCAATCCGTTTTAGATAAGTTTGTATTAATTGCCGCATAGTCGCCAAGATTGAACATATGTTTTTCATATGAGTTGGGTTTAAGAAAGGAGTCAGACAATATGTTCAGATTGATTAATAAACTGGGATGATGTGCATCTTCCTTTGTTATGGGTAGAAAACATTTTGATACCTGACACGAAACGTTCGAAAATACCAGGTCCAGTAGTCTATTATTTATATTATAGCAGTTGTTAAATTGATTCAAATTGGTTAATGCCAAGAAATCTGAGATCTCACAGGATAATTTATCATTTGATGTGATATGCAATAAATCCGCGAATGTGCTCTTAGTCCATACGACATCAGTAGTATTGAAGTCACCTAACAATAAAAACTCATCATCAGAGTGGTCAGAGACAAGTTCGCTCACTTTATTGAAAAAATATTCTAATATATCATGGTGGTTTTAACGGTGAGGATAATATACGCAGCATATATGTAGGTATCTTGTACGAGTTGATGAGCGTCGTGCTGCCGGGCCCAGTGATATGCTAACCCATAGCTCTGAGTTACTGGTATCATCGACGAGTAGAGAGCTCCAGTTGCGTCGCTGCTCAGAGGCTAGCGCACGGCTCACAGCCACCAACACTCCGCCGCCCGGCTCCACCGGCTGCGGTCCTCGGTCGCCTCTAAACACACAATACCTATCATCGAAATATTCAGAGTCTGAGAAGTTGGCATTGAGCCAGGTTTCAGCTATACAAATTATATCGAAGTTATTAGCTAAGACGTTAGAAAAGAAAATACCCGACTTTGTCCTGAGCCCCCTAGTATTTTGATAGTAAATGTCTAAGTTAGTTGGAGGATGCATTCTTTATTGCGATTACGGGCAGTGAAGTAATTAGGCGAACCACTTCTGACTTGACTGAATTTGACTTCTGCTCATCGACTCCCGCGCCCCCTATCGCTTACCTACTTCATACACGTTTTTGTAAGTAAAAAGTAAGGGATACAACAGGGTCAGGGTGGGATATAATCTCTCAGGCGAATCACATCGTTTAATAATCATCGAACTTCACTTACAAGGTAAGTTCGTTTGATTTTATATTAAACTCAGTGATTCGCCTGATAGATTATTTAATTTCACTTGAAGATGTTTAGAGTCACGAAATAGGACCCTGATTATCCAGCGTATTCCTAATCAGACTGTAATGAGTGAAATAAACACAATGTATGTAAGTAAAAAAACAGGAATCATTATATTGTAATGAGAACGTAAATGAAATTATATCTAATACAAGCATAGCATCATATTTTGTGTACTTAATGTATGTAACTAATCAGCATAAAATGAGAAGGTAAACAGCTTAACTTATGTAATTATTTGTCTCACTAAATTAATCAGTCTCATAATTAACTGAAGTCCCTTGGCAGAGAGTGCGTGCGAAGGAATCTTGTGTTACGGTGGAGACCTCTCTGTTATAGAATTTTGCAAAAGCGGTAGAATTACCCGACCAGCCTGCATTTTTTTTATAACATCTATGCTAACGCCCAGCCTATTAGCTGCTGAGGTTGCTGCGTGTCTGGTACTATGGGCACCAAAAATAGAAATATTCACACCACTCTCTCCCAAGGTGACTTTAATCCATCTACTCAGTGATTGGAAGACACCTTTTTATGCGGTTTTTTCAAGCTTACAAACAAGAAATCACAATTGTCACCTCTAAGTGGTTTTGAAGCATCCAGGTAAGAGTTTAGAGTCCTAGCAGGACATATAGAAGGTCGCTCATTGAAAAAAGGAAGTAGAAGAGTTGGCTGGAACTTATTAACACCTGATGTTTTAATAAAGTCTGGAATAGTTATGATGCATTTACCATTGTATCTCTTTATCTCGGAAATTCTTATAAGGGACAGTGTTTGGACTGTATGCGCCGTCACGAGGGCAAGTAATGTTACTAATTTCTTAGTTAGTTCCGGGAAAGTAAGGCCTTCGTTGGGATACACATTACCTAGGTAGTTCAAAACCACCGAAGGGTCCCACGTCAGGTCATACCTAGGACGGGGTGGTCTTAGTTTGTACACTCCTTTCATAAATCGTTTAATTCTGACATCACTCATTATTTCTTGGCCAAGAAACAGACAGAGTGCAGATTTGATAGAGTTGATGGTACCATACTGGTTCCCCTCATTGAACACAGTCGTGAGGAAATCTAGGACTTCATAAACAGTAGGACTATGACAGTTTATAATTTTAGTAGAACAGTAGTCATACCATCTTTTTAAGCAGGGATTATATTGTTTAATTGTACCGTCAGAGAGTGAAGCCAGGATGACATTTATGGCTTTTGCAGGAGTGAATTTAAGCAGGAGCGCCGCCCTGATAGCACTCCTGCAGCCAGGGTAAGGTTCTGCTGAAGTTTGTATTGTACACTGTAAGGAGAAGATAACAAGGAATCGTTTGGGGAAAAAATTAAGGGTTCCGACACTAGGAGATTTTTGAATAACGGAAACCAAGCTTGTGTTGGCCATAGAGGGACTACAACTATGCTTTCGGCTTCGTCATTTACAATTTTTTGTAGGACTCTCAAGATAAGGGAGAAAGGTGGAAAAGCATAAATAGAATATTTAGACCAGGATATGGTAAAAGCATCCACACAGAAAGCTTCTGGATCTCTATGCCATGATATGAATCTGGAGCACTTATTATTAAGTCAGCTGGCGAACAGATCAATATCTGGTTTGAAGAACTTGGTATTCATATTCATATTCATTTATTTGCATATAACATGTACAATACACACTACAGGTGGAAAATGTATGTAGGGAACATGCACCCTGACAGGGTATAACAAATTTATCTACACATACACATAACTTTTACATTGACCCGATCAGCTGTTCACAGGTTAAAGAGACTAAATTTATTTTCCTAATAATTTTTATCTTCGAAGAATTCCTGCAGCACGTAGTAGCATTTTTCGGCGAGGTAACATTTTAAAAGTTTTTTAAATTTTGTTAAATCTTCCATTTCCTGGAGATTCTTGGGTAAATTATTATATATTTTTGTAGCCATGGTAAAGGGACCACATTGTACCATTTTAAGTTTTGTCTGGGGACAGGATAAGTAGTCTTAAATTATTTGGACCGGAATATTTTGGGAACATATGTAAGTTTTTTTTTACAAAGTTGCTGATTTCCAATATAAAGATAGTAAGTATTTTATATTGTTTAAAATATGGCTTGCAGCTAGTCAAATTGTCTATATTAGCAATTATTCTGACGCATTTCTTTTGTAATAAAAACAAGTTTGGTACCTTGGTACTGTTTCCCCATACCACTATACCATATTGCCTCATATATCAGTTCGTCTCTAGTGCTCGTTCCGATCGGCTGTTCCGCGACCTACCGTGTGACTCACTTATTTACGCCGTGCGAACGTGTCTCGTTCATACAATAAACAACCTAATTAATACAGTGACTTAGTTGTATTTAACTTGAAGTGTCGTAATCACACTAATTTGCACCATGATTTGCTCTAAGTGCAATCTTGAAGTTACTGATGGAGTTTTATGCAGTGATTGTAAAGGAAGCCTTCACTTCGGATGTGCTGGTCTCCTGGAAACAACTCACCGAAAGATGACAAGCGAAAAAAAAGCGAGCTGGCGTTGTGCCTCCTGCCGCGGTGGCGGTAATATTCCGACACCTATTATTGTAAAAAAGGCGAAAGTAGAAAACCAACCGCTCCAAGCAATGTCTAACAATACTCCTACCGGGTCCGTAGAATCCGGTGTCCTTACTCAGCTCGAACAAGGATTTAAATCCGCCCTGACGGAAATCAAGGAATTTCAAGCCGATTTCGGCATTTTGCGTGTGGACCTTCAATCTTGCAAAGATAGTGTCAACAATATCGAAGCAAAATTAAATGAGTTTGAACCTCGTCTGTCAACTGCAGAGGACCGGCTAAGCCTATTAGAAGACAAATCTAAACTCCTGCCTAAGTTGCAGTCGGACCTAGACAAAGCCACGACTATTATTTCATCCCTCCAACAAGAATGTGAGGCATGCGAACAATACTCAAGATTGAACAATGTTGAGATTTGATTATTGGTTCCAGGTTTTCCCTTAACTTGTTACAGAATCTGTCCATTGCCCCTATAACCTATGATGGAACTATAATCTCATATAGTACTAAGGCCAAAAATCTAGGAGTTTTCTTCGATAACCAATTTTCCTGGTCAGCGCATTTCAGCGATGTCAGTAGGCGAGTCTTTGCCACTTTTCACTCCCTCAAACGACTACAATACTTTCTGCCTCGTCAGACAAAAATAACGCTTGCCCAGTCTCTTCTCCTTCCCCTGATCGATTACGCTGACGTATGCTGGGTGAGCGCGAATGAAAAGCAACTGAACAAACTCGAGCGACTTCAAAACCTCGGGATTCGGTTTGTCTTCGGCCTGCGCAAGTATGACCACGTCTCGGAGTATCGCAGGGAGTTAAAGTGGCCCCCTATCCGTCTTCGTCGGGATTCTCATATCCTCATCTGCCTCTATAACATCTTTTTTAATCCTCGCTATCCTGTCTTCTTACGAGATCGTTTTGAATTTTTGTCCTCGGATAGGCCTCGGAGATCTCACGCTCGATCACTGCTTATAACTCCGCAACACAATACAGCCGCATATGAACATGGGTTCAGACTACGAGCTATCAGGCTCTGGAACAAACTTCCTAGCGCCATCAGAGACAGCCCGTCACTTTCTATTTTTAAAACTCGCTTAAAAGAACACTATCTTTCTCTTCCATACTAGATTTATGTAGGTTTATTGCTTTGATATATATGTAGTATAATTTTGTCTATTTGTATTGATATTATGTATTTATGTACATATTAGTAATTAGTTTATTATTTTAATATTTTTAACGTTGTGCACATAGGTCTACCTGTTATTTCATGTATTCTGTCCATATTAGGTTTGCTGGAAGAAATCTCTTTTAAGAGATAAGCTCGCCTTTGTACACCTAGTTTCCATTTTGATGTATCTGTATCTTCTGTTTTTGTGCAATAAAGTATAAAGAAGATTTCTGGCTTGCCTTTTAAAAAAGGGGAGAACCTTATTAGATATGTAGTGGGATTAAAATTGGAGGTTCAGTATATAGATAATGTTCAACGGGTTCGACGGTTCCATACTGTGACCAGTGAAGATGGCGGCGATAATGAAACCGTTTACGACCGTTCGTCGAACATACGTGAACCGGCTGTGATTGTCAAATTTACACGTCGTATTTACAAGGATGAACTTCTCTCGGCAGCGCGTGCCCGAAAGGGCATTACGACATCATCTATCGGCCTCCCCGGGCCAGCTGGGAACCTGTACCTGGGGGACCACCTCACTCCGGCCAGTAAGATGTTACTCAAGCAGGCGCGAGAGCTCAAAAAGGTAAACAAAATCGCCTACCTATGGATAAGGAACTGTAAAATTTTAGCTAGAAAGTCCGAGACTTCTAAAGTTATGGTTATTAACAAAAACTTCGATTTCAACAAGTTTAAGTGACTGTTATTATTAGTATTTTTCATAGTAAAAAAAATGTATACTCGTGAAATATGTTTATTAACGATGTCCTACATGAAATTCTCAGAACATCTCGCTAATGAAACCGCTTTCTTATAAAATATAAAAGTTAATACAAATTCATGGTTTTACTCGCTACAACAACCTCAACCTTTTATCTTTAATATACTCTGGTACTCAGAGAGTACATGGTTCACTCTGGCTCTAATACTAATTCAAATATTCATAAACTAATCGCCGGCCTAACTGTTAACTTAACAGGTTATTATCAGAACGTAAGGGGACTGCGTACCAAAACACACAGTTTTTATTCGCAGGTCGCACTGTTCAATTATGACTTTATATGTATTACCGAGAGTTGGTTAAATGCACACTTTTTTGACAGAGAAATCTTTGATAGTAGATATATTGTTTATCGTTGCGATAGATCGGCTGGCTCGAATGGGGCGGAGCGGGGTGGGGGGGTGGCGGTCGCTGTGCGCCGTGAGTTTCTGCCGACTCCGCGAGACTGGCCCTGCCCCTCTCCTGCATCCTCTGAATGCATATGGTTATCATTACCCATATCGCAAACCGACGCTCAAGGACAAACATTCTTAAATATTTGTTGCGTTTATATTCCACACGGGCCGCAGTATAGGGATACGTTGGAAAATTTCTTTGAAATCTGTAGTCAATTAATAACAGACAATCCAAATGATATTTTTCTTATAACAGGTGATTTTAATATTTCTGACGGACTTTGGACTAGAATCGATTGTTACAAAATGACCTTAGCTAGCAGCAACAGTTATCCTCTACAATTGGTTAGTGAATTTTTATCATTTACAGGTGTTGAACAATATAATGGTAGTTTTAATATTAATCAACCTGTGCTTGATCTTATTTTTTGCAATAAAAATTGCATGGTAACAGCAAGTGATGATATTGTAACACCTGAGGATTTTCATCACAAGGCACTTCATATTGTACTTAATTTACATTACGCGCCACCCCTGAAGCTAGCTCCCATTTACGTATATCGCTTCTATAAGGCGAATTTTTATCAAATAAATAATGAATTGTCAGAAATTAACTGGGTTGAATATTTTCAAGGCCGCGCACTGGAGGACTGTGTAATACTCTTTTATGATATATTAAATAAATTGATTGACAGATATGTTCCAAAGGTACTGCAACGTACATCGTGTTCTAGGCCTCCTTGGTATTCCAGATCACTTAGAAGACTTCTGAATGAGAAAAAGAAATATCATAGGCTGTGGAAGACTTTCGGTAATCCCTTGGATTTCGACACATTTAAAACTCTTAGAAAAAGAATTTCAAAATTGGAGCCTATATGTTACAGAAACTATATCAATAATACTGAAACCAAAATTAGTACTCATCCTAAATTCTTTTGGACGTATATAAAGTCAGTTTTTGTTAAGAAAGGTCTCCCACAGCTTATGCACTATAAGGGTATGACAGCCTCAAGTGGTACAGAAATTTGTGATTTCTTCAACCAACATTTTCACTCAGTTTTCGAAAAACCTTCTGTTAGCTCTGTTGACCTGAATAATCTTCCACCTGTAAATGATACAGTGTTTGACATGGACACTATTTTCATATCTAAAGATCTTGTTATTACTTGTTACAAATATCTTAAACGTATAAACATTAATAAGGGTGCTGGTCCTGACGGCATACCTCCCATCATAATAAAAAATTGCTCCCCCAGCTTAACATTGCCGATAACTTTACTTTTTGAGAAGTCTTTCAGGGAGGGGTCTGTACCATCCTTATGGAAACAAGCATTAGTTACACCAGTACCAAAAGGTGAAGTTAGCACGGATATAGAGAAATATCGCCCTATATCGAAATTGTGTCAGTTTGGCAAAATTTTAGAGAAGATTGTTAGTGATCAGCTATCTACTGCTATGCGGCCTTATATAATTTCTAACCAACATGGTTTCCTTAGAGGTCGTAGTGTCGAATCGAATCTTCTATCATATACTGAAGCTATTTTAACTGCATTAGATAACAGCTGTCAGGTGGATGCTGTGTATACCGACTTCGCCAAGGCTTTTGACAAAATCAGTCATGAGCGCTTACTTCTGAAGCTGTGGCACTTTGGTATACACGGGGATCTTTACCGTTGGGTTAAATCTTATGTAAAAAATCGTTCGCAGGCCGTAGCTGTGAGAGGGCATATTTCTCATTACAGGTCTATCAGTTCTGGTGTACCGCAGGGTTCCCATTTAGGGCCCTTATTATTTGTTCTGTATCTAAATGATATCACTGAATGTATCAATAATTCAAACATGCTTTTATACGCCGACGACACGAAAATTTTTAGAGTCATACGAAATCCTGACGATTGTATGTTACTGCAAAACGATTTAAATAATTTCCAAACCTTTTGTAACGCAAATAATCTTTTCTTAAACCCAGAAAAATGTTTTGTTATTAGCTTCAGTAGAAAAAGGACAACTATTTACTCCAAGTATGATCTTTGCGATAAAGAGTTAACCCGTGTGAACCAGATCCGTAGTTGGGATTCATTTTGCGCGTAAGTAAAGATTTCAGAAGATCTTCGACATTTAAGATATTATTTAATAGTTATGTCCGTAGTCGATTAGAATTTGCTAGCGCAGTGTGGAACCCGTTACATGTAACTCATAGCGATAGAATAGAGAAAGTGCAAAAAAAAAATTGTAAAGGCACTTGATTATCGCACAGGAAATAAATACATAGATTATACTACCGCTATGAAAAGACACAATATTTCACCCTTGAGCCTGCGTCGCGAACGCACTGATGTTATTATTCTTTATAAAGTCATTTACAATATTATCGATGCCCCTGAGTTATTAAAGTCTCTTTCCTTTAGAGTACCCCGTCGTTGTGAGCGAGTATGTAGAAAAAAGGACCTCTTTTATATTCCACGTAGTCGAACTTCATACGCAAGAAACGGTTTCATTAGAAGAGCATGTAGGATGTATGATGATAAATTTCAAAATTTGGATATTTTCAGTATAAAGTTTAGTAGCTTCAAAAAACAAACCTTGAAGTCTTTTAATAGTTTTTAATTAGATAGTTGACTTTTATTGCATTTTTTTATCTGTTCATATAAAAAAATGTTTTATATTTGTCAGAATGTAAAGGTATTTTTATAGCATCGATTTTACATATTAGAATTTCTATTTCCAGTTTAGTTTTAGTACCTATATAAGTTACATAGTTTAGAATCAGGATGTTATTGAATTGTAGTATGGTTTTCATACTCTATTTAAGGAAACTGTAGGTCTATAATTCTTATTACCCTAAATTGTAATAATTGTAATAATTGTAATTGTAACATTGTATTATATAAGAGACTGTTTGTTTCTAAATAAAGATAAATAAATAAATAAATATTGTAGCCACGCGTGAGCATAGGCATAATAAGCTGAGAGCGCAGTCTTCACATCTGTGTATTTCTTTGATTCGAGCAGCGCGTAAGTGAATCTTGATAGTTTGGTTGATATATTTGCAATATGGTCTTTCCAGTTTATATTGCTATCTATGTTAATGCCTAGTAAAGGGTATGTTTTAGCATATTCGATTTTATTACTTAGATATGAGTAGTTTATTTCTAAGGGACGTTTTTGATGTGGTTTAAATTGTAAAAATTTTGTTTTGGAATAATTTATTTGTAAATTGTGTTCATTTAAACAGTTAATTAATGTATCAAATGCAGTTTGAAGAAGTACGTTGAGGTCGGTGGCATTTTGGCAAGGTATAACTATTGATATATCATCGGCAAATAGAGTGGATGAATGGTTAATTTGTTTAGGCAAGTCATTAATGTAGAGCAGAAAGAGAATGCACCCCAGTACACTTCCTTGGGGGATTGACTTAGTGACATGTGCTTTTTCAGATCGCACTTTATTAATCAAACCAGTTTTACCATCATAATGTTCTATTTCTACAAGTTGATATTTGTTTGATAAGTAAGAGTCGAACATTTGCGCACAATACCACGAACACCTATTCCATATATTTTTTTTAATAATATATCATAAAGGACACGATCATATGCCTTGCTCATATCGAGAAGTAAACCAATAGCATATTTTTTATTATTTATAATATTTAAAATATCTGTAATATATTTATAAACAGCTAGTGATGTCGAGTGGTTTTTGCTAAATCCATATTGGGACTTACTAAATATATTAAATTGTTCACAGAAGGAATACAGTCTGTTTGCCATGGCAGTTTCAAAGATTTTTGCGAATGTAGGTAAAAGAGCAATTGGTCTATAGTTTGTGCTGTTACTTTTGTTACCTTTTTTGTAAATAGGTTTAATTATGGATAGTTTTAAGAGGTCTGGTACTGTACCATCTGCAAAAGATTGATTAATAAGAAATGACAGAATAGGGGCCAATGTTTCGACACATTTTTTATTAGTAATGGGGCAGTTCGTCATGACCGAAACTTTTTTGTTTTTTAATTATTTTATTATTTTAATAACTTCAGGGATGGTAACTGGTTTTAAGTACATTGAATTTTCAGACGGCTCAATTACAGGTTTTCCTTTAGGTGCGGGGAGCGAGGGATCTGAATTTGCAACATTCAGAAAAAAGTCGTTGAAAATATTAGCTATACGAAGCGGGTTATCTATTATTTTATTTTGTTCATTCAATTTAATGTTAACTCTATCTATTTTTGTAACTTTGTTAGTTTGCTCCTTTATTAAGTACCAAGTCGATTTTATTATGTTATCAGAGTTTTTGATTTTATTAATGTTTTGGATCCTTTTAGACGTTTTTACATTTTTTTTCAATAATAGTTTATATTGTTTATAGACATTATTCAGAATTTTATTATCTATTTTATTAACAAGTAGTTTTAGTAGTCTTTTATTCTTACAGGATTGTTTTATACCTTTTGTAAGCCATGTTTTTTTGCTTTTTAGTTTTATTTTTACATTTTTTAGGGGTATAGTTTTATTTAGAATGTATGTTAATTTTGATTGAAATGTCATATAGTTTTCATTTAAGTATTTATCTCTAGTGATTAATTTATTAAAGTCAACTTTATTAAGTTCTGAGATGAAATTGTTTATATTTTGGTTATAAAATATTCTTTTTTTTACTGAACATGTAGTTCGAGCGTTATTATGATCGGTTGGTATTTCTATTGTTGTACCTTTATGATCTGAAAAACCATATTCATGGACGGAGATGTTTTCTTTTTTTACAATAAAGTTAATAAATATTAAATCTAAACAAGTATATAAACTCTTTATTCATTCTATTCATTCTATCAATTTCTTTCAGTTCAATAAACTCAATATTGTCTTCGAGTAGAATGCAAGTTCCTCCTGCCCCATGATGAGATCGGCAAAAGGATGCTGCTAGCTTGAAGCCGTCTACACGCAGCACATCTATCGTTGATGGAGATATCCACGTTTCTGTAAGGCACATCATCTGGATATTTTCATCTTCTTCTGTTGCGGCTTCTACTAAATGTTACTTATTTTTGAAGCTCTGTATATTCTGGAATAAAATTTTAATATTATGGTCGAAAAAAATCTGCAGAAATCGTTGTGTTTGGTGGGGATGCCACCGTGGCGTCTAATATTTGAGTTACAACATTCATGTTTGTTCTGTTGATGATATTGTCATCAAGAAGCTCTGGATTATAATGTCTTCCATTTATAATAAGTTTGTCATTAATTATATTGGCTCGATGCCCATCGGGACGTGATTTTATTAGGTTTTCTATTAATTTCTTTCGTTTTTGCAGGGATTCTTCTCCCAATACTTCCGATACAGCTCAAACTCAAACTCAAACTCAAAACGTTTATTCTGTAAATAGGCCACAAGGGCACTTTCACATGTCATTTCATTTCATTTTTTACAGAACATTTGGTATTATTATCATATTATCAGAAAAAAAAAAAGTACTTAATTATTGTTTCTGAGAGATGTAAAGAGTCTCATGTCATAATAAAATAATTAAAATATAAATAACAGAGATGTATAGTCTCTTTAGTCAATAATACAATGATAATAGGAGATGTAAATGGTCCCCACAGTCAAGAGTTGTATAATTAAATTAATCTTTGGAGGTGTAAAAGGCCTCCAAGTGTCCAGTAAAAGAAACTCTGGCAGTGAGGATGCTCACAATTAATTAGAACAATTCAGTCCCAAGCATTTTTATCGTCTATGTACTCTTTAATACTGTAGTGAGCTTTAGAAATAAGCCTTTGCTTGATGTATTTCTTGAACTTATTAATTGATAGATCTGTCAAAGTGCTTGGGAGTTTATTGTAAAATCTTACACAATTACCCTTGAACGAGTTTTTTATTTTATGGAGCCGAGTAGTGGGCACTGCAAGTTTGTCCTTGTTTCTAGTATTAAAGTTATGTATATCACAGTTTCTTCGAAAGTTAACAATGTTCTTATGGACATACATAATATTCTCGTAAATATATTGACTATGGACTGTCAATATATTTACTTCTTTAAACTTATTTCTAAGAGAATCTCTATTATTCATTTTATAAATTTTATAAATCGCACGAACAGCCCGCTTCTGCAGCACAAAAATAGTATTTATGTCAGCAGCACTGCCCCAGAGCAGAATACCGTAGGACATAATACTATGAAAATAACTAAAATAAACTAATCTGGCTGTTTTTAAATCTGTCAAGTGACGGATTTTCCTGCATGCAAAAGCTGCAGAGCTCAGTCTGTTCGATAGCTTATCAATATGTGGACCCCATTGGAGTTTGGAATCCAACGTTATACCTAGAAACACTGTGCTGGTTACCAATTCCAATTCCTCATTTTTAATTGTTATACATGTCTGATTATTTTTAACGTTAGTAGTAAGAAACTTAACACATTTAGTCTTTTTCTCATTTAATAGCAAATTATTAACATTAAACCAATTTACCACTCTTGATATGGTATTGTTCACGTGATCATCAGTAGCGTGTTGGTTTCGCTTTGTTTTAAAAATAAGTGAGGTGTCATCAGCAAACAGTACCATATCATGACAGTCCCTTCCTAGATAGGGTAAGTCGTTTATATAGATGAGGAATAGGAAGGGTCCCAATATTGAGCCCTGTGGCACGCCCAAAGAAACCAATGATCCTGGTGATCGTTCTCCGTTTACGTCTACCCTTTGTATTCTTCCGTTCAGATAAGATTTTAACAAATTCAATGACGTGTCTCTAACTCCATAATGATGTAATTTCCTGATCAATGTTTCATGACAAACGCAATCAAAAGCCTTAGATAAGTCACAAAAAATGCCTAGGGCATCTTGTGACTCTTCCCAGGCATCAAAAATACTTTCAATGAACTGAATTCCGGCATCTGTTGTTGAACGACCGCGAGTGAATCCAAACTGTTTGTTATGCATTAGCTTATTTGATTCAAAATGATGTAATAGCTGTGATAAGATTAATTCCTCAAAAATTTTACTAAAAGTTGGTAGTATTGATATAGGTCTGAAATTGGTGGGGTCTTGAGTACTACCTGCTTTGAAGAGGGGAATTATCTTACTTTGTTTCATTAAATCAGGAAATTCACCGCAGTCTATACAATTGTTGAAAATGACCGCTAGGTCAGGTGCAATTAATTCGATCAGGGATTTAACGACGTGAACAGAGAGTCCCCAAAGATCATTAGTTTTCTTAACATTTATCAATTTAAATGCCTTTACGACATCTGAACTTGTGACGTGCTTAAAATTCAAGTATGAAGCACACTCTGAGACATTATCTTTTAATATTGCAACAGCAGACAAAGGTGACGAATTTAAATACTTAGTCGTGGAAGCCGGTGCATTAGTAAAAAACGATTCAAATTCAGTTGCAACTTCTAAGCTAGAACTCGTAAGCTGTCCATTGATTTTTAGTTCGTAATCGTGACTCGCTTTTTTACTACGACCGGCCTCCTCATTAATTATTTTCCAAGTCGTTTTTATAACATCGGAACTATTCTTAATTTTACTACTCAGAAAATTACGTTTAGCTGTATGACAGTCTAATTTAAATTGTTTGGAGAACTGTTTGACTTGTTCTTTAAATTCGTCACTCATGTTGAACCGTCGTTCCTCATACAATGCATACAATGCTTGCCTGCGTTTATGCAACTCTGCAGTAGCCCACGTACTAAAGTCGTTTGAACCACTAACCACAACCGATTTTGAAGTGAATATCGCGCTGTACTGTTTCATAAAGGTTTCAAAGAATAAGTTATACATTATATTAGAAGACTGTTCAGCAGCCAAAAACGGTAGTTCCTGGGCTAAAGAGTATCTCATTCTTTCTAACCGGTCAGCAGTTATTGGCACAAACGAAATTTTCTTTTTAATGACAGGTTCTCTAATATAATCAAATTGAAATAATTGACCTAAATGATCTGAATCCAATTCACTGATAACACTTTTACTGATTGGAATAACATCAGTAAAAATGTTGTCAATGCATGTAGCACTAGTAGCAGTCACTCTTGTTGGCTCCATAAATAAATGGCTAAGCCTAAATGATGAGAAAAGATTTATTAATCTAACGCTGAGAGTAGTTCTTTCTAACAGATTAACATTAAAGTCACCACATATAATTAATCGTTTCGTACTGTGTGATGAAATAGTAAGGACGGATTCCATTATTTTCTCGAACATTTCAAAGTCGCTCAAGGGTGGCCTATAGACACATATAACGATGAACTGTTCTAATTCCACAGCTGCAAGTTCTATAGTTCGTTCAACAGATAAGGAAACAATGTCCTTACGTTCCTTGAATTTCATATGATTGTTTAGTATGATTAATGCCCCACCATGTATTGAATTAAGTCTGGTGAACGAACTACCAACCTGGTGATCTTTAAAGCTAAACATAATTTCATTAATAGTTAACCAGTGCTCTGTTATGCACAAAATGTCAATTTTATTACAATTTAAAAATAACTCTATTTGTAGATCTTTGCCTCTAATACATTGAATATTCTGATGAACCAGGCTTATATACTTAGCATGTGAGCTTCCCTTATTCTTAGGGTTTTCTAATATACTAGAACATATGTTGCCAGAGCCTGGGTCCTCTGTTGTCCTATGAACTACTTTAAATGCATCCTGTTATTCTGGTCTGATACCAGATTCATATTAGGCTGCTCAGTAAAAGCAGAGTTAGAAGCCAAATTTTTGGCTGTAATGTCATATAAATATAATAGTGACATAGTTATTTGTCGTTTACAATAATTTGAAAGGTAAAATGTACCTTTAGTCATAGTAAAATAATTACTAACATAATTGTTAGTGTCAATAATATCAAACTTATTATTATATGTACATAAATTGTACATAGTTATATTCATATTATGTCTATATACATTTTCATTTTGTGTCAATTGGTTGCAGTAGGGAAATGTGAACAATATAATTTTTTTCACACTAAGACCATTCAATGTTTCATAAAATTTTATTAAATTATTTTTGTTCACATCTCCCCTATTGCCCATGAAAATTATCAGTGTGGCACTGGCTGTGATAGTGCTGTCATTCAAAATTTGATTTATAATATTATCTACAGTGCTAAAAGGTGAGCAATTACTAATAACACTATGTCCCTTAGAGTATGAGTGGAGTGCTGAGCCCATGCCACTTCCAATCTCATCACAGTACATTATAATATCAGGTGTTGTGGTCATATCAGACTTGGCAGAACTATTATCAGTAACACCTTGTGTTGGTAAACTGTCACACAAGCCCGGAGAGTTGCCCGCTGTCAAACAACCACCTTTCTGCTCACAGCGACAAGTATGGTTGTTGGTCAGCGACTCAAACCGCTCACAATTATGGTTCATTTCTTGAATTAAATCATCCATAGCCAATGAGTATTCATTTATAACTTTCTCAGAGTTCAAATATGCACTGTTTAGTGATCTCAATGAATCCTCCAAGCTTTGGATTTTCAAATGTAAGTTTTGTGTGTCAGTTTCATACATCAACTTAGTACTTTCTAATTCTAATACACACATATTCAAGTCATGTAATAAGTTTACATTTTTCTTGCTTACTTTTAAGTTTTTAGTACACAATTTATTATGTTTTATTAATTTCTGAGTTTTCCGTATATACCTATTTATTTTACCTAGTTTGTTATTGCTGCAACTTAATAACCTTGATGTGGGCAATGTGTCATTAGTTAAATCAATGACATCATCAAGGCTTCCAGTTGCAACAGTAACCAGCTGCGGGCTGATCCCTACGACTTCACTGTAGAGGCTCTGGGTCTGCAACGCTGCGGTGTTTTCCTTCTCCTCCTGGAGTGCATGTATTTGTTCATGGGCATCGAACAATGATTTCTCCAGGGAATCAATCGATTTCAGGGCTTGCTCGTACTCTGCACTACATACAGTGAAGCTATCTACGGTGACCTGCAGCTTGTCCCGCTCAACAATTACATCACTACATTCTTGTTCTAATACACATAATTGTTTCTTTAGCTTATCTCTACTTTCAAGTACTGATAATAGCTCTTTCTCATTTTCCTCCCTTTCACAGAGTAATTCGGTGACCATTTCCTTTGATTTTTTTAATTCTAGTAAGGTAACTTTGAGCTTGTCATTTTCCTGCTGTCGGGAGGCGACAGCAGCAGCTCTGCGGGTCATCATGGTTACAGTTGAGATAAGAATCAAGGAATTGCACACCAAAACAATGCGAAATTACTTACGTGGAATAGTAACGTTTTTCAGCGTTTGCACATCACTAATTGCTATGAAATATATTTTAAACGTTGTTAAATATAATAATTTAACAATAAGGTAACAAGCAGCAAGCCCTGTGTTCTTGAAATATCTTCGGTGTTGTAGTATTTGTCGTGTGAGGTTCTTACTCATAAATTCAATTTCTAAGGGTCTTCGAAAGCCTTTTTTCCTATTCTTTTCATATTTTCTACATATCCCTGTATATTTATGTTTAGTATATCCTGGAACATGCAGACTACCCTTTCGTATAATTGTCCACTTTCTTCCCATCTGTTTTCATCCAATCCGTATAAAATTATTTTCTTATCTCTACTTCCTTCACAGCATTTCCCTGTCGGTACAGTATTTTTGTTTATTTCTATATTTTTGTTAATTTTCTGTATTTCTGTTTGTAGTTGCAGATTTATTATGGCTTTGTTTATGTTATCTATCTCTTTATTAATTTGGTCTTGTTTCTGAGATACAGCTGTTGTAGTTTTAGAGAGCTCTTGTTTCACTTTATTTATTTCATTAATGGTTACCTTTTCTACCGTCGTTTTGAGTTCTGATAGCCAAGTCTCCTTAATAGAGTATAGTTTTCTATCAAATAGGGCTTCCAATTGTTTAAGTATTACTCCTATTATAGCATTTTGAATTTGTTGTTTATCTGTTTGTGTGTTTTGCTCGTTAATTAATAATTCTTGATTGATAGTATCGCCTAAGATACTCTTCTCATCGTCGGAGTACCATTCTTCTGGTGCATCAGGCATGCTTTTTTTTTGTCGAAGAGTAACATTGCTTCTATCTATAATTTCTAACTTGTTCGACAATTTGTGAGCAACCTCTTGGGTATTTTATGAGGTGTAGCTGTGTCCCTTTTTATCGCCTGAAGTAGACACTGCAGGGTCTGCTGCCATCGCACGGGCCTGGGGACTGGCCGGCATCATGTCACCATTCCTCGTCCGCTGCATAAGTCGACGGCAGTTTGGGCAGGTCCAGGTACGCTCGAGGTCTTGCTTGCATTCAACAAAATAGGCCTTATTTATATTTAAGCATTGGAAATGGAAAAGCTCTTTACATTTACTGCAATCCAATAATTCCGCTATGTTGACGTCTTTTCTACATGCTCCACAATTTCTCATTTTTATACGTGGGAAATGCAAGGTTATTAGATAAAATAAAAATTCTGCCCTTATAAAAAAAAAAAAAAATACCTTACGACATCTGGTGCAGAGTAGCAGGAACCATCTGAGAGTGCAATCGATCGATATTAAGTACTTCTACTTGATCATAGATGGCGCTGGTTTCTTTGATATTATATCATGGACAACGTTGGTAATTTAATTTTAAACTTTAGAGGTTATGAAAAATATCCAAACTTATTCTCACTCGTTTTTTTTTTACTGATTTTCCGTTAAAAAGGTTGTTTGTTTTTAAAGCTCTTATCGGACAGTTGATTCTTCTTAAAATATGCAGGAAAATGCAGATTTAGCGGCAAAAACAAACTGGCAGGTTTATCACTTTTTTCTGGTTATTCAGCGAAAAATAACAGCAGATCACACTTTTGCATGGAATTTGTAACTCGGGTAATGGTTGTATACTACTTTTATCACTATATTTTTGAAGTTTAAGTTTAATTTATAAAAAATATGCACAGGCTTTGTTGTTATGGCGACGGTGGTGCCCCTCCCTCACCTACTGATATTATTGAAGGCATAGTCGGCGAGAGCCCACTCTACATCAGCATGAATTCTCCTTGATTCAGCGTCTGCAATAACATTGTCCTTGGATCTTATGCAAGAGGCGAAAAGATAGATGCCCCTAACTTCACACCATTGCCATATGTTTCGATTTAATGAATTTAAGTGCGGGTATCGAATACCACCCATTCTGTTTATATAGGATTGCGGTAGTATTGTCCACTCCCAAGAGGATTTCGCAGTCATGTACATTGCTTGTAAAAACTTTTAAACCGAAAAATATAGCCGTTAATTTAAAAAAATATATATGTTCTTTCTGTTCCTCGCTATTCCATTGGCCACTAGTGGTTTCACCGGAGCAACTGGCACCCCAACCAGAAAGAGAAGCATCAGTGAAAAATTCGAGGTAATAGTGCCCTGAGCGAATAGAATTGTTACCGGACTCTATGCTATGAAGCCACCAACCGAAGTCTTAACCAAATTACTGATACAAGACCTTGTTGACGTAAATTCTGGACTACTGGTGGTAAGACCTTAGTGAAGACATAGGGTGCTATGTTAAGTCCAAATGGTAATACTTGAAATTCGTACAGTTTATCAAAACGGAATCGAAGTTACTTCTTATCATTATCCGAAATTGCAATAGAGAAGTAGGCATCTCATAAGTCTAATGTACACATGTAGCAATCATGTGACATAAGCCTTATAGCAGTCCTATAGTCTTCGAGTTTGAAATAATCTGTCTCTATGTGTTTATTGAGTTTTTTGAGGTTCAAAATAAATCTGTTTTTACCATTACTCTTTTGGACCAAAAAGTCTGGTCTCCTAGGTCTCCGCTAAACAAGAATTGATCTCTTTTGAGTTCCTTTAAGTGTTTTTTGACATCTTTGTTGACACAGGCCAACAGGAAGGCTCTTCTCGTGACTGTCTCGTTGTGGTGCAGTTGACACAGCAGCCTCCCTGTATCATTGAGTGTCTTCAGTGTCTTATTATGAGATGTCCTGGTAGGTGATTTTATTATATTGGACATTTCGGTCGCTAGGGCAGAGATGACACAACCTAGTATGTCTTGCTTCTCCTTCAAGATAATGTCTCTTTTATGTATCTTGTTCTGTACTGCTGCCTTTACTTCGGCATTGAGCAGTGGTGCTTTTGCTGGTATCAGATTTCCTGGAAAATTTGGCAATTGTGCAATGGTTTCCTTTTCGGTATCTTTATTCAACCCATTTATTAGTATCTCTGTCCATCTCGCTCAAAGCAATGTCTCTATGAATGTTCGGGCCCAGGCCCTCATCTCTTTGTGGGAGAGGGCCCAATAAATTAAGGATTCCCTCATCCAGCATCACTTCCGGTTCAAGATCATCGTCGGGGTTTTGTGGTGGCAGCAGAGGCGGCGCCGGCGTCTGATGTGATTGCGGCATCGGCGTCGGCGCTCACGGTGGAGTCTGCGTTGGCTGTACCACCGACGACGGTCCCGCTTCAGGTGTGACCAACATCGTAGTCGTATATACGCCAGTACGGTGGTTCTGGAACACCATACGATATTTTCAGGAAATGTGGGTTGTGGTTGGGTAAAAACAAAGATGCAAACTCACGATTTGCACTCTGATGTTTTGGAAAATGGTAGCGATCAACTTTTCAAGTTGAACTGAAAACCGACTCATGGTCCAAAAAGGAAAATTTTGGCCAAACTTACTTCAAAAGCAAAGTTCTATAGAACTGTCAACGTGAATTTGCCGACCTTGACCCACTTTCATGTGATTCATACTGCCATTGCAATAGGAATAATTCAAAAAAGCGGAAACGAACGATCAACCTTCCAGATTGAAAATGTGTTTGCACGCAATAACGGGTCATGTACTGATGATCAAGATTTAGCCTTGCAGACTAAATTCGAAATCAAATCGTACTCGAATAATCTTGCAGATTGAACTGTTAAGCCCTTCAGGAAGAAAAATAGACAAAACCAACCTTTTGTTGTTTCTTTGATTTCGCCGGGTGACGCCATCTCCGAATCACTACTATTTTCAATATCACTACAACGACGTCGTTTTTTGCATTTCTCCATACATCTCGTCAGCTTGAGCATCTTCTTGGCTAAATAATGGTCGTCATCACTTTGTTCACTAGAAATAAATTTTATTCACGGGAGAAAATTTTACAACGTGCAAGATGGCCGCGACACAAAACGTGTAAGAAGTAGATACGCGTTAGGGGGCGCGGTAGTCGATGAGCAGAAGTCAAATCCTTCCTTGTTTATTTTTAGTGCTCTGAAAGGCAGCACATTGGCCGTGCTTCTTCAAGTGAAATTAAATAATCTCTCAGGCGAATCACTGAGTTTAATACATTGAGCTTCTCCTGACACAGCACTCTCGTGGTGCCGGCACGCACGCAACATTACCTAGACAGCAACGCGGGCTTATCAATAGTATCGGCTATCTTACAAATAAGTATATTTCCGAACTTCCGATACTGTCCGAATCCGAACAGTAGTTCGGAGTATTGAATGACCGGTTCGAACAACAATATCAGCAAGACATTGAATTATTCCAAATAATCAAAATTATTTATTCGCAATGTGGAAGAATCAAAAATCAGTTACCGTAGCAGATAATAGCGTTTTGAGTCGCTTAGAAGAATTAATGGAGAAGCAACACAAGCACATCAATAAGCATATAAATCAAATCAATAATAAAGTTGGCAAAATGGATATAGAACTCCAAAATGTCGAGCTTCTTATCAAACTTAAAAGCCATTCAAGAACAATTGTTGGACATCACCACAAATGTTTTCGAGCGAAAAACTATCATTCATCTATTGCCGCCCGATCAGGTTCACCAACAGTTGAAGATTATATCTAGCCACTTATCAACAGACGCGAAGTTGCCAGCTTGAGAGAATCAAGACTTGAGACAAATATATCAACTACTCTCTGTCAAAACAAAAATGATGACATAAAAATTATCATAATGAAAATAAAAATCCCATTACAATAGAGATACGAAATATTCAAAAGCATATCAGTCCCACAGAAAAGCAAATATAAAATGGTAAACGTCATACCAATATCGGAATACCCAGCAATACATTTAAAGAAAGACGCTTACTAATCGATCTCCGAAGTAGATGTCAAAGAATGTCTACATCAAGCATTAAGAGATACCTATTTATGTAGGAGCAGGAAACCGATTCACCAAACGAATAAAGATCAAGATTTATGTGTAACAGAGCAGCTCTCAAATTCATGTCAAACCGTCTCAAGCCCATGTTTAATAAGTGGGTCGATATGAATAAGCTGAACCATTACCTTTATTTCGGCTGTGAAATATGTCAGCTGAGAATCATGTGCGGCGATCAAGTGTCTTTGCAACAGCTGACGGCTACGGGGATCATTAGCATCGATCAATTATACATAATCAAAAAGAATGAGATCATTTTACATGGCTATAAGCAGGATTACAGAAAATTTGACGCAGAAGTGAATTTGTTGGTCTCACAAATATCCTCCATCAATAACATTATCAACGTAGCAATAACCAACAGTTTCAGTGCAGAAGAAATAGACGACAGCAGACCGATTCAGGAGTTACAGGATATCAAAGACAATATCAAGATGATAAAGGCTAACTCAGAATTATCAAGCAGAATTTCTTATCATTAAGTACACCACTATATAGTAATTTATGTGTTGGTGTGTATCGTATACGCTGTAGCAGCAGTGCAGTGTGTGAGGCGACTGCAGCAGCGACGTTGGCTCCGGCAGAGGCCTCATGCAGGCACAGAGGAGGAGGCGGCGGCGCACGTGTCTCGACTCGGTGCTCAGTCCGCCGTCCCCGCCGCCCACTCCCGGCCTAGCAGTGAGTGTTTATTAAATTATTGCATTGCATTAAAAAACAAGTCAGTGAGCAATTTGAGATGAAAAGTGGTGTAAAAAAAACAGAATGCAAGTAAAACGTCACCAACTTGTACCAGATCTTACAGACAATCGTTATCAATGAGACATTAGTAATATTAGTAGGTACTCATATTACTAATGTTATGTAATGGTTGATAGGGAAAGCAGGCAACCCGCGTGACCTCAATATTAACTAATGCTACCGTGGCAGTGCACCGTACATGCTCCCGAGGGCAACAAAGGAACAAACAATTCAATTAAGATTAAGTGAAAAAGATAAATTACTCGATAGTACTCTTTAAATGATATATGCTAATATTTTTATAGGTACCTATTTGCTTGATGTAGGAATGCAACTTGAAATAATGCTTATCAAGAAATATGTGATATTATGTGCAAACTGAGTTTATTCATGGGACAATATTTATTATCAAAATGTGAAAAGGCCTTAGAACAAAAACGATTGAGCTATTTAAAATCATTGTATGTAACAATTATGATATAGTACTCTTTACTGAAACTTGGCTTAATGATAGTGTGTTTGATAGCGAAAATTTTGACGATCGTTACATGATCTATAGACACGATTGCGCTAACAGTGGATTTCATAGCATTAAAAATGGTGGGGGATTCTTAATTGCCGTTTCTAAATGTTTTGTCTCGAAGCGCTTGATTGGCTTGGAGTCAAACTGCGAGGAAGTTTGGGTGGACGTTCAAATACCTTCTAACAGCGCGCATTTTACATCAGTCATTATTTGCTGTGTTAACTTGCCCACTCCGGTGGAGTTACATATTTTAAAGCACTTTATTGACAACGCTAATAGTGTCATGGCTTCTTCCTCCAACAAATTCCTCTTTGGTGGTGATTTTAATCTGTGTAGCATTGAGTGGTCTTCTTCGTCGGACTTTTCTGCTTTATTAGCTAACACTAATTATAGTCTTCTCGGTAACATGCTCGTCGATTTCATGACTTTTAATGATCTGGAACAAGACAATAATATATATAACTGTAAAGGCTACTCACCATTTGAACCCTCGCTTTGATCGTCAGTCAATTAAATTAAATATTTCCAACTTACACCTAACCACTGATCCACTTACAAAAGTTGATAATTTTCATCCGCCTATGACATTTGATATATATCTCCCATTCCCATGTGCACAAGCGTTGACACCAAATGACGAGAATTTCCGTTATTGTTTTTTCAAAGCAGATTTTGTCTAAATAAATCAAGTTTTAGGAGATGTAGACTGGGACACGCTGATGTCGAATTGTACAAATGTTGATGAAATGCTTACAGTCTTCTACAAAGTCTTGCATGAGTTTATAAATAACTATGTACCGAAGAAGAAGAAAAAAGCTAATAAAAAGTACCCCGTTTGGTTTACTCGCCAATTGATTATTGCACGAAAAATTCAAGTATCGTATGAAAATAAAAAAATTCAATAATAACTCCCTGGACAAAATTAGTTTTGAACTTCTGAAATCTAAGTGCGATGCTTTACAGGCCTCTTGTTACACTAATTACATGAACCGATTGGAGCAAAATGTAATGTAAAATGTAAAGTGCAATCCCAAGTTACTCTGGTCATTTGTTAAGGCTAAAAAAAGGTAGGAGTTCATATCCCGATCGCATGACTCTAGGAAACAAGACAGCTTCTAATGGTTCTGACATCTGCAATCTCTTCGCTTCTCATTTCTCGTCTGTCTATAACAGCAAATCATCTATCGCTATAATAGTGGAGCAACTCTCTAACACATTAAATTTTTTAACTAACTTGTGCTTCGAAAGAGCGGATATTTGTAGAACGCTAAAAAGACTTGATATCTACAAGGGCGCCGGTGCCGATGGAATGCCTCCTCTCTTTGCTGTACGATGTGCCAACTTCCTCACCACACCTTTAACATAAATTTTCAATGAGTCTCTTGCAACTGGTGTATTTCCATCATACTGGAAGGTAGCTCTGGTCGTCCCTCTTCGTAAGACCGGCGATACTAGCTGTGTACAGAACTATCTTGCAATATCAATTCTACCTGTATTTGCAAAGATTTTCGAGAAAATGGTTAACCCGATATTTATTGCTCACTTTAAACACATTATGTCGCCTTGCCAATATGGGTTCATCAAATCACGATCAACAGCCACTAATTTTACTTTATTTGTTGACGAACTTTGCCACCTCGTGGACTCTTAAAACTCGGTCCATGTAATCTATACAGATTTTAGTAAGGCTTTTGATTGTGTCTTGCATCGGGTGCTCATAGGTAAGCTTGGTGCATACGGTAATTCTGTTCAACTCTTGGAATGGTGCAAGTCATATCTGCATAATTGTTGTTCTCGAGTTGTCGTTGATGGTTATAGGTCTGAAAATGGTTAACCGGATATTTAATGCTCACTTTAAATACATTATGTCGCCTTGCCAACATGGGTTCATCAAATCATGAACAACAGCCACTAATCTTACTTTATTTGTTGACGAACTTTGCCACCTCTTGGACTCTAAAAACTCGGTCCATGTAATCTATACAGATTTTAGTAAGACTTTTGATATGTCTTGCATCGGGTGCTCATGATAATCTTGGTGCATACGGTAATGCTGTTCAACTCTTGGAGTTGTCATACTTGCATAACCGTTATTGTCGGGTTGTCGTTGATGGTTATAGGTCTGATCCTTTTCTTGCTGTTTCAGAAGTGTTTCAAGGATCTCACTTAGGCTCTTTGTTTTTTAACGTATTTATAAACGATATTTGCGATTGTTTCCACCATTCACAAGCTTCTTTATTTGCCGACGACCTAAAACTTATGAGAGTGGTTAATGATTCTAATGATGCTGAGCTTCTTCAGTCTGATCTTAATAAGCTTGAAAATTGGTGCGACAATAATGGCATGAGCCTCAACCTCACTAAATGTTACCTAGTCGAGCTTTCTAGGAAATAATGTTAGGATCACTCTGCCTATCTTCTCGGAGGAACTCCACTAAACGTCACTGATAATATCCGCGATCTTGGTGTTGTCCTTGACAGTCAGCTCCGCTTTAATGCTCATATTAATAGCATCGTAGTAAGGGCATTCTATGATATATATGTTTAGCGTATTGAAAGTGTGCAAAAGCGCTTTTTGTGGCATATCTCGTACAGTTGTTTTTTGGCAGTGAAACTTCCGAGTTATGGCCATAGACTAAAATATTTTAGTATGGATTCACTGTCAGATAGGAGACGTCACCTTGATTGTGCTTCCTTATTGAAAGTGTCTAGGGGATATATTGATTTTGTCTTCGCCAAAATATAAAATATTACCAATTTATCTATTATTTAAGTACTGCTACCCTCACTTCGCATTCATCACTCATTCAAACACTCACTCTTCCTTTCGCATCCTTTCGTTCATTCCTTTCCTGACGGAACCAGTTCAGATCGAGACGCGCGCGCAGAAGGAGCAAACCACTACGCTCCCCACAAGAAAATTCCTACAAACGCTAATTACGCTACCTAGTGATTGTGTTATTAACCTAGCACCGGTGCAGTGTAGTGTTTGTGAAAACCTATTTGGATTAATGTGAAAATCATAACCTATCTCCTGGGTAGAAGACCAGCGCAAGTAAGGTACCACCATTCCTTTACTTTTCCTTCTCCCAAGTGTTTTGGTCCTTCGAGCCGGATACCTACTCCCTCAGAAAACGCATCACACGCAACTCATACATAATTTTCTTATATTTCACGCTAATTTTGATAAAATTGATACGCCAACTCATTCATGTCCGCCATTACAGTGGCCGGGTTTTCTCGTAATTTTCGGTAAATGCACATATTTCTCCCTCATTATACCGCTATTATTATCTCATATACACACCATAGTTTATGTATTGTTTATGAAAATCAGCCGCAAACTCAGAGTTTTCAAAATATTCATACTAGTGAGCCGTACCTCACCCCCCGCCCCCCACGCTGTTCAACCACGCGGTTTCTCATTGCAGCAGCCGCGCCGCGGACCGTTTTTGAACTCGATCTACCTAGTAACTAACTTACTACCTACTTGTCTCACGTTTGTTTACGCGAAACATAATAACGCTTAAATATGACGCGAAATCAAAATAATGACGAAGAAATAATGATGGAAATTGTTCGTCTTACCGCTAAAAAGGAAAGTTTGTTCGTAATTACCCAAAAAATATACGATTTGAGCCTAAAGGTTTCCGATGAAACATGTAGATTCAATTTCTTAACGCAAGTTCAATCGCTAGAAAAAACTAGAACTGAATTTATCGAAACTCTTGATAAATTAGTATCAGCTGAATTGATTAATAACCCGAAATCTAAACCGGATTACTCGGCTATTCAATCTTTTGATGATCTTTATTGTAAAATTAAAGTTTGTGAAAATAAACTCAAAGAAAAGGCTTCAAAAAGCGAACATAAACATGATCTGTTAAATAAAAAACTACCTCCGCTTAGTTTAATGTCGTTCGATGGCACTCCTAGCAAATGGTCACTCTTTTACGAAAACTTTAAAAGTCTCATACATGATAATTCACACTTAGCTGACGCGGAAAAGGTTCAATACCTGGTAGGTAAATTGACGGGCAAGGCTTTAACAGTTTGCTCAGGGATTCCACCCACTGCGAGTAACTATAAGATTATTTGGAACTCTTTGCTAGAAAAATACCAAGACACTAGGATCCAAGCTTCCTTTTATATTGATCAGATGTTACATTTTAAACCTAACCAACCGCTGGACGCATTCTCAGAACAGTTTTGTTCTGCAGAAGCTGCGCTGCAAAAATTAAAAATAGACGACTTGTCTGATTTCTTATTTGTTCACATCGCGCTTAACAAACTTGATAAAGAAACTGTTAATTTGTTTGAGCAATCGCACACATCAACAGAAATACCTACATTCTCGCAACTCACGCAGTTCATAAAAGAACAAAGTAAAATATAAAAACTACGCACGCCCGCATACGCAAATAAAAATCAAAATTCTTATAAAAATATAAATAAAAATAAACAAACACACGCTTTTCTTGTAAGTACCGAGGAAACGGACTTGTACTCGCAACCATCTCACTCATCGCAAACGCACGCATATCTCGCACCGCAAACTCACGCATATCTCGCACCGCAAACTCACGCTACTCAAAACTACGCACCACAATTACGCTCTTCGCAATCGCTCGCACCACTCGCACCGCCCGCATTCACTCGCAATCAAAACGCACACTCAGCTCGCTCTCAAAACTTGCATGCTACTCACACTCAAAACGTGCAACCAACTTACTCGCAAAACTCGCAAACCACTCACTCTAAAAACGCTCCCGCACACACTCACGCACCAAGCTTTCAAGTCACGCAATCGAATTGCTTGCTATGCAATTCTCACCCTTCGCACGCACTATATAAGTGTCAGTATTTTCTTAGTGAAACTCCGCTTTCACGTAATAATATCGTTGCAAAATACAACTTTTGCAAAAATTGTCTAGGCTTTCACGAATATCGTTTATTGTAATAACAACGTGTCAGTCACAACACACTTGTAATATTTGCCGCCAAAAACATCACACGTTATTGCATAATAATAATATAAATTTTACTCACCCGCCAAACGCTCCGCCTGTCACGATGCACGCGTCCGTAGAGAACGTCGAATGTTACGAGCTATCTCGCTCGCACTCGCCCCGCGCTTTAGGTACTCCGCTGCCGCCGCCGCCGCCCGAGTTTCGCTGGACGATGCATCCTATTCCAGCGCCGCAAACGCTTGAACGCGCTTCTAGTTCGAACGTTGCGAATGCGCGCGCTAATTTAAACAATGTTTCGTTATCAGTAACGACTTCTCGTAATATTACCGCAAATAATATCACGGTTCTTTTGCCGACCGCTTCGGTTTATGTTTACAATGAAAACAAACGCCACAACATTCGTTTATTTATCGATTCGGGTTCTATGAGTCATTTTATTTCGAAAAATTGTTGTGGTCGCTTAAACTTAAAAATTACTCCCGCTTCAACAATGATCAAAGGAATCGGTCAAACCGAAAGTTCGTCGCATGGACGCACGACTTTTAAAATTCATTCACGGTTCGATCCTTTGTGTTCGTATGATATAGTAGCTCGTGTTATTGATTCGATCACCGATCAATTACCGAACGCGGAGCTAGACACTTCATATCTTACGCATCTCAATGACTTACCTAAGGCCGATTGTAGTTTCTACATGCCGGGTGAAGTAGACTGCTTGATAGGAAACGAGCTCTTCCCGTTCCTCTTGGGACCTAATAAGGTTACTTCTCCACACTCTTCGGTAGTCGCAGTAGAAACTACTCTTGGATACTTAGCTATGGGCAAGGCCCAGACCGCGCACATTCGTCCTCCTGTTCGCAACACAAATAATAATAAAAATTTCTTTTGTTCTATAGAACAAACGCCAACGCTAGAAATGCTCACTGAACGTTTCTGGGAACTTGAAAATGTTCCAAATAAAAAACATGTAAGTCCTGATGATGAGATATGCGAAAAAATATTTCAGTCGACATACTCACGCGATAACACCGGGCGTTATACCGTGCATCTGCCCTTTAAAGAGGACCCTACTCAATTAGGAAATTCCTATTCGATCGCGAAACGCCGCCTTCTCAGTTAAGAGAAAAAATTAGACGCTAATCCGGACTTACGCTCAAACTATAATGACACCATACAAAATTACATCGACCGAGGTTATTTAACTAAGGTTGAGAGCGCCAAAGAGACACCCCCTGATCGCTCTTATTACATCCCGCACCACGCCGTTTATCGCCCCGATAAATCGACTACTAAAACGCGAATAGTTAATGACGCGAGTAGTAAAACTACTAGTGAAAAATCGCTAAATGATATACTTTATAAAGGTCCGAATTTACAAACTAACATATTCGATCTTTTAATAAATTTGCGTATGTTCTCCGTCGCTATGACGGCAGACATTGAAAAAATGTATTTTTAATTAAAACTTACTCCCGAACATCACGCTTTTCAACGCATTCTTTATAGATTTCATTCTCAATCAAATATCGATACATTCGAGTTTAATCGCGTTTCTTTCGGCATATCTAGTGCTCCTTACCTTGCAATGCGCGTCGTTCGTCAGCTGGCCGACGACAGCCGCGAGCACTTCCCGCTCGCCGCAGTGGAAGCTGCAAACCATATGTACATGGATGACTATATCTCCTCCGTTGATGGTGTAGCTATCGCAGAAAAGACTTACCGTGAAATGGTCCAAATGTTCGCCTCCGGTGGTTTTAATCTTACTAAATGGATATCCAACAACTCTGATCTCATGGACAAAATTTCTCCTTCTCACAAAGGTGATGACATTATAGAGTTTGACTCTGATTCTCCCACGACGCATAAAATTGTAGGTATGCAGTGGCAGCCTGCTGCTGACAATTTTCAATTTGCTATAAACGCTGATATTCAGGAGTGCACAAAGCGCTCTATTCTTTCCGTCACCGCTCGTTCATACGACCCTCTGGGTCTTATCTCCCCTGTTGTCGCTTTTATGAAACTCTTAGTTCAAGAGTGCTGGGCAGAAAACCTTGATTGGGATGATCCAGTTACTCCCACTATTTTAAAAAAATGGACCCAATTTCATAATGAGCTTCATTATCTTGAAATAATTAAAATTCCTCGCTATATTGGCTTAAACTCGCCTCACGTCGCTCTCATTGGATTTGCGGATGCAAGCGAAAGGTGCTACGGTGCTAACGTTTATATTCGGGTTAGTCCTGACCCATACTCACCTGGTTCAGTTTATTAACTGTCCTCGAAGTCACGTGTCGCCTCACTGGCTAAAATGCCTCTCGCTAGAATAGAGCTCTGCGCCGCGCTTCTTCTCGCAAATCTCATTGACGTCGTTCGAGACACACTCTTACGCAGATGTCACATAGATGAAATCTACGCCTTTTCAGATTCATCTATTACACTTACCTGGATTCACTCTCCAGCTTATAAATTTCACACGTTCGTCGCGAACAGAATTACTGAAATAAATTCAAAACTTCCCGCGAAACATTGGTTTCATGTCAAAGGCGTGGAGAATCCCGCAGATTTTATCTCTCGTCCTGTAACGGCTAAATCTCTCGTGAACAATGACTTGTGGTTTCACGGTCCTTCGTGGACTGCTGAAAGAATTTCTGATTGGCCTGTAAAACACTTTGAAATCAAACCAAATGTTTGTTTTGAAACTTTGGAAACAAAACCTACAATAAGTTTAGTTGCTCAAAATGTCAGTAACTCGCATGAATCTCATCCCATTGACATGATGGCTGAAAGAATTTCCGATTGGAAAACATTACTACGCTCGATGACATACGTACTCCGTTTCTCACGAAAATTGCGCTCCACTGGACAAATTACCGTTCAAGATCTCGAAACTGCAGAAGACTACATAATTCGTTATGTTCAAAACAAACACTTTCTAAAGAAATTGCCGCGTTAAAAAATAAAAAGTTGATAAATAACTCGTTATCAAAACTTAACCCTTTCATCGACCAAGAAGGCATTCTTAGAGTCGGTGGTCGGCTATCTAATTCTCAACTCGATTTTGGTCAAAGACACCCAATCTTGCTTCCTACTAAGGATTTAATTACTCAACTTATTGTTGACAACTATCATGTAACTAACCTCCACACTGGTCCATCACTTTTACTCGCATTGCTCAGACAGAAATTCTGGATATTATCTGCTAGAAATTTAGTTCGTCAACGCGTGCATAAATGTAACAGATGTTTCAGACTTAAACCTAAATTCACTTTCCCACGCATGGGTGACTTACCGTCATTTCGAGTCTCGCAAACCAAAGCTTTTGTCTACACCGCTGTGGATTATGCTGGTCCTTTTTATATAACGCATATAAGACGTCGAGGAATTAAAAGCCATAAGGCTTATGTATGCTTGTTTGTATGTCTTGCTACCAAGGCATTGCATTTGGAATTGGTCTCAGACCTCAGTTCTGAACTATTTCTCGCAGCTTTCAAACGTTTTATTAGTAGAAGAGGCCCAGTTTCCATGATCTATAGCGATGGTGGAACAAATTTTATAGGCGCCAAGCGCAAACTTACAGTCCACAGCTCACCAAACATATATTGGTAATTATTTATCAAATAATAAAGTTCAATTTAAACATAGCCCCCCGTATGGCCCACATTTTAATGGCCTGTGTGAAGCAAACGTTCAATGCGTTAAAACTCACTTATATAAAACTATAGGCTCTCAGATCTTAACCTATGAAGAATTCATGACAGTCTTGGTGCAAATAGAAGGGTTGTTAAATAGCAGACCTCTATGTGTTTTAAGTTCTGAACCTGATGTAACCGCACTAACTCCTAATCATTTTTTAAATGTCACTCCTATAAAATTTTTGCCCGCTGAAAATTTTGTAGATCAACCTGATAATTGTTTATCACGTTATCAGTTGTTGTGTAAACTCACACATGATTTCTGGCGACGTTGGAGTCAGGAATATCTCACTTCGCTTCAACAAAGAGAAAAATGGACCAAGCCATCCGATAATATTAAACTAGGCACAGTCGTGGTTATAAAAGATAATAATGCTCATCCTCTTTGTTGGCCTCTTGGAGTTATTGATGAACTCTATCCCGGAAAGGACAATGTAGTTAGAGCTGTTAAAGTTCGCACTGCCTCTGGAAGCTATACACGTCCAGTGATCCGAGTTTGTACTTTGCCTACTCAATAAACTAAACTCAATTTATCTTAAATTAGTATATAAGTCCTGGTTTTTTGGCATTTGAATCTATTTTGTTGTTAACTTTTTAACTTACTAATTTTTAACATTCTCTGTTAAGTTGTAGCTTAATATAGAGGAAACCTCTAGGCCGGCAGACTTGTCTTCGCCAAAATATAAAATATTACCAATTTATCTATTATTTAAGTACTGCTACCCTCACTATGCATTCATCACTCATTCAAACACTCACTCTTCCTTTCGCATCCTTTCGTTCATTCCTTTCCTGACGGAACCAGTTCAGATCGAGACGCGCGCGCAGAAGGAGCAAACCACTACGCTCCCCACAAGAAAATTCCTACAAACGCTAATTACGCTACCTAGTGATTGTGTTATTAACCTAGCACCGGTGCAGTGTAGTGTTTGTGAAAACCTATTTGGATTAATGTGAAAATCATAACCTATCTCCTGGGTAGAAGACCAGCGCAAGTAAGGTACCACTATTCCTTTACTTTTCCTTCTCCCAGATTTCATAGACCTTATTGGGAGTCTTGACATTGAAGTGCCTTCTCAGCTACCCCGTCCTGGTCAATATAGCCTTTTTTTTCGGATAAAGCTTCTCATACTAATTTAGGGAACTACTCGCCTATTAATAGGGTGATGAGGCTTTATAACACTTTGAATTAAACAGAAACTTGAAATATGATTGGTGTAATATGACTCCAACAGTACACTAAATTTTATTTCATGGAATTGATATCATGAAAAATGCATACTTCCAAACAGACTCTTTTCTGAGGAAGCCCAGGAGTCTAGGAATAAAGATTTCAGGAGATTCCGCCTTTACAGTACTAGAAGATTTTCAAGAGTAACAAATACAAATCTTTTTAATATGTTGCTAATTACATCAGACCTTTCAAGAGCAACAAATACAAATCTTTTTAATATGTTGCTAATTACATCAGACCCATAAATAGATTATCTACACGAAATGTCGATAAAAAGTATCCTGACATTTGCTCTTTAAATCTTGAAACACATGAAAGAGCCTGATAACAATCTACTTGATACACCTATTACTACTCGTTATTGCCTCAAAGATTCTGCATTTGTTAAAAAGTATTTGTTGTCAGATAGTACTGACTGTTCAGACTCAGATTCCGAGTGATTAAGTAATTTAGTTAATGATGTTGTTAATGTTAATTAGTAATACCCATTAGAATAGACTTATTGAATTCTTTTTATTACTCTTGTATTGTTTTCATTGTTAAGTTATTAGTAAGTACCTTATTTGTAACTTTTTTATAAGCATGTACGTAATTTTACATTATTTTCTATTGTTTGTGTGTGTAAATTTTACTTGATTGAAATGAATTTAATACATATTTTCGAAGAACTAATAATAAACTTAAGACCCGCCCGCCCTACGCCGCCAACCACTAACGGCAGCCAATAAAGGGTCATATATGTGTGAAATAATTGATAACATTGTGCGTTAAGTTAATGTAGTATATTTGATATCAAAATAGATTTTTGTAGTTAAATGTAACTTGTCACGTTTGCTAAGCCACTCCATCTGGTTTAATTTTGAGTATGTTCACCTACTACCAGCTCCTTTGAAGTTACGGCAGTGACCTCATAATTAAACGTCCATTTTCGTAGTGGAAAGCAACCTGAGCGTAATACTTGTGAAGTTTTCTCACAAATTTCCAATAAAACCTATGGATCGTCGAAGCCTGTCATTAAGTCGTCTATGCAAAATTATTCGCCTATGACACGAGCAATGACTTCGTCATCACACTTATTCGCTAGTTGTCGTATACATCGCATACTTAATTATGGTGCCGACACGCTTCCGTATGTAATCGTATTAAGCTGATATACCTTTAAAGAATCACAAGACCTCTCCCTCCATAAAATGAGTTGAAGGTTTCGCATATCTTCTTAAACGAGGACTTGGCGGAACATCTTTTCAATGTCCGCGCATGCAACATGCGTAAATTATCGGAAACTTAATAAAATAGAAAAGATATCGTTTCGGAGATGTGGTCCTGATAACTGTATATCATTAATCGACTTCCCTGACGTGGTGGGTGAGCCTCCAACGAACACCGCCCGGAGCCGTGTCGTGACACTATACTATCACGGAAAACGCTATGATGCGGCAGAAAATTATAAGGTGAGTCATTACTATTGAAAGGTGCCATGTGCCCTTAATCGTCATATTCACGCATAAAATCACAATACAATTGTTTATATTGTAGGGACGAACTTTCCAATTTACGTTTTAGAGATAAAAACTCTTCTCAGCTGACAAGTATGAGTCACTGAGGCTATCATCTGATTCTTTCAATGGGATGCGTACTGAGTATCTACCATCATCTTCACGCTTTGTAGTACTAACAAACAAGTCCTGACATTGCCTGTCGGCCTTAGAAAGGGTACTAGTCGCGACTGAAACCTCTTTGAGTTCCCAGAAATTATGCATTTGAATGTCAAGTGTTTGGGTAAAGTTACACGGAACATGATTATTATCGCTTATATTTTTTGTACTTATAGGACCCGAAATTAACTATCTCAACTTAGAGTTATGTAGAAATAGCCCAATTGGTAAACGAATTTCATTTTCGTATAGCATTTCCCAAAACTTACATGCGCCTATAAGTATATCGATACCGGCGGAAACGTGAAAGTCAGGGTAAGTTAACTGAAAGTTTTGCGCAATTTGCCCGAAATCGAAATTAAATGACTGCGACACATACAAAGCAATACTAAACACGTAATGCTAGGTCGCTTGTTTTTGGACAAATATTTAAATCGCATAGATTACTCATGATTGATTGTCCCACACCGGAAATCTGCATAGTAAGGAAGGTTCCCTGCCAATAATCCAATCAAACCCTTGGATCCCTGCGCAAAGCGGACAACACACTCACCAACACTCCAGAAGAGGCAGAATGTACATAAGTACAGACAAACTTCCCTGACTGTCAACTACTGAGGACGGTCAACCGAACGGAGGAAGAGACTACACCGACAGAGGAGCAGTGGGTACTTGCACTCGAGGTAAACAACTCATAAAAAACTCGGTGGGCAATCAACAGCTTTAACTCGTTTAAATTGCCGGGACTGGACGGCATATTCCCGGCTTTGTTAAACTGGGAAGGAGACCAACTAGTTCTGGCACTAACCAATGTCATGATGGCATGTCTGGCATACAGATATGTACCGAGACACTGCAGAGAGGTTAAAGTAATCTTCGTACCCAAGCCAGGTGAGAGCGACTACTCAGATCCTAAATCCTTTAGACCATAGCCTCTATCGCATAGCCTTACCTCATTTCTGCTGAAAATGATGGAAAGGCTATGCGATAGAGATTTGCGAGAGAAGGCACTGAGTAACATACCCTTGCATCAAAATCAGCACGCCTACAGTCAAGAAAAATCTACAGAATCAGCTCTTCATTCTGTTGTTTGCAAAATTGAAGAAGCCATCAACAGCAAGTCTTTGTGCCTAGGAATCTTCATTGACATTGAAGGAGTCTTCAACAAGACTAAATTCACGAGCTTAACAGCGGAACTGGTAAAACACGGAGCAAATGCAGTTATGGTGGAGTGGATAGGTAACATGTTGAGTAAACGGGTCATTAAACTCACTTCAACCGAATCCCAACACGCATTGGTAGCGAAGGGATGCCCCCAGGGAGGTGTTCTCTCGCCGCTGCTTTGGAACCTGATAGCGAACGACCTCATCACCTGCCGGTCAAACATGCGGTTCCTTAACACATCAAAGAGAGCTAATGATATGTGTGCAGATAAACTAGTGTATGTAACTGTACATAATTAGGCATTAAAACTCTCGAGTGCTATTATTATGAAACTCGCCTTCGGCTCGTTTCATAATCCTACTCTCGAGTTTTGATTCCCTCCATTATGTATCAGTCACATAACCTACTATTCACACCCGAGAATCTAGTCATTTAGTCAATTTAGCTCTCCTTACTATATTTAAAAAACCTCTTCCAACGCACTTACAACAAATTGTGGCTAATAATAGCCAATATTATCTTATCCAAATATTATAATGCAAATATACATCCTGGTTACGGCTTATCCATATTGTAACATCCCCCCTTCATATATTTTTCACCTTTCCTTCCTTTCTGACCCAGTCTCTTATTAATTGTGATGGCCACATAAAATAGATCGTCTAGTAAATTAGAACTCCTACTACATGTGAATCAAGTAACCCTAATTCTAGAGGTATGAGTAAGAAGTGCTGTCAACTTTGACAATAGATTTTAAACCAGGAATGTTTAAAATTGAATAATTAGTAATTTTAAATTTCAATAAAAGATATATTTTTAAATATTTCCCCACTAACAAGAATGATACAGATTAATATCCATTAAGTGATTATAACTTTATAAAGCAAATTCATATTATGAAATGTCAAAGTATATTTTAGGTATTGATTAAAATAAAATAAAAAAATATAAATATTAAAATAATAAAAGGAAAACTTGATATTCATAAAATTTTGGGGAAAAGCCCCTACCACTTGATTCGGTCTTCTACCCAAATAACTCTACGAAACCAATTAATTGTAGTTCTGATACTCGTTTATAAAAGGAGTTATAAGTATTATGAATTGTATTTAGTCATATATTCACCGGATTGGGATGGGGTATGACCGATCAGTATAGGATTATATTTTTTGAATGTATTCAACTGTCTCATCAGTCAATATCCGATATTTATGTATATTATTTTAAATATTCTTCCACATATAGACACTATAAACATACACAATGAAGTTTCACTGGTTAGTTGTTTATGTTACATGTTATGTGTTTAAATATAGACTCATTTGTCTCTTAGTAATGCGTAATAGCATATCCTGAATTATAAAATATTTCTTCACATCAATAGACGTGCGTAAGTAGCATGATTCATTTTAAGGATAATTAATTAACCTTCAATCTACCATCAGCAGATCCAAACATGATATTTTTACTTCGTAAAGTGCGAAGATATAAATATATGTATCCGTATAGTTATATAAATATGCACATCTGAATAGAGTATAACTGTGAATTTCCGTACTTCTATTGCTTCATTCTGGCGTTATGTGAACATTGGCGCTGGCTTTGCGACGGCTTATTCCATAATTTGATCAAAGGTAATTAAATAATAACTATTCTATTCATAAAATTAATCATGACCGCCTTCCATGATTGCATAATTTCCTAATTTTCCAAAAATATGGTTTAAAATATAATATGAAAAATATACAATTGTTAGAATTTGACCTGTTAAAATATAAGGATCTTCATACAAGGTCTAGGGAAATTGAACCGTTATCATCATTCAGTTAAGTTGAGAATTGCAGGTTTGTTTAATTAAACTCTGAATTCTCGATATGGAGTCGAACATATCAAATTTAAAACGTTGTTGCAGAAATTAATCAACTCAGTAACTACTTTCAATAAGTTTATAGTCTCATTGACTTCAAATACTATTAAAACGAGAAGCAAATAAATTCCTTTAAATAACATTTATTTACAGGGAGAGGGATAGGAATAAATAAATAAGAAATAATATGTTAGTAAAACATAACTATACTCTATTGAGAACCCCATAATATTTTATTATTTTTGATTACCTAGTTATTTTTATATATGTGTTTAATTCCACGCCTCAACCGAACGGCGTGGAATCTTGAGGGGCTGGGTTTTTGCCAGCACGGGAGAGAAAATCTTGATTGCTACCTAACCTTGCCGTCGCAGACCGGAAATCGAAGGCTCGATTCGAGGCAGGAATACGGGATAGGAGCACACTTGGGATAGGATGGGAACCGAATCTCACTATTTGCCGCCGACGCTGTCGCCGGCGTGCTGCTTGCCGACACGAGGAGTCGCCGTCCGATACGACGATGTCCTTCACAACACGAATCACTCAACCGCTGACGCGAATCTACTTATTTCCCGACGATGTTGATGATTAACACTCCGACCAGGCCCGACACCTGTATTAGACAATTGTTACACCGAAATACAATCAATGGCCCGACGCCATGAGCAGACATGTTTTTTTCTCACGACAAGAAAAGATAACCTCTAATTTTTCATCTCGTTGGTATGAGTGACAGCTGCGGTTCCGTTTCCGCTAGTGATGTCGCGATTACTAATTTAATTATTTAAACCGAATATTTTCTATTACCCTGAATATATTGCTTACCGTGTTAGTTGAAATGGCTTTCCCCTTTTTATAATAGAAAATCAAGAGTTTAAGAAACCCAATAATCGCTGCATAGTAGATAGTTAAAAACCGACACAACACAAAACTTTCCTGCAAAACTCAATTAAAATAAAACAGTTAAAGGTTCTAGAAAACACAGTTCAAATAACGTTCAAATTAATCAATTTAAGAATTTAGGAAACACCATATTTATCATTTAAATCAACCAGTAGAAGATTCTAAAAAACACAATACGTACCTACTCAACTTACTACAAGATTTTATTTGGTCCAATTTAGTCATACATGGTCATACCTCAGTGAAATTGACGGAATATTGACTATAACTACAATTTTGTTTTCTAAAATTAAACTTTTATTCAAATTGTCCAGACAATTTCAACACTGATGATTTTAGTAGTTATTTTTATCTAAGTATAGACAACATTCCGTCAATTTCACTGAGGTATGACTAAATTGGACCAAAGTATTGTTATTATTTATTTTTTTAATTAAAATCTGCTTGTTATTAGATGAAGTAAGTATTTAAATTATACTTATATAATGCATTACATAATCAATTTTAATCTAAAAAAATAGTTTACCACCTTTTAGACCTTGCAACTTTAAAAACAATATTCTTCTTCTTCTTCTTGCTTCGAATACAAATTCAAACAGAGACCTAATTATAACAGCCTAGTCAAATATTTTAGATGCACTGGAAAATAGTAATTTACATTATAAAATATGTAGGTACCTAGTGTAGTAATAAATAAGTAAGTAAAAACATTCACTAACAAAACACGTATAATTTATTTTAATAATAAAATCAAAAGTTACAACAAAATATTGAATAACAACCGTGTCCAAAACCGAAAATTAAACCAAAAAAGAGATCACAAACTGAACTTGTCTATGTCGCAAAAGAACACTGAAATTGCTTTTGACGCTGTATGCGCACTTTGATCAGGACTTGATATGAAAATGAAATGATTGTATGAGGAGGATATGAAGTGCGTATGGAATGAACGAGGGGTTATATGAATGATTGCTCAAAAGTATGCCGAAAATTAACAGTGGCGTGCAAATGCCTTTAGGAATTAAGATGTAATAATGAACAGACGACCTAATCCTGTTCAAAGTTAAAGTTGTCGAAAGAGTGAAGCCGCGCTATAAAACGAAATTAAAATTAAAATACAGTTCAAATAAACAAAAAAATATGGATTGGGTCAAAAAATACGGGATCTTCTGAAGCGGCGTCTGTCGATATTGTAATGATGTGGGTAGGAGTTACGCAGTCAATAAATCAGTCCAACTCGAGTCACCGTCTATTATTCACGCTCTTCTTGACATGGCGCAGCCGGAATTACTAATTAAAAGCCGTTGAGATATTAAATACGCATAAATCCCGAAAATAAAGTGGTCGCAGTGATAAGACGCGTTGTGAACTCAATAAAACATGATAAATAACTGAGATTAAAGAAGACAAATCAAATATAAATTCGGTGCAAATTCAAAATGGAAGCCGTACTAAAACCGCCGTTACCATTCCAATTCGATAACAATATTACAAATGTAACATCGGGAAATTTAAGTAAATCGTGGGAAGAGTGGAAAAAGTCTTTTGAAATATATTATCAAGCGTGCGAGTTTAATAAAAAAGATGCAAAGGTGCAAATTAGTATATTGTTGCATATAATTTGCCCAAGGTGCAGAGAAGTACACGATACGTTTAAGAAAAAATGTTCCACAGTAGACGAAGTTTTAAAAGAATTCGATAATTTCTTCCTACCAAAGAAAAACCTAACAGTTGAGCGCCACAAGTTTTTTATCCGTGAACAAAAGGAATTTGAATCCGTCGAGCAGTATGTCTTCGAGCTGAACAAGATGGCCGCTAAATGTGAGTTCAAAGATCTTCGTAACGACCTTGTGAAGGATCGGTTAATTTGTGGAATCCATGATAACTCATTACGCGAACGCTTACTTAGAGAGAGTGACTTGACGTTGAAGAAGGCGTTAGATATTTGCCAGCTAGCTGAACTATCCAGGGTGCAAGCTACGAACATAAATACTGAGGTAGCAGCTCATCACGTGAATGAAATAAATAAATGTTGCGGCAACTGTACAGTCAGTTCAAAAAACACGTAATCGGTGGATTGGATGCAGCAGGGACTACGTGAGCGTCGCAGGCGCGGGCGCGGGCGCGGGCGGGCGCGAAGCAGGGCACGCGGGCGCGGGTACGGAGACCCAGGTCCCGCTGCCGCCTCGGCCGCCGCCGCTGCCGCCGCCCCGGTGCCGCCGCCGCCTCCTGCGCGATCCTCTCGTGTGTGTTAAAAGTGCGGTATGAGTCATAATATGTACCAGTGTCCCGCGTATGGTGCAAAGTGCAATAAGTGTAACCGTTATAATCATTATGCGAAAATGTGCCAAGTATTATATGAAATTGATGGGAATTCGTCCGATCAGGTAATTAATAATATTAATTCTGATAATTCGTGGTCTGCCACTTTGTATGTAAATAGTAAACCTGTTAATTTTAAACTGGACACTGGGGCTGACGTAAATGTGATGCCAAAAAGATATTTGAACCGTATAGGTGTTTTAGGAAGTGAGTTGATAAATACAACTATGAAACTACGTGGATATTCTGGGGTTAGCGTACACGTTTTAGGTAAATGTAGTTTAAAGGCGATGCACAAAAACATAACCTACATATTAAAATTTGTTATTGCCGATGTTGATTCTCCCGCTATATTAGGTTGAGGGTCGTGTGAGGAATTGAATTTAGTAAAGCGAATAATGTCGATTAGTTCCAAAAATGATAGTGAAAGGATATTAGATGACTATCCAGATGTTTTTGAGGGTCTAGGTTGTTTGCCTGGCAGTTACAAAATTAGTTTAAAAGAAAATATACATCCGGTAGTTCATGCTCCTAGAAAAATTCCAATTGCTTTAAGAGGAAGTTTTAAAAATAAATTATTGGAAATGGAGAAACAAGGCATTATTTCTAAAGTTGAGGGACCTACCGATTGGGTCAGCAGTATGACGCTAGCGTCATAACCAGGATAGGATCTAAACACACCCTAATATCACCGTCCGCTTTTTTAGCTAGCTAAAAAAGCGGACGGTGATATTAGGGTGTGTTTAGATCCTCAAGACCTGAACAAGGCAATCAAACGTGAACACTTTAAACTTCCCACACTCGATGAAATTACATCTAAGCTGTCAGGTTCTAAGGTATATAGCACGTTAGATGCAAAATTAGGATTTTGGCAATTGAGATTACATGATGATTGTACTGACCTATGTACATTTAATACAGTGTTTGGTAGGTATAAATTTTTGAGAATGCCGTTCGGTATCTCATCTGCCTCGGAGGTTTTCCACAAAAGGCTCCTAGAGCATCTAGATGGTCTGGACGGTGTTTGTCAATTCATTGATGATTTGCTTATCTACGGTAAAGATAAAGAAGAGCATGATTTACGCCTACGTAAAGTACTGCAAAAATGTCGTGAAATCAATATAAAATTGAATAGAAAAAAATGTAAAATCGGATTAACAGAGATAACATATTTGGGTCATAAAATAAGTGAACATGGAATATCGCCCGATGAATCACATACAGATGCTATTAAAAATATGCCTGAACCTAAAAATGTTAAAGATCTAGAACGGTTTTTAGGGCTCTTGACCTATGTAGGTAGTTTTGTTCCAAACTTATCTGATAAAACACATATATTGCGTGAACTGTTAAAAAAGGATATTGAATGGCACTGGAGCGAACATCACACTAACAGCTTTAATATGATCAAGCAATGTCTATTAGTCCGCCAGTGTTACAATATTACAGTTTAGACAAGTCTGTAACGCTATCTGTAGATGCAAGTAAGCACGGGCTAGGCGCATGTTTGCTCCGACGGTTTACCGGTTTGTTACGCGTCTAAATCATTAAATAAAACGGAACAAGCATACGCTCAAATCGAAAAAGAATTGTTTGCATGTGTGTTTGCATGTGAGAAATTCTATACCTACATATACGGGCGATCAAACATAACTATAAAAACCGATCACAAACCTTTGATAAGTATCATAAATAAACCTATAGTAAACGCACCGCCAAGACTACAAAGAATGTTAATGAGGTTGCAACCATACTCATTTAAACTCGTTTATAAGCCCGGCAAATACCTACACATAGCAGATGCGCTGTCCAGGGCCGTCGCCCTCAGCGAGAGCAGCAGCAGCGAGCTGGAGCCGCGCGACCACCTGGACGCGCGGGCCATGGTGTGCGAGGTGGCTGTCAACAACGAGCTCACCGACACACACTTCTTAGCTACAAAATGTACGTGTCAAGACCTAGAATTAAAATCATTAATAAAAATTATTAAAAATGGTTGGCCGGAATCGCGATCAGATGTGGACGCGTCGATTCGTTGTTATTGGAATATTAGAGATGAGTTAACGGTTGATTACGGGTTAGTATGGAAAGGTGCGCGAATAGTCATACCTAAATGTTTACGCTCAGAAATGTTGCGCAACGCACATGTAGGACATTTAGGTATCGAAAAATGTAAATTAAGAGCGAGAGAAATAATGTACTGGCCGAACATGAACTCGCAACTTGAGGACATGATATCCAACTGTCAGGCGTGTCTAACGCACAGGAAGGCTAATAGTAAAGAAACATTGATGCAACATGACATACCGGAACGCGCATGGTCCAAAATAGGCGTTGATTTATGTCACTATAGGGATAAAATATTCTTGATAGTAGTAGATTATTATAGCAAATTTATAGAAGTTATAGAATTGCAATCTATGACTTCCACAACTGTGATAGACCAGTTACAGATAGTATTCAGTAGGCAGGGCATACCAAATACAGTCATGTCGGATAATGGACCGGAGTACAGTAGTGAAAGTTTCAGGTTGTTTTCAGAAATGTGGAAGTTTCAGCATACAACATCCTCACCGAGATATCCTCAATCGAATGGGCAAGTCGAAAGAGCGGTACAAACTCAAATCAAATCAAATCAAATCAAATGGTTTTATTCAAAAACAGAGAATGTACAGTACAGTTGCTTAACAAAAGGTACCTTAGTACTAGGTTAAACATGCAGAAAAAATGAGTAGGTACATTTAAGAAGGGAGACGAGCTGATATCCTAGCTAGATTATCAAATAATCTGTGGTAAGGAATATCAGGCCCAAACCCTTTACATATAGTTTTTTGATCGTAAAAGAGGTACATAAAAATGTTGCGGAAGATAGTGAATTTATTTATAATACAAATAAGTAAAAAGTTAATATTATACTTAGTAAACAGACAATGTAAAATAGTATAATAAAGGTTATTTTATGGAAAATAAGCCCATGTGTGTGTATGTGTAAGTGTGTCTCTGTAAGAGTGAGTGTGTGTATGTGTAAGGGTGTATATGTGTGTGTGTGTGTGTGTGTGTTTTTTTAAATGAGGGGGTTGAAAAACTCTTCAGATTCGTTGTAGGAAAGATTCTGAAAAAAGTCGGCAATTTTACGTAAGCATTCTACGTCTGACAGTAGCTGTATGGAAAGGCTAGAACTAATCTTATTATAAAGAAAGGGGCCGAGGTAGGGGAAGAATCTTTTAGTAAATGAAAAATTAGGGGTTGGCACTGAACATATGCGATCAGTCCTTCGCTTGGTGATAGTTTTGGGAGGAGTGAGTTTATGTTGCAGTAAAATTGTTTGAGTAATAAAAAGTTGTCTGACACTTAATACCTTACATTCTTTATAGAGCTGCTGAGTGTTGCAGCTCTATAAAGATTTCAACGCCGCAACTGCAGATTTGAAATACCACCAACTTAGTTATAAAATCAATATGTACATACTATAGATGAATGTATCCCATTGTATTGCATCTCATTAAATAAATTCAATTTGTATTCATAAATATGATTCATAATTTTATGCATGTGTCTGAATAATAATTTGATATCAATAAAATAAGTCAAATAACTAATAATGTGTAATGTATGTGTCTACATGTTTGAAGTTTTTTTTTTTTTTTATTTACTGCAAATTATAAAATAAGCTAAACTATTACAGTAGATAGATACCTTATAGGTATTCTAGTGATAAGTACCTATTGATTGTTTGTTTTGAATTTCTGATTACTTCCCAATCCCATGCATGACATTGTTATTATGATTTTTTTTGTGTTTGTTTTAAGTAAGTATTATGCTATGAATAGTTATGATTCATACATGGACCTATTTAAGTAATTTAACATATAACTTAATTTAAACTCTGATTATCTAAATAATTTTATATATTTTTCAATAATAATTTTTATAATTCCAAGTAAATTTTAAAATAAAACACGTATGTATCCTCCTTCATTAGGTAGAAGTTGTAGATACAATATGTATTTTTGTTTAGAAAAATTAAATTAAATATATCTATTAAATTCAAGTCATAATATTCAATTCAATTTATAATTATATTAATGTTTTAGCTATGATATTATTAACTTAGTGTTTATTATAAGTAAACAGTAGGCGGTATTACAAATTACTAATGAATGAATTATTAATAATGAATTAAATTTATATCCTAAATAATGAAATAGTAACTATGTTTTGTTTGTCAAAGATAGCAAGTTTATGTTAATAATTGAACCAACATGTTCGTGTTCTTTTGTGTGATGAAAAATGCATGAGTCGTATTATAATTTTTGTTCTTTTTATTTTTTTTATTTTTTTTTTTTAAAAGAAGAAGGATGTCGATATTGTAATGATGTGGGTAGTAGTTACGCATTCAATAAATCAGTCCAACTCGAGTCACCGTCTTTTATTCACGCTCCTCTTGACAGCGTCCAAGTTCCTCCTTCACGTACGCCTGCCTGCCTGCGTCTGCCTGCTCCAAAGCACGCCTTGGTGAGGTCTACGCGTCCGCGGTGTCGGTTTCAAAAATTGCGCAGCTCTCCACCAAAAGCTACAAATAAGATATAATGATAAGTACCAGAATAACGCTGACACGACCAAAATGCCACCACGAAATATAAACACCAAATACATACCCAGATTGCTTCCAACGTCTGACCTTTGACTTCAGATGAAATAATGGAGAAACATCGGGAAAATATCAGGAAAACGCCAGCAGTATTTTAGGCCGGCATCAATTCTTGCCCAAGGACAATTCTTTTTGCGTCAAGGCTGCCCAAAACACATTAAACGACCACTCCCAACGCGAACAAAACTGTACAAAACTGAAAATGTGCACCAAAATGCTTTCGACTCCAACAGCTCAATGAAAATTATTTTTTCCAGTCCTGCCAAAACTGACAAATACCAATAAGAATCTAGAATAATTCAAACTTTCAATTTCGCATAACCTTATAAAACATCAACAAGCCTGTATCCCAATCAAATCGAAATAAAAATTAGCATTACAAAGGAGTCTTAAAACGACATCTGCGAGTTCACGCTGCACTAGCTAGGTACTGTTTAATTGAAATAATCTGTTGAACCTCTGACTTTCTGTTTGTGATAATTATAGGTAACTAATGGATTCGACAGACTTTGTCCTGCCGGGCTGATTTGTTTATCTAAACCATCTAGGGCGCCACCCAAACGCATACGAAAAATTTATTCAAATCGGTCCAGCCGTTTAGGAGGAGTTCAGTGACATACACACTTACAGTAGAATTACATATATAATATGCGATATTAACTCATATGATGTCATGAAATTGATTGGTATAAATTCTCTAAAATCCTAAATAGATATCTATACACTAAACTTGCATAATTCTTCATGTTACTATCAATTAGGTACCTACTTAGAACCATTTCTTCTATAATTATTGATAAACAGTCAAAATCTCTAGAAGCTCGCGTCTATGAATGGTTAATGATAGCGTGATACTTTCTAATCAGCAATCTGGAAGTAAGTAGTTTCATTTAAAATTGTACCTACCCTTAAATACATCATGGTATTATAGATTAAAATACTTTGGGCAAAGCTTTTATTTAGACACCTGCACTCAACAATGTTTACTTAATTTTTTTTTTATTTGTTTGTGCTGACATGGGTATGTCTCATTCTATTATTTGTTATGTTGTAAAATATATTTCCTTATGTAGTATACTAATGTAAACCCAGGGTTTGGCTGGGTTCGGGCCTTTCTGTTTTTTAGATTGTTGATTTTTTTATTTTTGTGTTTTAGTAGGTTTTTTTTGTGTTTATTTTATTATTTTTCAATTTATTATATTATAATTACTTATATGGATACCTTCATATTTAGTGATAGTTACTTCTCCTTCTCCGAAAGTGAAGCTTCCGATATCGTAGGAAGTGGATTGCCGTCCACGGACGACGTTTTGCCTATTGCCTTTAAACGTGAGTTTTCCAACCTCAGTAGGAACTTCAATGTCGTTCACATAAATGCTCAGAGCATTCATTCCAGTCATGTCGACCTTCTCGACTGCTTCAGCAATCAGAGTATTCTGATCTCCGAATCCTTTCTCAAACCCTCTCTTCCTTTTACCTTGTATGCTCTGCCGGGGTACAGGCTCTATCAAAACGATAGGACGGGCAAGGCTGGTGGTGATGTTGCTATATATCTTCGTTCCGATATTTCTTGCAAAGTCATCAGCCACTCACCTAGTCTATACTCTGGATCCGCTGAACACCTCTTTCTTGAGTTATGCCTTCATCACACTAAGGTCTTTCTGGGTGTCTTCTATAGCCATTCTCTCCTCATCGACTTATTTGACTCTTTTGAAAGCATCCTTAATGATCTATCCCCCCTTCAGAGTGACACACTTATCCCAGGTGATTTCAATACCTGTTTACTTAAAAATGATGTTCGCTCTGCCAAACTCCAGCCTATCATAAGCTCCCTAATTTTAATTATTCTTCCCCTGAGTGTAACACACTTCCAGCCCCACTACACCCCCTCTCTTTTGGATCTTGATTGTTTCTAACATATCCAAGGTTGCTACGCATGGCCAACTTAACGCCCCTTTCTCCTTTCATTTGATTTATCTCTCGTTCAAGTTAAGGCGTCCCAAGCGCGCAAGGAAATTCCTGGATATAAGCAGTTTCAAGGTTATGGATCTCAGCTCCCTTGAGTCTGATGCCGCCTCTATAGACTGGTCCCCTGTCGTCTGTAGTCAGCCCGTTGATGAAAAAGTCCAGCATTTTAACTCGATTGTCCTAAGTTTGTTCGACTAACATGTGTTGGATGGGGCTTATCCTGTCCGAAACTCTTTGGAATTTGATATAGATTTATATTTTAAATATCTGTCGTGTGTCATGCCTGTCTTTCTATGATATGATGTTGGTTTTATGTTTTGATAATGTCTGCTGTATCGTTTCATGAATAAATTTTATTTGTCCAACTTCCACGCTACTCTGACTTATATTAATTCTAATAGGTTATAGGCCCAGCACGGGATATAAGTACAATTTATAAATCATGAATGGTGAAAGTGAAAATTGCCCTGAAAGTGAAACGTCAAATCACGTACTGAAATTTGATAAACTCAAAGGCCGTTCGAATTGGATCGAATGGAAGTTTGTGATGCGTAACACGCTAATTCTAGACAATTTGTGCATCGCGGGATACGGAGCAGATGATAAAACGTCGACTGAGGTAAGAGCACGAAAAGACGAAAAAGCGCTGGCCAAAATCTCTCTGAGCGTTGATCGTAGTTGTTTTCCGCACCTCATGAAAGCCAAGACGGCAAAACAAGCCTGGGATACCCTACAGGAAGCACACGAGGACAGAGGGCTTAATTGTAGATTACGACTATTACGTAATTTATGTTCTATTAAACTCGAACACTTTTCGTCCATGGATCATTACATTAACGTGATAATGTCCATTTCGCAACAGTTATCGGCTATGAACAAATCCATTGATGACGAATTTTTGACTACCATCATGCTACAGGGGTTGACACCCAATTTCGAACCGATGATCATGGCATTAGAGCACTCTGGTGCTAAAATCACCAGTGATTTGATTAAAACGAAACTTCTTCAAGACAAAAGGTGGACTACATCTGACACAAATGAAACTGAGTGCCTTTATACGCATAAGAAATATATACCGCGTTTACCTAGCCAATCGAACAGTACTACTGTTAAGGCGGAGAAGGCAGAGAAGCAGAATACTGTTGGAGAAGGAATCAAGGACATTGGACAAGAGACTGTCCATACCGGAACCAGCAGAATGATTCTTCAGTTCACTGTGTGTTATCAGCATTCTTCTCAGAAGCTATGGAAAATGTTGACGTGTTTTATATAGATTCTGGAGCTACTAATCACATGACTGGTCGAAGAGATATTTTACAAAATTTTACTACTTGCAATAGCAATGTAACCACCAACTGCTAGTGGAGAAATTCTTAAGTGTACAGGGATAGCTAGCATTAAGATATCGAGTTCACTAGAATTAAGTGACGTTCTATATGTACCTAAACTGTCAGTAAACTTGATTTCGGTTTCTCGTATCACAAGCAAAGGTTTCGATGTAAAATTTGATAACAATGGTTGTAATATCATGAGTCAAGGGAAAAATATTCTTACGAAAGTTGAATTTGGTGGAGTGTACAAACTTCAAGTTGGTTTAAAGGCTAATATTTCTGTGATTAGTGTGACTTGGCATCAAAGGCTTGGTCATATTAATAATCAGTATTTAAAAATTCTTAGGGATCATACTGCTAATGAAATAAGTTTTCAGGATAGCTGTACCGATGAAGCTTTTGACATTTGCTTGAAAGGAAAACAGGCTCGTTTCCCATTTCCAAGTAACCCTACGCCTTCAACTGCAACACAGAGACTCAGACTTGTCCACAGTGATTTACTTGGACCTTTACCTGTCAAATCTAAGGGTGGTAAGAGATTCATATTGACGTTTCTTGATGACCATACTCGGAAGGTATTCACTTATTGCCTGACAAGAAAAAGTGAGGCGAGTGAACATATCAAAGACTTTATAAGACTAGTAGAGACTCAAACTGGGGATAAAGTTAAAATCATTCGATCAGACAATGGCGGTGAGTATGTAAATGCAGATCTCAACAATTTCTTTAAAAGCAAAGGTATAGTATATCAAGTAACTGTACCGTACTTTCCTTCTCAAAACGGAGCTGCTGAAAGACTAAATCGTAGTCTAATTGAGAAAGTAAGGTGTCTGTTGTATACTGCCAAACTAGATCATTCTTTTTGGGCTGAAGCTGTTATGTCCGCCCCATATTTGATTAATCGTTCTCCTTCCAAACGACTATCATATAAAATACCAGAGGAAGTGTGGACTGGACAACCTGTTAGTCTCAAGCACTTGCGAGTATTTGGCTGTGAAGCTTACTGCCATATAGATAAGTCCAAAAGAAATAAATTTCAACCTAAAAGCAAACGCTGCATTTTATTAGGGTTTGAAAGCCACTGCTATAGACCCTACGATATTGACAATAAATGTATTGTTCGAAGCCGTGACGTAGTATTCAACGAAACTGTCTTCTCTAGCACTCGTCAAGAATCTGTTAAGGGAGATATTATATCAATTTTTCTTTCAGGTGACGATGACGATGATGTCTTTCGCAATGGACATGTTGAAGTGGTAAGCGAGTCAACAGAGCTATCTACAGGAACATCTGAATCTGCTGATCAAGGCGGAGATGGTATTTGTAACATTCCTTTTAATACATGGGAGAGTGAACTGGTGAATACGTCTTATTCGAGACTACATAGTGTGGCAGATGAAACTACACCAGAACTTTCTGATTGTGTACAAACTCAAGAAGGACTAGCTAATGTTGAACCAGCTTACAATTTACGCCCTAGAAAACCGAAAGCTATGATGGCTAATGAGTCGGAACCATGTGAGCCAAAAACTGTTAAAGAAGCTTTGAATTCTAACGAAAGTAAGTTATGGCTCCAAACGATGCAAGATGAAATTAATTCATTTGAGCAACATCATTGGTAGACAGGCCAGCTGATAAAAATGTTGTCAAGAATAGATGGTTATTTAAAATAAAGCGTGATGCTGATGGGAAAATTGCGTGTTATAAAGCACGTCTAGTAGCCAAAGGGTTCACACAAGAATTTGGTTTGGATTATAATGAAACATTCTCTCCTGTAGTTCGACACGAATCACTTAGAATGTTACTATCGCTTGGAGTACAACTTGATCTTAAAATCGACCATTTAGACGTAAAAACCGCCTTCTTAAATGGTGATTTGAAGGAAGATATATACATGTGTCAGCCAGATGGATTTTTAAAGCCTGGTGAAGAACACAAAGTTTATAAACTCAAGAAAGCTGTGTATGGATTGAAGCAAGCGTCACGTTCATGGTATGAGAAAGTGAAGCAGGTATTGATCTCTTTACAATATACTCAGTATCAACGAGAGAACTGCATATTTGTGAAGCAAATTGGTAAGAGAATTCTCATTATTGCTCTTTACGTAGATGATTTCTTTCTATTCTATAATTGTGACCAATTATGTAATGATCTCATAACTACTTTACAAAGTAATTTAACAATTAAAGTGCTAGGACCAGTCGCACAAATTTTAGGAATTAAGGTTAACCATTCTAAGAACGAGTTAAGTTTGAGCCAAGAACTTTATATTAATAAAGTATTGGAGCGATTTGACATGACAGATTGAAAACCGACCAAGACGCCTTTGGAAACCAATTTGAATTTTTCTAATAATCTTCCCCATGATGCGAAACTGCCTTATCAACAATTGATAGGTGCTTTAATGTATTTAGCTGTCACTACTAGACCAGATATATCTTTTGCCGTTTCTTATCTTAGTCAATGCAACTCTTTTTATACAATTGAGCATTGGAACGCTGCTAAAAGAGTGTTGCGTTACCTAAAAGGTACCAAAGACTTAGGTTTAGTTTATAAAATGTCTAGCACAAAAATCGTTTTAGAAGCTTTTACGGATGCAGATTGGGCTAATGGAGCAGATAGGAAATCCTATACGGGGTACCTATTGACATTTTCTAATAACTTGATTAGTTGGGGTGCTTATAAACAGAATTGCGTGGCGCTCTCATCAACTGAGGCGGAGTATATAGCACTTAGTGAAACGTGCAAAGAGTCAGTTTTCTGTCGAGCTCATCTTACAGAGTTAGTAGCATACACAGGCAATGTCATAGTTTATTGCGACAATCAGTCGGCAACAAAGCTAGCATCTAACCCGGTATATCATCGTAGATCGTAGAACAAAACATATTGATGTGCGTTACCATTTTGTTAGAGAGGCTGTCGATAATAAAAATATTGAATTAAAATATTTGCCAAGTGAAGAGATGTTGGCAGATATACTTACTAAGGGACTGCCTGCTTGCAAACATAAAGGTTTTGTAGATAAACTTATGCAGCATGTATAGTGTTACCTTAAGGGGCCGCACAGACTGTTAATGATAAACTCCTATATGAGGATCGTATCTGGATTAAGGGGCCGTATTGGATGAGGCTAATCCTGTCCGAAACTCTTTGGAATTTGATATAGATTTATATTTTAAATATCTGTCGTGTGTCATGCCTGTCTTTCTATGACATGTTGTTGGTTTTGTGTTTTGATAATGTCTGCTGTATCGTTTCATGAATAAATTTTATTTGTCCAACTTCCACGCTACTCTGACTTATATTAATTCTAATAACATGCTCCTGTCAAAAAGGTTAGGGTTAAACATCTCCCTGTGCCTTGGCTTACCGACACCATCAAGGGTCTGATGGCCCAGAGAAACCGTGCCAAATGTAGATATAAGAAGGATCCGACGGACGAAAATCTCCTTATATACAAACGTCTCCGTAATCGTTACACCCGTCTTTATCAAGATGCCCAAGGCCGCCATATCTACGAGAATATTGAGAGCTACACTCCTGCACAGGTTTGGAAGTTCCTGAAGACCCTCGGTGTTGGCAAGTCCCAGGACGCAGTAACCAGTAGTGTCGACCTCAATGGTCTCAACAAATTCTTTGCTGTCTACCCTGTCGTGATGGACCCCCCTGTCAAGGATGCTACCATTCGTAACTTGCGCACCAGAACAACATTCAGTAGCTTACCTTTCAACCTCAGGTCTGTCGGAGATGGCGCAGTAAAGAAGGCTTTTCTAGCAATCTCGTCGAAGGCTATAGGTGATGACAAGAGCTTTCAGATGCTTTTCAGTGTTCTCGATCATTTGTTACCACCCATAACGCATATAATCAATGCGTCGCTGAGCGAGTACTGCTTCCCGAGCCAGTGGAAAAGAGCATTAGTGATACCCCTACCTAAAAGTCTAACCCGTCCTCCTTCAAAGAGTTTCGTCCTATTTCCATCCCACCAATCCATTCCAAAGTCCTTGAATCAATTGTCCACACCCAGCTGTTTTCGTACCTTTCCTCCATGAATTTACTGAACCCTTTTCAGTCTAGTTTTAGGCAGAGGCATAGCACCACCACAGCACTGCTCAAGGTAACTGAAGATATCCAACTGGCAATGGATAAGAAGCAGCTCATAGTCCTGAATCTCCTAGACTTTAGCAACGCCTTCAACTGCGTCGACTTCGATATACTTGTTGTCATCTTAAAATCGCTCAACGTCTCTTCACACTTGGCTCGCTGGTTTGACTCTTACTTGAGAGACCGCCAGCAGCGCATCAAGTCTGAAGAGGTCATTACGAAATGGTGCAAGCTCTCTTCTCAGTTTTCATCCATTCCATCTTGGATGTTTTGTCTTCCTCGTATCATCTTTATGCAGATCACCTTCAAATTTATCGCCATTTTCCCCTGCGTGATCTGACTTCGACTGTTGAGGCTTTGAATGCTGACCTCGACAACATCAGGAAACGGGCTCTTTCTTATGGGCTATTAGTCAACCCGGACAAGTCTCAGGTGATGATAATGGGTACACGGCACTTACCTAATTTGTTGCAGAATAAGTCCGTTGATCCCTTTCTATTTGACGGTACCATTGTCAAGTATAGCGAAAAAGCCAAAAATCTTGGCGTTGTTTTTGACAATCTAATAACCTGGTCGCCCCATATTTGTGAGGTCAGCAGACGAGTCTTTGCATCCTTTCATTCTCTTCGGTGTTTGCAGTTCTTCCTGCCTAGGCAGACTAAAATCATGCTAGCTCAGAGCCTTCTTCTGCCTTTAATAGACTACGCCGATGTTTGCTGGGCCATTGCGAACGAAGATCTACTGAACAAACTCGAGTGACTCCAAAATCTCAGGATGCGGTTAATCTTCGGTCTTCGTAAGTACGACGACGTGTCCCAATATCGTAGGGAATTAGGCTGGCTCCCAATCCGACTTTGTCGTGATATGCACATTCTCTCCTTCCTCTTCAATATTTTGAGAAATCTGCGCTATCCTGCATATCTTCGTAAACGTTTTGAGTATCTTTTCTCAGGGGATAGACTTCGGAGATCTCACACGGTGTCACTTTTGTCAATTCCTCAGCACTACACTGTTGCTTACGAGCACTCGTTTAGGTAAAGAGTGAAACGTTTGTGGAATGCACTTCCTTGCGCTATTAGGAATTGCAAATCCGTCACTTTCAAGAAAAAATTGAAACAGCATCTCCTCTCTTCCGAAAAGTGGGTATCTCATAGTATTTATGTGTATCTATGTATTCTATTTATTTATTTTATAGTAATTATGTAGGGTGTATCGTGATTTATTTGATAGTATAATTATTTTATTTATTTCTTTTAACTCTTAATTCTACTTATTATTTTTCTCTTTTCGTGAAGAAAACCTGTGAAAGGTTAGCTGTAAGAAATTTCTTTTTATAAATAAGCTCACCTTTGCATAATGCTCATGTTATAATTTCCACTATGTTTTCTGTGTTATTTGTATCTATTTTAAAGTTTGTAGCCGTCTGAGTCAAGTGAAAATTACATGATAAATTATGCATCCCCAGTAAAAGTAAACAAATAAATAACACAATGTGTGAAAACCCATATCGTTGCAGTGTACGATTTACAAGCGGTAATGCAATGCCCAAGTGGTGAAACTTCTGCATTTTATTACAGATCAAAACTTAACTGCCTTAACTTCACAATAGCTGAATTATTAGAAAAGAAGCAAAAAGAATGAGAACCAAGTGCAGATAATGACGAGAAGGAGGATATTCGAGCTTATGAAGACGTATACTCTTATTTTGGAGATGAAACCCAAGGCCAGAGAGGTGCTAATGAGTTTGGGTCCTGTGTACTGAATTATATAGAAATGTTTAATGCAAAACACGATGGCAAAGCCATTCAAATAACGTTCTATTCTGACAACTGCTGTGGGCAAAATAAAAACAAATTCATCACATGTCTATACTCGTATGCCATTTATAAGTATCCAAATATACATTCAATCACCCATAAATATCTAGTAAAAGGACACACACAAAACGAAGGGGACAGTGTCCATGGACTCATTGAAAAATAAATACAGAGACAGAAGAAATCTGGGCCCATTTATGCTCCTTCTCAGTATGGGATGATCATCAGAAATTCACGAAAAAAATGGGAAACCGTTCATCGTCCAATAATTGACCTTCGACTTTTTCTCGGATTTAAAAGCTTTGCAAGAAAAATGGGCTTACAATTTTAAAGAGGATGAAAACAAGAAAGCTTTTGCGTGGAATTAAAGTCCTGAAATTTGAAAAACAGGATGTTTAGAAGTTCTATTTTAAAACATCTTACAGTCAAACTGAATTCTCCAAAGTTTGTATGCGAAATAAACAAAAAAAGATGGACGACGTACAAGATATAGCGATGACCAGATTATACGCAAATGCCTTTAAATTAACGAAACGAAAGAGTGACGATTTGCGTTATCTTGTGACAAACAATTTGATACCATACTATTATTCCTCCTATTATAAAAATTTAGTAAGTCTGCCGTAATTATGTAAACCTACTAAGGAGGAAAGTTTTCATTATGATTGTTAACTAGATTCATAAATAGTATATAAGATACTTACTGTGATTGTATAACTCAAAGGGTTTATTTAATTGTAAGCTAGCTTACTAATTATATATAGATAAGAGGTATTTCGATTTAAGTGCAATTATAATTGTAAACTCTCACGTCTTTAAATATTATGTTTTATTTAATAATACTTATCCGCCTTATCAGACTGACAATTTATTATAATTCTAGGACTATTTTTAAGGACAAACAAGTGTTTCTCTAAACTCTGTATCTTTGATGACGCTTATTCACCTATTTCGTTTCAATAGACTTTCCTAGACCCACGTATGGATGGATATAATAATGGATAATGTCTCCTCCAATAATGATATAATTTTCTAGTTTGTTTTACTTAGGTGCCTTATATATTACATTGTTTACTAACTGTACCTATCAATCACTCAGAAAGCCAATGATTATTTTTAGAAGATTTTTTATAAGTTTGTTCTTTTTATTTTGATTAAAGTGTATTAAAGGTTCTTGCAGTACCAAAAAAAGTATTTAGTTTAATTCACTCTTTATAGAAGAAAAGACTGATCTCATAAGGAGTCCCTGTTTTTTTGTGATATGTTTAGTATTATAGAGTTAGTATCAGAGATGGGACAAAATATTTTATTTTATTTCAGACATAAAGAGGCCTGAGTCAAAATATGTCTTTTTTAGATTGGACATTTTGGAACGTAAAGGGCTTATATTTTCCACTTTTTTTTAAAAAAATCATTATAAAATATATAAAAATCATACAACATTTATTTTTGCATTCATCAACAAATTAAAACCTAGACTTTTCAATAAAAATTTAAAACACTCACATTTATAAGGAAAAGTGTGGAATAATTACTCTTATAGTGAAAAATTTAAAGTTCACAATCTTCTTTCGCGATTTCCCACAAACTAATTTGTTTGACTTAACCCTCTGTCGGATCACCAAAATAAAGGTCACTCACCCCTCAGCCTTCCTGAACACAGACAGACATCATCTCTAGGAAATAAAAAATAATTTAAACACCAACGCGAATAATGTAGTAATGTAATGTAGCAGCGGATATTCAAACTATTTTTATTTTACAGAAAAGAGCTATTCGAGCAATTTATAATTTAAAACGAATAGACTCCTTAAGAGAGCTTTTTAAAGAAATTGACATAACTGACTGACTAACTCTAGCTAGTCAATTTATTTTGAAAATATAATGTATGTACCCATGAACCTTACAACATTTTCCAAACTTAGCGAAAGCTGTAATGTTAATCTAAGAAATAATCACAGACTATGTGCGCCCCGTTTTAGACTCGCGAAGGTTAGCAATTCTTTCAAGGGTCAGTGCATTCTCTACTACAATAATAATAGGATACCTCTGGATATTTTGAAATTGCCATTTGAGCAATTTAAAAAGCATGTTAAAGCGAATTTGTCGAAAAAGGGATATTACAATGTTCAAGATTACTTAAATGACAGGACTGTATGGGGTTAATCTAGCTCAAAACAGACCTTGCTGTTGATAATTTTGTAATTATTTATCCCTGCTTATTAATCATAATATATTTTTTCATATTTGTAATAAACCAATTTTTAAAAGAGATCTAAAAATCAATCTGTGGGAGTTTCTACGCCCTTCTTCTCCCACAGTGGTCCAATGTAGAGAAGAGGCAAAAAATGACGTTTGCTAAGTATATGTAAATATCTACAGTAATAAAGTACTATGACTACTGATTTTCTTTTATTTATTAACTTTAAGACTGTATTGAATTAATTCAAGTGGATCGCCATATATGCATGCTTCTCCTTTTTAAACCATTATTTAACAAACTGATTATATTATTTATCGCACTGAAATTGAAACTACTGGTTTTATAATTTAGAGATCACTTTACTTTCCCTATGCCTAAGTAGTTTCAATATAACCTTGAGCCCGTAAACGCTCAAAGGTTACGTTAGGTACTTTCCACTATCAATCAGCTGTTTGATCCCATAACATAGGCAAATAGGTACTTTAAAACACTTCAATGAGTGGCTCCAGGTTCAGAGAGACTTCTCGCGGCGACTCTTATAAAAATATTACTGCCGTTATCGCCCCCACATCATTCTTTTATACAACAGATTTTGTATTGCCGGGATATTTGGGGATTTAAAAAAAAAACGTTTTGTGGCTTAACGCTTTAAGCAAATGCAACTTTTTTTGAAAAAAAAATCCTCTAGACCAAATTGCACACCATTTGCAATATCAACCATTTAGATATCTCATTCCGTATATAAATCAACAAATCCCTAAAATCGTAATCTTATACGTAATACGACGGAGATAATTTCATCAGGGTTTACTGTCATTTTTATTATTATGACTTTTTGCTTTTTATTCACGAATCATCACAAAATCAGCAAAAAACACAGGTCATCAATGCGGCAAAGAATTCAAAATAACACTCATCTATTGAGATGAATTTTTGAATGCTGCGTTTCAATTATTTTTTTGTCTAAGTACCATTGTTCAAATCTAAAATTTGTATTCCATTGCAAAACCCTAGGAACTTTAAGAAGATAGTTCGATAGAATGGGTAGCAAAGAAAGGAAAAGGTGGCGTATAATCGAAAAATCGATTTTAGAAGAATCTTACTCAGATTTTGGGCCGTGTGATCAAAGTTCGGATGAAGAGATTGATCATGTTAGTGAGCGTAGTGAGCAAAGCGGAACAGAGCAATATGCTTCAAGTAGTGATGACGAAATTCCACTGTCTACAATTAGGAGTGAAGTTCAATCAGCCGCAAATAATCCGGAGCCAGAGCCGCATACTTCGTCGTGTGGACAGGTATGCCAACACCCCCAGAAATATTATGGTAAAGACGGTACAGTTTGGCAAAAACAACCTTTCAGACAAAATGTACGGACAAGAGCCGAAAATATAAAAGACCAGATGCCAGGTGTAGCACCACAAGCTAGGTCTGCATTGATTGAGGTTGATTGCTGGAGCTTATTCGTGACCAAAGATATGCTTCAAAATGTTCTTCTGCATACTAACCAACGCACCTGCACAAAGATAATTGCTTGCAAGGATCTGTCAAAGAACACTCATATAAAGGAATGCAGCATGACTGAATTGAAAGCTTACATTGGAATCTTATATCTTGCTGGATTTCACCGCTCTGGAAGGCAAAATATCGTTGACTTGTGGGTTGATGATGGAACCGGAGTTGAAATATTCCGGCTTGTAATGTTACGAAGTCGCTTCTACTTCATCCAAAATTGCTTGGCTTTTGATGACTGTTCTACCCGTTCTCAACGAAAAGAATTAGAAAATTTAGCGCCAATAAGAGAACTGTTTGAAGCATTTGTCGTAAACTGTAAAACAGCTTATGTACCAAGTGACTGTCTAACCATTGATGAAATGCTTATAGCTTTCAGAGGCCGATGTAAATTTCGCCAATATATACCTTCAAAGCCTGCTAAATACGGCATCAAGATTATTGCTCTAGTGGACGCAGTAAACTACTACATCTTGAACCTCGAAATATATCCCGGAAAACAGCCCGACAGTCCCTATTCCGCAAGCAACAAGCCATTTGATGTTGTGGATAGAATTTTGCAACCTGTAATGGAACATCGCTTAACGAATGCAATCAGTGTACAGTGAGAATCGGAATTAGTTGTGTCAGTTCCTTTAACGCTGGGTTATCGAGTAGTTCGAAGTAAGTTGACAAAAAAAAAGATCCATAGAACGTGGTTGATTCGGAGAAGCAAGGTCGAGTCAGGTTTTTTTTTGTCGCATTCCTGCGAAATGTGTAGGGATCGGAGGCGATTTGGTGCGCGCTGAATAAATTATGAATAACTAAATAATGGAAGGTTATTATGGAACGATACGGAGAAAGCTATTATGTTGACTGCAAATATACAATTGCGTTTGTTTGGTACGAAGTGGCGAGTTTGACATCACGGGTTTGAATATCATTCTAGAAATCATTGTTTAAGACGCTAGCGGTTGGGAAGGCTTAATTAATCGCAACAGCTTTTATGGTCAGCGATCAACAGATTTTGTGTATCGGCAATACCAAATGACTTGAGTGATAACCGACGGTTGATCATAGTAAATATGCATACACAAAATTGTAGAACGGCGGGCCTGCATGGCATGTTTGATTGAAATTAGACGCTGTCTAGTTAGGGATAAGAAGCTTTCGCTTGGGCAGCGTGTGTTCCGCAAAGGACGCCATTTTTTTTCAGACATGTGGGATCTATAAATACGAGAACGAGGGAGGGGAAGGCATTCAGTCTCTGCGTCAAGCTACTGTGACACTCGTCTTTCGGTAATTCTAAACAGTTCGGTCTGCCGTTTTACGCGTCTGGAACTGGACGAGTTGTGATTGCGTGGTACAGTGGATTTTCGTGAGTGTCTGAAGCGCCGAGATATACCTCGGTTCCTATCCTTTAAATCAACCTACCCCAAATTCCAAAACTATCCTTGGGGCGTTAGATAAGAACTTGTAGGTAATTGATCTCAGTCTGGGCTTGGAGCGACCCTAATTTCCTTTTTCCTTCACCATAGGGTTCCTGGATTGGCTCTTAGGATATTCGCGGGCTAATCCTCTCCTTATTCCTTTCGAGTAGCGAGTTTTAAAATTCCCACACACACAGTCATTAAACATACAAACACATTCAAATCAAACTCAACCATTTTCGAGTGGTGTCGATAATGGACGTGGTATAACACTAGGATTTTAGACTAGGCTAGACAGGAGTTTAGTTGCGGCTAAACCTAGGTTGACAGGGCATAGGGAGACTGTTTGATCGATGAGGTTCCGCGGATGGAAATAACAAATTCAGAAAAAAGTATAAACGTTGTCAACACAGATAACCTATCCTGTTGATATTTTGACATTTGAGTGATGTCGGGGACGCGCGAAGAGATCAAATTACAGTCTAAAGTTCATTGTTTAGGACCGGGTAGATTGTTTTGCTTTGCCTTGGATCGGTTTGGATTCAAGTTGCATCTTTAAATTAAATGTAAATTTCGCTGGAGGTCTAACGTGTAGGCTGCGTCTAGTATTTATTGCTGGGCTCAGTCGAGGAAGTGCTGAGGTTAGTTAGATGCATAAATCGGTATTTCCCGAAGTATGTACCTCGCTGTAGAGTGGGTTGGATCTCCAAAAGCGCTAATGAAAACGTTTCGATAACATCCAGCTCAAATTACGCAGAGTTGAAGGTTTCAAAACGTTACGGACCTTTTGAGGAAACCGCTAGTTCAAACCCATTTCGGAAAATCAAATTGCAATTGTGTAAACCTGGTCTATTCGGATCGTTATTGCCGTGAACTAATTATATAATTGGAACCACCACAAGCCGCTACTAGCGAGTACATGAAATATCATTGAGTACTCACGTCGTAACACTACGACGGATATATATACGATATCCCAAACAAATATTATACATTGTGGTCGACCGCTAAAAGAAGTTCCAAGCGCCCATATATACAAAAAATAAATGGTACCATCACACAAAATACAACAAAGATCGATCTGGCAATACACCGCTAACTGATGCGAAATACCGGCTTGCGGGCATACATGCTTTCTCTGTCTTACTTGAAACTCTAACTTCCTGAACCAATCTTCCGTTCGACTATTGTACGCCTAACGAACTTCTCAACGAACAAGAAATTCAGACTTATCATTCTTAACTTACAAATTTTACAGCTGAATCGGGATAATCTCTTTTTGGGGTAGATAGAATAGACGATCATAGCTTCTGATAGCGGTGGCTCGACCTTAGCCTTTATGCCGTTACAAACCCATTTCGAAAACAAACCGAAATGTGACATTTGACAACTGGTTCACAAGCTAGCTGCAAGCCCTATTTTAAACAATATAAAATACTTACACTATCTTCTATCTATATATTAGAAATCAGCAACTTTGTTAAAAAAAACTTACATTTGTTCCCAAAATATTCTCGTCCAAATAATTTAAGATCTAAAAGCTACTTATCCTGTCCCCAGACAAAACTTAAAATGGTACAATGTGGTCCCTTTATCATGGCTACAAAAATATATAATAATTTACCCAAAATTCTCCAGGAAATGGAAGATTTAACTAAATTTAAAAAACTTAAAATGTTACCTCGCGGAAAAATGCTACTACGTGCTACAGGAATTCTTCGAAAATAAAAATTATTAAGAAAATAAATTTAGTCTAACCTGTGAACAGCTTTTCGGGTTAATGTAATAGTTATGTGTAGATTAATTTGTTATACCCTTTCAGGTTGCATGTACCATACATACATTTTCCACCTGTAATCTGTATAATACATGTAATATGCAAATAAATGAATATGAATAATAATAATATGACCTTGTTCAGCACCTTCTAAAGGAACACAAACTGACGTCAGTTGGAACACTGCGTAAGAATAAAAGACATTCCACTAGATTTTGCCAGAACCTGAGGAGTTGATGTATATTCGAGCCGATTCGGATTCCAAAAATATATCACACTAGAGGCACACGTACCAAAGAAAAAGAAGATAGTTTTGCTGATGTCATCTCTGCACTACGATGACACCCTTGACGAATCAACTGGTGAAAAGAAGAAACCGGAAATAAACACCTATTACAACAAAACAAAGTGTGGTGTGGATGTAGCTGATGAGCTCTGCGCTTCATATGATGTGTGCCGTAACTCCAGGAAATGATCTCGAACCATTTTTATGCGATGTTGAATATCGCTGGTATCAATAGTGTAATATTGCACCTGAAGAACAATTATTCAAGCCAAAAACGGCGCATTTTCCCAAAGAAACTCGGACTTGCCCTTGTAAATGAACAGCTTAGAGCCCGCCAAAGTGTGTTGTATTTACCCAGAGAACTGCGAGCCAATATCGCAAAAATGGTTAGCGCACCTTTGGAAAAGCATAATAATAGCACCGAAGAAACTCCCGCAAAATGACCAAATGCTCGCAAAAGGTGCCAGGTGTGCCCTGTGAAGAAAGAGAGGAAAACATCGCTAATGTGCCACATATGTGACAAATTTCTTTGTTTAGAACCTATGTTTCCTTCCTGCAGTGATTGCTCGTATATTCATAATTTTAACTATAATGTGTCTTTTTGTTTTCAATAAATATATAATTGAGTTCCTAGAAGTGCAATTAAAATGTTCAAGTCTGATTAAAAATAATATTTATGTTAGTTTAGACTAGGAGAGGCCACATTTTGTTAAGTTTTTAAAAGTTTTGTAAAAAACCTTTATTTTTATAATAAAACTATTTAACAACATACTCTTTACTTGTATTATTTCATGAATAGATGTACTAATAGCTAGAACTTAAATTTGGTAAATTATTAGAAAGAATATTGAAATATCCTATATACTACATGGTGGGTCTGTCAGACCCACCCCGTAGTCCACGTAGCTGTTTTGTACCCCGATGACGCCGGGTTAACCTTGTTTCCGGGAGAGCTTTCTTCGTAAATGGAAGTTACGGGTAATTAGGAAGTGAATTATGGTTAGGTGTGTTGTTGATTTCGTGGAGTTGATAAAAGCGGGTTGTTGTGGATTGAGCCAATTTATTTTTTATGATTTGGTACTAGTGAGAGAGAAATACAACTTTCAGAGGCGCATAAAACATAGCTTTCAACAAATTGAGATTACCTATTGCGGAACCGATTTGTATTTGAACATGAAAAACATCAAAAATAACGATGACATATATACTTATTATTATAAAATAAAGGCAAAGAAGCTTCATTTCGCAACGCGGGTAAATAAATAGGTATGCTAGTTGTGTTAGATTGCCTACAGAAATATTGTAGATGGCGATGTACCCATGTTGACATTTAAGTTTATTATTGTTGTGAAATTGGTTGGGTTTTAACTATTCATAATCCTGGAATATAATTATTACAGGCTCCACATTACTTGTAGATTCACCATAGAATATTTTTCAAGCTTGAAGAAATCGCCTTGAACATAATTCACGTTTACCTATATGTTAGACCTGGAGATGCGGCCTGCAGAGAATATGACCTTTGAAATAGTGTTAATAATTAAAATCAGTGTTCCTTATTAAGGCCGGGTGACGAATACGGGCATTGATATCTATATGACATAAAAATCCTAGCCATTGTCTAAAGTGAAGTGAACAGTGATTGTTGTTTTTAAAGTTGCAAGGTCTAAAGGTGGGAAACCTTTTTTTAAGTATAATTTTATACTTATTCCAACTAATAACAAGCAGATTTTAATGAAAAAAATAAAAAAACAATACTTTGGTCCAATTTAGTCATTGCCTCAGTGAAATTGACGGAATATTGACTATAATAATAATAATAATAATAAAACGTTTATTTCGGACAACAAAAAAGATCCATATATAGTTAGTATCAATATTTATAACACAATTTACTTAATGCTATGTTAGTTACTTAATACTTAATACTATACACATTTATATACAAATTGAAACCCTAATTCATGTAAATGGGCCTATCTGTTGCCCGACTCATTTTCCCACATACTGTCAGAGTCCCTGTCACGACACTCACCCACTGTTTAAGTATTGGGCCATCGTGCCGCCCTGCGATGACCAGCAGGATGCTATTGGTGCTGTCACGCGTTCTGCTAAGTAAGGAGGCCGTTCTCTTACGTATGATGGAATGAAATCCATCAGTACGTGCCTCAACAAACATGCACGATGCACTGCAGTAGCGTGGCAGCCCCAGCAGCATCCTGAAAGCATTGTTATACTGGACACGCAGGGCATTGAGAGTCTTTTGGGTATAGTTGATCCATAGGCTGCACGTGTAAAATGATTGACAATAAGCATTAAAAAGTGTAATTTTGACTTGCCTTGTACAACGTGCGAACCTACGAGCCAACATATTCGCCCGAACTGCCAATGCCCTGCGCTCCCGCTCAATATCAAGATCATCCTTCAGGTCCTCCGTCACTATATGACCAAGGTATTTAAAACTTTTTACTCTATTGAGATCTTTGCCATATAATCTTTATGCCGGCAATACACTCGGAAGTTTACTACCCGCCCCAAAGACCATAACTTCACTCTTCTTAACATTATATTTGAGGCCATGACTCTCCGCATACCGCTCACATGTGCTGAGTAGCCTTCTCAAGCCCCCCGGCGACGGGCTCAACAGCACCATGTTATCAGCATAGCTTAGATTGTTGCAGCTTTTTCCATCGACATAGCAACCTGCATGCATGCTGCTAAGCTCACCGACTAGGTCGTTCACATAAAGGTTGAACAGCTTTGGGGACGTTAGCCCCCCCTGCCTAACTCCACATTCCATACGGTACGCGTCTGAAAAGTCGTTTCCCCATTTTACTACATTAGTTTGGTGCTCATACCAGTATTTAAAGATATTGATGACCTCGCCTGGTATGTTAGTTTCCCGACACTTATCCCACAGGATATCGTAGGATACCAGGTCAAATGCTTTGGATAGATCCAGGAAACATGCGTAGACATTCGTCTTGCAGTCTGTATAGTACCTAACAGTATGCTTCAAGCCCAGGATTGCACTCTCTGTCGATAGGCCAGGTCTAAAACCAAACTGGGCATCATTGAGTTGTAGATGGGTACTTAACTGTGTATCGAGCAAACCATTGAATACTTTCGCGACTATAGTTACTAAAGAAATCGGCCTATAATTATTTCTGTCGGAAACATCCCCTGTTTTATTTTTTACAATGGGCACCACAACTGTCTCCATCATATCCCCCGGAAGATATCCATGACCAACACATAAACTATAAAACATTGCTAAGACTCTAGGCATATGTACGCCTGCGTTTTTTAGGTGTTCAACGCTGAGCCCGTCGTGGCCCGGTGACTTCCCTCCAGTCATGTTTTTAATGACTGTTGCCACATCTTTAGGGGTGAATCGAGTCCTCAGGTCAGGGGGGCATCGCTCAGCGCTGGTCACCTGATTTGAACGAGCTATTAGTGATTTTACCCCGAAATGCTCACGAAATATGTTAGCTATTTCCTTCTGCTCCGTGGTGCCATCAACAGATACTGGAAGGCCAGGTTTAGTATTCAGCTTATTGGTTGACTTCCAAAATTGGTTAAAATTTTTAGCCTTATGGTGTGCAGCTAATATGTCCATGGTTATCTGGTCCTGGTTGTTTTGACACCACTTAAGTTTCGCCTTAAAACATTTCCTACTTAGACACATTTATAGATAGAGTGGACCTGAGCTAGGTTTTCCATAAGTAAGCCATAACTGGAACCTCAGTCGAGCTTCTGTATGTGCCACCCTTACATACTTGTTCCAGCCAGTTATGTAACGTTTTTTACTAGGACTGTTCTGGTTACTACTATTCACAGCCGCTTCACTTAATACTGTTACAATTTTATTGTACATATTATCCAAAACAGATCTATGGACTACGTTATCACAGATATTTTCGGAACAAGCACTAAGTTCATCAGGAAAATCAATATATCTTAGCTTACTATGACACACTTCAGTATACAACTTTACCTCTTCCGGTTGTCTGTTACCCCATCGAACTTTACAACACTCTATTTGGTTATTTACATTTATATTTCTACGTCTTATATGCCTAAAGTTACAATAAATAATAATTGGATAATGGTCTGACCATACAACATCATAAAGCACTTTAACACTTGTTACAGTACTATAGGTGGATTGCGTAACTAAGCAATGGTCTAACCATCGTCTTGACCCATGAGCTTCACTCACAAATGTATGTGTGACTGAATCTATGCCTAACTTTTCTATATCCGCACATATCCATTTCTGGTCATCGCAGAAGCTCAGCATCTCGTCACAAAATGGCGTATATGGGTGTGCATTTAGGTCACCCAACACATACCACAGATTCTACATTGTTTTGTTCCACAATCGCATTTATCTCTCTTAGGCACTCCGTAAATTCCGGCAAGTTAACGCTATCATCTGTAGGCATATACACACTAAATACAAGGATTGATTGCCCACTTAGAGACACTTTTATACACGCAATACGCACATTATTACAGCCTATCACTTGAACTTGTTGAAATACAGCTTTACGCCACACCACCGTGCGGTCTGCCCCTTAGAATGCCTTTCGATGTATCCACCGCTGAGTTACCAGTGTACCCAAAGTTGTTATCCAGGGTATCGAGGTAAGGTATATCATGGGGCATTAACCAAGTTTCTTGTAGGGCCACAAGATCTGAATCCCGACAGAGTCTTCTTATGCAATCAGCCGATCGCTTCACTGATTTGCAGTTGAAGCTAACAAATTTACTGTTATCGTTTGTGTGATTGTTATTGTTCGCCATTTTTAGTTATGTTAGAATTTGTAGTCCGCAGATCCTTCATATTTCTGTCTCTAAACATAAAATATCTTCTAAAAAATACGTCATACCTAAGTATAACTATACCTACAATTTTATTTTCTAAAGTTAAACTTTTACTAAAATCCTCAGTGTTGAAATTATCTGGACAGATAATTTCAACACTGAGGATTTTAGTAATTATACTTAGATTGTAGTTAGATTTTTCCTTCTAGAAACTAGGATGTTTTATTTTAATTGTTTTATTTAATTTGTGTGCGTTATTTTTTTTTAAAATCTTCTACTGTTTGATTTAGATGATAATTTTTGAGTTTCCTAGATTATTTAATTGATTAATTTGAACGTTATTTGAACTGTTTTTTCTTTAACCTTTTACCTCCAGGATAGAACTTGAGAGCCCGACGGAAGATGGGGCGGGGCCATCTTCCGTCGTTTCTGCGACAGATGTGTCCTGCCCGTTGCCATTTAAGTCGCGCTGCACGTTTCCCTACATTGGTGACTTTAGTGCGTTGGAGAATGAGTTCGTTCCGTATTAAGTCGCGACGGGATACTCCGAGCATCGACCTTTCCATTGCTCTTTGTGTGACTTTCAGTTTGTGCATCATCCCGACAGTGAGGGTCCATGTTTCCCAAGCGTAAGTCATCACCGGGAGAACACACTGATTGTAGACTCTAATCTTGAGTATTTGAGGGATCTTAGAGTAGAAGTCATCCTTGAGCTTTCCGAAGGCTGCCTACGCTAGTTGTATTCTTCGGTCGATCTCTCGGGCCAGGGCGTCTCGTCCAAGTTTGATGATCTGCCCTAGGTAGTTATACTCCTCCATTTGCTCTATCGCTCGGCTGTCAACTGTGATCGGAGACTGAGACATATCGATCGTGCCCATAACCTTGGTGTTCGATTCAAAATCGATACTCGATCGATGGTTTCGGAGCGGCCATTTTGAGTTTGACGTTTGCTGCCAACCGAGCAGTTTTTTTGACAACTGACAGACGAAAAGCCCCCGCAATGTGACGCGTATTGATTTGGGCATTGAAATTAAATCGTAAGCCATCTGGAATTGTATTCGGGCTCCCCTCAGGATTGTCTATATAGCTGAGTGTATTGTGGTTCCCCGAACCAGATAAAGTTCGCATTTACGTAACATAACCTGTGTTGGAACACTGTGCTCGTCGAAGCTGGCCTGCCAGCCATACCTGGTTGGCTGAAGAACCTGTCTACCAAGAAGAGCCTAGGGTGCACCCAGGCCTTGCAGAGAGACAGGAGTTTGACGGGAACGAAGCACAGACCAGGTCAGATAGAATCTATTTACTTTAGCTCGGTGAATCGCCGACGTTCACACTTCTTGGCATCTGATCGCTACGCTACCTCGTAGCTGATGGGCCCCTGCGAGGTCATTAGGTGCCGAGAAGCCTGAACAATTTTGCTAGCAAGAGCGTGGTTTCCTGAGATTTGCAGCCGTCAAGGGCTCCAGGAACCCACGATTTGGGACTATCAATCTGTAGGTATAGGCAGTTATTAGCTAACTTGGTGTTGTTCCTGTATCCACATAGATTGGTAGTATTGTAAGCTATAAGTCTATTGCTGGTAGTAGACAGACAGATATTACAGTTTTCCCTAAATGACCAGTTGTACTGAGATGTGACTCAGAATATTACATTGTAGGTGAATTGAAATTTGCATTGAAGTACCAGTTAGTCAATCTATTAGTGGTCTAGTAATGCTAATGAATGTTTGGTTAACATAGGTAGTTACATCTATTGATAGCAGGCTATTACATTGTTTTCAGTTTATAGCAATTTATAACTTGAACTAATATTGACTATCTGTGTGTGTTATAATGATAAAGGGAAACTAAATTGTATTTACAGAATTTATATAGATATAAAACTCGGTTCCTATTGTTTAAGGAAAACAACATTGTTTAAGTTGTGGTTTAGGGTTCCCTCGTTTGGGTTGTAGACTGGAGGGTCCAATATAATTGAGTTACTGCAAATTGTGAGTAAGTATCGTTCCGATCATGTCGTTATCTGAAATCCAGAAGGGTGTTTCTAAGGAACTCAGATGGTTTTCCTCCGCACACGGTCTGATAGACCGTTTAGATAGGCATGATGTGGTATTGGAGCGGTCTATGGACGTTAAGGAATGTTACAACAGGTTGCTCGAATTGTCCGCGCAGGCGGAATCAGTTGATGGTTGCGCACCTGACAGGCTGTCACGGTTGCTAGGGGATGTCGACCAATGTATGGAGATGGCAGCTGCTATCACGCAGAAGGCTGCGGACATACGTAGACAGCGCGAGTCCAGCCATGGTGGTGACATTGAAGCACCTCTGCCGCTTCAGGGTTCAGGGTCCAGGTTACCGGCCATAACTATGCCTACTTTTGACGGAGTGTCCGGTGAATGGATGAGCTTCATCAATCTGTTCGACATTTTGGTGCACATGCGATCGGACATTACCAAGTCTGTCAAGATGGCTCAGCTGGTGGCAGCATTGAGGGGTGAGCCTAGGGAGCTGGTCGCTCATTTGACAGTTACGGAGGGTAACTATGAAACGGCCAGACAATTGTTGGTCAGACGTTACCATAACAAACGGAGGTTGGCCGATGCCCAACTGAACCGTTTGTTCAGTATCCCGGTTGTGAACAAGGTCGGGGCCATACAGACGGAGGTTTTGAACCCGTTGTTGTCCGTCACCAAGGCTCTAGAGAATCTTGGACTTCCGGTTGGTGAATGGTCGTACCTACTGCTGTACATTGTACTTTCCCGCCTACCCGCTGACGTGCAGACTCGTTTCGAACAGTCTCACGGGAGGTCGGCCGAGGACCTGCCCGCCTTCTCCGACTTGGTCGGATTCTTGGAAGAGGAGGCTCGACGGGCAGAGAATTTGGGGTTGACGGTCACCCATCCTTCGGAGCCACAGAGAGCTGCCGGGAGCGCTGTGAGTAGGGGCCCTCCGACGAGGAAGGACCGCACCAACCGGCAGTCGTATGGGACTGTGAGTGCATTGACCCCACATAGTGAGACCTGCCCATGTTGTAGGCAGATTGGCCATGCTGTGGCCAATTGCAATAAGTTCGGGGAACTTAGGGTTCAGGGACGGCGCCGGATGGCCAAGCAGCGGAGCTGGTGTTTCCTGTGCCTCGGGCCACACATGGCTAGGGACTGCACGCGCACACAAATGTGCGGATAATGTGGTGGGGCCCACAACAATCTGTTGTGCATGAACCGGTCCGGCCAACAGCCACCACAGGGCCGTACCCAGGGTGACATGGCATGGGGCCCTGAGAATTCGTTTGCGACTCGGAGCGCAACTCAGGGGCCAACGTCCTCACGTGCACAGGGCGGTACTAGGGTGCAGGGCCGCACTCAGGGTCATCACATGGGGGGCCCTGAGTTTTCGGTTGCGACTCAGCATCCGACTCAGCGGCACATTGGGTGTGTTGAGCAGGCCGTAACGGGCGGGTGGCATGGGACACCTTCGAGCTATGCGGGTGCGGTTCGGACGCCGCCTCAGTTGTCGCCCCGCTCGTCGCCTCGTCCTCGTCGGTCGCATGTGATGTCCCCCCCGCTCATGGAGCGGCCACGGTTGAATTCACGCCCATCCCCCTTTAAGGGGAATCGTAGGTTGGGAATGGAACCGGCGCGTGGGCCATTTGTACAATGGGACCCGCTGGCGTATAGCTGCCTACCTGATCGGTTACAGGCACAGTGGGGCCCCGGGGGCCCTCGCTAGGAATTTGCGGCCCAACAATTTGTTGCCCCCCAACCGGAGACGGTGGTGTTACCGATCGCCTCTGTGCTTGTTTGGGATTTGGCGGGCAACCCAACATACGTTCGCGCCCTATTAGATTCTGGAGCTCAGGGCTGCATTGTATCGAATGATTTAGCAAAATGGTTGGGCCTCAATATAAATAATGTATCGCTGCCGAGGAAATTGGTCCCTGCTGGGGATTACAGGGCAACCCTTCACGGGTTTTGTGATGCCTCTGAACGAGGGTTTGCGGCAGCGGTTTATTTGCGAACCGTCACCTCCACCGGGGAGGTCGACGTGCGTTTGGTTTTGGCAAAAAGCAAGGTAGCGCCTATTCGGACAAGGATGACGATTCCAAAACTGGAACTGTCTGGGGCTGCTCTTTTGACCAAAGTTTTGAATAACACTCTAACAGTGTTGCGTGGGTCAGTGGTTTTGGAGGATACGGTGTACGCGTGGACGGACAGCCAGATTGTTTTGTGCTGGCTGAAGGCTTCGGTCCATACCTTAGAGGTTTTTGTTGCGAACCGTGTCCCCCAGATTGTGTCGTCTGAGGTCCCACTGACCTGGAGACATGTACCAGGAGAATTGAACCCGTCTGATTGTGCATCCAGGGGATGTCGGGCTCCTGAACTCGTTGCTGATCTCTCGACAGAGGCTTTCATTGCTTGTTTGGATAGGTTTGTTTCTCGAAGGGGACTTCCAACTTTGATCCGCTCTGATAACGGCACTAACTACATCGATGCGGAACGATGCTTACGAGAGATAGTCAACTTTTTGAATGTAAATAAAGTGGATATTGGAACGGCCCTCTCCCGTCGGGGTATACCGTGGACCTTCAGCCCACCGAGTTGCCCCCACTGGGGTGGGATTTTTGAGGCCGTAGTTAAGTCAGCTAAGACGCACTTAGGGCGTATAGTAGGTCAGACCGCGCTGACTTTTGAGGAGCTCGCGACATTGTTTTGTAAGAACGAGGCCGTTCTCAATTCGCGACCGTTGTGTCCGCTCAGCTCGGATCCAAATGACCTGGAGGCTCTGACCCCAGGCCATTTCTTGATAGGACAGCCACTTAACGCGTTGCCCGAGCACCCCTTCGAGGGAGTGAAATTGTATCGGTTGTCAGGGTATCAGATGTTGCAGCAGTTTACTCAGAATTTCTGGAAGCGTTGGTCGCTCGAGTATCTGCATATGTTACAACAGCGCCTTAAGTGGACTGACAAAACCAGCCCCCCTAGTGTTGGTGACCTCGTGCTGGTTAAGGATGCTAACCTACCGCCACTACGTTGGCGCAGGGGGCGCATTGTTAACTTGTTCCCTGGCAAGGACGGGACCCCCCGGTCTGCAGAGGTTCTAGTAGGAGGCTCGGTTCTAAAACGAGCGGTAGCAACGTTGTCTCGGCTGCCCGTAGATTAAGGGACAGGTGGGTGCCTGTCCGGGCGGGTGATTGTTCGATTCAAAATCGATACTCGATCGATGGTTTCGGAGCGGCCATTTTGAGTTTGACGTTTGCTGCCAACCGAGCAGTTTTTTTGACAACTGACAGACGAAAAGCCCCCGCAATGTGACGCGTATTGATTTGGGCATTGAAATTAAATCGTAAGCCATCTGAAATTGTATTCGGGCTCCCCTCAGGATTGTCTATATAGCTGAGTGTATTGTGGTTCCCCGAACCAGATAAAGTTCGCATTTACGTAACATAACCTGTGTTGGAACTCTGTGCTCGTCGAAGCTGGCCTGCCAGCCATACCTGGTTGGCTGAAGAACCTGTCTACCAAGAAGAGCCTAGGGTGCACCCAGGCCTTGCAGAGAGACAGGAGTTTGACGGGAACGAAGCACAGACCAGGTCAGATAGAATATATTTACTTTAGCTCGGTGAATCGCCGACGTTCTTACTTCTTGGCATCTGATAGCTACGCTACCTCGTAGCTATGGGCCCCTGCGAGGTCATTGGGTGCCGAGAGGCCTGAACACTTGGTCTTATCCGAATTCATTTTAAGGCCTACCCGGATATATTGAAATAAATATGTCATGAGTATAATTATGTTTTAATAACATATTAGTTCAAATTTATTTATTCCTATCCATTTTAAAAAATATATATTAACTAATATTATATATAATATTATATATATATATAGAGAGGCACACTCTTTCCTTGTTACAAAAACCCATTGTTCCCGTATCATATAATGGCATCACAATAGAGTACACAGAAAAGGCGAAAAACCTTGGGGTTATTTTTGACAACCAGCTGTCTTGGTCTCCACATGTCAGCGAGGTCAGCAGACGGGTCTTTGCGTCTTTTCACTCCCTCAGGCGTCTGCAGTACTTCTTGCCGCGGCAGACCAAAATCACCATTGCTCAGTCCCTTCTCCTGCCGCTAATCGACTACGCCGATGTCTGTTGGGCGAGCGCGAACGAAGATCTTCTGAACAAACTCGAACGACTTCAGAATCTCGGGATTCGGCTTATCTTCGGGCTGCGCAAATTCGACCACGTCTCTCAATTTCGCAAAGAGTTGGGGTGGCTTCCGATTCGTCGTCGCCGAGACTCCCATATTCTTTTTTGTCTTTTCAATATATTAAAAAATCCGCGCTACCCCAGCTACCTTCGAGACCGCTTTGAGTATCTATTTTCAGGAGATCGGCAACGGAGATCTCACACGGTCTCACTCTTAGCCACTCCAAGGCATACCACTTCCGCATATGAGCACTCCTTCAGGTTGCAGGCGGTCCGACTGTGGAACGCACTTCCTTGTGCGATAAGAGACAGCCCGACTCTTTTCGCTTTTAAAAACCGGGTAAAAGAGCACTTCCTCTCTCTTTTGTGATAGTTGTAGTATGTATATTATTATTATATGTAAACTTTATGTACAGGTTTATGTATGTTACGTATTTAGTAGTTTGTTTGATACGAGTATGTATTTTATTTACCGTATTTTATAGATATGTAATTTACTTATATGTATTTTATTATTGTTTAGATATTGTGCACTGCCTACCCTTTATTGATAAAATTTCCTGTCATGCCTTGGTTTGCTGGAAGAAATCTCTTTTTAGAGATAAGCTCGCCTTTGTACATATGTTTTCTCTTAATGTATCTTTTTTAAATAACTGTGTTCAATAAAGAATTATGAAATGAAAAAATAATATATGTTTTTTAAAGGAACTTATTTGCTTCTTGTTTTAAGTAATATTTATTCATTTATACTCTATTTTTACCTGAATCTTAGATAAAGTCAGTCAACTGTCACGTTATTCATATTTATGTTGAATGAAATTGAGAGTTTGAATTAATATTCAATTTGTGGTTATTCCAGTGACATGGAATGAAGTTTGAAATATTAATATAGTACTACTTTGTAGTATTTGGAGTCAATGAGACTATATACATATTGAAAGTATTTACTGAATTGACTAATTTCCTCAACAACGTTTTAAATTTGATATGTTCGACTCGATGTCGAGAATTCAGAGTTTAATTAAACAAACCTGCAGTTCTCAACTTAACTGAATGATGATAAAGGTTAAATTTCCCTAAACCTTGTATTGCAATCATGGAAGGCAGTCATGGTTAATTTTATTAACAAAATAATTATTAATAATTAACCTTTGATCAAATTATGGAATAAGCCGTCGCAAAGCCACCGCCTATGTTCACATAATGCCAGAATGAAGCAATAGAATATGCATATTTATATTACTATAAGGATACATATATTTATATTTCACAAAATATAATCCTATCCTATAATATAAATGTAATGCTATCAACTCGAAGGCTTGTGCTGGTTTGACCCAGCTGTTCAATAATAATAAGATCCTGACGCACTGATTTTTAAGAAAAAATATGATCTTTACCGCGCCAACATTCTAGAAAACCACTTTGATACAATGAAAGCAGAAGAAAAATTGTCCTGGCTTTGTCCTGAATGCTTTTGTAAAAAACCTAAATCTGACAATTCAAACACCTCTATTCGGAATAACACGCGGATGCAAACTGCGAACACATTGCCAGATCCACGTTGCGATAGCAATGTCACACTGCGAAATAAAGATTCTCGAACAAATTTAGTTGCAACAAATATTGATCCTTGCGTTTTTCAAGAAGGTCTTAGATAAATGATCAGAGAAGAATTAAAGTCAATTTAAAAAAAAACTCACCTGAAACTTATCCATAATAAGATGTCGCACTTTACAAATATCGTTGATAACATGAATGAAGAGATCACACAGCTGAAAACTAAAATTTTTGTTCTGAAAGACCAAATTAACTACCAAAAGCAATCTTCTCTTCGTAACGAAATAGAGATTTCTGCCATTACTGAATCACCAAATGAAAATCTTCAACATATAGTAATGGTCACCGCCCAAAAAATCGGGGGTTCTTTTGAAAATAATGACATTGACTAGGTCACCAGATTCGGAACTAAAAAAAGTCCTTCCGCTGCCTTCGCTACGGGGACAGAACTCCCAGATATTATTGGCTAATTAGACATACTAAACGAAATAAAATCATGAAAGTGTCAAAAGTGAGAAAAATTTAACTACTAAAGATATTGAAATCAACGCCCTGCCTATCAAGATATACATTAATGAACGTCTGATGCGTGACAACCGCTTGTTATTTCGTGAGGCACGTAAGCGTAGTCAACAGATAGGTTATAAACACTGTTGGACTAGCAAAGGACTCATTTATGTTCGGAAAAGAGACGGGAGTCAAGCGATTCACATCCGATCAACAAACGACCTCTACAGCAAACTTGTTCCTGATTTGGCTTCTCGTGCCGCTGAGGATTCTACTTTGGAATAGTCAATTTCCATTTTTCTATTTCACGTACGCGGCGCAATTTGTGAATATCTCTCAAATTAATCATAAGTATAATAGGTGTGTGCATGTAGGTCATGTTCTATCTCGTATTATAATTTTGCGTAGTTTTATATCTATGAGTAGCATTATTGGTTGTCTGTACGTATATATCCTTGAATATAATGTTCGTATATATTTCATATTATATTCCAACTGTACTCGTATTCTATATTTATCTTATACCGTATATCGTGCATCATTATCTCAGCTAAAATCCCCACAATTTCGTCTCTACGACATGACTAAGGAAAACTCATTCTGGATCACAAAACATACTAGAAAAAAATATTTTTTATCATAGAACAGACATACAGATTCTCTCTGACGAACCAGTGCAGCAGAGATTGAAACAGGCAAATGACTACCTTTGTTTAACAGCAGAAATGGGTCTTAAACCTTGCATCACGAAACCTACAAGACTAAAATCTTGCTTAGACCACATTTTTGTTGGCTGAAATATCAACGCGGTCGGAATCATCTGTAAATTCTCTTTAACAGACCATGACTTAGTGATGACAGGTTTTCCTTTAGAATCAAATATGATGCGTAAAAGAACTGTTTTAAAAACGGATTATCACACAGTAGCGAAAGATCTAACTGATTACGACTGGTTCAATATTACAAATAAAACTAATTCATCGGAAGCTGCTAATTCTTTTATGGGTATTTTAGACAAAATTGTTGAAAACAACACAAGATTAACCACAATAAGTCGTTCAAAGTTTAACCTTAAGCCCTGGATGTCTCCGGGGCTTATATATTGTACCCGAAACCGCGATATATTGCACAGTCATGCTCGTAATTAACCTAATAATGTGATTTTGCAGCTATCTTACAAAAATATCGAAACTTTTGCAACGATTTGCTGAATCGATTCAAAAATCAGTATGAACAAAAAGAGCTAGAAGAAAACAAAGATAACACTGAAAAACTATGGGATGTTATTAAATCCATATGTGACTTAAGAGGGAAATCTAAAGCTTGATCGAAACTACCAACAATTGAAAAGACACCGCACAAATCTTTAAATGCCTGCAAATCTCCGAGGTCGGTAAAAATTTAGCTGAACAAACCCTTAACTGCATGAATAAATCTGAAAAGGACCTAAGCAGTGACTCGTGTCTAAAGGTTAATAAAAACCCTAATTCCTTCTTCAAGCTGCCAACTGATGAACCTGAAATCTAATCACTAATATGTAAACTACAAAACAACAGTGCTCAAGGGCTAGACGGTTTGAGAAATCCACTGATTAAAAACATCTGTAATCTAATTTTGAAACCACTCACACACATCTGTTATCTAAGCCTTGCTGCTGGAACTTTTCCTACTCTTTGGAAGGCAGCCATTGTTGTTCCAATACATAAAAGTGGTGCTAAAGATATTCCATCAAATTATCGTCCAAAATCTTTACTGGCAGTATTCTCTAAAATATTGGAAAAAATTGTTCACAAACGTCTAGTGGATTTCTTGGAAACTCATAATCTTCATAGTCTTCACGACAGTTTGGCTTCCGACCAGGCAATTCCACTGAAGAAGCTGTTACCTTGCTACTGTCCGAAGTTTCAGCTGCTATCTGGCGAAAGCGTTCGACACGGTCTCCATTAAAATTCTTCTAAGAAAACTCGAGTCTTATGGGATCCGTGGCACTGCCCTCGATTGGTTCCAAAGTAATCTGACAGATAGAAAACAATGTGTTAAGCTCGAAGACCTCACCAGTGATCTTGAAAATGTCACTTTTGGAGTGCCTCAGGGCAGCATCCTCGGACCCACGCTGTTTATAATGTACCGTTGATGTGCTTAACGCAACTGGACTTTGCTGGTGAGAGGGTTGAGGTGATATATTACGCAGATGACACCGCCTTGCTGTTTAGGGGAGACTCTTGGAATAATGTATTATCTCAAACAGAGATTTGACTAGTATCTGTAGCAAACTGGCTTCAAAAAAATCTGCTCACTCTTAACGTTCAAAAAACAAAATATGTTTGCTTTCACAAAATGGCTGCTTCTCAGCCTCTTTCGTCTCATAACATCAGGGTTCACACATGTTAAGACTTGGGCTTATCTAAAAACTCCTCCTCGTGCACGAGTATAGAACGTGTTCAATCTACGAAATACCTCGGTGTTGTCATAGATGAGAATCTAAACTTCAAACAGCATGTGCACTGTGTGGCTGGGCGTGTAAGGCGGCTTGTCGGTATCATTAAGCTTCTGCGGAACAGTGCTGATAACATTATCCTGAGGCTCATTTATCTGTCATTTTGTCAATCAATTTTATCTTATTGTATTGCGGTATGGGGCAGCACTGCGAAGACCACCCTACTTCCACTTGAAGGGGCTCAAAGGTCAATTCTCAAGGTCATTCTTAAAAAACCATTCCGGCACCCAACTTACGAAACCTACAAGGAAGCGAAGGTCTTATCGGTAAGGCAATTGTGTTTTTTGCGAGTAGCTCTCCTGCATCACAAAGTGGAGCTCAAATCTTGTGCTCAGAACCAGACTGGACGAAGTTATCGTCTAAACGTTAACACTGCTATTGTTAAAACGGCCTTTACGCAAAGATTTAAATCTTTTGATATCCCTTACATCTACAAGCAAGTCAGTAAGAACTGTGACCTTAGAAACTGCACTAGTTGGGTGGTAAAAAATCACCAATTGGCTGCTTACCCTGGACTATGACTCCACCGAAGCTGTCCTAAAGGTACAACAATAATTAAATGACGATATAAAATTATATATTGATATTAATATTATGATTTACTTTTTCTTATATTTAAATTTTATTATTGATTTCATATGTATTTATTTTCTTCTTATTTATTTTTAAACATTTTAAATAAACGTGTTCAAAATAATTTCAAACTTGTAATAGTGTTTTAAAGTAACACATTATTGTGTTTACTGACTTAAATTACGTGCAAATGAAATGAGCAAACTGTCTACTCCCATTTATTTAAAATCATGTTGGTCACCTTAGTCTAGACCCCTAGGACAAGTTTGACTTAGTGTAGGGTCTGCTATTAACCACTATTTTTGTTAAAGCTATGCTCAAGTACAATTGTATCGTATGTGCATATTAGTAAACTAAACAAAAAATCTAGTGTACTTTATACTGTAGTAATGTTAACTGTTACTGTTTGTTAGTTTACCCACATAGTATATGATAAGTTGTGCTATGAGAAATAAATAAATTTTGTCTTTTTTGATTTTTTATTCTGATCAGTCATACCCCATTGCAATCCGATGATTGACTAAATCCAATACATATTACTAATACGCTACTCCTTTTAAAAACGAGTATCAGTACTACAAATTAATTGGATTCGTAGATTTATCTGGGTAGAAGACCGAATCAAGTGTTAGAGGTATTCCCCCAAAATTTTATAAATATCAAAAAGAAAGATCCCAAAATATAATATGACATTTTATAATGTGAATCTGCATTATAAATTTATTAATCACATTATAGATATTAACCTGTATAATGCGTGTTAGTGGGGACATATTTATATATATATATATATATATCTTTTATTGAAATTCAAAATTACTAATTATTCAATTAAAAACATTCCTTGTTTAAAATATGTTGTCAAAATTGACGGCACTTCTTACTCATACCTCCAGAATTAGGGTTACTGGTTTCACATGTTTTTTTTTTCGTACATGTAGTAAGAGTTCTAATATATTTTTTTTCGTTGGTAGCACTGATAGTTGGCCATCTTTCCCTGAGAAGAAGAAGCGCTTGCGCCAGTCCAGACTACGTTAAAATAAATCAAAAGGTGAGTTATTAATATAAATTCTTTTATGAACCCTGCAAAACTTTGTTTATGATTAACAACGGCATATCCATACTTGGCCTTTAATATCAGAAAGGATATCGTCTTGTTCCTATCCAAAAGCGATTTACAGATGTGCATTCACGCTTCACTAGAGAAGATTCTGTGCCCAGTTGACAAGCCAGTCTATGACATGAGGGCAAGACAATCCATTTGTGATCTGAAGTTGGTGAACTTTTTATTTTTTATTTTTATTAATTTATTACATTGCACAACATTACAGGTATATATGCCCAAACCGTTTTGCAATATCCGAGATAGTTATAGAACACACACCTTAAAAATTTATATGACAATTAAATTAAATTAGAAATAGAATAACAATTAATTAACAAAAAATAATTAATTAACAAAAACAATTAATTCAATAGCACAAACAAAAAGTGACGGCCCTTGTGAACTCCAACATTGAACAACAAACAACTTGGAGTTGAAAAGGGAATCATCCTGTATATCGGAAAAATCAATGTGCGGCCCCTGATGGATCAAGTTACAATCAACTGTACAAAGGTATGGGGAAAAGCGTATTCTCAAATAGTGTACTGGCTGAAAGTGAAAATACAAATCTCAGTTATAAGAGCAGTTTCCATGAGAGTAAGAGGCACGAGAAAACATGTCAGGGCTTTTCAATGCGAAGATGGAGCAGGAATACTTTGGTTACAGCTTGATCTCCTAAAACAGAAATACCTACATAGTTTTTATTAATTTTACTTATGTATACTTTACAAATTATAGGTGTGTTATATTCTTGAATTAAAGTATTGAACACTGTACAAAGGTCATTTTATATTAATTTAGCGTACATAAGCATTTTACTCTTTTCTTGTTAAGTTGTTACATTCGTTATTTTTAGTGGAATAAACGTCTTCATCGTTAGCGGTTGTTCCATTTTTTCAACTTAGCTAGCACTCAACACTCACTCATTCATCATACACCTGTAGAACCTTACAGATGTCTTTTTTGGTACAGCTTTGGTGTGTTATTTGGTCAGTGTTATCATTTTCGTCCTCGTCAGCATCGGGCAGGAAACAGGATAAGCGTTTCGGCTTAGCGCTTCCTAGACAGACCCGGCATTTTAAATCTATCAACTCTGTTGCAAAAAGAACGTTGAGCTGGTTGGTAGTCATGGATGCACAGGAGCCATGAAGCCACTTGCTACATTTTGTACCCTGTATACCGTCGCCGTCGTCGACGAAGAGGCACCTCGCAGCTCAACAGCACCGCGCACGCACCGCACCGCTCGCTTTCCCTGCTGAGGCATGTGTCATGCCACACACTGCCCCGAGGGCCGCGTTGTTCGCCGTTGCGCACGTTGCGACGCTTGCTGCCACGAATGCCGCGTCAACCGCCGCCACGTGCATCAAACCGCACTCCAACACGTGTGTCCCGCCACTCACCTCCACTCGTGTACCACCAGCTACCAAAATATGTGCTCAGAGAAAAACTCTGTTGTTCTCCGACAAAGTAGGTGCAGGATTTGGGCCTCTATTACATTACCGGCTTAGCCAAAAAGTAACGAACATTTGCTGTCCAAATAGTTCATTTGTAGATCTTGTGAAGATAATTAGTCACGGTATCTATGATAAGTACAGCACCACTGTAATTATATATTCAATAAATGTGTTGACGATGGGGCTTTCCCAGACATCATGAAACACAGTAAACTGATACCTCTGTTCAAGTCGGGAGATAAGAGCGATCCTTCAAATTTCAGACCAATATCTGTTCTTCCAACACTAAGTAAAATATTTGAAATGATTATACTCAATCAAATGCTCTCACACTTCAACCGTACAAAACAACTCCACGCCAAACAATACGGTTTCACTAGGGGTAAATCGATTACGGATGCAGGTATTACCCTTATATCTCATATTTATTCTGCATGGAAGGCCGCACAGGATTTTATCGGAGTTTTTTGCCACCTGTCGAAGGCATTTGATTGGGTTGATCATAATACGCTATTAATTAAATTAAATCATTACGGTGTTCGAAATAAAGCGTTGGATCTACTGACATCATACCTAAGCAATAGAATTCAAAAGGCAGAAGTTAACGGCGTAAAATCTGATGGATCGGGTGTTAAAATTGGCGTTCCACAAGGTTTCATATTAGGCCCTTTCTTATTCCTGGTTTATATTAACGATCTGCCTTTCATGGTGGAGAAATTAACTGACATAGTGTTGTTTGCTGATGATACTTCAATGGTCTTCAAATTTGAAACACAAAAAGGAGATTTTGTTGATGTTAATGGTGTATTGTCTTTAACCTTGAATTGGTTCACAGTTAATAATTTATTGTTAAAAGCTGGTAAAACCAAGTGTATCAAATTCTCACTTCCAAATGTCAGGCAAGTTGAGACCAGTTTAGTGTTAGACAACAGCACGTTAGAATTAGTAAATGATACGAAGTTTCTTGGAATAATCATTGATAGCAAATTGTAGTGGGGACCCCACATAGATAATTTGGCTCGTAAATTTAGTTCTGTGGCTTACGTTGTTAGGAATATCAGACAAAGCACGGATGTGGCTACATCTAGGCTAGTATATTTTAGTTACTTTCATAGTGTGATGTCCTATGGTATCTTGTTGTGGGGGAAAACAGCGGATATTCAAACTATTTTTATTTTACAGAAAAGAGCTATTCGAGCAATTTATAATTTAAAACGAAGGAGTCTCTTCGTTTTAAATTATAAATTGCTCGAATTTAAGAGAGCTTTTTAAAGAAATTGACATACTAACAGTAGCTAGTCAATTTATTTTCGAAAATATAATGTATGTAGGCAAGAACCTTACAACATTTTCCAAACTTAGCGATAGCTGTAATGTTAACCTAAGAAATAATCACAGACTATGTGCGCCCCGATTTAGACTCGTGAATGTTAGCAATTCTTTCAAGGGTCATTGCATTCTCTACTACAATAAGATACCTCTGGAGATTTTGAAATTGCCATTTGAGCAATTTAAAAAGCATGTTAAAGCGACTTTTTCGAAAAAGGGATATTACAATGTTCAAGATTACTTAAATGACAGGACTGTATGGGGTTAATCTGGCTCAACACAGACTTTGCTGTTAATAATTTTGTAATTATTTATTCCTGCTTATTAAATATATTTTTTCATATTTGTATTAGTTAAGCACAACTTATTTTTAAAAGAGATCTAAAAATCAATCTGTGGGTGTTTCTACGCCCTTCTTCTCCCACAGTGGTCCAATGTAGAGAAGAGGCAAAAAATGACGTTTGCTAAGTATATGTTAATATCTACAGTAATAAAATACTTTTACTTTGACTTTGACTTTGAGTTGTTATCATAATGTATCGTTTGAGGGATTGTGTTCGTTGATTTCTTACTCTTAATAAATTACTAGAAAAGTTTTGTGTTTCCAGATAGCAACGAGTCCTCAAAACTAGTAATATTTTTTTTGTAGCAAGCGTTGAGCATTACCTTGACACGATCTCTGAGCAAGGCAAATGAATCATAATCACGGGGTTTTTGTATTTCTTGTATTTTTTAAGGTTTTTTTTTTCAGCCAAGGTTTGTTTAAGACTATGCGAGAACCATATGGGGTACATACCCCACTCTCTCTCACTCTCATACATATGAGAGTCGTTTCTCTTAAGGGGAGTATGTTTTGATATTATATTATTTAAAATTTGGTAAAATTACTTGACGCTATCATTTGTTTCTAAGTTTAATAGTTCTGTATCCCATGTAACAGCTTTTATATCAGACCTACATTTTTCTTAGTCGCATTTTATAAAATTAAATACTCTGTTAACTCTGTTTTGATAATAAATCTTCAACATAATGATAAAAAAGCACCCTTAGCTAAGAGAGTTCACAGTAAATTAAATGTCTATTTTTTAAAAAATAAGTTTTAACGAAAATTCATTTTTCAGCATAGTGTTAGTGTTTTCACTCTTTCGAACGAAGACTTTTCCGTACTTGACCCACACAAACGTATACTCCTTCTCTTTGGTAAGGTTCCGAGCTTCGGCCTGCAGCGCCTTCGTCTCCGGCGGTAGATGTTCCACTACGAAGATCTGTGCCTTCTCACCGGACATCCCAATCGCGTGCGAGTTAAGTTTGTCGTCTTTATGAGTCTTGTTATATCGGTGGATAGATGAGAGCATGTAGTCCCTGTGACGAGGTGATGGAAGAGTCAAAAGAATGTTGCGCGGTCTTGCTGAATTTGGATTGATTTTGGCGACTCTACGATATGACATTATTTTTTCATCAGATATCATCTCTCCAGTAGTAATTTCATAGATATTTTTGACGATACCGACGATGTTTCCCTCCTTTTTCTCTAGTACGTCCTGATCCTTGGATTTCCACGTTTTAGCTTCTAGACACTTGCTCCATGGATTGCAGCTTGCCAGTAATGACACTAAATTTCTGAGTCAGCTTAGTGTTTTCCTTTTACATCTCAGATATCAGTTTCTTTTGTTCTTGATTGTCTTTCTTAAGGTCGTCGTATTCACTTGATAAAAAGTTAAACGACTGTTGGAGGGTCACAATTTTCATCTTTTACTACTTGCATCGATTCTTGTATTGCTGAGTGTATGTAAGACTTCAGCGACGTAAACTTATCGTTTAATATTGACTCTAGGGCAGTCAATGTGAATCGGCAGCCCTAGTAGCATCGTTATGCACAATGCTTTGACCGTCGGCATTTGATCCGCGATCATTATTCAATTTCGTGTTGCCCGGCATTGTTCACTAGTCTATAAGTCACTGTAGTTCAGACTCGAGCACTCAGCACAGTAGGTAGGTTCGAGTATGTGCGGTCGAACTAGTTCACTTGTTTCACAGCGCCGTACTCACGTCACTGTGGCTCAGTGGTCGAGCCGGACGTCCGACGCTTGGCGTATACGCAGAGTGCACGGTTTCAAATCTCGGCCGGCACCCAGTCGCTTTTCACTTTTAATGACTAATTTAGCTGTAAGATGAACACATCTACTGAGAAAAAAAAGCTATCTCACTTTAGGACAGCCCACTAGGAGAGGCTTACCCATAAGAACAGCACAGGGGGAAGCAGGAATCAAAATTTGATACGTCAGCCAATCACGAGTTTACACTTTCGAATTTGTAGTTCGCATAAAGTTATGGTAATAAAATGATACAACACACGTCGACTCACTTTGACTTTGGTACGAGGTTTAAGGAGATCAATATTCTTACAGTGGCTTGTTAATACATATGTATATATAATAAGTTTACATATACATATATGTAAACTTATTGTACGCTCGGAAAAATATCAACACCTTTGTCAAAAATTGCGATGTACATAATTTCAACACTAGAAATAAAAATAAACTTTATGTACCTAGATTTCGGTTGCATAATGGTTCATTTATGGGGAACTGTATACGCTTTTATAATAAGTTACCAGAGGGAATTGATCAATTATTAATAATAATAATAATAATACCTTGGACATTATTTACACACATTGATCTAGCCCCAAACTAGGATTCCCTGTATCTTGGGTACTAGACAACGATACACATACTAATATAGATAAATATTATATTTAGATAGATAAACCACCATAACTAGGGTACAAACATCCGTTCTCATCAAACAAATATTTGCCCCCACCGGGATTCGAACCCGGGACCCTTGGTTTCGTAGGCAGGGTCACTGCCGACTCGGCCATGCGGGTCGTCAAATTGCCCATGCACAGGTTTAAAACATTTATTAAGGCTAATCTCATAAAGAAAGTCTATTACACAATTAATGACTATGTTATAGATAAAACTGCATGGCCTCAATGCCCCAAGCTCCATGATAATGATAATAATAATTAACCTTACTTTTACAAATGAAATAGTGCAATTAAGACTCAGCATACTAAAATACATGAAGGTCATATAGGAATCATTAAAATAAAACAAACCATGAGGAACCTATAATATTGGCCAAAATGTGAGAAACGCATTGAAAACTATTTCAAACTTACCAAAATAACAATCTTAGAGAACCGCTATTGTCACATAGTATGGTTTTTAAAAAAAGCTATCTTTAGATGGATCTAGTCATCTATGATTACACAACGAAATAGTTAGAAATAAAAATAATGAATAACAATTCAGCAACTAGAATAAGTATTAATTTAAAAGAAAATACCAACAGAAATAGTATCTAATCATGTACTTTTTGACTCTAGAGAAAGTCACAAATTTCCTGATGATTGGGGGTTTAAATTAAAATACTCTAGCCCAAGATATCCACAATCAAATGGAATGGCTAAGAGAGGTGTGCAAATTGCATAATAAAATGTTAACAAAGTGTTGGGAGGCCAAAACAGATTATAGACTTGCCTTGATAAAATATAGAGCCAGTCCAGTTTCAGGAACAAATTTCTCACCAGCACAGTATATGATGAGTAGAAACTTGAAAACAAATTTACCAGTTACACATAAATACTTAGAACCAAGGTAAAATGGCAATGTTGAGACATAATGTTAAAGGCAAAGAAATATTAATGTAAAAAAATATAATAGGAACGCTAAATATAAGCAGAACTTTGCAATAGGACTGAAAATATGGTTTAAAAAGGATCCAAACAGAATTAAATGGTTAAAAGTAAAAAAAATAACATAAAATTACTATAGATCTTATGATATAGTACATGATGAAGGTTGTACTTACATAAGAACTTCACATCATACACGCTCTCAGTGATTGGCTGGACTCATGTTCTATGGCTGGGTGTGTGGTTCGAGGTGTCTTGGGTAAACTGATGTAACGGCATAAAGGCTAAGGTCGAGCTACCGTTGTCAGAAGCTATGATCGTCTATTCTATCTACCCCAAAAAGAGATGTCCCGATTCAGCTGTAAGCTGTAAGCTGTACCATTTATTTTTTGTATATATGGGCGCTTGGAACTTCTTTTAGCGGTCGACCACAATTTATAATATTTGTTTGGGATATAGTATAGATATCCGTCGTAGTGTTACGACGTGAGTACTCAATGATATTTCATGTGCTCGCTAGTAGCGGCTTGTGGTGGTTCCAATTATATAATTAGTTCACGGCAATAACGATCCGAATAGACCGGGTTTACACAATTTCGATTTGATTTTCCGAAATGGGTTTGAACTAGCGGTTTCCTCAAAAGGTCCGTAACGTTTTGAAACCTTCAACTCTGCGCAATTTGAGCTGGATGTTATCGAAACGTTTTCATTAGCGCTTTTGGAGATCTAACCCGCTCCACAGCGAGGTACATACTTCGGGAAATACCGATTTATGCATCTTACTAACCTCAGCACTTCCTCGACTGAGCCCAGCATTAAATACTAGACGCAGCCTATACGTTAGACCTCCAGCAAAATTTACATTTAATTTAAAGATGCAACTTGAATCCAAACCGATAGGCAAAGCAAAACAATCTACCCGGTCCTAAACAATGAACTTTAGACTGTAATTTGATCTCTTCGCGCGTCCCCGACAACTCTCAAATGTCAAAAATATCAACAGGATAGGTTATCTGTGTTGTTTATACTTTGTTCTGAATTTGTTATTTCCATCCGCGGAACCTCATCGATCAAACAGTCTCCCTATGCCCTGTCAACCTAGGTTTAGCCGCAACTAAACTCCTGTCTAGCCTAGTCTAAAATCCTAGTGTTGTACCACGTCCATCATCGACACCACTCGAAAATGGTTGAGTTTGATTTGAATGTGTTTGTATGTTTAATGACTGTGTGTGTGGGAATTTCAAAACTCGCTACTCGAAAGGAATGAGGAGAGGTTTAGCCCGCGAATATCCTAAGAGCCAATCCAGGAACCCTATGGTGAAGGAAAAAGGAAGTTAGGGTCGCTCCAAGCCCAGACTCAGACTCAGATCAATTACCTACAAGTTCTTATCTAACGACCCAAGGATAGTTTTGGAATTTGGGGTAGGTTGATTTAAAGGATAGGAACCGAGGTATATCTCGGCGCTTCAGACACTCATGAAAATCCACTGTAACACGCAATCACAACTCGTCCAGTTCCAGACGCGTAAAACGGCAGACCGAATTGTTTAGAATTACCGAAAGACGAGTGTCACAGTAGCTTGACGCAGAGACTGAATGCCTTCCCCTCCCTCGCTCTCGTATTTATAGACCCCACATGTCTGAAAAAAAATGGCGTCCTTTGCGGAACACACGCTGCCCAAGCGAAAGCTTCTTATCCCTAACTAGACAGCGTCTAATTTCAATCAAACATGCCATGCAGGCCCGCCGTTCTACAATTTTGTGTATGCATATTTACTATGATCAACCGTCGGTTATCACTCAAGTCATTTGGTATTGCCGATACACAAAATTTGTTGATCGCTGACCATAAAAGCTGTTGCGATTGATTAAGCCTTTCCGACCGCTAGCGTCTTAGACAAAGATCACTAGAATGATATTCAAACCCGTGATGTCAAACTCACCACTTCGTACCAAACAAACGCAATTGTATATTTGCAGTCAACATAATAGCTTTCTCCGTATCGTTCCATAATAACCTTCCATTATTTAGTTATTCATAATTTATTATTCAGCGCGCACCAAATCGGCTCTGATCCCTACACATTTCGCAGGAATGCGACAAAAAAACCTGACCTGACCTAGCTTTTCCGAACCAACCACGTGCTATGGCTCTTTTGTCAACTTACTTTGAATCACTCAAATAACCCAAGCGTTAAAGGAACTGACACAGCTAATTCCGATTCTCACTGTACACTGATTGCATTCGTTAAGCGATGTTCCATTACACTGACACCCCGTTAGGTATTAAGGTAGCTTTAAGGAACTTTAATATCATAATTTAACTTAGGTAAGTGTTTGTAGCGATACATTGAAAAAAGGGGGAATAGAATATAAGTTGTTATTTCTAAATAATTATACCGTACTTTACTGTACTATAGTGTATATTACAGTATTATATCGTAATATAGTTCAATTATTTTGATAAAAATAGTAAAATGTATTAGAATAGTTTCTGAACGTTATGGTAAGTATGTACTAGAGTATTTCCTGAACGAAGCTGTCTGTGTCAAACTGACGTTGGACGTTTCTTTATGTTTTCTATCTGACTCTAGCGGAAGGCTAACTTTTGCCCCTCTAACCTGACCTGTCGTTTAGAGAACACGTACGATGTAATAATTACCGAATTAAAATTATTTAAAATAATACAAACAACTGCAGATCATAAATAACAGTGTTTATTATTACAACAATACAATAACAAATCCTTCCCTCTAATGACAGCACAACCATCTAAAGATAACTGGTGGTGCGACAAACTAGAGAAGATGAAGTGTAGAAATAACTCATTATTCATTTGACTGTAGCATGTCACTACTGACTGCAACATTAGCGTAAAATAGCATAATAAGCACTAACTTAGACATGAGTACTATGTACACTAAATTATTGTGTTCACTCTAACCTGGAAAGTAGACTAATAAACATGTCTACCTAACTACGTCTTTCGATTCCATTCACCACCAACATCAGTAGCAGTTCCCATCATATTACATGGCAACCTTGCCTAGCCATGCTTTGGCTGGCCCAAAGAATCTGAACAATACGAAGTAAGAAGAACAACTACCTATCACGAAGACCCTAAAAAGCGGTACGAACGAGGGAACAAGCTGTTACAACCCTTATTAATATGTAGATAAAGGTTACCAGAGCATAATCTCCACATGGCTGTATTTTTCCGTGTTAATTACTGTTGATCATCATTTTTAGACTTCGTCGTTTCTTATTCTTTTGTATTTTAGTCAGTTAGATTCAGTCACTCGCGGAAAGCGGTAAAGCATTCTGCTACCTCAAAATTGAGAAGTTATAAAGTTGTTTAATTCTCTCTGAGATCAATAAATATTAGTGTTAGTGACTTTGTGGTTTTTTTTTAAATACAAACGACCCAGGCCGCCTAACAACTGGTGTCAGAAGTGGGATGACAGGAAGGTCTTATTTACTGAGACTCTGTCATCCGAATCCGTGGCCACGTTTCGTCAAATTGATCGACAGTAAGACTCGACCCCAGGTCGAGCCTGCATCAGCCGCATCCTAGCACCTAGTGATCTGACGGTTAGTCTCCGCTCCGTAGCGTGAGCCCGCGATCTTCACACACGAACTGCTTCACCAACCTGGTCGACGGTCAGCCTCAGCATCAGCTCGAGCCCGCACCATTACTCATCTGTAGATGATGACACAGATCTAACTCAACCACCATCATCCAAGGAAACATTCTCCCACGGCAGTCTTCATACAAACTCTGTTTTGTGGAAAATTCCACACCGTCAACTGCCGCCTTCACGTTATCTGCTTGCGATAGTAACAGGAGCGTTGCAAAGCCTGCAATTCATTGGATACCCACGGGCGCCTTGCATTAGCGCCTACTTTCCTGCGCGCCACCTGCCCGCACACATACTATCTGCGCGTGACACTACCGTGAGAATGAAACTCGAGATCTTCAACACCGTGTTCTTGTGAGTTAAAATTCAAAGTTTACATTAAGTGTTTCAGTGATATTTCTACAAGTTTTTACTATACTTTTATGCTATTTTACATTTTATATTTTTTACTTGTGTGTGATTTCTAATTATGTACTACACTTGTCTAACATATCACATTTCGATTAATGTCGAAACTTAAATCTGAAACCGAAGACGTCAGTCTAATATCAGAAGATAGCGAATCTTCAGCAGCCGAAACCGCTAAATCTTCTAACTCAACACCTGAAAAACCCTCTAAAACCAAAATGTCTGTCACTCTTGGTGTTCTCACTAAATTCATCAAAAGCTATAATGGTGGCAAGGAGTCACTCCCTGCTTTCTTAACAAACTGTGACAATGCCATGTCCCTAGCTACCCCCGAGCAGAAAAACGTGCTCTGCAAATATATACTCTCTCAACTAGAGGGTAAGGCAAAAGTAGCCTGTAGCTTAAAAAGCTTCACAAAATGGGTGGATATAAAAGCCTTTCTCAAATCAACTTTTGGGGAAAAAAAACACGCAACACATCTTTTGGTTGACTTGCAAAATTGCAGACAACTCTTTTCAGAAAATGTCACCAAATATTCATTGCGTATTGAGTGTATACTAACAAGAATACAATCCGACATCCACTACAATTGCAAAGATTCCAAAGAACTTCTTGGCCATATAGCAGCCATGGAAGATCTCGCGCTCAATACCTTCATGTTAGGCCTAAGTGGCTCAATTTCTAATATTGTGCGATGCAGATACCCCTCAAGTTTAAAAGAAGCGGTACAGCACGCTATTGAAGAGGAAAAACTGTACAACTTAAAACAACCATCAACATCCTCACATCGCTCTCAAAAACAGTGCTCTACATGCAATAAATTAGGGCACACATCCTCTGAGTGTTATAAAATAAAAAGCCTCACTCACATAACACACAAAGGTCCTTTAACGTAAATTCTGCCCCAACCCAAGGTACATCTCAAGATTCAACTAATGCAAATGTCAAGCAGTGTAAATACTGTAAGAACCTTGGTCATACCCTTCAGGAGTGCCGTAAACTCAAATACAGAAATCGGCAAAATAATAACCAAGGTCAAATACCAAACTCTAACTCAACTCATGCAAACATGCATGTAACGCATGAGGACCAAAACCTTGATATAAACAGCGAATGATTTCGGATCAGTGCCTGCCGAAATCGTGCTTTAAAAACGGCACAAATAAGCCCTCTGATTTTGACTCAATCCTTACTAAGTCCCAAAACTTAAATTCACCTCGGTCAACGTTCTCGAGTCACACACCTCGTAAAAATTCGAGTTCATCTCAGCATCCACTGAATCCACTGAGTTCACTGAGTTCATCTCTGCCTAAAGGCACGAGTTTTGCTAAGTCCACGCCTCACGTGCCACAATGCGAAAACACGTCGAGTTATGCTATTTTAAATCAAAACACACCTCGAGAAAATTCGTGTCCTACTTACTTATTTTACTAAGTCAAAAAATACATCTCGTAACAAGTCGTATTCTACCACTTCTATATCCCGGCAAAATAAACAAAGGTCACTGAACCCTTCTACTAGCTGCACTGAATTAAATCATACTACCGACTCTATTTCAATCTTTGAGACCTATACCAAAAAGGTGTCTCTACCACACATTTATTTACAAACTAGCCATTCTACGGAACCACTGTGTTTCCTCGTAGATACAGGCGCGAGCATCAGTATCGTCAAAAACTCAAGTCTCAGAGAAACTCCACACCTTTCACACGAAATTGTAAGACTTAAAGGCATGAGTAACACTGAATCTTTAATTAAAACATTAGGAACCTTTCAGATGGTAATTAACATACCCCAAGAATCATTGAATTACAAATTTCATGTTACAAGCGATGACGTCAGTTTGGAATACTATGACGGAATTATCGGCAGTGATTTCTTTAGTCATTTTAAAGTAAAAATTGACTACCACTTAAAAACTTTGCTAATTAAAGGCCAATCCCTACCTATTGTTTATAATCAGCCAACCTACTACGCTCTGAGGCCGTTATCGAATGCGCAGTATCATATTACTCGCCCGAGCTTTATCAAAATAATGAAGCCCTTATTCTAGATCATGTCTTATGCAATGGTGTTTACGTTGCTAATTGCATCGTCTCAATTAAATCTAATGCAAAAGTTAATGTCTCTGTTTTAAACACCACTGACTCAAGTATAGAAGTCAAAGACTATTATGTGAAACTAACACCATTCGAACAGAAATTCCTCACTGAGTCTTGTCACAAAATAAATTCGATAAATACTTCTGAATCGGATCGATTAAATAGAGTGCTAAGTCAAATCCGCTGTTCTCATCTCAATGATGAAGAGAAAAGGTCACTACGTGCTTCGAATGCTGTTCCCAGTACCCTGACATTTTCCATCGCGAAGGTGACCCTCTGTCTTTCACTCATGCTATCGAGCATTCTATTAATTCCGGTAATGCACCGCCTATTCACGTCAAATCATATCGCTTCCCTGAGTGTCATAAAGAGGAAGTCGACACTCAAGTCCAGAAAATGCTCGACCAAATAATAATCCGTCCCTCTGTTTCACCATGGAGTGCCCCTGTGTGGGTTGTCCCAAAGAAAATGGACGCTTCAGGCAAAAAGAAGTGGAGAATCGTTATCGATTACCGTCGCTTAAACGACGTCACTGTTTCAGAAAGCTATCCACTGCCTCTAATCACCGACATTCTTGACCAATTAGGACAATTCAAGTACTTCAGTACTTTGGATCTCGCGAGCGGATTTCACCAAACTAAAATGGGCTCAGTCGACGCCCCAAAAACTGGATTTACCGTGTCTACTAACTCTAGTAGCTCTGGCCACTACGAGTTTGTCAGAATGCCTTTCGGGTTGAAAAATGCCCCCGCTACTTTCCAACGCCTTATGAATACGGCGCTTTCAGAGCTTCAAGGTCTCCACTGCTATGTTTATTTAGACGACTGGATCATATACTCTCATGACCTTGACTCCCACATGACCAAGCTAAAGCTAGTCTTCGACCGACTGCGTGAATTCAACTTGAAACTGCAGCCAGACAAGTGTGAATTCTTACGCCGCGAAGTCGCATATTTAGGACACATCATAACGGACAAAGGCGTGTCTCCGAATCCTGAAAAAGTTAAATCCGTGACCAATTTTCCCACTCCGACTAACGTAAAACAAATCAAGTCCTTCCTAGGCCTAGTCGGATATTACAGGCGATTTATTGAGAATTTTTCTAAGTTAACAAAACCACTGACTTCACTGCTTAAAAAGGATGTTCCATTTGATTGGACTCCAGAACAACAAAATGCTTTCCAAATTCTCGAGGAAAAACTCACCACAGCCCCAGTGCTTCAATACCCTGATTTTTCAGCTCCGTTTGTGATAACTTCGGATGCTAGTAACTATGCTGTCGGTGCAGTTCTGTCCCAAGGCGACATAGGTGAAGACCAGCCTATTGCCTACGCCTCGCGTAAATTAAAAAAGCCAGAAGGCAATTATTCAACTACCGAGAAGGAACTTCTCGCGATCATATTCGCAGTCAAAACTTTCCGTCCCTATATATTTGGTCGGAAATTCAAAATTGTCACAGACCATCGTCCCTTGGTATGGCTGTTCAACGTAAAGGATCCCGGTAGTAGACTCATTCGTTGGCGCCTTAAGCTTGAAGAGTACGACTACGAAATAATGTACAAACAAGGTCGTTTAAACTCTAATGCTGACGCGTTATCACGCTGTCCCGTCAACGCAATTCATGCTGATTCCCTGTTAAATTCAACTTACGAAAATTATTTCAAGAAATAGTTTACAAACAAACTTCCAGATTCCAACACTGTTATTGAGGAGCACACTGAGGCTCTACAGCTGACTAAATTAAAATCAATAACATGTCCCGTCTGATTAGATCTTGATTACTCTTTGCATCACTGCGAAGAGATATTGTCGCAACTCGACAATCCCGCTGACTTGTTCAATTCTGAGCGAGAACCTTTTACTGTTCAGAGCGTAAATAGTAACAATAAAATATATTACTTTCCATACACTAAGGTTCATCACTATGAAGAGACGAAGTACAAGGACATCTACAACTTGTTGATAAAACTTAGAGATCTTATTCTGAAAGATCACCCTTAAACCACTGATCTCGCAACATCCGACTTTACAGACCCATTTTCCAAAATTTCATATATGAAAATCTATAATATGATTTCCCAAGTTATTAAACACTAACATCAAAATTCATATCTACAAGAATCAACTGATCTACCCGACTTCTGTCGAGGTCCCAACAATATTAAAGGAAAACCATGATTCTTCTATCGCTGGTCACCCAGGGTCAAAGCGGATGTAAAATAGAATAAAAGCAGCCTATTACTGGAAAGGCATGCGTTCTGATATTGAGAATTATGTTAAAATGTGTAAACTTTGTCAGGTCAATAAACCTTTACGAAAATCAAATAGAGCCCCAATGGAGATTACTTCAACCTCTACGAGACCATTTGAACGATTTTCTCTCGATATAGTTGGTCCCCTACCCGACGCGTGTTTCCAAAACTTTAGATTCATCTTAACATTACAGGATGATTTAACTAAATTTTCAAGCGTATACCCCATGGTCACTGCGACAAGAAATCTCGTACATTTTATGTCTCTTTTTGGATTTCCCAAAACAATACTCACTGATTTAGGTACTTGTTTTACCTCAGAATTGTTCAAACAGCTTACTGAAATCCTGAAAATCAAGTCTCTATTTACTACTCCTTACCACCCACAGACCAACGGAGCACTAGAACGCTCACATGCTACACTGAAGGAATACCTAAAATCCTTCGTCATCGAAAACCAAAACGACTGGCACTGTTATCTATTTACTGCCATATTGGCATACAATACTACCCCTCATTGTACCACTGAGTTTACCCCATACGAACTTCTTTATGGTTACAAGCCTATTATTCCAAATTCCTTATATGAGACCTCCAGTAATACTACATATAACGAGTACATTCGCGAATTGCAATACAGAATGCGTTTTAGCCGCGAAAAGGCTATCAAAAAGATTAGAGCCAGTAAAGAAAGGTCAAAGCAATATTATGACGCAAACTCTCGTGACATCACATATAAAACAGGTGATATGGTTTATTTAAAGCAACACCATAGGCTTAGGAAAGCGCTCTCACCAATATGGAAAGGCCTTTTAAAATTATAAAAGTGCATAACAAGCACAATGTAACTCTTCAAGTCGGCCGTAAACATATGAAACACCACACAAACGAAATTAAGCCTGCTAAATCTTAACCTATTCCACTCTATATATTTCCAGAGCCCTGCTCTATGGATGCTACGCTGAGTCTTAAGTTACTCCGATAGTACATAGTCCCGGAATTTATTTTGAACCTATTACAACGGTTCACTTTCATAACGATTACTGGAAGGTAATCACGCACGCATTAGACGCGGACGACGCCCGGAAATATGATGTCGCTATCGAATCTTGCAAAAAAAGCGAGAACGAACTTTGTTGTATTTGATGAAAGACAACATTCATATTGTTAAATCGACAATTAATAATTTTAAATCTACGATTTATAAACTCAATCAGAATGAAATTAAACTGAATGCCCACATTAATAATATGAATAAAATCTTATCTCAAATCACGAAAACAGATAATGTGTTATATTCTATGTCTAGGATAAATAGCTTACTTAATATAATCGAAAGTTCCCTACTTTCTCTTTCTAATTTGATTGATACCACGTTAAATGCTATCCTATTTTCTAAGGTTAATATACTACACCCTGGTGTGATAAGTCCCTCAAAACTGTTTGCTGAGCTATCAAAACACAGCAACCACATAAACAAAAGACTAGACTTTCATGTTGAACTAAATATAAACAACATTCATTCACTAATTGACGTGTCGGAACTTAACTGTTAATATTATAACAAAAGGATAGTTTTTGTTTTGCAGATTCCACTAATAACTTCCGATAGGTTCACAGTTTACAAAAATATACCTCTGCCTACCCCGCATGATGACTCACATGTCAGAACTTTCGCGCTCATTCAGCCTTCCGATAATAACATTGCTCTAAGTGATGACAGATTGCACTATGCTATGTTGGACAGTATAGATAAGTGTAAGAAAATTAATTATAACCTACTCCATTTGTAAACTTGTCTCAATATTTTCAAGTAATGGTAATCCGAATTGTGAATCAAAACTCCTCACGGAGGTGACAATGTCCTTGCCTCCTTAATATAATGCTAAACTGTTATTTGGACAAATAAACATATGGCAAAAGCTTCAAAATAACAAATGGATATATGTACAGTCAAACCCTTACTATGAACTTACTATGAAATGTGATGATAATATTGTTGATTATTCCATAGTTGGTACCGGTATTGTAAAACTAACCGAAAATTGTATCAGTTTTTCAAAAACTATTCAGCTGATTCCAACTAGTTTTTACTCTTTCGTAATGAAGTGTCCATTGGATATTACTTTCGATATCACATTAGACGACTGTTGAAAGAAAGAAGTTTTTAACCGGACTCTACCTGATTTATCGCCAATTAATTTGAGCAAAATAAGTTTAGAGTCCTTGAATTATGCTACACATAAACTGGATAATTTAGAAGATGAATTAAGTAAGTTACAATCAGAATACCACTTTGTTAAATACAGTAGATACTATTCAGGTTTCACTTATGTTTTAACTATTATAATATCTCTGTTTGTTTTGTATAAACTCTATAAATGTTACAGAAATCGAATTGGCAATCGTAACTCTAGATGTTGTATACAAATATTCAATCAATGCAACAATAAGAAGCTGGTCAAACATCAAGCTAAAATGTCTAACTCTATTGAAATGTCAGATGTTTCTACTTCAGATGAAGAAAAAAAATCTGTAAAATCTCTGCCAGCCCCACATACTAGTTATAAGTCTTATGATAACCTTCATGGAATCGAGGTTGCTCATCCTTTTAGACGTAATCTTAACTTTTAAGTGAATTCTGATAATACATTTTGTACTTTTGTGTTAACTGTAAGTTTTGTAAGACTTCCTAAATTTGAGTTTTCTATTTTCAACAAACTTTAGTTTAGAACTTCGCTTCATTTTTAAAGGGATGAAGCTCCGTCAAAATGGGGGAGCTGTTACAACCCTTATTAATATGTAGATAAAGCTTACCAGAGCACAATCTCCACATGGCTGTATTTTTCCGTGTTAATTACTGTTGATCATCATTTTTAGACTTCGTCGTTTCTTACTCTTTTGTATTTTAGTCAGTTAGATACAGTCACTCGCGGAAAGCGGTAAAACATTCTGCTACCTCAAAATTGAGAAGTTATAAAGTTGTTTAATTCTCTCTGAGATCAATAAATATTAGTGTTAGTGACTTTGTGTTTTTTTTTTAAAGACAAACGACCCAGGCCGCCTAACAGAGCGTTGCACAATGTTACCACGTGTGACGGTAACCAGGTTCCAGTAAAGAAGCAGATGACCAAGGATGAAGAAAGAAAATTATATAGAAGATGCTCTATAATAAATAAGTCAAAATAGAGCGAAGAAGAAGTTAGCTGCTGGGTGCCGGGCGTTTTCCAAGCCTCCGATGCGAGGATGATGCAGGGCGCTGGGAGCATAGTACGGGAACAAGTGAGGAGCTGCCGGCTGAGTGCGAGTCCAAGGAGCTGGTGTCCCGGAGCGAGCTGCACGAGCCACGTCGATGACCACGCGGTGATGACGCACGACACGACACCACGAGCGCGAGCGTGACCTACTTCGGCAATTCTGCCACATGGCTACTGTGAGTCTATCTAATTCAAATTTTCACATAGGAATTCTGCATTGTTGTATTATGATATGTCTCAAGAATTGAAGAATTTACATGATAAATTACTAGAAATTAGAACTTACATAATTAAAATCGGTCCAGAGCGTCGCAAAAAGGAAATAGCTTATAAAAAGATCTTTGACGCACGGTCAAATCGTAAACATCTTGTGTTACTTGCTCCGTACTATTATAATAAATAAAGTCAGTTATAGTTACAAAATAACGGTGATAGTGTTAACAGTTCATAGCACTGAGTTACAGTATCAGTATTTTGTATCTATCAAGTTATCAAAACGAGCATAATTAGTGAATAACAGCAAATATCTTTATCACGAAGTGCTGCCGTGGCCGCGATCGAAGAGGACACCGTGCACGCGATTACCGCAGTTAAGTATTGCGCATTCGGGCCAGTATTGCGCGCAGTGCAACCGACGCGCGTGCATAGAAACTGCTAATCGGCCGTTGAGTGGTGACTCACTGCGGTCATTGAGCAATTATACAGAAGCAAAGTCGGCTTGTATCACTATAAGCTGTCTCTGGGAGGACTGTTGTTGTTGCGGAGATATAGCATTGTACTGTGACAAATGTAATAAGTATATAGAAGAACGGCACTATTTGACGTGTTCTTCATGCAAAGAGTCATACCATTTAGATTGTTGCTCCATATCCTACAAATTTTATCTACTAATTAAGGACAAAACAATCTGGAGCTGTGTACCGTGTATCAACAAAAAATCTCACAAACAAACAGTAAATATAGTTAATGGAAATATCTCAACACATTCTCCACTATCAACTAAACAAGATTATGTTACACTTAGAAAGCCCAGGTTAATACTGGAATGGACTGAGGCGAATAAGTCGTTGCTCAACCTGTCTTCCCGAAGCTTGCCTGACATATTAGAAAATGATCAAGAACTAAATGAGTTACGTGAGGAAAATGAGACACTGCGTCTGCAACTGGCAGTTGCAAATAGTGAGATAGATAATCTTACCCTAGAAAATGGGAGAATGAAGAAGCAATTGGAGGAACACAAAAGGAAAATTGAGATTTTTAAGTCTCTTGGAATCGGCGGTGGGGGAACTTCCCCACCACAATTTTTCTCACCACAATATAGGCGTCTACGCCCGAGTATGATAAAAATGGGGTTTCCCCGTGTATCATCCGGTCAGTTCACCAATGGAGTAATCGCACAAATGGCTCCAATAAACAGTCCAAATCAAGCCCTGTCGACCCAACAAGAAGTAATCAAAAACACCAAAGAAGCCAGTGCAGAAGAACTGCAAGGGACCAGTAGACCTATTGGAACTGAAACAAGTGAGATTGATAATACAGAGACCTGCTTACCACCAAGGACAAGGGCGGACAAGATAGGTGCACGACCAGATGTAAAACAACCCGGGATTATTAGTAAAAAAAATACTACTACTAGCCGATGAACAAGGCAAAGGCATGAACAAACTACTGGATAATATTTCAGGGAGTCAATATAGTATAGAGTCTTTGAATAAACCAAATGCTGCAATTGATCAAGTAATGGCATCATGTTCTCATCTTTATAAAGGCTTTACAAATAATGATTTCGTTATAATAGCGGCAGGATCCAATGACAAAATCCATTGAAATTGCAGTCAATATTATATCACCACCTCAGTCAAATGTCAAATACAAATATACTACTGTGTAGTGTCGGCTCTGGTAGATATCTGAATGAGAGGAAACTTAACAGCACATTCCAATTTATATGCTCACGTTTCGATCATACAACTTACATTGACATCCATGAAGGTAACAGACTGAACTCAAAACTGCATGCTTGTAGGATGTTATACAGGGTAATCCTAAGACTGAATTTCAAAACACACTTTGCTGAGTTTTATAAGTCACAAAATTAAATATGTAAAATGTTATGTTATTGTTAAAAATGTTGAGACCCAAACAGACGGTGATGCCCTGTTACATTCTACGTTACATTCTGCGTTGTATAAAGTAAATAACTGTGAGAACAATGATTTTTTTCGTGAATAATTCAGATACGACGCTTAATATAATCACCAAAATATAGCTGGAGCATTGAACAAAATTGATTCAATAGAGGTAATACTTTTAAAGTTTACGGACCAAAATTTTGAAATTGACATAGGATGTTTAACTGAGACATTTCTGATAGCTAGTATAGAAAATAACTTGGCACTTAATCATTACAACATGGAGGATAGTTATTGTCGTAAAAAAAAGAGAGGTGGCTCTCGCATACTAGTTTATTGATTTTAAAAAAGCGTTTGACACCTTAGACCACATGACGCTGTTGAAAGCAATGGAGGAATGTGGTGTAAGGGGCCCAATGCAATTATGGTTTAAGCGTTATTTAGAATCACGTACAATTAAAGTAAAGATCAATGGACGGTGTAGCAACGTGTATGATGTGAAACATGGTGTGCCGACTGGCTCCGTCTATGGGCCCATAGGGTACATAATGCATGTTAACAGCATCACAAATGTAGTTAAACACTGTAAATCATATATGTATGCGGATGACACATGCCTTATGTACTCTGGAATAGTTGAAAGTAATATTGAAAAATGTATACAAGAAGACTTTGACAGTATAATGAAATGGTCACATGATAATGGTATAATTCTTAATGCACAGAAAACAAAACTCCTGCATATCAGATCTCCAATGAGTAAGAAAAAAGATATGAACATAAATATAAAAGGTCATAATTATGATTGTTTACATAAGGATCAGACTGGTTGTCAATGTGATATTATAGAAAAAGTGGATAAAATTAAATACTTGGGATTGACGATAGATAAAGATATGAACTGGAAGTGTCACATAAAAAACCTATGTAATAAATTAAGAATACTACTAGCTAAGTTTCAAAGTTTAAAATATTATGTAAATCGATCAGTATTGTACAGCATATATCATGCCTTGGTAGAATCACTTATAGGATACGGGTTGAGTAGCTATGGTCGCACCTTTTCAACATATCTCAATGAAATTAAAAAAATACAGATAAGGTTTTTGAAATGTTTAGTTAGCAAAAAGGATAAAGAACAATGTTACAAAAATTACGAGAAATTATATAAAGTTTGTAAAATCATACCAGTTGACAGGAAAGTAGAATATCAAATTGCTTTAGATACATTTGGAATGCGGAACCAGCTGAAAAGGAGGGACCATGGCTACCCTACTCGTAGCTCTAAAAGTACTAAGATCAAATACATTATTCCTAAACATATTAACTATTATGGGTCTAGAACTGCTTGTAGGGTGCTGCCTAAAATACTAAATAGAATGCCAGATGAGTTCCATATAGATACTATGCCCAAGGGGAAGTTTAAAGGTATGCTGAAACGATATTATATTAAAAATCTATAAATATTCATAAATAAGGGACGGGGGATGGGTTAAGTGTTAATCTAAAGATAAAGTACTGTTATAATTAAGAGCCAAACCAACCTGCCGACAAACTGCCCAGCAGTTTGGCAGACTTATAATTTGTATACTTAAGTGCTTTTTCTGAATAAACGTTATAATAATAATAATAATAGTTAAAAAGGTTATAAAACATAAGAAAATTGCAATCACCAAAGAAATCGCTACATTATACGACTTTGAATGTTGTGGAGTAGAATTGATAGACTACGACATCCTTGTTATATGTATATACAGAAGGAGTAAATACAGATCAATTGACTACTCAAGGTTTTTGGAAAAGTTAGATGAAACATTGAATAAAATACATGATAAAAGAAATAATAAAAATAAAAAAAATATATTATGCGGCGATTGGAACATTGATATACTTAAAGATAATAAATGGTCAAAATAATTAAAAAGCATTTTAAACAATTACAAAATCAACATACATACTACAATGCCAACACGAAAAAACTCATGTCTCGATTTCATAGCGAGAAACGTACCAAAAGCCAAGGAACCGATTCACCGCTTAGCTCTGTCTGACCATGAAACAGCCCAAACTCTATCAGTCCAAGTAAAAAAACAGATAGCATACACAACCTGGTTTGAATAAGTGAGGGATTATAGCAAAGATAATGTAAGAAAGTTTTCGGAAGCGGTATCTGCACTAAGTTTTATTAATATCTATGACTACACTGAGATGGATGATGCGTTTGATTCTTTTCATGAATTAGTCTCACTATTTTATAATTTATGTTTTCCGGTCATAAAGATTAAGTTAACAAATAGACGAAATGGGTGTCAAACGGGATTAAAAAATCATGTGTTACAAAACGAAAACTCTACTTAAAGTACATTTACTCTACAGAAAACAAAAACAGACATAAAACCACTTATAAAAATACACGTCTCTACTAAAAAAGTGCATATCGAGTTCACAAAAAATTGTGGCTAATAAGTACATTATGAATAGTAAAAACAAATGTAAAGCCACATGGAATACAATAAAAGACAAAATATCAGGAACAAACACAAAAGATAAAATAGATAAAATAACAAAAGATAAAATAACATACACTAATGCTACTGACATTTGCTCAATCTTTAATAACTTTTTTATAGATCTGACTAATAATAATGATAATAATAAAAATTTCAACATTAATTCTGACGCTTGCAAAGAAATTGACATTAATCCTTGTACTATATTTTTGGAACCTACTACCGCTCAAGAGCTATTCAATATTATTAAATCTCTAAATAACAGTAAATCGGTAGGATATGACGATATAAGTACCGACATCTTAAAAGTTTGTTCATACAACTTAGCTTATCCCTTAAGTTACCTAGTAAACCTTTCATTTACACAAGGTCGCTTTCCAAAGTCTCTGAAACGATGTATAGTAAAACCGTTTTTTAAAGAGGGTGACGTTAAGGATCTAAATAATTATAGACCGGTGACTCTTATACCAATACTATCGAAGGTGGTTGAGCGAGCTATGCATAACAGGCTTGGTCGGTTCTTGGAAAAACGTAAGGTATTAAGAAAAGAACAGTTTGGGTTTAGAAAAAATAGTTCCACAACATTAGCATGTTTTAACCTAGTTAAGACTATTACCGAATGTCTTAATAAAAAAAGGCCCATAGTCTCAATATTTTTACACATGAGCAAAGCCTTCGACTTCGTTAATCATAATATCCTTTTAAATAAATTAGGGAGATACGGAATAAGAGGTATTACATACGATTGGATAAAAAGCTATTTACAAGATAGGAAACAATGCACAGAAATATCTAAGACAAACATGATCCAAAACCAGTCAACCAAACAAAGGTTACGATCGCAATATAGAGTAAATAGTACCGGAGTGCCACAAGGAAGTATCCTAGGACCCTTGTTATTTTTTCTCTACATAAATGACTTGCCAAGTTCTATAAACCACCAATGCATATTATTTGCTGATGATACGACGCTTATATTTGAAGGTACACAATTAGAAACATTTCAGCAAGATATCAATGATTCTCTTACTTCTGTTGTGAAATGGATGGAACACAATAAATTAAAATTAAATATCAATAAAACCAAATTAATTCAATTCAGACCATACCAAGCACAAACTTTACCGTTGAACATCGAATATAATAATAATCAAGTAGATATGACAGAGTCAACTAAATTTTTAGGAATTACCTTAGACCAACATCTAAATTGGAAAAGCCATGTAGAGTCAGTTTGCAATAGAGTGAACCGTTTTGTCTTTGCCATACGACGACTTACTATCTCAGTAAGAGCATCTATTACAGCGTACCATGGGTATGTATCGTTAGTCTTGACATATGGCATTATTCTATGGGGAAACTCTGTCGATGTAGACAAGGCGTTTATAGTGCAAAAGAAATGCATCAGGGCAATATGCGGAGTAGGGTCTAGGCATAGCTGTAAAACTTTATTTAAAAAATTACGTATACTTACGTTACCTTGTCTCTACATCAGAGAAATTTGTATATTTGTTGTGTAATACAGAAACTACTTTCCAAAAAATTCAGATATTTACGTGAGACAAACCTGCCACAAAGATAAACTGTATCTACCTTACACGAGCATGGACTTATGCAGCAAAAATGTGAACTGTTAAAATATTTAATAAGTTACCTGACGATTTGAAACAGTATGAAAGATGTGTGTTTAAGAGAAAATTGACAAACTGGTTGTTGACTCAATGTTTTTATAGTGTGCGTGATTTTTTAGACAATAAAAATTTATAAAAATGTAAATCATATGGCACTTAGGTATAGGCAATATTAATTTTTTTCACCCTCTGACATGTAAAATAAAATCGAATCGCCCCTGTATTGTTAAATTATACTTGATAACTTGTAAATATTTGTACACCGTACTATACGGTAAAATACACTGAACGAAATTTAAATACTTAGGTATTATAAATAACATATATACCTTTATACATGTATTTAAGCAAATAAACGATTTGAATTGAATTGAAAAGTTAGATGAAGCTAAATGTGTGCATAGAAATATGGATAGTATTTTGACTCAGGTGAACCATGAAATTGAAAGTAAGAAATATAGCTCTGATTCAGTGAAAGATAAACAGAAATTATTAGATCGTATTACAAGAATCTACGATGAAATTCGTTCCTTATTATGGCACGTAGATAGTCAGACGAAAACAGATTTAATTGAAGACGAGAGTTATCAGGATTGTGTGTGTGATATGTAGAGAAAAAAGGAATTTCATTTAAAATGGCGAGTGCATTTGATATAAAGACAGCTATTTCCCTGTTGCCTGTGATGAACGGCTAGGAAGAAGTAACGAAACAATTAATCGATGGCATTAAATTATACGAATCTTTTATAAGTGAGGCCACTAAAAGCCAATTGATTGATTTTGTCCTGAATACTCGTCTCTCAGCTAGTGCCAGTTTAAAGAGTTCATACACAGATGTGACTAGTATTGTGGACGATATCAGAAAATTTTTACTCCCGAAAAAGTCGTCAGTTACCCTACAAACGCAATTATTTAGAGCAACCCAGGGGCGTAGGAGTATTCAGAAATTTGGCGATGAGTTAGAGGATTTATTTGTCAATTTAACCCTAGCACCGTCTGAAGGCGACTCGTCTAAGTACGAAATATTGCGGCCACTAAACGAGAAGACTGCTATTAAGCGGGTAGCGGATGGTTTGTCGGATAGGCGGCTTAGCACCATTATCACATCGCGATAGTTTTCTTCATTACAAGAAGCAATTAGGCCGGCAATAGATGAGCAGTCCATGTGTGACAAAAATCAGGATCAGGCCATGCACTATAGGACTTCTCACCATGAAAATCAAAGAAGCCGTAATCGCGGATTTCGTGGCCACAGGAATAATTATTCGCGTTCATATCAACCGAACAGAGGTAAAAAATATAATATTCCGAGTAATAAAGGAGGTAATTCATTTGAGAACTCAGGTTACAAAGGTAAACGCACGATGCGGCGAGCGCGTCAGCATTTTCGCGGCGGTGATTGCTCGTGGTACCAATTTTAGCAAATACAGTACACGAATTCCGATAGCAACAGTCAAGTAAATATGCAAAATAATGACGAGAATCAGTTTTTTCGTGCCTAAAGAAGGTTCGAATACAATTTTTAGTTACGGTAATTATTATGTAGTATCTTGCAACCTTTGACATAATGAGGAGTTGAATCTATTAATGGATAGCGGTGCAAGTCTGTGCGTACTTAAGTATGAATGTTTAGTAGGAAATAAAAATCTAGAGAACAGAATAGAAAGACATAGAATAGTAATTAAAGGAATAAGTGATAATTTAGAATCATTCGGACATATTGATCTAGATATAATTATTAAGGGTACAATTTTTAGGCAGAGATTCTACATATTTGAGAATTTATCTTATTACGTCAATGAAATATTAGGCCAAGATTTTTTTAAACGCTACAATGCGGTATTGAATTACAAAGACGGTACTTTGTGTTTGGAGAACCAAGACCGATCTATTGTTACAGAAGTCAATGATAATAATTTGTTTACGATTCCGCCACGCTGCGAGGTAATCAAACACATGCCGACGACACTGGGAAGTGATTGCGTCATATTAGCGAAAGAGATAAGTAAAGGTGTGATCACAGCAGGAATAATTTTGAAACCAAGCAATGGTTCGATTCCAGTTAGAATATTAAATACTACTGATAGTTCTATAAACATTAGTAGGAATAGTTTAGATATTTACTCATTAGAAGAGTTTGATGTATGTAAATTCGATGAGGATAGAGTGACATTCAATCGAGTTAAGACTTTGTTCAACGAGCTAGCATTAAAGTCATATTTAAATGATAAGGAAAGACGAAGCATTGAGAACGTTTGTGCCAAGTATGCCAACGTTTTTCATTTGCCAGGAGATACACTCTCCACGACAAATTTATTAAAACACTCTATTAAGTAAAAACCAAACGCGTCTCCAGTATACGTGAAGCCTTACCGACTTCCGAATGCGTTTAAAGGTGAAGTTCAGAGACAGATAGATGACATGATTAAGAATGATATTATTGAAGAGACCGCTTCAGAATGGTCTAGTCCAGTACTACTATACCTAAGAAGATGGAGAAATCAGGAGAGAAAATGTGGAGACTTGTAGTTGTTTATCGACAACTCAATAATAGGATACAGGACGATAAATTCCCTTAACCTAATATTACTGAGATTTTAGATTCATTGTCAAATAAGATATACTATTCGAAATTGGATTTGAGTCAGGGATATTACCAGTTATCACTCGAAAAAGACTCGTAGAAGTATACTGCGTTTACGACTGATAAGCAATATCAGATGAAAAGATGTCCAATGGGATTAAAAACATCTCCGAGTGCATTCTCACGACTTATGACTATAGCCATATCTGGTTTAAATTATAAAGCCTGTTTTATTTATTTAGATGATTACATAGTAGTAGGTAATTGTCTAGAAATACATAATATGAATATGATGAAAATTTTCGAAAGATTACGTAAAGTAAATTTGAAATTAAATCCGTTGAAATGTGAGTTCTTACATAAAGAAATATTTTATTTAGGGCATAAAATTACATCTGAAGGTATATATCCCGATCCAATTAAAGTTGAGGCATTAATTAATTATCCTGTCCCTCAGAACTCAGATGACGTCAAAAGATTTGTTGCATTTGCTAATTATTATAGACGATTTATACAGAATTTCGCAACAATAGCACACCCTCTAAATTTTCAAATGCATTGAGTAAGAAAAATGTAACTTTTGAATGGACTACCAAGTGTGAGTCCGCATTCCAGAAACTCAGACAGATTTTAATCAGTCCCAAGGTGTTAGCTGCCCAGATTTTTCAGAGAATAATACGTTTACTTCACAGAAGGACGCATCAAAGTTAGGATTAGGCGCCGTACTGTCTAACAGTAATGGTAAAGTTATTGCGTATGCAAATAGGAAATTGAAACCAGCAGAAACTCGATATCTCGTGTTTGAGCTAGAGCTACTAGCCATAGTTTGGTCTGTACGACATTTTAGACCTTATTTATATGGTAAAAAGTTTTGTATAAAAACCGTCCATAAGCCATTAACTTATTTGTTCAACATGATTGATCCTTCGAGCAGATTAAACAAATTCAGACTCTATGTAGAGGAGTATGATTTTGTAATTAGTTACGTCCCCGGACGACAAAACGCGGCTGCAGATGCGTTGAGTCAAATTCCGATGACTTGTAAAGATTTAGAGGATATGCATCAGCATGTTGTATCAGTCATGATGAGAGCACAAACTCGCAGGGTACGTGTAAATAATGAGACTGACTTGACAACTGAGACTCCATCAACCCGAAGGTCTGATCAACCAAAGGTAGTGGAAATTCTCAAAAGACCGACAATTAGTGTGGAATTCATGTTATGTTTGAACCAGAGTACTCTTAACCAAATAAAAAAGTTGAATAATATCACCAGTGATGAAGGAAATTGCATTTTGTTGCCTGAAAAAGCGGTGTTATACATAAAGTCTCGATCGTTATCTACCATATGTGTGTTAAAGAGATAATTACGTAGTTTTTGTAAGAAAATGCCTCTTAATGAGCTCGAAATTATTAAAAATAACCATAATGAAAATATCATGAACGTGATATTGAGAGAAATGTATAAATTGAATGATATTCCCAAGTTATTTGTAATTAATGACGTCACGAGAATTAAAGATGCTGATACTAAAACAGTAATCATGAACGATTTCCATCTATTACCTACAAGCGGACACGCTGGGATAAATAAGATGTTGAATAATATTAAAAAAATACTACTATTCGCCAGTAATGAGTAACGATGTTACAAAGTTAGTAAATAAATGTAAAAGTTGCAAAATTCAGAAGCATTCAAATAGGCATACTAATGAACCAATGGTTATCATGACTACAGCTAAAAAAGATTTTGAGAAAGTTAGTTTAGATATAATGGGTTCTTTAGACATAGATAACAATAATAATAGGTATGTTTTAACTTTACAGTGTGACTTAAGTAAATACGTAGAAACTTTTTACAGACGAAAGATACTGTTTCGGTAGCAAAGTTATTCGTAAATAACTTTATTCTCAGGTATGGTTTAATTAAACAGATTCTGACAGATCAAGGAAAGGAGTTCATGTCTTCAGTATTTTCTGAAATATGTGATTTATCAAAATTCAAAAACTGAACTCTACGGCAAATCATCATGAGACGTTAGGCGCTTTAGAAAATACACATAAAAGTTTAGGAGCTTATCTTAGGATTCAATGCGAAAATAATAAATCAGATTGGAGCGATTAGATTCCATATTGGTTCACACTGAGACAAAATACACTCCATATGAATTAGTTTTCGGAAATATTTTTTAATTTGCCAAACAACTTGCAAACAACAACTGTAGATCCATTGTACAATCCCGACTCTTATCCTCTAGAACTAAAATATAGACTTCAAAGAGCACAAGAATATGCTAAAAGAAATTTGTTAAATAGAAAAGATTTAAGAAAGCTAAATTTTGATAAAAATGCTAATCCAGTAAAATATAATAGAGGAGATTTAGTTTTATTAAAAGATCAGTTTGGCAATAAGTTGGATAAAATATATTAAGGACCTTATAAAGTTATTGAAGATTTGACCCCAAATGTAAAAATTAATAGAGATGGTAAAGATTATGTAACACATAAAAATAACACTAAATTGTTTGAATAGGAAGTTTTACAGATAAGAAATGTATTATTCAAGTTACATTAAAATGATTTTTTAAGTTAATATTAGAATGAAATAATTAAGTAGTAAAATTAAGATTTAGGATTATTTACCTTATTTTTTATTTTAAAATATATAACTAGTTAGTTCCACATTTTTTCAAAGGAACCCCGGGAATGAAAGGACTTAAAAGGGGAGATGAAGTGTAGAACTAACTTATTATTCATTTAACTGTAGCATGTCACTACTGACTGCAACATTAGCGTAGAATAGCATAGTCAGCACTAACTTAGACATAAGTACCATGTACACTGAATTATTGTGTTCACTCAAACCTGGAAAGTAGACTAATAAACATGTTTACCTAACTACGTCTTTCGACTCTATTCACCACCAACATCAGTAGCAGTTCCCATCATATTACAAAGATACATGTGAATAAAATAAAGCTTTTCAATCATGCCATCAATATCATCATGGCAGTGGATGTCTGGAAAGCTTTTCAAAAAGCACGTAACCGGTTCAAAAACAATCTAGGTACAATATAGTGGAGAAATGCTTGCCTCATGAGTCAAAAAACTAACAGGTAAATACCCACGACACCAACCTGGCTCGATAAATAAAACTACTGGCAAGTACATCAAAAGCGCGGAAGAGCTCTGTAGTGTATTACCACAAATTCATTTCCCGGGGAGTACAATCCTACCCGCAAAGGAGGTAGAGGTACTAAGGGAAAGACCAAGCTCATCGCTTACAGCAAATCTCTGCCGGAAGCATGGGTGAAAGCAAAAAAACCTGATAAATGAAGAGAAAATGAGATGGGCGATCAACTTCTTCCTTCCATATAAATCACCAGGACCAGACGGCATGTTACCAGCCTTACTGCAATGGGGAGCAAACCTCATTATACCAAGACTTGTAAAAATATAAAGGGCGTGCTACTCAGCTACATGCCCAAGATCTGGAGAGAGTTTAAAGGTGTCTTTCTGCCGAAACTGGGCAAGAACGTTCATTCTAAAATCGTTAGAAAGAATTTGTGACAGATTCATAAGGGATGGACCTATGAGAACCAACCCTTAACACCCAAATTTACATGCGTACCAGGTGGGAAAATCGACAGAGACCGCCTTACACGCAGTGGTCAGGAGAAAAAAAAGCTCAATATTAAGTCAAACTGCATGGCCTTTGATATCTATGAACACGACATCGAAGGTGCCTTTGTTTAAACAAACTTCAGTAGCATCAGAACTGGATTAGAACAAGTAGGCATCAACCCAAATTTGATAACCTGGATGACAAAAATGCTGGAATCAAGAAGAATTTATTTGAAAATCAGCGATATTATCAAATTCAAAGTGGCTAAGGGCTATCCACAGCGGGGCGTACTATCACCACTACTGTGGGTACTATAAGTTAACAACCTGTTAACACAACTGAACACAAGAGGATCTTACTCAATAGCATACGCCGATAATAGCTAACGCAAATTAAGTTAGATAAAGCACATGGAAGCGACGCTAAGGAAAGCCACTATATTGTTCTTCCAGCGTAGGAAGATGGTAGGAAACGGATGGAGACTCAAGCCTTAAATATGTTAATTTTGCAACACTGGCTACTTCTTTTTAGGAACGAATGAATATTATTAATGTATTTTACAACTGAAGGTAGGCGGGACTCAACTTTGGACTGCCTTCCAGCTCCGAATAAGGGTCCCAATTTTTTCACCAGTCCTAGTATATCTTATTTTTTCATACGAATAATTTTCACTTGGAATAGGCGGTACATGTCTATTAGCCAGGTCATCACTAGTTTTAGAGCCGTGAAGCCGTACAAATTTTAATTTTTCTCTGTATACAGATTACATTTAAGTACAAATAGATGCATAATTATCTTTGGCTGTGGTAAGACCCATCATCACATATGGCTCTCTGGTATAGTGGCAACAAACAACACAAACCACAATAGCAGCAGTTCCAGATAATGGCATGTGTAGCTATCACAGGCTGCAGCATGAGGTCAACGCCTTCAGCGGCACTAGAAATCATGCTAGGCATCACCATTGGACTTATTCGAACAGCAGGAGGCCAAATTGGCAGCATTAAGGCTATACAGTACAGGACAATGGTAAGGACAAATAACAGATAAAGGACACTGCGCAATTCTAGCAAAGGCATTTTGAGAAGTGCCGACAGCTATTATTTGAATCGTTCGCTTAAAAACAAAATTCCTTCCAAAATAGGAAATACGAAATTATAGATAATGACTTGGAAATACCATCAAAACTTAACCTCTCAAAAACCGAGGGTAGTTGGGACGGGTCGCGATTTTGAATCTTATGCCATGGTTATAAAATTTAAAACCTTTAACGGAAAAGTGGCGTTAGCTAACGCCGGTGTTATTCGAGAGGTTAATCATAAAAGCATAACAACATACAGCGATGGCTCAAAGTAGAGCAGAAATACAGGCGGAGGAGTTTTCTGGCCGAAACTTGACATTAAACTTTCCCTAAGCTTCGGAAAGGAAACGACAGTGTTTCAAGCGGGAACACTAAGTCAAGGCAATGCAAATGATGATGATAGGAGCAGAGGGGAATATTATTATCTTTAAAATGAACTGCGAAGCCATATTAAGCTCATTAAATAGACCGTTAACAAAAAACTTATACTGGAATGTCACGACGCACTCAACAGGCTAGGTGGAAAAAATAAAGTATAGTGGGTAAAAGGTTACCATTGCAACCAGGACAACTGTGAGCGGGAATAACTAGCAAAATTAGGGGCAGGGAGGTCAGCAATTTGCCCTCCTTTATTCTTGCCCTTATCATTGGAAGGTCTATGAAAAAGACTAAAAGAAGCCAGAGTACTGCAACAATAAAAATATGGTCTAGCAGATAAGATTGCATAAACACAAAACTATTCATAAATAATTATAACCATAAATGTATTTATTACCTAATGAGACCGCCACGCAGTAAAATAAAAATACTTGCAAGCCCTAATACATGCCATTGTACACTAAACAAACACTTGAAAATTGCAGCTTCAACAGACAGCCCCCTAAGCAAAGGGTGTATGGAAGTGGATAAAACAGTAGGGCTCATGCTGCTGGCATGTCCACCCATTATTGAAACCAGGATGGCTATCCTAGGTGACACAATAACCACACACGAGCTCCTAGAACACCCAGGTCTCCTTCTCCAGCTAGTTCAGGAGTTGGGATAGCAAAACTAGATGTGCAGGCGAAGGGGACATGCACAAAGGCCTTGCTCAAGTCGGCCAGGTGCAGGCGCTACATCCCCTTAAAGAAGAAATTTAGATAAAGATCAATATTCAAAAACCCTAGGATTACTCTGGGATTCTAATGAAGCACATTACTATATTCAATGAAAATACTCACACCTCTCAAATCAATAAACGGACGATTTTCTCAGCAATCGGACAAATTTTCAACCCATTATGTCTTTTAAGCCCTTTTTTACTGCAAGTTAAAATTATACTACAGATTCAAAAGCTATGGTCTTTCAAAGTGCATATAACTGGCTGTGTCTATTACTAAGGTTGGAATACGATTTCTTCAAGGCCAGCGGGGAAGGCAAGGGACGAAGAGCCTGCCTTATGACGCGGCGAAGATCAAACGCAAAGCACTTCACGCCATGAGCACACAGCTCCCATATTTTTATAGGCTAGTATTTAATCGCATATCAAAAATACTGATTTGCACAGCAATAAATCATCTTCAAAATCACTTTTTATGTTTTAAATATTTTATGTGTACTCAAGTTTATATTTAAAGTATTTTTTGTTGTTCTTGCATGTTCAACCTAATACTAAAGATAAAGGGGCCTTCGCTTCGCTCACCCCCTTTACCCTCCACCTAAGCTACCGCAGCATTTTGCCGTGATATTTGCTGTGCAACTTAGTATTTTTGATGTGCAGTTTAATATTTCCCTTTTTTCTTTATTAAATCAATAAATAGTCATTTATTTTGTAAAGAATCAGAGAAATTAATAAATTAATATTAGAGGTCAATCTTACACAAATCAAACTACGGCCATAGTTAGCTCAACAAGGCTTGTGTTATGGGATGATGATATATTAAAAGTTATAAATACTAGTTTGAAAACATGGAAATAATTTGCCTTTACTGGTATTCGAACCCAGGTCCGTCAGCTTCGTAGGGATGGTTAATACCCGCTAAGCTGAACCGGTCGCTGTATTATTTCCGATATCACGCTACGAAAATGCCCCTCCCAATTATCTTGCTTGAGATAAGCTATTCGTGTTATTTTAATGATTTGTGTGCAATAAATACATTTTGAATTATAAATATAAATTCGTTGGGAAGTTTTTAATTCGAATTTTACGATATGAGATTAGATAAAATTAATGATATTGCTACAGCTAGCATTGAAACCATAAAACGGTATGTATCCAAGATTAATTATGACTTATTGATGTATGGCCTCTGCTTATATAAACAGCTAATTCAACGAGTACAGAGTGCTTGCACTCGATATTGTTTTAACATCCCTCCACGTAATCATGTCACACAGTTCTTGAATGTCGCTAACATCCTTAAAATAAAGCCAAGGCAAGACTTCTACTTTGCTAACCTTCTGTTTGGTACTATCAAAACAGGAATGCCAGAGTACCTTTTTGAGAAACTAACTTTGAGACATTCGCATCATCACACCAACAGAACCAACACTATCATCCTTTCTGTCCCCCGCCATGGAGCTGCGGCGTTTCGTGGAAGCTTCAGATATCTTGCTGCAAAATGTTGGAATGACATACCTTCTCCGCTTTAAGTAGTGAAAACTAAAATGACTTTTATAAAACACTACCGAGCGCAACTATAAGTAAAACAAAACCACGATGCTATTTACGGCGATTACCATTTGATTTTCACTCTGACATTGACCTGAATCGCAAAATTTGACCTGCCTCTTTTTTGAGTTTAATCCCATGATATATTAACCATAATTTCGGCTAAATCATCCATTATTAATTATAGTTATAACCTATTATTTTTACAAGTAGATATTTATCTATCACAGGCTTGACCACTATATATTTATTTAGGCATCTAATTAAATACACACCAGATTCAATTACACTGGCCACCTTGTGACATGCAAAATATTGACACGAACTTTGTTATCCTGGGTTTAGATAGAAAACCAGCGTTTCAGGGATTCCTGTGGCATTATGCTGATTCTGGACCCTTTTGCTATCGCGGCATGCACACACGGCAGCAACGGCGCCACTCTTAACGCCCACTTTGTTAACTACTATGTTATCTTCTATCCAAAGAGGGCACCCACGATTCAGGGTTAGCCTAGTGTGGGGTCACAAGATCCTATTGTTATTATTTTCAACAGTATAATTGTTGGTCAAGTGCGGGTCGGGCTCGCACAAGAAGGGTTTCGCACCATCGTACAAGGAAACTTAAGAACGAAATTAATAAAAAAAAGACATATTTATTTTTTCTAAAGAGGAGAAAATGAACTTAAAATCTTATAACTCCCCCCCCCCTCGGATCTCATTACGAGCAGACGTGCTTAGATAGATCCTAGGCACGTCTGCTCGTTATTTTAGAACTTTTTTAAGTTTTTTAATCAAATTGTGTCACCTAAAATCAACTAGAACAATAGGTTAGCAGAAGTCATAAGTGCTACGCCCTATTAGATGAGACGCACGCATCACATCCGTCATCACTGTCGCACGATAGTAAATTAGCGCCGCCTCCAACCACTACTTCATTCATCTGGACGGACGAAGAACTGCCCCTGCGCGTGAGTACAGCGAATCACCTTGCATCTCACAATCACGCGTCAGACTGATGCGAGGACCCTCTGCTGCGCTCTGCACGCCTGGTACTTTTGAAGCGGCACACGTCGATCAACTCAATTCAACCGCATTCTCAATTCTGTTTCACTGATTGTCGTCGAGCCGACGAGACACTGCGCGTCGTACAACTGCACAAAGGTAAATAGTGTGAGCGCTCATAGAATATTCGCGCTCGCAACTAACGTAACAATATGAACCGAACCCCGCCACCAGCCAGAATTAGCATCAGAAACCGATCTTTTGCAAAAAGGTCCTTCAGGAGGATACAGCAACTACAGAACACAGCATTAGAAACCATAAAAAAGTAGGCTGTCGGGTGATGATGTTAACAGCGAACTAGGCTCCTTTAAGTCGGAACTAATGGAAATGATGAGCACCTTCATGGCATCTCAGAATTCTAGACTTGACACCCTTGAGTCATATATTAAAGATGTTAAGGTTAAAAATGTGAAGATACAAACGACTAACCAAGACATTGAGAGAGCCATGAACATCTAACCTAGAAATGGAACGTAAAGCTTTCTCTGAAAATCTAATAATAATTGTTGATAAAATTGAAGAGATGGAGAAAAGCATAATAAAAACCTCATTGGAGCTAAGAAATGTCCCCAAAAAACCAAAAGAAAACAAAGAAGATTTATTTGGATATGCGGCAAAACTGTGTCGAGAAATTGGCTGCAACTTTCAACAGGCTGATTATCGGGACGTCTATCGGCTACCAAGCAAACGAGAGAACAAGAGAAAACTCGCCTACTGAACCATATCAAGCAATATAACATTGACAACCCTACAAATAACCTGAACTCGGGAAATCTCGGCTTCACTAATCCTACCGAACAGGCTTCTATTTCTGGCCCGAGACTTCAAAAAATCAGCTGGATATAAATACGTCTGGACTACTAGTGGACGGGTATAATAATAATACCATTACAGGTAAAATTAAATAAAATTACATGTAATATAAAAATTAAAGGTCACAATTTTATTACAATCGTAAGTTAATTAAGTCAGTGGTTAACTTATTCATCAATAAATTCTGACACTCAGTAGTATGCTTTGCTTAGGAGGTACTTTTTAACCTTCTTTACAAAGTTTAGCATGTTGATGGATTTTATCTTTACTGGTAGTTTATTGAATAAGGAAGGGCCCATGCCCTTCAATGATTTGCTGGTTTTAGCAAGACGACTGGTCGCACAGTAAAAGTCGTAGGGCCGTCGAGAGGAATACCTACAGTCTGGGTTCTAGAAGCTTGGGTTTTCCAATGAGTTCTGCCTCACATACTTCAGTCCTTCCAAGATGTACTTAGAGGGGAGTGTGAGAAGTCAAAGTCAAAGTCAAAGTACTTTATTAGTGAAGATATAATTAGTTATATATATAATATTATATATAATAAGCAAACGTAATTTTTTGCCTCTTCTCTACATTGGACCACTGTGGGAGAAGCAGGGCGTTAGAAAATCCCACAGATTGATTTTTAGATCTCTTTTAAAAATAGGTTATGCTTAACTAATACAAATATGAAAAAAATAATTGTTATGATTAATAAGCAGGAATAAATAATTACGGTCTGGGTTCTGGAAGCTTGGGTACTCCGATAGGTTCTGCCTCACATACGTCAGTACTTCCAAGATGTACATAGAGGGGAGTGTGAGAAGTCAAAGTCAAAGTCAAAGTACTTTATTAGTGAAGATATTTATATATAATTAGCAAACGGCATTTTTTGTCTCTTCTCTACATTGGACCACTGTGGGAGAAAAAGGGCGTAGATACTCCCAAAGATTGATTTTTAGATCACTTTTAAAAATAGGTTGTGCTTAACTAATACAAATATGATAAAAAAAATGTTATGAATAATAAGCAAGAATAAATAATTACAAAATTATCAACAGCAAGGTATGTGTTGAGCCAGATTAACCCCATAGAGTCCTGTCATTTAAGTAATCTTGAACATTGTGATATCCCTTTTTCGACAAAGTTGCTTTAACATGCTTTTTAAATTGCTCAAATGGCAATTTCAAAATCTCCAGAGGTATCTTATTATAGTAGAGAATGCACTGATCCTTGAAAGAATTGCTAACCTTCGCGAGTCTAAATCGGGGCGCACGGGGTTAACATTACAGCTATCGCTAAGTTTGGAAAATGTTGTAAGGTTCTTGCGTACATACATTATATTTTCGAAAATAAATTGACTAGCTACTGTTAGTATATTAATTTCTTTAAAAAGCTCTCTTAAGGAGTCTGTTCATTTTAAATTATAAATTGCTCGAATAGCTATATTTCTGTAAAATAAAAATAATTTGAATATCCGCTGCTTTCCCCCACAACAAGATACCATAGGACATCACACTATGAAAGTAACTAAAATATACTAGCCTAGATGCCGCAGAACTTAATTTACCAGCCAATTTATCTATGTGGGGTCCCCACTGCAATTTGCTATCAATGGTTATTCCAAGAAACTTCGTGTCATTTACTAATTCTAACGTATTGCTGTCACTGTCACTAAACTGGTCCCAACTTGCCGGAAATTTGGAAGTGAGAATTTGATACATTTGGTTTTACCAGAATTAAACAATAAATTGTTAACTGTGAACCAATTCAAGGTTAAAGATCATACTCTATTGACATCATCAAAATCTTCTTTTTGTCTTTCAATTTTGAAGACCAGTGAAGTATCATCAGCAAACAACACTATGTTAGTCAATTTCTCCACCATAAAAGGCAGATCCTTAATTTATACCAGGAATAAGAAAGGGCCTAATATGGAACCTTGTGGAATGCCAATTTTTACACCCGATCCATCAGATTTAACGTCGTTATCTTCTGCCTTTTGAATTCTATTGCTTAGGTATGATCTTAGTAGATCCAACGCTTTATTTCGAACTCCGTAATGATTTAATTTAATTAATAGCGTATTATGATCAACACAATCAAATGCCTTCGACAGGCCGCAAAAAACTCCGATAGCATCCTGTGCGGCCTAGTCGATTTACCCCTAGTGAAACCGTATTATTTGGCGTGGAGTTGTTTTGTACGGTTGAAGTGTGGAGAGCATTTGATTGAGTATAATCTTTTCAAATATTTTACTTAGTGTTGGAAGAACAGATATTGGTCTGAAATTTGATCCTTCAAACCTCTGTTAAAGTCGGGAGATAATGGTGATCCTTCACCATTATCTCCCGACTTTAACAGAGGTATCAGTTTACTGTATTTCATGAGGTCTGGGAAAGCCCCATCGTCAACACATTTATTGAATATATAAGCTAAGTGTATAACTAGAATTACTAAATCAATGACTGACTGATACACCCCATAGGTCTTCCGTATTTTTTAAGTTAAGTAATTTGTTTGTTATTTTTTAATAAAGTCTCTGCTTAATATGGAGATGAATTTAGACTATCTGTTGTGAGTAAGAGTACATTGGTGAAGAATGTTTCAAAAGCTCGAGCAACATCACCGCTGGATTTAACAACATCATCACCTATCTTTAGGCAGAAATCACTGTCCTTTGCCAGTTTCACGGTTTATTATTTTCCAAACTATTTTCATTCTATTATTTGAATTTTGATTTTTTCTATTAATGTGTAATGTTTTAACACTTGTACAAACCAACTTGAAAGTTTTGGAATATTTTTTAACATAGTTATGAAATTTTCGATCGATGTTATAGGTTTTTTGTTCATAAAGGTCATACAAGATAACTCTACTTTTACGAATTCCAAACGTTGCGCAGTCATTAAATTTAGATTTACCGTTGTAGTCACTGACTTTCTTTAATTTGAAAACTTTATTGAATTCTGTCTGAATAATGTTCAAGAAGTCTGAGTAGATTTTGTTTGGGTTCTGTTCATTAAAATCCGGTACTGGCAAATTTATATCTAAGTTTTTCCAGACCAGTTCCTTAATAGCAATTGGGTATGAAACTGTTTGACCACTGTGATGGGAAGGTAAGCAGTTGTCTTTTACTTGTGAATGCACAGTCACAAAAAACGTTATCTAAGCAAGTTTGGCTGGTAAGTGTTATTCTAGTCGGCTCTAAAAATACATGACATAAATTAAACGATTTGAATAAAGTTATTAATAGTTGTTTCATTGTTTTTCCTACAAGCAAATCTACATTAAAATCGCCACAAATAATTAACTTTTTTCTGTTGTTACATAGTTTAGTCAGGGCTTCCACCATAAAATTATGATTTAGATATTAGAATCCGTAGCTAAATGAGGAGTTCCCGAGCCGGCGTGTCGTTCGGTACTCCGGAAATTCTACGCAATACACGTTTCTGAATAAGAAATGGTCTGTCGCGTTCAGCATCCATTCCCCACAGGTCTATACCATACAAAAGTATCGAATGGAAGAAGCCATAATATGTAGTTAGTAAGTGGTCTCTAGACAGAGTAGGTAAGATTCTCGATAGTGCATAATATGCACTGTTTATTTTTTTGCACAAAGAGTCAATGTGGTGAGTCCGCTGCAATCCTGCGTCAAAAGCGAATCCAACAAAGCGAACAGTTTCGGTGGCAGGCAGAGTGACCCCGTTTACTACGAGTGGAACCTGGGGAGCCCCACCTACGTTGCGCAACGAGAATCTCAGTACCTGGGTCTTATCAAGATTTAGTAGCATGCCATTCACTGTGAACCATTGAGTTAGACATAGAACCGAAAGCTTCTGTGGTCCTATCTAAAATCTAGAAGGAAGAATGGCACCGGTCTTCCTAATAACATAACATATGGCTCTAGGACGTTAAAGTAAGAAAGAAAGAAATTGTGACGCATTCAACTCCTTTTTTCAGTAATATGTTTAGGTAACCTGTTAGCTTGATCCGCTGGAGTCTTCTTGTCATCGTATTACAAGTGGTATTACCGTATCTGACCAGTTTAATAAAAAAATGTTGCGTGGCCTTGAAGGGCCCTGGCAAAGATGGCGTACTACCGCTTCTTATATCTCGTTGCGTTGGATGTCTTGCTGCACCGCTGTTTCTAATGTTCAAGAGATCTTTTCAGTAGAGAACTTTTCCTGACTTGCGGAAATTCGTGCGCATTGTATCAGTTGAGCTCACAAATTGAGCTTCTGGGTCTGGGGTTTGACAGGTATGAGATGGTGATGTGGCGCAAGGTCCTGCTTGTCCACAGCGTGGCTGAAACACCAGAAGAGCAGCGGTTCGCTGTGCTAACTGCAGTGTTGGCTAGCCGCTTCGAGTCCTCCGGAGATTTTCTTGGTGATATCCGAGTGGTTCACCGCTTGGGCACAAAGGGAACTAGGACTCTCCTTGTTCGCTTTGCATTCTACAAGGCTCGCAATGAAGTATGGGAGTCGAAGAAGGCCCTCAAAGGTTCGGGCATCTTAATAACCGAGTTCCTGACGAAGTCTCGACACGAAGTGTTAATGACAATGCGCAAACACTTCGGCGTCAAAAACTCGTGGACATCCGATGGTCGAATCTTTCTTCAACTGTCGAACAAGACTCGCCAGAAGATCGAGTTTTGGGCGGGGTTGCGACCGCTCTTGAACAAGTTCCCAAGTAAGGAGGCCTCACATACAGCTGACAAGGAGTAGAAATCTGCAACCTTTATGTATCTATACTCTGTATCTAAACGTGGAAACCTTTAATTGGCCTTCTGTGTTAAATTATTGTGCCTATCTAATATTAAGGTGCTGTTGGTTTTCCTTTAAATAAGTAAATACATTTATTCGTAGCTACTATTTATGTATATTTTACATATTTATATATAGCATTATTTTTGTATTATGAAGATATTGGTAAGTAGTTTATTATTTTTATTAACTTGTTTATTGTTGTGCACATAGTTTAGTTTCTTAGTTTCTTATTTCCTTTAGTTTTATATTTCCTCTTCATTCTGGGTTTGCTGGAAGAAATATCTTGTTAGAGATAAGCTCGCCTTTGCACATGTTATTTCCTTTATAATTGTTTTGTGTTCACTATTTTGTGTAATAAAGTATATAAAATAAACCACAATTTCTCACGCAATATCCCAAGTGTTGTACGCTCAAAATCTACAACAACTAACTCGGCTGTATTTGTTAATGGGATGCTAAGAGGTATGGACAGCGGACATCAGGTAGACGGAGTCTATACTGACTTTGAAAAAGCGTTTGATAGAGTAGACCACGTCATACTGATTTTCAAACTAGAAAAACTTGGAATTCAAGGAGATCTTCTCCGCTGGAACGAATCTTATGTCAATAATAGATGTCAGGCTGTTGAGATGGGAGATAGCCCTTCTCGTGGCGGGCGCCATTTTGAAAATTACGCTCAACCGGCAAGGGCTACGTGGGTGGTCCCCGCGGGCTGTTGCCTGCGCCTACTAAAACGTCGCTCACGGCGTTTTATTGTATGAAAAGGATAGGAACCTCTATATTTTTAGAATTGCCATGAAACAAGCTAGTTTATTGTTTAAGAATGAAAACAATAATGTATTCGTGAGCCTAGCTGTCCAAGGTCAAACGTAGCATTTATGATTTATTTCCGTTTTTTTTGCAAGAACCCAAAAATGTTTTAAATTAAACACATTTTTTACTAACTTTCTGTTTTATTTATACAATATGTACAACACCAACCTGTGTATCAACTAAAAATAATACATATCTAAAGAAAAACATGTTTTTTTTCGCTACAATCCTAACGGTGTAAGTAGGTACATTTATCGCCCGACAAAAAAACGGCCGACTGTGGAGTGGTCGTTCTAAAAAACTGTAAGTCGAGTGGCTTGTACCATTCGTTTTTTGTTGAGCTCAGTTCAATGCCAACACATAAAATAAACATCTGGTACCTGTTGTGTACAATTTGATAGCTACAAGCAAAACAAAGGACCCTTGTAATCTCACACCGAAAAAGGTACAATCACGCTAGGCTGTTTAGGAGGAATTGTGTATCTATTTTGAATGAAAAGAGTAAGTAACCTAAAATAACACTAAATTTGCAATACTATTGATACAAAAGATATCCGTGTTGCCATACAAAAACACAAAGAAAATCAACATCAAAAAGTTAAACAAAAACCAAAATTCCTTCTGAGAAACGAGGACTGATGCTATCATAATATGGAGACGACTTTTTGTATCACATACAGTATGTAACACTTCACTGAGCACAAGTAGTAAATAATTTTTGATGTGCCATTTGAAAAACATTATCGTAGTATACAGGATGTAGAATTTAGACAGGGTAATTTTTTACATTGTAAAATATTAACACTCATTTATACAGACAATTTTATGTCAAATAATTTAGAAAATCAATAAAATTAATAAAGTAAATAACTTGATGTGCCATTTGAAAAACATTATCGCAGTATACAGGGTGTAGAATTTATACAGGGTATCAACACTCATTTATACAGACAATTTATGCAAAATAATTTAGAAAATCAATTAAATTAATAAAGGAAATAACTTTTGATGTGTCAATTGAAAACCATTATCGCTGTATACAGGATGTAGAATTTATACAGGGTATATTTTTTACATTGTAAAAAAAAGCAAATTAATTAAATTAATACACAATAAAAACACAATGTAAAACAATTAAATCAACACACAACAGTAACAGTAACAGGACAATGACAAGCTACGACCAGAATACTCCTTTTCGCGAAATCGCTTCGTCATACTCAGCCGCCAAGTGAAGATAAAAAGAGTTAAGTGGCTTGTATCGCATTATTTATGTACAACGCACATCACGCTATGAATGACAAAAAAAAAGAATAGTTAACGTTAAAAAAAAAAATAAAAAAAATAAGAAAAAAACAAAAAAATATGCACCCATGAACAGTAACGTGAAAAAAGTCTGGTACAAAATAAAATATATAATAAGATAAGTTATGATGAGTGCATTTGAACGAAGCAAGTCAGGAGGCATGAAGGTTTGTTGCAACCCGCACAGTAATACTGTGATCGCTTACGACAAACCGTGCATGACCTCCTGAGTCTTCCATTATTTTTCCCTCCGCCTTGACCCCCGTCAGCCATATCCAGGAGTGGGTATTGGGCAATATAATGGTCCTTCACTTCAAATACACTGGGAGTGGGATTGGAGGCAGTGACTGGTCTAGGGACTAAATTTTGGTGTTTGGAGAGGAGGGATTTGATGAGAGAGACGCGAAAGCCTCTGTGCGAAAGTTTGGTGGAGTTTGGGACTTTGGACTCTTTCTGAATTATGTAGCCATTTAAGACTGAATTGTTGAGGAGGTGTCGGAATAACTTTTTGTACCAGACTTTTGTGCGTTTCCTTTCGATGGGGTACATTGCCAGCATCTGGTCCTTCTTGTCCACCCCACCCATGCAAATGTTATAATCCCTAACCAAGTTCGGCTTCGGTGGATTCCCAGAGACAACGTCCCCATGGTATGTAGAGATTAGAGCCACTCGGTTCGAATCTCTCCATACCTGAAGATCGACGTCTCCGGAAGTGAAGCCGATGATATCACCTGGCCTCATGCTACCCTTGGTTAAAGACGATAACTCAACCGGCACAAATTGCCGGTTTGTTCGCAGGGTCCCTGCGACGTCAAAGCCGATAGACTTCAACTTTCGGGCCAGAGCTGGTGAATTGTAGTAGTTGTCCATCCATAGCGTGTGACCTTTGTACTCGAGACCTCTTACTAGGTTGAGCACAAGAGCCGGCGTTGTCCCACTCATGGGATCGGACTGGGCAGCTGAAGGCTGGGGGCCTACTTTGGGGTGGGCATGCAGCTTGAAGCGCCACAAATACCCTGTTTGCGATTCACAAACCGCGTAACTTTTAATACCTATTTTGGCGGCTTTGTTAGGGATGAGTTGGTTGATACTCAACCAACCCTTCCACTGCAGAAGTGATTCGTCCAAAGAAATATTTTGGCCGAGGTTGTACATTGCACTGAACCTGTCGTTGAGGTGCTCAACGACAGGTGCAATTTTAAAAAGTTTTGCCTCTGAAACATCCAGGGTTCGCTCACACATGTCCTCAGAATTCGCAAAATGTAAACATTTGTTTAACAATTGGAAACGTCTGATGGACATGTGTATGCGAAATCCTGGAGTGACAAATATGTCACCAGTTGTATTCCAATAGTTGTCCATGTTGGTCTTCACGAGAACACCCATGGCCAAAATAATCGCAAAATAACGGTATAACTCGTCAGAGTTAGTGTCGCACCAGTTACATATGCGACTACTTGGGCCAAGGGTGTTCTCGTGACTCATTTTGGAAGCCAACTGTTGAGCATATCTGTTTGTTTCCGAGGCAATGTACTCCATAAAGGACTGATCCCACATGGCAACAAAAATATCATAGGGATCGATCATCGGAGTGGCTGGGCCATTGATCGAGGAAAACGTTTCCCTCCTTGACTCAGTCGGAATCGGAGGATTCGGAAACGGTTTCCAAACAAAATCATACATACTGCCGGTGGTGGCAACAGAGGTGGCACCAGCAGGGACGTCAGCAGGAGCAGGGATGCCAGCATCGGCTTCTTCGTCCTCGGGTGTATCAATATTAAATAACTGGAACACCCTCGAAACGAAGACGCCTGGCATCACCTCGTCGTCGTCGTTCTCGTCGGCGTCCCCGTCATCCGACTCACTCCCTGTGAATGTACAGACTATGCTAAATATCTTTGTCTTTGAACGAAAGGTGCGAATGAGAAGGTTATATGTCAAAATTGGTAAAGGTGGGGTGCGAGAGAATTTCATTCAGAGCAATCTTTTCACGTATCGTTTGCAGGGTATATGAATTATTTTGTCTAAGAGAACACACAGGATATTTTCTTCTTCAGTTTCAAACAATCGCCAAAAAAAGAGCTAAGTATCCCCTAATTGTTGGTGGAATCGGGCATAAGTCAGTCAAGTTAAGTCTGACAAGTGACATCTCAATCGTGTACTTACCATAATGCAACAAATGGTCTATTTCCGTGTCTCGGAGTGCACGACGAGGACGCCACTGTCCACTGCTGGTGCCACCGCTACTGCCACCACCAACTTCCACGAACCTAAACAAAGACTTAATTAATAAAGTCAACTGACACAATGGAGGCTCAGGACCGGAGTGGATGGCGTGGTAAAGAAGAGGCCTATACCCAGCAGTGGGTGAATGTGGGCTGAGTGATGATGATGATGTGATGATGACACAATGTTAAATGTAGAAATCCAGGTAAATGGTAAATGAGGGAACTTACACGGCAGGCGAAGGCACCCAACTTGAGCCAGTAGCCCTCGGGGTACTGGTGCCACTGCCGCCTTCACCACATTCCATGTACCTAAACAATGACATAATGAATTAAGTCAACTGACACAATGTTAAATGTAGAAATCCAGGTAAATGGTAAATGAGGGAACTTACACGGCAGGCGAAGGCACCCAACTTGAGCCAGTAGCCCGCGGGGTACTGGTGCCACTGCCGCCTTCACCACATTCCATGTACCTAAACAATGACATAATGAATTAAGTCAACTGACACAATGTTAAATGTAGAAATCCAGGTAAATGGTAAATGAGGGAACTTACATGGCAGGCGAAGGCACCGGACTTGTCCCAGTAGCCCGCGGGGTACTGGTACCACTGCAGCCTGCGATAGGCTCAGGAGTGCCGGTAGCAGGCACTTCTAGTGGTCTTCCCGTGCTGGAGAAAAAACATATAAAATTAGACAAAGGAAATTAAATACTTAAAATTATTTTTAATGGAGTTTTAGTACTTACGGTACCCAAACACGTCTCCTTTTCTCTGGAGGGATTAAAGGTCGTTCTATTTGGACACCCACGGGAAGATCATAGATGCTCCGCATTGGTGCACTAAGAAAAACGTGTAAAACATTATTATCTTTATATTTATGTTTAGTAAATTATAGTAAAAAAAATAAAACCTAGTGAAAAAAGTCTAAATTAGTAATTTAAAATACAATTTTAAGGTTATAAAAATAAGACAACTTTTCATATAGAATTGTAGTCCTGTTGATTAGTAGGTCACACCCTGTAAAAATAGTAGAATCTTTTGTAACACCTTTTATAATGATACATAAAACTTACTCTTCAATAGCGGAGGGTCGAACTGGCCTGCTACCAGCACTCCGACCACCACGGCGACCACCACGCGATGCGCCACGGGCGCCAACCCCACCACCAGCGGCACCGCCTACCGCTGGCGGTTCAACGGCGCCAAAAACGTCACCGCGACCTGGGCCGCCACGGGCACGTGCACCCCGCCTCCCTCCTCGCATGCGCACAGTTCGGTTACTAACGCAGAAAAAGCAAAAACACATGCAAAAACCAAATTGTTAATAAAACCCATGCAAAAAGGAAGAAAAGTTAAATAATAAAACAAAAATATAAAAACATTTCAACATCCATGTTTTTTGACGGAAATAGAATGAGTAGTTCTAGGCACCAAAAAAGTTAGTGAAACCCATGCAAAAAACTATAGGTGAGGAAGAAAAGTCAAATAAAAACACTAAAAAATAAAAATAAATAACATTTTAACATCCATGTTTTTTTACGGAAATAGATTAGGTAGGTTCTAGGAAGCAAAAATGGTGATATGACTTGGTTCCGGGGAACACACCGTTTTCGAGTTACGAGGCTGGAATTTTAATTATTATTTTTAAAAAACAACATTTCAACATCCATGTTTTTGACGGAAATAGATTGGGTAGGTTCTAGGAAGCAAAAAAGGTAGTATGACTTGGTGCCGGGAAACGCTCCGTTTTCAAGTTACGAGGAAATTTGAAACTCCAACCAACAAGCCGTATCCGTAATATGATAGCCCCGTGGCGTGACGTCACGAAAAGTGGCCGTGGAAGTCAAAATGCATTCGACATCAACTGATTTGGCTTTTCCGCATTCATTTTACTGTTTAGAAGCAAATCAAGACTTAGGTTACGGTCTGGAATAACTGGACTATCAAGGACTATCTGTTTCAATTGGAGATATTCCATTGTAAAGTAAATATTTCAATTATTGTCGCCCGAAAGGCTGTAAAAAAGACAACGAGATGGATGAAAATGTGTTTATTTCCATGAAAACCAATGCTCACGACAAACAATCAATAGTAAAGTGTAATGTACTCACCTCTCCATCGTTTTCACTTCGTTTCTTCTAAATTCCACTAAATTTCACCCAAAACAACCTATTCCCGTGAACTGCGATTCATCCAAAACGCGGTGACAGCGCGCGAGAAATCGTTCCGATAAACTGGGTCAGAACTCATTTTTTTCCTATGCACGGACTGGTTTTTGATAGCTCCACAGATACGTTCGTGTATGGGGTACCAACTGTGAGTACAAAAGCGGCTCCCAACCTATATTTTTAGTTTAAAAGCGCCCATCTCCATACGACCGGAAATCCGCCCGCTGCGGGTCGCTTGCCGGTCGACGCATTTTGCAAACTTGCCCGCTGCGGGCATTCGACGGTCCAAAGGATAGCAGGTCTGACCATGTTTTTAAACCTTCTGGCGTACCCCAGGGCTCCAATTCAGGTCCGTTACTTTACGTTGCTTACTTTTATGATATCGGATACTGTTTTAAGCACGCGAATTTCCTCTTGTACGCTGGCGAAAAAAAAGTTTTCATGAATATTAAATCTTTACAAAACTGCATCAGCTTACAGGAGGATTCGAATCGGTTGGCAGTATACTGTACAATCAAAAGAATAAATGTCAATGCAGCTAAATGCAATGTCATCTCCAGGCGTAATAAGCCAGTCGTTTCAACATACCTACTTAACAATATCCCTATCCAGAGCGTACACTCTGTAAGAGATCTGGGTGTCCTGCTGGATTTCAAGTTGACTTTCGAAGACCACATTACCGCTATCACTAAGAAAGAATATAGGAACCTTGGCTTTATTCTGAGGGTATGCAAGCCATTCACGGATGTAAGCTGCGTGCGCATTCTATATTATGCCTAAGTTCAAAGTGTCCTTGAGTGCTGCAGTACCGCCTGGAACCCGGTATAAAGACCAAATTTATTAGAAATTTAAACTTTCGCGGCAGTTTTTTGAATGATACCTATCTTGCATCATGTCATCGCCAGCACTAGGCTGTATTTCTGGTACAAGTTCCAGAGATCTGGTCGGTATAGAACTTAATTGATGGAAGCTGGCGGGGGAAGCAAGAAGATGGCGCTCATATCCAGCTACATGCCGAGCGAGGCAGACTTTGTGCCGCCCCCGCGTGAGGTAGAAGACATTCCAAATTCCAAATTCCAAATGTCTTTATTACTGTAGATATATACATATACTTAGCAATCGTCATTTTTTGCTACTTCTCTACATTGGACCACTGTGGGAGAAGAAGGGCGTAGAAACGCCCACAGATTGATTTTTACATCTCTTTTTAAAAATTGCTTATGCTTAACTAATACAAAATATAATATTTAGTCATTATCATAATTAATAAGCAGGAATTAATAATTACAAAATTATTAACAGCAAGGTCTGTGTTGACCCAGAATAACCCCATACAGACCCATCATTTAAGAAATCTTGAACATTGTAATATCCCTTTTTCGACAAAGTCGCTGTAACATGGATTTTAAATTGCTCAAATGGCAATTTCAAGATCTCCAGAGGTATCTTGTTGTAATAGAAAATGCATTGACCCTTGACAGAATTGCTAACTTTCGCGAGTCTAAACTGGGGCGCAAGTAGTCTGTGATTATTTTTTAGGTTAACATTACAGCTATCACTAAGTTTGGGAATTTTTTTAAGGTTCTTGCTTACATACATTATATTTTCGAAAATAAATTGACTAGCTACAATTAGTATGTCAATTTCATTAAAAAGCTGTCTTAAGGAGTCTGTGCGTTTTAAATTATAAATTGCTCGAATAGCTCTTTTCTGTAAAATAAAAATAGTTTGAATATCCGCTGCTTTCCTCCACAACAAGATACCATAGGACATGACACTATGAAAGTAACTAAAATATACTAGCCTAGATGTAGCCACATCCATGTTTTGTCTGATGTTCCTAACAGCGTAAGCCGCAGAACTTAATTTACCAGCCAATTTTTCTATGTGGGGTCCCCACTGCAATTTGCTATCAATGGTTATTCCAAGAAACTTCGTGTCATTTACTAATTCTAACGTATTGCTGTCACTTTCACTAAACTGGTCCCAACTTGCCTGACATTTGGAAGTGAGAATTTGATACATTTGGTTTTACCAGCATTTAACAATAAATTGTTAACTGTGAACCAATTCAAGGTTAAAGATAATACTCTATTGACATCATCAAAATCTTCTTTTTGTCTTTCAATTTTGAAGACCAGTGAAGTATCATCAGCAAACAACACTATGTTAGTCAATTTCTCCATCATAAAAGGCAGATCGTTAATATATACCAGGAATAAGAAAGGGCCTAATATGGAACGCCAATTTTTACCCACGATCCATCACATTTAACGCCGTTAACTTCTGCTTTTTGAATTATATTGCTTAGGTATAACCTTAGTAGATCCAACGCTTTATTTCTAACTCCGTAATGATTTAATTTCATTAGTAACGTGTCATGATCAACACAATCAAATGCCTTCGACAGATCGCAAAAAACACCGATAGCATCCTGTGCGGCTTCCCATGCAGAATAAATATGAGATATAAGGGTAATACCTGCATCCGTAGTCGATTTACCCCTTAGTGACACCGTATTGCTTGGCGTGGAGTTGTTTTGTACGGTTGAAATGTGAGAGCATTTGATTGAGTATAATCTTTTCAAAAATTTTACTTAGTGCTGGAAGAACCGATATTGGTCTGAAATTTGACGGACCACCCTTGTCTCCCGACTTGAACAGAGGTATAAGTTCACTGTGTTTCATGAGGTCTGGGAAAGCTCCATCATCAACACATTTATTAAATATATAAGCTAGGTGTGGTGCTATAACAAGTGTTATGTTTATGACAATATCCTGGGGACATACATGATAAAATTTTAAATCTACATTACTGATGCTAGTGCTGTATTTTTAACAAAACCTCCGCTTCATATGAAGTTCAATTTAGACGCTCTGTTGTGAGTAGGGGTGCATTGATGAAGAATGTTTCAAAAGCTCGAGCCACCTCAGCGTTGGATTTAACAACATCATCACTTAACTTCAAGCAGAAATCATTATCCCTTGGTATAACTTTGCCAGTTCCACGGTTTATGATTTGCCAAACCGTTTTCATTCTATTATTTGAATTTTGTATTTTTCTATTTATGTGTAAAGTTTTTGCAGTTCAAAATTTAGATTTACCGTTGTTGGCACTGACTTTCTTTAATTTGAAAACTGTATTGAATTCTGTTTGAATAATGTTGAAGAAGTCAGAATAGATTTTGTTCGGGTTCTGTTCATTAAAATCCGGTACTGGCAAACCCATATCTAAGTTTCTCATATACATCTCTTGTCTATGGGATGTAATGTGATCGGATGGTAAATAGTTAATTACATTTTTACTTGTGAATGCAAAGTCACAAAAAACGTTATCTAAGCAAGTTTGGCTGGTAAGTGTAATTCTAGTCGGCTCTAGAAATACATGACCTAAATTAAATTATTTGAACAGAGTTATTAATCGTCGCTTCAGTGTTGTATCTACAAGCAGATCTTCATTAAGATCGTCACAAATAATTAACTTTTTTCTGTTATTACAAAGTTTAATGAGGGCTTCCTCCATAATTTTCTCGAATATTTCAAAATTGCCATGGCCTTTTTCATCTTTCGGAGGTCTGTAGACACAAACAATAATATGGCTATCCAACTCAACACAAGATTCCTCTATTTGTCTTTCCACAGTAAGTGTAAGAATATCTTTCCGTTGTTTCACCTTCATATTATTTTTTACTAAGATAAAATAACAACCTCTATCAGCAGTCTTTCTATTGTAACAACTGACAATTTTGTAATTATTTATGTTAAAAGACGTCATATTTTCCTTTAACCAATTTTCTGTAATACAAATAACATCAGTGTCCGAATTATTAAGAAATAATTCTAATACAAGTTCTTTGCCAGGTAGCCCCTGCATGTTTTGATGGGTAATATTTAAGTGGGGCTTACCCTTTGTCTGAATATTATTTAATATTGGGATATTATTAGACTTTTTTGACTTGTTTAATTCGGGCAAGATATTACACATTTTTGATCTCCTATGCTTGCTTGATATATTTATTGGCTTATGTATGCTAGAGATTTCCTCTATTGTCTTAAAAACTAATTTAAATTACTTGGAATGTCTTCCAATATACATTGTCTGTGCTCAATAGAAGCAGTCAGGTTAACCAATTTCTTGGCTGCAATACTAAAAAAAATAAGATAGCGACACAGTTACCTGTCGTTTGTAAAAATCTGAAAGGTAGTAACTACCTTTGGTCAAATAAACATTATTACTAACATAATTGTTAGAGTCAATCAAATGAATCAAAATAATATTATATGACATTGTATGTAATGTCATATTTAGCTTATATCTAATATCATTTTCAGCTTGTGGCAATTTTTTACTGTATGGGAATGTAAACATAACAATTTTATTAACATTCAGTGAGCAGTGTTTCAAAATATTTAATTAGGTCCCATTTGTTTACCTCACCCCTATTTCCAAACAAACAAACACTAATAGCTGTAGTTAAAAATTATCAGTAAACCCACTTTATGTGCTTATTGGACTATTACACAGGAAGTGCTTAATATTAAAAAATCTAGCCTAAACCGTCCGTTAAAGTGTCCGGTGAACTGTTGTTGTTGCCACCCGGTGTCCAGTCAACGGAGCGGCCCGGTGAGTCACCAACCGGTGTTGCGCCTTGCGAGCCCGACAACCAGTGGTCGTCGCTTGTGAATCACTGCTACGGTACTACCCGTCCGCCAATTTCGTCGTTGCAGCCGTTCGAACAAATGGTGCAGCCGTGAAGCACTTGCCTGTGGTCCCAGAGATACCGAGTTCGATTCCCGACAGTTGCCGCTTGCTTTTTTTTTGTTTTTATTATCTACCGTAATAACGAGGAAAAACAAAAAGTGAGATTTTATTTTTCTTACATGCACCAGTTTGTTATATCGATCGGTGGGGCGTGAGTCGGGAGCCGGCGTTTCTCAAGATAGAGGTTGCTGGTTCGAAACCCAACTACTACCACAAAAATGGACAATAATGTGACTGTTCGTAAAACTAACAATAAAGTCAATTATTGTTAAATTTTATTGTCAAAATTAGACGAATACAATCAATGGAAGACATACTACAACGACGAGAATCAGACCTACCTTTACACGACTCCGATAGATCAGTAATGCTTGATTCAACAATGAAAAGTTTGCCTAATACAACATGCTTGGATAGCTCAGTTGAAAACGAATTGAAATATCAAATAGAAATACTAAAAATAGAGTTGGACAGCGCACACCAAGAAATAAACAGCTTGAATGGTGATAACCAAAAGTTAAAACAACAAGTACAGGCGATGAGTAAGAAAATAGAATTACTGTTAAAAATTTCAAAACAAACTACACCAAATCTGACTACCACACCAGGAACATCACAAAATACTTCAAGCAAAAGACATAACCTGAAACGAAAATTGTTTGGAAATAGCAGCACACCTACAAGCACATACAATGCCGCAAAAAATGAATCACCAGATAAGGAAAGGAAGAATTCGACTATCACTACAGCAACGGCGATGACACAGACAAAACTATTAGAGAAGAACACAGAAAACGTAAGTCGCTTTCAAGAAGAAGAAAAAGAGGACGTGAGAGAAAAGAAAAAGAACATATACATCTTTGGTGGCAAGCAATGTGCAGGTCTTGCAGTGAGACTATCCGAATCTAGACAGGGTAGCAACTATGAAAAGTATAATATAACTTCCATAGTAAAGACCGGCGCAACTACAACTAAAATTTGCGATTCAATTTATAACAGCAAAAACATTACCGAAAATGACAAGATTGTCCTATCAGTAGGAGAACATGACACAAACCCGATGATTATGAAAATAGAACTAAGTGCGGCACTGAAATGTTTAGAAAATAAGCAAGTTTTAGTGTTAGGAATACATAAAAGTGATAACCTAAATGAAAAAAAATTGAACAATACGTTAAAACTAATGTGTAAAAGTTTCCAAAAATGTAAATTTATAGAAGCAGAAACCAAAATCATACATGTAAAAAACACTTGTATTAAGATCAATGCTGTAGTGGACCAAAGAGAATATGAAAAACTCATCAAATTTCAATTAGCTAACAGGAAGATGATTAACTACAACACAAATAAATCAAAACCCCTGAGTCCCAAACAAGTAAACCAAAAAAATGTTCACAAAAAAGGCACAATCCCGTATTATTTCACTAGTACAAATATAACAAAAACACCAAATCCGAAACAAAATATCAGACAAAAAGAAAAGCATAAAAAAGGAACAATACCGTTTTATTTTACTAAAACAAATAAAAATCAAACACAAAACATTGCAACACGATCACCAAATTGCGGATCTAGCAATATCTGACAATTAGAAGACGATCATGATGATGCAAAATTCAGAGTGATGCATCAAAAAATTCAAAGTATAATTTCAAAGAAAGAACTAGTCGAACTGGCAGTGCAAGAAATGAAGGAAATTAAAGAGGAACCAGACGTTATCTGCTTCTCAGAAACATTATTACAGTGCAAAACAGTAAAATAGTATTAGGAAGTAAAAACATATGCAAAGCCTCGTGGGGAATAATAAAAGATGTGACACAAAATCAAAAAGATTATGTTAACATAAATAGTATGAAAGACAATGACAAAACAGTTAGTGACCCATTGCAAATAGCAAACTTCTTTAACAAATTTTTAATTGACATGACCAATCAATCCAAAAACATTATTGAAAATAAATCCTTAAAAAATGCCAACAACAAGGGCACTAGTTTTTTCATAAAACCTATTGACGAACTAGAAGTAAGGAATATTATTGTTACGCTCAAGAATACCCATGCAACAGGCTACGACGAAATTAAGACACAAGTAATAAAACATTGTCGCTACTTACTAAGACCGGTCGTAAGCCACATAATTAACCAATCGTTCGCAACAGGCACCTTTCCTGATAAACTGAAGCTATCAATAGTTAAGCCACTTCACAAAAAAGGTGATAAATGCACACCTAGGAACTACAGACCAATAACACTCATACCAATATTTTCCAAAATTTTCGAGAAGTCAATGGCGAGGAGACTCAAAGAATATTTCTTCAAACAAGGTTTAATTAGACCCGAACAACATGGCTTCCAAAAAATTAAGTCGACAACCCTAGCAGCTTTTAATTTAGTATCAAGTGTAGCAAAAGGCTACAACGTGAAACAGAATACTTCGGTTTTGTTCTTTGATATGACAAAAGCATTTGATTTTGTATCCCATGAGTTATTATTGAATAAACTAGAGAAATATGGTATAAGAGGACCAGCATTGCAATGGATCCAAACATATCTACAAAATAGAAAACAAAGTGTACGCATTCATAGGCTAGACGAAAACCATATAGAACGGACGTACGACTTAAGAGTATAAAATAAACAACTATGGTGTACCTCAAGGGAGTGTACTGGGGCCGCTCTTATTTATTATGTATATAAATGACATTCCTGATGTGACATGGTACCAATCAATTTATTTGCGGATGACATATCTATTATTGTGACTAATAAAAATAACCGCTTACTATCTAATAATAATCATAATCTTTATAATCATCCTAATCTTAATAATATTAAAAATCATTCAATTGACTTTCATAAATCTGATATACATACAACCATAGTACAAGTAGTAGACTGGTTAAATAACAATAACCTACAAATAAACGTCACTAAGACAAATGTGATGAACTTTAATAATATAAATGATATGGACATTAATTATAATAATCAAATTATAAAATGTGAAGAGAGCGTTAAATTTCTAGGTATAACAATTGACAAATATTTAAATTGGAAACCTCACATTGAACAGGTATGCAGTAAACTTAATCGGTTCGTATATGTGCTCTCCAAGTTGAGGAAAACCACGACACGACAAACAACGCTGGCTGCATACCACGGTTATGTCGAATCAGTGCTAAGGTACGGTATAATCCTATGGGGGAATAGTACGGAATCTAGCCGAGCCTTCATTGTACAAAAGAAATGCTTAAGGGCTATGGTTGGCGCCGCTCCGCTAGATTCGTGTAAGCCTCTATTCAAGAAACTGCACTTACTGCCGCTACCATCATTATATATATTTGAGGTCGCCAAATTTGTACAGCAACACTTTGACTTTGTTTGTAACAGCAAATCAAAAGTACCCCAGAAATACAAGATATCCTAATAGACTAGTACAAGATCATGTGCCACGGACATCAAGGTACCAAAATAGCTGTTACGCAATGAGCGTAAAAATATATAATAAAGTGCCTGATGAATTAAAACATCTCCCACAAAATCTCTTCAAACAAAAACTGTTCTCATGGCTACTACAGCATAATTTTAATACACTGAGAGAATTATTTTCTCTCTAAGAATTAAAAAGTAAGGTTATAACATACCTACAGTAAAATATTTGCATGTTATATAATATAGTTGATTAAGGAAGAAAATGACATGTTATATTAATTTAAGAACTTATGTAATACCTTATTCAAACGCAAATAAACAAATCTGAATCTGAATCCAAACATGAGTATTAAGTTTGATTCAGGTGTCAGATCAAGTGTCTTTGTTATTTTTTGCATAACATCATGAAAACTGGAGTTTGGTAAACAGTTATTTATGACTGAGTGTCCCAACTTATTCAATCTAAGTTTCTTCCAATTTCATCACAAAACATGACAGTTTTGCTTGTGATGCTTTTGTGCGACCCTGAAATCCTGGGTCAGATACTTATTTCAAGGCTCGTGGTTGAAGCTGGTCTCTCCGGCTGCTGCAAGGAACGTTGGCAGTCACACAAATTATTGGCCACCAAAGAGTCATAGCGTTCCTGAATACTATGAGACAGTTTAAGCACCTCATCCATGGCCAGGGAGTACTCCTCAATGGCCTCTTGAGATTTTTCATAGCGGGCAGTAATAGATCTCAAGCAGCCATTTACAGTGGCAAGTTTAGACTCAAGATTTGGCAGGTCCTTCTCATATTTTGTTTTATTAATTTCTAACTCTGCCATACACATTTTAAACCTTTCCAAAATTTCTATTTTACTGTTATTATATAAACTTTTATTGAGATTTTTATGAGACTTAAATTTTTTAGATGTTTGAGTAATGTGTTTTTTAATTTTAACATATCTTTTTGATGCGTTTTTGCTGCATGTTGAACCAGTGCCCACCACTGAGGCTTCATGAGTCAAATCAATCACTGCACTGGACACATCACTACATGCAACAGAAACTTGGCCGGTCGACTTATCCGCTAATATCAATTCCTCAAATAAATTTTGGGATTTTTGCGCTGCTGAACCATGAGACTCCTCTTCTAATTGTGTGATTTGGTTGTGTGGGCATCAGACAGGTCCTTTTCCAGGGTAGAAATTCTCTTCAAAGCAAACTCATATTCAGCAGCGCACTGATCAAAACCATGAATTATCATTTTTGACCTAATTTGTTCTTCAAGTACATTTTCATATTGTGAGTGTAAAGTAGACAACTCGGTTTTTAGTTCAGTATTACAGTAAATAAAGGTAAAGATGTTCCATTTGTATTGTACTGTGATGCTAACTCCTATAATGAGGTGTAGGGTAGTACCGATACTTACAAGAAAGGAGAAGAATCATTAGATTGTATCACAAGTAATAATCTTGATATAAAGAATGTAGGCAATGAACCAACCTTCATAACAAGAAGTCGCAGAGAGTTCCTCGATATAACACTCTCATCGGGTGACATAGGCAAAAGAGTTAAGAATTAATGGGTAGATGAGGAGGATACTCTGTCTGATCATAGGCGTATAACTTTCCAACTAGACTATCAGTTTGATATACTAAAAATAAGAAATCCTCGGAAAAAAGACTGGAGTATATTCTGCAACATCATGAGCAAATGGACTACAGCCCGACAAATATTTGGAACTAGAGAAGAATTAGAAGAGGGGGCGAATGAATTAGGAAAAACACTAATATATGCATACCACCAAGTATGTCCCCTTAAAAGAATCCCGAAAGGAAAAGGTCAACTATGGTGGAACCAAGGTCTGAAGAAGCAAAAAAAATGAACTCGGAGAGCTATGAGGCTAGGCCCTTTCTAGGGATGATGTAGATAGCTGGGATGAGTATAGAAGGGTCAGGAATGAATATAGCAAAACAAGACATAGAGAAAGTAAGAAAAACTGGCGCCTGTACTGCAAAAAGATGAGCACATAGTCAGATGCGGCTCGGCTGGTGAAACTACTAGGAAACGACAAAACATGCCAACTAGGAAGTTTGAAAATAGATGGAAAACGTATATCTGAAAACCAAACCGTGTTGAAAACCATGTTGAAGACACACTTCACGGGCTGCGCAGAGTATAAAGAGAGCAACATATCGGATCCTCAGGAAACATGGAAGGATCCACCAGACAAAATAAAAGAAGAAAACTTAGAATGGGCCATAAATTCAAATCTGCGGGGCCTGATGGAATTTTTTCTGTGCTTCTACAAAAGGCCTACAAATTTATTAGCAACCATCTAGCAGAACTATTTAGGAGTAGCATAGCACTAGAATATATCCCTCCTGATTGGAGGAGAGTAAAAACAGCTTTCATATCAAAACCAGAAAATAAATCTTACCAGGAAGGTAAGTCGTTCCGGTGTATAAGTCTTTCCTCCTTTGTATTGAAATTACTAGGGAAAATATTGGACAGACACTTAAGAATAAAACTCAATTAAAGAGCCTCTCTCTTACATAGCAATCAGCATGCATATATGGAAGGAAAATCAAATGAAACAGCTCTACACAACCTAGCAATAAAGGTGGAAAGAGCACTAAAAAACAAAGAGTTTGCCCTGGGATGTTTCTTTGATGTAGAGGGAGCTTTTGACAGGGCAAACTTCCAAGCAATAGAAGAATCCCTTAAGTGGGACTGAATACATGAATAGTTAGCAAAATGGGGTGGTAGCTATGCTCAAAAACAGGGTGACTGCATATATTGCTGAGACTAGCTACTCAATCGGAGCAAATAGAGGATTCCCACAAGGATGCTTATCTCCACTGATGTGGTGTTTTCTTATAGACTCCCTTATAACCTGCGAGGTACATACAACCTATAGGTATATTCAGATGATGGGGCTATTGTTATAATAGGAAAAGTGCTATACAATACGATACGAGATATTATGAAGAACGCAATAGGAAAGGTCTTAAGGTGGTGTCAAGAAAAAGATCTTGACCTAAACCCGGAGAAAACTAAGCTACTTCTTTTCACGAATAAACGGAAAAATATTGAAATGTTTCCCATTTTGTTGAAGGGCACAAGACTAGAAGTAGTTCGTGAGATTAAATACCTAGGAGTGACCTTTGACTGAAGAATAAAGTTCGACACTCATGTAAAGTCAAAGTGCGCTAAGGCCATTAGAGTCTTATTCCAAAAGCGGAGGGATTGATGTACGAGTGGTGTAAATGTATGCGTGTTCTTAGTTTTCGGCGACACTGGTTCCGATACAAGCTTAGCGCCAAGGGCCTATCTCTCGATATCTGTGTAGAAGACCCATCATGCCCTCACTGTGGCTTGGAAGAAAGTAGCCAGCACTTCTTGGTAGAACGCGTGACGTGCGAACAAATGTAGCTCCGACAGGTTAGATATTAAAAATTCTCGGTAGTCACCGGGCGACCGCAGTGACGAATTCATTTCCGTTGTTTTTCAAAAATGCCGACCTGTGCAATACTCACGTGCAAAAATAGAAGCGAGATTGTGAACGCCAAGAACGCCGGTGTCACATATCACTTGTAGGTCTCATTCCAACTATTATTTCTTCTTAAAACACAAGAAATAAACATTATTACGAAAATAAATCATTCGCGGAAAATTCGTCACGAATTGACATTAAAGTCACAATGTCATGTTGTTCTCGCTAAGTTTACTATACATTGCTTGTTTTGTATCTTAATTTCACTACTTATTGCCAAGCTAACATGCAATGAATATTTCACACTTATCTAAGTACGAAAGCAAAAATGCATCGTGATACGGAGGCGAACTGTTACACGCACACAGAGACGACATAATAGTGATGGGGATAGTGATAGGAGAATAATAAGATAAGCCTTGATACCTTAGACCTAAGTAAAACAGAATAATATTGCAATGCCCTTGCAGGGCGCATGTTCTGGGACTACATTTAATCTTGACATCTTGTACTTGTACATATGTATACCACATATAAGCGATGAATAAATGAAATAAATGAAATTTGCATGTGAAAGGGACATGCACAAAGATCCCATTCAAGTGGGCCAGGTGCAGTTGCTACAAGCCCCTTAAAGAAGAATAGAAGAATAGAAAAGTTCCAATTACGTATCTGCCGTTTGGACCAATTGAGACACCAACAATAATAAAAGTTGACACGAAATTTGTGGTTTATAAACAGGTCCCCATAAAAGAGAAAATGATTATTCATTACATCTTGTATGGGGACAGCCTTTATTTAAAAAATCTTGCGTAATTAATTATACTATAGCGGCACCAGAAATACAAATTCTGTGAAAATTTCAGCTCCCTACCTTACCGCAGTTACCATAGTTAGGGACAGTTGTTCATGACACTGCCCCCTGATGGACAGACGGATAACCAGAGAGATTGACGGAAGAACAGCGGAGGCTTAGTAATAGTTTCCCATTTGACACCCTTCGTCTACGGAACCATGAGGGATTAAAAAAGTTCTCTTGTGTGGGGACACCCTTTATTTTGTAAAATAGTTCATTATCATAATCATTATTTGTTTCTGTAGCGGCAACAGAAATACACATTCTGTCAAATTTTGAACTCTCTACCTATTACGGTTCATGAGATACATACAACCCTCTTACGGACAGACGGACAAATAGACAGTCGCACAAACGGACAGCGGAGGCCTAGTAACAGTTTCCCTTTTGGTTCGCTTCAGGTAGGGAAACCTAAAAGTATTCTCAACAAATTTACAGATGGCGATAGGCCTCTGGTCTAGGTAGGATGCTCATTGCATTGCGATGCTCACTTAAGCCACAGTTACTATTGCGAGACCTTTTTACAATTCTTATCAGCTCTCTCGGAATGGACCACAGTAGTAGGAGAACAAATTGGAATTTTTACGGTTTATTTAACATGGTAAAGCGGAAAACATGTAATTAGTCTTACTCAGTCCAGTGGTGTGCTGTTATCGGTCTTGTAGTTTATGCAAAAGTTTTAACAATGATAAACATAATTCCTTTGTTGTTGACATTCATCGGAGTTGCTTGGCATGGTAAATAAATAATATAACAAATAAATGTAGCCCATTGATGTCCCCACCAAGGGACACAGGCCTTTACCTGGATGCGAGTACGATTTAGCCATACTCCACCAAGCCGAATCTGTTCGGGTTGAAGGAGGGGTTTTCACGACTACTACTACCAAGTAGCGAAAGAAGCCGGGACCTACAGCTTTGACAGTTTAGCGTGTCCGATATGAACATGGAACATCCGATACTGGTACTCAATATAAGTATGCAAAGTTGGTCATTACACACGACGCCGTATTAGCCGCGCTAGGCACTGGCGGGCGCAAAAAGATAGCCGAGTGTCTAATGACCAATGCACACGTGTTTCATTCAACCTTTTTCGACACAATCGCGAGGAAATAACAGACTTTTGATATTAATTAAGCACACAATGAAAACGACAACAAATAATTATGGAAAATGGCGTAATGGTTTTGTTTTTTCCGTATGCCGCGCTAGCGATGCGCTCGAAGGTGTTACATGCACTGCATTTATGGAATCTGCTGACGAGGTCCCGTCGCCCGGCGACTATCTTCGATGTTGACATCGCGCTTGCATAGTGATAGTTTTAGGTAGTAACTAATTATTTCATGTAATTTACTTACGCTGCATAAAAAAAATGTTCCTTTTATTTTGTAACTTTAGAATCACCTCAATTCTAGCATCGATTAAAAATAGACATAAGTTTTAATTGTAATTTCCTTAATTATAATAAAGGATTAAATTAATTATCGTTTAAGGGTTCCGTACCCGAAGGGTGCCAAACGGGACCCTATTACTAAGACTCCGTTGTCAGTCCGTCCGTCCGTCCGTCCGTCGGTCACCAGGCTGTATCTCATGAACCGTGATAGTTAGACAGATGAGATTTTAACAGATGATGTTTTTCTGTTGAGGCTAAAACAACAAATACTAAAAAACATAAAAAAAATAATATTTAAGGAGACTCCCATGTAACAATTCTTTCAATACCACATACAAACTTATGAATGCAGCTGGTTACGTACATGGATTGCGAAAGTAGCCGCACCAATAACTTTGTAAACAACATTTTACTTTGTAAAATCCAAACTATTCACTCTACACCATCCCTATGGAACAAACCCTTTTCAGTACGATTATGACGTACGTTAGTCTTCATGAGACTATCCCTACCACAGTAGACGCGAAACGCAACCTTTATAAAAAACTTACCATGCAGGCTTATGTTGGTAGTCTCAAGGAACTCCCAAGGAGTTCCTTGAGGCCTTGGAAGTTCCTTGAGGCCTCCTATAAGATGTTTGAGACCTGACACCATAGAAAAACCACTGGAGTTCGTACAGGAAGAGATGAATGTGAAGTACCTCCAGGACTGAAATAATTCACTTCCAGAGCGTAGAGCTCTCCCTCACTATCAACCCCCTATGCACATGAGAATTCCTTGCACAGAGCAGATGCCAACTGCCACGACTAAAACATTTCATTTCTCTAATATGCAACACCCATTATGCCTTTTCGAACCCAGTAAATTTTTGGAGCGCCTAACTAAAACCCTAAAAAACGTATTCAAATTTCCCCAGAGACCCCCAGTTCCGACTCAAAATACTTCTTCCCTTCCGACCGTAAGCCTATAAGTGGAGGAGTAAACTACTCATCTAAATCGCTTCCCCCTTCTGGCCAGGATTGGCGTCATTTTGGAGACCCTCCGCCAATCAATCCTCTTAAAACCTGAGAAATGACTTTCAAAGAAACTTCCGATTATAATGACTCATGTTACAATTCAGAACTCGACTATCACCTACTACCAACAAAACGACTGCTGCTACGCACCGACTGAGCAATACTACACCGGTGTAGTCTCAAGCTAACTACGCCGACTATCCCCAGACGTACGACTACGATAACGCACGCAATGACATGCCCAACATGATTGAGGCCCCACAACCGTCTACTAGTAGTGACATGGATTGTTTAATACAGTTGCTCAAAAAGTGGCGTATTGCAGGGACGTATAGAGTTCGGGATGTGGGCTATTACATACTCGTGCTTTTTTTACCTTTCCCGAACTCGTGCGTTCTCTTTCCCAACTGTCAAAATAATGTCTATTAAAAAGAAAAACCAACCATGAAGTTTTTACTAAAAAAAATATAGAAGTTTTCATGATTCATGCAAATAAGTATACTTCTAAAAAGAAGCTACTAATTTGTTTCAATATCAGATTTAATGATTTGATGTTGATGAGTTAGGTTAGGTTTCATTTCATTTCATCTCATTAAATTTCTTTTTCATTTCATATCAATAAAAAAAATCTACTGAAGACTTGGCTGTATGGGCATAGTTCCCTTTGCCTACCAGAATGGATGAAGAAAAAAAACTCTGCCTATATTCTACGGTTGGCGCCATTTTTCAGAAATTTTCTTTGCGAGTTTAGTTGTTTGTTGCACAAAATGAGTAATTTCGACCCTAGTTTTTTTGAATTAACACCACCGGAACTCAGTATAATTGCACAAAATGCTTCGGAGAAAATTTTACCGGAAAAGTCAAAAAGTCGCTACATATCTACATACGACGAATTTATTGCGTGGAGACAAGAGAAAAAAGCAAATAGTTTTTCAGAAAATGTTTATTGGCATACTTCTCTGAACTCTCAGCAAAATTGAAACTTTCTACGTTATGGTCGAGGTTTTCGATGATAAAAAGTATGCTGAAAATAAGGAACAACGTGGATATAGGTGAATACCCAAAATTAAATGCTTTCTTAAAACGACAATCAGATGGTTTTACAAGTAAAAAGTCGAAAATATTAACATCGAATGAAGTGGAAAGGTTTTTGAACGAAGCTCCCGATCGTTATTTAGCCACAAAGGTAATTTATTAACAAACACTTATATTTTTCTTTAGTAATCAGTTTACGAAATCGCAAAATACAGTCAATACATTATCATATACATCAGTCGCGCGCGCTCGCTCATTGGAGTTGGTCGATATCCCGTGATTTATTGTTGTTAATTGTTAACCTCAGGGGCGATGGCCTCTTACGTGTTAAAATGCAAGACTTGCAACATTGTAATAAACGAGTTACTTGCGTTTGTGCAAAATAAAATGGATGTTATGGTCGACGAAAGTTTAGTGCAGATTTGTGCAACGGCTTTTTCCGATGACGAAATAGAGAATGCCAAAAGCCTTCTGTTTGAGTCGGTCTCAAAGCAGAAAACTACTCGAAGACGTGATGGGAAGACTCAACGCAACCTGGACGACATAATCTGCCTCTTTAGAGAAACGGATCCCGAAGAAATGCCGATCTTCGTGGCAAGGGACCTTGCAAAACTACCCCCGGTCACTTTTGACCATGTAGACGTCACTAGACTTCTAAAAGACATTGTCTTGATACAAAGGGAGCTTGGTGACATGCAGCAAAAATACGCAGTGGCGGCGGAGACAGAGTATGTTACTATTCACCAATTTGAACAACTGAAATCTGAACTCAACGAGATGAAACGACAGTGCGTTGTTACTAATGTCAATACGAAAAGAGGCGCATTCTGCTTGGAAGACAGTTACCAAAACAATAGTGGCCCTATGGGATTCCTTGCCGTGTCTGAAACTCATGAGAATCATGCATCATCAATATCCTCATCATCATCTCCGGAGGGTAGGCCAACGGAAACATTACCTTCGCGTATGACTGAGGCGCGCGGTCCGCTGTCTCTGTCTTTCGCGAGCGTGGTGACTGGAAAGGCTGCGGTGCCCGTGAAACCGGCCGACTCGGCGGCGGCGGTGGAGGGGAATGGTGCATGCGTGGAGGCCGGCAAAAGTACCGCGGTTTCGAACACTGTGGAACGAGTAGGCGCCGGTGGGGCCCTACGGCGCTCTCCGACATTAACCGTATCTGCTGTTAGAAATAATAATCTAGAATCTCAACCCGAGCAAGATGGCTGGATAACGGTGGAGAAACGAAAATCAAAATCTCGTTTTGTGGGGAAAAAGGGAAGAGCCCCTGTTGACCCTGAATGCAAATTTAAAGCCGCGGCCCCTAAAATACCCCTTTTCATCTACAATGTCTCTCTGGAAGCCTTAGAAATTGATGTCGCTGAGTACATAAAGGAGAAAACTCAGATTGTTGTGTCTCCTGTGCGAGTAGGTATGAAAGAGGAAAAGGAGTACAACTCTTATAAGATCTACATACCCAAGGACAAACTTCCAGTGTTCTACAACGACAACCTATGGCCAGACGGGATCTTTTTCCGTAGGTATTTTATATTTAGCCGGACGGCTAGTAAAGACGCTGACAAACTTTCGGCTTCAAAGAGAAACTGAGCCGCAGAACTTGTAAGCTCGCAAGCTTCAATTGTAAGTCCGTGATGAGAGTCTCGGGCCATGTCAGAGAGCTATGCTTATCGATGGACGTAATTGCGCTGCAGGAGACTTGGTTGCTGCCCCACGACATACCTTACCTGAGTGGCATCCATCCTGACTTCGCTGCGACTGGAGTGTCGGCCGTGGATACTTCGGCGGGAGTAGTGCGAGGAAGGCCTTACGGCGGCGTAGCTATTTTGTGGCGTAAAAGTGCGTTTGATAAAGTCACTATTATCAATTGTAAAAGTGTGAGATTGGTGGCTATAAAGTGTGAAGTGGCTAGTCGGTCTGCTATATTTTTCTCCGTCTACATGCCTACGGACTCGAAAGAGAACTTACCAGTCTTCACTGAATGCCTAGCAGAGGTGAGTGCTATCGTCGAGGACAGCACCGTGGATAATGTGTACGTACTCGGGGACTTTAACGCTCACCCAGGTGAGTTATTTTGTAATGAACTACTCCAATTCTGTGCGGAACAAAAGTGGATTTGTGCGGACATTGAATCACTAGGTATTGACTCAGGCACATATACGTACATAAGTGACGCTCATGGCTGTTGTCGTTGGCTTGATCATTGTATAACTAGTTGTGTAGCATATCAAACCGTCACAAGATTTGAGGTGAATTATGATGTGACATGGTCTGATCACCTTCCCCTGCTGATTGATTGTGACTTCAAAATACTTGTGCCCAAAATAAATATATATAATCAGTTTGCATCTAAAGTTATATGGGGTACTAGAGATGAGGCACAAATAAATATGTACAGGGAGTCATGTCATAGCCGGTTACGTGACATTGACTTTCCTTTCGAGCTCAGACACTGTAGTGAGAAAATATGTACCAATGTGGAACACAAGGTAGTTATAGACAATTTGTATAACAGTATTGTCAACATATTGAGTGAGGCTGCTACCTGTAGTTATCAAGGCAAAAGTTGTGATAAGAAAAGGTATGTTATAGGTTGGAATAAGTATGTGGCGGAGGCCCATAGGGAGGCTCGACTTAAATTTCAAACTTGGGTACTGTTTGGCAAACCCACAATTGGATTAATCTATGATAAAATGAAACAATCAAAGAAATTATTTAAAAACAAGTTAAAATGGTGTCAAGATAACAATGAACGCATCAAAATGGACATAATTGCTACAAGTCATGAGGCTAAGGATTTTAAAAAATTTTGGAAGCAAACAAACAAGCTCAGTCCTAGGTCGAGCCTGCCTGTGGTTGTGGACGGTTTGACCAATAACGGGGACATAGCAAATATGTTCAGAGAACATTTTGCTGTGGTGCCTGAATCAGCGTCAGCTGCAGCCTCGGTAGTGTCCGGCGCACACCCCCGACGGTCGGTAGAGAGTGAATGCACTCGTTTTACCATTATAGAAGTAGAGAGGGCCATCCGTTCTATGAAGCGAGGAAAGTCGCCGGGACATGATGGTCTGAGCGTCGAGCACTTGAGGTATGCTGGTGCACATCTGCCCAGAGTTCTGAAGATGTTTATTAACGCCAGTATTGGACACTCCTACCTGCCTGAAATGCTCATAAAAACTATTGTTGTACCTGTTATCAAAAATAAAACAGGTGATGCTAGTGATAAAGGTAATTATAGACCTATATCACTAGCCACGATCATCGCGAAGGTATTGGACAGTTTGCTTGATAAGCAACTTGATAAATATCTTAACTTGCACGATGCCCAGTTTGGTTTCAGAACTGGGCTGTCCACTGAAAGTGCCATCATGTGCCTCAAGCAAACTGTCCGTTACTACACGGATAGAAAGACGCCTGTATATGCCTGCTTTTTGGACTTATCTAAGGCTTTTGACCTCATCAACTATACCATTCTGTGGGATAAGCTGGCGAAGGAGACTGACCTACCTGATGAGCTCATATGTATGTTTAAGTACTGGTATGGAAATCAAAGTAACGCGGTCAGATGGGCCGGTTCTTTGAGTGATGAATACGGGCTGAGCTGTGGAGTGAGGCAGGGGGGCCTGACGTCTCCCAAGCTGTTCAATCTGTACATGAACAAACTGATCGAGGGGCTGTGCGACACCAAGGTTGGATGTTCAGTCCATGGCATCATGGTCAACAACATAAGCTATGCTGACGACATGGTGGTGCTTAGCCCCTCAATCAGAGCCCTCAGGCGGTTACTAGGGATCTGTGAGTCGTACGCCGGGTCGCATGGCCTTAGGTACAATGCAAAAAAAAGTGAAATGCTCATTTTCAAGGCGGGCACCAAATCACCATCGTTTGTACCACCAGTCCGGCTGTGTGGAATACCCGTGTCCAGAGTTTCGGAATTTAAGTACCTAGGGCATGTGGTCACGGAGACACTCACAGATGATCTGGACATGGAGAGAGAGCGCAGGGCGTTGTCAGTCCGCTGTAACATGCTGGCCCGCAGGTTTGCAAGGTGCACTAAAGAAGTGAAACTTACACTGTTTAGAGCCTACTGTCAAACCTTCTACACCTGCAGTCTGTGGATTCGCTATACGCAGAGGGCCTACAGCTCCCTGCGTGTCCAATACAATAACGCGCTGAGGATTGTGTTGGGGCTGCCGCGATACTGTAGCGCGTCGACGATGTTTGCGGAAGCAAGAATAAACGATTTTTTCGCCATACTGCGTAACAGAGTAGCGTCCATGTGGAGTCGGACTCGCGGCAGCTCGAACTTGATCCTCAGAACGCTGGCTGATAGGGTCGACAGCCCTATGATGAAGCACTGGGTGGATGTGCACTTAAACAGGAATAAGAAGTAAGTGAATGTGTTGTGTGATGAATGTGTAATAGACATAATTATGACAGAATGACGAATGAGTGTGTGGACTTAACTTACATACTTAGATCTTGTTTTCTGTATTACCAATTAATTTATTTTTTGTTTTGTGTCATTATTTCAATTTATTTTTCATTTTACCGTGTTTAATTATGGATGTATATCTGAAATAAATAAATATTATTATTATTATTATATAATAACATAACATAACATAGCGTCATGCCTTTTCCCACAGGGGGTGGAAGAGACACAATTGTGCTCACGTTGAACCAGTTATGAAATACTCCATTTTGTGTGACAGGGGGCTAGCCCATCGCCGCAGCTATGGAGTAACGAACATTTTGCTCACGATGTTTTCCATCAACGTTAAAACGTCCGTATAATGTACTTAAGATAAATTAATTATCTCATTGGTACGTGGTCAGGAGTCGAACCTGCATCTCCTGTGTGAGAAGCAAGCGTGAAACCCATTAGACCAAGGAGCTCTTTATATAATAGTAATAATACGTTACCCTTACATTTTAGTTCAGGTCCACTTGCACGACATTCACTATTATAAATACGTTTACCGCTGTTTAAAGGCTTGCGTCTGTTGTAAGACTATCCAGTCCTTTAACTGACAGAAGTCACCTGGAGAACTAAAGATTCTATTGTGGACATTTTTGGGGAAACAGCATAAAATTTGTTCTAATTTCATGTCATTTTTTGAGTGAGGGAAAGGGTTAAATTGATTTACCAACTGTCAAAATGTTAAAATATGTAAAATTTTAATCGGATGTAAATTATTTAAAAAATTATTAATCAAATCCCTTTTTTGCAGGTTGCTCTGATTTTTGGCGTTGTTGGAGCTTGCCGCAGAGAGGAGTTAGCCAATATTACTTTAAAAGATATTGAAGCCCATGGAGAAATGCTACTAATCATGATTCCAAACACAAAAAATAAGATACCGAGAAGCTTTGTTGTTGAAGGAGGAATCGTGCAAAAAATATATGAATCAGCGGTCCCAAAAAGGAAAAAGCGACCGTTTTTTTTCAAAATTACCAAAAAGGGAAGGGTACAGCTCAAGAAATCGGGATAAATAAATTTGGTAATATGCCAAAAGAAATAGCTACGTTTCTTGGTCTGCCGGGTGCTGAGTATTATACTGGGCACAGCTTCAGGAGGACCTCTGCTACATTAAGTGCAGATTCAGGAGCCAATTTGACGTCCTTAAAGCGACTAGGAGGTTGGAAATCGGACAAAGTTGCAGAAAGCTATATTGGTGATTCATTAAACAACAAACTAGAAACTGGGAAAAAAATCACACAATCCATTAATTTAAGGTCCAGTTCGTCTCCTTCACATGTTGCAGAGAACGTTCGTCCATCTACCTTCGTTGATAATGATAATTCATCAGATCCAACTCCATCAACTAGCAAACGCCATTGTATGACAAATAGACATGAACAATCATACGAAATTAATAATAGTTTGTCTCAAACAGTAAATATGCAACCTAAAACTTCCCCAGTAAGCATAAAAAACTGTACCAATTTCAATGTACTTATATGTGAATTATAACTTTTATAAGAAATAAATGTTAAGTTAGTTGAGTTTATTGTGTTTTTATTATTTTATTAAATTGCTTCATTTTTTTGCAGTTGTATTAAAAATAGTCGTGCAGTACACGTGCGGAACCGTCATTGCAACTTGTTTTGACTGTCAACCCTCGCCTTCGGCTGCGCCTCGGCTCGGGTAGACATTTGTCGGAACTCTTTGCAATGACAGCCTTTCCGCACTTGTAATGAAATATACTATTCCCAAAGACAACCCTTCAACAAAACCAAAATAGAATAAAATTTTCACGCTAAAATACACCTCCATAAATGTGCAAAAAAAACGCACATACCCTTTAACTACGACTCTTTCGATGTGACCATTTACTTGCGACGACAAAAAATGACAATTCTATTACTATTCTTAACTTAACCGAATTTAGTGACGACCAGAATATAAAATAATTCTTGTACAAATTCCATAGATATTTCTATGGACTGATAGGACTTGACTCACTAGACAGACTCGAAATAGACCTAAAAAAATATTTGATTATAACTAGAAATTCCAGAATCCTGATCATACCATATCAGAGTAATGTGCCCACTACTGACTACACAATCGCAGCACATTCTTCAAAATAAATTTGTAAGATTTATAAGATGTATTTATCTGGTAACCACAGATTTAACATAAAAATTAAAACAAATTAAACTTAAAACTAAACATAAGGCCAATTACGGTCACCTATTTTATAATACCCGTCTTAGATGTTGATAAGTAGCTATAACATTCAGATATTACATATAATTATTCATATTACAGGTGCAAATTTTAAATACAATTTAATATTAGGGCGTAAAAATAACAAAAAACACCTTGAATTTAAAAGCATTTTTGGTTGATTGAACCTTATTACACCTATTTGGGATTCTGCATGTTAGTGTGTTGGCAGGATAATTAGTTCCCCTTGAAGGTACGTACAGCAGTTTGTTATTTCTAGTTCTACGGGCTGGGGCATTGAGGCGCAGCATATTGGATACAAAGATGGGATAATTGAGAGTCCGGCACACACATCGTGTAATGGTACAATTTCCTGCAGTGTAAACAGTTCCGGACAAAATCCGTACCATTTCCGTAAAGTGCAGGAATTAACTGAAAGAGACAAAGAACCGCGCATGCAGTTTTGCCAGTGGCTCCTAGAGCATCGGGATGTGAACATTTTATACACCGACGAGTGCCTCTTTACAAGAATAGGATTATTTATTGTTCATAATGAACATTACTGGGAACATACAAATCCCCATCTTGTACGGTAAATAGCTACGTCGTTGATTCCAATTTTTTAACTACGCCAAAACTACATGTAAGTATCTACTTAGGTAGATATATATATAGATAGATAGATAGTGCAGCGTGAACTCGCAGACGTCGTTTTAAGACTCTTTTGTAATGCTAATTTTTATTTCAATTTTATTGGGATACAGGCTGGTTGATATTTTATAAGTTTATGCGAAATTGAAAATTCGAATTATTCTAGATTCTTATTGGTAGTTGTCGGTTTTGGCAGGTCTGGTAAAAATTCATTTTCATTGAGCTGTTCGAGTCAAAGGCATTTTGAAGCACATTTTTTTCACTAAGCCAGTTTTATTCCCGTTAAGAGTTATCGTGTGATCTCTGTGTTTTGGGCAGTTTTTTTGGAATTGTGCCCAAAAAATGACGTTTTCAAAGGTGCGTTCAAAAACTACTTTTGTGACCCGAGCAGATTGAGAATCGGAAAACGGAATCCATTACTACTTTGGTTCCGAATAGTCACCCTCCTGGACTCGTCCCCAACCTGTCCCTAATCTACGAGCAGACAAGACAACGTTGCTACCGCTCGCTTGAGAACTGAGTCCCATCCCTTCCAAGGAACAAGTTAATAATGCGCCGCCGGCACCAACGCAGTGGCGGAAGGTTAGCATCCTAAACCAGCATGAGGTCACCAACTCTAGGCAGACTAGTTTTGTCAGTCTACTTAACCATTGAACTGTCGTGCGGCCATTTATACAATACTAGCTGTGCCCGCGACTTCGTCCGCGTGGAATAGTTATTTTGGGCATCATTTATTTTTGCAAACAACCTCCTCAGCTTTATAAATTATAGCTGTTACCCACAATTTTGTCCGCGTCATTTTCTGTTATTATTTTAGACAATTTAGTTTTTAAAAGAACATAATTATTTTATAGTACTTCTGCGTAAATTATATTTTTAGTTTTTTTTTCTTGTGGCAGAAGAACATATTGGTTTTCTCCGCAACCTGATCTTGACAACGCGACATATAGTTGGCCGTGTGAAAAGCAGTCTTGACGTAAATCAATTCCTACGTGTTTAAATGTTTGCCCCTGTGATTTATTAATTGTAACGGCGAAAGATAGCTTAACGGGAAATTGAATTCGTTTAAAATTAAAAGGTAAATCATTTGGAATCATTGGGATGCGAGGTATAAGCACTGTTTGACCAACTGCTGGACCAGTCAAAACTATTGCAACGATCACGTTATTGCGAAGAAATTTGATTTGAAGTTACATAAATTTGGTGGTTTAAGATTTCTAAGTAAAATTATTGGGGCACCTATTTTTAACTTGAGGGAATATGGGGGAAGGCCACTTGGGTTCAAATAATTAAGAAACTCCTGTGGGTAATGGACCGCATCTTCCTGATCCATTATCAATAGATGTGTAGGTAGCTATGTCTCCTGGAAGTTTACTTAAAATTAGGTCATTAATTTCATCCACGCTACTGTTTCTCGCTGCCAATATTGCCCTTTGACACATCCATTGATGATCTTTATTTTCTATTTCGCTGATTTCAGGGTAAACTTTCGATATTAAGTCCTCAATGTTACTCACTCTTTCTCCTAAATCGCGATCAATTTCAATTTTATTTTCAAAATGAGGTACTTTCCCGTATACTACCTCCCCCCAAATGTGCTCTCATATTTGTAGTTAATTTCAAGATGTTCACAAACTTCCATAATGGGGAACTTTTAAGGCAAGACTTTACAATGTCTGCTCTTGTTACCCTTACTATTACTGGTAAAGTTTGTCGAAAGTCCCCAGCAAACATAACAGTAATCCCACCCATGATTTTATCACAGCTTCTAATATCTCTAAGAGTCCTATCTAGAGCCTCTACATGAGCTCTATGGATCATGGTACATTCGTCCCAGATTATTGAACTGACATCTTGTAAAACTTTTCCCAAAGGGCCATTTTTACGTATAGAGCACACGCTATCTTTCTGTAAAGAAACAGTGAGGGGCAGTTTAAAAGTGGAATGAGCTGTGCGTCCACCTGCTAATAAAGTTGCAGCGATACCTGACGATGCTACTGCCAAAGCTAGCTTTCCCTCAGACCTTACTTTTGCTAATATAAGATTAGTAATAAAGGTCTTGCCGGTTCCGGGAGCATCCAAAAAAAATACTTTTCCTTCACTAAAACGAACACTTCGCATAACACAATTATACGCGGTCACCTGGTCATTAACTAAGTTTGGTTCATTTTTAGTAATAAAATCATTTAATTCATTTAGATCAAACGGTTTTCGCAATGCTACTTCTAACGGATCGAGATGATTAAGTGAATTAATCCTTTTTGATACAGGAAGCCCAAAATCGGTTAGTGATTTATCGCAAATCTCATGAATTTTATCTTCAATTTTGATTAGTCCATCATTGTATATATCATCATTATATGCTAATGTCATATCCTTATTCTCATTACGTATTCTGTTTAATATATCTTCACATAAAGCATTACGAAATGTATTCCATAACTCTAAGGGGTCAGATGGTTGGCAAAATATAAGAATGATGGTAAATAATTCTCTTAATTTTGTGGCAGGCTCGGACATGACAGCATCTGACATTGTATTTTGCCGATGTTCATCTCCCTCCAGTAAACCTAATTCCTTACAAGCGCCTTGATAAGTTTGGCAAATAACACCATTCACGGTCCTTAGATGTTCAAATGACATTGGACCGCGAACATGTTGCAGTAACATTCTTAAATAAAAACATTCAGTTTGAGTTGGATGAATGTTGTAGACACGGCCTAAAGTTGTGTCTTTTTTAACACCGGGATATCCTTCAACATCTTGCCCACGTTTTCTTCTAGAAAATGGATTTCTTTCCCATACGTAATAGTGGGGTACTTCATGATATAAAAGGGTTTTTGCAAAATCGTCACTTTTGCTAAGATCATAGAACGCTGTAAGTGTCGTTGATGAAGGATTATTAACGCGATCTTGAAGGTTTGCATTATTATGAAAATAAATTCTTTGTCCATTTTCCAAATGAACTGCTAAATGAACTACTGCCGGAAAACGTTCATGAATAGGAAATTGGAAAATTCTCCAGAGCGCTTCCGAGGAACTTATATAGCGACCATTTAGATATATTGCTACTTCATCGTTATTACTTTGTAACGAAAATGTGGCTTGATCAGAACCTTTATGAATATACTTACAGATGTACTTAATAGCTTTTACCGATTGACAAAACTCTACGTTAATGTGTGCATTGAAAATTCGTGATAGCACTGGATTATAGGGAACAACCCACCTATTATCCACGCTCATTTCTGTACCTTTGACACGAATTATTGCTGTGTTTCCCCCGTTATCTGGAGACCTGCGCCTAAAGGTTGGGTAACCATCATCCCCGGTTTGTGTTTCAGAAATAAAATTCCTAGGGTGCTTTTTAGAACAAATATTTTCTTTCATACATGGTGACGCAGGGTTATGAAATCCGCAAGGACCATGTATCATATTTTTTATGACAATATTATGAAGAATTTGATCTTGTTGTTTGTCAGGTATTTCAGCCGATATTATTGCATCTATAGAATCTGGTTGTACTTTGTTAGCCAGCCACAATAAAATGTGGGCGTGTGGTAAACCTCTTTTTTGCCATTCTACGCTGTAAACAAAGGCTTTCGATGGTCCAAAAATATTTTTGTTTGTTAGTAGGACTATCATTTTTTTTAGTTTTAAATTAAATACTCTTGAAACCAAATCATGTCTGTCATAAGAATGTTGATCGGGTAATAACTCAATTTTTATTTCCGGCCATTCGGAGTTACATGTAAATGTAATGAAGAGATCTGGTCTTCCAAATTTCCTGACATATGTCATGGCATCTTGACTTTTTTCGTTCATGTATCTGGGGGATCCTGTAAATGACGACGGCAATATAACTTGCTGGCCAACATTAGAAGCGTTTATATTCGTATCATTAACCACAGCATCTCTTAAATGAATGTACTCTTCTGCTCTCAATTTTTTTTGATTCCTTTTGATGAAGTCTAGCCTCTCAGAAATCATTTTATCCGCCATATCAACACAATATTGGTTGAATAATCCTTTGAAATAATGTATGCTGTTAAAGTCATTTATTCTCACCATGAGCCTAAATGCATAGAATTGCATACATTATACAGTTTTAGATCTAGCAGCAGTATTCTGCTGTGGAATATTTATACAGTATCCGTCATTACCAAAGGGAAACAGTAAAGGATACTGAAGTGGGTCATAAGATCTATGAATTTCAGAAACTCGTTGCAGTCCACCATCTTTTGCAGTCAACACAATATCTCGGGGACCTTTGTCTTCATCTATCAAAAGAACAGCTACTTCATCTACTATTGGCGCACTATACCGACCTCGATGCTCGTTAGGAGGTTTCACATCAGCATGAATAATAAGTTTGAAGTCATTCAGTGGTCTATTTTCCAGATTGTATTTAAAACTTTGAATATACGTATTATGATCGTGAAGATATGTTTGGAGAACGTCGATAAGATCGATTTGCAAGCTTGGATTTAAATTTGAGCGCAAGGATACCTGATCTGCATGGGAAACAAAATATATTTGCAAAAATTCGGGTTGTGCCCCTTCAGTTGGAAGTAAGTTACCGATCAAGTGATAAACTTGCCCTTGGACTTTAAAAGTGGGTATAAAGTTTCCCTCACGAATCTCTTTGGCACCAAATGAAGTCATCTGAAATAGTGTATTATATTGTCTTGAGTGATTTAAGAAATGATTTGATGATAGATGTGAGCCTGATATCAGTTCTTTTAAAACTCTAGTTGGTTCCAGAATTATAGGTATATTTACTTTGCCACCACTACAACACAGTCCAGGAGCTTCACTCGCCCATTTTTTTGCTTGGCATAAGTTGCATATTTTATCCATTCTGCCAATATCAATATCATTTAGCTCAGTATAGTCAAGGGTACAATCATAAGCAAACGCAGCATTTAATAAATTATGTTGCCTGCGAGTTCTATTTCTTGCTGATCGTGCATTTTTCTGCACTAATCGATGGGATGGTTTAGTGCTCGATTCCCGATCGCGGTTAGCCGAAGTTCGGAAATTTTGTGAGGCTAGACGCTGCGAACGTTCAATGATCGATTCATTAGCACGGTTTTGTTCACTGATTGCTCGTTGAGTAGCCAACCTATGCATATTTTCATCCTCTGTTTCATTGCTGCGCAAAACTCGCAGCCGCTTTGCGGTAGCAGTCTGCCGAGAAAGCTGAGATCTTTTTCTAGGCATTATAGTGACGAAAAAATAACGTAGGAAATGAAAACTTAACCAAACCGTAACTCGTAATCAAGAAAAAAACAAACGTAAGGTAAATAATTAGGAAACTAATTATTTTTACCTTAATTTTGGTACTCATAACCGTAAAACGATAACTGTATGCTTAAACTAAAACCTAACCTAATAAGAATATTTATGTAGATAACACCTATTTACAGTTATTATATACAACAAAACTAAAAAAAGTGTTAATTATTGCTAAATTATTATAAACAAAATACTATGCTTAAAACAAACAATACTATAAAGAAAACTATAACACCTACTTATAATTAATTATCTACATCAAATAAAAATAAAAAAGTGTTACTAATTGTGTAATTATTAGAACCAAAATGTTATCCTTAAAACAAAATGAAATAGTATTATTACACGACGATATTGTATCGCAAAAACAAATAACGCTGCATACAACCGTTCAGAAAGGAGCCGACCACGCGTCTGAGCCGCGCGGCATGGTACCTCGTAGAGCCACACCCCCCTCTCCGCGTCGCTCGCAAGCAACACCTCACTCACCTCCTTGCAGCGCGTCATATTTTTCACGTCATGCGGCGCGGGCGCGGGTGAATTTTATATCGGTGTTATTTTAAAATTGTAATAATTATCTTCTAACATCTTCATTGAAATTAAGTGATGTCAAAGACAATTTTGTCCACAATTAAATAATCTTAATCAACAATACATTTATTTGGATAAAGATTAATATTATTACGTTGATACAACTCATAACAAATAATGCATTAATTTCGACCAAATTTGATTACCATAAAAACGGTTCTAGTGAGTTAATCTTAAAAGATAGACATATACTGTTGCGGACATTTTTTTAGATCATTTCAAGAGGAATAATTCTTTCATACATATATTTTTGGTATCTTGAACCGTTTTCGCAGCGCATGCAACGGAAGCCCTCAAGCATGAATAATTTTCCCCGTTTTTTTAACATTTTCCGTTATTTCTTCGCTCCTAATAGTTGCAGCGTGATGTCATATAGCCTAAAGCCTTCCTCGATAAATGGTTTATTCAACACAAAAAGAATTTTTCAATTCAAACCAGTAGTTCCTGAGATTAGCGCGTTCAAACAAACAAACTCTTCAGCTTTATAATATTAGTATATAGATGGCGCGTCAGTCAGGGAGTCTGGCGCGACTGCCGTACGGTGACGGCTCGTTTGAATAACATTACGATACCTATAGTTAAAGGTTTAGTGAAGGAAACTCAATTTTAAAAAAGTTAATTATTTAATTACTAGAAACAAGTAATTATTACAAGAGCGAAAATGAGAATGAGCGTTAAACAAATTAATATTAAACGAAAACGAGCTCGCTGATGATGCGTCCTAGTTTCGTCTTCCTGCCATACGCTGCGCGGGGGCATGATCAGCAAGTACCAGGGCCTTCAGCCATGGTAACTCCTCCCTTCTTCAGATAGAAGCACGGTCCCCGGCTTCCAGAGGGGGTATTATCCTAGTTGGGTGATGGGGCAGGATTGCTATCAGTTTTTCTGGTGTAGTAAAGATAAAACTTCCAGATCCCGTATCCTGTTCCGATGATGTAGAGGAAAATTATGCTCCAGCTGGGGGTAGCCATGATGACGGTCCAGTCCGGGATGAAGCTGTGTTCCTCGAGGTTCTCTGCTTTATTTATTAACTGGTGGATGCTGTCTAGTGAGATGTCTTCCAAATGTAGTTCATATTGGATATTTTCTGGGATGATGTGTGCTTCGCTCGGTAGTGGGATAACCTCCTGCGCTAGATACCTTTTGCTGTGGGTTTCCCGTGTCATGTTAAAGAGATGAATTCTGCATTGATCTGTAGTGGAGATAATATTTGTTCCCGTGAGTTTCTTATAAGATGTTTTTCGTTGCATGAGATCTTAGCGATGGTTTCCTGCTTCATGATTGTGAGCCAAGTGTTGGGGTCTATCTTTTGAATTTTTTCTTTATCGAGATTCATCTGAGCGTAGGTACAGTTTCCAGCTTCTTGTTGGATGAGGGATATCACACAGTCTGCGGATGTCTTCATATTCTGAGTGTCCAGCTGCTTGCAAAGATGCGTGTCATCGGTTATCTCCAGAAAGGTGTCTTCCAGGTAAGAGTACTCCTCGTTCCCAAGTATAAGAAATTTGGATTTAGGGATAATGGTAAGGATATTGATATTACTAATTAAATAAAGGTGGATAAGGTCATATGAATTGGGATCAATGCTGGGAATTTCCAGGACAAAATTCAAAGTGCTTTCCGTACTATAGGCTTTAACCTCTATGGACCTTTCTAAAGGGTAAATATTATCTATGTTGATCTCTGCAACTGGAGTGATCAACAGTATTGATTTTAGCTGCAGAATTTCATAAATTAAGGTTTGAGGACTTATTATACTAGGATGCATTACACCTAATTGAGAAAACGTCTTGGCATCTTCTAGGAGCATGAGCTTATCTAATATTATCTGTAAACTAAAATCATTTTGAACGTAAATATCTAAACAATATAACTGATTATATACTACGTTAGAATCACTAGTAACATTAGTTAGAGTAGAAAGTATTCTATTTTGATTTTCGTTAACTCCAATTAATTGTTTTTGAAATTCTTCCATACTTTTACGGGCTAAATTTACGGAACTTTTTTGAAAATTTTGTGCAAGATTCACTTTGTTATTAAGATTCGCTATTTTCTGTTCAAATTTAACGGCATCTTCATGATCTAAGTTACCAGTGATTGACTTAACTACTGAGCCTAATCCGTCAATAAGGCCGCGTTTAACCCTAGAATATGGGGCTAAACATACTAACTTATTATGTATTAATCTAATGGTGTGGCTAATTTGGTCCTTATATGTTTTATGCATTTCAACCGATGTTAATTTAGCTTCGACAGCTTTAGTGTTTACAAAAAGGGACAAAAGCTTAGAAGTTGAAAGTTGGAGCGAAGTTATATTATAAACGCATATTAAACTAAAGGTATCAACTTGTTTGAGGACCTTTCCCTGTTTGAGAAGGAGGATTCCGTTGGAATTCTCAATGGGTTCAATTCTCATGGTGGCTGATGCGCAGAGCACGATGGCTCCGGCGATGAGCGTCCTGGAACAAGGCGAGGTCTACGTAGGAGTTTGAAATGGACTCGAATGGATTTTTTATTTGGATGGGTTCCTATAATTTCAGCAACATTGTTAGGATGTAAGTGTATAATTTTATAAGGACCTTTAAAGACTGGTTTAGTCTTGTCATTTCGTGCTGTTTTCGCTACTTGTTTCTAGACGGTTTCACCTACCTTAAAAGTTATCTCCTCTGCTGCCTGGTTCCTTTTCTTCATCACCTGTTCTTTATTTTCAGCGCTGTGAGCTGCAACGCATTCCTGTACGGCTTCTGCGTTTAATCTATGTTTCAGAACGTAGTCTTGGTAGAATTCTTTAGTGTAATATATTTCGAGAGGGTTTCTAGCCACTGTATGGCCAAATAAAAGCTCATGTGGAGTATATCCTGTTGTGGAGTGTATGGCGTTGTTGTATGCTATAACAGCGTACCTCACGAGAGTCTGGATCATGTCATCTTTGGGATAGCTTGGGCATATTTAGAGAAGTTATCTATTAGAGTCAGAATCGTTGCTCCTCCCGTTGAATATAAGTCCATGAACAAATGTTGCATAGGCTTTGTTGGTGTCTCTGTCAAAGCTAAGGGTGGTTTAAGAGGGTTTCTTTCATATTTGGATTGGAGACATTTCAAATTTGTTAATGTATCCCTGGATGGTAAGTAACATATTTGGCCAATGGTAGTTTCTACGCACTTGTTTGTAGGTCTCCTGAATGCCACGATGCACGGTCTTACCTTCATGGTACTTCTTAATTATCTCAATTTGTTCAGTCTTGTTTTCGACAAGGGTAACCCGTGAAGTACACCTGAATAACTTAGGACCTCTGTCATTAAATACTGTTGTGTACACCCTGGAGAATACCAGATATAGATCTTCGCTATGGAAATAACAATGGAAACTACGGTCTGTTATTGTGTTTTCTTTGAGAAACTTTATAATTTCCTGCTCTGTGTTATTGATGGGAATGAATACGTCCTTTAAAACGACTCTTGATTTTGTAGATCTATTTTCAACCCTAAATAGAAAGTAGAAACGGGGGTCGATCGAATGTGAAATTGCTTAAGTTGTCTATCTTTAGCATCTGATAATATGGGGATACCCTGATTCTCATTATCTGGTTGTGTGTGATTCGTTGAAATCAGTTGGTCAGGATCTGATACAACAGTCATGGTGTCAGATTCAGTGTGGGATATCGGGATAGTTTGTGTACCTGGGTCAGGATTGTTGGTCGAAGTAGCTTTATTTTCGTCAACCCTACGAACGTTGTCAAACATTCTGTTTATGATGTCGTCGTCTTCATTGTCGTCAAAGTCTACCGCTAAAGATTCTATGCTATTATGAAATATCTTGGCTCTTGAAAGGGCGTCAGCGTTGGTGTTTTGGTTGCCTTTCTTGTACACTGCCACGTAGTCGTACTCGGCTAATTTCAAACGCCATCTATTCAATTTAGAGTTAGAGTCTTTAATGGACACAAGCCAAGTAAGGGGTCTGTGGTCTGTGTAAATTGTAAATTTACGTCCATACAAGTAAGGTCTAAAATATTTTACAGCCCAAATAATAGCCAAAAGCTCTTTCTCGATGGTGGAATATCGGCTTTCTCTGTCAGATAAATGATACGGATTTGTCAGACCCTACGGTCCCTTGAGAAAGAACTGCGCCTAGGGCGACATCAGAAGCGTCAGTGGTCAGTACAAAAGTTCTGTCAAAGTCAGGATATTGAAGTATAGGGTCATAAGTTAATAGTTTGCACTTTTCGAAAGCTTCTATAAATTCTGGAGTGTGAACAACTTTGTGGTTTTTCTTGAAGCAAATAGTCAGTGGTTTAGTCAGTCGAGCAAAGTCCTTAATAAACTTCCGGTAATATCCCACTAGTCCTAGAAATGCTTTAATGTCCTTTTGCGTCCTGGGGATGGGAAACTGCAGAATGGCATTAATTTTGTTTTTATTTGGCTTAAGGCCCTCATCAGTTAGATTATGTCCAAGAAAACTGAGCTCTTTTTTTAGAAATTCCGATTGGTCTAATTGAATTTTTAGGTTATGTAATTTAAATCTGTCAAAAACCTGTTTGAGCTTTTCAGCGTGTTCCTGAAGGGATGGAAAAAGCGGTTTTCTCCATGTCGTCTGGGTGCATTTCTGCTTGGTGGTGGCCACTCGCGAGGTCAAGTGTAGTAAAATATTGAGCACTGCCCAACCTTTCAAGAATGTCGTTGATGTTAGAGAGGGGATATTTGTCTTCTACAATGCGGTCGTTAAGTCGCCTATAGTCGATGAAAAGACGCCATTTTACCTTACCTGAAGCATCCGGTTTTTTAGGGACGATGTGAACGGGACATGACCATGGTGATATACTCTCCCTTATGATGCCTTGTTTAAGCCTAGTTTTTTATTTGGTCTCGCTGCCGTGGTGCCTGTCTGTAACTCCTTACGAAGGTTGGGGAGTCATCAGTTAATCTAAGTTCGTGCTTAACTGCGTGAGTAAAAGTCAAAGGAATCTGATCTGTGTAAAATAGATCTCTATACTGATAACAAACTCTATTAATTTCGCGTTTCTCTTCCTCGTTCATGTGGTCAGTTTTTTTTTTAAGTTTTCACACAAAATTTGATCGATTTCAGATGTCACTTTTATCGAATGTAACTGGCAACTCTCCTTGTGTCCTGTAAAATGTTCTAAATCAAATAGAAATATAGAATCGTTAGAAATATACTTTTTATCGTCGTTGTAATTTAAAACCGTGGTTTTAAATGTCCCATTGTTGGCTTTTACTATAGCAGCTGGTGACTTAAGACCTTTCGACTATTCATGCTCTCTGTGACTATATTCGCCATTTAAATAGCGCGTTTTTATCATTACGACTTTAGCGCATTAAGGTTCTATTTTGATGTTTTTTACGGGACAATCAAAACAAATCGGGATCTCTACTGTCGCTGTGCGCAGCACCTTGTTTTTTAATGTTGCTAGATAAACTTTTGAGTAAATCGAGACCAATAAGGCCTCTATATTTATTATCAAAATCGAATATCAAAAATTTATGAGTTAGGTCACTGTTAAACACGGGTGGCAATGGCAAATATACAACATTGTCGTGGTTGGTAACGGCATGTGCGGTTTTGATGTTAAAGAGGTCTTTCACTATGTAATTTTCAAAAGTAGTACCACAAATAGCACTATATGAAATTAAAGAGTGAGAAGCTCCTGTGTCACTTAAATACTTACCTTTAAATCCGGTAATTCTATATAAGGTTGTCTTGGTGATTTAATTTAACTAGGTTGAATCTTGGTTGTTCGGGCCCTCTGAAAATTTTTGAGTAATACGCACCCCTTCATCCTCGATATCTGTGATCTCGCACGGCTGCTCGTCGCACGTCGGTTTGTAGTCGTAAGACTCATAAGCTTGGGGTTCATAAAGTACCTGATCATTATTACAGTTATACTGGAGCGATGCGTGGTCGTTTGGCATGTAAAATAATTCATGCGATGTGAATCGGGGTGGTTTAGGCTTACCTACGATCTCACCGTCACGTCCGATACCTTTTGTGGTGGGTCCACTTGTTGGCGGGGAATATTTTGCTTCTGACTCCTAAAATTACAGGAGTTGCGGAACCTACCAGAATTAGTATTAAATTGTTGGTTCCTCCATGGCTGCATAGGTGGTGCCGCCGACTGTTGTGTGGGCCAGGTATTATTTCTAGGGTCACTAGGCTGTTGTGTAAAAGTTGCGTTGAACATTGGAGGGAATGAACTGTTGCTAGGCCCGGGTTGGTAAAAACGAGGGCTAAATGATGTGTTTGGGTGTTGGTTATTCGATTGATGAAAAGTTTTAATATGATCTCTGGGTTTTTGGGAATTAACGGGATTGGAAGGCGGGTTGTTCGCAAGCCTAGCCTCTTCCTGTCGCGCTGTATAGAAAGCGGGCTCCAAAGTAGCGGGCGCCCCGTTATCTTCACACCTATAGATACGTGAAATTCTAACTGATTAATGTATTGTTCGATAGCCATTTTTTCGTAATAGGTTTTATCCGTGTGCGCGCCGACCGAATACAAGGTATCTAATACCTCTCTAACTTGCTTCCCAAACGACGCGGAATCGTCATTCCTATTTCTACGCAAATGGGATAATTCCTGCATCACTTGGACCTAATTACGGGGGTCACCTAATCGTCTTCTCAAAACTTCCTTAACAGAATCCCACGAATGGACGTTCGGCTCGTTCGCGATGGCGTCTAGCCTCTCCTTCTAATCTTTTTTTAATTAACTGCACTATTAAATCAGATACTGGGCGTTGTAAATCAAATAAACTTAAAATTTTATCTACTTCATTGATATAATAATTCAAACGTTTCTGATTACCTTCATACTTAGGTATCAATGCGGACAATACCTTGAAATGTGATTCCGCCATTGTTAAGAGGTTAACAGTGGACAAACAAATAAAATAGCTAATCTAAAAATAAAATGCGCGTAAAATGTATACGAGTCTACAGCGATTATAGCCAATAGATCGGACAAAACACAAAGAAAAATGCACTTAGAAATAGGATAACAACAGGAGATAGAGCAAAGAAACTTGAGAGTTAAAGAGCACTCACCCCAGCACCTTCTGCATTTCCCGTCGGCTTCTCGTTCCGCTGCAGGATTACAATTCTCCGGGCTCCTGCGTATCTCCCTGGGTTTCTTGAGCAAAGGTTCGGTTCGTGGAGCGGCGACTCTAAGTTATGCGTGAAGAGGCTATTCGCGCACCAAAGAACCTGAGGTTGAATGTTCCTGTCTCGGTCTTCCCACTAAAATAGACGACTGCGCCAGTTATAGGTTTAGTGAAGGAAACACAGTTTTTAAAAAGTTAATTATTTAATTATAAGAAACAAGTAATTATTACAAAAGCGGAAATGAGAATGAGCGTAAAACAAATTAATATTAAACGAAGACGAACTCGCTGATGATGCGTCCTAGTTTCGGCTTCCTGCCATACGCTGCGCGGGGGCATGGTCAGCAAGTACCAGGGCCTTCAGCCATGGTAACTCTATCTCTGTTTTTTTTCTATAGAAGCTATTACATGAAAGTTATGTCATTGGAATTGTTATTAAATAAGCTAAACAAATAAAAATGGATTATTCCAGTTTTTTTTAGCAATATGTTATATATATATATAGAATATATATTCTAAATTCTTATTTTAAATCAGGGGTCAGTGATTTTTTTTCCAATTTATTGCAATTCCAATAAATAAATAAAAAATTAAACCATTATTTCAAAATGTTTGTATTTTATCTACATAAATATAAACTATTCCTCATAAATCAATAAAAAGAACACGTCTCCCCAAACATTTGTTTTACCCCCAAAACCTTTACAAAATCATGCCTAATTTAAGCAAGCCTAGGCTTTCTGCTACCTTGTAATTTCATTGACTCGGATACCGCCAATGGTTGGCTTTGGAGGTTCAATAATAGATGGTATGCCATCCTTGTTCTTTCGGTTACATTTGGTGCAAGTTAAAACAGGATAGACATATGTTTTGTTCAAATAACGGTCCAATTTAATCAACTTCCGACGAACATCTTTTTTTTTTACTGTAGATATTTACATATACTTAGCAAACGTCATTTTTTGTCTCTTCTCTACATTGGACCACTGTTGGAGAAGAAGGGCGTAGAAAGTCCCACAGATTGATTTTTTGATCTCTTTTAAAAACAGGTTGTGCTTAACTAATACAAATATGAAAATTTTAATTATTATGATTAATAAGCAGGAATAAATAATTACAAAATTAATTACAGCAAGGTCTGTATAGAGCTAGATTAACCCCATACAGTCCTGTCATTTAAGTAATCTTGAACATTGTAATATCCCTTTTTCAACAAACCCTTTTTTAACAGGGTGTTTAAATTGCTTAAATGGCAATTTCAAAATCTCCAGAGGTATCTTATTGTACTACAGAATGCACTGACCCTTGAAAGAATTGCAGACCTTCGCGAGTCTAAATCGGGGTGCACATAGTCCGTTAGGTTAACATTACAGCTATCGCTAAGTTTGGAAAATGTTGTAAGGTTCTTGCGTACATACATTATATTTTCTAAAATAAATTGACTAGCTTCAGTTAGTATGTCAATTTCTTTGAAAAGCTCTCTTAAGGAGTATGTTCGTTTTATATTGTAAATTGCTCGAATCGCTTTTTTCTGTAAAATAAAAATAGTTTGAATATCCGCTGCTTTCCCCCACAACAAGATACCACAGGAAATGACACTATGAAAGTAACTAAAATATACTAGCCTAGATGTAGCCACATCTGTGCTTTGTCTGATGTTCCTAACGGCGTAAGCCGCAGAACTTAATTTACCAGCTAATTTATCTATGTGGGGTCCCCACTGCAATTTGCTATCAATGGTTATTCCAAGAAACTTCGTATCATTTACTAATTCTAACGTATTGCTGTCCAACACTAAACTGGTCCCAGCTTGCCTGACATTTGGAAGTGATAATTTGATACATTTGGTTTTACCAGCATTTAACAATAAATTGTTAACTGTGAACCAATTCAAGGGTAAAGATAAAACGCCATTGACATCATCAAAATCTTCTTTTTGTCTTTCAATTTTGAAGAACAGTGAAGTATCATCAGCAAACAACACTATATTAGTCAATTTCTCCAACATAAAAGGCAGATCGTTAATATATACCAGGAATAAGAAAAGGCCTAATATGAAACCTTGTGGAACTCCAATTTTTACTCCCAGATTAACAGATTTACATCAGAACACCGTTAAGTTCTGCTTTTTGAATTTTATTGCTTATTTATAATCTTAGAAGATCCAACGCTTTGTTTCTAACTCCGTAATTATTTAATTTCATTAGTAGCGTATCATGTTCAACACAATCAACTGCCTTTGACAGATCGCAAAAAATACCGATAGTATCCTGTGTGGCTTCACATGCAGAATAAATATGAGATAAGGGTAATACCTGCCTCAGTAGTCGATTTACTCCTTGTGAAACCGTATTGTTTGGCGAGGGGTTGTGTTGTACGGTTGAAGTGTGAGAGCATTTGATTGACTATAATCTTTTAAAAAAATTACTTAGTGCTGGAAGAACAGATATTGGTCTGGAATTTTAAGGATTCCTAATTCCAAATGTCTTTATTACAGTAGATATTTACATATACTTAGCAATCGTAATTTTTTGCAACTTCTCTACATTGGACCACTGTGGGAGCAGAAGGGCGTAGAAACTCCCACAGTTTGTTTTTTAGATCTCTTTTAAAAATTGCTTGATGTGTCAAGCTATCAACCTGTCAAGTCATTAATTTGAAACTAATTTTTATAAACAACGTTTTTTATCCCATTTTACACCAAATTATTCCTGTATATATATAAATTCATATAAATTCACAGTGACTGAACCTAAAGAGTCCGAAAGTGGTCTGAATATTGTACAAAATTCACAACAAGAAGATATGTAATATATATAATAGACGCTCCAAGAAACATTTCGGCGCCCTGCAACCATCATCACCATCCACGTTCAAGATTAATCTTGCTGTAAATTTTTAGTGATGGATAGAATACACACACAGGCCCAGTTAAGGAAATACTTCGTTTGTAATGATGATAAACTTTATAAAGGTGATCGCGGGCTGAAGATGCATCAAATCAAGACTCATATACCACGGATTGACCTACCTCCGATAGTTCCCGCCTATACCAACCGAGGCGGGGCCCACATCCCGAGCACCGTTACGCACTTGACAGACTTATCTGCACGTCTCGCCGCATTAAAATCTAGCACTAAAATAGCTAAATGGATTCCTATGGGGGCCCGTATTGCTGTGGCTCGGATTTGACAGAATCCGTGGCTAAGGTGGTTTCTGATAACAACTTATCCGCATGGAATGCGTTGCTCACGTTCATTTATAAAAATTGTCATATTCCTCGCGTCAAATCTAAATAATCCGCAATAATCAAAGACAATGTTCTTCACCCCGACTTCCAAGCAGATTTCTCGATGCCGTCTTTCAGATATAATTGTTTAGAATGATGAAGAAGACGAGAATTATTGTTTAAAACATTATATTTTTAGTACAACAGAAAACCAAGACATATCTCTATCGACAGCTAATGACATAATCAAACCATAGTAAAAACGTAAGCGGCCAATATAAATCTACAAAGGTTTGTGACCTCAACAATAATTGCAACACCAACTTAAATTACAAAATTAGAGCAAAAGAAAGAAAAATATCGGACGGCAACATAAGAAGTGCCACCAAACTTTTATTTTCCAGCGACACCTTAACTTCTCGCTCTGAAGAAGTGCTCGCCGCCCTTAAAGACAAACATCCGTCACCCTCCACGCTGGTGCAGCTTCCTGCACCGCCAGCTATCGCCACGCAACCCCTGCAAGTTACCGAAATGGCCACTTTACAGGCAATCCGTTCTTTAACCAAGGGCTCTGCAGGTGGTCTAGATGGCATTACTCTTCAGCATCTCAAAGATCTAACTATTATTGGGCGATACCGGCGAATCTCTACTCAATAAGTTGATAGCTTTGATTAACCCTTATTCTATCAGGTAAACTTCGTAGTGAAATCGCTCCTATTTAATACGGCACTAAAGAAAAAAGACGGCGGCATTCGTCCAACAGCGGTAGGGAGCACTCTACGGCGATGAGCGTCCAAATTATGCTGCCAGGTTTCACACCCGCTTAACAGACAATTTCAAACCCAAACAGCTTGGTTTCGGCGTCAGGGGCCGATGTGAAGCCGCGGTGCACGCCACACGCACTTTTCTGGAAAATCCTTCAATTGACGAGTACGACGAGGCTCTACAGGTTGTAAATGATGTGATAAATATTCATGCTAAGGGAGGTTTTAACATGCGAAACTTTATGTCAAACTCCAAACGGCTTCTAGGACATTTGCCCGAAGATAAGCTTGCACCGGGTGGTGAAATGATGCTTTCAAATGATAAGAACGAGACCATGGAACGCGTTTCAGGCTTAAACTGGGACCCCGAAGACGATAGCTTCACCTTCCTATTAAAGTTCCACAAAGTTGACTGCGACATCAGCGCTGGCGTCAAAAGACCGACCAAGAGAGATGTTTTGAAGCTAGTCATGTCCGTGTTTGACCCACTGGGGTTTCTGCTCTATGTTACAGTTCAGGCCCGCATCTTACTTCAAGACATTTGGAAGTCCAAAATAGGATGGGATGATGAGATTGAAACGTGCCACTTTTACAGATGGCAAGCCTGGCTGCAAGAGCTTAACAAGACGAGAGAGGTACGAATACCGCGCTGGTTGTCCGCTAATAACTGTGATAAGCATGCATCTGCTGAGTTGGGCCTTTGTGAGCGTTGCTTATCTCAGAAGGAAGACGGCTGACGGAGTATGGCATGTAGCAATGGTAATGGCGCGAGCGAGGGTTGCGCCTCTAAAGGTCCTGAGCATACCTCGGCTAGAGTTACAGGTAGCCGTGATGGGAGCACGACTCTCCCAGGTTTGAAGAGATACATAGGACTACCAATTCGTGATATCGAAAAGTCCGAGTTACTTCGGAATAGCACAACTGAAGTTCAGAAAAAAACAGACATTATAAAAACCAATAAAGATATCTGTAAGAAAGAACCAGCGATCGGATTAGTTAGGGTTATGATATTATCGGATGAGACAGGCAAAGGATTACATGGACCAATACGAGGAATGTTAGGGGACAGGTTTATTATAGAATCTTTTTCAAAACCTAATGCGACTCTTGATCAAGTTTTGAATTCTTGTGAAAGCCTCTGTGAAAGCTACACTAAGTCTGATTTTGTTGTCATTTTGGGCGGGTCCAACGATAAAAATCCTCTCAAATTTCAGTCTTTATTGTACTCAAACTTAAAGAAACTTGAACACACAAATGTAGTAAGTAATGTTTTGTATGGCAAATATTTAGCTGAGAAAAAGATCAATGAAACAATTAACTTTATTGCGAGTAGATTTGAAAATGTTTCTGCTTCGGACTTCTGGGATTCAGGTGATGATTTTTTTAGATTTAACATAAGTAGGAGGTTAGTTGCTAGTAGACTCATACATAGAGAAATTTGTAAACGCTCTTATCATAATGAATATAGGAACTATATGACAGATTCACATAATAGTGGAATGCGCAATGTAAACAGGTCCAACAAGGATACACAAACAAGTTGTCTCACTGTGAAATTGAATACTTCAATGCAAACAGAAGGGATTGAGAATGAAACGTTTTTTCGTGAATAAACACAATGGCACGGGTAGTATGCTAAGGTCATCAACAGGTAGTGAGTGATTCACAGTCATCAAAAAAATTTAAAACAGGTGAACATGTGGTGCAATTTATTGATACAATAAGAATATTTCATCCGAATATTTGTAGTATCTCTAACAAACGTGACGACTTAATAGTTTATCTCAATTCACTAGAAGAAATTCCAACCTATGTATGCATAAGCGAACATTTTTTAAATGAGTCATCGGCGGCAGTTTTTAGCTTAGATACCTATATTGTTGCTGACAGTAATGTACGAAAGGGCAAAAAGAGAGGCGGTTCACTTATTCTATGTCAAGGAGAAAGAGAGTTTGAAGTTTTAGAAATTTGTAAAAAACTGTACAAGATTAACTCATTTGAGGTATGTGGGATTCGTGATATCGCTACAAATCTATATATTTTCTGTTTATACCGGATACCAGAAGTAAGCAATTTTAACAGACTTCTTGAACTCACTAGAACAACTACTTGAGTACTCTTTTAAGAAGGAGTGTGTCATCGCAGGAGATTTTAACATAAACCTGCTTAAAGGTGATGAAAAAACAAATGATTTTCTCACATTGTTACGATGTTATAATTTTACGCATATTATAAATGAAGCTACATTTCAAAGAAACAGCTGCGAATCATGTATTGACAATTTTCTAACAAACTCAAACTTAGATCTCTTACATGACGTGATGGTAGATAACAATAAGATTGGGGATGGTCATTTTGCTATCTTTTGTTCAATAAATTTAGAAATTAAAAAGAGAAATATTACAGAGGGTGATAGAGATTACATTTGGGCAGAGAAAAGAACTTATAGTAAAATTAACAAATTAAAATTTAGAACGCACTTATTGAATCATCAATTATTCGATATAGGTACAAATACATTCTTATAAACTATTAAAGAAATACACAAAAAATGTTTTAAGAAAATACACAAAAAAATATATCTCAGAAATAAGAAGAAAGTGAATTGGATTACTAAAGGAATAAAAGTTTCTAGTGTTATGAAACGGTTTTTGAAAACAGCAGACCTCCAAACATGTCATAAGTCTGTTGTATCTTACATATTAACATATATGAATACTTATAGGCGAGTTTTAAGAACAGCGAAAAGGAATAATGTTAACAATGAACTGAGGAAAACTAACTACTCTACAAAATCTATATGGAATATTGTAAATCGCCATAGAATTAAATCAAAACATGTTAATAATAATAAAGAGCTGCTTCTAAAAGACGATGACCATATAATAGACAAACCTGATGATATAAACCGGATATTTTCTCAAAGGAATTTGAAAAATCAAATAACAATAATACAGTGAATGCTAGCAAGGCGTTGAATTACTTATATGAGAATACAGATAGAGTTAATGAAAATTTAGTCGTAAATACTGTGACTGCCTATGATATTACTAAAATTGTTAACAATATGCAGGCCAAAAAGTCATGTGGAGTAGATGAATTGCCAATAACGGTTATAAAGGATAATATTGATATCTTGGCATATCCTCTTGCAGCTTTTTACAATGAGAGCATTGAAACTGGTACGTTTCCTGACCAGCTAAAGATTGCTAGGATTTTACCAATATTTAAAAAGGGTTCGAAAACCGATTCTGCTAATTACAGGCCAATATCTTTATTACCAATTTTGTCAAAGATTTTTGAAAAATTAATTAAGAATGCTCTAGTTGTACACCTTATTAAGAACAAAGTTCTTAGCACAAGGCAATTTGGTTATAGAACAGGCGTTAGTACAGCAGATGCAATAGAGGCACTACTTAATGATGTGCTTACAAACCTGGAAAGAAAACACAAAGTTGCAGCATTATTTTTAGATCTAAGTGCAGCATTTGATACAGTTGATCATGAACTTCTCATTAAAAAATTAGAACACTATGGCGTAAGAGGACAGCCATCAAAACTAATTCGAAGCTATTTGCAAAATAGATACCAGTTTGTTGAAGTCAGATCAATAAGTAAAATGAAAGAACAAGTAGTTTCTTCTAACTTAGTTAAAATAAGAAGAGGTGTACCGCAAGGATCAATATTGGGACCCATCTTCTTTGTGGTTTTTATAAATGACTTGGTAAATGCTTTCATCAATAACTCAATAGACACTAACTTGGTCCTATTTGCTGATGATACTAATGCAATAACTTCGGCAACCAACATAGTCGATCTTAATAGAAGACTTAATATTGTGCTGGCTTGTTTCAAAGATTGGTTCTTGCACAATAATCTAGAATTAAATGGCACAAAAAGCAAAATAATACTTTTTAAAACAACCACAAGAAACACTGAGACCTTGGACATAGTTTATAATAATGAGAAAGTCAATGTCGTTAAGTCACTAAAGTTTTTAGTGGTTCATATTGATGAAAATCTTAACTGGAAGGAGGAGGTGGAAGTGATTGTAAAATCCATTAGTTCCGCTTGTTTTGCTATGAAGACCTTAAGGGATGAGGTCTCTCAAGACCACCTCAGAGCAGTGTATTTTGCATTAGTAGAATCTAAGTTAAGATACAGTATTAAATTTTGGGGTAACAGCTACCAACGCAATATTCTTAGTGCCTTTAGGATGCAAAAGAGAGCAATCAGAGTATTAGCTAGAGTTCCTCAGTGGATCTCATGTAAAGAATACTTTTTGAAGTTTCGTGTATTAACTGTCCCTAGTCTCTATATACTTATATTACTGACTACCCTGAGTAAACACCTGAGTAACCTAGAAGGTCCGGTAGAGAAACATTTAAGAAACATTTCCAGGAGGCAGGACATTAAACTTCAGATAATTCAACCTCGCCTAAACATTGCCAAGCAAAATGTTCTTTATCAATCCATAAAATTGTATAATTCACTACCGAAAAATTTGAAAATAATTGATAAAACGAAGATGTTTGAAGGAAAAATTAAAAAATATTTGATGGAAAAATCTTTTTATGACATTAATGACTTTTATGCTGAACCTAATTGTTAGAAAATTTGAACTATTTGTATTGTATAATTTATCAACCACAAGATATGACAACATGTGACATTAATTTAAATTATTGATTTATTCTGAAAATTAAATTTAGTAATAGTATTACATATTAAGTGATTTCAGACACAATGTATATTGTTAATGAATTAATAAATAAATAAAATTAATAAAATAAAATTTTGGACGGACTCGAAAACTGTCCTAAGCTGGCTTCGGTCCGAGACCGGACGTTTCAAGCCTTTTGTAGCGCATCGTGTCAGCGAAGTCTTTGAGCTGACAGACGTCTGTGACTGGAGGTGGGTGCCGACAGACATGAACCCCGCTGATGATGCCACACGGGACGTTGTCATTGCCAGCAATGATAGATGGCTTCGAGGACCCGACTTTCTTCGACAAAGCGAAAAATCATGGCCACAGGAAGACAAAAGGTCCATAGCTCTAGATCTGGATGAAGTTGAGGTGAAGGCGGTAAATCTTCTGACTTCTGAAGCAAATGGAGCCCTGCCGGATGACAGCCGGTTCTCATCGTACTGGAGACTAATCAGAAGCTCCGCCTGGATCTTTCGCTTCATCCACAACTCCAAAGGCTCGGGAAACAGACGAACCGGCGAACTCACGGCCAGTGACCTGAGGTCTGCTGAAACTGCGTTGGTTAAAGAAAGTCAGTGGCGGAATTACTCACGAGAAATTGCTTCGATACTATCGACGGAGTTTGTGGACAAGACGAGCTCTCTGCGACAGTTGACACCCTTCTTAGATCACGATGGTGTTCTTCGAGTTTCAGGAAGAATAACAGCATCTAATGTAGCCGAAGGCACAAAACATCCTGCGATCTTGCATCCAAAAGACACCTTTACAAAGCTGCTACTCCAACAGTACCACAAGGATGCGGGACATGCTGGCCGAGAGATGACTTTGAACAACGTCAGACAACGATTTTGGATATGCAACGGTCGGAATGCAGTGAAGGCAACCTGGAATACGTGTCAAAAATGCAAGATTGACAAGGCAAAACCAGTTCCACCTCTAATGGGACAACTGCCCGACGTAAGGCTCAAGACCGGGGGACGAGCGTTTCGCTTCACTGGACTTGATTATTTTGGACCCATGACGGTCAAGGTTGGCCGGAGACACGAGAAAAGGTATGGTGCCTTGTTCACTTGCCTCATAGTCAGAGCTGTACACTTAGAGCTCGTTCACGACCTGACAACTAGCAGTGCGATAATGGCACTAAGACGGTTTATTGCAAGACGAGGCTGCCCGAAACAGATATGGTGCGACAATCCTTTACCTTAACCTTTAAGGGAGCAGACAATGAGCTGAAGCAATCGGTTCGTGCGATAGATCAAGAGGAACTACTACGCCTACTACGCTACGGAAGTATCAGGCAGATCGAGTAGCATTTTATTGCACCGCAGGCCCCCCACATGGGCGGATGCTGGGAGCGCCTGGTTCGGTCCATAAAAACGGCTATGAAGGCGACACTGAAAGAAGTTGTTCCAAGCGACCAGACCCTTCAGACCGTGGTTGCCGAGGCAGAAGCTATAGTCAACACCCGACCCCTAACCTACGTTCCACTCGACCATGTAGACGACTTGCCCTTGACACCAAATGACTTCTTACTGGCCAAAACTAACGTTTTCGACCAGCCCTTCGGAAGCTTCGCAGAAGGTGACCTGCTGAGACGAAACTGGAGGGAAGGACAACGACTTGCTGACTTAGTCTGGAAGCGGTGGCTCAAGGAGTACCTACCAACTTTGACAAGACGGGACAAATGGTACGGACCAACGACTCGACCAATAACGGACGGTGACTTAGTTATTACAGCAGATGACCAGGCGCCCCGTAACCTCTGGCTACGGGGTGTCATGACAAAAACATACAGAGGACCCCACGGACTAGTCCGTGTAGCTGACGTGAATACCAGACTGGGACCGTACCGACGAGCAGCAGCCAAGCTCTGCCGGCTGGACTTCCAACCACCGGGAGCATTGGCTCCCAATACTGGTGGGGATGTCGTGGCGTAAGGCCGGCAGCCTCCTTGGCTCGCTGGCCGGCGAGGCTAGATGTTATGACGGAAAAAGAAAAGGAAGCGAGGAAAGAACCATAGAGTAATGGACATACCTATAAGACGTAAAAATAAAAGGGTGACGAAAAATCTGGAGCAAATCTTTTATTGCTAGACCTTTGCTAGACCAAACAACTACCATCAACCTAGAGTCATCAATCCGCCAACATCAATCAAGAAACTGCACGGCTGAAAGGAAATGTTCCATCTGTGTTTTCAAGTGTCACAGAGTACGGCGGAAAAAGCTCCTCAGATGACACGATGCACAGCAGCCCCACAAGTTGCAGAACATACCGCCGTGACGAGATGCAGACACACGTCGACTCAAATCATAACATGGAAGCCTATCGAATTACCTACTAATATAATATCAAAAGCAGGTCGAGACGGAGCAACAGCAAGTCAGCAAAAAATTGAAGAAACCGCGGCCTGGCAATTTTTTTTACCTACTGACATTATTTCTAATGTTTATTATTTTATTTTACCTTAACCTTGTGTCGATTTATTCATAGGTCAGGTCAACCAATTTGTTATTTTATCTATTTTATTTATGTAGCACATTTATTTTCAAAATCAAAGGGAGAAGCCATGTAGGTACCTACATAGCTGACTTTTATAACTAGGTAGTCAGATTCAAATCTAGTGCAACCTTGATATCTGTCAATATAGGCAGATTCATTAGTATTTATAGTTGAATATTTAAATATAATAAAGAGGCATTACTGGTCCGCATCTGGCTTCACTGATCTCTTCTATATACCAAGCCTTGGGTACAGGAGAGAGCCCCCATCTCTTCAGTGTCAAAGTTTGTGAATCACACCCATGCTGCCACTGCGGTAACCCAGTAAACAAGCTTAAGCGCCACAGACTTTACTGCCAGTCGAGTACCGGCCGATATTAAAGGCACACGATACTAAACGACCTTTTTCGCAGAGCCTTTGGGAGGACAAACATTTTTTGAATTTTGAATTTACCATCTACCCCGGAGCCGGCTGGCTTGTCTGCGGTGGACGGGAAAAGACCTGACGGTTGCATGCTTCTGCCCTGGTTTTTGGGGTTACCTCTGGCGTGGGACGTGACCTGCGTGGACACGTTGGCCGCATCCCACGACCGGCGTTTGTCTCGTAAGCCGGGGTCTGCCGCAGATGACGCCCAATTGGTCAAGTGCCGCAAATTTGCTTTTTTGAAAATCAATTACATATTTTGCACTTGCAGTAGAAACGTTCGGGCCATGGTCGTCTGACACTAAAGGCATGAAAGATCTATCTAAAATATTAGTCAGTGTATCTGGCGACCTAAGGGCAGGTTCCTACTTCGCCCAAAGGCTGAGAATGGCAATTCAGCAGGGAAATGTGGCCGGCGAGCAGGGGACAATGCCCCGGGCTAGCTTAAGTTTCATAGAATCGATTTAATGTAACTATTTGTTTGTAAACACATCTAATAAAATTGCCTGTGCTTGATTATTAATAAGCAGGAATAAATAATTACAAAATCATTAACAGCAAGGTCTGTGCTGAGCAAGATTAACCCATTAAAGTTCGTCATTTAAGTAATCTTGAACATTGTAATATCCCTTGTCTCCCGACTTGGACAGAGGTATCAGTTTACTGTGTTTCATGAGGTCTGGAAAAGCTCCACCGTCAACACTTTGATTAAATATATAAGCTAGGTGTGGGGCTATAACTAGTATTACTGAACCAATGACTTTGACTGATATACCCCACAGGTCTTCAGTATTTTTTAAGGTTAAGTAATCTACACTTTTTGACAATATCCTGGGGATATAAATGATGAAATGTAAAATCTACATTACTGATGCTAGTGTTGTTTTTTAACAAAGTCTCTGCTTCATGTTTATACGCTCTGTTGTGAGTAAGGGTACATCGGTGAATAATGTTTCAAAAGCACGGTCGCAGCGTTGGATTTAACAACAATATTGATTGAATACCGTGCCCCGCGACATCCGGCGCTCCATCAACGTCAATCTTGAAACTGTAAGAATCGCCGATCCGGCATCAAAAAACTGCCCAGAACATCTGCTCCTAGTAGCAGGTCCACCGCAGCTGGGGAGTTGAATTAGGGATCCGCCAGCTTGAGGTCAGACGTCAGGGCACAAATTCAGCCTCACCAGAGGCCGTGGACCCATGACTTTGTCATCACTCAAGCTCAGACGGATGTTTTAAACCAAACGACATAGCGTGGGAAGAACGTAATAACCGATTGACCAACTACTTTTGTTATCGTAACATTCCCCACACCCCAAATTGTTTTATTGTACTTATTTACTCTAAGGTCCAACCATTTTGCTGAGTCATTCGACACAATACAGCCCTGGTCACCGGAGTTCAAACGGCGCGAACGCAAATTGTGCTGCCTACTGAATCCCAAATAAGCACGGTGGCGTTGGGCAATACCCCTGTCTCCGGTTGAGGGGCAATACATGGTTTGGCAACGAATTCCTGGCGGGTGCCCCCGCGGCCCCACTCTAGCTGGTGCACCAACGTAGGCAGTTCACTGTACGCGAGTAGGTTCCAAGGCGCCTCATATTGTCAGCGCTCTCCCGGACGCGGCACTATCGGAAGACCCACCCTGCCGATGGGGGGTGACCGCACGTGCCGCCTTGGGCGCTCCAAGAGCTGGGGGGACCACCTGTGCAATCATTGAGTCGGTGACAGGGTCCGAGCCGCACCTGCGTAACTCGTGGTCGTCTGCTGCCACCCGCCCGTGGCGGCCTGGTCAAGACACCCGGCGCCTTAGTAGGTCGGAGAACCACCAGCAATGTTCGCCTGAACATTGTCTCTGACCTCATCCTGGCTACTTCCCTGTATAGGCGATCCCACTAGCCGGTGCCCCTGGGTCCGCCACTGTGCATGTGGTCCCTTGGTGGCAACCGATAAACTAGGGCCCCCCAAGCTATGGCACTGAGTACTGACCTGTACCCGACCCCAGTCACCCTATACCTGCGTATATATAGACAGTTATGCTTTTTGATTGTAAGTAATATGAAATGTAGACCGACTGCAACTTAGCTGTTCGACATGCACACACGCACTCTCATTCAGGTATCCGAATCAAATTTAAAACAGGATGTTATAAAAGCCATTAAAGAGTATGACGTACTCTTTAATGGCTTAAAGAGTACGTCATACTCTTTAATGGCTTTTAAAGAGTACGTCAATCCAAAAGTGAAAAACCGCCCTTTTTATGAATCCACCCCTAGGGATGTATCAAATAATTCCTTTTATTCAGGACGCATTTAAAAGTGCCGCCATGAATCAAGTTCTCTGTAAAATTCAGTTAGAATACGTAAAAGAATACTTAATGCAAAGACAGCAAGAAATTATCCGACATTACCAAAAAGGCATAAACGAATGCTATCTATCCCTATCCCGTAGGTATTACTAGCCTAAAATGAAGGACCAGATTACTAAGTACATTAATGAACGCACAATTTGTGGACAGAATAAATACGACCAACACTCAATTAGGCCTCAGTTCAATATTGTTCTTCCATCAACAAAATCCCTCGAGATTGTCGATATGGACCCATTTACAGACCAGAACGAAAGTATCTCACGTTTTTTCCAAATACGGCCAGGCCTATCACCTGAGAGATGGAACTGCCGTAAGCATCCTTCAAGGACTTATTCAATATTGTACTCATCGTGGGCTCCCCTTAACCTTCGTAACAGATATCGGTAGCGAATTCACCATTCAGACCTTTTCAAAATTTACACGACTTCATAAGATAAATCACCGCTTTCATTTCACCTTTGTTAGAATATCTCCATATCTTGAAACTACAGCAAAAATACGAGTCTGTAATTTACCTCATTCGTTACCCAATACAGGCCTATAACAGTTATTTTCATAGCTTCACTAAGTGCAGAACATATGACATAACAATTACATATTATATGATATTTTGACAGTAATGACCGGATACAATCTTATAAAGAGACCTCTCTTCACAATCGCACCAATTACACGCAAGACACTGTTTCAGCCGATCTGTCCATTCAGATTTATACGTCGTAAAAGAAAGGCCCTGTAACCAAGTCACGACTCGAACGAGTCCCTAAGAATAAGAAATTATTGCCATCAGTCCCAATAGTATCCTGATACTACTGGGACTGACGCTACGTGCATCGAACACATATAATTCTTTGGTAAATATCGATACTTTAAGAAATATGTTAGGTTTAGTAAAATATATAAATCAAATCAGATATGAGATTTGGAACTGAGGATATTGTAATATCATTAAGACAGTATCATAATTTTCAGGAAATCAGATAGTAATTGTTTTAAATTACCTGTAATTTCCCCAGATTTCTTTGATTTTTATATATGATCTATTCTCCCGAATAAACTCCATCCAACCTTCATTCCCCCTTATCCTTTCACAGCCACCAATGATAAGACTTTCATGTACATAGAGGCTGAATGCCCGAAACTCGATCATCCGTATCTCTTCGAAGCAAATACCAATCATCCTTTAAGAAGAAATACTGACGGCATTTAACACCTACTCACCAAACAATCTCCGGATCAATCCTGCCAAACTTACTACTATCTCACTAATAAAAGTAGCCATGGAGAAACTGGACGACCAGAATTATTTCCGGTAATGCAAGTGCATTCCCGAAACCAACAATGACTCAACTCGTCTACAACCGAGAAGAATATATCACCCTTTGGAAGCTATCTCGCCATCAACCCTCACACCTGCTTTCTACGCACTAAAGAAGTCACAATAATTAATTTAAATGAGCTACTCAAAGGACAACCGCTGAAGATCATAAAATTTCCTAATAACTGCGACATGACGTCACCAACCGGTCCTGTACCACATATCAAACCAAACTCTATCAACCTAAGAGGATTTAATAACACTGAGAACTAATCCTGCTTCAACACCCTCTGCAACTGGACCAGCTAACTTCTGAAACACTATATCACACGACCATACCATTCTACGTTATACTCTGCTGTGAAATTCTAATTGCAGTAATCATGATAAGCCACCGCTATTGTGACGTCCCTACTTGGAGAGGAATAAAAAGATTCCAAATAGGTAGCCAACAAGAAATTTTATTTAACGTGGGTTCTCCAAATGTAGTCTGACCCTGGTTACGCAGCAACGAATCTTCCCTGCGGGTTTTGCCGTAGTCGGAGTGCCGCTGACGTCGGAGAAGTAACGGTCCGAATGCAGCCGGAGCAGGGAAGCAGGTTAGCCCGAAGCGGTGTCAGGAACCGGGAAACCGTAGGGTAGCAAGAAAAGCGGTGATCCCGAAGAGGTGCCAGGAACCCCGAACTGGAATTCGAAACCGTTCCTCCTTTAACATCTGTTACTGCACTCCGTCCGAATGCTCCACCCGCCAAGAAAAGAATAGTGTTGTCGTGGTGGTAACAATCAGAACGGAGTTACATATACAAAGGAAAATACAGTGCTAGGAATAAAAACAAGCAAGCATTCATATTTGTTATCGGCAGACCCCACTTGGGACATTTTACAAATAATCGGACATTCTACAAAATGTCCAAATGTGCAATCTGCCGGTAACATTAATTATTTCTATATATGAAAAAAGGATATTTATTTGTTTATCGGCAGACCTCACTTGGGACATTATGCAAACAATCCGGACATTTTATGAAATGCCCAAATATGAAATCTGCCGGTAACAATCAACAATTTCCACACAAAAAGGTAGCTAGTATAATTTAGTAAGCTGAACATATTTTCCAGACATTCTATAAGAAGCCAAGACACACTAACGCGTGTCTAAAAGCGGGTAGCAATTTGCGTTACAATGCGATGTGAATATCGCGAAATAATAATTAGCGAGTCTAAAAGGAATAAAACGCAACAAGCAATAAATGAAATGAGATGATTCTGGACACAAATGAGTAAGCCCGAAAGTACCTAACGGTAAGATGATTTTAAAACAGTATCTTTCACCACTCACCTCAATCGGGGTTAATATGAAGCACAGACAAAACTAAAACGTAACTACTAGTAGTACGTTATGATTAAACGTAAGTAATTACTGTTTAGAGTCGTTCGTCGGCGTACGGTAAAAAGGGACCGTTACAGAGCGCCAGTAGGACGGACGTGCGTATAGTGCTGAGTGAGTTTTCGGAATCACCCGGCGCCGCAAAGTCAAGTTGCGGTCACGGCTAGTTAGTTTAAAACGGGCCAATCATAGCAGAGCGAGTGAGTTGTCAACAGTGGAATGTTGCTAGTACAGCGCGTGAAAATTAATACTGTGATTACTAGCCTCATTTGGTAGTTTTATTAAGAGAATTACTACTTAAATTTAAAATAAGACCAGTTAATGATAGAGTGAAGACAACGGTAACTTACAACGTTACACTATTACACTCTACGCAGTATATCGAATCCTGAAACGGAGTCTAAATAGAACCCTGTATATGAAGACCCTGAAAAACTAACGGCTAGAAAGGCTAAACCAAAAATCAATTTCGAAACGATATTTCTGAGATTTTTTTTGTCAATGTTCAAAAATACATGTTACATACGGTGTTACATGCCCTGCATTCACGGAATCTGCTGACGAGAACCCGTCGCTCGGTACCTCGCTTTGATGACGACATCGCGCTCGCATAGTGATAGTTTTAGGTAGTAACAAATTTCTTTTATACTAAATTCATTTTTAGTGTCTTTTATTTCGTTAACTTAAGAACCACTTCAATTGTAGCATCGATTGAATATAGGCATAATTAAAGAAGTTATAATTGTTATTTATATTCCTTAAAAAACAAAAAAACTTTTTTTCAATCCATCGGTTGCGATACCTTATTTAAGGTGTAAATAAGGGCACTTCCAAATCCGCTAAACCTCCTATGTAAATATCGTTTTGAAGGATAAAGAAACCATTGATGCTTTTCTTCTGGACCGGTATAGCTCTCCAAAGGTGGTCAATGAATTCGCCTGGATGAGGAAATTTGCACGGAATTGCCGTACTCCTCTCGCACAGCGAACGCGGACCCCAATTCTGCCACCGGCAGAGTAACACCAGTCGCTGCTTAATTTAGTCCGGTAAGTACAGTCCTCGAACTTTGGCAAGGAAGTAGAGATCCTTCGGAATAGACGTTCGCAATTAAAGGGAGCTGTTGCACGTCTCAACCCATTTATTGATTCGGCCGGATTGCTTCGGGTAGGAGGACGATTGCGAAATGCGAAGCTGCGGTATTCGGCTCGTCACTCTCTACTGCTTCCTAAGAATGGGCCGTTAGTTGACTTACTGGTGACTGATCGGCATAACAAGAATGCTCATGCAGGCTGCAACGCCCTGTTGGCCACACTCCAGCGGGAGTTTTGGATTTTAGTGCATGCCTTGTTACCGACTCAAGGCTGCTATGATGCAACTTCACAAGGAGGACTTGCCTCCTGATCGAGTGAGTGATGTCAAACCATTCTCGGCTTTTGGTACAGATTTCGCAGAGCCGTTATAGTACAATGCGTAACTCTGCGTGTTTGTTTATCAATCCACCAAGGTGGTTCATCTCGAGCTCGTTGCTGACCTCTCGACTGAGGCCTTAATCACTTGTTTGGATAGATTTGTTTCCCAAATAGGAGTACAGATTTCGCAGAGCCATTATAGTACAATGCGTAACTCTGCGTGTTTGTTTATCAATCCACCAAGGTGGTTCATCTCGAGCTCGTTGCTGACCTCTCGACTGAGGCCTTCATCACTTGTTTGGATAGATTTGTTTCCCAAATAAGAAGGAGGACTTCCAGCATTGATCCGTTTTGATGACGGTACCAACTATGTACGTGGAGAACGATACCTACGAGAGGTAGCTATTTTTTTAATAAATATAATGTTGATATTGGAACGGCCGTCTCCCGTCGGGGTATATAGTGGAACTTCAGTCCTCCTGGTTGCCACCACTGGGGTAGGATATTTGAAGCTGTAGTTAAGTCAGCTAAAACGCATTTAGGACGTGTAGTAGGTCAGACTGCGCCGACTTTTGAGGAACTCGCAACGTTGTTTTGCAAGATCAAAGCCGTTCTAAACTTGCGAACATTGTGTCCGCTCAACTTGTACCCACATGACCACAGACCCACCCACCCACATGACCACATGGGCTTTGACTCTAGGGCATTTCTTGATAGGATAGCCACTTAACGTGCTGCCCGAGCACGTCTTCGAGGGATTGAAATTGTATCGGTTCTCAAGGTATTGGATGTGGCAACCGTTACTCATAATTTCTGGAAGCGTTGGACGCTCGAGTATCTGCACATTTAACAACAGACTGACAAAACTAGCCCCCCTAGTATTTGTGACCTCGTGCTGGTAAGGATCTTAACTTTTCGCCACTACGTTGGTGTCGGGGGCGCAATGTTAACTTGTACTCTGGAAAGGATGCCCCCCCACCCCAGTCTGCAGAGGTTCTAGCCGGGGACTCAATTTTCAAGCGAGCGGTAGCATCGTTGTCTCGCCTGCCCGTAGAGTAGGGGACAGGATGGGGACCTGTACAAGCGGGTGACTGTTCGGAACCAAAGTAGAAATTGATTCTGTTTTCCGTACGCCAATACATACATTACAGATTACTCTTCACTTGATGTGAGAGGTAGAGTTAAAAACTAATGTTATATTTAAGCATTATTGTGAAGTAGTACTTAAGGAAGGATGTAAGAGTTGATGCTATGTCCATTTTTGTGTAAGTGAGGACATTAGCGATGGTTGCTAGAAGTCGTCCACTTAATGAAGAGGAGTGGGACTTTAGCGGTGGTGCTATTTACACACCTACTGTGAAAGGTGGAACTAGTAAGGATTATAATATCACTTAATGTAAGAAGTGAGACACTAGATAATTTATTTAATAATCTGTTAGTATTATACCAATATTAATCTGTTACATATTTTAACTTCAATTATGTCGTGTAAAATTGTTGTTTGTTTTTGGTGCTCCGGGACGTAGCACAGGTCAGTCTGGCCGTTTTAGCATATAGATGTTTTCATACAAAATATATTTATGCTAATACTCGGTTAATTAATTTTCTTATGCATTTATTCGTTCTTATTCTGATACGCGTGGCTCCCCGTGGAGCTTATTTTTACGCGAATCAAGGCTAATTGGCCTGGACGATTATCGTCACCTCTCACGGGACAGGCTCGGTTAAGATTTCTCAAAACCCGATATATAGTCCAAATAATTGCTAATTAAAACTCACGTTAAGATGGCGCATCGCCTATCCAGCATTTGGTTCAAAAACCAATTTGAAATGTATTTTCAGCTCAAACACTGCCACGTTGATTTGGCTTAGAACAGGAAGAAACATTTTTTTTCCATCTGACAAAATGACGTTTTGGGGGGGGAGGAGGGGTAATCCTTTCCAGAGTACAAGTTAACATTGCACCCCCGACAACAACGTAGTGGCGAAAAGTTGTCATCCTTAACCAGCTCGAGGTCACAAACACTAGGGGCTAGTTTTGTCAGTCCACTTAAGGCGCTGTTGTTAAATGTGCAGATACTCGAACGTCCAACACAGCGGTTGCCACATCCGATACCTTGAGAATCGATACAATTTCAATCCCTCGAAGACGTGCTCGGGCAGCACGTTAAGTGGCTATCCTATCAAGAAATGCCCTAGAGTCAAAGCCTCCAGGTCATGTGGGTCCAAGCTGAGCGGACACAATGTTCGCAAGTTTAGAACGGCTTCGATCTTACAAATCAACGTTGCGAGTTTCTCAAAAGTCGGCGCGGTCTGACCTACTACACGTCCTAAATGCGTTTTAGCTGACTTAACTACAGCTTCAAATATCCTACCCTAGTGATGGCAACCAGGAGGACTGAAGTTCCAGTGTACACCGCGACGGGAGACGGCCGTTCCAATATCATCATTATATTTCTTAAAAAAAATAGCTACCTCTCGTTTGTATCGTTATCCACGTATATAGTTAGAACCGTAATCAAAACGGATCAATGCTGAAAGAAGTTTACAAACCGATGCTATTTATACAGATTCTAGAAAGGCTTTCGACAGGATATATCACTCACTCTGCTTCTACAAAAGCAAAGTGCCATTGGTATAACGAGAGACCTTTTGGGGTGGTAATCTTCCTATATTGATAACCTGAGTTAATCTGTTATTATAGTGTTTTTGTTAAAGATAACCACAGGCATTATTGACTGTCTAGATTTGCTATCTCGAATAAATTTCCACGTACCTAATATAACCCTCAGGCGTAAGTACACATTCCTCGTACCGCAGGCTGCAAGGAACTACAGAACCAACTCGTACCTATTACGAGCTTGTTCCGCTTTCAACATCATAATCCGTCATCCGGGCGCGTCTTCTGAAACGCTGGGACACGTTGTGCCCCACAAGCTTTTCAGAATTTCGAACTGCTTGAAAAGTCAGAGTGCTACAGCGCGACGCTGCGGTTTTCCAGCGCTGAGATTGACAAACATAACATAGCATCACGACTTTTCCCATATAGAGGCACAATTTTGCCCACTTTTAGCCAATACTCCATTTTTACTCAATACTCCGTTTTGCATGACAGGGGGCTAGCCCATCGCCGCAGCTATCATCGCAAATGCTGCCAATCACAACATCTAAAATATTTAAGATCTAATTTCGAATCCAAGATTGGACATCAGATATGATATTATTTTCCTTTAACATAATATAAAATTACATAGTGTCACGCCTTTGCCCTACAGGGTGGCAGAGGCACATTTGTGCCCACTTTTAGCCAGATTATCGTTACTCCATTTTGCAAGACTTTAGGCTAGCCCATCGCTGCAGCAATGGGGTAATGAAGGTTTTCCATCACCGTTAATTATATAAAGCCAACTTTGCTGTGCCTGGCCAACTTAATGCCCCCTTCTCCTATCATGATTTGATTTATCTTTCATTCAAGTTAAGGCCTCCCAAGCGCGCAGCTAAATTCTTTGACATACATTGCTTCAAGGGCATGAATTAACTCCCTTAAATCAGATGCCGCCTCTGTTAACTGGTCCCCTGCCGTTGATAGCGAGGCCGTTGTAGACAAAGTCCAGAACTTTAACTCTATTGTCCTGAGCTTGTTTGATAAGCACGCTCCGGTCAAGAAGGTTAAGGTTTAGTACCATCAAGGGTCTGATGGCCAATAGAAACCATGCCAAGAGGAGATATCAGTTGGATCCGACTGACGAGAACATTTTAATTTTCAAACGCCTCCGTAATATTTGCACTCGTCTTTGTTGTGATGCCAAACGTCGTCACATCTACGAGTGTATTGAGAGCTATACTCCAGCACAGGTTTGGAAATTCCTGAAGACTCTTGATGTAGGTAAGTCCCAGAACTTGGCTGCTGGAAATGTCGACCATAACGGTCTCAACAATTTATTTGCCATTCCCCCTGTCGTGATGGACCCCCTCGTCAAGGAAGCCACCCTTTGTAACCTACGGTCCAAGACCATAGCCCACAGTTCACCCTTCAACTTTAACCATGTCGAAATCGGCGCAGTAAGAAGGGCTATATTAGCGATCTCTGCAAAGGCCATAGGTGAGGACAAGATCTGTTATCAGATGATAACCAGCATCATCGATGAGCTATTACCTATCATCACCCACATAATTAATGTGTCGCTTGAACAATCTTGCTTCCCCACTCAGTGGAAACAGGCACTTGTGATTCCCCTACCTAAAACGTCCAATCCCGTCTCCTTTAATGAATTCCGTCCCATATCTATTCTGCCTATCCTCTCCAAAGTCCTGGAATCAATTGTTCACATCCAGCTCTCCTCTTACCATTCCTCTAGAAACGTCAGTCTCCTACCTTTCCTCAAATAACTTATTAAATCCCCATAAATCAGGTTCCAGGCCGGGTCACAGCACTACCACGGCTCTGCTTAAAGTCACTGACGATATTCAATCTGCTATGGATCAGAAGCAGCTTACGGTCCTTACACTGCTTGATTTCAGTAGCGCCTTCAACTGCGTCGATTTCGATATCCTGGTTAAAATTCTAAAGTCGCTTAAAGTCTCCTCGCACTTGGCTCGCTGGTTTGACTACCTACCTACCTGAGAGACCGCCAGCAGCGCATTAAGTGTGAGAAGATCTCCATGGACTGGTGTGAGCTCTCCACGGGTGTCCCGCAGGGTGGTATTCTTTCTCCTCTCCTCTTCTCAGTATTCATAAACTCCATATCTGACGTTCTTACTTCTTCTTATCATCTCTACGCAGATGACCTCCAAATATATTGGCACTTCTCTCCGTGTGATGTGAAACTGACTGTAGAGGCGTTGAATGCTGACCTCGACAACATCAGTAAATGGGCTATTTCATATGGGCTGCAATTCATCCCGGGAAAATCTCAAGCCATGATTATGGGCACACGGCACTCGCTCCACTTATTACAGAATTTGTCCGTCGATCCTGTATTGTATGATGGAACCATAATTACTTACAGTGAGAAAGCTAAGAATCTTGGGGTTATATTTGACAACTTGCTGTCCTGGTCGCCCCATATTTATGAGGTCAGCAGACGAGTCTTTGCGTCATTTCACTCCCTCCCAAGATTGCAGTACTTCCTACCACGGCAGCTTAAAATCACTCTTGCTCAGTCCCTTCTACTACCTTTAATAGACTATGCGGATGTTTGTCTGGTCAGCGCGAACGAAGAACAATTAAACAAACTCGAACGACTTCAAAATCTCGGGATTCGGTTTATCTACGGGTTGCGCAAGTATGACCGACACGGTCATACTTGCGCTAGACATAGACACTATCAGTATCGCAGAGAGCTGGGGTGGCTCCCTATCCGTCTTCGTCGTGACATGCACATTCTCTCCTATCTGTTCAATATTTTTCGAAATCCCCAATACGCCACATATCTACGCCAACGTTTTGACTTTCTTTTCCCCAGGGATAGCAATTCAAGATCCCACACGGTGTCTCTTCTTTCAACTCCTCGGCATAACACTGCCGCTTACGAACACTTGTTTAGGTTAAGGGCAATCCGACTGTGGAACGCACTTCCCTGCGCTATTAGGGAAAGGCCCTCAATTTTCACTTTTAAGAAAATATTGAAAGTGCATTTCCTTTCTCTTCCGTAAAAGGTACCATATCTATGTAGGTATATGTATGATTTATTACAGTTTATGTATGTTCATGCTATATATTGTATTTTATGTAGTTGAAGTATATATTTTTATTTTATATTTGGTATAGTTCATATATATTTTGAAAGTAATTTTCGTACATATGTATAGTGTTATTGCGAACTAGGACTTTCCTGTATAATTAACTCTCCTGGGTTTGCTGGAAGAAATCTCTTTTTTGAGAAAAGCTCGCCTTCGCTTATTACATTTCTTTTAATTGTCTGTTACCTTATATTATCCATGCAATAAAGAATGTGAATATGAATAAAAATTGTCTGAGGATTGGAAAATCGGCCGAATTTGAACCAACTTGATCTATGAGAAGTACAAATTTTAATCTACTAAAATAAGGAAAAACAACAACAAGTGTCTTGTTGTTATTTTGTAACCAGATGCTTATTCACGAAAAGCAGGCGCTGTACCACACGGGCTATTTAGACGATGAATTACCAATGTGACCGCTGAAAACCCCGTGTTTTACAACGCAGCGTCGCACTGTAGCGCTCTGCTTTTCAAGAGGTTCGAAATTCTGAAAAGCTGGTGGGTCACAACGCGGCGCAGCGTTGCACTCTACGGGCTTTTCAGAAGACGCGACCCGGGCACCGACATAGACAGATAGTCGATGGCATTATTAAAATCTAATAAATAAATAAATGTTTCTATAAGACAAATATAAGTATAAAGAATAAAGATAGTAAGCCTTTTATGGTTGTTAAGCTAATTTCACTTTCTAATATAGCACAAAATTAATTGGAGTAAATGTCTAGTCTATATACACCCATGTAATGCTTAATATTAGTAAAAAACGAAAAAAAAAACAAAAAAACGGTAATTTTTTTAAAGATTTTAACAAGAAAAAATGCACTTTTGACCTTATCATGAAGTATGTTAAAAAATCCAAAATAATTTTATTTATTAATAACCTACGAGGATATTAGGCGCAACAATGCGATTATGGAGATATCATCATTTATTAAACATTTTTTTTTGGAAAAGGATTCTGAGGGTGCCGTTTACGATCATAAACCTGAAAGTTCGTTATATAAGGCAAATATCAGGTATTCTCAATCGCATCTATTAATAATGACTAATCAATCAATCAATCAATCAATCATTTTTATTTCGGAATACAAAGTTCCATAGTTTGTTAGTAGTACTATTAATAACATTAACATAACAATAACACTTAAAATTATAATAAGATTCAGTCAATTAAAATTAAAATGAAGTCATGCTAATAAAAATTCAAATTAGATCATTACATTAAATTAGGTTATTTTACAATATTAATGAAATAAAATAAAAATAAATAAATTAAAATTTAACTGACACAAATTACAAATAACAATTAAATTTAATACATTCAGGTGGATTTATGCATTCATCTCATATAGATAGGCCTGCCCGTGGAACGGCTCAGTTTGCCACACACTGTCAGTGTACCTGTAATAACACTAACCCAGTGTTTGAGTATGGGCCCGTCGAGCCGACCCGCAATGACCTGCAGGATGCTGTTGGCGCTGCTACGCGTTCTGCTCAGTAAGGAGGCCGTCCTCTTACGTATGATGGCGTGAAATCCATCAGTACGTGCCTCAACAAACATACCCGACGCACTACAGTAGCGCGGCAGCCCCAGCAACATCCTAAAAGCATTGTTGTACTGGACGCGCAGGGCGTTGAGAGCTTTTTGGGTATAGTTGACCCATAGGCTGCAAGTGTAGAACGATTGACAATATGCCTTGAAGAGTGTGATTTTGACTGGCTTTGTACCACGTGCAAACCTACGAGCCAGCATATTTGCCCTAACTGCCAAAGCCCTGCGCTCCCGCTCAATGTCTAGGTCCCTCAGGTCGTCTGTCACTATATGACCAAGGTACTTAAAACACGTCACTCTTTTCAGTGTATTACCATCAGTCTTAAAGCCGGTACTTCACTCGGTAGTTTATTACCAGTCTTAAAGATCATAATCTCACTTTTTTTGACATTATATTTGATGCCGTGTCTTTCTGCATATCGTTCACATGTTGTAAGTAATTTTCTCAAGCCCCCTGGTGACGGACTCAGCAGCACCATATCGTCTGCATAGCTTAAGTTGTTGCAGCTTTTACCATCAACGTAGCATCCCGCATGCATACTGCTGAGTTCACCGACCAGATCGTTCACATACAGATTAAATAGCTTGGGCGATGTTAATCCCCCCTGCGTCACTCCACATTCCATCCGATACGCCTCCGAAAACTCATTTCCCCATTTTACTTTGTTGATTTGATTTTCATACCAAAATTTAAAGATATTAACAATTTCCGCCGGTAGTTTAGACGCTCGACACTTATCCGACAAGATGTCATAACTTACAAGGTCAAATGCTTTTGAGAGATCTAAAAAACAGGCGTACACATTTGTTCTACGGTCAGTGTAGTATTTAACGGTGTGCTTGAGGCCCAGAATTGCACTTTCCGTAGAAAGCCCCGGCCTAAAGCCAAACTGTTCATCATTCAAGCGGATGTGGGCGCTCAGCTGTGTGTCAAGCAGGCCGTCAAATACCTTTGCAATTATGGTTGCAAGCGAAATTGGTCTGTAATTGTTCCTATCTGATATATCGCCAGTTTTGTTTTTAACAATGGGCACCACAATAGTTTCCATCATTTCACACGGAAGATATCCATGGCTGACACAGAGATTATAAAATGTGGCTAATACTCTAGGTAGATGAGACCCTGCATGTTTCAGGTGTTCAATGCTGAGCCCGTCGTGGCCCGGAGACTTCCCTCTGGACATGTTTTTAACAACTGTTGCTACGTCTTTAGGGCTGAATCGAGTCTCCAGATCACCCCGAAGCTGCTCAACATCACTCACCCTATTTGAAGGAACTATAGTAGATTGCACCTCGAAATGCTCACGAAATATGTTGGCTATTCCCTTCTGTTCCATTACCCCGTCAACAGATACCGGTAGGCTGGGTTTGCTATTGTGCTCGTTGGTAGACTTCCAGAATTTATTAAAATCTTTCGCCTTGTGATGTGTTGCCAGTATATCCATAGCTATTTGCTCCTGGTTATCCTGACACCACTTAAGCTTCGCCTTAAAAACCTTTCTACTTTCACTCATTTCCAGGTATAGTGGACCGGATCTTGGTTTTCCATAGTAAAGCCATTCTTGAAATTTCAGTCGCGCTTCAGCATGTGCCACCCCTACATGCTTGTTCCAGCCAGTCACCTGCCGTTTTTTACCGGAACTTTTTTTATTATTACTAAATGCTGATGCCTCGCTTAATGAGATTACAATTCTGCTATACATACAATCTATAACTTTCTTATGGCCTAAATTATGACAGTGCATATCACAGCAATTACTAAGTTCCACCGGAAAATCAATATCCTTTAACTTATTGTGACATAATTCAGCATATAACTGTACCTCTTCCGGTTGTCGGTTCCCCCATCGTACTTTATTACATTCTACTTGACTAGCTATACACACATTTTTCCGTCTTATAAGCCGTAGGTTACATTCAACACTAACGGGATAATGATCTGACCACACAACATCATAAAGTATTTTTACATTTGTTACCGTACTATAAGCAGATTGCGTAACCAAGCAATGATCCAACCACCTTCTCGATCCATGAGAGTCACTTACGTATACGTGCCCGAGTCTATGCCTTACTTTTGTATATCGGCACAAATCCATTTCTGGTCATCACAGAAAGTCAGCATTTCGTCACAGAACAATGTATATGGATGAGCATTTAAGTCGCCTAACATATAAACAGACTCAATATTATTATTTTCTACGATCGCATTAATCTCGCTAAGGCACTCGGTAAATTCTGGAAAATTATCCTTATCATCTGTTGGCATGTAACAACTAAACATAAGTAAACACTGATCACACAACGTAATCTTTATACATGCAAGCCGCACACTGTTACAGTTTATTACTTGAACCAGTTGAAATACACTTTTCCGCCACAAGATCGCCACACCACCGTACGCTCTTCCCCTCAGTACACCTGTCGATGTGTCTACCGCTGACTTTCCCGTGTACCCAAAGTTGATTTCCAGTGTACCGAGGTAGGGTATGTCATGTGGCAGGGTCCATGTTTCTTGTAATGCCACAATGTCAGCATCACGACATAGCCTTCTTATACAATCAGCTGATCGTTTCACAGACTTACAGTTGAAACTGACAAAATTACTATTGTATCTGTACTCATTATTTATGTTGTTCGCCATTTTTATTTGAGTTAGAATTATGACTCTGTAGATCCTTCGTGCTCCTGCTTCTAAAGATGAAATACCTCCTGAAGAATATATCATGTGGCCATAGGTCATCATCCTCAAAAAGAGATAACTTTTGTCTAGGTACCATTATTTTGTATGAGTCATATCCTTTCATCTCCCTCATACAGATTTTCTCCGGTGTTACAGGAACGTTAGTCTTCTCCATAATGTAATCTGAGATATGGGCAGCTGTAGTATCCGTCGATACGTTATAGATATACAACGGTATGTTAACCACCGCCGCCTTGAACTTCGAGTTCTCGTCTACGCTCGCCTTACCCCGCCTGCCCTTAAAACGTGTATTGAAACTACGTTTTTTTCGTCTCTCTACTCGTATCCATTCGCCCTTACCCTCCTCCTCATTCTCCCCAATCTTTGGTAAGGATGTGGATTTTCTCTGGGCATACTCCGATGTTGAGATCAGCTGGTCGGCACTAACGGCAGTATCTATATTGTGACGCATAACACTCTCCGATACAGGTGTGTGTGCGAGCGAGGCCGACTTATGCTCTGTGATACTAGCGTACGAGAGGGATGGCATGCGCGGCGGTACCGGCCCAGGCTTGCTAACTTGTTTTGTTGCTGAGCGCTCCGGTGGGGTGACCGACGACTGATTAGAGGTCATCGACTGATTGGCACTGTGTGTCATGCCAACCGGACCGCTATTGCAATAGTCATAACTGTCGTTCTGCACGCAAAACGCACCTCTCGTGTAATTGACGTTAGGCTCCTTATTGCCTTCACTGGAACTCGCAGCAGACGCTTTCTTCAAGCTTTCAATTTGAATTTTTATCTGCTCAACTTCGCTCACTGTGGCATACTGAACTTCAGACGCATATTTCTCCTGGATCTGTCTCAACACTTTTTGCATTGCTATTATGTCTCTCAATAGCCTCGTAACATCTACATGGTCGAATGTCGTGGGCGGTAATTTATGTAGATCACGGGACACAAAAACCGGCAACTCCTCTGGATCCGTTGCCTTGATAAGGCTTATGATATCATCAAGGTCTCGAGACATCTTTCCTTGTCCTCTCCGCGTAGTCTTAGGTTTCGTGACACAGCCAAAAAGCAGAGCTTTAGCTTGTTCAATCTCTTCAACTGAAAACGCACCTGAGCAGATCTGGACTAGGCTTTCCTCGTCCATAATATCAGCCTTATTTTGCATATATGACAGCACTTCATTTATCACAATGTTGCAACTTGAGCACTTCAACATATTGGACGACATTGTTTACGTGGTTCAATGACCTCCGTCGTGAGTACGGCAGCGCAGCGTAGCGACCGACCATCCAGTACCGCGACCAACGGGAGACTGACGCTAATATGCCCGTATTATAAATAAGGCGGTTATCACATAATGAGTAGCAGTTAAGATGGCCAATTAGATATTAACACGTCTTTAATATACAGATATAATAAAGATATGTTACGATCTATTTTTCCTCTTTGGCTGCTACTAACTACATGACTCTGACTCTACTAAACTCTACTGTGCGGTTCAAATAACATAAGGACGGTTGAAAGATGATTTTTAAACTGAAATTTATTTTTACTATAACAATTTCGATACGAGGTTAGTGTGTAAAATAAAAACACAATATCACTCATATGGACAATTTCTTTATCGTGCTATTCAGGGCCAGATTAATCTGTTCTTAACAAAGTTAAACAAAGTTAAAAAAGTTTTTAAGCTGAAATTTATTTTTACTATAACAATTTCGATACGAGGTAAGTGTGTAATTAAAAACATACAATATACTCATATAGACAATTTCTTTATCATGCTAATAAGGGCCAGATTAATCTGTTCTTAACAAAGTTTCGGATAGTTTTCTTCCAAAATCAAGGTTGATCGTCATCTGCCAGATCATCCTATTCGAGACTTGTGCAACCAAAAAGTTGTAAAATATCTAAAAGTTCTAATAATGTATACACTATTTCAATGTATATCTTGTTAATTTAATTATTTCTGTGCAATAAATAAATCATGAAATTTTGAATTATGAAATTATCAGCAAGTAGGAAAACTCTATGAACAACTGGGAAGAAAACCATCAAAGTAGTTTCACTTAGAGGGCGACTAGACCACGTAGAGCACCAATTGAAATATTATTATTAAAAAATATAATTAAGAAAAGTGTTGCGTTTATAAGTCATGTTCTATGGTTTCGTTCATGAGGTTACAAATGAATCACAGAGTGTCGTGGCGTAAGGCCGGCAGCCTCCTTGGCTCGCTGGCCGGCGAGGCTAGATGTTATGATGGAAAAAGAAAAGGAAGCCAGGACAGAACCATAGAGTAGGGGACTGACCGATAAGAGGTAAAAATAAAAGGGTGACGAAAAAGCTGGAGCAAATCTTTTATTGCTAGACCTTTGTTAGAGCAAACAAAGTGATCCTTCGAAGACAACTGACCAGCACTGTGGATCCAGTGTAACGACAAAAGGTATGCCGCTGACCCGCTCCCAGGCAAAAAATATGGAGGCCAGCAGGCCAAACGAGCCGACGACGACGTCGCCCGCTGATGAGACGCCCGCTGACGAGGTGCCCGCGGGTGGCCGTGATGACAACGCGATTTCCCTCAGGTCGATGACATCCGCCGTATCGGTAGCCTCGACCACCAGACGCAGACAGCTTCTCGACCTTGAGCTGGAGACTGCGGAAGCAATGGCTGCCATTGAGCTGGAGGAAGTCACCCTTTGACTTTCTTTAACCCACGCAGTTTCAGCAGACCTCAGGTCACTGGCCGTGATTTCGCCGGTTCGTCTTTTTCCCGAGCCTCTGGATTTGTGGATGAAGCGAAAGATCCAGGCGGTGCTTTTGATTAGTCTCCAGTACGATGAGAACCGGCTGTCATCTGGCAGGGCTCCATTTGCTTCAGAAGTCAGTAGATTTACCGCCTTCACCTCAACGTCATCCAGATCTAAAGCTATGGACCTTTCGTCTTCCTGTGGCCATGACTCTTCGCGTTGTCGAAGAAAGTCGGGTCCTCGAAGCCATCTATCATTGCTGGCAATGACAACGTCCCGTGTGGCATCATCAGCGGGGTTCATGTCTGTCGGCACCCAACTCCAGTCACAGACATCTGTCAGCTCAAAGACTTTGCTGACACGATGCGCTACAAAATGCTTGAAACGTCCGGTCTCGGACCTAAGCCAGCTTAGGACAGTTTTCGAGTCCGTCCAAAATTTTATTTTATTAATTGGTAGTCCTATGTATCTCTTCAAAACCTGGGAGAGTCGTGCTCCCATCACGGCTGCCTGTAACTCTAGCCGAGGTATGCTCAGGACCTTTAGAGGCGCAACCCTCGCTCGCGCCATTACCATTGCTACATGCCATACTCCGTCGGCCGTCTTCCTTCTGAGATAAGCAACGCTCACAAAGGCCCTTGAGCTGGCATCGCAGAAGACGTGCAACTCAGCAGATGCATGCTTGTCACAGTTATGAGCGGACAGCCAGCGCGGTATTCGTACCTCTCTCGTCTTGTTCAGCTCTTGCAGCCAGGCTTGCCATCTGTGAAAGTGGCACGTTTCAATCTCATCATCCCATCTCATCGTACTGGAGACTAATCAGAAGCACCGCCTGGATCTTTCGCTTCATCCACAACTCCAGAGGCTCGGGAAACAGACGAACCGGTGAACTCACGGCCAGTGACCTGACGTCTGCTGAAACTGCGTGGGTTAAAGAAAGTCAAAGGCGGAATTACTCACGAGAAATTGCTTCGATACTATCGATGGAGTTTGTGGACAAGACGAGCTCTCTGCGACAGTTGACACCTTTCTTAGATGCCGATGGTGTTCTTCGAGTTTCAGGAAGAATAACAGCATCTAATGTAGCCGAAGGCATAAAACATCCTGCGATCTTGCATCCAAAAGACACCTTTACAAAGCTGCTACTCCAACAGTACCACAAGGATGCGGGACATGCTGGCCGAGAGATGACTTTGAACAACGTCAGACAACGATTTTGGATATGCAACGGTCGGAATGCAGTGAAGGCAACCTGGAATACGTGTCAAAAATGCAAGATTGACAAGGCGAAACCAGTTCCACCTCTAATGGGACAACTGCCCGACGTGAGGCTCAAGACCGGGGGACGAGCGTTTCGCTTTACTGGACTTGATTATTTTGGACCCATGACGGTCAAGGTTGGCCGGAGACACGAGAAAAGGTATGGTGCCTTGTTCACTTGCCTCATAGTCAGAGCTGTACACTTAGAGCTCGTTCACGACCTGACAACTAGCAGTGCGATAATGGCACTAAGACGGTTTATTGCAAGACGAGGCTGCCCGGAACAGATATGGTGCGACAATGCAACTACCTTTAAGGGAGCAGACAATGAGCTAAGGAAATCGGTTCGTGCGATAGATCAAGAGGAACTACTACGCTACGGAAGTATCAGGCTGATCGAGTGGCATTTTATTGCACCGCAGGCCCCCCACATGGGCGGATGCTGGGAGCGCCTGGTTCGGTCTATGAAAACGGCTTTGAAGGCGACACTGAAAGAAGTTGTTCCAAGCGACCAGACCCTACAGACGGTGGTTGCCGAGGCAGAAGCTATAGTCAACACCCGACCCCTAACCTACGTCCCACTCGACCATGTAGACGACTTGCCCTTGACACCAAATGACTTCTTACTGGCCAAAACTAACGATTTCGACCAGCCCTTCGGAAGCTTCGGTGACGGTAACCTGCTGAGACGAAACTGGAGGGAAGGACAACGACTTGCTGACTTAGTCTGGAAGCGGTGGCTCAAGGAGTACCTTCCAACTTTGACAAGACGGGACAAATGGTACGGACCAACGACTCGACCAATAACGGACGGTGACTTAGTTATTATAGCAGATGACCTGGCGCCCCGTAACCTCTGGCTACGGGGTGTCGTGACAAAAACATACAGAGGACCCGACGGACTAGTCCGTGTAGCTGACGTGAATACCAGACTGGGACCGTACCGACGAGCAGCAGCCAAGCTCTGCCGGCTGGACGTCCAACCACCGGGAGTATTGGCTCCCAATACTGGAGGTGGGGATGTCGTGGCGTAAGGCCGGCAGCCTCCTTGGCTCGCTGGCCGGCGAGGCTAGATGTTATGACGGAAAAAGAAAAGGAAGCCAGGACAGAACCATAGAGTAGGGGACTGACCGATAAGAGGTAAAAATAAAAGGGTGACGAAAAAGCTGGAGCAAATCTTTTATTGCTAGACCTCTGTTAGACCAAACACAGAGTGATAAGTAAAGCAAAATTAAGGTACAAATACACAGTGCCATAGCAAAGAGTTTTGCGTAATCTTCCCAATTTAATAAATTTATTATTTACAGTCCTGTTCGTCGATGGGCACTTTGAGCTTGTGGGGGACGTTCAACCCAAATACAACTACACCATGCATATTAAGCCAGCTACCTTTAGGGAAGCCGCTTTGATATGTAGCCTTGGAGGTTTGTGAGATTTCTTTTGAATGTAACTAAGAAACATTAAGGGGCACCTTGTCTCATATGGGGTCGCAGAGGGACAGTAGTTCACACGTTCAGCCAGATTATGCGATATTTTGTGTGATAAGGTACTATACTAGTCCATCCTTTTCCCAAAGCCATTCAGGCCATTTTGCCCCCCCTATAATTTCGTTGTAGATAAACATTTTCTTTTCATGGATATTTACAATCTATCAATCAAATCTCTTGATTACTGATATTTAGATATACTTAGCAATCGTAATTTTTTGCCAGTTCTCTACATTGGGCAAGTGTGGGAGAAGAAGAGCGTAGAAACTCCCACAGATTGATTTTTAGATCTCTTTTAAAAATTGCTTGCTTAAAAAACTAATACAAATATTATTACAATATGAATTATTATAATTAATAATAGGAATAAATAATCACAAAATTATTAACAGCGAGGTCTGTGTTGAGCCAAATGAACCCCCTACAGTCTTAAGGAGTCTGTGCGTTTTAAAGTATAAATTGCTCGAATAGCTCTTTTCTGTAAAATAGAAATAGTTTGAATATCCGCTGCTTTCCCCCACAACAAGATACCATAGGACATGACACTATGAAAGTAACTAAAATATATTAGCCTAGATGTAGCCACATCCGTGTTTTGTCTGATGTTCCTAACAGCCTAAGCCGCAAAACTAAATTTACCAGCTAATGGATCTATTTGGGGTCCCCACTGCAATTTGCTATCAATGGTTATTACAAGAAACTTCATGTCATTTACTAATTCTAACGTGTTGCTGAATAACACTCAACTGGTCACAGCTTGCCTGACATTAGGACTCACTTCCAATTTGATACATTTGGTTTTACCAGCATTTAACAATAAATTATTAACTGTGAACCAATTCACCTGATAACATTGTTTTTTCGCTAGGTGCCGTACTAGCTTCACCAACTAGCGAGCATAAGGATGAAATGATCCAGCTGATAAATTTGAATGGAATAAAAAATCCCATCTTCACTGGGATCAGTGCTTTCTTCTCACCAGGAGACTTCATCACTATGGAAGGTATGGGCGTTTTCAAAAAGTCAAACAAATCCTTTGATCTGGAAACTGTAATCGAGAGATTCTGGTGGAATAACAACGGTGATTACCATATATCTCTCGAATTCGCTTGATCAAAAGGGGTACAGCAAAGGGCATACGGTATTATATGCCATTGAGAACAATGGATACACTATTGCTTTTCGTGTTTCTTATTGCCTCGAGATTGTTTTTTAATCGAATTCGGGTTAGATGGTGCTATACACACTTCTTATATTACGCTATAATATTTAGGTTTAGAGTGACTGTAACAGAAAGGTATAATCATATTTCAGGGGATTGTTAGGCCCATCGTTCCGACTTTCATTACGAAACCGTTTTGTTCAGAAAAACTCCATTTTTCTCTTCTCTTTACATATCAGCTGAATACCGTGCCCAAAATATATGATGTCCCTAACAATCTGTATATTAATGAACACTGTATGTTGCACATTGCGTATTGATGGGAGGCATCATGCTATTTATAAACTTGTCTAGTAAAAAACAAACACTTCCTTTACAGGAATACCGATCTGCCGATTCCCTACCGAATGGGATTCTAATGAGCCCAACAATTTGGGAAACAATGAAAGTTGTATAATAATGCAACCAGCAGGATCTCTAAGTGACGTGAACTGCAACAAAACTTACTCTTTTATATGCGCGTGGAAGATACATAAGAGTTACGAATGCGCAGCCAAAGCTCCTGGTACTTACATTCATACCTACGTACAACACGGCCTAGATAACAATATCTGCAAACCGAAATTCGTGACGTCATACCTCTGCACTAATGTGGGAGATTCTCAAGTAGTCCCACTAAGAGAACGCTAAGTGTTTCTAATTAACACCCCCGGTCTTGGATGTTTATATGTGTGTTGTCGCTGTTTCTGGTTCCTACGACACAATATATCCTAGTGTGGTGCCAAAAGCAATGTATTTGCATGTTTAGAACCAATCGGGCCTATTTGCGGTTTCGTCACGATTAGTGTTAAAACGCACCCTACGTTTCAGTCTGTTATGGAAAGAAAATGTAACTTCGGTCCGTCCGTTAGACGGTAGAAACGAAAAAAATATGGAGATCGTGTAGCCTTTTGTTTCGCCGTGAACTATTCGCGAGGGCTTTTCTGCGTAAGGGATCCGGGAGTTTGGGAGAAATCGGTCTTCCAACCGCGAGTTTTAGTCGCTAACAGCAAGCGCCACGGCCCGGACGTAGTGTATTGACGATAATTTAGGACTAGTAAGAAGGTTTCCACTCCTCTTGTATTGAAGGGTTGAGATCCCCTAGGGATGTTTAGTGTTTAATTTGAGCCTTGCACTGAGAGACATTTGATCGGGGCGCGGGAACCGATATCAGTGCACGACACCTGAATGGTCGCACGAGCGCTCGAAACCTGGGAGGTCCGTGCAATTAGAATTAAGTGGAATAATGTGTCACTTGCTGTCGGCAAGGAGACACAAAGAACCTCCTCCAGCGAAAAATTGGAAATGAGGGAATAGGGGGAAGGAGCTCGTCATCACAGCCAGAAACACACCAGGTATTTAGTTGTTAAGATTTGAGCGCGATGCAGGAAGGACTTTAGAACTTGACCTACTGACCTTGACCTAGAGGGGGGGGGGGGGGGGGTAGATACCCCCTACTAACCGGGTGCTATATCTGAAAGGAAAACCGATCCGTCACTGCGAGATAGCTTGGTACGCTGGTGACGGCCACATAACTTAATTTAGACAAGAGAAGATTATGATTTGTGGAGTCGAAAGCCCTGGAAAAATCCAGCAGTACAACTATACTAAACATCCCTTGATCTTGTGCACAGAGGATGTTATCTGTAACATCTAGCAAGGCAGTTACAGTACTTCGCCCCTTCCTGAAGCCCCCTTACTTTCGGTAAAATGTTGTTTCTCTCTAGAAAATCAGTCACTTGGTAGCCAACAACTTCTTCTAGCAACTTCGATAGGCACGGCAATATGCTTATTGGCCTAAGGTCTTTCAGTTCAATTGGATTAGAGATCTTAGGTTGAGGAAGCACGATTGCTAGTTTCCAAACATCAGACTTGTTTATTAAAGAAGCTATTGTTTCCAGTATGTCCGGCAACGTCATTAAAAGCATATCCAGGCTGATGAGATCACATCCCACTGCCTTAGATTTCAGACCACGGAATATGTTAGCGACTTTATCCATGCTAACTGGTTCCAAATGAAAGATTGCTTCGCTTTATTTGTGAAATTCGAAGTAAATAAGGTGTGAGATACATACATCCGACAAACCTGGAATGTCAAGGAAATGATGGTTTATATAGTTGGGGTCTTGATAATGAGCAGGCAGTTCAGTATTTTTTTAGGTATAACTGTATTGTTTTGATATTTCCAAAGCAATTTAGGATTATGAATTTTATTATTGATGTTTTGATTGAAATATGCGGTTTTTTCATTATAAGAGCCTGATTTACCGTGGTCTTAAGAGTCTTACAGTATACTTTCTTTCCTTCAAGTTTAGTTTTATGATACTCAGCCGCCGCCTCATCGCGTAACCTCATCATTAATTGAATTGTGTCAGTGATCCATAGGTATGAGCGGGTTTTGATAACAACCGAAGATTCAGGCGCATGTAGGTCTATCACAGCCAACACGCTATGGTTAAAACCGCTAACCATATCGTTAACGTTATTAAGTGTCGATAATAGCTCCCATCTAATAGATTGTAGGTCAGAGTTGAAATTTATCAATGCAAATATTTTTAATAGGTCTATAAATAACTATATAATAAATTAGTAAAGTGTGTGGGCGATGTAACTAGTTGACAGAGATTTAGGCATGAGAGAAAAGTAAGAAACTTTGCAATTTTGATTTCAGTAGTATGCAACAGATCAATGTTAAAATCACCCAGTAATATTAAATTATCACAGCTAGGCACCGAATTAATTAAGTCCGTTAAAGCGTCAAAGAATAGATCTGCGTCCATCCAGGGTGGTCTGTACGCCGTGCCAATTGCGAGCTTCTTCCCATTGAGAGTCATAGTGAGCCACATTTGCCCAACGGCTTTGTGAAGAGCATCCACCGGGTGAGGCCAGGTGCGCACGGCCATGCCTGACGTAGAAGCCGACCCCGCCACCGCGCGAGCGTACTTCACGCGGCCGCGGGATGTGCCTCAGGCGGTAGCCCACTACGACGGGTACGCGTCCATCTTCACCCGCACTGAGCCACATCTCGTTTACTGCTAAGATATCTAAGTCGTGCTTTAAAATCGAAGCCGTTAGGTTGTCATGATTTGTACCGAGGGAACCTGCGTTGATCAAACCAATTTTTAACTGACCAAAAACTACAAATTGCGAAAGTAAAAAAAACGATACAAGACAAGTAGGTAAGTAGGTACGATGTATGTAACAGGTTGATTGCATGACATGGTTTGATTATTGAATAAAAAGGTGTAGTACATAGTGACACAGTAAAGTAAGTTTTTAAATAAACAAGGTGAATTTATGGTATATCTAATATTGAAATTGTGTAAATAAAAAGAATCAAATCTGCTGTTTAAGTGAGGTGTCATTGAAATTTTTTCTTTCCCATGAAAAATATTGTAAAAAACAGAACATAATATACTCAACAAAAGGTGCAATAACATTAGGCTATAACAAAGTGAGGTTCTCCACAGATAAATAGTATAATGAAAGGGGTACAAATAAACGAGTACCGGAGTAAATAAACCGCTCAAACTAAGCCAGCCTAAAAATGCGAGCGACATCCGCCTCCGTTCGGAAGGGGTACGCCTGCTTCCCGTCGCCCTGGCGGGCGTAGATGCGGCCTCTCTTCGTCCAGGAGTACCGCCAGTTCTGCTTGCGGCACTCTTCCCGGACCCGGTAGAAGAGCTGCCGGTTGAAGTGAGTCAGCCGCTCGTTGATGTAGATGCGCTGCTGCGGTGCAGGCAGGCCAAGCTCGGCGGTAGTGAGCGTGCGACGCACGCGAGCCGCGGCAAGTAGCTCGTCACGCAGGCTGCGTCGCGCCAACCGCACGATAACGCGGCATCTGCGCCCCTCAACCGCGCCTGCCCCAGTCCTATTGATGGCACCCACTCTCTCAGCGAATACGATATAACGCTCCTCAAGAGTAGTTCCGAGTTTTGCCGCCAGAACGATAACAGAATGAACAACGTTTTCCCCCTTTGCTTCCGGAAGTTGACCGATGTCGAGGTCGGGTGATAGTGCCTCTTGGTCCCTGTCATTTAATTCACTCCTTAGTTGAACCACCGTCTTCTACCACCGATTGCTACCTCTCTTTGCTCTATTACATCTAGACGTCGTTCAAAGGCGTCCATACGCTCGTTTATCATCGCCACCGTAGTACGAAACTCGAACATCGCCGTTCGATAGGCACGCAGCTCAGCCATGTATTCGCGAGCTCGCGGCGCATGTCGCCCACAATCGTGTCAGTACCCGGCGCAGGAGATGCCACGTGCGGAGTGAGGAGAGTCTGTCGTGCCACACCAGGAAGTGGAGAGGTGATGGTGGTGGTGGCGGAGGCGTCAGCGGTTGTGATTGTAAGGGCGGCGGCGGCGGCGACGGCGACGGCGGCGGCTGGGGGAGTACTAGCCCCAATTACATCCTTGACCGGGGTGCTGCTGTTGGCACCCCTTCTCTGGTTCTTTTTGCAAAGTGGACACAACCAGTCTTTAGAAATAGTTAACGAGTCCGGGATTGCCAAACATTGTTTGTGGAATAGGTTTGGAAAAGTAGCGGCACCTACCGGTGAAATAAATTTCCTGCAAGCGCCACAGGTCTTACCCATTTTGAGGTTCTTAATTGACTATTGGGTGCCGAGCTCTTAGTTCTCCTGATCAGATGTAGATGTCAGTAGTTCAATTAGTTAAGCTACTTGATATTAGATGGTGCTACTCGTCGCCTGGTGTTTTAGATATCGACCGGCGGATGTGTCACTTGCGAATATAAAACTACCCACACCAATAATAAAAAACAGCTGTAATAGCACTAAATAAAGTGATTTAAGCCCGATTAGAAGACACTCGCGAGCCCGCAAACAATTACTCAGATGGGATCGGCGGAGGTCCACACTTAGGAACCACTATTTTTCGAAAATTCGTGTGTTTACTATTAATAATGTCGCTGCATTGAGCAGAGGTATAGTTATGTGAGATCGACCGTGACGTCACTGCCTTTACAACAAGAAGAATTAACGCAACAATACGCGCAGTTCACACAAAACATTTCTGAAACCAGCGGAACCAAGGACAACACCCATGGAGTTGCTACCCAAACAAACCACCAGGAAACATCCCATGAAAAGGCATACGATCAACAAACAGTCCTCACAGTTTTCGGACAATCGTGTTAGCTCTTGTTAGTTACACCTTGTATATTTCACTATACTTACATCTAACGCCATCTAGTGGAGCCGGCTTGTACTAACGTAAAGCAACTTTCCATTTCCGTTTAGATTATTTGAAGGATTATGATGATAGTTAAAATCCTTTTATGTTTGACATTAATTGTAATTAATCATCATTTCTTTAGTTTATATTTGTCTTTGGTTTAAATCATGAATCTATCCTCGTTTCTTCAAATTTAACTTTGTCGAACCTATAGCCGGATGTAGTAATACTTCCGTTATAGACGTACCCTGTTCTGGTTATATCCTTTTTTGAAAATTGAACTCTAAAATCATAATAAAGTCTATTCTGATTTTAGAGCCATTTATGAAGGTCCTATCGTTATTATGTTTAATTCATATTTAAATCTTTTAGACTTGTAACAGGAAGTGACATGATTAAAAATGGTAACTAGCGATGTATTAGACATTTCCGTTCGATGCTAATATTAATCTGATGGTTTATTGAAATGTTTTATAATTTGTTAAATCTTGATAATGTTAAAGCCAATTTTAGAACTATCCAGAATATTTGTAGTAATTATAGAATTCGTGTTAGAAATAATACGTGTAAATTGCATTTCCGGTTTTGGATAGTCTGAAGAAGGGTGTGTTTAACCGCGAAAACGAACGCGGGAGATGGAGGGAATAGATGTTATAAATAGGACTGCTTTGATTTTGAGAACACTTTTGTTACTGCCACGAAAAGAAATACACCATTTAAAAATCTGTCAGCGAGTATTTATTATCAGAAGTGGTTCTACGAAAGAAGCAAATTCTTCAACTGCCCCACGATGGACCGCTCTAAATCCAGAAGATCACGTTCAAGATCTAGAAGCTATCGGCGTGGTAAACGTCGAGATCGTGATAGAAGCCGCAGGACACCTAGAACGAGCCGATCGCGGGAACGAAATATTAGTCCATCAAAAAAGAGATTTCGTGAATCGGCCAGGGATACTTCATCACAACGACGTCGTATCCACAATGAGGACGTCAGGCGTTCAAAGGAGAATTCCATACGATCTTCAAGCATTCAAACCCCAGGTACTTCTTCAGCAATACGAGTACATGATCCAGAAAATTCTGCGACCGGACGAGATGGCCCAGTCGCCATGACCTCAAGCAATACTGCGACCGGACGAGATGGCCCAGTCGCCATGACGTCAAGCAATGCTGCGACCGGACGAGATGGCCCAGTCACCATGACGTCAAGCAATGCTGCGACCGGACGAGATGCCCCAGTCGCCATGACGTCGAGCAATTCTGCAATCGGAGTTGACGACCCAGCTGCTATGATGTCAAGTAGTTCTACGACCGGACGAGACGAAGAAAACGTGAACCCGAGTGCTACAGCGACGAGTAATACGGTGCTGGACGTACAGGGCTAACGGACAAGTGGAGAGGTATAACCGTACTATTTTAGATGGACTTAGGACCTATACAGATAGTTTAGGTGAAAACAAATGGGATCAAGAACTAGGGAAGATACAATGGGGACTTAATAAAGTCTATTCTGATACGATTAATGAATCTGTGGTCATTATACTATAGATTCAGGAATGAGGGATCAGGTGCAGATATTGAAACTGAAGATCTGGAAGTCTGATACGATTAATGGATCTATGGTCATTATACTATAGATTCAGGAATGAGGGATCAGGTGCAGATATTAAAACTGAAGATCTGGAAGTCTGATACGATTAATGAATCTGTGGTTATTATACTATAGATTCAGGAATGAGGGATCAGGTGCAGATATTGAAACTGAAGATCTGGAAGTCTGATACGATTAATGGATCTATGGTCATTATACTATAGATTCAGGAATGAGGGATCAGGTGCAGATAATAAAACTGAAGATCTGGAAGTCTGATACGATTAATGAATCTGTGGTTATTATACTATAGATTCAGGAATGAGGGATCAGGTGCAGATATTGAAACTGAAGATCTGGAAGTCTGATACGATTAATGGATCTATGGTCATTATACTATAGATTCAGGAATGAGGGATCAGGTGCAGATATTAAAACTGAAGATCTGGAAGTCTGATACGATTAATGAATCTGTAGTTATTATACTATAGATTCAGGAATGAGGGATCAGGTGCAGATAACGAAGCCTATCTTGAATAAGAGGCATGCTTACAAAGTCTTGATATTATTATTTCCCTGTTTTATAATGAGATAGTATACCTAGTTTGCAGAAATAATGTTTTGTAGAAGTAATTGTATAAGTTTAGAGACAAACTTTAGAGTCAGGACGGTCGAATGTTAGCTCTTGTTAGTTACACCTTGTATATTTCACTATACTTACATCTAACGCCATCTAGTGGAGCCGGCTTGTACTAACGTAAAGCAACTTTCCATTTCCGTTTAGATTATTTGAAGGATTATGATGATAGTTAAAATCCTTTTATGTTTGACATTAATTGTAATTAATCATCATTTCTTTAGTTTATATTTGTCTTTGGTTTAAATCATGAATCTATCCTCGTTTCTTCAAATTTAACTTTGTCGAACCTATAGCCGGATGTAGTAATACTTCCGTTATAGACGTACCCTGTTCTGGTTATATCCTTTTTTGAAAATTGAACTCTAAAATCATAATAAAGTCTATTCTGATTTTAGAGCCATTTATGAAGGTCCTATCGTTATTATGTTTAATTCATATTTAAATCTTTTAGACTTGTAACAGGAAGTGACATGATTAAAAATGGTAACTAGCGATGTATTAGACATTTCCGTTCGATGCTAATATTAATCTGATGGTTTATTGAAATGTTTTATAATTTGTTAAATCTTGATAATGTTAAAGCCAATTTTAGAACTATCCAGAATATTTGTAGTAATTATAGAATTCGTGTTAGAAATAATACGTGTAAATTGCATTTCCGGTTTTGGATAGTCTGAAGAAGGGTGTGTTTAACCGCGAAAACGAACGCGGGAGATGGAGGGAATAGATGTTATAAATAGGACTGCTTTGATTTTGAGAACACTTTTGTTACTGCCACGAAAAGAAATACACCATTTAAAAATCTGTCAGCGAGTATTTATTAATCGCAATAGACCACTGGTGAACAAATAACAGAATACCTAAACGTGTGCACTAACTGCCTATTTTCACACAGCGGTCAAGAATGCACTTCAAGCAAGAAATGAAAGTCCTGCAGTGGATCGCATAACACGCTTGTAACCGGACCAAACAAACTTAACTACCGACTCAGCAGCAATCACGTGGGAACTGAAAAAAATTAAGTACTTTTAGCAACAGTAAAAATTCAAGTCAAATCTGCAGATGGAACTTACAAAATATTAAGAGGACTTCTGGACCAAGGGTCGCAGGTAGCAATCAAAGATTGAATCTGAAACGAAACAATATGTCTGCGACTGTCTCGGGAATCGGGAGCCCATCTAATAAATGCAAGGGTGTAGTACGTCTGGAATGCAAGTCTCAACATAATGCCTACACACTTACTACAAATACCCTGATTATGAACACATTAACAAAATAATTGCCCCAACAAACATTCGACAAGAATTCCTTCGAACATTTGAGGAATTTAACATTTGCCAACCCTGAGTTAAATGTGTCAGGAAACATCGACATTTTACTGGGCGCCGACGTACATACTTATGGAAGGCCCGATAAGAAACAACAAAACATCGATAATCGCCCAGCAGACACAGTTTGGGTGGATTAAATGTGGAAATTATTCACAAACATTTAACTGCTTCATAACAACAAACAACAGGGATGAAATTACCAAATTTTGGGAGCAGGAGGAAATTACCTCAAACGAACAAACATTCACAGAATCAAATGATCAAACAGAACAGTGGTATGCAGAAACGACCACTAGGTTACCGGGAGATACCAAGTTAGGTTGCCCTTAAAACAAAACATTCAACAACAGTTGGGCACATCCAAACCACAGGCTGTGGCCTAGTTTTAACAAATTGAATGGAAAATGAAAAGCAACATTGACTTCGCTCGTGACTACAAGAGTTTCATGGATGAATACAAAATTTTGGGTCACATGAAAAAGTCATTAATAAACAAAGCTGCATTGCAATATTATCTCCCGCACCATGAAGTAGTAAGATCGGATGCGGTAACAACAAAACTCCGTATCGTGTTTAATGGATCGGCAAAAACAAGCACAAAACAAAGTCTAAATGATCTGATGGAATGCGGCCCAAACCTACAGGCCAACCTTAAAAAAATACTGCTTCAGTGGAGAGAACAAAAGTACGTGTTAACTGCACCCCGAAGACCAACCCCTACAGATGATAGTTTGGAGAGATTCCCCCGACCAGCATCTGCAGGAAAACCAGTTGTGCACTGTCACCTACGGAACTAAGGCAGCGCCATTCTTAGCTCTTAGAACATTAAAGCAGCTGGCGGTAGATGAAGGGAATAAATACGCTGAAGCAAAAAAAGTACTCGAAAATATTTTTTTTGTTGACGACGCCCTATTTGGTGAACAAACAATCGCTACGGCAAGATCAACCCGAAACAATCTGATTGAACTATTGCGGTGTGGAGGATTCAACCTGCGAAAATGGTCGAGCAATGACCCACGGCTAGTAGAAAATTTGCCAGAACATGTGAGAAATCCGCGAAATTTCGACTTTACCGACACCGAAACATCTAAAACATTGGGTCTAGGGTGGAATCCAAAGAATGACGAATTTGTGTTTTCATCTACCCTGAAACAAAATAAACAAACAAAACCTACATAACGCAACATTTTGAGCAACATGTCAAGCCTATTTGACCCACTAGGATGGTTGTCACCCCTAACAATAAAAACAAAAATTCTATTTCAACAAATATGGATGTCCAAGGTCGATTGGGACGACACAGTTCCTGAAAACATTGAGAAGGAGTGGAGAATCATTAGAGATGATCTGCATTCCATTGAACAGCTAAGAGTTAAACGATGGCTCGAAACAAACAATGATAACATAACCTGCCACTTACACTCGTTTTGTGACGCTTCTGAAAAAGCGTTTGCGACGGTCGTGTACATCGTAGTTCGGGACCAGAACGGAAAAAATAAGATCAACATGGTGACTACCAAAACAAAAGTTGCACCCCTGAACAAAATAAAAACGTTACCCCGTCTCGAATTATGCGGAGCTGTGCTTTTGGCGAAACTCATTTACAAAATAACGTCCAGCTTTAAAACACAAAATATTCAAGTCACCGCTTGGACTGATTCGATGGTTTTCCTGGGATGGCTCAAGGGTCACACTAACAGATGGAAGACTTTAGTAGCAAACAGGGTGAAGGAGATACTTTCAGTCATACCAGCTCAAGACTGGAAACACGTACGGTCGGAACAAAATCCTGCAGATTGTGCGTCACGGGGATTATTTCCATCACAACTCTCCATTTACCAACTTTGTTGGGAAGAAGGAAGGAAGGGCCAGAATGGCTCCGAAATGAAGAAAAATCAAAACAGACAACGGGCCGACCCAATACGTCACGGATATCGAAATAAAAGCTCATGTCACCACTTTTGATAGCGGCGAGCTTAACATCATAACAAAGCTATTAAACAACTGTAGCTCCATTATAAAAATAACAAAAATTATCGCTTGGGTGTAACGTTTCATCGGCACGCGACTGACAGGCGAATCGCGCATTCTGTTGTTATCAAACAGGTACAACGAGAACATTTTAAACAAAAGATAAATCATTTAGACATGAATCAAAAGATAAACAACAAAAGCCAAATATTTAAATTAAATCCTTACTTGGACAAAGATGAAATCTTACGAGTGGGAGGAAGATTTAGTAATTCGAGCGTGCCAGAAAACACAAAACATCCGATTATCATCCCAAACAACAGTCGCTTAGCCGAACTTCTAATAGGGCAGGCGCACAACATAGCATTACACGGGGGAGCAAGACTCACGCTCGCTACGTTGCGACAAACATACTGGGTGATAGGAGGCAACAACACAATTAAAAAACAATTATGACAGTGTGTAAAATACTGCCGATTTAATACAACAAAAACAAACCAATTGATGGGAGGCTTACCAACCCCGAGAGTAACATCAGCCCCACCATTCTACAATACGGGAGTCGATTTAACCGGCTTCATAGAACTGAAAATTAACAAAGGCCGTGGAGTGCAAACAAGTAAAGGCTACATTTCAATATTTGTTTGTCTAGCAACAAATGCGGTTCACCTTGAGCTGGTGTCTGACCTTACAACACCAACATTTATACAAGCACTGAAAAGAATGGCGGGAAGAAGGGGGTGTCCCCACCACATCTATAGTGATCAAGGATCCAACTTTTTGAGGGCAGCCCACAAACTGAACAATATGGGCATAGAATGGCATTTCATTGACCCGAGATGGCCGACTTCGGGAGGACCTTGGGAGGCCGCAGTCAAATCAACAAAATGCCACCTGAAGCGGGTATTAGGAGAACAAAAATGAACATACGAGCAGTTCCAGACACTGCTCACCCAAATTGAGGCTTGCCTAAATTCAAGACCCATCAGCCCATTAACAGAAGATGTCGAAGACAGCATCAAGAAAGATGCAAGTGGAACAAAACAACACCAAACATAACAAAAGGAGATATTGTTCTGATCAAAGAGGACAAAATGCCTCCATCAAAATGGGCGCTGGGCAGAGTACAGGAAGTTCAACCAGGCAAGGACGAATTGGTGCGAGTTGCAACACTCAAAACAGAAAATGGAGTCTTCAAGCGACCCGTTTCGAAATAGCGCCCCTTCCGGTCAACATTCCTTGGCAGCAGACTTCGGATTCTAGCGAAAACCAGAACAACAAAAATAAACGCGATAGGCATGGATTAACAATGTCAATACTTCTTTGCCTCCTGCTAACAGTCCCCACAGTTTTCAGACAATCGCAATAGACCACTGGTGAACAAATAACAGAATACCTAAACATAACATAATCTCAACAAAACACGGCTTCACTTTAATGAAATTGGGGAAATAAAATATGTGCTGGAAAACTGGAAGATAGTGACATATTTTAACATGACATCATATTGGAAAGGCATCGAAAACTTAGGACAACTGGTGAACCATGCAGAAAGTAGACGTGATGAATTTGCCTACAGAACAATGTGCGAAAGTATTATGGCCGAATTATTTCTAAACATAAACGAAATCAAACATAACAACTGTCTATTAAAAACAAACAACGGCATGATTCCGAGACGCTCCATCCGAGGATTAATTAATGGAGTTGGCTATGTCGCTAATACCTTATTTGGTGTATTAGATGAAAGGATTGCAGAAAAATACAAAAATCACATTGAGATAGTACACTTAAATCAGCAACACCAACTGAATTTAATCAAAAATCAGACCTCCATAATTGAATGTCACAATAATATTTTGAAGAGACACGAAAAAACTATGAACAAACAATTTAATCTTCTGCAAAAACATCTGAGCTTCACTGACAATTATCTAAATAAATTGGACACCAGATTAAATGAAGCAGCTAACATGGCATATTTTAACATGATAACAACAGTGGCTGCAACAATATTATGAAAATTTAGACATATACAGCTGTTACTGGATACTTCCATCAACCTGCACCATGGCCAAGTAGACATAAGAATACTGAGTCAGGACCAACTTTTGGAAGAGCTCAACATAATATCCGGACAACTGCCTTTGCACCTGTCATTTCCGGTTCAGAATGTACATCAACAATTAATAAATATTTACAAACTTCTCCGAGTGAAGTCGAGATGGAGATCAACCTACCTCTAATAAATGACAATCACTTTACATTATACAAGCCAATTCCGATACCAATGATGACTCATAACAAAACAATAACAGTATAAACTGGTAATCATTACGTTGCTATAAATCTACGAAAGGAAATATACATGTCCCTCTCTCATGCATCAACACCGGTATAAAGAATGTTGTGTTCTCTTTATCTAAACCAACATTCAACATGCACAATAATCATGTTCCTTGTGAAATAAGTACAATAACCAATACATCAAGCTCGCAATGTGGCTATGAAGAGAAACAATGCAATATAAATGGGTAACACTAAAAGCTCACAATAGCTGGCTCTATTTTTACTGTGACGATTGTTTACTACTAGTAATAAGTCAGGAACATATAATGGCAAGATCAGCACATTTAGCAGGAATTATTGACCAGGTCAAGAATGCCTTATCAAACATGGTGACTGTAACAACCCCCCCCTTCTCGTATTTAATAATATGAATAAACCCTACGAGTTAACCGAACGATTCTATGAAAAGTAAATTTAAAGATATAACCAGCTAACCATTGATTTAATGTCAGACGGAATTTAACCCTTACGTATTTTTATTGGAATATTTCTCCAATTGGAAAGATTCTAATACCAACGATTGCGAGTATCTTATTTAGATGATTTGGCCAAAGTAATGGGTGATTGTCTATGGGTACGACTGCAGACATTGTGATAGTAATAACCTAAAGTTCCTTTTAGAGTGGTTTTTGTTAAACAGTATCATCATGAGGTTCCCCAGCCAGTGATGAATATAAGTGACATAAAAAATATTGATAAGCATCGAGTCCGTGCTTATTAGAATAAATTCCAAGTAAATAACCATTTAAAAGACATTTCGATTACATGTGTTTATAAAGGAGGGTTTGTGCTAGAGCTCACGGCCAGAAGGGACACGGGCCCTAAGGTTGGGCCCCATGACCCCGCCCAACACTAGTGGAGGTCAACCGAGTTCTACGGACCCAAGACAGACGAAGTTAGCTTTAGCTAAGCAAAATAAGCTTAAATTTTATAAAATAGATGCTTACAACCACTCAAAATTGTAAACACAATTTATAAGAAAACATAGGGTTAACTATGTGTTCATTAGAACGCTTTTAGCGTTATCTTTCACCTGTTTTGGGGCCATCCTCCTCCCACACATTCCCATATACAATCTACGAGACTGCATTATTTAAGACTGCTGAAGACCTGGAATTAGCCAACTGAATACACCAGCACCTAGAGACCGTCTGAATCCACTCAAATCCCTCTCGAGTTAGTTTACCTGCCAAACAACTACATATAGACTATTTGGGTTATATTTTTTTATATGCTTTGATATTGTGATTTCTCTCATCCATCAGTCCAACATGTTTGTTGATCGGTTACGGGATATTTTTATTTGCACCTACTCGGTATTGAGGTTATCTTGAGAGACCCGTCTCTTAAGTTTTATTCCGTAACCATGTTGATGTTCATCCAGATATTTTATATATAAATTAGTTTTAAGACATGTAAATTCAGCGTAACTACTTAGGTCACTAGATTGATAATGTAGCGTGTGTGTAGGTTTGATTCTAACGGATTTCAGGCCATCCACAGGCATTCTACAGCGAAGTAAACTTCACTCTAAACAGGGGCGATGAGCGTCCCTGAATGATGCGACCAGGGTTTGTACTACAATGTCAAATCAATCCGAATTGTACAAATCCATCTTTTAATCGGGGTATGCGAGTAGTTCTCCAGTCCATGAGTAAGAAGAAGTCTAGGCACTACGTGCTTACGACAAAGGTATGAACCAGATAGTACTCAAAGCAGTGACAGCCTATGGAAAATGGAAAGCACAAGTTCGTTCGAATTCCAATGCAGTAAGAATGATCGACCTTCTGAATCGGAGGCGTTTCAGAAGAGGAGAATGACTGCTAATAAACCTTAGGCCGTGTAGAATCTAGTAGAGTGTTCTTATAGTAATGTCAGCTTCTTGTAGAGTAAATTTGTATGTGTGTGTTTTGTGAATGACCAAGTAACCACGTCAATCTACATGCTATATGGAATTAGAATATGTTTGTCATTTAATGTAAAGTAAGGTAGGCCAACCAACATGTTAAACGGTCAAGAAAAGAAAGATCAAAACAGCTACAATCAAAAAATATTTAGTTTGTTAGATAGTTTTATAAGTATTTAGGTATTTCAAGAGTGAGAAGGAAATAACGTAATTATTTGTAGTCATACGAATTTCAGATACTTGTTTGTTACACAAACCTAAATAATTGTGTTTAGTCTCCCTACCTACATAACCTCAATTACGTAATTTAATCATTTAGCTAAAAGACAAACAAGAATAAGATCAGAAAAAGAAAGCCTGGTAATTTAAAGTCTGCGCAAAATGCATTTAAAGTAAATCACGAGGGCGAATTAATTGAAAACTCATCAAATTGACGAATCCAAATACCGCAAAATAAAACCCGCGGCATGAACGCAAAACAAAACCTAAAATTACAAGCCTTAGAACTATAAATAATATTTCTCGTCGATGACTTGCGCATGATCGCTTCGGTAGCCGGAAGTCTAGGACCTAGGTCGCTTAGGTCCCCCTCCATCTATTCCCGGGACATCGGAGACTACGGCAGGAAACAACACGCAGCATCGCCACACCCCAGCCTCCACCTCCCCGCTCCGAAAATACAATCTGGGTCTTAACTCACACTTCACTCGACGACCACCAACAAAAAGCCCCCTTTCATCTCGACCCATCACTTTTATATTTTCTATTCCCACCAAAACGTCATACTCCAGGCATGCTCGCCAAACCACCATGTAAAACTCCGCGAGTCATTCTTATTGGTTCGTTTCATTTCCTTTCGAAACTCAGTGCTCTGATTGGTTACTGGTCTACACCATATATACACTTTATATTTTAGATCACACAGTTCAACTAGAAATAGGCATTATAACATCATAAAATAATCTAAATAAAATAATAATCATTTGTTTTCTATATAAAACATCTTATTGCAATTATAGTGAATAAAGTTCTACTTTGGGTAAACCATCTGGAATTTAAAGGCGATCGACCGCCATCTGTATTTCCATCATTGAACTAACTACGCATCTGTTTTACCTACCAAACTATATCGTAACTAAACACCCTTACGTATGAGTTTCGATTGAATGAGCCATGGTAAATGCGACATTTCAAAACAACATCATAAATGTGTAAAATGGTCTTAATTCGATATCCACTGAAAGCAACGGTGAACCATATTCATTTTAAATTTATGATTCACAACTTATTTCATAGCTCTTAAAGTTTATCCACATTTTGGAGATTGTTTAAACAAATATATTTCTACCTGCTGAGAAATAAACCAAATGTTTCTTTCGTCACAATGTCCCCTTAAAATTTTAAGTAGTTAACCGGAATAAAATTTTATTTACTAAATTAAACAATATCGTAACCCATTCAAATCCATAATAAAAGCTACTTAAGTTTTAGAGTGCGCGAGAGAGAGAGTGAGAGAAAAATAAATTACAAATTTTAATAAAGGTTGGTTTTGTCAACTGTCCCCTTAAAATTTTAAGAAGTTTAGCGAAATTATTTTTTTTTATTTTTTTTCACACTTTGTTCATTATCGTACATATTTAAAATAACTCATTGAAGAATCCCTAAAATGACACAAGGGTTCTACAACCTAATAGTATGATTTAATGATGTGACGATCATGGTTGCATTCAATTGACAAGCCAGTGCTCAATATGATTTTGTTCCGTACGGATGCTCACCCCCACGTTTGACACATAAAATAAGGCAAGACACAAATAGACCATTGTCACCCTTGTTCACTCTGTTCTAACGGTGGCCCTCCAGAACAGAGCGGGAAAGACCCACGATGTAAAGCTCTCACCTTCCACACCGTGGATAATCTTGACCTTTACAATCTAGACGTCCATCCTGCAGGGTTTAAATTAAGAACGCGAGTTATGAGACCTCTGATAATCCGATCATCACAGCGGTCCTAGGCTTTGTAGAAGCAATGCTGTAACTAATTGCTATTATCATTAATCCCGCACACCGTGGTTGCACGTAGGGAGTAGCATCGAAAGTTAAATCTGGGTCAGACCCCGTCGACGTTGTCACTCGCTTGCAAAACAATTCAACCAGACATCAAAATTAGAAAAACATTTAAATTACTGAATTTTAACAATACGTTGCTTACTATTGCATCATTTTAAGTTATATGGTAATCATTAGTGAAATAGTCGAAGAAACGGCGTGTTAATCCCAGCACCTACCTTTAGAAAAATAATAACAATAGTTGGTTTTCATATTAAATTTTATTCAGATATATATTTTATTCTTAATTAAATCCCCAACCGTAATGTCCGACCGGTGAAACATACATAAATTGAGTTTAACATATAATACGTTTAAGATTAGGCTCTAATAGTCAGATTCGGAACTAAGGGCACCTATAGAGTTTTTGTTTTCTATACTATTATTATTTATATATAATCTCAGTTTATATTTGTTTTGGATGGGGTCTGGTCGGTTTAACAAATTTTTAGATATACTTTTTATTTTTATAACCAAACTTAACTAGATGGAAAAATAGAGTCTAATTTTTAAAGTAAAATTCACAAAATGTTAAAGACTAACTCAATATCAACTAGTAATTTAACAATTATAATTATTATCTTATGTCATTATAAGGCTGAAACCATTAAAACATATGATCGGATGAACCGTACAAAACCACTTAGTTAATATTTTTCTTATTCTACTAAATATACCTCATAATAGTAAAGTTGAATCAAAGTCCTAATCCTAGGGCCAAAATAATGCTGTGGAACTGCTTTATTGAGTATTTTTGATATTAAATCATTACTAAATATACCTAAGAACCAAGCCCAATTCTACAAAATCATACCCTTTATGTATAATTTTTGTAACTTAGTTATGTAGTTGTTATTATTTCTTTTTTTTTCCTGTACAAGAACGTAAGATTGATCTAAGTTCATCTAAAGACCAATAGTAAAAATAAACGTCAAAACATTACGATACACAGTAATCGCATTTACTTGTTTATTGATAATATCTTGATAAATGAATAGCATTAAATTTGCCACGCAGCTGATTACTGATTGGATCAAGTAGTACATATACGTTATTAGAAGGAACTGCAGCAACTACATAAGGCCCTTCATAGAGTAACTAAAAATTTTTCGTTATTTTCTTCTGTGCATCTGACTTGTTTAATTTACGAATTTTCACTAAATCTTCTATCTGAAATGTAACTGTACGCATAGTTCTATTGAATTTTTCCTGGCGTTTAATACTATAAGTATTTAAATTTTGCCTAACTTTATCTCTTACAACGTCTAAAATAGCTATCAAACGTTAATATATTTTATTCCCCATACAATACTTCACATGGAGTGAATCCAGTTGTATCATGACAAGTGTTATTATATAGCTCCTCTAATTTAGGCAATACAGAGACCCATCCTTTATATTTGAATGGCAATATGTCCTAAAAAGTCTTCCTATTTCTTTGTTAACCCTTTCCGTTGTATTAGGTCGAGGATTCCGCACGGTAGTATAAATTACTTTTATTCCTAGCTCATCCAAAGTATTTCGCCACAAATCACTTATGAATTGGCTGCCATTATCCGTCAAAATAGTCTTAATTTGAATAATGGAAATGAACTGCTTGACTTTACCTACAACTGCCCTGGCGGTTGCTCTTTTAAGGTCATAGAATTGGACGAACTTACTAAACGAATCCTGTATTACTAAAATAAAGGCGGATCCATATTGACCCTTCGGTAACGGTCCGTATAAATCCGCCATTACTAAATCGCCTATATTTTTCGTGACAATTGACTGGCACGGCCCGACATATTTGACATTATTGCTTTTACATCTACGCACAATCTTTTTTATACTCCTGGATAATCCTGTCCAGTAGAATCTTTCTTTTATGTATCTAATAATTTTGAAAGCGCCTTGATGTCCCATCTCAATGTGTACTTGGTTTACTATTCCAGATATTAAAGATTGTGGTAGATAAATAACTTTGACTTCTTTATGGTTTTGCACAAGTAAAATACCATTTTCTATTACACACATATCTTTAATCCTACCTATCCTATCTTGTGTACTGATATTATGATTAATCATTTCCTTAATAATTTTGATATTTTCATCTGAGTTCTGCAAACGTGAAATGTTTCGTAATTTTTCATTTTTATTTTTGTTGCCTTTAACCCCCATATACATAATTCCAGGACAATATGTCTTATCTTCTTGAACTAAATTTATTTCGGGAAGATATCTCGACAAGACATCAACTTCAACATTTTCCTTTCCTTTTATGTGTTCTACTTCTTAATCAAATTGCCCTAAAAATAATATCCAACGAGTGACTCTTCCACTATACAAGTTCATATTTTTCACAAAGGTTAAAGCCTTATGATCCGTCTTGATAATAACTTTCGAACCCCTCAGGTATGTTTCAAATATTTTAAGACTACATGTAATACCATAGAATCTGCTCAGTAACTCCAATTCAGTTCTGCACCTTTTAATGCTTTACTGAAAACCCTAGTATTCGCATGTTTTTCCCCTCATCAACTTGGTATAACACCCCAGCTATTCCAATCCCTGAAGCATCAGTCTGTAAATAGTAGGGCTTACTATAATCTGGATGATGTAGTAACATGGTTTCTAAAAATTGACCTTTAAGCGAATCAAACGCTTCTTGTTCTTTTTCTCCCCACCTCCACTTGGTTCCTTTTTTTAGTAACTCACATAGCGTAATTATGCTCACACTGTAAAAAGGAATGAATTTCCTGTAATAATTACAAAGACCAAGAAAAGCCCTGACATGTTTTACTTTCTTTGGTGCAGGAAAATGTTGAATTGCTTTTATTTTATCTGGGTCGGTCTTAATTCCTTCAGTAGTGATGATGTGTCCGAGCATTTTCACTTCCTTACAAATGAATTCTCACTTTTGTAAATTACATGTTAATCCTGCTAGACTAAGTTTTCCCAAAACAGTGTTTATATGTTTCAAATGTTCTGTCAAACTACCCTCAGTAAGTATGGCTAGATCATCCAAATAATTTACACAGAAATCACGTACATCGGATCCTAAAATAATGTCCATAGCCCTACTGAAGCTACCCACAGCGGTTTTAAGGCCTTGTGGTAAAACGTTATAAACGTAAGATTTTCCATTAAATGTAAAACCTGTATATTTCTTACTATAATATGTTAGAGGTATTTGGAAATACGCATTATTTAAATCAACTATTGATATATATTTTATTCCATGGAAAGCATTTAAAACATCAACCTGCATAGGGGGTTTTTCTGACTCAGCGACCATATTTTTATTAATTTCCCTAGCATCTAGCAACACTCTAAGTGAACCGTCCTTTTTCAAGGTAAAAGTTAATGGGCTGCTGTATGGTGTAGAAGCCCTACTTATTATCCCCATATCCATCATTTCATTTAATTTATCTTCCATTTTTGTTCGATAAGCATAAGGTATAGGATAAGATATTTTCATGAAAGGTATGTTTCCTACCATTTGTATATGATGTGCGTAACAATTTGCTGATCCCAGTTTAGAAGTGAATAAATTTTCATATTTCAAAAGTAAATTTTGTAACTCTCGGAGTTCACATGTGTCTATATCACATCCGGTTTTAATTGATATAATTAAAGTTTTAGCGTCGGTTGGAACATTATGCTCATCTAATCTATTTATGGTATTAACAATAAGGTGATTAATTTCTGTTCCCTGAAACGGTAGAAAATGCTCTTTACCACATGTTGTAAGAAATAACCCTGTCTGTGGTTTTTGTAAACAAAAAATTACCTCATGTTTCTTCATCCAATCGAATCCCAAGATCATCTGAAATACCAAATTAGGGACAATCAAAAAATTTACCTCTAATTCAACCTCGCCAAATTTTAAAGGTAAACAAACTATTTGTTGATTTTTAATGCTCTTTTGACCTACAGCACCCTTTATTTGAAATGGTTTAACTGGCATTAATGGTATATTTTTTTCCGACTCTGATAATGTTAACCACAGGGTTTCAGAGATACAGGTGATATCACTGCCTGTATCTACTAACGCGACAATTTTCCTATCGAAAATAATAGCATCCAGTTCAGATTTAAAATGATCGTACACCTCTTTCTCAGCATCTTCATTAAATACAGTTGCTACAGTTTGCTCAGTAATGATTAAGTTATCTAAGTCAGTTGATTTTTCATCTAAAATACTAAACAGCTGTTGCTCTGTAAATGAATACCCTAAACCTTGTTTGCCTATTTGTCCCTTTGAATATATCTGATAGTTTAGACCCTTATTTTGTCTAACCCTGGCCTGGTGACCAGCCCATTTTCAACATTATTCGTAAGGCAATCGAGTCCCCTTTTTCAGAATCTGGTACGGGGACAGGGTATTCAGCTTCGATTAATTTAAATCATAGGTGGTATCATTTTCTACATTAATACTATTTACTACATTCTCAGAAGTGTTGCTGGTTTCCGGTCTTCTCCAATGGTTTGTTCTTTGTTGAAGTTATTTACGCTTTTGTGCAAAACTGCCAACCGCTGCTGTTGTCGCTCCTTGTGTATCATCTACTGTGGTAGTTGTTGCCACCGGGCTCGTTCGATGCGTATTGGATGTCACAGTTGTGGGTTTTGATGCCTTAGATGTCGTCTGGGGTCTAAGGTTAGGTAGAGTAGGTGTTGTGAAATTCTCTAGATTATCTTGAATTCTCAAAAACTCAGGTGCCTCCAAAATAGTTGTTCCTTTGCTAATACTCCATAGTTGTTGCGTGCTCACAGGAAAATGTCGCATTACATCGGAAACCAGTTGTTTTTCTGGTATCTCATAAGTAAGGAACTTCGTTTGTCCTATCATCGTCAAAAAATGACCCATAGTAGAGTTCTTATACTTGTCCCATTTGTTATGAACAATACTCCTGCGTACCATACTCTGGTCAGCTTCTCCCCAATATGTGTGCAGGAAATCCCTTTTGAAATCTTCATACGTCACCCAGCGACTTTTATATACTCGAAACCAAATTTGTGCTTCCTCCTTAAAACATTCATGGAGAACGTCAATCTCCTTTCCTTTAGCTCCGATTTTCCTTAGGTAGTTCGACAAATCTTCTATGAATGTCACTGGATGATAATCAGACTTCTCCGAAAACTTTTGTTTTTCAACACTGACGTTCTGTATGTTATACACAATCTTATCATCACTAACTGCAGAACTGGTATTTGGTATAGTAGACATAGAATTATCAGAATGGACGTTCTTCATGATTTCATCCTGCAGGCTATTTATCTTTGTGCTCAAAATTCCAATCGTTCTCCTCATCAATCTCAGTGATGTAATTGGAACCACGTTTTTCCTAGATTTCTTAACTGGTGGCGTTACTTTTACGCCTTCGGCCTGCCATGTTCACCTGTATTATTTTCTTCACTTTATGTCTATATTTGTGTTCCGAACTAATATAATTATATGCACGAAAAGTCTGTCACATTCAATTTAAAAGGTCTTTTCACTTGTTGCCACAAATCAGAACCCTGTTGACAACCACATTAATTGAATAAAACAACCACATTTAAGCAGAGACAAACAAATTAACTATGTCGTTGTATCCATAATTTGCGTGACCGTAATATCAAGAATAACCACACGTTATATAAAATCGTACAGGGCAAGCCACATAATGAAATAGTTCATATAGAACACCGAATCGTATAAATAATCTCATGAAAATACCAAAACCAAAACCTTTTAGACTCTACTCCGTTTTCACGTACATCAAATTGTAGACGTTATAGTCTACATTTTCGTACTTATTTCTTACTAACTACTTCAATATAGCATGTTAGAAAGTAAAATCAGTCTTAAACAAACAAGTCCCAAAATCGTGGTCACTACGGCACCAAATTGTAACAACCACCCCCTTCTCGTATTTAATAACATGAATAAACCCTACGAGTTAACCGAACGATTCTATGAAAAGTAAATTTAAAGATATAACGAGCTAACCATTGATTAAATGTCAGACGGAATTTAACCCTTACGTATTTTTATTGGAATATTTCTCCAATTGGAAAGATTCTAATACCAACGATTGCGAGTATCTTATTTAGATAATTTGGCCAAAGTAGTGGGTGATTGTCTATGGGTACGACTGCAGACATTGTGATAGTAATAACCTAAAGTTCCTTTTAGAGTGGTTTTGGTTAAACAGTATCATCATGAGGTTCCCCAGCCAGTGATGAATATAAGTGACATAAAAAATATTGATAAGCATCGAGTCCGTGCTTATTAGAATAAATTCCAAGTAAATAACCATTTAAAAGACATTTCGATTACATGTGTTTATAAAGGAGGGTTTGTGCTAGAGCTCACGGCTAGAAGGGACACGGGCCCTAAGGTTGGGCCCCATGACCCCGCCCAACACTAGTGGAGGTCTACCGAGTTCTACGGACCCAAGACAGACTAAGTTAGCTTTAGCTAAGCAAAATAAGCTTAAATTTTATAAAATAGATGCTTACAACCACTCAAAATTGTAAACACAATTTATAAGAAAACATAGGGTTAACTATGTGTTTATTAGAACGCTTTTGGCGTTATCTTTCACCTGTTTTGGGGCCATCCTCCTCCCACACATTCCCATATCCAATCTACGAGACTGCATTATTGAAGACTGCTGAAGACCTGGAATTAGCCAACTAAATACACCAGCACCTAGAGACCGTCTGAATCCACTCAAATCCCTCTCGAGTTAGTTTACCTGCCAAACAACTATATATAGACTATTTGGGTTATATTTTTTTATATGCTTTGATATTGTGTTTTCTCTCATCCATCAGACCAACATGTTTGTTGATCGGTTACGGGATATTTTTATTTGCACCAGTAGGTGCAAATAAACCGAGTACGGTATTGAGGTTATCTTGAGAGACCCGTCTCTTAAGTTTTATTCCGTAACCATGTTGATGTTCATCCAGATATTTTATATATAAATTAGTTTTAAGACATGTAAATTCAGCGTAACTACTTAGGTCACTAGATTGATAATGTAGCGTGTGTGTAGGTTTGATTCTAACGGATTTCAGGCCATCCACAGGCATTCTACAGCGAAGTAAACTTCACTCTAAACAGGGGCGATGAGCGTCCCTGAATGATGCGACCAGGGTTTGTACTACAATGTCAAATCAATCCGAATTGTACAAATCCATCTTTTAATTGGGGTATGCGAGTAGTTCTCCAGTCCATGAGTAAGATGAAGTCTAGGCACTACGTGCTTACGACAAAGGTATGAACCAGATAGTACTCAAAGCAGTGACAGCCTTTGGAAAATGGAAAGCACAAGTTCGTTCGAATTCCAATGCAGTAAGAATGATCGACCTTCTGAATCGGAGGCGTTTCAGAAGGGGAGAATGACTGCTAATAAACCTTAGGCCGTGTAGAATCTAGTAGAGTGTTCTTATAGTAATGTCAGCTTCTTGTAGAGTAAATTTGTATGTGTGTGTTTTGTGAATGACCAAGTAACCACGTCAATGTACATGCTGTATGGAATTAGAATATGTTTGTCATTTAATGTAAAGTAAGGTAGGCCAACCAACATGTTAAACGGTCAAGAAAAGAAAGATCAAAACAGCTACAATCAAAAAATATTTAGTTTGTTAGATAGTTTTATAAGTATTTAGGTATTTCAAGAGTGAGAAGGAAATAACGTAATTATTTGTAGTCATACGAATTTCAGATACTTGTTTGTTACACAAACCTAAATAATTGTGTTTAGTCTCCCTACCTACATAACCTCAATTACGTAATTTAATCATTTAGCTAAAAGACAAACAAGAATAAGATCAGAAAAAGAAAGCCTGGTAATTTAAAGTCTGCGCAAAATGCATTTAAAGTAAATCACGAGGGCGAATTAATTGAAAACTCATCAAATTGACGAATCCAAATACCGCAAAATAAAACCCGCGGCATGAACGCAAAACAAAACCTAAAATTACAAGCCTTAGAACTATAAATAATATTTCTCGTCGATGACTTGCGCATGATCGCTTCGGTAGCCGGAAGTCTAGGACCTAGGTCGCTTAGGTCCCCCTCCATCTATTCCCGGGACATCGGAGACTACGGCAGGAAACAACACGCAGCATCGCCACACCCCAGCCTCCACCTCCCCGCTCCGAAAATACAATCTGGGTCTTAACTCACACTTCACTCGACGACCAGCAACAAAAAGCCCCCTTTCATCTCGACCCATCACTTTTATATTTTCTATTCCCACCAAAACGTCCTACTCCAGGCATGCTCGCCAAACCACCATGTAAAACTCCGCGAGTCATTCTCATTGGTTCGTTTCATTTCCTTTCGAAACTCAGTGCTCTGATTGGTTACTGGTCTACACCATATATACACTTTATATTTTAGATCACACAGTTCAACTAGAAATAGACATTTTAACATCATAAAATAATCTAAATAAAATAATAATCATTTGTTTTCTATATAAAACATCTTATTGCAATTATAGTGAATAAAGTTCTACTTTGGGTAAACCATCTGGAATTTAAAGGCGATCGACCGCCATCTGTATTTCCATCATTGAACTAACTACGCATCTGTTTTACCTACCAAACTATATCGTAACTAAACACCCTTACGTATGAGTTTCGATTGAATGAGCCATGGTAAATGCGACATTTCAAAACAACATCATAAATGTGTAAAATGGTCTTAATTCGATATCCACTGAAAGCAACGGTGAACCATATTCATTTTAAATTTATGATTCACAACTTATTTCATAGCTCTTAAAGTTTATCCACATTTTGGAGATTGTTTAAACAAATATATTTCTACCTACTGAGAAATAAACCAAATGTTTGTTTCGTCACATGACGCAAAATTTTGCACGCAGTCAACACATCAAAATAACATATTTATAAACCCGGAAATAACAGTACCCATTCAGAATTTGGGAGACATAAATAATTTGACAAGTCGTATGACCCACATAACAACAATGAATATGAAACCAGAAACAGACCCAGACTTGATCAATTTACAACATAGAATTGAGGAGATAAAAGAACAGAGTACTGTGTTGTCACCCCACGATTTACACCAGTACATACACAACATTAGCTGTAGTGATGGTCACAGTTGTCGCCGCAGGATGCATATACATGCGCTGGAGGCGCAGGCACACCATTGCCGTGTATCACACAGGAGTAACAGTACTGACAAGAGAATTTGAGATGAAACCTATCCCACAGACAAGGGCAACGAGGAAAACTAACAGTGTTCCAAATGTGCCATACAATATTTAAGTTACATTTGTTTTACATTTCGTCCTGTTACTTAAGTATTTGTTTTATATTCTTTGTTTTTGGTAGCATGTACGGGTAGCGTACTGCACCGCACCTTACATTATAACTTTAGTTTAATAAACTCAACCAACAGCGAAGCACGTCTTTTTATTAATTTCGCTCCGTCGCAGTATGGGCGTCCTACTCGCCCGTACAGAATCTGTCATATAGTGTTAATCGGGACTAGCATTAAGCCATAAACACACTAAGTCACAAAATGAATAAACATTAGTCTCGATCACAGTCCAATAGATTGGCTGCAAACTTTATAAGTTGAACGCACATATCCTTTGTACATTGAATCTTCCAGAGTAAATCTTTTCAAAAAAAAAACCTTTTTGTCTACTCCGATTAGTGTTATTGTAACGAACGCCATTTCGATTTTAGTAAATATCTTGCAAACTTTGTGTTAAGATAAAACAAAGTTGCGCGTGAAACTGCTACGCGTTGGCACTCATTCTTTGTTATATTTTGTGTTAATTTTGAGGACGTTAATTTGATTTCGTTTCGGACTTCGCAGTTTTTTGTGAGTAACGATGTCGGAAAGTGCTGATGCAGAAGCGATAGATAGTGGAGCGTTGTTCACAAACGTTATGTTTACAGGCTAGGGTCGCTTAAAAAACCCGATGGAACATATACCTCTTCCACCACAGAAACACACAGTCTCTTGTTGGAATCTCACTTTCCCGGAAGTAGAACTATTCAAGAGATTGTGTGGCCGGAAGAGGTTCACCATGAAGCTGTCGACCACTTAGACATAACTAATAATATTATCACTGCTGACAAGGTGAGATGGGCCATTAATAGCTTTAAACCTTTTAAATCAGCAGGACCAGATAGAATCTTCCCAGCACTTCTACAGTGGGGTGGGGAACCCGTCATCAATATAATGGTCCGAATCATGAAAGCATGTCTTAGATTCGGATACGTTCCCAAAAGGTGGAGAGTAGTAAACGTAATTTTCATACCGAAGCCAGGAAGGAGCGACTACACTAACGCTAAATCTTTCAGGCCGATTAGTTTCACCTCGTTCTTGCTTAAAACTCTCGAACGTTTGTGCGAGAGACACCTGAGAGATGGAGCGTTAAAACATATACCCTTACACAAGAATCAGCATGCATATAGTTTGGGTAATTCTACTGAATCGGCTCTCCATGCAGTTGTATCCACAATTGAAGAGGCGATTCAAAACAAATGCATCTGTCTTGGAACTTTTATTGATATAGAAGGTGCCTTTGACAAGACGCAGTATAGCAGTATAAGTGCATCTCTAACAAGGCATGGGGTGTCAACAGCTGTAAACAACTGGGTCACAAACATGCTTAACAAACGTATCGTGCGTCTAGCTGGAGAGTCCCTGTCGGCGGAGGTAGTGCGGGGATGCCCGCAGGGAGGAGTGCTCTCCCCGCTTCTGTGGAATCTGGTCATTAACGACCTGATTACCAAGCTTAACGCTAATGGATACTACACCGTAGGATACGCCGACGATTTGGTAATCCTCATCACAGGTAAATTTGCGAGCACAGTATGCAACCTTAAACAAACAGCTCTTCGCATCGTGGAGCGCTGGTGTTTAGAATATGACCAGGCGGTTAACCCAACAAAAACGGTAATGGTCATGTTCACTAACAATAGGGCTCTTGGTAGGTATACCCTACCTAAGCTCTTTGGAACGGAACTCCAGCTAGCAACTGAGGTGAAGTATCTGGGCATAACCTTGGACAGCAAGCTCAACTGGAGTAGCCACATCGACAACAAACTAAAGAAGGCGAGTATTGCTTTCTGGCAGTGTCGGAGAATGGTGGGGAAAAAGTGGGGACTTTCTCCCAACATCATTCTTTGGCTGTACGTAACGGTGATCCGTCCTCTTGTCTGCTACGGAGCTGTGGTGTGGTGGACCAGGACCAAACTAACCACAATGGTAAGCAAACTCCAAAGCTTCCAAAGGCTGGCCTGCATGGCTATCACAGGTAGTATGAGGACTATTCCAACAGCAGCAATGGAGGCCATGCTGTGTCTTCCGCCACTCCAGCTGTATATTAAGCAGGAGGCCGCGTCATCTGCGGTGAGACTCAACACCTTAGGACTTTGGAGGAAAAACAGGACCTCACACACCGCCATCCTAGGGGAAGTTTACAAAAAATTTCCCATCTCTATGGCTTGCAGTGACAGAATCCCTTAACAATTTGTTTTTGACAAAAAATACAATATACAGTTACATGAAGACCATCGGGTTGAGGGGCTCGACGTTAAAGAGCTCAGAATTTTTACCGATGGTTCAAAAACTGAAGCAGGCACTGGTTCAGGCACCTTCTCGGAGGACCTAAACATCAAGATAGCCATTCCACTGGGTGCCCATAATACTGTCTTTCAAGCTGAATGCATGGGCATCATCTCGGCCGCTAATGCCATAGCATCGAGAAAGGTAAGAGATTCCTCCATTTGAATCCTCTCGGATAGCATGGCCGTCCTACAAGCCCTAAATAGCAACACTATTAACTCAGGGCTAATCTACGAGTGCCACAAACGACTAATGGAGGTATGTCAACACAACCGCGTAATCCTTCAATGGATAAAAGGACACAGAGGATCAAGAGGTAACGATGCAGCGGATGAGTTGGCGCGTAAAGGATCTAGCTTGACAGCGTATGGTCCCGAACCTATCATCCCTCTTCCCTTCAAGATGGTACGCTCATTTCTGAGAGAGTCGACCAGGAATGATCATGCCACTCTTTGGACAAACCATGAGGAGTGCAGGCAGGCTAAGCTGGCCTTGCCGTCCCCTAGCGCTAGGCTGGCTAAGACCTTGCTTCGACTTAGTAGGCCGCGCATGCGACTGGTAACTGCAGCACTTACTGGCCATGGTTTCTTTAATAAACATCTATATGTCCTAGGTGTTACCGACAGCCCCCTTTGCAGAGCCTGCTTGGAGGCAGAAGAAACGGCTGCTCACGTCCTCATGGAGTGCACAGGAGTAGCGGACTACAGGGCTAAACACCTCGGTCAATCGAGGGACCTTCCAGGGATAGTCGGTAACGTAAAGGGCCTACTGGCGTTCCTGGAGGAGTTGGGTTGGCTCGAATGATGTCGCATTCCCACCCACACGCAAAATAAGCGCTTTCGTCGTCGAGTTGCGGAAACCAGCCCGTCTTACAATTGACAATTGACAATTGACGTTATGTTTACTGAACAAAAACAACACTTAGAGTGGGATAATTCTCAAGGTTCTTTACTTTTACTTCCAAATTGACCAGAGAAAAGGTTGAGAAATTCTGACGAGTCATCGGGAGAAAATGATGGCTCGTATACTATGGTGATTAATAGGAAAGCTAAATGCTTTATCCGGATTATGTTGTTAGTCCAGAAAAAAAAAGACACTAAACCACAGAACTCTCTCGGTCAGGGGTATGAAGTATGTATGATATCAGGGCAACCATTGCCAAAACAATTTAAAATTTATAAACGTAAACATTGTTGAAATCGAGAAAATAAAATACAAATCACCATTTAAGGTATTTATACTCCTCGAAAGGAAAGAGGACGTAGATAATTTTTTTAAAGTTGTTTTATGTCTCCTCGCACTCGGCTCGCTGGTTTGACTCCTACCTGAGAGACCGCCAGCAACGCATTAGGTCTAAGGAAATCTCAACGAACTGGTGTGATCTATCTGCAGGTATTCCGTAGGGTAGTATCTTTTCTCCTTTCCTCTTCTCAGTATTCATTAACGCCATCTCTGACGTTCTTACTTCTTCTTATCATCTCTACGCAGATGATATTCAAATATATCGGCACTTCTCTCCGTGTGATGTGAATCTAACTGTAGAGGCGTTGAATGATGATCTCGATAATATCAGGAAATCTTATATGGTCTGCTTGTTAACCCGGGAAAATCACAGGCCATGATGTCAGGTATTCGCCACTCTCAAAACATAGTTCACAAAATGCTTGTCGAACATATAGTGTATGATGGTAACATAATTACATACAACGAGAAGGCCAAGAATCTTGGGGTTGTATTTGATAAATTGTTGTCCTGGTTGCAAGTTTGTGAGGTCACCAGATGAGAATTTACGTTACTTCATTCCCTACGGAGATTGCAGTACTTCCTGCCGTGGCAAACTTAAATCACCCTTGCTCAGTCCCTCCTACTTTGAATTGACTACGTGGATGTTTGCTGCATCAGTGCGAACGAAAAACAACCGAGCAAACTCGAACAACGTCAAAACCATGGGATCTGTGTTTGTCTTCGGGCTGCACAAGTATGACTATGTCTCACAGTATCGCAAGGTGTTGGGATGGCTTCCGATCTGCCTGCGCCATGCTATGCGCATTCTCTCCTCTCTGTTCAATATTTTGCAAAATCCCCGCTACCCCACATACCTTCAAGAACCTGCCGGCGCCCTGACTTAACGATGCTATCAAGCGCCTAATAGCCAAGAAAAATCGCGCTAAGTGTAATTACAAAAGGGATCCGACAGATGACAACTTTCTCTCCTTTAAATGCCTTTGCAATCGATGTAATCGTCTCTGTCGAGACGCCAAGCGCCGCCACATCTTCGAGTGTAAAATCCCAGGACATGCCTTCGGGTGATGTTGATCTGAACACTCTCAATCAATTCCTCTCTGCTGCGCCAGTTGTAATGGACCCTTCTATCAAGAAAGCCACTCTTCAGAGTTTGCGCTCTAGGTCATTACCCAACACTACTCCTTTCAACCTGAGCAATGTTGGAAGCGACACGGTTAAGAAAGCATTTCTAGCAATTAGCTCCAAAGCTGTAGGAGATGATAATATCTGTCATAAAAAATATTCTAACTATCCTTGATGATCTGCTTCCGGCCATAACACATATTTTTAATTTCTCCTTTTCAAATTGTTCTTTCCCTACTGCTTGGAAACAAATACACTCGCGAGCATTAAACTGGAATCACTTCATCGCGGGTTGCTCAAGACAAGTTTTTGCCTTTTTTATGCAATGTATTACAAATTATGGCATATCAATTAAAAGGTAATTTTATTAGCTTTCAAATGATATCAAAAATATTTTAAATTAATGAAATTTCCTACCTAGATAAAGGTAATTGTTGCAAATGGTTAAAGTTGTAGATGTCAAAATGAATACGAGGATTATGTTAAGATATGTTTTATTTATTTACAATGTGTATTTTATCCCCTCTCGATATTTTGTATTACCCCCCCTGGCCCTAATTACTGCTTGTAAACGGTTTCTCATTGACCGAATGAGTTTTCTGACGGAATCTTGAGGAATTTCCTGCCACTCTTCGATTAAAGTTATTTTTAAATCTTCTAACGTTGTCGGAGATGGATATCTTTCTCGTACCCGTCTTTTCAGCTCGTCCCACATATATTCAATGGGGTTCAAGTCAGAACTGAGGGCTGGCCAGTCCAGTGTGGAAATCCTGACTTCTTCCAGGTATTGTCGAGTCATGGCAGCGGTGTGGCAGCGGGCATTATGTTCGGTTGGTTCCAAGAGATATATATAACTTGTAGTAGTACGTATTCTTCGCCGAATGTCACGATTTTTAAAGCGCAGCTAAGTTAAGAAAAAAAAATAACCTTATTCTGTAATCGGACCGCGCTCACTCTGCAACCGGACCGCGCTCGCTCCTGTCAATCATATACGTTTTCGTGCCGAACGCCACAAGATCGTTATTTTGTTTCCGCGAAGTAAAATTTAGAAAACCAAGTCTTATTTCCCAATTAAGTACAATGGGGAAAAGAAAGAAAGATGACAGTGATGCTAGAATCATGAAAAAACTAAAAAGATTGGAAAGGAAGCTGGAAAAAAGAAGGAAGATACGAGAGGTCTCGTTAGAGTCCAGCTCCAGCAACGAACGACTTCCAGCACCGCCTGTGACTCCACATACTGGCCTTTCCGGCCATGAAATGAGCCCTCCTAATCCCAATTCACACATTGAAATTTCAGAAGGTATGTTTTTTTTTGCTACCTTGTTTTTTCTTTTTAGGTTATAAACACGTGCCAAGATGAATTGAAACTATCAACAAGTATATATAAGTATATAGGTATGCCTTTCCTGAGGATTAACTCTAGCGGGTGTGAGTTTTTTTGTCACATCACAGGTGGTTCTTCCCTTGAAATACAGCATTTTACAAAAAAAAATAAAAAATACTCAATCGAGTTGGCCATCCACACCTATCTTGCGAATTTACTCTTGGAATTTCGTATTCCTTGGGGTACCTTCCCTGATAACAAATATAATGGTACTAAAGTACCTGTGAATATACCCTTACAGTTGGTTTAACACCACTTTTTGCGGTTATTCTTATATCCTTGATATTCATCACTCATCAAAAATAAATCCATGCGGTCTTGCACTTGGCAATACCCTGGAATTCCCTACAGCAGACTGAACTATAAATAAATCTGCTATAATTTGCTGAAGTCAGTACACTAATATTTCAGAAACCAATACACAAGACGACTTCATCGTAGATGAGGAGACGCTCCTCATTCTTGGTGACAAACCACCACCATCCGAGGAGACATATGATGAGCCCATTCTCGAGGAAATTGCCAAGAGATGGCAACATGTGGTTTCTGAGGGTCTAAAAAAAGAAGCGAAACAAGAGCTCCAGAGGGCACTCCCAGAAAATTGCAAATTCCTGGAGGCACCAGAAATAAACCCAGAGTTGAAGACTGCCATTCCAGAGTCAATGTTTAAACGAGATTGCAACTTAAGGGCCAGAAGCAATCAATTAATCAATTGGCAAAGGCAACAGCCTGTATTGCAGTAGCCCTTGACCAGTTAGTAAAGGATAAGAACTCAAATAAGTTAACCACAAAACTGGTCAGTGACGCAGGTCGTCTAATGAGCGAACTCATACACTCACAAACTATGGCAAGAAGATCCCTAATACTATACTCTCTCAGTAAAGATACTAAGGAAATTATTAAGGAAGTAAAACAAGAGAAATATTTATTCGGCAGCAATCTCCAAGAGACTATGAAAACCGCCAAGGTGGTACAAAAGACTGGTTCAGAGATGCAACAAGCTAGAAAGACCCAGCCTTCTGGTAGTTCTAGTACACCAAGAGCCCACTCTGGTACACCACAAACTTTAAACTACAGGGGCCCACCTCGCAAGCCAGGAACCACGAGTGTGGGCAGAGCCCGCACTTTCAAACCATATCATGTCAACCATACCAACCAAACCAGGCCTTATCAACCCCAACAGCCATATCAATACCAACAACAGCCTCGACAACATCCCTACCAGTGTCCTCCTGCTCAACGAGTCAACCCGACAAGGAAGTAAACAAGGTATCTTGTTCTGGTAGACTTGCTCTATTCTATGACAATTGGCGTTTGTTAACAAATGACCCTATAATCTTGTCATGGATTCAAGGCTATGACATTCCATTGTCTGTTACACCCTCATATGTGACTTACCAGTCTGAGAACATAAATTCTTCAGCTAAGGAACATAAACTGCTAGAAAAGGCCATTTTATACTTATTGAACATTAGAGTTATTGAAAGGTGTAAACCAAGTAATCAACAGTTTTTGTCATCAATTTTTCTTGTACCAAAACCTAATGGAGATAATAGATTTATCTTCAATTTAAAACAATTAAACAAATATGTTACCACACATCATTTTAAACTTGAAGATATTAGAACAGCCATTAAACTTGTAACCCCTGGATGTTATTTTGGGAAAATAGACCTAAAGGACGCTTACTTTTCTGTAAATATAAAAGAAACATCAAGACATCTCCTACGTTTCCAGTGGCAAAAACAATATTATGAATTCAGAGTACTACCATTTGGACTAAGCTCAGCACCATTTGTCTTTACGAAATTGATGAAGCCTGTGATGGAATACTTGCGCTCTGTTCAGAGTATTTTATGCACTATTTATTTAGATGATATTCTTATAATATCAGATAGCGATACTAACTCAAATGAAGATATAGATATCACCTTAAAATTACTTACCTCCCTAGGATTTCTCATAAATTATGAAAAAATTAATGTTGAGCCTTCACAATCTTGTCAATTCCTGGGCTTTATTCTTAACTCAACAAAAATGACCATAGAACTCCCAAAGGAAAAACGTAAAAAAATCAAAAATGAATTAATACGCTTCTCATTATTAAAGAAGTGTAAGATAAGGTGCTTTGCTAAACTTTTAGGTCTATTAACCTCAGCTTGTCCGGCAATTAAATATGGGTGGTTGTATACTAAAGAATTTGAAAGAGCCAAATATCTGAACCTTATTAACAATGATGACTACAATAGAATTATGAGTATACCTGACCATTTAAAACCTGATTTTAAATGGTGGATTGATAATATTGATAGCTCTTATAACAATATTCGCTCAGACAAATATATCCTAGAGATATTCACAGACGCATCATTGACAGGTTGGGGTGTAGCATGTAATGGTGATTCTTTGGGAGGACATTGGTCAGTTGAAGAGTCTAAATATCATATCAACCAACTTGAACTGTTGGCTGCGTATATAGGACTTAAAACATATGCTTCAGAGTACAGAGATAGTGAAATACTCCTTCGTATAGATAATACCACTGCTATTGCCTACATCAATAGAATGGGAGGCGTGCAATATCCTCACCTATCTATCAATATCTAGAAAGATTTGGCAATGGTGTGAAGATAGAAATGTTTTTGTCTTTGCTTCATATATATCTTCAAAAAATAATTATATTGCAGATGCTGAGTCGCGTAGTATAAATTCGAACATTGAATTTGAACTAGCAGCTTATGCTTTTGAACAAATTTCACACACATTTGGGAAACCAGAAATAGACCTTTTTGCCTCAAGAATAAACAGGAAATGCCAAAAATTTGTATCTTGGAAAAGAGACCCAGATGCAATAGCTATCGATGCCTTTACTATATCATGGTCACACTTTTTTTTCTATGCTTTCCCTCCATTCTCGATGGTTTTGAAATCCATTAATAAAATCAAGATTGATGAAGCTACAGGCATTTTAGTAGTACCACATTGGCCAACTCAGCCCTGGTTTTTCAACTTATACAATATCAAATTATAGTCACGTGACTGAATAATCTATTTGTTATATTACCTATGAATGTTTGATTAATCTTTATATGTTACTCTATGAGTTGTACTATTCTCTAGCTATAAACCTAATGTAACCTAATTATTAGCAACTCGGATATCTCAAATATAATTAGAATTGATTTAAAAAAAGTTATTTTATTCCTTAAAAAACAGTAACTCTCGACTCTTTCTACATCTCACAAGTTATATATATGTCTTGGAACCAACCGAACATAATTATAAATCAAACGAACTTACCTTGTGACGTTCGATGATAATTATGTGAGAAGTTGGTTCCAAGACATACACACTCCCACCCTACCCTAATTAGAAATCTAATTATACCCTATATACCTTTTTTCAGTCTTGAATTACGTTGGCGGTAAGATTTCTTCAAACTAATATGATTGACAGGAGCGAGCGCGGTCCGGTTGCAGAGTGAGCGCGGTCCGATTACAGAATAAGTTTATTTTTTTTTCTTAACTTAGCTGCGCTTTAAAAATCGTGACATTCGGCGAAAAATACGTACTACTACAAGTTATATCTTGTAGTAGGACGTATTCTTCGAACCAACTTCTCACATAATTTTATCATCGAACGTCACAAGGTAAGTTCGTTTGATTTATAATTATCGTGCATTATCAGGAAATGTTCACCAATAAACCCGGAGTAAGGGAGCACATGGTCTTGTAGAATGTCGTTGATGTATCTTTTCGCGGTCAGACCCCCTCCCCGACCTCCTCCAGGTACGAATATCAGCTCCTTTTTTGCTTCTATAAAAATCCCCGCCCATATCATAAAGGACCCGCCCCCGTATGCAACTGTTTCCGAAAAACAGCATTGTGCAAATTGCTCCCCCGGTCCCCTATAGACTCTCTGTCGACGGTCGCTACCATGCAGGCACATCCTTGTTTCGTCCGAGAACAGGACTCGGTTCCATTGCTCTATTTATCCCAATCTAAGTGATCGCGAGAAAATTGAAGCCGGGCTTGTCGGTGCGCTGGTGACAATTCGGGCCCGTGGCTGGCCTTCTTGGGTTCAAATTCGCTTCTTTGAGTCTTCGCCTTACCGTCCACTCGCTAACAATCTTCTCTCGAACATCTCTGAGCTGCCCTTGAACATCGACGCCGGTTAAGTATCGATTTCGGAGAGATGTGGTGACAATAAATCGGTCATCTCTCACCGAAGTGCAACGCTGTCGTCCAGATCCTGGTCTCCGGACAAAGTTTCCAGTCTCCCAGAACCTTTTATACACATTCGAGACACAAGACTGACTAAGATGAAGCTGTCGAGCGATGGTACACTGAGACAACCCTTGCTGGATTAGGATGACGATTTGAGCGGGTTCTGCAGGTGCGGTTTCCATTTTCTTTCAGATTCAGTGCTCCAGTGACGTGAAATATTGGACTGATGACAAATTTTTACGAATGCTTACTTTTTATAGGGTATCAGGACTTCAAAACAAAACAGTGTTTTGTTGTAAAAAAAAATGTTTTTTGTTTTTACTTTCCATGACATAAAGGAAAAAATCTCATTCTGTAACATTAAAAGAGGTCGAAAGCTAATAAAATTACCTTTCAATTGATATGCCATAATTTGTAATACATTGCATAAAAAAGGCAAAAACTTGTCTTGAGCAACCCGCGATGAAGTGATTCCAGTTTAATGCTCGCGAGTGTATAAGTTATCCCTCTCCCTAAATATCCAAACCCACCTCCTTTAAAGAGTTCCCATTTCTATACTGCCGATACTTTCTTAAGTCCTCGAATCCATTGTCCATAATCAGCTCTCCCATTATCTATCCTCTAAAAATATACTGAACCCTTTTCAGTCAGGCTTTAGAACGGGTCATAGTACTGTTACGGCTTTATTAAAAGTGACCGATGATACTCAGGTCGCCATGGATCAAAGGCAGCTCTCGGTGCTGGCTCTGCTGGACTTCAGCAGTGCTTTTAACTGTTGTTACACAATAAGCAGACATTCAACAACAAGGAAACGAATGTGAGGGAAATAAATGAGTGAGAGTCTAACCCGCTCAGTGTTGATGGGTTACAATGTAAGGAAACCTTTTAGTTAAATTGAGTAACTGGGCATACGAGTCTAGAATTTACCGAATACAATATATAGGGTCACGCCTTTTCACATAAGGGGTCGCAGAGGCACAGTTGTGCCAAAGTTAAGCCGGATATTATCTAGAAATAATAGAAACTAAACGTTTACCACGTCGAAGCCTATAGGTTTCCAAACTCCGCGTATATTTACAATGGGCTTACTTTCTGCTGCTTGCTTAACCCTGTTTTATTTAACTAGCCTGCCTTTTAGTAAATAAGTGGAGTATTTAGCGTATCCATAAGTATCCATGGTGTAGCCATGGCGATATCTATAGTTTTAACTGAAATCATCTATGGAAAGTTGTTTCAAGCCAAAGACCATATAATTATATGTGTTCCTAATAGATGCACTGATAAGGTAATCCCTTGACATGGAAACTACAAGAAATCCGATACTTCTACACACTTTTATTAAAAACACAACTTGGATTCTATTTAAACTAACATCATTTAAGAGAAAGATTATAAAACAATACAATCAATACTCATCTTGTGACTTTCCGATACTCCTGCACACTTTTATTTAAACCAACATAATTTAACTAAACAATAAAACAATCCGGCAGAGTTATCACTACAAAATCCAGTCCAGGAAAAAGGTCCCTGTACCTCGTGCAATCCCCTTTTATACAATGCTAACTGTTTAATATTTATGCTTCGGAACGCACCTTTTTTTGTTGCGCGACTCGGACCGCGAGTGATCGGAACGGAACTAGCTAGCTGTCACTTGTATAGAAACGAAATGACGAGTTAGAGGTTACTTTTTTGCACATGGAGAAAATGTCGGCACATGGCATTCGGGCCTTGGCTGTATTTTATTTGTAATAATTGTCTAACACAGGTGTCGGGCCTGGTCGGAATGTTAATTATAATAAGCACGGAACAATCGTCGGGAAATAAGTAGATTCACGTCATCGGAGTGAGTGCTTCGTGTTGTGAAAGGTTAAAGTGATTCGGGGATCAATTCGTCGCATTCGGACAACGACTCTTTGTGTCGGCAAGCAACACGACGGCGACAGCATCGGGCTACGACGAGAGTAAGATTCGACTCCTCTCCCCCCACCCTTGTGCTCCTCATCCCGTGTTCCTGCCTCGAATTGAGCTTTCGAATTCCGGTCCACGGCGTCAAAGGTCAGTACTCCTGGTGAAAAACAACCCTGCCAAGATTCCACGCCCGTTCGGTTGAGGCGTGGAATTTTAATCATTTTGGTAGCAGAGGCGCGGTTTCCTAGTGGGAAATCGATTCACGGACGGTTGTAGGGTTGTTTTTTTGCCACATTGTAGCTGGGAGAGGGTGGATACCTCAGATTGGTCGGCAACCATTTTGTGAGTGAGTCGTGTGGTCGGTATACCACAATTTCGGTTCATTTTCGGTTAGTGAACGTATAATTGACGATTTAGTTAACAATTATTATAAATTTGTAGTCGGAAACTACTCGGTGTGCATAAGAAACAGTCATTCGGTCGGACTATAGTATTGCAGTCGGGTTCCATAGCATTGCAGTGTTATTTCGGATTACAGAGCAGGGTCAGGCTATTTAAGGGGTATTAAGCTGATTTTGCTGACCTCAGTAGAAGTGTGGGTCATATCGGAGGGGCCACTTCTAGAAGGTTCACAGCTACCTTCATTATATTAAAAATAGCCTTTTTTCTTATAATAAATTTTTGTGTGTTATTTTTTATTGTGCTTTATGGTTGCATTCTCTAATTGATTTAGAGTGTATAGTTATAAGGTGTATGTCCACAGGGCGACCATATTAAATATTTTTTAGGATTTTATTGTTTTAGTGGTTGCCTTAGTTTTGACAACTTAGTTTTAATTTCTGTGCCCAGCGCTGACGGGCAAGTGCTGGTCTCTGGCTATACTTAGTTCGGTAGTGAAGTATAAGACCAGAATCTATTAAATCGGTCAACATGGCACCTTCGCCCTTGACGGTACTGCGGTATGGTGTCCGGGAGGAAATGAGATGGCTCGCCCATACTCATAAGTATGTGGAGCGACCAGATATGGATGATGTCCTGCTCAAGCGTGTGGAGGACGCAATGACACGCGTCGGGAAGGTGTGTCGGCTGGCTGCGGAGGCTGAAGTTCTCGGGCTTACTGATGAAGCCTCGGTGGCTGCAGTGAAACAGCTCTGCGCGGATGCTGACCAAGCGATGGAATGCTTGGGTGACATCGAGCGTCGCGCGGAGAAAATTAAGCGGTCGCGAAGGAATGACCGTGGGGAGGGTAACGGAGACCCACCCCCGAAGGGTGTTGTTGGACGGCTGCCACACCTGGAGATTCCGGCCTTCAGTGGGGCAATTGATGAGTGGCCGGCCTTCATTAATATATTTGATAGTTTGGTCCACGGTCGGAACGACCTGGACAACGCCTACAAGTTGGCCCAACTATTGATGGCTCTGCGGGGTGAACCGAAGGAGTTGGTCGGTCACCGAACGGTCACGGCGGGCAATTATGAGATAGCCAGGTCCATATTGTTTGACCGCTACCAATACAAACGGCGGCTGGTTGATGCGCAGCTGGGGAAGCTGTTTAGCATCCCTAAAGTAACCCGGGATGTTGACATCCGAGTACAGGTGCTCAACCCTGTGCTGGTGGCCACTAAGGCCCTTCAGAAACTTGGTCTTCCGGTAGACCAATGGTCATACATTGTTTTGTATATGGTTTTGTCACGGTTGCCTGCAGCTGTTCAAAGTCAGTTTGAACAGCTGCATGGGGGCAGTAGCACGGAACTGCCCACGCTCGTCCAATTGACGGATTTTTTGGAGGGTGAATGCAGGCGATGTGACACACTGGACACGGAGGCCAGTGTGCAGCGCCAACCCGCGCGGTTGCGGGAGGGGCCGCGCCCCCCGCCCCCACGGGGGGGGTGGGCGGTCGAAACAATTTGGCGTTTTGAATGCCGCGCCGTCGGGTGATGGCTGTGTGCACTGCGACAGTGCCGGTCATGAAGTGACCAGTTGCGCTAACTTTAAGGCGCTCGGGGTAGCTGCCCGCAGGAAGATAGTCTTCCGCCACCGATTGTGTTTCGGTTGTTTGGGGCCGCACACGCTGAGCTAGTGCTCGCGCGCGTTCCCCTGTGAGTGCTGTGGTGGCAAGCACCACATAGTGTTGTGCCTGAATCGGTCAGGCCCTTCGGACGGTTACCAGGGCCGGACTCAGGTTGGTCGGCAACAGGGCCCAGCCAGGGCCGGACCCAGTACCCCTCCGGGCAACGGGAGTCACCAACGGGGTGACTGGGGTACTCGCGGACGGGACCCCCCCCCCCCCCCCCCCCCCCCCCGAGGGGAAGGGGGCAGCGCGGGGGGTAACATGCGGGATAGCCAGGGTTCGGTCGCCGCTGTCCACGGTCAGCGAGGACTTCAGGCCGCTGGCTCACCGCGTGTTACGGGCGGGTGTCAGATGACACCTATGAGTGGCGCGAAGGCTGGGAGTCCCCCACCTATTGCACCACCCTGCCCGTCGCTCTGGGAGGCGAACAGGGAGGCGACCGACTGTTCGCCCCCATTCCTAGAGCGCCCCAGGTTGGATCCGCTCTCCCCCATCCATCCACGGTGGCCACCAGGCACACCGTACACCGTCCGGTATGGTCGAATACCGGGACAGCGAGGGGCCTATTATGCGGGTTGGGACCCCTTGATGTACATACGGTCTGATATGCCGGTGGCATATCAGCAGCCGAGTTACTCCATGGCCGACGGAGGTCTGAGCGGGTTCGGATCCCGCGGAGGTTCCCGCTAGGGACACGCCGCCCACTTACAGGGTGCCGCCACTCCACAGACGGTCATGCTCCCCACCGCCTCTGTGATAGCGTGGAGTTCGGACGGCAAATCATGTGTGGCACGAGCACTTTTGGACTCGGGGGCCAAGGGGTGCTTAGTCTCGTGAAACCTTGTGAGGTTGGGCATTTCGGTAAGGGAGTACCCACATTCCATTCGGGGAATTGGTAACACGGAAGTCGGTTCCGTTAAGGGAGTATGTCGGATTACTCTCTCGTCACGGGTGGATTCATCGGTGAATCTGACGGTCACGGCATTAGTCATGCCTAATGTGATGGGCTCACACCCTCACGTACGGTTGTCGCCCTCGGTGCGACAGTTGGTCGCTGGGTTGTCACTGGCTGACCCGGAGTTCGATATTCCGGGCCCAGTAGACATTTTATCGGGTGTCGATGCCTTGGGATACCTGTTAGTGCCAGGTGTCCACGTGTTGCAGGCGACTGGTCTGGTTTCGGTCAACACCAGACTGGGCCATGCGGTAATGGGTCCGGTCATGCCGGCTGCCCCACGCCTAGCGACTCGTAGTCCCTTATTCGGTTCTGTACTCTCGGAGGTGATACAGAAGTTTTGGGAGGTGGAGGAACCACCTACGGTCCGCCGGTTGGACCCGGTTGAAGAAGAGTGTGAACAGTTTTATCGGAACAATACTGGTCGCCTTCGGTCAGGTCGATTTCTCACACGTCTTCCATTCCGAAGTGATCGCCCACCGCTGGGCAGTTCACACCATGCAGCCGAGACGCGGCTTCTGTCGATGGAACGACGCATGAAGCGTGACGGGATTTTCCGGCAGAAGTACGTCGACTTCATGCGGGAATACGAGTCGCTCGGCCATATGTCGGTTTCGGGTATCGACTGGAAGCGTGAAGACCACTGCTTCCTGCCTCATCACGCGGTCCTCCGGACCTCGGAGGGCAAAATACGGGTAGTGTTCGATGGATCGGCATCAACATCTAACGGCATGAACCTGAACCAGTGTTTGCATTCAGGGCCGAAGTTGGACCATGACATCGCGGATGTTATCACACGGTTCCGTCGACACAATGTTGTGTTTGTAGCTGACATCCGCATGATGTTTAGACAGACGGTCATTCACCTCGACGATAGACGGTATCAGCTGATACTGTGGCGAGAGAGCCCAGATCAGCCCATCAAGGTGTACGAGCTGAACACCAACACGTACGGGCTACGGTCTACTCCATTTTTGGCGATTCGCACTCTGCGGGAGTTAGCGGATCGAGAACGGTTAAATTTCCCTAGAGGAGCAGCAATCCTGGAGCAGGATCTCTACGTGGACGATATCTGTACCGGTGCAGATTCCGTAGAGGAGGCGCTCGCTCGTCGGGACGAGCTAGTTGAGCTCTTACGGGGTGGAGGTTACGAGCTCCGGAAATGGATGTCGAACGCTACAGAGTTACTGTCTGGTCTTCCGGATGACTACCAGCAGGATCCCTACATTTTTGAAAATTTGGAAAATCCAAATATGTTGTCGGTATTAGGCGTCCAGTACCAGCCGGTGTCAGACATGTTTTCGTATCGGGTCGAGTTGGACTCCCCGAAGGTCTGGACGAAACGGAACGTCCTTTCAACGGTGGCTAGGACATTTGATCCAAACGGGTGGATCACCCCGGTAACATTTCAGCTCAAGTGTTTTATGCAGCAATTGTGGTCTGCTGAGCTGAAATGGGACGACCCGATTGGCGGGTCATTGAGCTCAGAGTGGGACTCGTTCTTTTCGACCCTCCCTGGCATCAATCGGATTTCACTGCCACGGAGGTTGGTCCCCACCAAACGATACACCGCCACCCTGCATGGATTTTGCGATGCCTCGGAGAAGGGCTACGGAGCTGCGGTGTATCTGCGTACGGTCGACTCCTCGGGGGAGGTTGATGTGCGGTTGGTCATGGCCAAGAGCAAGGTTGCGCCGTTGCGCACTCGCCTGACCATTCCCAAATTAGAGCTTTCAGGAGCGGCTCTCCTGACTCGTCTGGTCAACCACACGATGACGGTTCTTCGTGGGTCAATAGCGTTAGAAGATACGGTCTACGCTTGGACGGACAGCCAGATCGTGTTATGCTGGCTGAAGGCTTCAGTTGATTCAAGCTGGAGATTTTTGTGGCGAATCGGGTTTCGCAGATTTTGAATTCGGAGGTTCCCTTAATCTGGAGACATGTTCCAGGGGAAATGAACCCAGCAGACTGTGCGTCTTGTGGGTGTCATGCTCCGGAGTTAGTTGGAAATCCCTTGTGGTGGGGTCCAAAATGGTTGACTCAAGCCGAATCGGATTGGCCAATGAGTCCACGCGTTACCTCGGCGAACGGCGCCTTGACAGTCGGTGTCTGTACGACGCAACCAGAGCCGGAAGAGGAGTTCAGCCTGCTGGAACGGTACAGCTCGCTCGACAAGCTGGTTAATGTGACCGCCTGGATCTTCCGATTTGCGCGGAATTGTCGGAATTCTGAGGCGCAACGAGTGCGGACACAGGTCCTGAAACCACGGGAACGGAACCATGCGTTGTTCGCATTGGTACGGAACGTGCAGACGGTGCACTTTAAGTCCGAACTGGACATTCTGAGACGCGGACGCGTCCAACTGAAGGGAGCTGTGGCTCGGCTCAACCCTTTTATTGACCCTCAAGGATTGCTGAGGGTAGGAGGTCGGCTGCGGACTGCGGAGGTGGTCAGTGACCTCACTACAGAGGCATTCATCGCATGTCTGGATCTGTTCGTCTCACGAAGGGGCCTCCCGACATTAATCCGTTCGGACAACGGCACAAATTTTGTCGGAGCTAGGCGATATCTGCAGGAGGTCACTCAATTCCTGAACGGTAACCAGGACGCCATCGGTACGGCTTGCTCCCGACGAGGGATTGAATGGGTTTTCAGTCCGCCGGGATGTCCTCATTGGGGAGGAATTTTTGAGGCTGCGGTTAAATCGGCTAAGTCGCACCTGACGAGGATCATCGGTGAGACCTCTCTACGCTTTGAAGAGCTTGCGACGCTGTTCTGTAAAATTGATATGACACTGAACTCGCGTCCGTTGTGCCCGCTCAGTTCGGATCCAAATGATTTGGAAGCGTTGACGCCGGGTCACTTCCTGATAGGTCAGCCCCTTAACGCCCTGCCAGAATACCCATTCGGTGATGTTAAGTTAAGTCGGTTAACTAGGTGGCAGATGTTGCAGCAGATGGCTCAAGATTTTTGGAAACGGTGGTCCTTTGAGTACTTGCACATCTTGCAGCAGCGCCTTAAGTGGACTGACCGGACGAGCCCCCCTCAAGTCGGTGATTTGGTGCTGATTAAGGATGCGAACCTGCCATCATTGAGATGGGGACGAGAACGGATCGTCAAATTGTACACGGGTCGGAATGGCACGCCTCGATCAACAGAAGTCAAGGTGGGGGACTCGGTCCTCAAGAGAGCGGTCGCAACACTTTCTCGCCTTCCTACTGATTAGGGACAGGTTCGGGCCTGGTCGGAATGTTAATTATAATAAGCACGGAATAATCGTCGGGAAATAAGTAGATTCACGTCATCGGAGTGAGTGCTTCGTGTTGTGAAAGGTTAAAGTGATTCGGGGATCAATTCGTCGCATTCGGACAGCGACTCTTTGTGTCGGCAAGCAACACGACGGTGACAGCATCGGGCTACGACGAGAGTAAGATTCGACTCCTCTCCCCCCACCCTTGTGCTCCTCATCCCGTGTTCCTGCCTCGAATTGAGCTTTCGAATTCCGGTCCACGGCGTCAAAGGTCAGTACTCCTGGTGAAAAACAACCCTGCCAAGATACCACGCCCGTTCGGTTGAGGCGTGGAATTTTAAACACTAACTGTTCCCTCCAAAGATGTTTCGCGCCAACCGCTCCCGTTACTTCGTACATTATGTCCGCCGGAAATGTCTCAATTACAAAGAAAGTATACATGCTTGTAAGAAAATACCTATTCAGTTAAATTCTACATGTGTTTTTGTACATAAAACATTCTTAATTGTATTAATTAAACTTTTGTATCCGTTTTACCCATACCGGACATGACGTACATTTTAATTCAATGCAAAAGGAAACTCAACAGAAATAAAGCTAGATTTTTCATAACATTAGTACAATTAAATATTTGAGATTATTTACTATTTATCTTGCTGGGTTTAATGTTTCTTGTTGGACAAAATATTTATACAAAATTCAAATCTACAGTCTAATTCATAACCACTAGCGCCATCTTCTTGAAATGTTATCAACATCTGGTCGTCGCTTAGACGTCCATGTTTCTTGATCACGAGACTGCATAGATGGCGTTGATTTTTTTGATTTTCCGAAGTAAATGAATCTTATTCCCATTAGTAATTTTGGTTTACTTGATTAATTAATCAATAGTCCCTCGACTATTAATCTTCTCTTTGATCCGAGTACTATCAATCGTCCATCCTGACACTTTGCGTCCCTGCAAATAAAAATAGGATTAGTTTTAAGACACAGGAAAATAAAGCTTCCAGATTCTGACAACTCCATTGTCTTCTAGTGGAGATTGGTGAAATATTTTACTTAAAAGGAATAAAATTTTCCATCAAATGGAATAATTATTCAATTGTCACTTTTCTTGATGGCCTTCAACATGCAACTTGTAGGATATTCAACAGTCTCACTACCATGATAACTAATTATCAGTATACAATCATCACACAGGTGACGGCCGATTATTTTATATAAAATCATCACACCACTGATGCCCAATAGATAAATATACAATCGTCACACCAGTGACGGCCAATAGATACATATCCAATCGTCACACTAGTGACGGCCAATAAATAAACATACAATCATCACACCAGTGACGGCCAATAGATACATACACAATCGTCACACCAGTGACGGCCAATAGATAAATATACAATCGTCACACCAGTGACGGCCAATAGATAAATATACAATCGTCACACCAGTGACGGCCAATAGACAAATATACAATCGTCACACCAGTGACGGCCAATAGATAAAAATACAATCGTCACACCAGTGACGGCCAATAGATAAATATATAATCGTCACACCAGTGACGGTCAATAAATAGACATACAATCATCACACCAGTGACGGCCAATACATAGTTATACAATCGTCATACCAGTGACGGCCAATAAATAGACATACAATCATCACAACAGTGATGGCCAATAGAGAAATATACAATCGCCACACCAGTGACGGAAAATAACTAGATATTAAATCATTCTCTTAATGGCCAATAAATAAATTATTCAATCGTCGAACTTTTGGTAACGGCCCTTGACAAGTACGATCATCGCAAAAACTAATAAGAACAGAAAATTATTGCGAGTACTAAGAATAGTGTGAATGTACCATTCATCCTTCCAGTAAGTCTATCAGCTCCTCCGTACTATCAGCCCGAGAATCATAGCTCTGAGTATCACTGCCGGTATCAGTGGAGAACACCCTCAATGCATCTGAAGCAACTACAGCTGTGAATTTTTTGTAGCCCTTCAATCCTATTATAGCCGATATGACATATCTGTCATTTCCTAAACATTTTGATATCTTATATGGGCCACTATATTTCTCTTTTAGTTTTCTTCTGACATCCTTTGAACCAGTATCAGCCTTTCGCCATAGAACTAAATCTTGAACATTGTATTTAGTGGGTTTTTTTCTTTTTGCATCAAATCTTCTTTTCATCGACTCTGATGTTTTCTCGATGCTCTTCTTTGCCCGTTATTAGCCACCATAGTCTGCTCATCATCTTTGCTATTATCTCCTAACCCTTGCAACAGGCTACGTTGAGCTTGGAACATCAGTCTATAAGCTGTAAATTCAGTAGTGGCATTCACGGTGTTATTAACGCCCCAGACAACTTTACACAAACAAGCATCCCATTCTCTCTCATCAGATGTGCTCTTGTTTATAGCCTCTATGAGGGTTCTATTGAACCTTTCAACTTGACCGTTTGAGCGTGGCGAAGCGATTGCATTTTTGACGTGCTTAATTTGATTCTCAATGCAATAATTCTTAAAGGATTTGCTCGTAAAAGCGCTGCCACTATCGGATATAATTCGCGTTGGATACCCAAACATACCGCAGATTTCATTTAGCCTTTCAATTACTTCGACAGATTTTATTGTTTTGCAAGGTTTGGCCCAGACGAACTTGTTAAACGAATCTACTACAACGCACAGATATGAAAAACCCTTCTTACTCTTACAAAAAGGTCCAGCATGATCTATGTGAATAGTGTGCATTGGTTCGCTTACTTGCAGACATAGTGGTATCCCACTTCTGAAAAATTGTTACACAATAAGCAGACATTCAACAACAAGGAAACGAATGTGAGGGAAATAAACGAGTGAGAGTCTAACCCGCTCAGTATTGATGGGTTACAATGTAAGGAAACCTTTTAGTTAAATTGAGTAACTGGGCATACGAGTCTAGAATTTATCGAATACAATATATAGGGTCACGCCATTTCAAATAAGGGGTCGCAGAGGCACAGCGGTGCCAAAGTTAAGCCGGATATTATCTAGAAATAATAGAAACAAAACGTTTACCACGTCGAAGCCTTTAGTTTTCCAAACTCCGCGTATATTTACAATGGGCTTACTTTCTGCTTTTAGAATGGAGTGGTTTGGTTTAGAATTTTGTATGGAGTGGTGTGACCTCTTCTCCGGTGTCCCCCAAGGTGACATTCTCTCTCCTCTTCTGTTCTCAATATTTATCAATTCAATATCCGATGTCCTTTCTTCTTCCTATCATCTCTACGCGGATGACCTTCAGATCTATCGTCACTTCTCTCCTGATGAAGTGAATTCCGCTGTGGAGGCGTTTAACGTTGACTTGGCTGGTATCAGTGGATGGGCATCGTCATTTGGGTTGCTAGTTAATTCGAATAAGTCCCAGGCCATTATTATAGGTACCAGACATTATTTAAACACGTTGCAGCAATTGTCTGTCTCTTCTGTAACTAATAACGGTACTGTAATCATGTATATCGATAAAGCTAAAAACCTGGGTGTCATCTTTGATAATCAACTATCCTGGTCCATGCATATGAGGTCAGCAGGCGAGTTTACGCAACCTTTCACTCTCTCAGGAGACTTCAGAACTTTCTTCCTTGCCAGACCAAAATAACTCTCGCTCAGTCCCTTCTTCTCCCCCTCATTGATTATGCTGATGTTTGCTGGGTCAGCGCAAATAAAGAACAACTGAACAAACTCGAACGATTTCCAAATCTCGGGATTCGGTTCATCTTCGGACTGCGCAAGTATGACCACGTATCTCAGCATCGCAAGGAGCTGAAGAGGCTACCGATTCGGCTTCGACGGGACTCTCATATCCTGTGTTTCCTTTATGATATTTTGTGGAACCCTCGTTACCCTAACTTCCTACGTGATCGCTTCAAATTTCTTTCTTCCTGTAGGCCTCGGAGAATTCATATGGCGTCCACGCTCAACGCTCCAGATTGCTCCACTGCAGCCTACGAGCACGGGTTCAGAATCCGAGTCATACGACTGTGGAATGAGCTTCCCTGCACTATCAGGGACAGTCGATCTCTAAATATATTTAAAACCGGCTAAAGAAGCACTATCTCTCCCTTTCCAGTTAGAGAGATATATATATACACAGTCAGGTCATAAGTTCTGTCACACAATAAAAACTTTTGAATTTAGAACGCTGGCCACAAAAAAGTTTATTGATTTGGAATTTCGAATTTTTCATGAAAATAAAAATGTGTACTTTTTAGAATTTTCCCCATTTTTAAATATGGAGTGGACACTTAAAGAAGACCGTGTCGCAGTTATTGCGTTGCATCGTTGCGGTTACGCGCCAATTCAGATTTTCGACTTACTGAAAAATTTGAATATAACCAAAAGATTCGTTTATCGTACCATTAAACGATACAATGAAGACTCTAGTGTAGATGACAGGTCAAGAAGTGGTCGCCCTCGCTCTGTTAGGACTCCAGCAGTGATAAAAGCTGTGTAGGCGCGAATTCAAAGAAATCCCATACGTAAGCAGAAACTGTTGGCCCTTCAGATGGGGTTAAGCAGGACCACGGTGAAAAGGGTGTTAAATGAAGACTTAGGGCTTAGGGCATATCGAAGAAAAACAGGACATCGTTTGGACGCTCGTTTAATGGACCTGAGACTGAAGAGATGCCGCACTTTGTTGAAGCGGTACGCGGGAAAAAAGCATCGGGAAATTCTTTTTTCGGATGAAAAAATTTTCACCGTGGAAGAGAGCTACAACAAACAAAATGATAAGGTGTACGCACACAGCAGTGAAGAAGCGAGCAACCGTTTTCCGCGTGTTCAATGAGGTCATTTTCCATCCTCGCTCATGGTTTGGTTGGGAGTCTCTTATTGGGGCTTAACTGAGGTACATTTTTGTGAGAAAGGCGTAAAAACGAATGCAGTTGTGTATCAAAATACAGTCCTCAAGAACCTTGTGGAACCTGTTTCTCATACCATGTTTAATAACAGGCACTGGGTATTCCAACAAGATTCTGCGCCAGCTCATAGAGCGAAAAGCACACAAGACTGGCTGGCGGCGCGTGAAATCGACTTCATCCGGCACGAAGACTGGCCCTCCTCCAGTCCAGATTTGAGTCCGTTAGATTACAAGATATGGCAACACTTGGAGGAAAAGGCCTGCTCAAAGCCTCATCCTGATTTGGAGTCACTCAAGGCATCCTTGATTAAGGCAGCCGCCGATATTGACATGGACCTCGTTCGTGCTGCGATAGACGACTGGCCGCGCAGAATAAAGGCCTTTATTCAAAATCGCGGGGGTCATTTTGAATAAACTAGTACCATAAGAATCTATGTTTTATTAAATTCATTTTGCTATATAAATGTTTACATAAATAATAAACATGTCTAAATTATTTCATATTGCACATGTGACAGAACTTATGACCTGACTATGTATATATATACATATAATATTTATTTATATTCAGGATGTATATCTAATATATGTAATTTATTGAGTAGTAATTTAAGGTATGTATACATAGGTCTATCCGTGCTCTGCGATTAACCTATCTCATCCTGACATATAATATTTATTTATATTCAGGATGTATATCTAATATATGTAATTTATTGAGTAGTAATTTAAGGTATGTATACATAGGTCTACCCGTGCTCTGCGATTAACCTATCTCATCCTGACATAGTTTGCTGGAAGAGATCTCTTGATTGAGATAAGCTCGCCTTTGTACACCATTTTAAGGAGTATCTTGTTAATTTAATTATTTGTGTGCAATAAAGAAATTATGAAATTCCTAGGTGATTTAATTAATGATTGACTTTGATATTTTAACGGGTTGAAATTTTGAACTTAATGCCATGGTAATAGAATTCAAAACGTAAAACGGCATTTTGGGTACCCAGGGTACCCAAAGTCAATCAAGGAGCTAATGGATAGGTCTCATAATACAAGAAAATTTTATGTTAAAATTGTGCAGTGGAATGCTCAACGCTTAAAACCTAAAAATAATGTCTACGAAGCTTTTCTGTGTAGGAAAGTAATTCATTTTGGTATAATATCAAATATTTGGCTGGATCCAGAAACAGTTTTGAACCTATCGAACTGCCTATTCTCAGAAAAGATAGAGCAGATGCAAGTGGTGTTATTGTAATAATTGTTCATAGGTCTATTCAATTTAAATCTACCCTACAGTTTGTAGAAATGTTGGTGTTAGAGAACCCCTCAGGGCGGTGGTCACACTGTGGGCCCATAAAGACAGTTAGAAACTCTGGCTCACCGCCGTGAGAGTCTCCAACGGGTGGCGATACACCGCGCTGGTTTTACCTGGCCAGGGTCTTTCATAGAGTTATGACTTGGCTCCGATGTGATGGGACCAGATGCATCTGGCGACTTCTTGCTTTACCGCTTCAGGTCACCGTTAGGTCAAGTGTAATTTCCTTACTTTTTCTAACTACATGTGGCTGTTTCCCCGCGAAAGACACAATTTCAAGCCACTAACAATGCCAGTAACCATGACTAAACATCGCGGGGGGCTCTGAGTCCTTCAATACACGAGGAGTGGAACCCTTCTGGCTAGTCCAAAAATATTGTTCAAACCACGTCGGCCGACTCATGGCGCTGCCTGACAGCGATTAATACTCGCGTTTGGAATACCGATTCTCTTCCAAACTCTCGGCTCAATTAACGAAGGAAATAAAAAAAAACATTGCACCTACCGCGCGGTCATATTCAACGTTTAGAGGTTATGATGTCATTCTGTCCAAGTGACATTTTCCATTGATCATAGACAAAAGGTATAAAGATACATTTTAAAACATCAAAAACATAACGCTCGCGTGGTCAGGCGGCATCACGCTGCTTGACAAAGTCAGAAATGAGCAGTCCCTGAGAAGTTGCAGGAGACCAGACTTAGGTTGTAAGGGCCCGTCTTGAGAAGACCAGAGTGACACATGACCAGAAAGGTGCTGGACATTGAGACCGGACCAAGAGGACGAAGAAGATCCTGCCTAACATGGACGTAGGTCCTGAAGTAGCCCAAATTATTCCAGCCACTACCCACGACAGCATGGTCAGGAAAAGAGTAATTAGAAGAGCCGACCCCAATTGAAATGGGAAAAAGTGAGGACTAAGAATAACATCCAGAAATACCTCTGGTTTTAGAAAATCCCGGTCGTGTCTAGAGTCTCTTGTAAGGTTGGTTACGTACGTATAATTGGGGTTTTTGGAAAATAAATTTACACTAGCTACTGTCGATGTTATAATGTATGAGCCTGTGAAGAGTCACAATGGCTTGGGGGTCGGTACAAGATTTTACAAATATTTTTGGGAATTTTTAAGTCTGAGTTACATTAGTAGTCAAGAAACTGGTTTTATGTAGATGTTTCTACATAAAACATTGCCTCAAAAACCAGTTTCTTGACTACTCATGTAACTCTCACTTAAAAATTCCCAAAAATGTTTACAAATCTTGTACCCACCCCCAAGTAAGTCATTTTGCGTTAAGCGATTTTGAATTGTACTAAAGTTATCGCAAGTGCAACCTTCAAAGTTGTGGTGTTAACATGGAAAATGCGTTGAATATCATGCATACTTTTTTGCGACAAATTGATCTGGATATATCGACAGACAAATTTTAAGTTTGTACTTTTAGCAGAGGCCATTAAAAAGTACTTTTTAATATAAACCTTGAATTAACTATGTTACCATGTGTTGACTGTTATAAATATTGAGGGATATGGCTGGATAGACCTTTGCGATATGGAGAAAACATATTTAATGAAATAGGGGAAAAATGCGGTAAGATGCTTAACATTCTAAAAGTTTTAGCTGGATCAGGATGGGGTGTATATCTAAAGCATCTGGGTAGGCTGTACATTTCTTTTAAAAAAGTAGACTGGATTATGATAGGTTTTTGTTCCATACTAGTGCTAAATTCCATTTTCTAAAGTTAGACAAAATCAAGAACCAGGCGATTAGAGTAATAGGTGGTTTCATCCGTTCTACCCCAATCGACATAATAGAGCCAGAATGTTTTATATCACCACTTTCTATAAGGAGGCAATTTTCGGCACACAAATATATTTTATCTACACACGTATCATAAACCCTCTTTACTGCGTCTAAAACCCGCAAGTTAAGAGCTGCACAATATAAACCTATTTGGTAAAAACTAATTTATAATCTGAAAAATTGTACATTATGACCATAATGTACCAAAATTTGTCAAATTATGACATTGAAATTTCGAACGCCGACGCCCACCTGCGTGCTGCCCCTAGTTTTTCTGTAAAGTTGGTGCTTCAGAACAAGCTAAACAACTGCAGAGCAATTATCAATGCCACAATGCCGGTCAAACATGCGCTTCCTGAACATATCAAAGAGAGCTTATGATATGTGTGTAGATAAACTAGTGTATGTAACTGTACATAATTAGGCATTTAAACTCTCGAGTGATATTATTATGAAACTCCCCTTCGGCTCGTTTCATAAACCCACTCTCGAGAATTAATGCCCTCCATTATGTAGCAGTCACATAAACTACTATTAAAAAGTCTTTCGTGGAGAAATAATGACGTGACAAACCTTTTAAAAAAATTAAGTAACTCTAGTGTAAGTTTTGGGAAAACAAAGTTAAACCGCTTCTACCTATCATTCAAAATGAGCTGCGAAACATATATGTCTTCTCATCTGACCCTCTTCCCACGTTTAATTTGAATACCTGGATGATTAAAATAGATTTAAGGAATGTTATATGCGCCGATTTGAACTGTATTCATAAAGCCAAAAGATACTTTGTGCCGACGTCAGAGTAAATTTTGAAGTTTTAGAAGAGTAATAAATATGGCACGTACAAATAATTTACGGTTGGATCGATAAGCATGAACGGGTAGGTGCTGCATATTATGATCCTCAGTACAACTGTTGGACTTATAAAATCGTATCAAGTGTTTCCATTTATGTCATATATTCCATTATGTCACTTGAGTTATTTGCAATTTTAGAAGTTATGGTACAAATAATAATGTTATAATAATAATAAAAAAATGTGGGTGTGACATGTGGGTACATAGTTATATGGCTCCCTGTCCCCTAAACTAGGTTGTCACCTGTTTTTCAGGGGGGGGGGGGGGGGGGAATTTAAGTCTTTGTCATAAGAATATTGTGATTTTCACGGACAGCAAAAGTGTCCTACAGTTTTTAACCCGTTGCTGTACTGGAGGTAGTGGGACTTCAAAAGCTTAATTATACTTAACAAAATTCTTGATTTTTTAAAACAGGGTAGACTTTTGAAAATAACTATGGATACCAGCACACATTGGTCTCAGGGAAAATGAGGAGGTAGACAAGCTTGCTAAAGAGGCGATTAGTCATGGTGTTGAAATAACTATTAAATCTCGATATTCAGAGCTGGTGTTGAAGGTTAAGTGAGAGTAAGTGATTGGTGAAGAATATTTGATATTTGGAAATATGTAATACTATGATATTTTGACTCGTGAAAAAGGAATGAACCTTTCAATATGAACCTCCTCATGTTCCGTCGTTCAATAATGTAGCTTTGCTCCGTAAATTTATTGTTACCAGTAACAAAATTTTATCTGGCCACATTCCATTAAATAAATTCAAGTTTTCAATGAAATTTGTTTCCTCTCCAAAATTATGGTAAGTAGTGTGTACGGACTGAATCTTAAAGGTTAAGTCTTTAACTATTTAAATTAGGAAGTTAATAATGCAGTGGTTTTAACAGTTATTTATCAGTGAGGGCGATCAAATGCTTTTTAGTTTATTCATAGATTAAGAGGTATTTATATATAGTAGAATAGAATATATATGTATGTATATATATATATATATATATACTATTCTACTAAAAAGTTCTTAAATAAAGTGAGGAAAAAATATTAAACACCATAATTTTGTATGGGAGAAATTTAAACGGGACAGAACTCGTGCAGATTTGAAGGTACTAATTCACTAAAAAAATATGACAAAGACTGCTATAGAAGTCGAACTCTATAGCAGTAAACTAAGGCAGCAAGCGAGACAGAAGATTAGGGGATAGTGGGATACCTAATGGGATAGTGTTCATTTTTTATATTAAAAATATTTCCCGAGCATATGGTTTCTTTCCAATTAGGTGTTAATTATTTGTAAGTTTGTATGTCTCCCATAGTTAAGGTAATATAGACTTCGTTATAAAAATATTTTTTCAATCGGTTGGGATCTCAATTATCTTGGTCGTTTTTTGGGATCTCGGAAAAAAATACGAGGAGAAAACCCAACGCTAGGGCTAAAGAGATTTTTCTAATTTCCTTCCACATTTTCAGGCTACGTGTTGGAGAACAGTACTGGCAGTTGTTACAAGTTCCACAAGGAGGCCGTTTTTTGGCAAGACGCCTATGAGACCTGCCAGGCTGAAGGTGGCAGCCTGGCCATCATCAATAGCAAAAAAGAATCCGAAGTCCTAAAGGGCTTGTACAAAAATAATCCAGAGCCCGTGATCATTAAACGATTCCCATACTTTGCAGCAGCACTCATTGGGTTCCATGACAAATTTAGACCAGGACACTGGATGACACTAAATGGTACGGTGTTATTTGCATTTAGTTTTATTGCTATCGCGTCTCAATTCACCGTTAGGGACACTGGTTGTAACGTTTCGGGCTTAGAGCCTAAACGTTAAATATAGATATACTCTCAGACAGCCTCAAACCTGCTTCATCATCGAGGTAAATAATAAAAACTACAATTTTACAACTTCCATTTTACAAGTTATATTTACAAGTTATATTTCACAGGTTATATTAAAAAAGATCACTAAACTATTACAAAAATATTTACTAATAGGGTAGATCTCAGAAGTGGTTCTTTGTCTATTTTTAACGTTCAAATATGTTTACAACTGGGCTTTCGCTAGTCTAAATCAACAATTACTCCCCTCGTACTGGAGTATCTCGGAACGCGGCGAGCGTGATCAACGACCGGAGTTAGCGTGCTGGGTAGGCAGCACGCCTGTAGTTGACAGCCGACGTGGGTAGGTCACGTCGCGAAGTTGTAGCCGTAGCGTGAAGTCGTGCTGAGTAAACAGCACGTCAGGCAGGCAGGAAGGGTGACGTGGGTAGGGCACGTCGCGAGCCGAAACCGTGGCATAAAAACCCTGGAACGTCAAGGGATCCAGTTCACAACTTGTCTGGCATCAACCTTGACCTCCACATGACATTCCACCCAAGGGATGCTTGGGATTGAATGTACTAGCGATTTATAAGCACTCATTAGCGATCAATGGTATGGAGGTCAAAGTGTGGTACACAAATTGTACAATAATAGAATAGCCGTTAGAAGTGACTGCGAAGCGCACTAGGCACTAGATAATATTATTCGAATGATAATGTAGTACACAGCTAATACATTATTTACGAAATTACCTTTAGAACGGTTGAGGGCATGACCTTGTCAAGCATTTGCGCGATCTATGCTCACAAAGCACAGTAGCGAGCTAGCAAATAATATTATAATAAACACAACTTACCCAATGAGGGGTTTTCACTATTCACAAGATTAGTTGCGTTAGCCCAAATAAAGGCGGCAAGCAACTACTAGCTAGTATTAAAATGGCCGGCGCGGGAGTAGGGCACGATCGCGATACGTCTTCACGCAGTTATGTCTTGGACGCGTCTGACCTGCGCTCGGCCAACTGTCGTCGCCGCCCGTCTCAAACTAGTACTAGCGATGTTCTCAATCGATGACGATCGATCCCTGCCTACGAGACTTAGTAATCGCGCTAGCCCGAATTCATAACGTGACATGGTGTAGTGGGAGGTCCCGATACAAAAAGAACCGACCTCCAAAAAGTGTGTGGTGACAACCACATCCTTTTTTGAGGACGGTTAAATTTTGGCAGCTACTTAATACTTTCGAAACTTACTCGCCAGTTGCGCCATCTAAAGAGTATAAAACTACTACGTGTACTATCAATAAAACCGCCAGCTCATTCATCTGCCGGATGGGTCCAATTTTGTATACTTAGCAAACGTCACTTTTTTGCTTCTTCTCTATGATGAACCACTGTAGGAAAAGAAATGCGAACAAACTCCTACATATTGTTTAACTAATTCAATGATTACAATATTAGTTGATACAAATAATAAGCAGGAATAAATATTTAAAATACTATTTCTAGTTCTGTGTTGAGTTAGATTAACCTTATGAAGTCCCGTCATTTAAGATATCTCGTACATAATAGAATAGAATAGAATATAAATAGCGATCAATGGTGTGATATTTGGACTACAAAACACACATAACATTACATACAAAAAGAAACAAAAGAACATAAACCGGTGAAACTTACAATTAAAGGCAATATCAACAATAACATATAAACCAGAAGAGAATAAAAGAACGCACAACAAAACGCACAATAATGTGCAAAATTTACATTTCATACGCAAAATTAAATTTTGCGGCCACATTGACGTCGTGCAGTGTGTGTCGAAGCAGCGAATAGGTTCCGACTCAGCATGTGTCACAGGGCCTATAGGTACTGCAACGCTGGTATTCTGTCGGCACCTTATCAAAGAGATAATAAAAAGATGATAATAAAAGGGTTGGTGTTAAGGTTTAAGGTTTAAGGTTTAATGAAATTTATTATCGTAATAACATAGATAAAAATACATTTAAATGTCCGTCGTCGACATAGTTCTAATAAGTACAATACGAGGTGACATCCAGTACAGTTCGGGTAGGTATGTCAAAAATTTTATCGATGTAACTATGTAAGTATCGAAGAACTTATGGTTACATTCCCACTTGTCGATAAAATATGTTGAGTTAATAGTCTTTTGAATGCTTACATTGTTTGAGCGTTTCTTATAGATGAGGGTAGTTGGTTATAAAGTCGCGCTCCGTCAGTAGTTATCATCGTTTTGCCGTAATTAGTTCGATGTCTGGGTATGACTAGGAAGCTTCCTCGCCGCGTACAGCGGCCGCCTATAACTTGTTTTCGCTGGGTGAACGTTATGTTAGTGTGGATACTACTGTTGAGGGATTTTCAAATAAACATACATACGCTATACTTGTAAAGACTTTTGATATCCATTAATTTTGTTTCTGCTTGTTTTGTCGGTGTGTAATAATTATAATTGAAAAGTAATTTAATTATTTTATTTTGTTGACGCTGTAATTTAGCTAACCTTGTTTTTGTAGCAGATCCCCATATTTCGATTAAATAAATTAAGTGTGGTTTAACTAGAGAATTATATAATGTAACTCGTAATTTAGAAGGCAGGCATCGTACGATGCTACGAAGTGTTCCCCGGAGTGCTACTTATATGCTCAATGTGAATATTCCAGGTTAATTAGCTGTCAAGATACAGGCCGAGATATTTTTCATGAGTTTTCTGTTGGAGGGGTACATTGTCTATGGTAAGTGGAGGGTGCGAAGGTATGGGTTTATTTTTGGCTTTAAATAAGACATAGCAAGTTTTCGAGATGTTGATGGTGAGTAAATTGCTTCTAAGCCAGTTATACAGGGTGTTCAGATCTTCTTGTGCCTGTGCAAACAGGTCATGTATAGATGGACCAAAGTGAAATAAACAGGTGTCATCCGCATACAGGCTAATTCGGCCATGTAGTTTCAGGTATTGTATATTGTTAATATAAGTCACAAAAAGCAGGGGGCCCAAAATAGAACCCTGTGGGATTCCGCAGGTTATAGGTAGCGCATTACGTTTATTATTGTTTATAGTTTTAACTATTTGGGACCTATGAGTTAGATATGATTCAATGATTTGAACGGCTGTACCCAAAATTCCGATGATTTCTAGTTTTTTAATGAGTAGTTTGTGACTTATAGTATCGAAATCTTTTTTCAAATCTACGAAGATACCTGGTCACATATATTTTTGGTCTATATTTCGCTTTATTTGGGTAACAAGGTCGATATTGGCTGTAAGTGCATTACTTTTAGGTCTAAAACCATACTGTTTGTCAGAAATATAATTGATTTCGGGGCCCCTAGTTTGGGGCTAGATCAATGTGTGTTAATGGTGTCCAAAGTATTATTATTATTATTATTATTTCATCCAAATATTTTTCTAGTCTTTTATGTATGACTTTTCCACAATTTTTGATAAGACTGGTAGCAAAAAGACAGGCCGGTAATTGCCCGGGTCTGTTGTTGGCCCGGATTTATATATAGGAGTTACTTTCGCAACATTCAACGTATCCGGGAAACTACCATCCTTGAGTAATTTATTAATGCATTTGGACAATTTACTAGTTATAAGAATTGCTATACATTTTATGACTTTCGTACTAATTATATCTAGCCCAGCACTACAATTTGGATCGAGCTTTTTCATGATGTTAGAAATTTCTTGTTCAGTACACGGTTCAAAAGACGATATAGACTCGAACGAGGTGGAATGTGGCAGAACGTAGGAGAAGTTATCATGAAATTGTTTTGGTATTTCATCTGCCAATAGTGGGCCTATACTCGAAAAATATTCGTTGAATATTGACCTATCTGATTCGGGTCAGTCACCTCTTGAGAGTTAACAACAAGTTTTGTAATAGCACTACACTGTTTAGTCTTATTGGTGGCCAGAGTATTGATAAGGTTCCACATTTTCTTTGGTTTGTTTAGATATTTGTTGAATTCCTTGTAATAGTATGAATCTTTTGTGTCCTGTATAAGTTTAGTTACGTGTTCTCTTTTCTTCTTAAAATCTCCTTTTATTGAGGTCTCGTCTGGATTTTTCTTGTGTTCTGCCCATAGTAAGTTTCTTTCGTTTATTTCCTTAATTATCTCTTTGTTTATCCAGTCTTGTTGTGGTGGATTTAGAATTTTCGTTTTCGTGGTTTTACTGTATTCAGTACAAAGTTGTATTTCTGCTTCGAGTTTCCTATAGTCTTCGTTGTTAAGTTGTGGTAATACTTCTTCCATAGATTTAAATAGTTTGGGGTAGTCTACGGCTCTGTACTGGGAGTATATTTTTTGTGGTGGTTTACATTTCTTTATTTCTAGGTAGATTTGTTTGTGGTCGGATAGTGGAGAATTGACGATTACCATGTGGAAGTTGTCGTTTGTTAAGTTAGTGCTGACATGGTCCAGTACAGAATCTTTGGTGGCTCCTGATCTCGTGCAGTACTTTTTACCAATTTTATTTACAAGTTCATATCCAGAGCCTTTAAGCATTTCCTTGTATTGTTTTGTTTGTTTGTTCTTAGTTAATAAGTCTATATTGAAATCTCCAAAGACTATGGCTCTCCGTCTGTGTTCTAGTTGTGATTCATATACTTAAAGAAAGTCATCAAAATTCGTGTATCCAGGATTGTAAATAACTCCAATTTCAACACCATACTTCTCCAACTGGATCCATAGATAGTTGTTTCCCCCAATGTACTTAGTTTCTGTTATGCTATGTTTTAGATTGTTATGAACGTAGGCAGATACTTCGCCTCCACCCATATCAGTTCGTATGTTGTGGTAGTGTGTATAATTGGGTAGTTGTAGCTGCATTGCCTGGATATCTGTGCGAATCCAAGTTTCTGTCACTAGAATGACATGTACTGTACATCAATTCTACCTTTTTTGCGTAAACTTCAGGTATTGAGGTAGAGGAATGTTAAGCGAGATTTGTTTGTTGTTAACTGTTCGTAGTTGTCTATTACTTCGTAAGTGTTGGTAGTATTGTTTGTCTTTGTATCATTAGGAGTATTTTTATTTATTGTTTGAGGTTTTTTGATGGGACTTTTATTATTGTTGGGGTTCCGCTGATATATTTGATTATGAGATCAGTCTCAACTTTATCTTCACGACACTTGAGTTCTTGTTTTAGTTTTTTGAGGTAGTTTTGTTGTGCTGGAGTTTGATCGGAGTATATTTTTATGTTTTTAGTTAGTTTATCTTTGTTCCGAAGCAGTGTATTTGTGGGTCCATTTGTAATCCATGTTAACAAACTACATTTAAAAAAAACGAATACATAATAGTAAATAAAAAAACAAATTTATAAAAATTAATAAAATAAATAAACTACAAGGAGTGTTTAGTAAATATGGGGGTAAGGAAGTAATATGCATTAATAAACACTGAATAAAAATAATCCAAAAACGGAAGAGAATAGAAGCGATATTGACTAAATAAATGCTAGCATGTAGATTGTTGAATGACTTAACCGATTTAAAACGTCCTTCAAAAACTAAGCTTTGGATTTATAATGGCTAACGGCTCTTCAGGTCAGAATCAGACATCTGACTTCTGCAAAATCAGAAGGTGTTGTTTGCATGCAAGTTAGAAGCGGGCAACAGACTAAATAATATCCCTATTTAGACAAAGTTATTTTTACATGATTTTGAAATTAGTCAAATGGCAATAACAAAATCTCCAGAGGTATCCTGATGTAGAAAAAATGCACTGACCCTTGAAAGAATTGCTAACTTTTGCGAGTCTAAAACGGGGCGCGACTAGTCTGTGATTATTTCTTGGGTTAACATTACATGTCATCGTTTAATTTAGAAAATATTGTAAGGTTCTGCGTAAATAAATTATATTTTCGAAACACATTGACTAGCAACAGTTATTATGTCAAATTAAAAATGATAATTCATGGTTTTGATCAGTGCGCTGCTGAATATGAGTTTGCTTTGAAGATAATGTCTACCCTGGAAAAGGACCAGTCTGATGCCCACAACCAAATCACACAATTAGAAGAGGAGTTTCATGGTTCAGCTGCACAAAAATCCCAAAATTTATTTGAGGAATTGATATTAGCGGATAAGTCGACCGGCCAAGTTTCTGTTGCATGTGTCCAGTGCAGTGATTGATTTGACTCATGAAGACTCAGTGGTAGGCACTGGTTCAACATGCAGCAAAAACGCATCAAAAAGATATGTTTAAATTAAAAAACACATCACTCAAACATCAAAAAAAAAAATAACTCATAAAAATCTCAATAAAAGTTTATATAATAACAGTAAAATAGAAATTTTGGAAAAGTTTAAAATGTGTATGGCAGAGTTAGAAATTAATAGAACAAAATATGAGAAAGACCAGCAAAATCTTGAGTCTGAACTTGCCACTGTCAATGGCTGCTTGAGATTTATTACTGCCTGTATAATATGAACCCACTCTAAACACTCCTCAAGCTAAAATTACCTTTGAGTCTATGTTTGTTATTGTATCCTTCTCACAGATGGCGCCAGTTGTAGTCTAACTCGCGGTATCGAAGTTTTTATGCCATCCTATAAAAGGCTCATGGTAAATTTCAATAAACGACACATATAAACGCAAACTTGTGATTCATTTTGGTTCTCGAAGCTCACCAAGGTATTTTCATTGGTCCTTCGAGCCGGATCGTATAATTGACCTACCAGCGTTTAGTGCGACTTTTTGCTCCAAGCACCAGAGGCCTGGCGGATCGTCATTCGCGGTGCGCACCGTGGTGGGTGCTGAATTACCAACTAGAGGTAGTTGGTGTACAGGCGGCGACACAAACGGGTGGTTGGCGAGAAGTGGGTAGAGGTACCTACCACTACCAACCGAGGTGGAGCAAGAGGGGCGTACCGGCGTACCTACCTGGCGGCGACCTGCTGCAATTCCAAGCTACTGAGCGTATCTGACGGTGGATGGCAACAACGTGTAGTACATCTACTACCCGGAACAGATGTTGCTGCTACACAGTGGTTTGTGAAGAAAAACTGTGAGTACAATTTGTGTAATAATTTGAAGAATTCGTGAAGTGCATTCCATTAACTTAGAAAAAATTTGCGGAATTCAAGACATTTTAAACTTTCAAGATATCATGAAGTGCATTCCATTAACTTAGAAAAATTTTGCGGAATTTGGGACTTGTTAAATTTTAAGTAATTTGCGTACTAACTTAGACTTAGAATAATTTTAAGAAAAACGTACAGACGGGGAATCCATGCCCGATTTCCGAATAAGTGCCCAAACACTTGTAAAAATTTTAAATATTTTTCTGAGACTTGTAAAATTTTGTATCTTTGAATTTTGAACATTTTAAAGTTAAACGTGTATATTTCTGAGCGAATCCCAGAACACATCATCTTCTAGGACATGTAAAAATTTCTTTATTCTTGAAACGCATAATAAATGGACGCTTTGATCAACAGTCAAGTGGCTGCCAAGCAATTAATAGAAAAGGCCTACACAAATTTTAAAAAGGCATCGAAAGACCGTTTATCAAAGCAAAGCTATTTATCGGTGAGATTGGAATCTCTAGACGAGCAGTAGAGAGTGTTTGTGGCTTCGCACAGAAAACTAACCTTAGAACCAACGTTGTTACAAACAAATTATTACATACAGAGTGTCTTTGAAAACACTCAAGAACTGTACATAAATTATAAATCGGATTTAAAGGAAGCGCTGGAAATGTGCTCTTCTTCGTCTGGTTCAAATTCTAATAGTTCTCCTCCAGACAATAAAGTAAAATTGCCGAAAATAACCATCCCAATGTTTTCGGGGACCTATGACGAATGGACGACATTTAAGGACTTGTACATGTCCCTTGTCCACAACAACGCATCTTTGGACGACGTGCAAAAAATGCACTACCTCAAAGGGCTCCTCCAGGGGGAGGCGGAGCAATTATTGAGACATGTTCCCACAACGGCTCTAAACTACGGATAAGCCTGGGCCACCCTTAGTCATCGGTATGATAACAAAAAATATATTTCAAACTGTTTTTTTAAAACGGTTCATGAACATGCCAATCTTGTCAGTGGAGTCAAGCAAAGGCATCAAAGAATTGCTAGATGCCACCACTGACACGATGAATGGATTAAAGAATGTAGGGGTAAACGTCAGTTCATGGGACACCATAGTTATTTACATAATTCGGTCGAAACTGGACTCTGAATCACGAAAACATTGGGAGGAACATATTAGTTCTTCCGATGAACTACCGACGTACGACTCTATGAAGACCTTCTTGGAGTCGAGATTCCGATCGTTGGAGTTTTTAGACGGTGCTAAGACGGTTAATAAACCTAAAGTGATGCATGCGGTGTCTGGAAGCTCCAACGACCCAGTCTGTACATTCTGCCACAAACATGATCACAAAATCGGAACGTGCAAGAAGTTTGCTGCAGAAGGTGCGGACACGCGACGTAATTTTGTCCAACAAAAAGGTCTCTGTTTTAACTGCTTGGGTAAAAACCATTCAGCGAATGTTTGTCGTATCACGGCAAAATGTCGAATTTGCCGAAATAAGCATCACTCGTTACTTCATCCGAAGCCTGCTTCAAAGCCAACGGCTGGGCGTAATTTGGAACAACAAGTAATCTCATCGGTGTCTCATGTGAAGACTTCATTGAACAACAATCAATCGAGTAACAACGTCACATCACATTTCACCAAAGAACAGTATCCATCACAAATACTCTTGGCGACGGCCATAGTTAAAGTGCAAGCCAACAAAGGTTACACTCACCAGTTGAGAGCCTTGCTTGATCAAGGTTCTCAAGCGTCGTTCGTCACTGAGTCAGCAGCGCAACTTCTTGGATTGAAAAGAATATCAACCAAGACTGTCATTTCTGGTCTAGGTGGAGACAGAAGCCCACTGGCTTCAAAAAGCATTGTGGCGATAAAAGTAGAGTCTCGCCATGATCCATTATTCATGGTCGAAGTACGTGCACACGTACTGACCACCATAACGAGTCTTCTCCCAGCCGAGAGAGTGACTTACCACAGCTGGCCAGAATTGGCACACATCACACTGGCCGATCCAGAGTTTCACACACCAAACAAAATTGACATCTTGCTTGGGGCCGATGTCTATGGTCGAATCATAAGAGATGGGCTGATAACTGGTGGTAGCGGATCACCTACAGCTCAAAACACAGCTCTGGGTTGGATATTATCTGGTCCCCTAACGACCTATTGATTATTATCCTACTGGCTCACAATCTTGTCATCATAACGTTGTTGTGAGCATGAACATGAGTAGGAATGAACGACGGAATGCTCAAAAAGTTCTGGGAGCTCGAGTCTGTCGGTAGCGAGCCACAAAATAAAATGCTCACTGACGAAGAACAGTGCTGTGAGGATTTTTACAAGGAAACCACACGCCGCGATGATGATGTTCGATATATTGTGCGGCTTCCATTTCGCGAGGAAGACCCTAAATGTAAAGACGGTCATTCGAGAGACATTGCGGTTAGCAGATTTCAACTTCTTGAGAAGCGTTTCAAGAAGAACCCTGAGATCAAAATACGGTATGCTAAAGTAATTCATGAATACCTCGACCTTGGCCATATGGAAAGAATACAGAACGCAGATGATCCTAAACGATCTGAAGCTGTTTACTTACCTCACCACGCAGTGATACGCGAGGACAAGTCCACTACCAAGGTCAGAGTTGTGTTCAATGCATCAGATCCAAAATCCAACGGACTGTCTCTCAATGACACGTTGATGGTCGGTCCTACACTGCAACAAGATCTGCGCCACATAATAATGAGATGGCGAATGCACCCCATATGCTTGAGCGCAGATATTGTAAAAATGTATCGACAAGTCATAGTCGACAAACCCGACACGGATTTTCAAAGGCTAGTGTGGCGTGATAATCCAGAATCTGAAATAGAAGATTACAGGCTGTTACGTGTTACCTTCGGGACAGCACCAGCTCCTTACCTAGTGGTGAAATCCCTCCAGCAACTGGCCATTGACGAAGGTGCAGAATATCCTATGGTGTCTGAAAAAATAAAAAAATATTATTACGTAGACGATCTGATGACGGGATGTGAGACAGTGGAGGAAGGAAGAAAAATCCACAAGGAAATGATGGAAATTCATGTCAAGGGAGGTTTTCAACTACAAAAGTGGATAACAAACAATAAGGAACTCGAAAGAGAGATTCAAGGCGAGAGAGAAACCCAGGAAGGAAAGGTGAACATAAAACAGGATGACGTGATCAAGGTGTTGGGTCTTTTCTGGGACAAGGAAACGGATTCTTTCAAGTACCGTGCGACACTCCCTGATAAACATGAGACCATTACCAAGAGAAAGGTGATATCAGAGATAGCTCGTCTCTTCGATCCACTAGGATGGCTTGCGCCATATGTGATCACAGCCAAGGTAATTATTCAAAAACTTTGGTTGGCTGGAATCGATTGGGACGACGAACTACCACCCGAACTGCTCCTGGAATGGCAGACTTATTGTGATAATCTCTCCAGTGTAAACCTGTTTAGTGTACCAAGATGGTTGAAAGTAAATAAAAGCGATCAACGCAAGGAACTTCACGGATTCTGCGACGCGTCGAATTTGGCATACGCAGCTGCAGTTTACTTGCGAACAATAGATGTAGACGGAAACGTGCATGTCAACATTGTTACTGCTAAGACTAAAGTAGCCCCAGTGCTACAAGTGTCCATACCTCGACTTGAACTAATGGGAGCTGTATTGCTAGCCAAGTTACTGTGTGAAACCGCAGGGATACTAAAGATTGAGAAAGCCAACATACGTGGATGGTCAGACTCGACCACTGTGCTGAACTGGCTTAGTAGTCATCCTTCGCGATGGGTCACATTCGTTGCAAATCGCACGTCTGATATCCTCACACACATGGATAATTCGCAGTGGGCACACGTGCAATCCGCAGACAATCCAGCTGACATCGCCTCGAGAGGCATGTCACCATCAGATTTGTCACAATGTGAATTATGGATGCATGGACCATCTTGGTTGAGCAAGCCAGAAGTCTTGTAAATAAGACCAAAGGGTACTCGTACAGCTCTGGAACAAAGAAAGGTCAATTCACATTTCACAAAGCACGAAATTCCAGAAGATTCATTATGGACGAAGTTCTCCTCACTCAACCGGCTGACTCGTGTTATTGCTTTCTGCCGCAGATTCCTGAAATTAAACGAAAATAAATTAAACAATAAAAAAATTACACCTTACCTGACTGCCGAAGAACTCGATGTGGCTCATGAAGTTTGTATAAAGCACGCTCAAAACGGACTTGACCAAGAAAAAGCACGATTAAAGTAGTTGTGTCCGTTCCTTGATGAGAAGGGCATTTTGAGGGTGGACGGAAGAATTGAAAACTCAAATGTCCCTGCAGACGTCAAACACCCTATAATCCTTGCACACAAAGGTTTTTTCACTAATTTAGTGATTTATCAAGCTCACAAGGCGACGTTACATGGTGGTCCAACACTGATGCTTAACTACTTACGTAGTAAGTATTGGATCATTTCTGCAAAAAATCTAGTCAAAGCTCAAGTCCGTAAGTGTGTGCGTTGTGTACGGAATCGTGCAACCACACAAGCTCAACTTATGGGTCAATTACCATCTAGTCGAGTGACTCCGACTAGACCATTTCTGCACAGCGGTGTAGATTTTGCTGGACCCATTCATATTAGAGTGTCCAAGGGCCGTGGCAACAAATCATACAAAGGTTATATTTGCCTTTTTGTGTGTATGTCCACTAAGGCCTTACATCTTGAAGTCGTCAGCGACTTAACTGCGGAAGGCTTCATAGCTGCGTTTAAGAGATTCGTTGCTCGCCGTGGGCATGTAAGTGACATGTGGAGCGATAATGGGACAAACTTTGTCGGAGCCTCCAAGGAGCTCAGCAGATTGGTTGCTGCTGAAGAGTCATCCATTGCAATAGAGATTTGTGACTATCTAAGCAACAATGCATGCACTTGGCATTTCATCCCTCCTCATGCCCCAAACTTTGGCGGCCTCTGGGAGTCGGGAGTGAAATCTACAAAATTTCATCTCAAGCGCGTCATAGGCGAGTCCACTCTCACATTCGAAGAATTGACAACTGTCCTGACTCAAATTGAGGCTTGTTTAAATTCAAGGCCATTATCGTCGTTGCCTAGTGACAATGGTGATGATCCGTTGCCATTAACCCCTGGCCATTTCTTGATTAGTGAGCCGCTAATCACCGTTCCTGAACGGAACTATGAGCTCAATAATGTCAGCAGCCTCAGGAGGTGGCAACTAATCCAGAGAATGTTGCAGGATTTCTGGCGTCGGTGTTCGAACGAGTATTTGGCTTATTGCATGCAAAGATACAAATGGCAACAAACCATACCAGAACCAAACATTGATGACATTGTTTTGGTTAAAGAAGACAATTTGCCTCCAACTCGTTGGCTAATGGGAAAAATTGTTGATAAACACCCCGGATCTGACAAGATTACTCGAGTAGTAACCTTAAAGTGTGGCGGCTCATTGATAAAGAGGCCTACCTCAAAACTTTGTTTATTACCTGTAGCAACCTGAATAACTTGAATGTTAATTTTTTATGTTTAAGCAATTAGATCCTAAGTGTACAACCTCCGACATGAGGTTGTTGTTAAACCAAAATTTGTTATGTTGTTTTGCTTCTGTTAAACTAAGTCTAACGGTGTTAGCTGTTATTTTTTGTATTTCTTTAGGTAGTACCTGTTGTTTATCTAAAGAACGAAAATTGTCGTTCTTGTCGTTCTTGGTGGGCGGAATGTATAATATGAACCCATTCTAAACACTCCTCAAGCTAAAATTACCTTTGAGTCTATGTTTGGTATTGTATCCTTCTCACAGATGGCGCCAGTTGTAGTCTAACTCGCGGTATCGAAGTTTTTATGCCATCCTATAAAAGGCTCGTGGTAAATTTCAATAAACGACACATATAAACGCAAACTTGTGATTCATTTTGGTTCTCGAAGCTCGCCAAGGTATTTTCACTGCCCGCTATGAAAAATCTCAAGAGGCCATTGAGGAGTACTCCTTATTCCTGGAATATATTAACGATCTGCCTTTTATGGTGAAGAAATTGACTAACATAGTGTTGTTTGCTGATGATACTTCAATGATCTTCAAAATTGAAAGACAAAAAGAAGATTTTGATGATGTCAATAGAGTATTATCTTTAACCTTGAATTGGTTCACAGTTAACAATTTATTGTTAAATGCTGGTAAAACCAAATGTATCAAATTCTCACTTCCAAATGTCAGGAAAGTTGGGACCAGTTTAGTGTTGGACAGCAATACGTTAGAATTAGTAAATGACACGAAGTTTCTTGGAATAACCATTGATAACAAATTGCAGTGGGAACTCCACATAGAAAAATTGGCTGGTAAATTAAGTTCTGCGGCTTACGCTGTTAGGAACATCAGACAAAACATTGATGTGGCTATATCTAGGCTAGTATATTTTAGCTACTTTCATAGTGTCATGTCCTATGGTATCTTGTTGTGGGGGAAAGCAGCGGATATTCAAACTATTTTTATTTTACAGAAAAGAGCTATTCGAGCAATTTATAATTTAAAACGAACAGACTCCTTAAGAGAGCTTTTTAAAGAAATTGACATACTAACAGTAGCTAGTCAATTTATTTTCGAAAATATAATGTATGTACGCAAGAACCTTACAACATTTTCCAAACTTAGCGACAGCTGTAATGTTAACCTAAGAAATAATCACAGACTATGTGCGCCCCGTTTTAGACTCGCGAAGGTTAGCAATTCTTTCAAGGGTCAGTGCATTCTCTACTACAATAAGATACCTCTGGAGATTTTGAAATTGCCATTTGAGCAATTTAAAAAGCATGTTAAAGCGACTTTGTCGAAAAAGGGATATTACAATGTTCAAGATTACTTAAATGACAGGACTGTATGGGGTTAATCTGGCTCAACACAGACCTTGCTGTTAATAATTTTGTAATTATTTATTCCTGCTTATTAATCATAACAATTAAATTTTTCATATTTGTATTAGTTAAGCACAACCTATTTTTAAAAGAGATCTAAAAATAAATCTGTGGGAGTTTCTACGCCCTTCTTCTCCCACAGTGATCCAATGTAGAGAAGAGGCAAAAAATGACGTTTGCTAAGTATATGTAAATATCTACAGTAATAAAGTACTTTGACTATTGACTATTGACTTCGTCTACGACAAAATAATTACATACCGTACATAATTATATATTTTTAACATTAAAACCTTTACACTTTAATTGTTAAATCTTCCCGTTTTTAACACTGTCCCAATTGGGACCAGTTTAGTGTTGGACAGCAATACGTTAGAATTAGTAAATGACACGAAGTTTCTTGGAATAACCATTGATAACAAATTGCAGTGGGAACCCCACATAGAAAAATTGGCTGGTAAATTAAGTTCTGCGGCTTACGCTGTTAGGAACATCAGACAAAACATTGATGTGGCTATATCTAGGCTAGTATATTTTAGCTACTTTCATAGTGTCATGTCCTATGGTATCTTGTTGTGGGGGAAAGCAGCGGATATTCAAACTATTTTTATTTTACAGAAAAGAGCTATTCGAGCAATTTATAATTTAAAACGCACAGCCTCCATAGGACAGCTTTTTAAAGAAATTGACATACTAACTGTAGCTAGTCAATTTATTTTCGAAAATATAATGTATGTACGCAAGAACCTTACAAAATTTCCCAAACTTAGCAATAGCTGTAATGTTAACCTAAGAAATAATCACAGACTACTTGCACCCCGGTTTAGACTCGCGAAGGTTAGCAATTCTTTCAAGGGTCAATGCATTCTCTACTACAACAAGATACCTCTGGAGATCTTGAAATTGCCATTTGAGCAATTTAAAATCCATGTCAAAGCGACTTTGTCGAAAAAGGGATATTAAAATGTTTAAGATTACTTAAATGATGCGTCTGTAGGGGTTAATCTGGCTCAACACAGACCTTGCTGTTAATAATTTTGTAATTATTTATTCCTGCTTATTAATTATGATAATGACTAAATATTATATTTTGTATTAGTTAAGCATAAGCAATTTTTAAAAAGAGATCTAAAAATCAATCTGTGGGAGTTTTTACGCCCTTCTTCTCCCACAGTGGTCCAATGTAGAGAAGTGACAAAAAATTACGATTGCTAAGTATATGTAAATATCTACAGTAATAAAGACATTTGGAATTTGGAATTCTTTAGAAAGCTCTCGTAAGGCGTCTGAGCGTTTTAAATTAGTGGTTCTTGGAGTAAAGTAGATTTCGCGAGCCCTTCGACATACAAACATGTTTCAATATATTGTCACGACTGATGAACGAAAAAAAAAGCCTTAATTATAATGCGATACAAGTTTTTAATTTAACGAAAAAAGACCAATTTTTAATTGAAATTCAGGTGCTTAAATTTTCCAATTACTATGCAGACTTTTAAGCAAAATAGGTGTATACGTTTTTGCGATTACTTGCGTTTACTAGGTCCTAGGAGGTCAAATCTGGTGTTTACAGATTTTTCTCGTAAAGGCAAAAGTCGTAGTCTAATCAGGTCTATTAATTGTCCAAAATGAAATAAAAAACTGAAATACGCTGTAACGAATACATTTTCAAACTACATTTCACAAAATACAATTTTGGCAAATCTCAAAACTGGACTAAGAATAGTTTAAATATCCGCTGCTTTTCCCCGCAACAAGATACCATAGGACAAGATACTATGAAAGTTACTAAATCACATTAGCCTAGATGTAGCCACATCCATGTTTTGTCTGATGTTCCAAGCAGCGTAAGCCGCAGAACTTAATACTCCAACTAATTTATCTATGTGGAGTCCCCACTGCAATTTGCTATCAATGGTTATTCCATGACACTTCCTATCAATAACTAAGTAATTCCAACATGATGCTGTCTAACACTAAATTGGCTCAACTTACCTGACATTACCAAGTTAGAATTTGATACATTTGGTTTTACCAAATTTTAACAATTATTCATCAACTCAGAACCAATTTAAGGTAAACGACAATGCAATTTTGAATACCAGTGAAGTATAATCAGCAAACAACTCTATACCAATAAATTTTTCCGCCATAAAAGGCAGATATTTTAATATACTTCAGAAATAAGAAAAGGGCCAAAAATAAAACCATATGGAACGCCAATTTTTACACCCTTTCTATTAGATTTACTGCCTACGACTTCTGTTTTTTTTTTTTATTCTATCTTAGTAGATCCAATGCTTCTTTTCTAAATCCGAAATGATTTCATTTAATTTGTAGCCTATCATTATAAACACAATCAATTGCCTTTGACAGATTGCAAAAAACGCCGATTTTCTCTGCATGGAAGGCCGCACAGGATGCCTGTGCGGCCTTCCATGCAGAGAAAATATAAGATATAAAAATAAGGCCCGCTTCCTTTATCGATTTCACCCTAGTGAAACCATATTTTTCGGCAAGGAGTTGTTTTGTATGGTTAAAATGTGATAGCACTTGATTTGGTATAATCTTTTTAAATATTTTACTTAGTGCTGGAAGAAGCGACATTGGTTTTTAATTTGAAGGATCTCTCTTGTCTCCCGGCTTGAACAGAGGTATCAATTTACTATGTTTAATGAGGTCTGGGAAAGCTTAATCGTCAACACATTTATCTAAGTGTGGGGCTATAACTATAATTACTGAATCAATGACCTTGTCTGAAAGACCCTACAGGTCTTCAGTATTTTTTAAATAAAGTAATCTAAACGTTTTGATAAAATCCTAAAAATAAACATGATGTAATGTACAAAGTCTCTTTTAGACGCTCTGTTGTTTGTAAGGGTCATTAATTAAGAATATTTTAAGAGCTCGAGCTACCTCAGCGTTGGTATAACTTTGCCAGTTTCACGGTTCATTATTTACCAAACCGTTATAATTATTTTATTTGAATATCATTTATTTTTATATATTATTTATTTTCTAATATAAGCTTTTGCGTTTCTACAAACCAACTTCAAAGTTTTTGAATATATTTTCATATAGCCATGAAGATTTCTAATAAAGTGTAGGTTTTTGTGTATAAAGGTCATACAAGATACCTCTACTTTTACGAATTCCAAAAGTTGTCCAGTCATTATATTAGGATTTATCATCGTTGTCACCGACTTTCATTAATATTAAAATTTTATTGAATTCTGTTTGAATAATGTTAAAGAAGTCTGAATAGATTTTGTTCGGGTTCTGTTCATTAATGTCCGGTACTGTCAAATTTATATCTAGGTTTTTCAGGGTATGGCCTTCTGCAAAGATATTCGGCGTCGTTTGAGGGACCGAGGATTTGACCACCGCTCCGGATCATTCCTGTCACAGAGGATCTCGCTAGCTGTGCAGCGCGGTAATGCTGCCACTGTAATGGGCGCGTTTGCTTGGTGTGGGCGTTTCTTGGGGTGGTTTATTTTAAAAGACGTTTCTTTTGATTAGTTATGACGAAGCGTTAAACGGATTAATCTCATTGTATTTTATTGTATTTAATTTCATTATATAATGTATTATTTTAATTTAATTTTATAGATATTATTTTTTAATGACTTTAGATAGGTATTTGTTTTGCATATGCGTCTTTATGCTTTGGCCTACAAAAAGATGTATCAGTCTTATCCATCCTAGCAATTGGAATAAATGGCGCCATCTAGCGACAAACAAGCCTTTCGTGATGCTCCGTATTAATCTTAATTTATAAATACAGTTTTAGTAATTTGACATTAAAATTATTTATTTGTGCAATAGAAGTGACATTAACCCTATAAAAGTGTTATCTCAACCAGAAACTAAATAATGTGGATAAAATCGATGAAACAAATAACCAGTGCTAAAAATACAAAAATACCTATAATCAACAAATACCTAGTGAAAGAAATTGCGCAATCAAATCAATAACACAAACTTAAGTGATACAAACATTACTTTGTGTGAAAATAATCAGTGCTAATAAGTTAATCCAGCAAAAATATGTAATTGGAAACCGTTTGATATCCAATTGTATTAAGATTAATGCCATAGTAGACCAAGGAGAATATGAAGAGCTCATAATACTTTAAGTAACTTACAGGCAGCTGAATAACTGCAACACAAATAAATCAAACCCCAGATCCCTGGACAAGTAAACAAAAATAACATCCGTAAAAAAGGCACAATACCGTATTATTTCACTAATGCAAATATTAAAAAATCTCAAAATCCGAAACAAGATATCAGTTAAAACAACATACATGAAAAACGAACAATGCCGTTTTATTTCACTAAAACAAATATTAATCAAACACAAAAGATTTAAAAACATTGAAAACTGTATTTGGCAAGATAGGTCTGGTCTGGACCTAAATTATTCCAAGTGCGAGCTTTATTTACCGGAAAACCTACAATCATCTCAAGGAATAATTATTGAACAATAATTTAACAATTTAGCACCTGGCATCAAAATTCTTAGCGAACAATCACTTCGCCTCCTGAGGTCTCCGGTCCTAGAGGATGGGATCCCCAGCTATATAACTGAGCAAATTTCCAAATTCGAGGAGACTTTTGACAGACTGACAAATGTGAACCCCCACATCGCCCTTACAATCATCCGCTTCTGCCTCTTTGTGCCTAAATTGACGTATGTCCTCCGCTGCGCCCCACTATGGAAATAACCTTCTTCCCTTTTATTTCTCGATCACCTCATACAAAAAACCCTAACAGACATCCTAAATTGCAGTTTCGATGACAATAGCTGGACGCAAGCATGCCTGCCTATAAGACACGGTGGCCTGGGGATCCGAAATATTTCAGATGTCGCGCTTCCAGCGTTCCTGTCCTCGGCCTATGGTACACGTGACCTCTTCGGTAAAATAATTAACCCTTCACTTGGTGATGTTGAGGTTACGTGCCTAGCCGATGCCAGGAGCGCTTGGACGCAAGCCTGTCCGGGTCAAAATTCCCCACTAAACTCAAAATCCCAAAGGTTGTGGGATGAGCCGCTCTGCCTCCAAAGGCGTGAGAGCCTCCTTAACGCCGCAACTAACCCTGCAGAGCGTGCTCGTCTGCTCGCAACCAGGGAGCGAGAGTCAGGGCACTGGGTACATGCCATCCCCTCCAGACAGCTCGGCACGTTGCTTGAAAGGACCACCCTGTCGCTGGCCGTCTGTCTACGACTGGGGGTAAAAACTAATGAGATACATCGTTGCCGCTGCGATGCCAGGGTGTGCCAACGTGGACACCACGGCCTGTCCTGCAACTACAGCGCTGTCCGTCTCTCTAGACATGCTGCTCTGAATGACGTCATCCGTCGGGCCCTTTCCAGCGCGGGCTTGCCATCTGTTCTCGAACCGCGCGCATAGCCCGCGACGACGGTAAGAGGCCCGACGGAATGACGCTCATTCCATGGCAGCATGGGTGGGATGCGACATGTGTTGACACACTAGCGCCATCCCATTTATCAGCGACGTCTTCAAGGGCCGGCGCAGCGGCGGACTGTGCGGAAGGTCTCAAGCGGCGCAAGTATGCCGCCCTCGGGGAGGACTACATATTTGTGCCGTTTGGCGTGGAGACCCTCGGCCCGTGGGGAACTGACGCACGGCGAGTCTTTAAAGAGATTGCAAAAAGACTCGTTGAAGCGTCGGGTGATCCAAGAGCTGGCACCTTCCTCGCCCAGCGCACGAGCCTGGCTATACAGCGAGGCAATGGTGCCAGCATGTTGGGTGCTCTGCCTCTCGACGGCGGCGATCTGAGAGATATTTTTTATTTAATTTAATATTTGTACATAAGTTAGGTTATTTTGTGTCTATTACTACCAATTTTGACAAAATTAAACTTGCCAACACGATCATCAAATCGCGGATCAGAAAAACGATTATGCTGATGCAAAATTCGAAGTGATGCATCAAAATATTCAAAGTATAAATTCAAAGATTGAATTAATCGAATAACGTTGTAAGAAATGTCAGAAAATAAACAGGATCTAGACATTATCTGTATGTCAGAAACATTTATACATGCAGGGCAGGAAGATTTGGTAAAACTAATAAATTATAAAATGATAATGTAAGGTGGAGCGTTGGAGAGATGAATTAAAGACGATAGCTCGAGTATGACTGACTGTATATTGAGTAAATGCAAGATATATATTGACACTAAACTAGGTTATACATGATCTTACACTACGCCTTCCCCGTAAGGGAAAATAAAATAATATTATAATTTTATTTTATTTCTTTTTTGTTAAATAGGTTGATTAAATACATTTTTCCACTATAATCATTCATTTGACTTTAAATTCTATATTTAGTTATATAATATTATATTCTTAGGTAAAAAATTCAAGTTTTTTATCAAATCTTTCCATCTAATACTTTCTATACTATACTGTTTTGAAAATATAAATGATAAAAACATTAATTGAGTAATTACATTTTTCTACTATTATCTTTAATTGACCTTTAAATGCCGAATATTTTACAAATTATGAGAAATTCAAATTTTAAATAGTTTTGTGGATTTTTATGTAATATATCCTCTTTTCCGTTCTTTAAAATTTTCACATTACATCCTAAATCTTTAATAGGTAAGTATGGACCATTATATATAACATCTATCTTATCGTCTGTTTCATTATTTAGTAGTAAATAATTTCCTTTAGTATATTCTACCTCATTTAGCTTTCTATCGTTACTCCCCTTTCTCCTCTGTTTGCTCTGTTCTAAATTAATCTTTGCGTCGCGTTGGGCGACCTGCAGCCTATATTTAAATTCTAGGGGGTAATTTTCATTGTTATACAAAGGATCTACGTTACCTGTATCAAAATTACATGGTAATTTTGCCGTTTTTCCAAACACCAACTCGTGTGGTTGTTTCGAGTTTCTGTGTGCATAGTATTGTTGTGCGCAAAACACCAGTACGGCAGCCAGCTACTCCAATTGTCTGCACGATTCTCGCAGTTTATTCTAAGATACGCACCCATTGTTTTGTGTGTATTCTCCAGTGCACCTATTGATTCGTGGTGGTAAGCTGTTGATGTGAGCTGCTTTACGCCTAATAATTCGCATATCTGTTTCATAGTGCTGCAAATGAACGCTGTACCGCGATCTGTAGCGATTTCTCGGGGTATCGAAAATCGAAGTACAAAGTTATCTACAAACACTTTAGCAACTGATGACGCATCCTTGCTACGTAATGGATATGCCTCTACAAATTTGGTCAGCTTGCACTGCAACGTGAGCGCGTAACAATAACCTAGTTCATCTTTAGGTAGTGGTCCTACCATATCTAGGTATATTTTTTCTAAGGCGCTATTACAAGTGGTGGTTATTTGCATTGGTTGTCTGATTTTTATAATATGTTTTTGTGTCTGACATTTTTTACACTTTGTTACAAAATCTAATATATCCTTATCCATGCTGGGCCAATAATAAAATTTCTTTTTGTTGTTAGTCATTCTTATGATGCCCGCGTGGCCGCTTGTGGGCAATAGATGGAAGTCATTTATGATAACTAACTATCTTCTAGTCTAACTTATTTATTCTTTGAACATCTTTTATTCAAAATTCAAAAAGAGTCTCCGTAAGAAACACATAGGTAATATTTGGAGATTGTCAAATCTTAACCCCTCGCACCCCCAGCCACTTGGCGCCGACACAGCTCGTCCCCCAGGCACACTTAAGCCCGCGCGGCGCGCGACACTTGACTGACGTATCAAGTGATTATGTTGAAATGGTAACTCTTAGAACTATGAGAGTGCTAAATATGAGTAGCTAATGAAACCCTCCCTTAGTCAATGCAAAACTAATGTCACAGTGACCTTCCTTTATTATTGTACCGACATGAGAATCACAGACATCTATGAAAATGGTCCTTCTCGACACAAATCTAGCCGACATGAGAAAAACATCAACAAATATACATGTTGTTTGATACCTACGTAATCTACACAATATATCTTTTTTAAAACAATAAAAATATTAGTGTGTTCTTATAGAAACAATTCAATATTCACCATAAAAGCTCAGAAAAGATCAGTCAAAATTCGCTCGCGAGAAAAAGTGATTTAGTTTTTTCCAGTCTGAATATTTTTTTCTATGAATGACCATAGACAATTGTATCGGATTATAGACTTTGTCTTATTGAGCGTCTGGAAAATCTTTAACAGTACCAACATGACAAAAATTGGCCAAAATATACCGGTTTAAAAAAGCGCGGGAGCGAGAGCGTCATATGACGCTTGGGGGACGGACGGTACTCGAGGCGAGCGTCATATGAGGCTTGGGGGATTGTAAGGTTAAACTAACACATGTATAAGGTACAGGGAAATATAGAACACAATTTGAATTCCGTCACCTCAATGTTTTAGATGCTGGAGGCAAAGAGGCGACTAGAAATCTCCAGCTTTATACGTTATTTTTTACAGAACTGGAGCAAAAACCTTCCCAAGCTTTCTTGTCTTCTACATAATCTGATATTTTGTAGTAACCTTTTTTACATAAGTGATTTTTAACAACATTTTTAAATTTATTTACAGACAATTCTTGTAACTCAGTCGGTATTATGTTGTAAAAGCGAATACATTGCCCTTTAAAAGATACATTAATCTTATGGAGCCTAGTAGTAGGTATAGCTAGTTTATTCCTATTTCTAGTGTTGACATTGTGCCTGTCGCTATTCTTAGGAAATTTATCAATATTTTTGTGGACGTACATTAGGTTTTCATAAATATACTGACACGGCACTGTCATAATGTTAATTTCCTTAAATTTACAACGCTGTGACTCTCTGGGACCCACATTGTAGATTGCACGAACAGCCCTATTTTGCAGCACAAATATTATGTTAATGTCTGCAGCGTTCCCCCACAGCAGTATGCCGTAAGACATAGGTAATGCTATGGAAGTAGCTGAAGTAAACTAGTCTAGCTGTTTCCACTTCCGTAAAAAGACGGATTTTTTAACTGCAGTTTACTGCGGAACTGAGTTTTTTTGACAGCTTATCTATGTGTGGAGAACTGAAGCTTATTATCTAATGTGATTCCTAGGAATACCGTGCTATCTACAATTTCTAAATTTTCACCTTTAACATTAACATTAGCCGAGACTTGTTTAACATTGGGGAGTATGGGAGATGTTTGATCGGACCGCACCCGAGGCTACACGTCAAAAACAGCTGTGCTGTATTTTAACTAAATTAATTTGTTTTAATTCGTCTATTTGTGAATATAGTGTTAATTTAAGTGTTTGTTTAGTCAACTAAAGTGTGCCAGTGCTAAATGTGGTCAGAATTGTAATTGTGATAAAATAATCGATCACGGACCGAAAGACAAAGGAAATTTCAAACTGCCAACGGAAAAACCCCGGGGGAGTATTGTTTTCATATTTGCTTATTCATATTTTACAAGTATATGACTTGAACTTAACTATATACTTATACACTACATACTGCTCAACTCTCACTATTGTGAGAAACGTCCATCCTCACACCGCAGCGTCTTTGTTTTGTCTCTTAGCACTTGACAATCTGTGGAAGTACTTTTGACGATAAAACTAGCTGTTCACTCATAATTATTACACGATATACACAAGTGCACTGGTAGGTTAGACCTTGGCAATTAGTGCGAATATAATGTAAGCTTGTAGGTGATTCTAGAGACATATTAGGTACTCACTTCACAGCTGATCATCACAACACTTGCAAAACGACTAAAATTGTTAGATAATAAGTATAACTTTCATTAGTTCAGGACATTTATACTGTTAACCTATATTGACTTGTAATAGTTTAATTGAAACTTGTTGACTTTGACGTAGAATAGCTATATAGGGAATTAGGAACTATCATATCAGTACTACAGCTACTAACTGCAAGTCTTTATTCCTTCTGTTTTATTTTAATTTTGTTTGGAGCACCCATTCTTTTTTATTTTATTTCCAGGCACGGCATCCAACATTACTACGCGGAGAATGCACGCACTACAGCAACAACTAACTGACGCAGAGGAGTTAAGCCAAAGGCTATTGGAAGAGCGCAATGAAAATGACTTTGAGATAAAAAGCTTGAGAGCCAAGAACTCACAGCTTAGAGATAGTGTGTCTACTTTGCGAGAAACACACGAGGAGTCGCAAAATGAGATTCAAAGATTGGAAAAACTTGTGGAAAATTTTGACACCCTGCGCACTGACCTTGCTTCTGCTTGTGATCGCAGTAAATTCCTCCAATACCAACTCAATGAGGCAAACTTGAAGTTGACTGATATGTGCATAGAAAAAGACTACAATGAATCTCGCCACATTACCTCTATCCAAGAAGAACTAGAAGTAGCCAACCTAAGCACTATTGTTCAAGCCATGCAGACAGACAAGCAGCAGAAAAATTAAAAAATATTTTAAATTAAATAAATTCATGAAAAAAACTAGAGGTAATATAAAAGTACTGAAATTAGCCTTGAAACGGCAATCAAACAGAATATTAAGAATCTCCTTAATGCAAGAGCTCCGGGGAAAAAATGTAGGTTTACAGTCGGACCTTCAACATGCCCGAGTAGAAATCCAGCATCTACATGACCTGCTAGCAAATACACTACAATGTTATGCCAAAGAGCAAAGTGAGTTAGCAGAACTCAGAGCCGCGACGTCTGAGTTAGTACAGCTACAACGCCAGAATGCGGAATTGGTGGGCGTTCTAATTGAGAATGAGGAGAATGAGACCAGCAAGGAGGACGAGCCCACATCACTAACTTTGGTCTCGACCCCCCTCAACGAGAGTGTTGCAGCGTCCACCGCTGCCCCAACCAAAAAACAGCGTCGCCGTCGTCGACGAGGAGACACCTCGCAGCTCAACAGCGCGAGCACCGCGGCGCTCGCTGTCCCTGCTGAGGCGTGTGTCATGCCGCAAGCTGCCCCGAGGGCTGCGCCGTTCGCCGTTGCGCACGTTGCGACGCTCGCTGCCGCAAATGCCGCGCCAACCGCCGCCACGTGCATCAAACCGCACTCCAACACGTGTGTCCCGCCACTCACCTACACTCGTGTACCGCTACCAAAATATGTGCTCAGAGAAAAACTCTGTTGTTCTCCGACAAAGTAGGTGCAGGATTTGGGACTCTATTACATAACCGGCTTAACCAAAAAGTAACGAACATTTGCTGTCCAAATTGTTCATTTGTAGATCTAGTGAAGATGATTAGTCGCGGTATCTATGATGAGTACAGCACTATTGTAATTATGGTAGGAAATCATTCAAACATTAGTCGGAATGATTTGAATAAAACTGTTGAAACACTTCTAGACTTACATAGTAGGATGAAATGCAAATTTATACTATGCAATTTTCCATATGCCTGTAATTTGACAGAACTACAGAACAAATCTGTGCATAGAATGAATATTCATTTATTTAATTTAACATGTCATCACAGTGATGCTATTTTATATTTCGACATGAATAATTTTATTCATAACTTTACTCTGACACGGGATACATTGTACCTGTCTAATAAATATAGAAAATTAGTAGCTACATTGTTAGCTTATAATATATGCGACGCAGCTATAGTTGGTTTAACTAAGTTCAACTTGACATCAGCTTATTTTAAGAGTATTATGACATGCACCCCTATTGGGAATTCACCTGTTAATTATACTTTGCATGCAACATTGGAATCTGTTCCAAGTAATTTAAATTAGTTCATAAGACAATAGAGGAAATCTCTAGCATACAAGAGCCACTAAATATGTCAAAATGTAAGCCCCAGTTAAATATTGCCCATCAAAACATTCAGGGGCTACCTGGCAAAGAACTTGTATTAGAATTATTTCTCAAAAATTCTGACATTGATATTATTTGTATTACTGAACACTGGTTGAAGGAAAATATGATGTCTTTTAACATAAATAATTACAAAATTGTCAGTTGTTACAATAGAAAGACTGCTGATAGAGGTGGTTCTTTAATCTTAGTGAAAAATAATATTAAGGTGAAACAACCGAAAGATATTCTTGCACTTACTGTTGAAAGACAAATAGAGGTATCCTGTGTTGAGTTAGATAGCCATATTATTGTTTGTGTCTACAGGCCACCGAGGGATGAAAAAGGCCATGGCAATTTCGAAATATTAGAGAAAATTATGGAGGAAGCCCTCATTAAACTTTATAATAACAGAAAAAAGTTAATTATTTGTGGCGATCTTAATGTAGATCTGCTTGTAGATACAACACTGAAGCGACGATTAATAACTCTGTTCAAATCATTTAATTTATGTCATGTATTTCTAGAGCCGACTAGAATTACACTTACAAGCCAAACTTGCTTAGATAACGTTTTTTGTGACTGTGCATTCACAAGTAAAAGTGTATTTAACTGCTTACCCTCCGATCACAGTGGTCAAACAGTTTCATTCCCAATTACTATTAAGGATAAGACTGGTCCAACATTTTATAGGCCTATTACATCCCATAGACTAGAGACATATACGAAAAACTTAGATATAAATTTGCCAGTACCGGATTTTAATGAACAGAACCCAAACAAAATCTACTCAGACTTATTCAACATTATTCAGTCAGAATTCAATAAAGTTTTTAAATTAAAGAAAGTCAGTGACTACAACGGTAAATCTAAATTTAATGACTGGGCAACGTTTGGAATTCGTAAAAGTAGAGTTATCTTGTATGACCTTTATGATCAAAAAACCTATAACTTTGATCGAAAATTTCATGACTTTGTTAAAAAATATTCCAAAACTTTCAAGTTGGTTTGTAGAACTGCAAAAACTTTACACATTAATAGAAAAATTCAAAATTCAAATAATAGAATGAAAACAGTTTGGCAAATAATAAACCGCGAAACTGGCTAAGTTATTAAGGGACAGTGATTTCTGCCTAAAGATAGGTGATGATGTTGTTAAATCCAACGCTGATGTTGCTCGAGCTTTTGAAACATTCTTCACCAATGTACCCGTACTCACAACGGACAGTCTAAATTCATCTCCATTTGAAGCAGAGACTTTATTAAAAAATAACACTAGCGTCAGTAATGTATATTTAAAATTTCATCATGTATATCCCCAGGACATTGTCAAAACGTTTAAATTACTTAACTTAAAAAATACGGAAGACCTGTGGGGTATATCAGTCAAAGTCGTTGGTTCAGTAATTCTAGTTATAGCCCCACACTTAGCTTATATATTCAATAAATGTGTTGACGATGGGGCTTTTCCAGACCTCATGAAACACAGTAAACTTATACCGCTATTCAAATCGGGAGATAAGGGCGATCCTTCAAATTTCAGACCAATATCTGTTCTTCCAACACTAAGTAAAATATTTGAAAAGATTATACTCAATCAAATGCTCTCACACTTCAACCGTACAAAACAACTCCACGCTAAACAATATGGTTTCACTAGGGGTAAATCGACTACGGATGCAGGTATTACCCTTGTATCTCATATTTATTCTGCATGGGAGGCCGCACAGGATGCTATCGGAGTTTTTTGCGACCTGTCGAAGGCGTTTGATTGTGTTGATCATAATACGCTATTAATTAAATTAAATAATTACGGAGTTAGAAATAAAGCGTTGGATCTACTAAGATCATACCTAAGCAATAGAATTCAAAAGGCAGAAGTTAACGGCGTAAAATCTGATGGATCGGGTGTTAAAATTGGCGTTCCACAAGGTTCCATATTAGGCCCTTTCTTATTCCTGGTATATATTAATGATCTGCCTTTCATGGTGGAGAAATTAACTGACATAGTGTTGTTTGCTGATGATACTTCAATGGTCTTCAAAATTGAAAGACAAAAAGGAGATTTTGATGATGTTAATGGTGTATTGTCTTTAACCTTGAATTGGTTCACAGTTAATAATTTATTGTTAAACGCTGGTAAAACCAAGTGTATCAAATTCTCACTTCCAAATGTCAGGCAAGTTGAGACCAGTTTGGTGTTAGACAACAGCACGTTAGAATTGGTAAATGATACGAAATTTCTTGGAATAATCATTGATAGCAAATTGCAGTGGGGACCCCACATAGATTAATTGGCTGGTAAATTAAGTTCTGCGGCTTACGCTGTTAGGAACATCAGACAAAGCACGGATGTGGCTACATCTAGGCTAGTATATTTTAGTTACTTTCATAGTGTGATGTCCTATGGTATCTTGTTGTGGGGGAAAGCAGCGGATATTCAAACTATTTTTATTTTACAGAAAAGAGCTATTCGAGCAATTTATAATTTAAAACGAACAGACTCCTTAAGAGAGCTTTTTAAAGAAATTGATATACTAACAGTAGCTAGTCAATTTATATTCGAAAATATAATGTATGTACGCAAGAACCTTTCAACATTTTCCAAACTTAGCGACAGCTGTAATGTTAACCTAAGAAATAATCACAGACTATGTGCGCCCCGTTTAAGACTCGCGAAGGTTAGCAATTCTTTCAAGGGTCAGTGCATTCTCTACTACAATAAGATACCTCTGGAGATTTTGAAATTGCCATTTGAGCAATTTAAAAAGCATGTTAAAGCGACTTTGTCGAAAAAGGGATATTACAATGTTCAAGATTACTTAAATGACAGGACTGTATGGGGTTAATCTGGCTCAACACAGACCTTGCTGTTAATAATTTTGTAATTATTTATTCCTGCTTATTAATCATAACAATTAAATTTTTCATATTTGTATTAGTTAAGCACAACCTATTTTTAAAAGAGATCTAAAAATAAATCTGTGGGAGTTTCTACGCCCTTCTTCTCCCACAGTGGTCCAATGTAGAGAAGAGGCAAAAAATAACGTTTGCTAAGTATATGTAAATATCTACAGTAATAAAGTACTTTGACTATTGACTATAGTATAAACCGAATACATTTAGTTTTGTTATTGTTCACTAAAAGATTATTAGCACTAAACCAATTGACTACCTTTGAGATTGCATTATTCACATCGTCAAAGTTCAAACTGCGTCGTTTCATTTTAAACAAAGGTGAAGTGATATCTGCAAACAGTACAATCTCATGATTATCTCTGACAAGATGTGGCAGGTCATTAATATAAACCAAAAACAGGAATGGCCCAAGTATGGAACCCTGCGGTACACCCATAGTAACAACAGACCCTGGAGATCGTTTTCCATTAATGTCAACTCTCTGTATCCTGTTATTTAGATAAGAAGAGAGAAGATCTAAAGAGTTATCCCTAATTCCATAGTGATGTAATTTCCTGATCAATGTCCCATTGTCAACGCAATCAAAAGCCTTAGACAAATCGCAAAATACTCCTAGAGCATCTTGTGACTCCTCCCAGGCATCATATATATGTGATATTAAATCAATACCGGCAATAGTTGATTGGCCTCGTGTAAAACCAAATTGTGTACAGTGGAGCATGTTGTTGGTGTTGAAATGTGTAAGAAGTTGATTTAAAATTACTTTTTCAAATACTTTACTACCTTCAAGTGCAATAACATTTATTAGGGGCTTCACAACATGAACAGAAATATCCCAGAGGTCTGCAGTTTTCTTAACATTTATTGATTTAAAGGCTTTAATAATATCTTTATCATCTACATAATTAAACGAGAATTGATTTTCACATCTAGGTACATAGTCTTTTAGCAAAGATTCAGCGACTACTTTGGAAGAGTCTAAAGACTTTGTAGTAGAGATTGGGATGTCAGTAAAAAAAAAAAAACGCTTTAGCTACATCAATATCATTTTTGAAAGTAATATCATTAATTTTTAATTCATATTCATTGTTTTTAATACTGACCTTTCCAATTATTATTATACATTTATAAATAATTATACATATACGTGGTCCTGACCACTTTTTACAAGCTTTGATTTCTATTCTTCATTATTGGTGTCTCTTATTATGCATAATTCGTCGATGCCAACTTTATTACAAATATCGGATAAATCTCTCACCAATTCAGCTCGCGTAACTGATGATCGAGAATACCCCATTAAATGAATGCATGACTTGCTTGGGACATAAATAAAATATTTTTTGCTATCTGACACTATACCTTCTCTTATCAACGCGTTATATTTTTGTCTATTGATTATGCCTAACTCTACCAATTTTTTGGGTTTTTTAATGATCTCCACAACTCTTGGCTTGTCAGACCTTGAGTGTTGAAGAGGATTATCGACCCTCAAATTTGAGTTTTCCTCTTTTAACTTTTCATTCATCCTTTTCGCTTGTGCTCTGGTTATTACAATCATAACTCGCTCGTTTAACTCTTTTAATTCTCCACTGATTATTGTTATCCTCGATAAAGCGTCTGCTGCTGAATTTTTTTCACCCTTAATGTATTCTATTACAAAATTATATTCTTCTAACTGTAATCTAAACTTCACTAGTCTACTTGACGGGTCACGCATGCCAAACAGATAAACAAGGGGTCTGTGGTCTGTCTGTATCTTAAACTTACGGCCATATAAATAGGGTCTAAAATATTTCACGCTCCACACGATTGCTAAAAGCTCTTTCTCAATTGTAGGATAATTCTTTTCTGCTTTGTTTAGACCACGGCTAGCATAAGCTACCATCGCTATTGCATAGCACCGAACCGATGGCTATTCCAGAAGCATCTATTTGTAGTAAAAATTCATTATTTGGTGAAAAGTTTGAATATGTAAGTACTGGCGGTTGAACAAGAGCGGTTTTTAAATACTGAAAAGCACCTTCGCAGTCTTTGTTCCAATCAAAAGTCGCGTTTTTACTACATAGTTTAGGACAAGCTTTCTCTACAAAGTTTGGAATAAACTTTCTATAGTAGTTTGCAAATGCTACAAAGCGTTTTGTTTCGTCACTATTCTGTGGTCTGGGATAATTTTCCAAAACTTTTGTTTTTAGTGGATCAGGTGTAATTCCATTTTCAGACACTAGGTGGCCTAAATAGAGAATTTCCATTTGTAAAAATTTACTTGAATTAATTTTGCCGGATTTAATTTTAAATTCACCTTTCTTAGACGTGTAAATAAGTCCATTAAATTTTTGTTGTGGTTTTCCAAATTTCTGCCAAAAACACACAAATCATCCAAATATACTAAATATTTTTCATAATTTAGACCTGACATTGCTACTGTTATCATTCTGCTGAAGGCACTTGGACTGGTTTTCAATCCCATCGGAAGCCGTGTCATTTGATACTGCTTTTTACTTGTCGTGAACGATGTATATGGTCGCTATTTTTGTCTAAGTTCATTTGATAAAATCCCTGAAAAAGGTCTAATGTACTGAAATATACAGCTCCTGACAACTAATCTAATATATCTGTAATATTTGGCAGAGGAAACTTGTCATCCTTAATTTTATTATTTAATTTTCGGTAATCAATAACAACTCGCCATTTTTAGATACCTGTTGAATCCAATTTTTTCGGTACTAGCAAAAGTGGGCTTGACCAAGCACATCTTGCCTCTTCAATCAATCCATCTTTCAACATACCATGTATTTGCCTATCTATTTCGTCCTTTTGTGCGTGGGGCAGCGGGTACGGCTTTACATAAACCGGCTTGCTATAGTCTTGCAACTACAACTATAATCTGATCATATAGTGCTGTTGTGGTTAATTTGTCTCCTGGTAAGTGAAATACATCTGGAAACATTGCACAAATACTTTCTATCGCCTTTTTTTCGTCTACATTTAAATCACAAATTTTTAATAAAGAGTATAATGATTTCACTCGTTCTGAATTCATTGTAGGCTTACTGAACTGACATATATGATAGTAATTTAATTTACTATAATTGAACTACAGAGATTGAAGCTCCGGTATCCAAGAGCCATTTACAGTCACGATCTCCTAATTTTATTGATGCCACGAATAAAATGATTTAATGAGTCTGATTGTTGAACAAAGTCGTCATGTTGCTGCCAATTTGAGATATCCGGTGGGGTCAATGCATTTACGTTCTGGTTTAATGCATCTTCGTTTGTTGACCCATGGAAGTAATTCATAGCACCTCTGAATGGTCTTCCACGGAATGTTCCCCTAAAGTTATTCCAGGGACGGTGAGGGCGGGATGGGTATCTATCGTAATTTGTATTTGACTGACCTCTATAATATATATATATATATATATATATATATATATATATATATATATATATATATATATATATATATATAATATAATCCACGGTGTCCACGTTCTCCTCTGTGGTACCTGTGGTAGCCTCCTCGCGACATCGTCTGGTACATGTTATTGACTTGAGCAGCTGAAGTTGTCGCCAGGTCTTCTTCTTGTGCTGCCTGAATTGCGTCCTTCAAGGTGCTGTAATTGCGGGCAGTGATTATCGTACTAAGACGTCTATTTCATAGGCCGTCGGCGAATCTTTTTATTGCTAATTTCTCGTTGACTGGCCGTAAAATTTTATAATGATTTGGGTTACCGTCTGCCTGTGAAATAGTTAAGTCGACAAATAATTCGGATATGTCTTTTCCGAAATCAGCCACTGACCTCTCATTTTGTTGAGATGTTTGCAATCGGGCCTGTATCGCCGTCGCTGCCTTTTGCGGTAGCAGTTGCTTACGCATGTCACAGAGAAGTTCGTCAACCTTTTCATACTTATAAGATAATTTTAATTTTGCAGACTGAGACAACCGAGTTTTCAGCACGAATGTTATCAATTGACTCTGTGACGGCGCACTTAAAATACTGCAATAATATTCGATTCCGTCTATCAGTTCCTTGGTATTTTGTTCCTTCTCTGTCATTACTGGCAAGAGGTGGGGGGCCATTTTAAAATCAAAGTTTGCCATTTTGGTAGTGGGCTCGTTCTAACCTTTCACTATAAGGGTCGCTTTCGTCACTATCAATATTCTGTGGTAGTTTGACTCTAGGGAAGACCCTAGAGTTACACAATCTACTTATTTCAATATAAACATCTATAAACCTAGAGCAGTAATCATAAATTTATCGCTCATCTGAGTCTTCTAACTATTTCTCTATTTCTATTCATTAAACATAGAACAATTTTTTGATAAGCTGAAGACATTTTTATTCACACTTAACAAAAAAGGAAAAAGTAACGTAATTGTAACAAGAGATGTAAATATTAACACACTAAAAACAATAAAAACAGAAAAGAGTTATTAGACCTAGTAGAGGGCCACAACTTAAAAACACTCATAAAAACGTCAACAAGAGAGCAAGCAAGCTGTCTGGACCATGTTTTCAGTAATATTAAAGACGCGAAAATAAAAACAATACCGTTAGCATTATCTGACCATAATACAGCCCAAACAGTTACATTCAAAGTATATAAAAAAAAAAAACCTCTACGAAAGCTAAGGCAGATTATTAAAAGAGACTTCAGTGACGATAGTCTGAGAAAATTTAGTGACGCAATATCACAATAATCATTTAGTGAAGTCTATGAGTAGCTAGATTCTAATTTAGCGTTTGAAAAATTTCAGGAATTGTTTAAATTATTTTATGATTTGGGTTTTCCGAAATCCAAAGTAAAAATAAATGCACTAACTAAACAAAACTGCACTAACTAAACATAATACTAATTAAACCTTGAGATATTAGATTTAAAAATAAGCTGTAAAACAAAGAGAAAATTACGGTACAAATATTATAGCAATGAAACAGAACAATATGAATTACGATACATTATTATACTATACTACTATAGAAATGCATATCACAGGCACAAAGAGCACAAAACAATAAAATAGTGTTAGGAAGTAAAAACATGTGCAAAGCCTCATGGGGAATAATAAAAGATATGACGCAAAATTACAAAGAGTATGAAAACATAAATAGTATGAAATACAACGACACAACAATAAGTGACCCATTGCAGATAGCAAATTTTTGTAACAAATTTCTAATTGACATGACTAATCAATCCAGCAATAATATTGCAATTGTATCCTTGAAAAATGCCAATGACAAGGGCACTAGTTTTTTCATAAAACCTATTGACGAACTAGAAGTTAGGAATATTATTGTTGAACTTAAGGATACCCAAGCAACAGACTACGACAAAATTAAAACACATGTAATAAAAAATTGTCGGTACTCACTGAGTCCGGTCCTGAGCCACATAATTAACCAATCATTCAAAATAGGCACCTTTCCTGATAAACTGAAGCTATCAATAGCTTAACCACTTCATAAAAAGGTGATAAACGCACACCGGGGAACTATAGGCCAATAACACTCATACCAATATTTTCCAACATTTTCGACGAAAAAAGTAGAACAATATGGTATAAAAGGACCAGCATTGCAATGGATCCAAACATATCTAAAAAATAGAAAACAAAGTGTACGCATTCATATTCTAGACGAGAACAACATAGAACAGTACCGTATGAGTCAGAATAAAAAGAAACAACTATGGTGTACCTCAAGGAAGTGTACTGGGGCCACTCTTATTTGTTATATAAGATGGAATCGGTACGTATATCCGAAGTGGTTAACTGCTGACATTGTGCGCAACATCAAAAACAAATATTTTCACCTGAAAAGGTATAGGGCCGAAGGCAAGGAGTTTAATAAGGAAATGTTCCGTTACTAAAGAAGCCGCGTCAAATACTTGATAAACATAACATACTGTGACTACTTACGACTAGCCGAGAATGACATCCGCAATGACCCAACTACTTTTTGGAATTTTATTAGGAACCAACGGACGACAAAACCGACATGTGACGAATTTTAGTATGACGGCAAGAAGGTGACGGGAGTGGATGCAACTTCGCAACTTACTTCCAGTCAGTGTTCTTGCCCAACAGACCCGCACTTAACGGTGATGCCGCTGAGTGGAGAGCTGGACCGGGCAATAGCTCGTCGCGGGTAGCGATTGACTACATTACTGTAACAAATATACGACGTGCAGGGCGTCGACTCAAACCTAGGTCCTCTATAGGGCCGGACGGCATTCCGCCTTTCCTTGTCAAAGACTGTCTATCCATACTTGAATTACCACTTGGGTAACTTTACAACTAAGCCCTAAAATTTGCAGTCCACCCAAGGCGCTGGAAAAAGTCTCGAACCACGCCTGTGCTCAAGGATGGATCCAAGTCGGAAGTAGAAAATTAGAGACCTATTGCGGTTTTCTCGGCATTCGGGAAGGTATTTGAATCAATTCTCAACTATCGGATTACTTCACAAATCGGCAGCCTGCTATCTGATTGCCAACACGGTTTCTGCCTTAGCTACTCAACTTTGACCAATAACATGAACTTTGTGAACTATGTAACATGAGCCCTTGATAAGTCCACATAGGTCGATGTGACGTCCTTCGATTTCAAGAAGGCGTTTGATAGGGTAAATAATGATGTCCTGCTGAAAATGTGATGATGATATTGGGTGCCTGCAGAGCGATGTTGAGAGAGTGGTAGAGTGGAGTGAACGCAACCACTTGGCTTTTAACAGCTCAAAGTGCAAAACCATGACTTTTACACCATCTCGGTTGCGACTTCATCACGACTATACTATCGCGGGGGTTAAGTTAGTGAGGGTTACCCAAATACGCGACTTAGGACTAATAATAGACTCTGAGCTTACTTTTAACAACCATATTTGGGAGACTTGTAGGAGAGCCAACAAATCTCTCGGATTCATAATGCGACAGGCAACTCGGTATAGGGATATATCCACGTTAATCTCATTGTACAACGCATTTGTCCGAAGTAAATTAGAATATAACGCAATCATCTGGGACCCACACGAGGCTAAATACACTGCAAAAGCTGGAAAAGGCCCAACTTAAATTTGCTAGACTTTTATACAAAATGAAATTTGGGTATTATCCCTACTTATCCCCGTCTCTATTTGTGGCAGGGATGGTGGGGGTAGACACCCTAGAGCTGAGGCGGAAGGTCCACTTTTATCTGCTCCTCCATAACAAGGTAGATAACCCGGTCGCACTACAAAGTGTTGCGCTTAGCGCGCCGGCTCGGTACACGATGTTACGGCCGCGGTCGCTCTTCGCTGCGGGTGTTGTTCGTACAGAGCATGCTCGTCATGCATCTACTTTTCAGGCACTGACCCTTCTAAATGCCTGTGTTGTGTCAGAGTTGGATGTTTTTCATATGTCCCTATTTATGTTTTCAAGACTGTGTATATGTTTTTAAATAATTATATTACACGATATGTTAAAGTACATACTGTGCCTCTGTTTGTCAGTATACTTTTGTTTTGTTTTGTTGTGCACTTTTGTTTTATTCATCTGTGTACTTTTTTATTTTATCTGTGTACTTATGTTTTGTTTGTGCGTGACAGTCACACGTTTTGGTCAAAAGACTGTAAGTGTGACACAGTAACTGTGAATAAATCTTTTAAATACATAAGTGATATTCCTCATGTGACGTGGCACCAATCAATTATATTTGCAGACGACATATGTATTATTGTAACTAATAGAAATAACTACTTACTACCTAATAATAATCTAAATCTTAACAATCATCCCAATTCTAATAATAATAAAAAATCAATTGACAATCATAAATCTGACATACATACAACTATAGTGCAAGTACTAAGTAGATTGGTTAAATAATAATAACCTACAAATAAATGTTACTAAGACAAATCTAATTAATTTCAATAATATAAATGACATGGAGATAAATTACAACAATCAAATTATTAAATGTGATGAAAGCGTAAAATTTCTAGGTATTGGTATATAATTGACAAATATTGAAATTGTAAACCGCACATTGACCAGGTAGCAGTAAAATTAATCGGTTTGTATAAGTCCTCTCCAAGTTTAACACTGGCTGCAAATCACGGTTGTGTCGAATCAGTTTTTAGGTATGGTATAATATTATGGGGGAATAGTACGGAATTTGGCCGAGCCTTCATTATGCAAAATAAATGCTTGCGGGCTATAATTGGCACCGCACCGCTAGATTCGTGTTAGCCAGTATTCTAAAAACTAAATTTGTACACCAACACCTTATTTTGTTGTAATAGCAAAACAAAGGTTCCCTAGAAATACAAAAAAATCTAAAAACCATGTGCCACGGACAAAAAGGTACCAAAATAATTGTTACGCAATGAGTGTAAAAATATATAATAAAGTGCCTAATGAATTAAAACATCTCGCACTAAATGTTTTCAAAAATATGCTTATTATATATATATATATATATATATATACATAGCTAATTATAAGCTAATAATTTTTATACACTCAAGAAGTTCTTTATCACTAAGTATTAAAAAGAAATACTGCAGACCTATTAATACTACTACAATAAAATATTTGCATGCTATATAGTATAGTTGATTAGGGAATAAAATTACATATTAATTAATTTCAGAACAGTATGTGATACCAAAATCATACGCAAATAAACGAATCTGAATCTGAAATGAAACTGGTTGACCACTGTAATCGGATAGTATGCAGTTAATTTCTTTTATCACTTGTGAATGCAAAGTCACAAAAAAAAACTAAGTAATTTTGGCTGGTTATTCTATTGAATGAAGTTATTAATCGTTGTTACATTTTTGAGAGCATATCTACATAAAGACCGCCACAAATAATTACCTTTTTTCTGTTTAGTGAGGGCTTCCACCATAATTTTCTCAAATATTTTAAAATTGCCAAGGCCTTTGTATTGAATGACAATGGCAATGACTATGGACTATCAAACTCACCACAGGATAGCTCTATTTGTCTTTGTAAAGTAAGTGCACGAATATCTTTTCGTTGTTTCATAATATAAAAAAATAAGATTAAAGAAATACCTTTATCAGCCGTTTTTCTATGGTAACAACCGTCAATTTAATAATTATTTATGTTTAAAGACATATTCTTTTCCTTTCACGAGTTTTCTGTAATACAAATAACATCGTTATCAGAACACGTTATTCTAATACAAGTTCTTTTCCAAGCATCCCCTGCATGTTTTGATGTATAATATTTAAGTGGTGCTTATCCTTTGTCGGAATAAATAAAAAAAAACATACACCAGTACCATTGCACCTTATGCTAATATTGACATTAACATAACAAAACAAGGTTATACATTTATATGTTTATAACAATATTTAAAGTTAAAAGACAGCAATCAAATTATGACGAGGTAAACAATGTTATCTCTAGTATAGTGAACTGGTTTACTGTTAACAATTTATTACTTAATGAAAAGAAAACTAAATGTATTAAATTCGTCTTACCCAATGTGAACCCGGTAACTACAGACATATTTATAAAAGGACAGAGATTGGACCTTGTGCAGTCGACTGTCTTTTTGGGCATTACTTTAGACGCCAAACTACAATGGGATCCTCATATAAATAAATTGTCGAACAGACTGAGTTCGGCAGCGTTCGCAGTTAAAAAAATTAGAGCTCTTACCGACGTAGACACCGCTAGACTAGTCTACTTTAGTTACTTTCATAGTCTAATGACCTATGGTATTTTATTGTGGGGTCACGCTGCGAATGCTAATAGTATATTTATTCTGCAGAAACGGGCTGTTCGTGCAATTTATAGATTAGGGCCTAGAGTGACACTGAGGGAAAAGTTTAAAGAAATCAATATTCTGACATTTGTGTCTCAATATATCTATGACAATCTTGTGTATGTAAAAAGAAATATAACTAATTTTCAGAAGTACAGTGATATACACAATTTTAATACTAGTAATAAAGACAAGTTGGTTGCTTATGTAAGCCGACTAAGTACATAAAAATAGTAATTCTTTTAAAGGCAATTGTATACGCTATTACAATAAGGTCCCTACTGATATTAAAAACTTACCTTTAGACAAGTTTAAAATAATAATAAAACAGAAATTGTATAAAAAAGGTAACTATAGGATATCTGATTACTTAGAGGACAGATGTCCATGGGAATAGATTGTTTGAGTAACAGGCTGTTTCGATATATAATTAGCATTCATTTTGTAATTTGACAATATTTTATTTAAAAAAGGAAACGCAAAAGATGCGACGACTGTGGAGTTTCTTCGGTGAGCTCTTCTCCACAGATTCCGCCATTGTGTTAGTGAACTCACCCAAAAAAATGTAATGACGGATCTAAGTGATGTAACAACATCCTATGGATATAAATGATTTTTGATTTTGATTTTAAGGTGCAAATGGTACTGGTAGTTTATTTAATTTAGCAGTTTTACTAATATTGGCATTGACATGGCACAACAACTTCTAAATCTTACACAAGGAACCTCTGTATCAAGCGTATGTACTAGTTATGACAGGGTCATATAATAAATTAAATGCAATAGTATTTTACAATAGTTAGCAAGATAATACTATCTTTCGTCTGCCTAAAGTCAGATATAAATATATTTTTGCCAAGATAAAGATTATGGTCATATTGACCTGATAAACTGCACATAAGTTGAATCAGTCTATACATAAATAAAGCGTCCTTTTGAAAATGGACCTTAATCGAAATGTACAAGTTTCAATCTTTTTTGTTCAGCGAATCTAAGCAGTTTACCTGCTGGCTTGCAGAGAACCCAAAAAGGAACCTTTGTTTTTCATAGGCTGTGAACTCTAATACCATGGCATAAGGTTTAAAATCGAGATGCATAAAAAATACGGCAGCGAATGTGTTAATTATGTCTACTTCTTTAACCCTTTTGTTATATCCCACCAACAAAAGAATGGTACTGGATTTGCTTAAACTACCATTCATAACGCATTGTACCAGTATGGAGCATACACACCGGGCATACAGATATTAACCACCCGTTGATTTTAACACTCATCCAGCATCATCGCACCTAAGCTTAGCCCTATCTTATCAGAGAAAATATATGTTATGTGTTTTTCATCTTCCAGTTATAGTGCAGAAGTTTCAAAAATCACTATCCTATGCCAATCGCATCCAGAGAGATCCCGTCGACTTGATAATATCGTGGGAATGTTAGGCAGTTGGTCCTGGCTAGTGGTTGAGGCGGTCCCTTTGGCTTGCTCTCTATGACGACTTTGGTCCACCGTATGAAATTTTTAGGCAGCATGCAGGTAATCCAGTCGGATATCCAAAAGTTAATTTCAAGGGATTTCCTTGGCTCAACAACGAAGTCGCTGCTTCTAAATTCCCACTACCGGGTTTCTGTGGCAGGTAGCTCAGTTTCGTGACGCTCTTATATCCCCCTACTTGTTTCTAGCGTTTTTTGTTGAAACGATTATATTCATAAGATTTGAACCTTATCTTAAAGTGTTAAAGTTCAAAATCACGATCCGAAATTTTATAATAAGAGGTAATGTGATAAAGCCCTGTCAACTACTGTCCATTTCGTATCTTATCGCTGGCTGAAATCGATCCAAATTTGTAGAAAAGTGACAGTTTACTCAATTAAACTAAACGTTAAATTGACATAAAATGCGTCAATTTTGCTGTGGATTGCACAGACATTATTTTAAAGCGATTGAAATTCGTAGAATTCAGAATTGACAAAATTTCAAATTATTGACCCCCTAATTTTAATAGCTAATTCGAAAGTTGGTCGAGAGCTAAGGGATTTTCATTTAATCATTTTCCTAAATTTTGATTTTTCATATCAAAATAAATTTTAAAAGAGAAAGTTAATTTTGGCATACCAGAAACTTTGCCAGGGCATAAAAAGATGTCATTATCAAGGTTTTGTCTTTGCCTATCCCAGAAAGTAAAAAAAATACATGAGCCCACCTTACATTTTTTTTTTTTTTTTTTTTTTTTTATTTATTTACCAAATTGAGAAAAACATCTTAATTATATACATTTACATCACATAAACCACGGAGGTTTGTGCGTGATGCTGGAGTTCGTGCGAACAGGGTACAATCATTAATTATTAAATATTTTTTTTACATTCTACATGGGTACATGGGCATTTCGTAATGTATCGTGCAGTTACGTTACATTACGAAATACCCAAGTTGTTTGTATTTATATAATAAGTTGTTTGTATTTGTGCATAATATATTAAAACAGTGAATAAGTTTATTTATCCATCTATCCATCAAAAGTCAGAGACGAGTAACTTTGGGACCGGATCGAACAGATGGAATGGATGGTGTTGATGAATGCTATCTCTTTTGCAGGCGTAAAACTTGTAAAATGCTATTCTTTTGTTAGTTGTATGCGGGTGTGGGTGGACGATCAAACAAATCGAACGCACGGTTATGCTAAATATTATATTTGACAGCTAGTGTCAGCTAGAATTTTTTAATGCTAGGTATTTGTAGTTCTTCTGCCTACATCATCGATATCTGAATTATTTTCAAAATATCTTTAAACGAATGAATAGAAAATTATATTTAAATGTGTTTCGTATTAAGCATTCAAATATATCTCAATGGACATTTAATCTTTTTACCTAAACAAAAATGAAATGTTGTCAATTACTTGGTCTTGGATGTTTATATGTGTGTGACGTCACCACTTTTAGTTCCCACGACACGTACCCTAGTGTGAGGCCAGAAGCAAGTAAGCAGAAGTTAGGTGGCAATTTTCATGGTGATGTGACATTTCACAGGTGAAACACTGCAAGAGGCTGGGTACGACAAGTTTTCCCCCGGCGAGCCTAACAACTCGCCTCCTGGCGAGCACTGTGGCTCCATGCTCAGGAATGGTATGCTGAATGACTTATGGTGTGACAGGAATGCACCCTTCATCTGCGAAATCACGCCGGGCTCCAATACTAGCAGCGTTGATTGTTAGCGAAAATGTTAAATAAATGTTGCTCTTGATTGATTTTATTTATGATTTGAGTTAATAATTTTAGAATAAATTCGATTTATATCGTATCTGGGCACGATTTTGGGGTTCAAATAGGAAAAAAATATCTTTATAGGATCAGTCGTCTGTCTGACTAATAAGCTAAATATACGAATGCCTAGATATATAGAATTTAAATTCTAAACATAAATGCAACATAATATTAACATAAAAAGGTTGGGAAGCGTGGATTCCGTAATGTGTTCTACCATACCATCTCAGCGCAAAGAAATTCGAAGAGGGGCGCGATGGATCAAGTCTATCACTCGCCGGCGAATTTTCTTAGACCAGAACCAGTAGTACCTGTTGTGAAGTCACTTTTTTAAAAAGAAGGTATGGGGGTGTTTCTTGCCGTTTCTTCTTAACCCTGAGGCCCACCTTCCGAAACGGTGTAGTCTTTTTTTATACCAAAATTGACTTGTAGTTATAAGTAAGTATAATTTTGACGTTGAATAAGATTATTTATTTATTTACATACAATAAAAAAATAAATGAAGTTAACATCCCTTGTTCTTTACCAAGTGTAAAAGCATGTCGTATCTTCTGAAATTGTTAATGTTACAATATAACTATAGTTAATTATACAATATAACGTGATGCTATATTATATTTCGACATTAATAATTTTATTCCGCCGTGACTACATTGATGCCACCCTGCTTTATAAAATCATAAATAACCATGTTGATGCATCTTAAACGTATTATACGAGCAATATAGCAAAGCTCCGGCTAAACTGGCACTGCCCACCCTGCGTGAATGTTACCCGCCGGCCTAGGTCTGACAGCACCCCGATCCGAAAGCAATTAGATGTTACGGAGTTTACGCTTGACGATCCGTCGACTACTGATGTCATAAATATGTCTTGTGATGAAATGAAAAACTCTCCTGCCATACATTTTGAGCAGTTTTCGATGTTACTCGACACGAGACTTGAAGCATCAAGCGATCGTTAAGTCTAGAAATAATCAAAGCGTTTTTAAAATTGGATACGGAGTTATCTAGTTTGACCGCCAGACCTACAAAAGTTGAGACTGAAAATGAGATCCTGAATTCCCAAATCGACCGACTCCCAGGATGTGTCCGCGCTACGGGAGGAGATCACTGAACTCAAGATGGAGATCCGTGACAGAGACCGAACAGACCTGCTCAGCGATGTCGACATCACCGGCGTACCTGAGTATGAGGAGAAGTCATTCGGCCACGTTGTGATGCTGGTGGTTTTAAACACAATTACAGAAATCATCAGCAAATGTCAAGAACACTTGGAAGGTTATAAAAGAGATCTACAACCTCTAGAAAACAAAGTTTTCTAAACTGAACTTTTAAAGCTAAAATCATCACCGTTGCAATCTTTAAACAAGGTTAATTCTTACTTTACCTCGGTGGGCAGGAACTTAGCAAACTGGAGTTGAATGACTCCGAACTCTCCAACCTAGCCAAGTCAAAAAGAGTACCATTAAACTCTATTTCCCTCACACCAACCGATATAGTAGAGGTGAGAAATACAATTCTAAAACTAAAAACCGATAGCGCCGCCGGCTGGGATAATATCACCACCAAAATATGTACTCAGATTGAATTGTGATTTATTATCAAAACTTCTAGCGTATCTCTGCAACCTAAGTTTCTATACAGGAGTATTCCCCCCACCCTTCAAATTAGCCCTCATTTACCCCATATTTAAGGCAGGTGAAAAGAACCTGCCCACTAACTACAGGCCAATCTCATTACTCACGGCCTTGTCTAAAGTACTCGAGAAACTACTCAACAAGAGGCTGGTACATTACCTAGAAAGCCACAACCTCCTTGCCGAAAACCAATATGGCTTCAGAGAGCAATGCTCGACCTGTTTTGGGGTCCGTGCCGCAGGTCTTTTTAAAAAAACTATTTAATTAACCACACAGATTTATTAGTTTTCACAATAAGTAAGACAACTTTTCAGTATCGCGGCTATGGATTGACTGACTATTTTAGGTACAAAACTCTATATAAATGAAGTGTAAATTGCATGCGTCTGCTCTATTTACGTAATAAAGTAGTTCATAACAGCTCCCCCAATAAGACGAAGGTTATCATTAGATTAAACGAAGGGTAAAAACTGAAAAAGAATATGATTGCAAAGTAGGGATGGCTGTGTGAAAACTGCTATTAGTATACAAGATATGAAAACTTAGTATTACTTACCCAAAACTTAAAAGTTACTAAGATTTCTAGAGGAAGATCTCTGAAATGCTGTTTTCTTATCACTAAATGGTAAAGTCTCTGGAAGGCTCTTGATTGACTTCTTGTCACATTCTTCATCATCAGTGAACTCAGTTAGTTCAAGAGAATTATTAATTTTATTTTGATCCTTTTTAATTTTCTTATTATAACATTGATTAAAGATTTGAATGCAACAACAAGTATTTTTATCAGTAACAAAACATTTTCTATAAAGTTTATTAGTAACATATCTAAAAATAGCAGCAAGAACAATGTTGTGCCGGCAGGTTAGGTCAAAAACTTTGAACGTCAATTTCAGTGCTTTAGAGGCGTTTTCAGCAGGCTGAAAAGTCATTTCAGAAGTTACTCTATCACATATCTAAAGATCGAAATTTCACCCAAGTTGCCGTCGTTTTCAGGCGCCTGAAACATGTTTTCAGTCCGTTTCAGGGCACCCTCTATCAGATGACGCCATAACCTGAAAACCCGTTTTCAGGCGTTTTCAGGACCCCTTATGGGCCTCTGAAGCACAAATCATTATATGGCGAAATATCCGGTAGGAGTGACAGAGATAGCACTACTAGAAAGAGATAGCTATACTCGGAACATTCGAGAAGTGTGTGACAGAGATAGGGCTACTAGCAAGAGATAGCTATACTCGGAACATTCGAGAAGGGAGTGACAGAAAGTGCACTATTAGAGAGAGACATATATGGTCTCGAATGTTCTCGGCCCCCACGCTGGTCCTTACTAGAATATTCGCGATATGTGTGGACAATGTGTCCAGAGCGGCTCCTCGAGATATAAAAGGCGCCGACGGCCGGCGCGAGTTAGTTACATTTTAACTGCGATCGAGTGCTAGTACAAGGATAATCGGAGAGAAAGACTCTTCGTGTGAATAGTGAGTGCATAATTAGTGAAATACAAAAAAAAAAATACAAAAAGCTTTATTCACCAACAAACTTAATTTTAGATTACAAGTTGATTAGGGCTTCCTTTTAAGTAAAAAATACCTGTACCAGGAAGCCGCGCTCTTCCATATCTGGGTAACATTATGTTAAGCATGTGGATAGCAATCCATACATCTTTTGATTTTGAGTAGGTAAAGTTAATTTTAATTTATATCTAAGTTTATATAAGTTTGACTTCAATGCGACGTAATAAAATTAAAAGAATTTGTTTAAACTGCTTAGGTACCTACATTGATGTAACAAAATTAGTAGATGTTGAAACTACTTAGGTACCTACATTGTTATTCAAATAAAAATAAAAATATAAAATAATGTAAATATTCTAGGCTATTCACTTTCATCTTTGTGTGTTAGTGTGAGGAAGGTTGTGAGGGTGTGTGTGTGTGTGTGTGTGTGTGTGTGAGAGAGAGAGAGAGAGGGCGTGTATGTGTTGGGTAGGGGTGTGAGTGTGTGGATATGGCTGTCTAAGGGTGTGGATTTGTAGTGTGTACATACACATGTACAAATTTGGGATGCCACTTTAAGAGTTGATTTCTCATTTTGTTTTATTTCTGATTAGAACTTCTGTTTCATCATATATTTTTTTCCATTAGCCAATCAGTTATTAGTTTTTTACAGGATAGAATGTCATCGGAAATATGTTAAGTTCTTTATTTGCCAAGTTGTATAGTAGCGATGATTGGTTTTTATACTGCCTGTAGGCGTATTCTGTGCTCACTATGTGTGCAGGGGCTACATTGTGTTTTCTTCTTTTAATTGTTAAATTAGGATCAAATTCCAGCTTTCTGTGTTGTTTCATTATAATGTTAAGTAAATAAAGTTTCCTTACTGTCAGTTCCCTACAGGATTGATAGAGTTCGTTTGTGGGAAACAGGTGGGGTTTGAAGTACATGATTTTGATAAGTGATCTCTGGGATCTTTCTATCTCTATAAATGTTGTTTTAATGGCACCTCCCCAGACAGGAATACAATATATTATCACGGATTGAACTAGAGAGACATAAATTTTACTTAGAATCTGTTTTGTAGCAATGTGTCGTAGTATTTTAAAAACCCAGGTTAGCTTGCGTATTCTACCTATAATAAGATCTATGTGTAACTTCCAGGTCAATGTTTGGTCAAGTATAACACCAAGATATTTTATGTGTGACACCTTGTTTATCACAGGGCAAGAGCATGGGAAGTCGTCGTTCAGACAGTTTGTGGACTCATGAATTTTTATATAAAAGTCAGTTTCAGGTTGAGTTTTGACAGTTGTTGTAAAGCAGATATAATTTGTTTTAGAGGAATTTAACGTGAGGAGGTTACGCTTTAACCAGTTACCTATTCTAGAAAGACCAGTTTCTGTCATCTCCTTGACCTCACTCCAGGAGCTTCCTGTGAAAACAATAGCTGTGTCGTCTGCGTAAGTGAATATCTGGCCATTATTTACTTTCATGTTACACAAATCGTTAATATATATTAGAAAGAGTGTCGGGCCCAGGACACTTCCTTGTGGCACACCATAGGATATAGAAGTCTCCTCACTAATATAAGGGCCTATTTTAACACGCTGGGTTCTATCATGTAGGTAGCTAGTTAGTAAATCAAACGGATTACCCCGTATGCCAATATTTTCTAGTTTCTGGACAAGAATGGAGCCTGAGACGGTATCGGAGCCTTTTCTAAATCCAGAAAGACTGTAAGGCATTTTTTCTGATTGTAAACATTTTCCACAATAAGTGAGGTCAAAGAGATGACAGCGTCTTCAGTTGATAAACTTTGTCGGAAGCCATACTGCTTCTCAGAGAGGATGTTGTACGCATTCAAATATTTAAGTAGTCTATTATTTATTATTTTTTCTAAAATTTTTGAGATAGATGGCAGGACTGAGATTGGCCGGTAGTTTGTGCAATCGTCTTTGTCACCTTCCTTATACACAGGGCTGATAATCAATTTTTTCAGGACTGTAGGAAACAAACCTTTATCAAAACAAAGATTTACTAGATGGGAGATAATTGGGACAACAAGCCTATTTGCCATGTTGAGGAATTTTACCGTAATACCATCCCACCCCGGGGCACTATCAGCTTTAAGGCTCACAAGAACGGAGTGCACTTCACTTGGATCTGTTTCAAGAAGTACAAAAATTGCAGTTGAGGGTCAGGTAAGATCTGTTCGTTGTTTATAGCCCTGCTTTGAATGTCCTCAGCCAGATTCCTTCCTATATCTGCAAAGTATTTACTCGTAAGGTTGACTGACAAATCAGGAGATGAATGAGAGTTTAGCAAGCTTGTATTTTGGGTTTTTTTTGGTTTGAATTTTGTCATGTTGTTTATAGTATTCCACATAGATTTTGGGTTTTTTGTAGATTTATCTAGTAATTCTCTGTCGTATCTGCGTTTTATTTTTTTTATTAGATTGTTACAAAAATTTCGGTATCTTCTGAACGTTATCCTCTGAATTTCATTATCAGGGTCAGAACTTAATTTACGCTGCATTTTGTTTCTATTTCTGATGCATCTTAGTATGCCTTGAGATATCCAGGGTTTAATTGTTCTTTTGCTTTTAGGAATATGGATTTGCTTTGTATTTTCTTGAAGAGACTCAGTTAGTTTTTCTATAAGTTTAGTTGCCACGATATTAGGATCCTTTTGTAGAATTAGGTCCGAAAGAGCTTTACTCTCAAGACTTGTGAGTGCATTTTCCATGATTAATTAATGTGTCTAAGTAGCTTAGTCTATTTTTCTTGTCTTGAGATCGTTCATTTAGTTTAGGAATAATATTAATATTTATATCGCCAGCTATTACAATATTTTTATGGGCCTCAATTGAGTCTAGGTGTTTGCTAAGGGAGTCTAAAAATGACTTAGCATCTTCGTTCGAAGGTGAACGGTAAATTCCCAAGATAACGATATTATTCAAATTTATTTGCAAGCATGACGCCCCAGCAAGAGTTATTTCCACAACATTAACTGCATGGTTATTTTTGACATATACTACAACCCCATCATTTTGGTTCAGTTGATTGGTCGTAGAAAAAGCCATGTAATTATGGATATCGGGTACGGTTTTGTTTGGGTTAAGTCTACATTCTGTAAGGATCATAATATCAATTTCAACATTGAGGTCTGTAATAGTTATTTGCAAATCTTCAAGATTACTATAGATGCATCTTATGTTTTGTTGGATAATAGTTAAATCGGTGTTTTGGAAACGCTCCACAGAACGTAAGTCATCTGAAGTGCATTGAATTGCATGTGCAGTTTCAGCGTCATCTATATCTTTTATAATGTCTAGGGGATTAAGCATTATAAGCTAAGTTCATTCTGTGATTCGTTTCCGTGTAGTATGTGTGAAGTTTGAAATTGGAGTACCATTTCAAAATTTTGTTTTTAAATTTATTATAATATATTCGTTCTATTTTGTATCTATGAGTGGCGTGTTTGGGGAGAGAGTCGGTGTGTATTTGAGTTAGGTGTGTGTTGTGTGTGTACAAGATATATTTGACTGTGGATGTGTGATTTTTTAAAGTGACTATGTTGTGTGAATGAATTAATGAAAGTAACAAACTGTGATAACAGTAAAATACAGTGCAGATAGAATCTGACTTACAAGAGTTTCGTTGTCATTTTTCCTGTAGTAAACTATGTACTTGAGCTTCACTGTCAATTCTTATCTTAGGGGATGTTTCGTTCCTTCTAACGTATATTCGACCAAATGCAGTCCAGCAAAACTTGTAGGCTTTCGACTTAGCGAGGTCCCTTGCCAAGAAGTGGAGACGGGCACCTTTTGCAGTGAGCTGCTCTGATACAAAGATAGGGGTGTCCTCATTTTAAGTGAAACCTAGGAGTTTGGCACATAACTTTTCTTGGCGCTTAGTGTTGTAGGCCTTACACATTCTGAGGATATTGGTCCTTGTTATGGTTGAGCACGTCTCAACTATTATAGGCGAGTTTTTTAGCTCATTTTTGCCGTTGACTCTATAAATATCCCGAATATCAGAGTCATCGATTTTACAGTCTATTTTTGTGGACAAGCAAGTCATCATTTTGATCAGATCTTCCTGTGTCTCATTAGAAGATTTTGGAACGTTTTTGATCTCGATGCTCGTTTTGCGACTACCTCTTTGTAGGTCTTCTACTTTATTTTCTAGAAATGTTATTTGTTCCCTATCCTTCTTAGCTTGCACTTCTAGTTCCTCAATTTTTTTCCTGTATTCTTCATTTTGGTCTGTGATGAAGGCTATAGCGGTTTCAATATTTGCATTTGATTGCTGGATCTCTTTCAATGTTTGGCGGAATTCTCGACCTTGTATCGCTATCATCTCTTTCATTTCCTGCTTGAAAGTAATTAGTTGGCAACTAATATCCGTCTGCATGTCGCTTTCCTTTTTATCATTGAACACAGGGCTGTCTTGTTGTTGCTGTTCAGCCGGCGGTTGTATCTGTGACTTTCCAACGGGAGTGTCATCATTGCGTCTGCGGCGAGAAACATTACGACAACCATTGCATTGCCATGATCTTTTATCTTTGTCCGAAAGATCTTTAAATTGAGCTTTTGTTATCTGGAGGCAGTGATAGTGAGACTGGCTCTGACATTCCCTGCAGACTAGTAGCTCAGTAGACGACACGACTTTCTTACAGTTGAAGCACGGCATGATTATTATACTTAGCGCAAATATTGGATTGGATTTTCGATTTCTTTACGCGTATTCAGGCGAAACCGTAGGCGGTAGCAACACTGGCCGACGAAGCTACCACGGTCACACTACGAGCGCTGAGAAAGTACCAGGAATGCAGTGTGAGCAAGAAGCTGCCACTAACCGGTATCCGCACTGGTCCTCCTCAGGGCGGGGCAAAATGGGCCACGCGCAGGTGGATGTGTCCGCTGCTGCTGGAGGCGGGTCGAAGGGGCGGGGCAAGATGATCCGCTGGGTTGCGCCAGCGCCGGTGGGGCGGAGCACAACGTGACGTCAAGTGAAGGCTCCTTACTGCTTATGCACTCCTATTATTTTGTATGTTTTTAATTTTGTAATTTACTGTTTTAACTTTAAATTAAATTAAGTAATATCTTTGAAAAAGGAAATAGTGTGTGTGTTTTAATTAGTGGATTTTAAGTACAGTTCGTGTGAATTGTAAGTGCGTAATTTGGGTAATAAAGTGAGTGTTTTATTTAGTGGATTAATTCGTGCTTTTCTATCAAATACGAACCCCACGCTCGTAACATTTGGTGTCAGAAGTGGGATAGAAAATGCCGTTAATGCTACGAGAAACCGAGCCAAAAGGAGTGACGACGCGAAGCCAAACGTCTGGGTCTGGAGACTCGACGCCTGGTACGTTGGAATCACCGTCTCCAGCTGCACAAGGAGTAGACCTCAACGTTATCTTCGTCCTCCTAAAGGAACAAGCGAGAGAGCTAAAGGAACAGTCGCCAAAACAGGAGGAACAGGCACGAATGCTTCGTGAGGTACATGAGTCCACGACCGAATGGAAGAGAGAGTTGTTCGAGGTCCAGGAAATACTGGCCGATATGGATGAAAAACTAGAGAGTCGAGTCCATGATGGCGATAAAAAAATTGAGACCTGTGAGAGCCGTCTCCAAAAACTTGAGATCAAAGTGGCTAATGGTCCAAGTACCTATGTACCCGAAGCATCGGTGTCCGGAGCTCACACCTTTGACGGTAGCTCATCGTGGACTGCCTATAAGCTGCAGTTCGATTCTGTTTCCCAGGCTAATGGTTGGAGTAAGGAGCAAGCCAGGACAGCACTGACGTTGGCGCTGCGCGACGAGGCTCTTACCATACTAGAGGCTCTGGGAAACGACCGGACGTACGACCGCCTTCTAGAAGCCTTGGAGGTACGATACGGTGACAGTCACCTGGAGCACGTGTACCGAGCTCAGTTAAAGGACAGGACACAAGGACGTAACGAGTCCTTACAACAGTGGGCCCTGGAAATCGAGAAGTTGGTTAGGAAGGCCTATCAACGTACGTCAGCATCCTTTGTGGATAGTATGCTGGTGCAGGCCTTCATCGATGGGATCCGGGATCTGGAAGTGAGGGCAGCCGTGCGATTGGGACATCATGGCAGCCTAAAAGATGCAGTAGCCCACGCTCTCGAGGTGGAAGCTGTGCGACAGGATTCATCCAGGTTTTTCAGGGTGCGAGAAGTGTCGACTACGAAGCCAGTAGATTCCCGCCGCGAATTTGGGCCACGTTGCTACCATTGTGGAGAACGTGGTCACCTGCAGTCAGGCTGTCCGAAAAAGACTAGAAGGGACAGAGACCCCGCTCCAAGGACAAGGACAAGGAACGGGCCAGGCCATCACGCGAAGATCGCAGCGAGCGGAGCGAGAGAGGGGATCGAAGCCAGCGGGACCAAGACCGCGACCGTGACCGCAAACATCGCAAGGACAGGCGTGACCGGTCACCGCACGAGCGCGGCTCGCGACGTCGCTCGCACGACTGCCACTAGTGATTCACTGAGGTATCACATAGCACCTCCAGCCGTTGGCAGACGTAAAGGCACCAGTGGAGCTCCCACAGCAGCGGCGGCGGGGGGCTTGGCTCGGACCGGCGCAAGTGGGAGCACGGCGAGCGGGACCGCAGGGACAGGGGGGACCGCGGCGACAAGAACAATGATAAGAACTGATACGGTTAGCGACGAGTGGAGTGATGAAATCATGCAGCAAGCGCAACGAGAGGACCCTGACGTGAGACCCATTTTTGATTGGATTAATGCTGGCGCACCTAAACCAAGATGGTGTGATGTAGCTCCTATGAGTGCGTTAACAAAAAGCTACTGGGCACGATGGGATAGCTTGGTTATGCATAATGGCGTTCTATGTAGAAAATGGGAATCAACAAATGGGAAGGATGCTCACCTGCAAGTCGTTGTCCCAAAGAAAAGGGTGAAAGATGTTTTGAGAATATTTCACGATGGAACATCCGGTGGACACCTTGGAGTAAAAAGGACCCTAATGAAAATTCGGCAACGCTTTTATTGGATTCACTGCCGAGAAGATGTTGAAAATTGGTGTAAACGATGCACTAACTGTGCATCAGTCAGGGGACCGCATACCCGTAGCCGAGGAACACTCAAGTTGTACAACGTGGGAGCCCCTTGGGAAAGGGTTGCATTAGATGTCGCAGGACCATTCCCAGCATCGGACTCCGGAAACAAGTACATTCTTGTCGTGATGGATTACTTCACGAAGTGGCCTGAAGTATTTGCCATTCCTAATCAAGAAGTGGTAACCATAGCTGAAAAGTTAGTGAACGAAGTATTCTGCCAGTTTGGGGTACTACTCGAAATCCACAGTGATCAAGGAAGAAACTTCGAGTCTGCGGTCTTTCAGGAGACTTGTCGCATAATGGGAATTCATAAGACGAGGACTACGGCGTATCATCCACAGTCAGATGGAATGGTTGAGAGATTTAACCAGACACTGGAGAGACATCTAGCCAAGGTCGTTGAGAGCCATCAAAAAGATTGGGATCGGCATATCCCCCTATTCCTGTTGTCTTATAGGTCGGCAACTCACGAAAGTACGGCGGTTACTCCATCGTATGCGAATTTTGGAAGAGAACTCCGTCTGCCTGCAGATCTCCTGACTGGACGTCCGCCCGATACACCAAGGACCATCACGGAATATGCAAGTGATTTGCGGGATCGGATTGATGATGTTCACAGCCTGGTACGTGAACACGGGCTCCACGCTAGCATAAAGATTAAAACCCGATATGACCGGAAGTCTTATCAAGTGGGTTTTGAGGAAGGTTCGTTGGTGTGGCTACATAACCCTATGCGACGAGTAGGAAAGTCCCCGAAACTATCTCCGAATTGGGAAGGGCCTTACAAGGTAGTCACCAAAATAAACGACGTCACGTATCGAATCCAGCGGAATCCTCGTAGTCCGAGCAAGATGGTCATGTTGACCGGCTGGCCAGATACCATGGAAATAATGATGCTCGGGACGAGCATGTCTTAGGAGGGGGTAGTGTTGCGCCGGTAGGTTAGGTCAAAAATTTTGAACGTCAATTTCAGTGCTTTAGAGGCGTTTTCAGCAGGCTGAAAAGTCATTTCAGGCCGTTTCAGAAGTTACTCTATCACATATCTAAAGATCGAAATTTCACCCAAGTTGCCGTCGTTTTCAGGCGCCTGAAACATGTTTTCAGTCCGTTTCAGGGCACCCTCTATCAGATGACGCCATAACCTGAAAACCCGTTTTCAGGCGTTTTCAGGACCCCTTATGGGCCTCTGAAGCACAAATCATTATATGGCGAAATATCCGGTAGGAGTGACAGAGATAGCACTACTAAAAAGAGATAGCTATACTCGGAACATTCGAGAAGTGTGTGACAGAGATAGGGCTACTAGCAAGAGATAGCTATACTCGGAACATTCGAGAAGGGAGTGACAGAGAGTGCACTATTAGAGAGAGACATATATGTTCTCGGCCCCCACGCTGGTCCTTACTAGAATATTCGCGATATGTGTGGACAATGTGTCCAGAGCGGCTCCTCGAGATATAAAAGGCACCGACGGCCGGCGCGAGTTAGTTACATTTTAACTGCGATCGAGTGCTAGTACAAGGATAATCGGAGAGAAAGACTCTTCGTGTGAATAGTGAGTGCATAATTAGTGAAATAGTGTGTGTGTTTTAATTAGTGGATTTTAAGTACAGTTCGTGTGAATTGTAAGTGCGTAATTTGGGTAATAAAGTGAGTGTTTTATTTAGTGGATTAATTCGTGTTTTTCTATCAAATACGAACCCCACGCTCGTAACAATAATATAATTAGCAATAGAGTAATAAGATGCATATTTTACGATATGAGATTGGCTTTGTGCCTGCTTTATCTGGTTTTCTAAATAATCCAATTTATGGGAGACCACATTTAAAGATTCTAAATTAATATGAGACAAATGTAAAGGAGATAGCTTATCAATAGTGTTATTAATAATCTTGCGATTACAGCATTCATCTTCTGTAATATCAAAGTCAAAAGAGAGTTGACGAGGAAGGGTTGAAGTAAAAACATGAGAGGGTGAAAGCTGTAAAGTCTGAAAGTAAGCAACACAATTATTTTCAAGTGAAAATATTCCGGTACCTGATAAGGTATAATCTTTAATTTCATCTTTACATTTAACAGTGAGCTTATTAGCTTTTGCCACAAATTAAAACTACCATATAACAACTTAGAATTACATATTTCAGGAAGTGACAAAGTGACTTCAGTCAACAGCTTAGTTTCACAAGACGGGTTATTAATAGTTGATAAGACGGATACGGAAGGACATATAATATAATCATAATTGACAGTTTTACATACATTGACATCATCAAGTAGTGCGTAACTCAACTTATCAGTTGTTACAGCCATATATAGCTTAGTGGGGTAAATAAGAGCGTAAGTCTGAAATCTTGTATCATGAGGGGTAGGCAAAGCTATCATTTTATGAACATTAAATTTCTGATGTTTAATTAAGGGTATTTGCAGAATAAAAAATAATTTATTGTTGTAATAATATGACGTCAGTTTGGAAAGATCAATAATAGTATGAATGTTATCTTGAGTTAGGGGAGTAGGAAAATCAACATTTTTCTGTATTTATTTACTATTTGTAGATAGTTCAGTAAACAACCTTGTAGGGGTACGAACATAGGGGTGTAAAATATTAGACTTAGAAAATAAAATAGCATTCAAAATAGTATCTAAGATATTTGAAATAGCTAACAATGAGCTTTCAAGAATATTAACTAAACCATTAATTTTAGCTACATTTATATAATTATTATTAATCTTAGCATTTTCAGATAAGACTATGTTAAGCTTATTTATCTGTTTATTAATTCTATCTTCGTTATCATTAAGTTTACGGATAGAAACATTAAAATTATTAATCGTAGATTGAACAACATGGATGTTGTCTTTCATCAAGGAAAACATCTCGTTTTCGTTCTGTTGACAGGCTGAAACAGCAGCATCATACTTGCGAGCATCATCTGCATCTAATGTTTCAAAGAAAAACTTCAATATTTCACCACCGAATTCTAAGGACCTTTTAAAACGTGTCGGAGGCTCTTGAGAGATGATATGGAATAGGGAATCGAATTTCAGTAAGTCAGCATTAAGTAATATTTCTAAAGGACTAAAAGTATCCTTACAATCAACGTAATAAGCTAAGTTCTGAGCTTGTTTACAAAGATAAGAAATACTATTCATAGATTGTTCAATTTTGTCAAGATAAGGCTTGATATGTGAGACCTCGACGTGAGTGACCACATTCCAGTAATCATCATAAAAGTATGCGACGGAAGTCGGGTCGAAATAGATTCCAGGACTATGGACTATTTCTTGTATTACGGGTTCTGATATAGAACCTTGAAAGTGGAGAAACCTGAAACAAATGAGAGAGGCTTTCAACCAGGTTTCAGTTCATTAACGTGATACTTCACGTGTTTGCGATTGACGCAAATAGTTACGTTATTTTTGTCGTGGACCTTTAAAACTTTGAAGGGTCCTTTCCAGATAGGAGATAAGGCTTTTCGGAGCCTGTGATGCTGTTTGAGATATACTAAATCTCCAGCTTTGTATTTAATGTCCTTGGTGGAACCATCATAATATGTTTTAGAGGACTCTTTACTTTTCTGTATATTTTCAAGGGCTCGTTGTCTACTATATTTCATCCTATATTGTAGAGCCCTAATGTACTCTTGATAGGTAGTACCGTCATTAGAGTCGTAGACACTACTTGGGATAGACGGTTGGTAACCGTAAAGTAACTCGAAAGGAATGAACTGCGTTGTGCAGTGAGGAGTAGTGTTATAGGTCAATATAGCCGTAGCTAAATATCAATGCCAATCATTGTGGTTTTCGTTAACGAATGATTTTAAATACTCTTTAAGAGTAGCGTGGCTGCGTTCTAGCGCACCATTGGTTTGGGGATGATAAGGAGTTGAATAAAGGGATTTAACCTTAAGAATTTGCGTGAGTTGTTTAAACAACTCAGAGGTAAAACATGTACCTTGAACGGATAAGATCATCCTTGGAAATCCAAAGAGAGAAAAGAAGTGAATCAAATTACGCGCAACTTCATCTGTAGTAGACCCAATCATAGGATAAGCGCAGGAGAATTTGGTCAAATCATCTTGAAGTGTCAAGATAAATTTAAACTTTTGAAGTCCAGCCTCAGGCAGAGGACCAACAATGTCCAGAGCTAATCGCTCAAAGGGCTTGGTACTAGATGATGTTATAATCATTGGAGCCTTGTTACATTTCCGTAAGGGTTTATTTATTTTACATAGACTGCAGTCTTTAACAAATCGCTCAATGTCGGAGCGCATACCTTTCCAATAATAAGTGGCTCTAATTCTGTTAAACATTCTCTGAATGCCTGGGTGACCAGCAATAGTGGTACCGTGATTTTCTTTCAATATTTTTGGAACTTCGACGGGTGAAGGGTAATTAATTTGATTTTTGTAGATATGAATCTTGATATTAGTGCCGTGAAACACAAAAGAAATGATATTGTAAACCTTTGTGTAGTCTAATTTCGTGAAAGGTTCTGAAAAATCGGGAATTGCTAAGTCTGTTTGATCATCAGCAATAACAACATCACGTAATTTAATTATTAGGTTGTAAATGACTCTATATGAGGTTTCATCGTAATGATGAACCTTGGTAAATAAAAAGTAAAACTTTTTATTATTAGAATGAGCGGTGAGCACGGTCTCGGGCTCGCGCTCGGCTGATAGCAAGTCAGCAGAATTGTCTACTGTGGATAATAATTGTTCGCAGCTCGGCATAGAGTAGTCGAAATCTAGAGAAGTCGGACAAGCGACTAATTTATGTTTAGAAAGATGTAATGGCTCATTGTGTTCTTGAATTTGAGTATCATTTGATACTGATTTTGTGAATTGCTTTTTAAAGTAGATCTCATAAGAGCATTTGCTTAGGTTAGAATGAGAGATGGCGTTGACAGGGTTACGTGAAAGAGCATCTGCATTCGCATTTACTCTGCCGGGTTTGTACACGATTTCATAATCGTACTCCTCTTGTTTTAAGCGCCAACGTAGAAGACGACCTCCAGGGTCTTTAGCGTTAAACAGCCAGACTAAGGGACGATTGTCGGTAACAATTTTGAACCTATACCCATATAAATAAGGGCGGAAGGTGTTAATTCCAAAAAGAATAGCTAAAAGTTCTTTCTCTGTAGTAAAGTAGTTTCCTTCGGCCTTGTTCAAAGTTCGGGACGCATAGGCGATGGGCTTGTCGTTGCCGATCTCGCCTTGGGATAGAATTCCAACGGCGTAATTAGAAGCGTCAGGATATTGTAGTATAGGAGCCATAATCAATTTCTCTTAGAGAAAATTGAATGAAAATTCTTGTTCTTGAGACCATATAAAAGAGATATCCTTTTTTAGAAGGCATGTCAATGGTTTTGTGATTTTAGAGAAGTTACCTATGAAACGGCGGTAATAGCCAGTTAAACCAAGAAAAGATTTTATATCTTTAGCATTTTGAGGAACAGGGAATTCTGAAATGGCCTTGATTTTCTCGGGATTAGGAGACACACCTTTATCGGTAATCATGTGACCTAAGTAGGAGACTTCCCGTCTCAGAAACTCGCATTTGTCGGGTTGCATTTTTAGGTTAAATTCCCGAAATTTGTCGAAAACGAGTTTCAGCTTTTGGATGTGCGAATCAAGATCATGGGAATAGACAATACAGTCGTCCAAGTAAACATAACAATGTAGTCCTTGTAAGCCGGATAGAACGGTAATCATCAATCTTTGGAAGGTAGAAGGAGCATTCTTGAGTCCGAATGGCATCCTAACGAATTCGTAGTGGCCTGAAGTGCCATTTGAGTTAGTTACAGTAAATCCTGTTTTTGATGAGTCAGCAGGATTAAGACAGATCTGATGGAAACCTGATACCAAATCACCCTTGATTTCGAAGTATTCGAAGTATTCGAAGTATTTTCGACCTTGGGTCGAAAAATACTTCGAATGACCCAACTGATCGAGAATGTCTGTAATCAAAGGAATAGGGTAAACCTCATTAACGGTAACGTCATTTAGACGACGATAATCAATGACAACGCGCCACTTTTGTTTGCCAGAGGCGTCCATCTTTTTGGGAACCACCCAAACTGGGGCACTCCAAGGTGAAATAGAAGGTCTGATGATATTCTGAGCAAGCATCTTCTGCATTTGGTTTTGGTATGATGTAACATGTATCGGAGGGGCATCACCCGTATTGATGGAATGCTGAATTGCATTTGTGCACATCAGAGGATCGCCTTCAAGATAGAATATATCTGTGTACTGTGTACAACAGTCTAGAAGAACCTTTTTTTCTTCTGAATTTAAATATTCGTGACGAATTTGATCGATAACGCGTTGTTTTCTATCTGAGGTAACTTCATGAGAAGTGGAGAAGACATTCTGAGATGAGCTCTGAAAAGAGTCGACAGGTAAATCCATAGGAGTAAGACGAACTGAGAAATCTTTGATTTCGATTGGTTTTTCCAATGTATTTAAAATAGAGACATTAACTCTATAGTTCGGCTTAACTGTGACAATGCAGTTTGCAAGGTAAACACCTTCGCAGAATGTGTGATCGAGTATCAGCGCTTCGCGCAAAGAGTCTAATTCCGAAATGTCATTAGACAAAAGACATTCAATAACTGCTTCGGATCGAGCAGGTATAATAAAGCAAGGATTGCTAAGCGAAAATGGAATAAAGAACGTTTGCATTTGCAAAGTCTTAGTCGAGTATTGAATATCCATTTTATAGTTGTCCAGAAAATCGCTACCGAGAATGCCATCGAATGGCAAGCGCACTGAGTCACTAATCGCGTGTAAATTGAAGTTCAGCGCTACTATACTCTGTTGGGAAAATCGGTAGGATAAGTCAAGTTCAAGGTACCCAAGAGATTTTACATGAGAATCGTCGTCATTTAGACCTTTAATTTTAATAGTTTGAGGTCCCAATTCGGAATGCTTATTTAAACTTGAGAATTTCACAATGGAAATTGAAGCACCCGAATCTATTAAGATACAGAGAGGTTTCTGTGAACGGCTCGTCTGTAAAAACACGTGAGGAAGCGAAACCCTAGGGTTGAGATTAAAAAAAGTATATACTGTGCTTTCTTCACATGTAGAATCTCTAGGGGTAAACCCCGGAAAACTCAAGTTATCTTGAGGGGAGAGATTCGTGGACTCATTGAGAGTATTAGAACTAGCCTGAAGGGGAAACTCATTTTTGAGTAGAGGCGTAGTAGTAGAGCTAGTCTAGCATTTGATTTTTTTGAGCTAGCCTTAGGGGTAATCCTTTTTTTGAGTGGAGGCTTAGCAGAACTGGCCTTGGGTAGAAGCTCGGGGAGTGAAGGCGCAGATTTTTTAGATAACGTGTCGTTTATAATAGGAGTATTAGGCTCCGGTAGACACGGAACCGGAACCGATTTTAGTTTAAATCAGTTTCGATTTCGATTTCATCTGAGTGTTCAAGCGCAGTGTGGACACTGGCTTGAGGAGACGATGATGATTCACCGTTTTTGCGTTTCAATCTAAAACACTCAGTAATAAGATGCCCTAATTTTTTACAATAGGCACAACTTTTGTTCCTGTCAAATTTTGAAGAAGAAGGTCCGCTTTGAGAGTGAGGAGAATTGATAGCATGAACACAATGACCTTCATTAGATTGTTTTCTCTTTTGAAAACAATCGGAAGCGGAATGACCGCTTTGATGACAGAAAGAGCATTGTAGGGATGCTCGTTGAGACACCCGGGAAAGATTGAAGATTTTCTCTTCTTCGATAGCGTGTGTGATGGCTTCGGAAAGAGTCTTGGGGTTGCGGCACCTAACAATATGTGCAAATTTGGTGTTCATCCCTAACATAAAAGTGTTGAGGGCTAAATCCTCCATCGCCGCTAGCCTTCCTACAAGCTCGCTCTTATCCACACAGCTATAATGGATGTCGGATTGAAGTCGAGTTAAACACGACTCTATTTGCAATGAATATTGCGTCACGCTCTCGTCGGCTTTCTGGCGGCAATTTTGCAAATCTACTAAGAGATGCGTGGAGTGTTTCTTTTCGCCGAAAGTAGTTTTCAGGAAAGACTTGATATCACTCCAGCTTTCAAAATTTTTCAAACAACAGGCTAATTGAGCCTTGCCTTCGTGCTGTGATACAATATATTTTATAAGCATGTTCTGTTGTTCTGTCGTAGCTAAACTAATTGCATTTTCGCAGTTAGTGAGAAAAGCCGGGAGGGTTTCTCGGTCACCATTATAGGGCCGAATGAATTAAGTAAAAACCGACAAAGTTACTGAAGAAGCCATTTTTTTCTTAGGCGCTTTTACTTTCGGTTCGGGTTCTGCCTCGCTTCCAGAGCTATCAGAAGTTTCGAGGGCAGATTCCACGTCAACAAATTCCTCCTTTTTCGGTTGAACCATGAATGAAATTTAAAATCCAGAACAACAGAATATGCGACACACAAAACTAAAATGTTGTAAACTAGACTTGTAAAAGTAAACGTGTAAACGTGTTGTATAAAATAAACCCTGTAAAATGTTCACGTAAAAATGTTCATGTAGAAATAATGTAGAAACACTGTAAATTCACACACAAAAACACAATTCACAGATAATTTAAAAGATGAATCAACTCACAGGAGAACCAGGAACATCTGGGAGAACCCGGGGATGTAGTAAGAAGTGACCCGAAGTACCAAAACTGGCGTAGTCACGTTGTAGCAGTGACGTCGGTACAGGTGAGGTAGGTAGCGGCGAGTGTCCGGCGACACAAAAGTGTCGTATTTCTACGGAATTCTTCGACGGCTACTGTTTGAAGTTGGAGTCACGACGTAGTGCAATAATTATTGCGAAACTGGTTTTGATGAATTGAGCTGGAAAATGTAAATAAAATGAAGAATATAAATGAAGTTTGAGTCAACTCGATGAACTGATGATGATGATCTGCTTGTCTTCTTCTGATGCGGGCTCGCACAGCAGGATGTGTGGAGACTGACCGTCGACCAGGGGAAAGTTAGTGCAGGCTCAATCTCGAGAGCTGAGGCTTACTGTCGACCAACCGGTGACCAGTGATGCTGCGGGCTACACGCGACTCACGCGAAGGCGGAGACGACTGAGGTGGAGACTTATCGTCGGGCAACACGGCACTGAATTTACAGACCTTTCTTGATGCGACAGGGGCCGCGATTTCTTTTAAATGCCAGATCTTACACGAAGCAAGGTTTTTCTTCTGGCATCCCACTTCTGACACCACTTGTTTTGGGGTCCGTGCCGCAGGTCTTTTTAAAAAAACTATTTAATTAACCACACAGATTTATTAGTTTTCACAATAAGTAAGACAACTTTTCAGTATCGCGGCTATGGGTTGACTGACTATTTTAGGTACAAAACTCTATATAAATGAAGTGTAAATTGCATGCGTCTGCTCTATTCACGTAATAAAATAGTTCATAACAGACCGAAGACGCTGTTTTGAATCTACATCTAAGATAACAACGTATTTAGATAGAAAAGACAGGTGTGTGGGTGTGTTTCTTGACCTCCAAAAGGCCTTCGACACAGTATCGATCCCTATTCTTTTGACCAGACTCGAAAACTTGGGTATAAGAGGAATATCGCACGCTTGTTTCAAGGACTACCTAATTTGCTATCAACAGCGCGTAAAGTTGGGTGATTATCACACTTTTATTAGCTTCACCTGTATGTTTGTTTTCACGCCACTGCTCGGAAATATGGCCAAAGATGGATTAAAATGAGAGTAGAAAGTAGTTCTTAGTAGTACAATTCAAAAACAGTCAAACAATATAGATTTGCAAAGTAAATGTAGTGTTTAGTGGCCTTTTTAAGGGTTCCGTACCCAACGGGTAAGAACGGAACCCTATTACTAAGACTTCGCTGACCGTCCGTCTGTCACCAGGCTCTATCTCAAGAATCTAGCTAGCTAGAGAGTTGAAATTTTCACAGATTATGTATTTCTGTTGCCGCTATAACAAAAAATACTAAAAAACAGGATAAAAGAAATATTTAAGGGGGCTCCCATACAACAATTCTTTCAATACTACATACAAACTTATGGATGCACCTGGTTACGTACATGGAGTGTGAAAGTAACCGCACCAATAGCTTTGTAAACAATATTTTGCTGTGTAAAATCCAAACTATTCACTCCACACCATCGCTTCCATTGAATGGTGGTACGGAACCCTTCGTGCGCGATTTAGACTCGCACTTGACCGGTTTTTTTTACTTTCTACTCTGCTATTGGTCGATTATTTTCGTTCGGCATCACACTCCATACCGGCCGAAATGACACAAAATACTAATATAAATGTTCCGGGAAAAAACATTTCCTTGTCATACCACAACTGCCCTAATGCGAATATCAATATTACTTTTAATTAAACTGTGTATTATATAGGTACTGTGTACTCAAACTGTTTTATTTCCTTAAATTAGGCGTGAAAAGCACATAGTAAATGCCTCGGTAGAAAGTGCGATAGATGGACTCGCATCTTCGCGGGCCGAGCCGCAGGTGAGTCTAAGGTCTGAGAACTAACTCGTCCATCTATTGCTTACTTTCTATACCTGGGCAACAATGTACTATTGTTTGTATGTAACCGACTCCTTTGGACTCGATTTTCACCCACTTTAAACGGACAGATTCAATTCAAACTTTGTACACTTATCAAGAATCAGCGACAATGTAATAATAACATAAGTTTATCTCATTATCCTGATTAGGATCGCCAGGATTAATTTATTTCTCACACACTTACTTTCCGGCTTGGGCACTCGAATTAAAAAATTAAAAAAAAATATAGTTAAAAAAAAATACACGCTTTTAAAGCACTTCGAACTAAAATGTTAAAAATATTTTTTAATATAACCTTAAAACAATATTGAATAAAAAATTCTATTATTATTGTGAAAAAAAAACGTCGGGCGCTCCATGTACGAAAGTTATGGAATAAAGCGCCAGACGCTTTTTTTTTTCATATTTATTTTTCCAGTGACAACGCCACATGCAGCTACGGAATTCCACAGAGCAGTAAACTGGGACCAACCCTCTTTTAAATCTACATTAACAGCCTCTGTATTATCGACATCAAGGGAGCGGATCTACTGATGTTTGCCGATGACACAGTGATTTTGTTTCACGAAAAGTCCTGGGATAGCCTTAAACCAATAGTCAAATACGGACTCTGTGAAGTTACTGCTTGGCTTGAGAATAGCCTTCTCACCCTGAATGCACAAAAAACGAAGTACATTTGTTTCAGTATGACCAAGGCCAACACTCCCGTAGATGATTTCCAGATACAGATACATACTTATCCTTGTAACCCCACGATGAGGCCAAATACATGCACATGCCCACATCACAGTCGTGCAAACAGTATCAAGTATCTGGGAGTAACTATTGATGAGCATCTACGGTTGGTCGCACATATAAATATCACAACAGCAAGGGTGCGGAAGTTGATCTATATCTTCATAAATTTGCTCACGGTGGCAGACAAAAAGCTCCTACTACAGACATACAAAGCACTCTGCCAATGCGTGCTTGGCTATTGTATTTGCGCTTGGGGCGGTGCCGCCAAAACACATATGCTAAAACTTGAGCAGGCACCGAGATCAGTGCTTAAAGTCACACTATCTCTACCATACAAACACCCAACCACACTGGTCTATGAACAAGCGAATTTCAACTCAGTGAGGAAGATGTTTATTTATCAGTCCCTTCTGAGATACCACTGCAAGGAAGCATTGAGTCTACCCATTCAGGTTCCCATTCAACTATATTCAACTATCCGCAGTCCATTGATAATGCGCCGTTATGCATTTGCCCGGAAACACTTTGACGCTATCGCACCCAAATAATACACAACAATACTCCAGGCGGACAGACTCAGGATTAACCTATCCAGACACCAGCTTAAAAAAGTAATCATCAAATGGCTTATGGGTCTAGATTACGATGGCACCGAGGACCTAATGGTCAAGATAACCTGACTAGTCTTACCTATTTTACTTATTTGTTTATATAACTGTATAATTATCTACCTACCTAAACAACCACGTCTAACATAATTTCACAAGAAACATTGCCAAAAGTAACCCTTAAACTTAACATTACATACCTACCTGCCACACGCAACCCATATTAAATATACATTGTCTTTTAATATTATATCTCATTTTTATACTCATTACATAACCACAACATAAACATAAGTACAGCGGTGTAATCTAGTTTTGTAATATAGTTAGATTCATACTGTACTACTCATTTATTTATACATGTACCCTTATGTGTTATTCTGGTAGAGCCTAGTGCCCACGACACAGGGAAACCTAATGTGGGACTAGTGTCGCTTTTGTCCTATGTATTTTTCGTGTATAAATAAAGATTTTCATTTTCATTTTTCATTTTCAGCTAGATTCTAATTTAGCGTTTGAAAAATGTCAGAAATTGCTTAATTTATTTTATGATTTGTGTTTTTCGAAATCCAAAATAAAAATAAATGCACTAACTAAACATAACTGAATATCTCGAGGTTAAAAATTAAGCTGTAAAACAAAGAGAAAATTACGGTACAAATATTATAGCAATGAAACAGAACAAAACAAATTACGATACATTATATCCTATACTACTAAAGAAATGCATATCACAGGCACAAAGAGCGCAAAACATTAAAATAGTGTCAGGAAGTAAAAACATGTGCAAAGCCTCATGGGGATAATAAAAGGTATGACGCAAAATTACAAAGAGTATGAAAACATAAATAGTAATAAATACAACGATACAACAATTAGTGACCCATTGCAGATAGCAAACTTTTTAACCAAATTTCTAATTGACATGCCTAATAAATCCAGTAATAATATTGGAATTGCAACCTTAAAAAATGCCAATGACAAGGGCGCTAGTTTTTTCATAAAACCTATTGACGAACTAGAAGTAAGGAATATTATTGTTAAACTTAAGGATACCCAAGCAACAGGCTACGACGAAGTTAAAGCACATGTAATAAAAAAATGTCGCTACTCACTGAGTCCGGTCCTGAGCCACATAAGTAACCAATCATTCGAAACAGGCACCGTTCCTGATAAACTGAAGCTATCAATAGTTAAGCCACTTTATAAAAACGTGATAAACGCACATCTGAGAACGATAGGCTAATAACACTCATACCAATATTTTCCAAAATGTTCGAAAAATCAATGGCGACTCAACGACTATTTTTCCAAACTAGCTTTAATAAGATTCGAAAAACATGGTTTCTAAAAAAATAAGTCGACGACCCTAGCAGCTTTTTATTTAGTGTCAAGTTTAGCAAAAGGCTTTAACTTGAAACAGAATACCTCGGCTCTGTTCTTTGACATGGCAAAGGCGTTTGATTTTGTATCCCATGAGTTATTATTGAAAAAAGTAGAACAATATGGTATAAGAGGACCAGCATCGCATTGGATCCAAACACATCTACAAAATAGAAAACAAAGTGTACGCATTCATGGGCTAGACGAGAACAACATAGAATAGGCGTATGTGTCAGAATAAAAAATAAACAACTATGGTGTACCTCAAGCAAGTGTACTGGGGCCAATCTTATTTGTTATATATATAAATGATATTCCTTATGTTACGTGGCACCAATCAATTCTATTTGCGGATGATATATCTATTATTGTAACTGTGCCGGTCGACTATGTTAGTCATATTTTCACGTAATGTTAAGATAAGTTGACGACCGTCACAGATAAGGTATATTTATATTCATCACGCATTATGTCTTATGTACGTCATTAATAACATGTACCAACCTAGTATATAAGCTAGGATTTCCTATAATAAAATAAGTCTAGTATAGTCTCGTATTTGCGCGCATCTCAAGCCTTTTAATTTACTCCCGAAGATGTCGCTCTCCTTATAAATGCCTCTGGCAAAGTGGTGACCCGACTTCTGAACATCAGCAACCTTCGGTAATAGCAGCATGGACCCAGCCGCGAAGAAAACTCCGTGTGCTGCCACCTTAATCCATGATCAAGACCCCACCCAAACCAAGACGACATCAAACAAGCCATGACGGACCAGAAGCCAAAAGATTTCAACTGAAGATTTCCCGCATCGAACTCAAGATACCGCAAGAATAATGAACCGATAATCAGCCGACTGCTGATTTATCAAAATGGAGCTCGCACCAGCAGAAACGAACGCGTCGGCAAATTCATTCACAGCAAGCAGCTTTTCAAGTTCAAGACATAGGATGCCGTTCCAGCCCCCAGAAGAGTATTGATACATCATCGATATACCTAATTCAAAGAATATTGAAATTGTTCGATTCCAAATCGATATTCGATCGATGGTTTCGGAACGGCCATTTTGAATTTGACGTTGCTGCCAACCTTGCAGTTTTTGACAACTGACTGACGAAAGCCCTCGCAATGTAAACGCGTTTTGGATAGGGTATTGAAATTAAATCGCAGTCCATCTGGAATGTATTCGAGGTTCTCTCAGGATTGTCTATATAGCTGAGTGTGTTGTGGTTCCCCGAACCAGATAAAGTTCGCATTTACGTGGCCGATTGGTTTTTTACCACGTAACATAACCTGTGTTGGAACACTGTGCTGATCGAGGCTGGCCCGCCAGTCACACAGGAGGTTGGCTGAAGAACCTGTCTACCAAGAAGAGCCTAGGGTGCACCCGGGCCTTGCAGAGAGACAGGAGGTTGACGGGACCGAAGCACAGACCAGGTTAGATCGAACCCAATCATTTTAGCTCGGTGAATCGCCGACGTTCACACTTCTTGGCAACTGATCGCTACGCTACCTCGTAGCTGATGGGCCCCTACGAGGTCATTAGGTGCCGAGAAGCCTGAACACTTTGGTAGCAGAGCGTGGTTTCCTGAGATTTGCAGCCGTCAAGGGATCCAGGAAGACACGATTTGAGACTATCAATCTGTAGGTATAGGCGGTTATTAGATAACTTGGTTGTGTTCCTATATCCACATAGATTGGTAGTATTGTAAGCTATAGGTCTATTGCTGGTAGTAGACAGACAGATATTGAGTTGAAATTTGCACTGAAGTACCAGTTAGTCAATCTATTAGTGGTCTAGTAATGCTAATGAATGTTTTGGTTAACATAGGTAGTTACATCTATATAGCAGGCTATTACATTGTTTTCAGCTATAGCAATTTATAACTTGAACTAATATTGACTATCTGTGTGTGTTGTAGTGATAAAGGGAAACTAAATTGTTATTTACAGAATTTATATAGATATAAAACTCGGTTCCTATTATTTAAGGAAAACAACATTGTTTAAATTATAGTTTAGGGTTCCCTCGTTTGGGTTATAGACTGGAGGGTCCAATAAAATTGAGTTACTGCAAATTGTGAGTAAGTATCGTTCCGATCATGTCGTTATCTGAAATCCAGAAGGGTGTTTCTAAGGAACTCAGATGGTTTTCCTCCGCACACGGTCTGATAGACCGTTTAGATAGGCATGATGTGGTATTGGAGCGGTCTATGGACGTTAAGGAACGTTACAATAGGGTGCTCGAATTGTCCGCGCAGGCGGAATCAGTTGATGGTTGCGCACCTGACAGGCTGTCACGGTTGCTAGGGGATGTCGACCAATGTATGGAGATGGCAGCTGCTATCACGCAGAAGGCTGCGGACATACGTAGACAGCGCGAGTCAAGCCATGGTGGTGACATTGAAGCACCTCTGCCGCTTCAGGGTTCAGGGTCCAGGTTACCGGCCATAACTATGCCTACTTTTGACGGAGTGTCCGGTGAATGGATGAGCTTCATCAATCTGTTCGACAGTTTGGTGCACATGCGATCGGACATTACCAAGTCTGTCAAGATGGCTCAGCTGGTGGCAGCATTGAGGGGTGAGCCTAGGGAGCTGGTCGCTCATTTGACAGTTACGGAGGGTAACTATGAAACGGCCAGACAATTGTTGGTCAGACGTTACCATAACAAACGGAGGTTGGCCGATGCCCAACTGAACCGTTTGTTTAGTATCCCGTTTGTGAACAAGGTCGGGGCCATACAGACGGAGGTTTTGAACCCATTGTTGTCCGTCACCAAGGCTCTAGAGAATCTTGGACTTCCGGTTGGTGAATGGTCGTACCTACTGCTGTACATTGTACTTTCCCGCCTACCCGCTGACGTGCAGACTCGTTTCGAACAGTCTCACGGGAGGTCGGCCGAGGACCTGCCCGCCTTCTCCGACTTGGTCGGATTCTTGGAAGAGGAGGCTCGACGGGCAGAGAATTTGGGGTTGACGGTCACCCATCCTTCGGAGCCACAGAGAGCTGCCGGGAGCGCTGTGAGTAGGGGCCCTCCGACGAGGAAGGACCGCACCAACCGGCAGTCGTATGGGACTGTGAGTGCATTGACCCCACATAGTGAGACCTGCCCATGTTGTAGGCAGATTGGCCATGCTGTGGCCAATTGCAATAAGTTCGGGGAACTCAGGGTTCAGGGACGGCGCCGGATGGCCAAGCAGCGGAGCTGGTGTTTCCTGTGCCTCGGGCCACACATGGCTAGGGACTGCACGCGCACAAAAATGTGCGGATATTGTGGTGGGGCCCACAACAATCTGTTGTGCATGAACCGGTCCGGCCAACAGCCTCCACAGGGCCGTACCCAGGGTGACACGGCATGGGGCCCTGAGAATTCGTTTGCGACTCGGAGCGCAACTCAGGGGCCAACGTCCCCACGTGCACAGGGCAGTACTAGGGTGCAGGGCCGCACTCAGGGTCATCACATGGGGGGCCCTGAGTTTTCGGTTGCGACTCAGCATCCGACTCAGCGGGACATTGGGTGTGTTGAGCAGGCCGTAACGGGCGGGTGGCATGGGACACCTTCGAGCTATGCGGGTGCGGTTCGGACGCCGCCTCAGTTGTCGCCCCGCTCGTCGCCTCGTCCTCATCGGTCACATGTGATGTCCCCCCCGCTCATGGAGCGGCCACGGTTGAATTCACGCCCACCCCCCTTTAAGGGGAATCGTAGGTTGGGAATGGAACCGGCGCGTGGGCCATTTGTACAATGGGACCCGCTGGCGTATAGCTGCATACCTGATCGGTTACAGGCACAGTGGGGCCCCGGGGGTCCTCGCTAGGAATTTGCGGCCCAACCATTTGTTGCCCCCCAACCGGAGACGGTGGTGTTACCGATCGCCTCTGTGCTTGTTTGGGATTTGGCGGGCAACCCAACATACGTTCGCGCCCTATTAGATTCTGGAGCTCAGGGCTGCATTGTATCGAACGATTTAGCAAAATGGTTGGGCCTCAAGGTAAATAGCTATAATAAATCAATACGGGGCGTGGGGAATGTTACGGTTACGAATGTAGTTGGTCAATCGGTGATCACGTTCTCTCCACGTTATGACATTTTGACAAAAACATCCGTGCAAGCTTTAGTGATGACGCATGTCATGGGCAGACACCCCTTGGTGAAGTTGAATCCGGCCGTTCGATTCCTGACATCAGGACTCAAGTTGGCGGATCCCGATTTTGACACTCCAGCCCCGGTCGACCTGCTACTGGGAGCAGACGTTCTGGGTAGGTTTCTGTTGTCGGATCGGCGAGTTCTTCAGCCGGACGGGTTGATTGCTGTGGATACTAAGTTTGGTCACGTGATCATGGGTCCGGCATTGCCAATGGTTAGGCCTGCCGAGTCAGATGGCATACTTATTGGCTCAGCGTTGTCAGACGCTATCCAATGTTTCTGGGAGATAGAGGAACCTCCCACCGTTCGTCGAGTCGACGCAGACGAAGAAGAGTGCGAGTTGTTTTACCAGAATAGTACTGGTCGCCTTCGTTCTGGTCGTTTTGTAACTCGACTGCCTTTCAGGGCCGATCGACCGCCACTAGGAGAATCTAGGAAGATGGCTGAGACGAGATTGATGTCGATGGAGCGTAGGATGTCAAGGGACGCCGTATTTAAACAAAAATATGTTTATTTCATGAGGGAGTATGAGTCGTTAGGACACATGTCGGTATCGGGTGTGGACTGGAGATCTGAGGATCATTGTTTCCTTCCACACCATGCCGTCCTACGAACCCCTACCGGCAAGATTCGAGTTGTTTTTGATGGGTCAGCACCTACCTCGAACGGGATGTCCCTGAATCAGTGTCTACATTCGGGACCCAAGTTGAGCCGTGATATTTCGGATATTCTCACGAGCTTTCGGAGGCACCAGATTGTATTTGTCGCAGACATTCGGATGATGTTTAGGCAAACGGTAATTCATCCGGCTGACAGAAGGTATCAGTTGATACTTTGGCGTGAGTCCACGGCCGAGCCAGTCAAGGTCTATGAGTTAAACACGAACACGTATGGGTTACGGTCTAGCCCGTATTTGGCGATGCGTACCCTGCGGGAGTTGGCGTCGCGTGACCGTGTGAGCTATCCTAGAGCCGCCGCTATCCTGGAGCAAGATTTGTACGTCGATGACGTCTGCACAGGGGCAGCCAGTGTAGAGGAAGCTCTGGACCGACGTGACGAGCTCATTCAATTGCTGGAACGAGGCGGCTATGAACTACGCAAGTGGATGTCCAACTCCCCTGAGTTGATGGCTGGTCTCCCAGATGAGTTTCAACAAGACCCGCACGTTTTTGAGAATCCTGACAACCCTAACATGTTGTCAGTGCTTGGAATTCAGTACCGGCCCGTCCATGATGAGTTTACCTATCGGGTGGTTTTAGAAACACCGAAGGCCTGGACGAAGCGGTCAGTACTGTCAACGATTGCGAGAACGTTCGACCCGAATGGATGGATTTCTCCAGTCACCTTTGCTCTCAAATGTTTTATGCAAAGGCTATGGGCGGCTCAGTTGACCTGGGACACCCACCTCTCAGGTGATTTGTTGACTGATTGGACGCGAATGTTCACCTCGCTATCGGACATAAATAATGTATCGCTGCCGAGGAAATTGGTCCCTGCTGGGGATTACAGGGCAACCCTTCACGGGTTTTGTGATGCCTCTGAACGAGGGTTCGCGGCAGCGGTTTATTTGCGAACCGTCACCTCCACCGGGGAGGTCGACGTGCGTTTGGTTTTGGCAAAAAGCAAGGTAGCGCCTATTCGGACAAGGATGACGATTCCAAAACTGGAACTGTCCGGGGCTGCTCTTTTGACCAAACTTTTGAATCACACTCTAACAGTGTTGCGTGGGTCAGTGGTTTTGGAGGATACGGTGTACGCGTGGACGGACAGCCAGATTGTTTTGTGCTGGCTGAAGGCTTCGGTCCAAACTTCGAGGACTGTACCTACCGGACCAAATTCGCTCTGCTACCACAAAGTGTTCAGGCTTCTCGGCACCTAATGACCTCGTAGGGGCCCATCAGCTACGAGGTAGCGTAGCGATCAGTTGCCAAGAAGTGTGAACGTCGGCGATTCACCGAGCTAAAATGATTGGGTTCGATCTAACCTGGACTGTGCTTCGGTCCCGTCAACCGCCTGTCTCTCTGCAAGGCCCGGGTGCACCCAAGGCTCTTCTTGGTAGACAGGTTCTTCAGCCAACCTCCTGTGTGACTGGCGGGCCAGCCTCGATCAGCACAGTGTTCCAACACAGGTTATGTTACGTGGTAAAAAACCAATCGGCCACGTAAATGCGAACTTTATCTGGTTCGGGGAACCACAACACACTCAGCTATATAGACAATCCTGATGGAACCTCGAATACATTCCAGATGGACTGCGATTTAATTTCAATACCCTATCCAAAACGCGTTTACATTGCGAGGGCTTTCGTCAGTCAGTTGTCAAAAACTGCAAGGTTGGCAGCAACGTCAAATTCAAAATGGCCGTTCCGAAACCATCGATCGAATATCGATTTGGAATCGAACAATCACCCGCCCGGACAGGCACCCACCTGTCCCCTAATCTACGGGCAGCCGAGACAACGTTGCTACCGCTCGTTTTAGAACCGAGCCTCCTACTAGAACCTCCGCAGACCGGGGGGTCCCGTCCTTGCCAGGGATTAAGTTAACAATGCGCCCCCTGCGCCAACGTAGTGGCGGTAGGTTAGCATCCTTAACCAGAACGAAGTCACCAACACTAGGGGGGCTGGTTTTGTCAGTCCACTTAAGGCGCTGTTGTAAGATATGCAGATACTCGAGTGACCAACGCTTCCAGAAATTCTGAGTAAACTGCTGCAACATCTGATACCTTGACAACCGATACAATTTCACTCCCTCGAAGGGGTGCTCGGGCAACGCGTTAAGTGGTTGTCCTATCAAGAAATGGCCTGGGGTCAGAGCCTCCAGGTCATTTGGATCCGAGCTGAGCGGACACAACGGTCGCGAATTGAGAACGGCCTCGATCTTACAAAACAATGTCGCGAGCTCCTCAAAAGTCAGCGCGGTCTGACCTACTATACGCCCCAAGTGCGTCTTAGCTGACTTAACTACGGCCTCAAAAATCCCACCCCAGTGGGGGCAACTCGGTGGGCTGAAGGTCCACTGTATACCCCGACGGGAGAGGGCCGTTCCAATATCCACTTTATTTACATTCAAAAAGTTGACTATCTCTCGTAAGTATCGTTCCGCACCGACGTAGTTAGTGCCGTTATCAGAGCGGATCAAAGTTGGAAGTCCCCTTCGAGAAACAAACCTATCCAAACAAGCAATGAAAGCCTCTGTCGAGAGATCAGCAACGAGCTCGAGATGTACCGCCTTGGTGGATAAACAAACAAACACACATAGGTACGCCTTGTATTACTTAGCGGTACGCAATCGTGAACTCTTCACCATAAACGGTCCGGCAAAATCCGTACCAACACCTGAAAACGGTCTGACCTCATTCAAACGATCAGGGGGCAAGTCCCCCATGAGAGGTTGCATCGTGGCAGCTTTAAGTCGATAACAAGGCATGCACCGAAACACTATGTTCCGTATGACACGGCGGGCAGATAAGATCCAAAACTCCCGCTGGAGCGTGGCCAACAACGCGTTACAGCCGGCATGCGCGTTTTTAATATGACGATCAGTCACCAGCAATTCAACTAACTGTCCCCCCTTGGGGAGCAGAAGTGGGTGACGAGCCGAATACGACAGATTCGCATTGCGCAATCTTCCTCCTACCCGAAGTAACCCGGTCGAATCAACAAAGGGGTTGAGACGCGCGACGGCTCCCTTCAATTTCGAACGTCCACTTCGTATAATCTCCAATTCTGCCCCAAACTTCGAGGACTGTACCAACCGGACCAAATTCAGTAGCGACTCGTTTCGCTCTGCCGGAGTCAGAATAGGGTTCAACGTTCGCTGATCGCGAGGAGTACGACAATTTCGAGCGAATCTCCTAATCCAAGTGGACACGTTTATCAACTTGTCAAGTGAGCTATACCGGTCCAGCAGAAACCCGGCGTCAGGGTCCTCAGCCTTCTGGGTAACATGCACGGCCGCTCTGGGGCCATGATCCGAAGATACTACTACATGGCTGTGGGGCCAGTCCGATTCTCTCCTGGCAAGCCAGGGTGGTCCCCACCACAAATGGTGTCTAACGAGTTCAGGAGCCCGACATCCCCTGGATGCACAATCAGACGGGTTCAATTCTCCTGGTACATGTCTCCAGGTCAGTGGGACCTCAGACGACACAATCTGGGAGACACGGTTCGCAACAAAAACCTCTAAGTTATGGACCGAAGCCTTCAGCCAGCACAAAACAATCTGGCTGTCCGTCCACGCGTACACCGTATCCTCCAAAACCACTGACCCACGCAACACTGTTAGAGTGTGATTCAAAAGTTTGGTCAAAAGAGCAGCCCCGGACAGTTCCAGTTTTGGAATCGTCATCCTTGTCCGAATAGGCGCTACCTTGCTTTTTGCCAAAACCAAACGCACGTCGACCTCCCCGGTGGAGGTGACGGTTCGCAAATAAACCGCTGCCGCAAACCCTCGTTCAGAGGCATCACAAAACCCGTGAAGGGTTGCCCTGTAATCCCCAGCAGGGACCAATTTCCTCGGCAGCGATACATTATTTATGTCCGATAGCGAGGTGAACATTCGCGTCCAATCAGTCAACAAATCACCTGAGAGGTGGGTGTCCCAGGTCAACTGAGCCGCCCATAGCCTTTGCATAAAACATTTGAGAGCAAAGGTGACTGGAGAAATCCATCCATTCGGGTCGAACGTTCTCGCAATCGTTGACAGTACTGACCGCTTCGTCCAGGCCTTCGGTGTTTCTAAAACCACCCGATAGGTAAACTCATCATGGACGGGCCGGTACTGAATTCCAAGCACTGACAACATGTTAGGGTTGTCAGGATTCTCAAAAACGTGCGGGTCTTGTTGAAACTCATCTGGGAGACCAGCCATCAACTCAGGGGAGTTGGACATCCACTTGCGTAGTTCATAGCCGCCTCGTTCCAGCAATTGAATGAGCTCGTCACGTCGGTCCAGAGCTTCCTCTACACTGGCTGCCCCTGTGCAGACGTCATCGACGTACAAATCTTGCTCCAGGATAGCAGCTGCCATCTCCATACATTGGTCGACATCCCCTAACAACCGTGACAGCCTGTCAGGTGCGCAACCATCAACTGATTCCGCCTGCGCGGACAATTCGAGCACCCTATTGTAACGTTCCTTAACGTCCATAGACCGCTCCAATACCACATCATGCCTATCTAAACGGTCTATCAGACCGTGTGCGGAGGAAAACCATCTGAGTTCCTTAGAAACACCCTTCTGGATTTCAGATAACGACATGATCGGAACGATACTTACTCACAATTTGCAGTAACTCAATTTCATTGGACCCTCCAGTCTATAACCCAAACGAGGGAACCCTAAACTATAACTTAAACAATGTTGTTTTCCTTAAACAATAGGAACCGAGTTTTATATCTATATAAATTCTGTAAATAACAATTTAGTTTCCCTTTATCACTACAACACACACAGATAGTCAATATTAGTTCAAGTTATAAATTGCTATAACTGAAAACAATGTAATAGCCTGCTATCAATAGATGTAACTACCTATGTTAACCAAAACATTCATTAGCATTACTAGACCACTAATAGATTGACTAACTGGTACTTCAATGCAAATTTCAACTCAATATCTGTCTGTCTACTACCAGCAATAGACCTATAGCTTACAATACTACCAATCTATGTGGATATAGGAACACAACCAAGTTATCTAATAACCGCCTATACCTACAGATTGATAGTCTCAAATCGTGTCTTCCTGGAGCCCTTGACGGCTGCAAATCTCAGGAAACCACGCTCTAGCTACCAAAGTGTTCAGGCTTCTCGGCACCTAATGACCTCGTAGGGGCCCATCAGCTACGAGGTAGCGTAGCGATCAGTTGCCAAGAAGTGTGAACGTCGGCGATTCACCGAGCTAAAATGATTGGGTTCGATCTAACCTGGTCTGTGCTTCGGTCCCGTCAACCTCCTGTCTCTCTGCAAGGCCCGGGTGCACCCTAGGCTCTTCTTGGTAGACAGGTTCTTCAGCCAACCTCCTGTGTGACTGGCGGGCCAGCCTCGATCAGCACAGTGTTCCAACACAGAAATCATCCAGGAAGAACATCGCACGAAGAATAATCAAATCACGGAAGAGAGAGAGAGAGAGAGAAAGATATATATATATAAACGATTGGTGTACAAGATAATAATAATAATAATAATAATACCTTGGACACTATTTACACACATTGATCTCGCCCCAAACTAGGATTCCCTGTATCTTGGGTGCTAGACAACGATACACATACTTATATAGATAAATATTATACTTAGATAGATAAACAACCATGACTAGGGTACAAGTATCCGTTATCATCAAACAAATATGTGATGTGCCCTATGTTGCCAAATCCCAAGGTTTTTAGGCACACAAATTTCATTAATCGACAACTTAATATTCACTCAAGAGTGAAGAGCACGCACGTACATATAACGTACGAGATCATTGACTGCTACAGTCAAGGTTACAGATTTAATGCTGACGCTGATTCAGCACAATCATCCTTGTGTAGGTACGGTCGCAATTATAAACAAACAGTGATTACAACTTCAACGACGTGCGATGTAAATTGACTCATCGATTCCTGAAAAACATGGGCGGCTGCAGCATCAGACGACTCTCCTGCGGATCTTTTCCAGGTTAAAGGTTAGGTTAGTTTACTAACCGCGAAGCCCCATTTTCCTAGTGTTTTTCTGTTTTTCCAGTTTTTAGTTTATTTCATGTAGTGTGTGGCCAGATACAAGACCTGCCTGTAGGTAAATATTAAGTAATTCTTTAAAGTTATGTAGAATTCGCATAACCGTAGTTCCTTTATTTTTATAATTCGTTTAGATTAAGTTGAAGTATGCGCTATTACTGTCTAGTTTTATTTAACAATGACTTTCCTTATATATAAAAATAGATTAAGTTAAAGTATGCACAATTAAGATCTGGTTTTATGTTTATTAAAATACTACTCGTTATTATTGCAGTTGATAAGTTTGTTATGGTATCTAACTTAGATTTTTTCCATTGTTATAAGTACATTCATTTATTTTTTTCCCTAAAGGGGGGAGTATCTGTGCCGGTCGACTATGTTAGTCATATGTTCACGTAATGTTAAGATAAGTTGACGACCGTCACAGATAAGGTATATTTATATTCATCACGCACTATGTCTTATGTACGTCATTAATAACATGTACCAACCTAGTATATAAGCTAGGAATTCCTATAATAAAATTAGTCTAGTATAGTCTCATATTTGCGCGCATCTCAAGCCTTTTACTTAATCCCGAAGATGTCGCTCTCCTTATAATTGCCCCTGGCAAAGTAACTAATAAATAACCACTTAAAAATAACCACTTACTACCTGATAATAATCTTAATCTAAACAATCATCCCAATTCTAATAATAATAAAAAATCAATTGACATTCATAAATCTGACATACATAAAACTATAGTGCAAATAGGATTGGTTAAATAATAATAATAGGTTATTTACTAGAATAATATTTGTAGGCAAATAAATGTTACTAAGACAAATATAAAGAATTTCAATAATATAAATGACATGGAGATAAATTACAACAATCAAATTATTAAATGTGAAGAAAGCGTAAAATTTCTAGGTATTGCAATTGAAAAAATATTGAAATTGGAAACCGCATATTGAACAGGTATGCAGTAAAATTAATTGGTTCGTATTATGTCCTCTCCAAGTTGAGAAAATTACGACACGACAAACAACACTGGCTGCATACCACGGTTATGTCGATTCAGTTTTTAAGTACGGTATAATATTATGGGGGAATAGTACGGAATTTTGCCGAGTCTTCATTATGCAAAATAAATACTTACGGGCTATGGTTGGCACCGCACCGCTAGATTCGTGTAAGCCAATATTCAAAAAACTAAATACTAAATTTGTACACCAACACCTTAACTTGTTTATAACAGCAAAACAAAGGTTCCCTATAAATACAAGAAATCCTAATAGACTAGTAATAGATCATGTGCCACGGACAGCAAGGTACCAAAATAACTATTACGCAATGAGTGTAAAATTATATAATAAAGTGCCTAATGAATTAAAACATCTCCTATTAAATGTTTTCAAAAACAAGCTGATTTCATGGCTACTACAGCATAATTATTACAAGCTTTTATTTAGTTTCACCTGTCCCGTTGTCTGTCTGTCTGTCTGTCTGTCTGTAATCAAATCTTGCAAGTTAAAGGACATTGTCCACTTTGTATGGGCGTTTCGGCTAAACGTGAACAGACATTTGAATCGAAACTAACTATTAAGTTTTGTAGTACAGGTTGGTAAAAAACCAATAACAGTAATTATTTTGTGTCAATATGCCTGTGTCGTGAGTTTTTCCTGTATGTCTACTGAGAGGTTATGTTCAAATAAAATAACATTTCAATCACAATAACACATCAACAAACCAGGAATCGGGGTCCATTATAACAAGCCAAAGTAGAAAACAAACATATTCACGAATTATCGAAACGGCAAACACAGAACGAAAGGTTTGTATTGTGTTCTGTGGCGTGAGTGACCTGACCGCCGGTGACAATTGTTTATTTTTATTTTTGTCTAGTATTGCCATGAATAAGTAGTTTACCCACAAATCGAGCTTTTTTTTTTTGTCAATTTGAACAACGATTAAATGCGACGAATCGCGCATGTATTGTATTAATGCATTTGCATTGATGTACTTTATTTATGTGAAAGAAAAATTGGTACTAAAAGTGCTACTTTAGAGACCACAAAGTGATTTATGTGTAATTGGTGATTTATTAAGTTTTTTACACGGCAATACCGAAATTAAAATGTCGTCCGGTCGACCGATTAAAGACTGTGTTTCACATAAATTCCCTTTAAGTTTTAACTGTCGATGTACACAACTAGATAATCGAAAATATTTGTTATGGAATTATTTATAATCAGTGGTTATCTCGTATTACCTCGTACATTCTGTCCACGCTTAGCCGAAAATGGACAATGTCCTTTGATCCACTTCCCGGTTTTCGATTGAGCTGAAATTTAGCATGCATGTGTAAATCGGAAGACAATGCAATATTATTGTGATATAGAGCTGATCTGATGATGGAGCTGGAAGGTGGCCATAGGAACTCAATCATTAAACGACGCAACCTCATCGAGTTTGGGTTCGTTCAATTCGTCTTAACGAGTACTTTGACACTAGATGGTAACCAGGGTCTGATGATGGAGCTGGAAGGTGGTCCATAGGAACTCCATAATTAAACGACGCAACCCCATCGAGTTTGGGCTCATTTAATATGTCTTGACGAGTAATTTGATACTAGATGGTAACCAGGGTCTGATGATGGAGCTGGAAGGTGGACCATAGGAACTCCATAATTAAACGAAGCAACCCCATCGAGTTTGGGCTAGTTTAATTAGTTTTGACGAGTACTTTGATACTAGATGTCCGACCCCAAAGCCGAGTTAAGTCTTTAGCAGGTCTTCAAATTGAAGAACTTGACTGCTCGAAGTTGACTTCGAAGAAACCTTGTAATGTTGATGCATTAAAAGAAATGGATAGAATAAGAAACGTTACGTTACGTTACGAATAAATAACTGTTGATTACATAACTAATTTAAACATTATTTTACCTTAGTACAGATATGTAAAAAAAATACATATATAAATAAATAAAATTCATAAACTTTAAGTGCTCAAATCAGCACATATTATGTGAACGAACGGACTACATAACGGAAACACGCTACTACGTGCTACGAACTACGTCGTAGTAAGTCTCGATTTAATAATACTAAAAAGTTAAAAATAAAAATAAAGAAAAAAAAACTTTTTTAAAAACAAGCTTTTATTAAAAATTAACTAAAAAGTTTAAAATAAATTAACTCCAATAACAAATATATCACTTTATAAGTTCATTGTAACCTTTAAAGATAATTAAGCTTCTTCGTCTACGACAAAACAATTACATAATAATAATAATTCTTTATTGCACAGAAAACACAATGGAAAAAATACAACGAACAATATGCAAAGGTGAGCTTATTTCTAAAAAGAAATTTCTTACAGCTAACCTGTGAGGAAAGGAAAAAATATTTATAGAGAGGTAGTCCTAGTGTACAATTAAGATTTAAAAGAAAGAAATAAAGTCAATATACTATCAGATAAATCACAATACATCCTACACATACTATAAAATAAATTAATAGAATACAATAAATACGTGGGGCGCACTGTAAGTTTCCGGAATGAATATGAAAAAATACTATTAAAGGTACAAAATTAATTTATTGTTTTTCAAAATAATCTCCCTTGGCGTCTATGCACTTTTTCATTCGATGAAACCAGTTTTGAAAACTTTTGTGCCACTCCTCTGTGGTGACCTCTGAAACGTGTTTTTCTATACTCCTCGACAGCCTCTTCTGGTGATGAAAATCGTTGACCGCGTAATTGGTTCTTAATTTTTGGGAACAGAAAAAAGTCACAAGGTGCCAGGTCGGGACTGTATGCAGGATGACTCATGAGTTCTACATTTTTCGCCTTCAAAAAGTCGTTTGTCTGTCTGGCCGTGTGAGAACTAGCATTGTCGTGGTGCAGGATGATACGGCGTTTACGGTTATTTTCACGGAGTTCGTCAATAACTTCCGGCAAACAAATGGTCGTGTACCAGTCACTATTCACTGTACGACGATTCTCTAAAGCAACAGAAGCCACGTGTCCAGTTTTATTAAAAAAAGAAGCAATCATCCGCTTAGATGAACTTTTCACGCGCGCCACTTTGGTTGGTTTCGGCTCATCTTGAAAGACCCATACGCTCGATTGCTGCTTTGTTTTGGGATCGTAGCAATAAATCCATGTTTCGTCACCTGTTACTATGTCCCACACCAAATTTGACGCACCTTCGTTGAATCTGGTAAGCATGGCACTGCACCAAGTGACGCGGTCCGTTTTTTTAGCCTCGGTCAAGTTGTGTGGGATCCACCGCGAGCACAGCTTTCTCACACCCAAATGTTTGTGTAGGATTAATTGTATTTGACTCATGCCTATTTCTAAGAATGCGCGAATTTCATGGTAGGTCACATGCCTGTCTGTTTCAATCATACGGCGCACAGCATCGATGTTTTTGTTGGTCACAGCGGTGGACGGCCGACCATCGCGAGATTCGTCACTGAGATTGATACGACCACGCTTGAATTCTGCAAACCAGCTATAAACAGTTGTCTTGCATGGTGCTTCATTGCCAAAAGCTGTTTCAAGCCGAGCGATGCTCTGTTGAGCTGTCAAATTACACTTAAAATCGTAGAAAATCATACTACGAAAATTTTCCCGAGTTAAATCCATGTTGATGCAGACACACAATTTTTTAAATGGCGCCACAAGGTAAAAACAAAAGGCAGTCAGATGAAACAAACTGCATTCTACAGCCAAAGAGTTCTATTTTCAAATGTTGCAATAAATTTTTAAATATTGTTTATGTAAGTGGCCAGTTCCGGAAACTTACAGTGCGCCCTATGTACATAGATACACATACATACTATAAGATACCCACTATGCGGAAGAGAGGAGATGCTGTTTCAACTTTTTCTTAAAAGAGAACGAGGATGTGCAATCCCTAATACCGCAAGGAAGTGCATTCCACAAACGTATTGCCCTTAACCTAAACGAGTTCTCGTAAGCAACAGTGTTGTGCTGAGGAATTGACAAAAGTGACACCGTGTGAGATCTCCGAAGTCTATCCCCAGAGAAAATAAACTCAAAATGTTCACGAAGATATGCGGGATAACGCGGATTTCTCAAAATATTGAAGAGGAAGGAGAGAATGTGCATATCACGACGAAGTCGGATCGGGAGCCAGCCTAATTCCCTGCGATATTGGGACACATGATCGTACTTGCGGAGACCGAAGATAAACCGAATCCCGAGATTTTGAAGTCGCTCGAGTTTGTTCAGTAGATCTTCGTTCGCGCTGGCCCAGCAAACATCGGCGTAGTCAATTAAAGGCAGAAAAAGGGTCTGAACTAGCATGAGTTTAGTCTGCCTAGGCAAGAAGTACTGCAAACGCTGAAGGGAATGAAAGGATGCAAAGACTCGTCTGCTGACCTCACAAACGTGGGGCGACCAGGATAAAAGAGTATCAAAAACAACCCCAAGATTTTTGGCTTTCTCGCTGTACTTGACAATGGTACCGTCATAAAGCACGGGAGCAACTGACCTATGCTGCAACAAATTAAGTAAGTGCCGTGTACCCAGTATCATCGCCTGAGACTTATCCGGGTTGACTAATAGCCCATACGAAAGAGCCCATTTCCTGATGTTGTCGAGGTCAGCATTCAAGGCCTCTACAGTCGAAGTCAGATCACACAGGGGAAAATGCCGATAAATTTGAAGGTCATCTGCATAGAGATGATACGAGGAAGACAATACATCCGAGATGGAATGGATGAAAACTGAGAAAAGAAGAGGAGAAAGGATGCCACCCTGCGGAACACCAGTAGAGAGCTTGTACCATTCCGTAGTGACTTCTTCAGACTTGATGCGCTGCTGGCGGTCTCTCAGGTAGGAGTCAAACCAGCGAGTGTGAAGAGACATTGAGTGTTTTTATGATTTCAACAAGTATATCGAAGTCGACGCAGTTGAAGGCGCTGCTAAAGTCAAGGAGAGTCAGGACTGTGAGCTGCTTCTTATCCATTGCCAGTTGGATATCGTCAGTTACCTTGAGCAGTGCGGTGGTGGTGCTATGCCCTGGCCTGAAACCAGACTGAAAAGGGTTCAGTAAATCCATGGAGGAAAGGTACGAGGACAGCTGGGAGTGGACAATTGATTCAAGGACTTTGGAAAGGATTGGTAGGATGGAAATGGGACGGAACTCTTTGAAAGAGGACGAGTTAGAAGTTTTAGGCAGGGGTATCACTAATGCTCTTTTCAACTGGCTTGGGAAGCAGTACTCGCTCAGCGACGCGTTAATTATATGCGTTATGGGTGGTAAAACATTATCGAGTACACTGGTTAGCATCTGAGAGCAGATATTGTCATCACCTACAGCCTTGGACGAGATTTCTAGAATAGCCTTCTTTACTGCGCCAACTCCGACAGACCTGAGGTTGAAAGGTAAGCAACTGGATGTCGTTCTGGTACGCAAGTTACGAAGGGTAGCATCCTTGACACAGGGATCCATCACGACAGGGGAGACAGCAAAGAATTTGTTGAGACCATTAAGGTCGACACTACCGGCAACTGCGTCCTGGGACTTACCAACACCAAGGGTCTTCAGGAACTTGTACAATGTAACACGCTTTTATTTATAAAATTGGGACAGTGTTAAAAACGGGAAGATTTAACAATTAAAGTGTAAAGGTTTTAATGTTAAAAATATATAATTATGTACGGTATGTAATTATTTTGTCGTAGACGAAGTCAATAGTCAATAGTCAAAGTACTTTATTACTGTAGATATTTACATATACTTAGCAAACGTCATTTTTTGCCTCTTCTCTACATTGGACCACTGTGGGAGAAGAAGGGCGTAGAAATTCCCACAGATTTATTTTTAGATCTCTTTATAAATAGGTTGTGCTTAACTAATACAAATATGAAAAATTTAATTGTTATGATTAATAAGCAGGAATAAATAATTACAAAATTATTAACAGCAAGGTCTGTGTTGAGCCAGATTAACCCCATACAGTCCTGTCATTTAAGTAATCTTGAACATTGTAATATCCCTTTTTCGACAAAGTCGCTTTAACATGCTTTTTAAATTGCTCAAATGGCAATTTCAAAATCTCCAGAGGTATCTTATTGTAGTAGAGAATGCACTGACCCTTGAAAGAATTGCTGACCTTCGCGAGTCTAAAACGGGGCGCACATAGTCTGTGATTATTTCTTAAGTTAACATTACAGCTGTCGCTAAGTTTGGAAAATGTTGTAAGGTTCTTGCGTACATACATTATATTTTCGAAAATAAATTGACTAGCTACTGTTAGTATGTCAATTTCTTTAAAAAGCTCTCTTAAGGAGTCTGTTCGTTTTAAATTATAAATTGCTCGAATAGCTCTTTTCTGTAAAATAAAAATAGTTTGAATATCCGCTGCTTTCCCCCACAACAAGAAGAAGAAGAAGAAGCTTAATTATCGTTAAAGGTTATAATGAACTTATAAAGTGATATATTTGTTATTGGACTGCGCGGACAATTCGAGCACCCTATTGTAACGTTCCTTAACGTCCATAGACCGCTCCAATACCACATCATGCCTATCTGAACGGTCTATCAGACCGTGTGCGGAGGAAAACCATCTGAGTTCCTTAGAAACACCCTTCTGTATTTCAGATAACGACATGATCGGAACGATACTTATTCACAATTTGCAGTAACTCAATTTATTTTAAACTTTTTAGTTAATTTTTAATAAAAGCTTGTTTTTAAAAAAGTTTTTTTTTTATAAACTGAAGGAGTTCTTTATCACTAAGTATTAAAAAGTAATACTGCAGACCTTATACTTATACTACTAAAATAAAATATTTGCATGCATATAGTATAGTTAATTAGGGAATAAAATTACATATTGTTAGCGGCTTCGGCAGGCAGCCGTGGGGCGGGCAGCAGCGCGCCTATATAAAGCGAGGCGCAGACCGCGTGCGGGGGACTTACTCTATGACGTCTTACTCTTGAGTCTATGACGACGGCTGAGTAAGTCCCCCGCACGCTTTTTTTTTTTTTTTTTTTTTTTTTTTTTTTTTTTTTCCCTGCTATGTCCGGGTCCCCCAATATGTGGGGACCCGGACATAGCAGGGAGGTCTGACTCCTGGGCATGGGTAATTCCATTTTTTTCCCCTCCAACAAAAAAAAAAAAAAAAAAAAAAAAGCGTGCGGGGGACTTACTCAGCCGTCGTCATAGACTCAACACCTCAACATTTTTATTGTCACGCTGTCCGATATCTTTATTCGTTTTGATAATTGTTATTAGAGTCCATTTCTGTTCAAATTATAATCAGTCAGTTTCAGTGTGTTTCTTTTTAAAAATCATCTCGGCCTCTGGTTTCTAACATCAGTAGTGGGATCGGATTCCTGTGATTCTATCTCACACGCCTATATACATTTTAAATTGTACGAGTGAAAGATGTCGGATTGTGAACGACCTTTTAATGTGAAAAGTGAAAACGATACAAGGAGCGTACTCCTGAAGGCCAGTTGCGACAGGAAATGTCTGCGATCTTGGCTCGTCACTGTGCGTTAGAAAAACGCAAAATAGTTGGACCCGTGGCTCAATTCTACCCGTCGATGGCGCCTCCCGCAAACAATTTTGGCGCGCGACCCACTGCAGCCGCCGCCAGCATGGCGTCATGCACCTGAGTTGGCTCGATGCGTGACACTCCACACTTCCGCACGTGCCTCGAGTCTGCGGGCCTGCTGGGGCTGTGTCGGAAAGTATTCATACAAACGTGAATACTAGCGAGGTATTTATGCTGACAAAAATAGTTCGATGGCAGAACAATTTGTGGATGCGATTCGGGCGATTGGTATCTACGATGAGATCTAACCATCATTTTTACATCTATAGTTTTCATAATATTGAGGATTTGTGTGAGAAGGTAGATCGCGCCTTATCACAAAACAATTGGAGTGACTATGAATGATTTCGGCGATAGTGCAGTGCCTTGTTACTGATCCACACATTAGAATAGCAGCCACAGACACAAAACTACATCCAAGTAACCTAGTTGATTTTTGCTCAATCTATGTCAAGCCTAGGGTGCATAAAAATATTCCGTCTACCGTTCGTACTAGTACGTCACAAAGTATGATCCCCACGAAAGGCAAACCCGTTGCGTTTTGTAGAAAGCGCAAGTTTTGAAGATGATGATTTTCACATGTTGTGGGACAGTCAGGACACAGGCAAGCTTCCTGTAATAGGCAATCTAGGAAGAATACATGGGGAAGTTCGAGTACTTCAATATACAGTGGTTCTAATAATAATGTCCCTTCCTAGCGAAGGATATTGAATGTTTTGGCAGGCATGACTATTAGCGAGGGTCAGGTACGGCCGAGCCATGATAAAGTTGTGATTTTGTTCAGAAAACCGAATGCATTGCTGCACTCACTCGGAAAAGAATTAATTTCAATTAGAGACCGGAATAGCAGGTTTCGCGCGAAGATATGGTGGAGTTTCCTACTACAGTAAGTTATTAAAAGGTGTGGAAATAAAGTACGCTGCGAGCTCTGCAGCATTAGAGGCCCTATGTTGTGGGTGTAGGCTTCGCTATTGTAACTGACTACATTGAGTCGACAGCGTGCAACAGAGTTACTCGTTGCCAATCAGCGGCGACAGAATGCGCATGCTAATGAAGGTCGTAAGGAACCTAAGACGTTTTCTAATGGTGACTTTGGTTTTGTCACTAAAAATTCGCAGAGTGCTGGCAAGCCTGGACTCCGAGCAGCCCTTACAAGGTCGTGCAGGCGCTGCCTCACCACCGCTACGAGCTTGAACTGCTGACGGGTACAGCAGCACATGGTGCTGTGGCGTGGTGAGTGGACACCAGACGCCTGCGCAGCTTTCTTCGAGGGCGTCGGCGAGCCGTAGCGGATAAAGGATGCTATGACTCGGCAGCGGGTGTTCCCGGCTATATGAGACGGTGCAACCGTCTGCAGATACTAATCTGGCGTGACTTTTGTCACGGGGGCTATAGCAAGCGGAAAATTGGGCCTCTGCTATAAGCCTGGAGGCCGTGGGCCTGGAGACTGAGTACCTGGAGGCCGTGGGGCCTGGAGGCTGTGAGCCTGGTTTAGTATAACATTAGCACTAAAATATGTGCTTAAGTTATGCAGTGTTGGCGAGGAGAGTGGTGTCCCGAGACGTGTGCCGCTTTCTTCGAATGTGAGAGCCCATAGATTTTTGATCCACATGGTACTGTGTCACTGTAATAGGAAAGTACATAATTGCAAACTCCCTTAACCTATCTTGTTAATTATCCCTTTCGTAGACTTATTCTCTTACTTATGTGTGACTACAGACTTACTGACGACCTTTATGACAATATGTGGTGATCACTGTGCAATGTGTATCAAAATATCTAGACGGCGATTGGTGATACCCTGGGTGATTTTTATTATGCTGGTCCTTTCCGTGGTATGCACTTTCTGGTTATGCTCAACTTAATGCCTCTACCTCTAAATGCTGTTTTGTTTATTTTGCGGTATGGCATTGCGCTACCTACCGGACCGGTGCGGTCGTTGCATTGAGTGCACCCGTATCCGTCGGTGCTGAACAGTGTTTATGGCAAACTTAGTAGTTGTAAGTCCCACACTGTGTCGGTTACCGGGGTGACAGTTGGGACGCCTTCTGTTCACGTTGATCGAGTCGAGCTCCAACGGGTTGCGACGGTCTACAGCCTGAGCCTCGGCGCGACGGCCCTTGCTGCCTCGCTGCCAGTTCCTGAGCCTCGGTGTGACGGCCCTTGCTGCCTCGCTGCCAGTTCCAGAGCCTTGGCGCGACGGCCCTTGCTGCCTCACTGCCAGTTCCTGAGCCTCGGCGCGACGGCCCTTGCTGCCTCGCTGCCAGTTCCTGAGCCTCGGTGTGACGGCCCTTGCTGCCTCGCTGCCAGTTCCAGAGCCTTGGCACGACGGCCCTTGCTGCCTCGCTGCCAGTTCCTGAGCCTCGGCGCGACGGCCCTTGCTGCCTCGCTGCCAGTTCCTGAGCCTCGGTGTGACGGCCCTTGCTGCCTCGCTGCCAGTTCCTGAGCCTCGGCGCGACGGCCCTTGCTGCCTCGCTGCCAGTTCCCGATCCACGGCGCGACGGCCCTTGCTGCCTCGCTGCCAGTTCCTGAGCCTCGGCGCGACGGCCCTTGCTGCCTCGCTGCCAGTTACTGAGCCTCGGTGCGAAGGCCCTTGCTGCCTCGCTGCCAGTTCCTGAGCCTCGGCGCGACGGCCATTGCTGCCTCGCTGCCAGTTCCTGAGCCTCGGTGTGACGGCCCTTGCTGCCTCGCTGCCAGTTCCTGAGCCTCGGCGCGACGGCCCTTGCTGCCTCGCTGCCAGTTCCCGATCCACGGCGCGACGGCCCTTGCTGCCTCGCTGCCAGTTCCTGAGCTACGGCGCGACGGACCTCAGCCTCACTTCGGGCGCCACTTCGCACGCTACGCTACTTCTGGTTACCACGTATCACGTAGGAGTGTTATGAATGACATAAAGGAAAGAAGTGTTTGCCAATCTCTGAAGAGTGGTATTTTTAAATGGTGATGATTGCCATAAAGGAAAGGAGTATGTTGCCGATGTCTGAAAAGTGCTATTTTTAAATGGTGTGTTAGAGTAACACTATGAAAGAGTTGAAAGAAGCTGAGTGATAGGGCTATGCTCGCATAATAGGTTCTGATGTCGACTGTGATTTCAGATGACATTAAAGACTTTGGCTGCCAACCAGATGACTCCGGGGCCTGATGAGCTGTCTGCTAACGCCAAGTTGCTTGCCGATGACGACCAGCAGCCCAGTACTTCTTCTGCCAGCATTGCTGTTCCACCGAGCGCCGCCGCTGTGCTCGTGCCTCATGAGCCGCAAGACAGCGGTTCACCTTCTATGAGCCGGAGCCAGCATCGCTGCCCTGCCAAGCGCCGCCACTGTGCTTGTGCCCCATGAACCGCAAGACAGCCCTTCACCCCCTACGAGCCTGAGCCAGAATCCCTGTCCTGCCGAGCGCCACTGCTGTGCTTGTGCCCCATGAGCCCCAAGACAGCGCTTCACCTTCTACGAGTTGGAGTTAGCGATCTCAATGCCGATGCCGGAGACTGAACTGAGAGCCTTCTGTCCTCTGTCATTGGTGTTGTGGTGCATGAATGTTGGTCTGTTTGTTCTATCTGGGGCTATTGGTTTGTGATTTGAATAAAATCATAAATGAATTTGCTTCAACTTATCTATTTTCAGTTCATTTATTGTGTGGCTATGGGCAACTAAACAAAACCTAAACAAACTAACACAGGTAAAAAACTGCTCGCAACCACTGTAATTTGTAACGTTGCGTACATATGTGTGGTTTCAGATCTGACTGATGAAGAAGTTGATCCAAGCGGTGTGCGAGACATTGATCAACCGGGTCCCTCGTCTGCACCAGTTCAGCCTGGAGCAGCATCTGGGCCCTGTTCAACGCCTGATCTGCCTGAAAGTCCTGTCGAGGACGCCAGGGTGTCAGGAGAGGCCGTGTTAGCGGCTTCGGCAGGCAGCCGTGGGGCGGGCAGCAGCGCGCCTATATAAAGCGAGGCGCAGACCGCGTGCGGGGGACTTGCTCAGCCGTCGTCATAGACTCAACACCTCAACATTTTTATTGTCACGCTGTCCGATATCTTTATTCGTTTTGATAATTGTTATTAGAGTCCATTTCTGTTCAAATTATAATCAGTCAGTTTCAGTGTGTTTCTTTTTAAAAATCATCCCGGCCTCTGGTTTCTAACAATATTATATTAATTTCAGAACTGTATGTGATACCAAAATCATATGCAAATATACGAATCTGAATCTGAATCTGAAAAGAAACTGGTTGACCGCTGTAATCGGATGGTATGTAGTTAACTACATTTTTTACTTCTGAATGCACAGTCACAAAAAAATATCTAAGTAATTTTGGCTGGTAACTGTTATTCTATTGAATGAAGTTATTAATCATTGTTTCATTGTTGTAAGCATATCTACATTAAGACCGCCACAAATCATTACCCTTTTTCTGTTTAGTGAGGGCTTCCTCCATAATTATATAAAATATTTTAAAATTGCCATGGCCTTTGTATTAAATGACAATGGCAATGACTATGGACTAACAAACTCAACACAGGATAGCTCTATTTGTCTTTGTAAAGTTAGTGCACGAATATATTTTCGTTGGTTATATAAAAAAAAGAGATTAAAGAACTACCTTTATCAGCCGTTTTTCTATGGTAACAACTGACAATTTAATAATTATTTATGTTTAAAGACATATTATTTTCCTTTAACGAGTGTACGAGCATACAGCGAAAATAGCTTTGTTTACAAAATTAGCTTACTTGTTTACTCTTTATTTTACAATAAAACAGTGTCTCTAACGTACTCATTAGAATCGGTCGTTTCATTTCATACGCCGCTTCCTCTATCAATATAATTCGTTAGTTATCAATATCATACATCCTATCATATCAATATCAGTAAAGAGCGAGCACCGCACATTCTGGTCCTTCGAACCGGATCTCGATCTACGGACCCATCGCGCGAGATACGTGATTCGGCGCTATCATCATCAATTATCATCGTGCTCCATCAGAAGAACACCCGATCTTATCAAGAGCACAAGTATCAACATATCAACCAGGAACTGTAAGCCATCAAGCTCCCGCTACACAACGGTGTCGGCGCATCGTATCATCGCTTCTCCATTATCAATCGTAATATCGCCGTTATTGTTCCTACAACTAGGTGCACCATACTGTTGCGGGAATTTACGAAGAATCATTAGAACTATCAATATGGAAGCCTTATTCTCACACCAGAGTGAGCTTATCAGCGAAATGGAGAAATTAGTATCAACTTCAAGAAAGATAGTATCAGCAGGAAAACTACAGGGTACCTAACTACTAGACTTGAAGCATTAGACAGTTTGTGGTCCGCCTTTCTCCAAAATAATGAAGAACTGTTGAAGTATGATGAGAGGACATCGGAGTACTTCCAAAATGACATTTATCAACAAATGGAGAAGTTCTACAGGGCTACTAGAGGGATGATTACAACCGTCAAACCGGTAGCTACCCCCTCAACGACTCCTTCGACCAGCAAATCATAAGATAGGAAGTTTGAGGTACCAGTTATCACTATCGACGATCGGGAGCAATCTACTACATCAGAAATTGACGCCTTACTAGTGCAACAGCGAGCTCATATGAGAGCCTTCCAAAGGCAAATAAATCGTATCGATATCACCAAAATCGAAGAGAAATGGGAGATTGAGAATGAGCTCAAGAGCCTTAAGCATCGCTGGAATCCCATCGACGACCTGCATCTAAGAATCGACAGCATTGCGCGAATCAGACTGCGAATATCAAGCGGAGTTCCTGTTCCAGGAAGGCATGTACCACGATATCAAGAAACAGCTTAACAGAAAACTATGTTCTACAACCCAACTGCGGGAGTCAGTCCCTATAGTTGAAATTCCCACCTTCTCAGGAAAATTTACATTGTGGCCAACCTTCTGCGACCTGTTCACTGAGACAATACATAAGAACAAATATCTCAGCAACGCCCAGAAAATGCAACACCTAAAGGAAAAAATAAAAGTTGAAGCTGAACGCCTCATACAGCATCTTCACGTAACCGCAGATAACTATGAAGCTGCATGGAATATCCAAAATCACCGCTACAACAAACCCCAGATGTTATTTACCAAACAAATCGAGATGCTCCTAAATCAACTCTTTGTCCAAAGACAAACTTCGTTCGAGCTCAAGAGGTTATTCGACACCTCTAACAAATATCTGAACCTGAAGTAACTTCAGTTCTTCGACAGTTGGACATCACCAAGGGTGCGGGTCCAGATAAAATTCCACCTATATTCCTGAAAAATTTGCATGAATATACCTCTCCAGCACTTACTATTATATTTAACAAATCATTACAAGAGGGCGTTGTACCATCAGTCTGGAAGCTTGCCTATGTCACGCCTATCCATAAGTCAGGACCAAAAAATGAGGTTTCCAACTATCGTCCCATTTCCCTTTTATCCACCCTAGCTAAAACATTCGAAAAATTGGTACATAACAGAGTATATCCCCTTTTGGAACCATTCCTTGATCCAAAACAGCATGGCTTTGTCAAACTCCGCTCCACTCTCACGAATCTACTTATTTACTCCAACGATCTCTTTGAAGCCATGGATCAGAATGTCGCAATGGACTCCGTATACACCGACTTCAAGAAAGCATTTGACAAAGTCGATCACTTGCTGCTTCTTAAAAAACTGGCATACAATGGAATCAAGGGAGACTTACTGATATGGTTTGCATCTTACTTAGAAGACAGGCACCAATCTATCGCCCTTAATGGCAAACTGTCATTTTGTTTTGATAACCTCAGGCGTTCCTCAAGGATCTATCATAGGCCCATTTCTTTTTGTCATTTTTATCAATGATATAGCACAGTGTTTCCAACACTGTAATTACCTACTGTACGCGGATGACCTAAAGGTCTATAGGGAAATCCATTCCGACATGGACACCGTGTTGCTCCAACAGGACCTGGACAGACTTGACGCTTACTGTACCGTTAATAGTATATCCCTAGCATACAATAAGTGTCAATATATAAGATTCACAAAACAGGTGATAGAGCGTAATACGCGTGAATATCATATAGGCGGACATGCATTGCAAAGGGTCACATGTATTCGGGACCTTGGCGTCTACTTTGATGCAAAGTTGACCTTCAATGCACACATCGCACACATAACTAAGAAAGCTTATCAGATGCTTGGATTCCTCATGCGTACAACTAAGAGCTTTAAGAAACCCAAGTCCTTCCTCACGATTTACGGCTCTCTCGTTCGTTCCCATCTTGAATACGCATCCCCTATCTGGAATCCTTTCTATGCAACGTAAGTATGATGCACAAATTGAAATGGTACAGAAGAAGTTCCTCCGTAGTCTTAATTACCGTGTCAGGGCTCCAAAGAGGTCATATGATATCCTGCTTACAAACTACAGACAAACGTCCCTCCACGATCGTCGCACCCTCGCGGACGCCGTTGTTCTCAAGCGGATCTGCACCAGTTACTACAACTGCCCAGAGCTTGTCTCCCTTATATGGTACCATGTCCCGCTCAGAGCTCCGCGGCACAAGCGGCTCTTCCACGTGAAAGCCGCTCGCACCAATGCTGGTAAAAGGGCGCCAATAGGTCGACTCTGTGCATACCACGACAAAAACTTTGCAGAGGTCGACTTGTTTGATTCATCTGTCAATCGGTTTAAGCACTCCATACGCAAGCTGTTGTTAAAAAAACTCGAGGATAATAATCCTTGACTGTGGTGTGGTAATTTCATGCACGTTTGTGCAATATATGTACCCTAATTGTAAACAATGCACATTTTTCTCTCATATTTTGGTTTTTAATTTTAGTAAGAATGTATATTCTTAGCACCTAAGTACTTTAGTTGTTGCTCATTCGGAGCTAATTCTTCCCAAATCATTTAAGCCATAAGTGGGATACCCTAAGGGATAAGTTAGATTTTAATTAACTGTATATTTATCCTCTGTTTGTTTTTGTAATGTAACTTGTCCTGTTTGTAACCCCTGAATAAATAAATAAAAAAAAAAAAATAAAAAAAAAAATGCCTCCATGCTATCGAAAATCTTGGGATTAACACGAAAAACTGGGATCTAGTTCATCTCCTATCAAAGAAGCTAGATGCGGACACGTACAAGGTTTACAAGGAATCCCGCAGGTCTCCCAAGGAACTTCCTACACTCGAAGAATTCATGGACTATCGGGAATCCAAATTCACTGCACTGGAGCCCATCAACAGCAAGGAAAAGGAATCTCTACCTGCAAAACCATCACACCAACAGCAAAAATCATTCCCTGACAAAGGAAGGTTCAACCGAAGAAACTATCAAGCTGTAGCAACATCTTCCCGAAGACAACGTAGCTCACATCCATGCCCCATGTGCAGCGCAGAAGATCATGTCCTGTATCAATGTCCTAAGTTCGCAAGCCTGCCATCAGAATATATCATGGACACCCTTCATAAAAAGGAAATCTGTCTGAATTGTCCGTACAAACATTACGGCAAAGATTGTATATCGAACAAGAAATGCAAAGAATGCAATGGCCCACATAATACACACGTTCATAACGCGGCTATTTACTCCGAGCAAAGTCGTCATCAAAGATCTTCAACGTCAGCAACATTGCCCCGGCAACATAGCGCTAATCATATCGCAACGGATGAGGAAGAAATATTATTGACAACTCTATCAATCCGGGTCAAATCTGCTGATGGCACCTACGTCGTGCTACGGGCCCTTTTGGATCAAGGGTCCCAGATATCACTAATATCAGAAAGGGCTACTCAGATGTTGGGATTACCAAGAAAGCACTACGCTGCATCTGTATCGGGAATTGGACCGAGCAGCAAGCTTAGCAAGGGCTTGGTCACACTAGAGTGTGACTCAATATATGGAGATTATCAATTCCCAACACAAGCCCTTGTCATTTCACGTGTCGTAAACAACTTGCCAAACTCATCATTTGCCAAACAATCATGGCCACATCTCCAAAATATCAACCTCGCGGACCCTGAATACAATATATCAAAACCCACGGACCTGCTGCTTGATGCCAGCGTGTATTCAGAGATTATCATGAACGGTCTTATCCACTCCATGCCCCGATAGCACAACAGACTCAGCTGGGGTGGGTACTGTCCGGCAACGTAAAGTCATTCAGTTGTAACCTTGTTCTCAATGAAATGGATAACTTATCAAAATACTGGGAACTCGAAGATATCTTTGAAGGTTCCACGAGCCACAGCCTAACCGAAGAGGAGCGATACTGCGAAGATTTTTATCAATCAACTGTCAAACGCTTAGAAAACGGGAGGTATAAGGTTGCGATACCAATGAAACGTGACTTCGAAAAGCATCTCGGTGCCTCAAAACCGAAAGTCATTGCTCAGTACCTCCAGCAAGAAAGAAAAATGACCTGGAACCCAACTTTATCATTGGCATACAAAGAATTCGTGAAGGAATATCAAGAACTCGGTCATATGCGCAAGCCCGCTCGAGTGAATGAACCCGTGTGCTACCTACCGCACCACGGTGTATTGAAGCCAGACTCAACTACGACCGCCTTACGTGTTGTTTTCAACGCCTCAGCAAAGACGTCATCGGGTTACAGTCTCAATGACCTAATGGAATGCGACGCCAATTTACAACAAGACCTACAAGGCCTTATCATTAAATGGAGGACCCTTAAGTTTGTAATCACTGCAGACATTGGAAAATTCTTCCGCCAAATCCTTGTGAGGGAGGAGGATCAAACATTACACTCGATATTGTGGCGAGATTCACCCCGAGAGCCAGTCCAAGAATATCATCTGACCACCGTTACCTACGGGACTAAGGCTGCCCCGTTTCTGGCAATGCGCATACTCAGACAAATAGCCAAGGATAACGCCGACGACCATCGCTACAGACTCGCAACGTGAGCAACTACTGAGTGGCCATGACTCACTAGATCAAGCAAGAGAACTGCAATGCCAACTGATCGAACTTCTCCAAAGAGCTGGCATGAACGTAGGTTCATGCCAGCTCTTCCGTAGGGAAGTGGTCCAGCAATGAACCAAAGGTCATTGCAAACTTATCATCCGACCAACTAAACGCGCCAATGGAGTTCAAAGATGCCGAAACACGCAAGGCACTGGGACTACAATGAAACCCCACTTCAGACGCCTTCACTTATCAGAACAAGTTGGATCAGTCAAGCAAGACGGACATCACAAAAAGGCTGTTGCTATCAGAAATATCAAAACTCTTCGACCCTCTAGGTTGGTTATTACAGCTGACCATCAGATGCAAGGTCCTGTTCCAAAAAACATGGCTGGAAGAGAACCAGAACTACAGACTGATTGGATCAAACTTAAGGCAGACCTACAGTCGATGAATAATATCAAGATACCCAGATATGTGGGTCACATCGGTCAATCAATTTGTCTACATGGATTCTGTGACGCATCAGGATCAAGCTACGCGTGTGCCGTGTTTGCAATTGCCACGAACGATAAGGGCGAGTACACATCAACTCTGGTGGCTGCCAAAACAAAGGTAGCACCTACCAAGAAGAAGGTATCATTGCCATGACTGGAGCTACTGGGGGCACTACTACTATCCCAGTTAGTGAAGAAGGTCACTGAATCACTATCAGTGGCACATATCACCATACATGCTTGGACGGACTCCATGATTGTAATTGGATTGATACATGGAGATATATCAAGATGGAAGCAGTTTGTTGCAAACAGAGTCCAACAAATCATCTCTATAATTCCTAAGGGCTCATGGAGACACGTTTGATCAGAAGAGAATGCTGCAGATTGCGCCACAAGAGGATTGACAAGCGTACAACTATTCGAACACCCCTTGTGGTGGGAAGGCCCTTCATGGTTGAAAACATTTGACTCAAGCATTCCCAAACAAGCCACATATCAAGAACCGACGATCGAAGTCAAGCGACAGCACAATGTGAACGCAGCCTTATATAAATATAACTCAGCTTCGATAATAATGACTTTATTGCAAAACAACAGTTCCATTACGCGTGTAGCGAAAACAATTGCATGGATACTACGATTTAGCCCGAGTCAGCGAAAAACTTTGCCCCGACCATTAGAATGTGCAATAAAAACGGCCGAGCTACGGAGTGCTATGAATCTTATTATCAAGACAGTACAACTCGTTGACTTTGGAGAGGAGATATCAGATTAAAAATCAAAGTGTCGAGTAAAACACAATAGCAAACTATCAAGCACAGCAGCATTCCTAGCTGCATTCAGAAGGATGTGCTCTCGCCGAGGAAAGCCAGGACACGTCTATAGTGATAACGGCACGAACTTTGTGGGTGCCTGTCGAATCCTGAAAGCAGAGTACAAGATGATTCTTCAAAGTATCAACCCTGAGGCTATTAAAGACATCAATGAGATGGGCATCACCTGGCACTTCAACGCTCCCGCCTGGCCATCTGCAGGAGAACTTTGGGAAGCAGCTGTCAAGAGCTTCAAGTACCATCTCAAGAGAGTCCTGTGAGAGCAAAGATTAACGTACGAGGAGTTCACTACGTTACTCTATCAAATTGAAGCCTGCCTCAACTCAAGGCCATTGTGTCCCCTATCAGAGAGTCCAGATGACGACATTCTCACTCCGGGACACTTTCTAGTGGGAGGTCCAATTTTATCACGCCCTCTAAGGAAGAGAAAGGAAATACGCTTTCAATCTTTTCTTAAAAGTGAAAATTGAGGGACTATCTGTAATAGTGCAGGGAAGTGCGTTCCACAGTCGGATTGCCATTAACCTAAAAGAGTGTTTGTAGGCGGCAGTGTTATGCCGAGGAGTTGACAGGAGAGACACCGTGTGGGAACTCCGATTACTATCCCTGGGGAAAAGAAACTCAAAACGTTCTCGAAGATATGTGGGGTAGAGGGGATTTCGCAAAATATTGAATAGATAGGAGAGAATGTGCATATCACGGCGAAGACGGATCGTAAGCCATTCTAGCGATACTGGGAGACATGGTCGTACTTGCGCAGCCCGTAGACAAACCGAATCCCAAGGTTTTGAAGTCGCTCGAGTTTATTCAGTTGTTCTTCGTTCGCACTGACCCAACAAGCATCCGCGTAGTCTATTAAAGGTAGTAGAAGGGACTGAACAAGGGTGATTTTAGTGTGCCGCGGCAGGAAGTACTGCAATCTCCGTAGGAAGTAAAATGACGCAAAGACTCGTCTGCTGACCTCACAAACATGGGGCGACCAGGACAGCAAGTTATTAAATATAACCCCAAGATTCTTAGCTTTCTCGCTGTAAGTGATTATCGTACCCTCATACATCACAGGATCGAAGGGGATATTTTGTATTGTGTTAATTGAGTGCCGTGTACCCATAATCATGGCTTGAGATTTTGCCGGGTTGACAAGCAGCCCATATGAAATTGCCCATTTACTGATGTTATCGAGGTCAGCATTCAACGCCTCTACGGTCAGATTTACGTCACTAAGAGAGAAGTGCCGATATATTTGGAGGTCATCTGCGTAGAGATGATGTAAGAAGTAAGAACGTCAGAGATGGAGTTAGTGAATACTGAGAAGAGAAGAGGAGAAAGGATACCACCCTGCGGAACACCCGCGGAGAGATAACACCAGTTCGTTGAGATCTCCTCAGACTTAATGCGCTGCTGGCGGTCTCTCAGGTAGGAGTCAAACCAGAGAGCCGAGTGCGAGGAGACTCTGAGCGATTTTAGAATTTCAACCAGGATATCGAAATCGACGCAGTTGAAGGCGCTACTGAAATCAAGCAGTGTGAGAACCGTAAGCTGCTTCTGATCCATGGCTAATTGAATGTCATCGGTGACTTTAAGCAATGCCGTGGTAATACTGTAACCCAGCCTGAAACCTGATTGATATGGATTTAATAAGTTTCTAGAGGAATGGTAAGAGGAGAGCTGACAGTGAACAATTGATTCTAGGACTTTGGAAAGGATAGGCAGAATAGATATGGGACGAAAATCATTAAAGGAGACAGGATTGGACGATTTAGCTAGGGGAATCACAAGTGTCTTTTTCCACTGAGAGGGGAAGCAAGATTGTTCAAGCGATACATTAATTATGTGGGTAATGATCGGTAACAGCACCTCAATGATACAGGTTATCATCTGAGAACAGATCTTGTCCTCACCAATGGCTTTCGACGAGATCGCTAAGATTGCCCTCCTTACTGCGCCGATTCCGACACGGTTGAAGTTGAAGGGTGAGTTGTGGGCTGCGGTCTTGGACCGTAGCTCGTGGATTCTTTCCTAATTGTGTTGCTTTGTATGTAAGAAAAAATACCTATTTAAATATGCATAGAAATTAATTATTATTAATCTGTTCCACGGAAAATGCCGAAAACTTTAAAAGCGCACAGTCTCTTTTAAAAGACCATGAGAAAGTTTAACAAACATATGAAATTTTTACCTAACTTAAATGTTGACATTAAGAGTCGTAACGATTGTAGAACTTAATCTATAGGTAAGGGACAGACGTTAACTACTGATCGTTTGAACAATGTGTTCCCCCTTTTTAAAGTTACGACGCGAATAATTTGGTCAGTGCCCGGATGGACAGCATGAAAACGCGCGAGTTTCCTATGTGACGGTAACCGGTAGCGAGCACACATATTCTATTCGAGCGGCGCATTGCAACGTTCCGCATCTTTTTAAAGAGTACCCACATTTGTGATAATGACTGACAATAGTGAAGGAATTTCAGTGGATGAAGAAGGCACTTTGCAAAGTACGGACATCGAAGAGGAGAGCTGTTTGGAAAGCGAGAGGGTATTAAACTCAGAATGTTTGTGTGATAACACCGGGATGGATGAACAGCAAAGCGCAGAGAACAAAAGAATGAGAGAAGAGAGTGATGAAAACAGAGAGAGTGAGGGAGAGTTTATAATAGTGAGGAGGCACCCAAAAACACTTGCTCGGAGCTATTCACATAATGATAATCATTCCGCAACTTTTACAATGGGAGATTATCCAGAAGAGTTGTTTCAAGTAAGTATTATAACGAAAAAGCTTTTATCTAAGCAAATAGCCTTGGCAAAGCAACTAAGAGACAAAAATATCAAAGATATACTAAGAATCAAGTACGAAAACCCGTACAAGGTACATATACAATTTGGAAAGAAACAATTTGCCGAAATTTTACTAACCTCAAGGAGATTCAATGATTCTGAAATCAGGTGTCTGCCAACATAAGACTTACAACTTTGTTTTGGAGTAGTCAAACATATTGATTTAGAAATTGATGAGAAAGAAAATAAGGAAAACTTCAAGTCGGACTTTGAGATAATGTCTGTGAAAAGATTAACTAGACCTCCGAGAGATGAAAAGGGCCATAACAATTTTGAAATATTCGAGAAAATTATGGAGGAAGCCCTCATTAAACTTTGTAATAACAGAAAAAAAAAATATTTGTGGCGATCTTAATGTAGATCTGCTTGTAGATACAACACTGAAGCGACGATTAATAACTCTGTTCAAATCATTTAATTTATGTGATGTATTTCTAGAGCCGACTAGAATTACACTTACAAGCCAAACTTGCTTAGATAACGTTTTTTGTGACTGTGCATTCACAAGTAAAAGTGTAATTAACTGCTTACCCTCCGATCACAGTGGTCAAACAGTTGCATTCCAAATTACTAGTGAAAATAGGGCTGATCCATCATTTTATAGGACTATTACATCCCATAGACTAGAAATGTATATGAAAAACTTAGATATGGGTTTGCCAGTACCGGATTTTGATGAACAGAACCCGAACAAAATCTATTCTGACTGCTTCAACATTATTCAAACAGAATTCAATACAGTTTTTAAATTAAAGAAAGTCAGTGCCAACAACGGTAAATCTAAATTTAATGACTGGGCCACATTTGGAATTCGTAAAAGTAGAGCTATCTTGTATGATCTTTATGAACAAAAAACCTATAACTTTGATATAAAATTTCATGCCTATGTTAAAAAATATTCCAAAACTTTCAAGTTGATTTGTAGAACTGCAAAAACTTTACACATAAATAGAAAAATACAAAATTCAAATAATAGAATGAAAACGGTTTGGAAAATCATAAACCGTGAAACTGGCAAAGTTTTACCAAGGGATAATGATTTCTGCTCAAAGATAGGTGATGATGTTGTTAAATCCAACGCTGAGGTAGCTCGAGCTTTTGAAACATTCTTCACTAAATGCACCCTTACTCACAACAGAGCATCTAAATTCATCTCCATATGAAGCAGAGGTTTTGTTAAAAAACAGCACTAGCATCAGTAATGTAGATTTTAAATTTTATCATGTATGTCCCCAGGATATTATCAAAACGTATAGATTACTTAACTTAAAAATACTGAAGACCTGTGGGGTATGTCAATCAAAGTCATTGGTTCAAAATACTTGTTATAGCCCCACACCTAGCTTATATATTTAATAAACGTGTTGATGATGGAGCTTTCCAAGACCTCATGAAATACAGTAAACTTATACCTCTGTTCAAGTCGGGAGACAAGGGTGATCCGTCAAATTTCAGACCAATATCAGTTCTTCCAGTACTAAGTAAATTTCTTGAAAAGATTATACTCAATCAAATGCTCTCACACTTCAACCGTACAAAACAACTCCACGCCAAGCAATACGGTTTCACTAGGGGTAAATCGACTAAGGATGCAGGTATTACCATTATATCTCATATTTATTCTGCATGGGAAGCCGCACAGGATGCTATTGGTGTTTTTTGCTATCTGTCGAAGGCATTTGATTGTGTTGATCATGACATGTTACTAATGAAATTAAATCATTACGGAGTTAGAAAATCAATATAATTTAAAAGGCGAAGTCAACTGCGTTAAATCTGATAGATCGTGGGTAAAAATTGGCATTCTACAAGGTTCAATATTAGGCCCTTTCTTATTCCTGGTATATATTAACGATCTGCCTTTTAAGGTGGAGAAATTGACTAACATAGTGTTGTTTGCTGATGATACTTCACTGGTCTTCAAAATTGAAAGACAAAAAGAAGATTTTGATGATGTCAATCATAGATTATTATCTTTAACCTTGAATTGGTTCACAGTTAACAATTTATTGTTAAATGCTGGTAAAAACAAATGTATCAAATTCTCACTTCCAAATATCAGGCAAGTTGGGACCAGTTTAGTGTTGGACAGCAATACGTTAGAATAAGTAAATGACACGAAGTTTCTGGGAATAACCATTGATAACAAATTGCAGTGGGGACCCCACATAGAAAAATTGGCTGGTAAATTAAGTTCTGCGGCTTACGCAGTTAGGAACATCAGACAAAACACGGATGTGGCTACATCTAGACTAGTATATTTTAGTAACTTTCATAGTGTCATGTCCTATGGTATGTTGTTGTGGGGGAAAGCAGCGGATATTCAAACTATTTTTATTTTACAGAAAAGAGCTATTCGAGCAATTTATAATTTAAAACGCACAGACTCCTTAAGACAGCTTTTTAAAGAAATTGACATACTAACTGTAGTTGGTCAATTTATTTTCGAAAATATAATGTATGTACGCAAGAACCTTACAAAATTTCCCAAACTTAGCGATAGCTGTAATGTTAACCTAAGAAATAATCACAGACTACTTGCGCCCCGGTTTAGACTCGCGAAGGTTAGCAATTCTTTCAAGGGTCAAAGCATTCTCTACTACAACAAGATACCTCTGGAGATCTTGAAATTGCCATTTGTGCAATTTAAAATCCATGTTAAAGCGACTTTGTCGAAAAAGGGATATTACAATGTTCAAGATTACTTAAATGATGGGTCTGTATGGGGTTAATCTGGCTCAACACAGACCTTGCTGTTAATAATTTTGTAATTATTTATTCCTGCTTACTAATTATGATAATGACTAAATATTATATTTTGTATTAGTTAAGCATAAGCAATTTTTAAAAAGAGATCTAAAAATCAATCTGTGGGAGTTTCTACGCCCTTCTTCTCCCACAGTGGTCCAATGTAGACAAGTGGCAAAAAATGACGATTGCTAAGTATATGTAAATACCTACAGTAATAAAGAAATTTGGAATTTGGAATTTGGACGGATGAAGGAAAATGGGTTGATAGCGAGGCAGTTCGCATGTTTTTAGGGTTCTTCTTTACCCTCGTACATTTATGGTTACGGGTGTAGGTTCAGAGTAGAACCTTACACTTTTCCTGTAATGCAATGTTCCGGCTGTTGAAATACGGTCATTTACTCCGAGCACGCCCAACATAAAAGTGGTATGTCCAAAGTGTGCGAAATCTCATGCAAATTCTACAATAGCAAAAGCTACAACTTTTAAGTGTGTCAACTGCAAAGGGGCACATATGGCGCTGAGCAAGATTGAATGTCCTGTCTTTGCAAAAGAAAAACAAATACGGAGCATTATGTCCGAAGAGAAATGTACCTACAGAAAAGCACTAGGTATTTACTTAGAACGGAATACGGCTGGAAAAGAGGTGGAAAAGAGAGGAATGACCAACGAAGATTTCAACGAAGAAGGAGAACTTATACGGTTACCAGAGAGTCGGATTGTCGAAACGCCCTACACCTACAGAGATGCCGTTACTTTTAGAGCGACAGTACATAGAGAAGATCTACCTGAAAATAGTCTCAAAGATTCAAATAAGCAAGAGTCGTACGCCACAAAACGGAAAAACGATACCCAGAAATTAAAAAGAACCCAGAAGACCAGAAAAGAAAGACAAACAATAGAGGTTGAGAATGAAACCAGGAATGTAAAACAGATTAAAGAGGCAGAGAGGGACACATTGATGGAAGCGGATCAGGAAAGTCAAAAAGAAAATTCTTCTGAAAAGAACAGTTTTAACATCAGGAAGTTGTGGAATAAAGTCAGATCAATTCTGAGCGACAAAAATGCAGAGAACAAAATATTTTTAATTATTGAAACAATCTTTGAGAAATTTAAATATATTTATTATCAAAGTTTTTACAGATGGCGAATGGATTTAAATTATTTCAAATCATTCAAATCAAATCATTTATTAATCGCTTACATGTGGAGCAAACATGACAAAATAAGGTTTAGTCCCAAAACATGCGCCCTGCAAGGGCATTGCAAGAGTATTATTTTATAAAGTACCTATACACTTGTTCTTAAATTAAGGTACAATTTATGGACCCTGTCCATAGGGCACTGCAACAGTAGAGAGGCATAATACTAATCTCTAATATAAAATATTAATTATTGAGGTATGTTTATATGTACGTGTGTGTGTGTATGTGTGTTTGTGTAATTGTGGTGTACATGCATATATTTATAAGTTAGTGTTATTCATATATTCATATATTCAAATTCAAATTCAAATTGTTTATTCATAATAAATTTACAAATAATATACAGGGGCTGGACCCTCCTAGTAAGTATAGAAATACCTGTGTCAGGAGGGCCCGCTCTTCCACAAATATACATTTAGTAATTCGAATAAACAACCTAGTATTAAAATATAACATGCAGTTTAATATTTTAGTTCGTAGAATTAAGGATAGAAGATGTGTGTGTGTGTGTGTGTGTGTGTGTGTGTGTGTGTGTGTGTGTGTGTGTGTGTGCGTGTGTGTGTGTGTGTGTGTGTGTGTGTGTGTGTGTGTGTGTGTGTGTGTGTGTATTTGTGTTCAGAGTCTTATATTAACATTTGCACACTATACAAGAAATTTTATTAAATGTTCTGTTTCATTGTAGCTTAAACTCTTAAGCCATTCGATTAAGACCTTTTTACACTCAAAGTTTGTTTTAGGGTATATGTCTAGTTTTTTGTTAATTTTATTATATAAAAGTGCAGATTGTTTTGCCATTTGGCAACTAGCAAAAGTAGTCCTTGTGCGAACCATTTTTGAAACATTTCCATTTCTCTTCTTTTTATGAATATTTATATCAAATAATAGGGACTTGTGCAGTCTAAGAATGATGCGTAGGATATACAAACGTCTTACTGAGAGCATATCACAAAGGGCATACAGAGATGCTGTAGGGAACCGATATGGCTTAAATAATATAGTTTTTAGTAAGGCTCGTTGTGCTCTTTCCAGTTCTATAAATTTTGTCTTGGAAGTCCCGCCCCAAACCGGAATGCAATAGGTTAGTATTGACTGTGCTAGTGCTGTATATATTTTAAATATCAGTTCTTTATTTGCTACATGGCGCAGGACCTTAAAAACCCAAATCATCTTCCTAGTCCTAGCCACCAAAAGATCTATATGGGCGTGCCACGATAGCCTTTGGTCAATCATGACACCCAAATATTTGACAGCAGGTACCCGAGTTATTGTGGGGCAATCGCAGTTACTGGAAAAAGGGATCTCACAATTATGAATTTTTAAGCCGAAGCTACTATCTGGCTGTCCACGGCTATTGATCGAGAAACAAATGTAATTAGTCTTGCTGGTATTTAGGGTTAACAGGTTAGTTTCAAGCCATCTAGCGACCTCGGCGAGTCCTATTTCAGCATGATTATAAACATTTCGCCAATTTGAGCCTGAAAATACTACCGCTGTGTCATCTGCATATGAGAAGATATGACCACTACAGACATTGATACTACCTAAATCGTAAAGATAGATCAGGAAGAGAGTCGGACCAAGGACACTTCCCTGAGGAACGCCAAAAGTAATGTCATCACAGTCACTGAGCTTACTCCCTATTTTGACACTCTGTTTCCGCTCACTCATGTAGTCCCGGAGCAGTTTCAGTGGGATACCCCTAATTCCAACAAGCTCAAGTTTCCTGATCATAATGGGAACAGCCACGGTATCAAAGGCCTTTTTGAGGTCTAAAAATACAGTGAGGCACTTTTTTCCAGCATCCAAATTCTTAACTATTATAGAGCTCAGAGCTGCCACAGCGTCCTCTGTAGATTTACCTGGTCTGAACCCAAACTGTGAGCTAGGTAGTATATTAAATTCTTCTAAATATTGTACTAATCTATTATTTAGTATTTTCTCTAAAATTTTTGAAATCGCTGGCAACACTGATATCGGCCTGTAATTGTTTATGTCTAGCCTGTCTTCGCCACCTTTAAAAACAGGCGTGATAATTGACCTTTTAAAGGCTGCAGGAAAAATGCCTTTTGCAAAACATAAATTTGTTAAATAACTAATCAAAGGCACAACTATTTGTTTTGCAAGCTTGAGAAATTTGGTTGTGACATTATCCCACCCCGGAGCACTGTCAGTTTTAAGGCTCATTAGAATGCTATGAATCTCTTCAGGAAAAGTTTCTAATAAAAGAAAGGAGGAGCACTGCCTGTTATTTATAGAGTTATCTTTTTTAACTGACGCATTACTATTAAAACCCTTTGTTATATTTTCTGCCAGAGTTTTTCCAATATTACTGAAATATTTATTTATTTATATATATATATATATATACATATATATGTTACTATATATATATATAATATATATATATATATATATATATATATAATAATAATAATAATAATAATAATAATAATAATAATAATACCTTGGACATCATTTTACACACATTGATCTAGTCCCAAACTAGGATTCCCTGTATCTTGGGTACTAGACAACGGTACACATACTTATATAGATACATATTATACTTAGATAGATAAACAACCATGACTAGGGTACAAACATTCGTTCTCATCAAACAAATATTTGCCCCCACCGGGACTCGAACCCGGGACCCCTGGTTTCGTAGGCAGCGTCACTGCCGACTCGGCCATTCGGGTCGTCGTCGTATATATATATACATATACACACATACATATATATATGTATATATCTGTGTTAAATAATTTTAAGTTATTTATTTTTCTTAAATGATGTGTCTATAAAATATTCATTTATACTGTAATATGTTTTATTTATTAATATAGTTTTTAATGTTTTTAGGAACTTTACGTTATTGGTTTCATCTTTAAGTAGGGTGGGTAATTTATTATATATTTTGATACTCATGACATAAGGACTAGATGAGTGCATCTTTAGAGTAGAAGTGCAGGGTTGGATGAGTCTGTCTTTATGTCTTAATGAGTAGTTTACGGGAATTTCTCCACGTTTATGGTAAAGATTCTCATTATTACGGACAAATTTGCACATTTCGTATATGTATAAGCATGGTAAAGTCAGAATATTAAGTTTTTGAAAGAAAGGTTTACCACTGTCCATCTGTTTGATATTTACTAGGATCCGTATTAGTTTTTTTTGTAAGATGAATATTGCTGGGGCTCCTGTGCTGTTTCCCCATAAAATTATGCCGTAGCTGAGCCAAGCGAAAGTGTATGCAAAGTATACCGTAAGAGCAGTTTTCAGGTCAGTGGATTTTTTTACTTCTTTAAGTGCGTAAGAGAACTGAGATATCTTGTTACAAATTTTTTGAGTGTGTTGTTTCCAATTGACGTGTGAATCTATATCAATTCCAAGCAAAGTGAACCGGTCTACTATTTCTATTTGAGTACCTTTATAGGTGATGACGAAATCTAGTTGCTTTTTTGTCGGGGGTGGAATATCATTACTTTAGTTTTATTACAATTGATTTCAAGGTCGTGGTTTGTCATCCAATTAGTAATGAGATCTAATGTAGAAATAAGCTTTGCGTTCAGTTGGGAGCTATCTTCTGATGGGACCAGTAATGATACGTCATCCGCAAACAACACGCAGTGATCAATCGTTACTTTAGGGAGATCATTTATGTATATAAGGAATAATAAACACCCCAGGACACTTCCTTGGGGTATTGATGAATTTAATGTCCTATTAGTTGAGCGTACGTTTTGTATTTGGTTAGTTTCTTTATTCGATTGCTGTATTTCGAAAGATTGTACTCTATCTTTCAAATATGAAGTGAACCAGTTATGGGCTGTTCCGCGCACACCTATTCCATAAAGTTTGTCTAATAAAATTCTGTGATTCACCCTATCGTATGCCTTAGACATATCTAAAAGAAGGCCCACCGCGTATGATTTCTTTTTAATGATACTTAGAGCTTCTTGAATGCATTTGTATACAGCTATAGTTGTCGATCTCTTCTTACCAAAACCGTTGTGAGACTCTGTAAAGATTTTGTATTTTTCGCAAAAAGAGTATACGCAGACATTTCAAAAAATTTCTAAATTGTTGAAAGTATGGCAATGTGTCTATAATTATTTGGGTCGGACTTTGATTTTTTCTTATGTATAGGTCTAATGATGGCTTTTTTATGTAAGTCTGGAAATGTCCCCATAATATATTATTGGTTTATCAAGGTGGTTAAAGGTAAAGTTAACTCGTCTGCGCACTGTCTTATTAGTGTTGGTGGTCATACGTCCTCACCGAAGCTATTTTTATTTTTTAAATTTCGGATTATTTTATGTATTTCGTGATGTGTTACAGGAGCCAAGAACATTGTATTTTCAGTAGGGTTCATTACTGGATAGCCTTTATGTGCAGTACTATTATTTTGTTGTATATTATTTTGTCCCCCTATTTTTGTAAAGTAGTCATTAAATATGTTGGTAACAGCAATTGGTTCGGAATACATTGTATTATTTATTTTTAATGTAATATTATGTGATTGGTTTTGACGTTTTTTATTAGTCCTCTCTTTAATTATATCCCACATAGTTTTTATTCTATTATTTGACTTTTTAAGCTTGTTTATGTAATATATTTTTTTTGCTGTTATGACTGTTTTTATAAGTATTTTTTCATATTTTTTGTAGTAGGATTCAGGTACGTCACTTTTGGATGTTAAGTATAGTATTTTAAATAATCTTTTATTTTGAGATGAGAGTATGATGCCAGGTGTAAGCCAATATTTTTTATTGTTTGTTTTTATTTTAATTACTTTTTTGGGTATGGTTTCGTCAAGAATGTTTTTTAAAATTTGATAAAATATCTCGTAGTTTTCATTTACTGTTTTATCTCTATGTAAGATATTATCCCAAGTAATAGTTTTTAATTTTTCTTTGAATTTATTTATGTTTACGTCGTTGTAGAACCTTTTTTTCGTGTAATATGTAGTCTGTACCTTAGATTGTTTTATGTTTAATTGGATAGTAGTTGCCTTATGTGCTGAAAATCCTAGTTCCTCTACTTTAGTAACAGTACATTCATCGTGAAAGTTTGTGAATATTAGATCTATGCATGAGTGTTGGTGCGTAGGTTCCTTTATATGTTGAGTAAGATTATTTTGTAATATCAAACTAATGAATTCATTTGTGAAAGAACTATTCAATAAAATATTTATATTAAAATCTCCACCTAATATTATATTGCGATCTGAGAAATTCTTAGTTATATATTCTAAAATTATATTTATTTGTTTATTGAATATTTCTTTATCTCTTCCATTCCAATACATATTTATTAATAGAATATTTTCATCAATTATTTCAGTTGCACATACTTCTAGTACATATTCAATTGACATGTTTGTGATATCTATTCTGTCTTTGTATTTTAGGTTGTCAAGTAGTAGTATACAAACTCCGCCTCCTCTTCGTTTCTTCCTGCAGAATTCTGATGCAATTTGGTAATTTTTTATATTTATCAAGTCTAATTGTCCTTGTGAGAGCCAGAATTCTAGTATACAGACTGCTTGATACTTTGTATTTTTCTCTAGGAAAGCTTCTAGTATATGATTTTACATTATTTAGGCTTTGTATGTTTTGAAATAATACATTGCAATCACATTGTGTTTCTTTGGTTCCGAAATGTCTTGTTTTCAATGTCAGAATTTTGTGCTGAGTTTCTGTTATCTATTTTTTCATGTTCTGGCTTATGTGTCTTGCCATCTATGTATAACTTGTTGTTCCGTATAACTGCATGTCTTCCATTTTTTCTAGCTTCGTACAAGACCTCGTGCATTTTTTTCCTTACTTTTCGGCCATTTTCATCCAAATATTTAGATAATTTTAATCCAGTATTGTTCAGGAATGAAATGTTTTGTAGAAGCTATTTTGTAATTTTTTGCTCAAAAGCTCAATATATATTGGTCTGCGTTTTCCACGATTCCCCATGCGATGAATATCTTCTATGTATCCTGTCAAGTCCACGTTGTACAACTCATAGAAAACATCAACCACACGACTGTAGAAGCAGTGTTCGTCCTCTTCGAACATTTCTTCCAGTCCATATAGGACAATGTTCTTGCTGTAGTCATGTGTTGTCTGATTTTCCTGACGGGCTGTGGTATTGCAGTCCATTTTGTTAGTGAGTATTTGTAGTTGGAATTGTAGTCTTTGCTGCTCTTTTTCCAGTTGTAGAATTTTTGTATTCATATCACAAATATCTTTTTTATTTTTTCATTATCCAATTTTACGATTTGGAATTGCTGTAGGAAATCTTTTTTTAGTTGTTTTTTACTCTGGGATATCTTATTTTCAATCGTTGCGGATAGTTCTGTTACTATTTGGTTTTTTATGGAATCTAATTTAGTATCCAGTAGATCTGCAAAATACTTCATGTTTGTAGATGGTGAGCCGGTGTTTCCCATGGAGTTTAAACTCTGTCTTAATGTGTCGCCCATTGGACTTTGATCTGAGTCAGAATCGTAATTGTTTGCTGTGTGGACGCTTCTTACTGGTGTGTTGTCAGTCTTTCTTCTTTGGGTAATATTTTTGCATTCAAAACATTGCCAAGATATATCATAGTGATGTGGGTTCTCTCTATACTCAGTTGTGCTTATATTTAGATATTTATAGTGATAGACTTTTCTACAAGAGCAACATTGTAATCTCTCCGATATGTTTACATGTTTTGTACAAGCAATGCAATTCATCTTTAGAAACTGGTGCTGCCCTCTAGTGCTAGAAATAAATATCACTCGTCATTCACAGTTATTAGAAGCACATCGGTGATCTCTTAGTTCAGAAAGTTTATTATACTGTCACTAGATGTCGCTGCGGTGTGCTTATATGAAGAAATTATGCTGACTAAAAGGTTAATAGAAAATTAGGTTATAATTTAATGCACTTTTACAAAACTTGTCCATTTCATCCGTATAACTTTTAATTGGAATGTACAGGTTTGTTTGTAGTTCTGTGGAATGATTTGTTTGTCACTTCACTCAACCAGATTGGATGTTTTTTCAAATATTTATGAATTGTATCTAACACCGTTTTTAACCTTTGACTGGTGACATGGTTTTTGTGTAACGTAACTGGTGACGAGGGGACTGAGAGGCCCACTGCGGTATCTAGTATAAATCATAGAAATTAAGTGTGGTAGCTAGCCAGAGTATGTAAAAACTGTGTTATCATATATAAATGGATAAAATAACAGAAATAACTATACTCTGAATATATTTTTTTGTTACGATCTTGCAATTTTAATGTATGTCGTGTTAGGAATCAAAAAACTAGAGATGAGATCACAAATTACACAAGCAAAAAATTAATCCACATATTTTGAAAAAAAAAAACACTTTTTTCTATAATATTGAAGTAATAATGAATTAAGAAAAAAAAACAACTAAAATCAAAAGTGTATTTTCACGAAATTGACAATGGTCGAACTTTGCCAATTTTTATATGCAGTCTGGGCATAATTTTTTTGCACACTGCAAGCACACACGTTTCGGACACGATTCAAACTGGTAATTTGATTGGCGCTTTTATCGAGGAAGACAACTGGCTCCTGCTTTCCTGGAGTTTTGATGGTTCTCGGTTAAAAACGTGAAAAAACAATACAACAAAATTACGTAAAAAATTACGTAAGTGGTTACATGGGGTCTGAGAGACCCCTGCCGAACTTTACGCCACTGTAACTTACCGATCTGAGCCTGTCCGACACAGCTATCCCCTTCTACGGCATGGACGCAAGTAAACTCGAAGCTACTCAGGTGATGAGCCCAAGGAAACCCGGAGAAGGTGCCAAAATGTTGTTTTACTGACGCCGCTGGGCCTGTAAGACCCCTTGTCACCAGTTTAAGGTTAAGCACTTGTATTTTATAGTTTTAATAATCTTGTAATAACATATAATAACTTGTAATAACATATGTTGTTGTTTGATGGTCAAATTATCTAATTACATTGTTTTTTGACGCTTTGAGACTTTGTACTATATAAGTACTGTATCTTTATAAGATTTATAACTCAATTTTCAGAGATGGCACATAAAGAAAAGTTTGTCAATATAATCCAGTGGAATTCACACAGCCTAAGGCCTAAAACTGTGTCACTTGATTGTTTATTAAACCAAGAAAATATTCATATAGCAAGTGTTAGTGAGACAAGGTTGGAGCCGGAATCACAACTTAATATAAGTGTGTATAATGTGTTTAGAAAGGACAAAGCGGATTTCTTTTATTTTATTTATTGCAAAACACAACAGATATAATACATTGTGTTTCTTAATATAGATATCTTAATTTAAAACATGTAGAATATCCTACTAGGTGTTTTGACAGCATCTTTAAAATTTGTGGACAGTGTATTTAAGTAGGTTAAAAAACTAAATTAAAAGGAAAGAAAAAAATAAACTACAGGTAAATTACTGGTAATTATGCTCAAACGGCTTAGAGTGTTATTAGTTAGATAAATTAGCTAAAGATTTTTGAAACTTTAGGTTTGAAGGTAGACAGTTTTAGAAAGTTGTCCAAGGTGTCATCTTCATTAGACATATTGTTGTAGAGACGATACATATTAGGAAGTGGTTCATGATAAGCTCTCTGCGTTCTATATAATGGTAACTCGAATGTATTTTTTTTCTGGTTGACCTCTGAAGAATTGGTGGAATACGTATTTTAATTTCTCTCAAAAGAAATGTATGTAAGCTTCCATGTAATATTTAATGTAAGGTGGTTAGACTGCTAATAGATCAACGAGTTTCCAGAGAATTCAATCCTTAGTGTTCAAGACGCGTTTCGTAACAGCGAAGTTTATATTTAAGGTTATTACGATATGTTATTGTTCACGCACAAACGAAACGCAGTGCGTGACGTCAGAGAAAACCAGAGAGTTTCGATCTCGCGAGGGGATCGACGCCATCTTTGAAGTTTGCTCCTTGAAGTTTTGAACATGAAATCTCGGCTCGCATCGCTGCGCATTACCTGCTCATAATTAAATACTAGTTGGCACATTTCGCAACGGATTCTCATGCTGGTCTGCATAAACTGTGTATCCATCGCTGGTGAATAGTGTGCGTGCACGTACAACGTTGAAACCCTATACCGCGTGTTACATTCTGCTGACCTGGAGGATCCAGGCCCTGGTGCTGAAACTGCAGTCGCAGACCGAGGAAGGCTGATACACCCCAAGACGCCGTCCAGGTACCTTGACCACTTGCTCCACCTTTCCATCTAATCTCAAACCCATATTTTGTCATCTGCTCATCTCAATCTTTCCCAATCTCATCAGCCCTGCATTCCTGCGACCCTTAGCGGTCACATTTTCTGGTCCTTCGAACCTTTGAACCCACCTATTATTCTATATACAGTCCACTCTCAACAGCTCAAATTTCCATCATTTTTGTCCCGTTTTTTATAACCTTTCAATCACAGGCCTGTGAGCCCTTCCGCCCATTTCCGCTCAAAACCCCAGCTCGAAACGTATTTACCTAGGTACCTAAAATAATTATATTTCAAAACATCTCATTTGTATTCTATTTCCCAGCAACAAGTAATTGAGTGTAGGTTGTTCACATATAACCGTTTCACTGCAAAGTGAAAACACGATAAGATTAAGGTTTGTGGATTCCACAGAAAACGTTGTAATTACCTACTCCTATAACGACATATAATAGCGTAGCTCAGTGATATGTGTAACGTCGAAGCAAATCGAAACAAGTTATATTGTCGGCGCATGAGTTCTGTACCTACCTATAAGTAAAAGCTTTCATTAGGCATTCAGAGATAATCGCTTCAAATTAGGACATAGCGGTATTTCGGCACATACCTAGTACAATATCCTTTTCTAAGTATTGTTTGTTGTCGGCACATTGATATAATTATATACATTCAGGGTACGGTTTTTCAATTCAGTTCCGCCGGTTGGATGGAATTGCTATCAGCTCAGAAATATTGTTTAATCCCCTTGAAATCTGCTTATTGAAAGTAGGGGGTGTTCTCGCATACATTATTGCTCACACATAATATACAGGGTGTTTCTCATTATACAGGGTGTGAGTTAGCGATACAATCTATATTCTATATCATCATATTCATCAATCTATATCAGTCAGCGTCTTGATCTACGCAAAACCACACGTCTTGCCACTGTGTCGGACCGCGCGTTGATACCAAAGTTTCTCAAACTTTTTTGTTAGCATAATGTTTATTTGTGGTGGATGCCAGGAGGAGGTGACTGACGCGATTCTGTGTTCAGCTTGCGGTATCTCCTTTGATTTCTCTTGTGCTGAGATTACCGAGGCCAAGTACCGGAGACTGGCGGAGAAGAAGAAGAGGGAATGGATGTGTCCCACCTGCTCCGTCAAGGCACCAGTTGTTACGAAGCCGCCAGGCGGGAGGCCTGTAGTTGCTCCTCCGAGTACTACTAAGCTGCCCCCGGGATCTCTAGCTGTGCCAACGCTCGAGCTCATCATGGAGCGCCTTGATGCCATGGTCCTTCAATTAGCTCCTCTGAAGAGTCTAGAAGTCATTCTCAGTGACATCTCCGAGTTAAAGAGCAAGACCGATGATATCCATTTGCGAATTAATGATGTGGAGAGCCGCGTTGTCCGCATGGAAGAGCGTCAAGTTGAAGCTGCTGAAATGAATGAACGGTTGTTACGTCTTGAGGAAGCTTCTGAAAGCCGAGAACAATGGCTCCGCTCCAATAATGTCGAGATAAAAGGTGTTCCCCAAACAAAAGAGGAGAATCTTTTTGACATAATATCTAAAGTTGGGACCACCATTGGTTTCGCAATCCAGCGCGATCGTATTAATTTCGTTACCAGAGTTCCTTCGCGTGACGATAACAAGGGTAAGTCAATAATTGTCTGCTTCATTCATCGCTACGACAAGGAAAACTTTGTTGCTGCCGCACGAACTGTGAAGAATATGTCACTGGCTGATATCGGGATGCAGGGACATGGCAGTGTCTTCGTCAATGATCATCTGACCATCGAACAAAAACAACTATTAAATTCGGCCAAACTACTGGTTAAGGAGAAGGAGTTCGAATTTATTTGGGTGCGTCATGCGAAGATTATGGTACGGCGCAATCAGACTTCACCTATTTTTCAAATCAAGTCGAAGAGGGACCTGTCCAAAATTACGTAATCTACAACTATTGCTTTTAGTGTCATTCAACAGTTTACAAACTTTGAGAACCACTGCTAAACTAAAAAGCAAAAGAAGTTGTGGTTTTGATGAGTTACCTCCAACGCTGATAAAGGAATGTGCATTGGAACTGTCCCCACCTTTGTCTTTTATTATTAATCAGTCTTTTACACAAGGCGTCGTACCAGAAAAACTAAAAATAACTATAGTAAAACCTTTACACAAGAGCGGCAGCCGTAGCGATTGTAATAATTATCGCCCGATTGCTCTTCTTCCCACCTTTTCTAAAATAATTGAATCCGCTATGTACAAACGTATCTACAATTTTTGCGAAAAATTTAATATATTCAACAATAATCAGAATGGTTTCCGTAAGGGTCGATCGACTACATTAGCAGTAATTACATATGTTAACGAGATTTTAAAAATACTGAACGATAAAAAACATGCCATTGGAGTTCTCTTAGACATGAGCAAAGCTTATGATCGAGTCTTATACGGAGCTCTTTTGGAAAAACTCTATGGTGTGGGAGTGAGAGGTATTGCTTTCAACTGGTTTTCATCGTACTTGCGCAACCGAATACAATATGTTGATATAGAACATTATAACTCAACTACCAAGCGAATCGGTAAAAAACGATCAAATGAAGTAGAATTAACCAAATCGATCCCGCAGGGTAGCGTGCTCGGATGTTTACTTTTTTTAATATATATAAATGATCTACCTAATACTATTAATATACCATGTACGCTATTTGCAGATGATATATCCCTGATTTTTCCTAGTCAAAACGTAGAGAAATTAATTATAGACCTAAACTCACACCTAAATAGCATTAAAACTTGGTTAGATGACCAAAACTTAGAAATTAACTTTAACAAAACCAAATTAATGGAATTTAGACCTTACCAAAAACGACCCCTAGATATTATAAACTATAAATTTAACGGAACTGTAATAGAAAATGTAGAGACTTCTTGTCTCCTAGGTATCAATTTAGATAATAATTTAAATTGGAAAAGCCACATTCTAAAGATAACTGGTAAGCTCTCAAGCTTTATATATGCCCTATCAGAGCTGAAAAAAACTACAGACCTCAGGACGGCAACATGCGCTTATCATGCGTATGCACAAGCCTGGCTTAGGTACGGTATAATTCTTTGGGGCAATAGCACAGACGCAAAAAACGTCTTTATATTACAAAAAAAATGTATTAGAATTCTGGCTAATATAGAAGCGAGGACGAGCTGTAGAAGATATTTTGTGGAATATAATATTTTAACTATGACAGCGCTCTATATTTTAGAAATCAGCGTCTTTGTCAGGAATAATATGCCTCTTTTTCCACAACATACTCGCCCTGAGGGCCTTAGATCACAACAACGCCTAGCCACCAAGATTGCTAAACTAGAAATCATAAACTCTGGTCCGCACTCAATGGCAGCAAAAGTTTTCAATGCTCTACCATATCACATACAAAATATAAAAGACAATACTTTATTCAAAATAACCCTCAATAAGTACTTGATCCAGAAATGTTACTATTCTCTTCAAGAATTTTTCAGTGATAATTAATGTTAAAGTACACAATAGATAAGAAAATATGTATAATTAAATAATACTAGAAATAGACAATTATAAGCTAGCAATTAAGGAATTAGTTTAATCATATTGTAGTGCCCTTACAGGGTGTCATGTACCTCTTGAATTACATATAAGAACTGTAATGACACATGATTATTGCAATAAAGAAATCTGAAATCTGAAATCTGAAATCTGCTCCCTGCTACTATCCGATATTGCTATTGTTTTCGCCTGTTGCTACACACACACTACTTTACTGCCTAGTAAACAACTTTTATTCCAACACCTTTTTAACTCAGCTCGTAATGACCCTAATGAGCCTTTCTGCAGTTTATTTAATGTCTAATTTGCCTCGTCATCGCTGCCGCCGTCCGCTACCGTACTTGCCTATAAGTGATCATTGCTTTGATAATAACCCGTTCCTATGTGATTAATTTCCCACGCCTACCGAACGGCGTGAGAATCCTGAGGGGTTGTGCCTTTGCCACGTGAGAGAAAAGAAGTGATGAAATTGGTTACTGACCTTGTCTCCGTAGGCAGGAATGTAAAATAAAGCACTCCAATGATAATTCACTTGTGTATTTCTGACAATAATTATATTCCACAGTCAAGACACAAACGGGCATAGGTACCCCGTACCAACTTGTCTCAGCGGACGCTCCAACCAAACTGAGCTCCGTCCTACAAGACGGCCATTTATATAAGTTTGCCGCCACTTACGATGATACCAGAACGACAAGTCGGTACGGGGCGCCATATGAAAAATACAAAGTAAGACAATAAATATATCAGAATAAATCTTTTTCTAATTTTATCGCAATTAATGGCTATTGTAAACAATACCAATGCAAAAATCATAACATTCGGCCATCTGATAATCGTGCTGCCACCTGGCGCACGTCAAAGTAAAAGTAATAATTTATGAACCATTCAAACAAACTATTTGTCTTAATTTACAAACAACAAACATACTAATGTATTTATCACACATAACGAGAGTAACATTATAACGAATTCATATGTTGCCTAAAACTAACGGTGAAGAATAAATATAAATTATATGTAGTATAAGCTGCATCAATCATAACATTCGGTATTTAGGGCCATATTGTTATTTATCGTTACAACATTTTGTAATTTCGAATAAGATAATTGTATTACCATTAGCTCGACCTATGCTGCTAATGTTAAACTAACCTTACCTAATTTCACAAATAATTTAGGACACTACTACATAAAAGAGCGTTTTAAATTATTTCTTATGTGATAACGTGCATATTAACATTTACTCAGTGTCACTGTTGAGCCTACTACTGCTGCTACTATTGTCTGTGTTATGTATCTCTAGAGCTTTTACATGGATCCAGGGCCTGATTCTGCCGGCAGCTATAACCGTTTCATAAGATTTTCCCTTCTTTTTAAAACCAGGTACATCGGCTATTCTATAGCGATCGTTTCTTAAAACCTCAACCACTTTATATGGGCCAATAAACTTTGACAGCAGCTTGGTGCTTTGTTTGTTGTTTTCAAAATTAGTTCGGCGAATTTTTACGAGATCATGAATTTTGTACTCCATAGCAGGAACACGGTATAAATCGTGTCGTTCCTTGCGTTTAACTTGTTGTCTATGTATACTAGTACTGACATTGTCTCTGATCTCTTATATATTAGGGAGACCAGGATCTTTTGCTGCATCGACACCAAGTTTATTTGATAAAACATCTTTCATTTTCATTCCAAACATAGCTTCTGTCGCCGTTTTTTGAGTAGAAGCATTAACAGTGTTGTTAACGCCCCATTGAATTTTTCCCAGACACTTGTCCCAGTCGCGCTCATGTTCTAGTGAATTTTGTGCTGATAACGAGCGTAGGATAGTCTGATTGAATCTCTCAGCTTGGCCATTTGCTCTGGGACAAGCGACTGCATTCAATACATGTTTGATACCATTAGAGTTACAGAAGGTCCTAAAGGACGTTGAGGTGAAGCTAGAACCGCGATGTGATATGATTCTAGCAGGGATACCAAAGTCATAAAAGATTTTCTCAAGGACTTTTATTGTGTTTTTCGTCTTAAGGTCCTTGATCGCTCTCACAAATAGATATTTGGTAAAAGCATCGATCACTGTCAATATATAACTATTGCCGTCTTTGCTCCGGACAAATGGACCAAGATGATCCATGTGGAGCGTGTGAAAGGGTATATTTATCTTTTCAATGGGATACAGATATCCTGACTTTTGTTTCGTCGCGTTATCTTTATTGTAAGCGCACTCCAGGCAAGCCGAAACATATTTGTTTACAAATTTACGTAACTTTGGGAACCAATACTGTTCACGGATTTTTTCGAGAGTTTTTGCATACCCCAGGTGACCTATATCATCATGATTGGCTCGACATATCTGCCACCGGGCACTCCGAGGAACCACCAAACACAAGCTATCATCTACCTTTCTATATACTGTATGGTTTTTAACGACAAAGCTTTTTTTAACGTCTTTGCATTCCTGGTCATCCTCGGGTTTAAGAATTTTGAGAATCCGGGCTACCTCAGGGTCTGCGATTTGTAATGTCAACAGCCATTTCTCTTTCTCTATGCTGAACAAATTGACAGAATGACTATCATCCGATTTCCCTATCAACCTAGTGTTTCGGCTCAATGCGTCGAAGTGCGACATTTGTAAGCCAGGCCGATATTCAATATCAAAGGTATATTCGCTGATTTGTAGCCACCATCTGGCTATCCGGAGAATCCGATCTCTCTTAGTAAGTGTGGTTCTAAGCGCAGCGCAATCTGTATAGATTTTTAAATGGATCTCCACAAGATAAACTCGAAATTTCTTTAATGAGCATACGACAGCCAGTGTCTCTAGTTCGTAAGAGTGTAAATGTTTTTCCTCGGGTGTACTCTGGCGGCTGAAATAGGCAACAGGCTTCAAGACTCTTGAATCTCGTTGCCACTGCATAAGTATACCGCCTATGCCCAGAGAGCTGGCATCAGTATGCAATTCAGTCTCCAGAGTACGATCGTATAGGGCCAGAACGGGACGATTTGTTAGACTTTCTTTTAGCATGGAGAATGCTTGCGTCTCCGTTTCCGTCCATCGCCACACGACATCCTTTCTTAACAGCCGGTTAGCGGTCGAGCAATTTCCCCGTAGCCCCTGATGAATTTCCGAAAATAACCGGTCAATCCGAGAAATTGTCGTACCTCATGGATGTTACGAGGTGTGGGAAATTCCTTGACCGCCAACACCTTACTTTCTCCGGGTCGTATGCCATCTGCAGAGATATCATACCCTAAATAGTTAACCTTGGTGTTAAAGAAACTGCATTCGGTTAATTTCAATGTCAAGCCGTACTGCCTAAAGGTCTTTAATAAATTCTCTAATCGCTGAAACATTTCTTCAATGTTCCTCGAAGGTATGAAGACATCATCCAAGTAAGCCAAAGCATACTCGAATCATCGGTTACCGAGAATTTTGTTGATTGCCCTCTGAAAGACCGCCGGGGCATTGGCCAACCCGAAGGGCATTCTTTTGAATTCGTAATGCCCGTCAGGCGTGATAAATCCCGTGAGATGTTGACTTTCTTTGGCCATCGGGATTTGGTAATACCCAGACGCAAGATCAAGGGTCGAAAAGTAGCAATTACCACTTAGATTGGAAATTTGGTCTTCTATGAGGGGAAGGGGAAATTGATCTTTGATCGTTTTGTTATTTAAGGCCCTAAAATCTACACAGAGTCTCTGCTCGCCAGTTTTTTTTTAACCATCAAAATTGGGCTGGCGTATTCAGATTTAGATTCCTGAATAATGTCATTCTTAGACAACTCTTCTATTGCTTCGCGAACCTGTTCGCGTTCAGAGTGAGACAGGCGGTATGGACGATATACTATTGGTTTATTGTCCGTAAGTTCGAACTTCATTTCTACCTCTGTCGTGCACCCTACCTCATCCAAACCGGTAGTGAAGTAGTCGCGATACTCTTGCAATAGAAGATAAAGATCTTCTTGTTGTTTGTCACTAAGCCCTTGTCCTATCTTTATGTCGTTTCTATCGAGAGGTTTCATTCTGGGACAATCTTTTATGATTCTATTGACTTGACAGGTTTCCCGTTCCATAAAGGGAGTTGAACGGGCTATTAACGCGTTTTTTAGGAAAATCACAGGTTTTTGAGACAAATTTGATATTACTACCTCACCCTTTCCACTAGAGATGTGGTAAGCACCTTGTAGCAATCGGTACTCTCTACCCGGCTCGGTGACACTATGACCCTCTATTAGTATCTCTCTTGTATAATCGGACTCACTCAAGCGTATGGGGAGTAAACAGGTTTTCGCAATTTCAGAGGTGTCGGTGACGTAAAGTTTTAAGCAAATACTATCATGATTCCCAAAGATATTTTGATGGGGTGTTTTATAGAATGTCAATTTGATACTATCTTTCAAAACAGTAATGAACGGCTGTTCGGTGAAGGTTTGGCCAACAATCAATGACGTCTGCATGTATACATCTTCAACCACTAACACTTCTATTCTGCTTTCAATCTCATCAATCTTTACAGACGTATATGATTTGTACAGGGGTACAATCGATGATTGACCGAATCCTCTGACAATTGGTACATTGTGGAAGTTTGGTTCTAATTTGAGCAAATCGGCATCAGTTTTTCGCAAGAGGGTACACTCACTTCCGAAATCTATGAATGCTTCGAGGGGATGGTCATCAACAGTGATCATTTTGAAATACTTATCATTGGCTTTATTGGTTATATTGATTTGCATCGTATTTTTTTCGTGACCGTTTTCAGATTGATTTCTAGGTATATAAGGATCTAATTTACAATTTTCGTTATTATGTCCGATTCTGTTGCACTGTTTACACCTGATTATCGGCTTTGTGCATTTATGAAAAGGGTGACCCTTAGAGCGACAATTATAGCACGTAATTGCGCTCGAAAAGGAGTTGTGCGAACTCGTACTTGGTTTATCTTGTATACTGGGTTTTGGAGTTGACCGATCTCGCAATTTATTATTGGGGAGAGGTTGTGGCTTTTGGGATGAAAGATATTTAAGCAAGTCCTCAGGTTCAGAAGTATCTAGAGTCTGTGCCCCATTCCTGATTGACCTGTCAGTTATGCCATACACAATGCAGTCAACTGCCTTCTTACCGGTAATTTCACATCGATTCAATGAACTAAATTTATCATAGAAATATTCACGCAGGCTTTCTTCACTTCGCGTCGTACGGTTTAGCATTTCCTCTAAAATGCGGCCATAGTTCTCCTCACTTGGGAATGCCTTGCGAAGTTTCGTTTGCCACACGGCCCATGTATAAACAACCGTCGGCAAGGACTCAAACCATTTCTTTGCTAGACCAACCAATTTTTGTAGCGCGAAATGAATGGTTTGTGTTTCATTCCATTCGTATATTATGGCGCACTCGTTAACTTTCTGTAGCCAGCATTCAATGGTTTGAGTTCTATTGGATGGATCAAACTCAGATACGACATTGTTCATGTTATTGTTACTAAAAACAGGTTTCTTATTCGTTTTGCCTTTCCATTGGCTTAGCAACTTCAACACACTTCTCTTGGAAAGCCTGCTTGGAACCTTGCGAATCTTTCGGGGTACCTCATCACTTGAAGTAGACGACGTAGATGACGAGGACGATGAAGACGGACTTCTCCGCCTAGATTTCTTAGATCTTTGGCGTCGTCGCTTAGGTGGTGTATTTGGCGGAGTGCCATCCTGGTCCTCCAATGGCATTATGTGTAGTAGCCGTGACTTTGATCTGGAATTAATGATCACGACATCATCTGTTTTCATTTTTATACCAATCCACCACTACACTTTATTTTAATAAATAAACCGACTAATTAAATGTAATTATTTTGTTTCACTTTCGGTTTTCATGGAGTATCCAGCCAACTAAATATAAATGGCGCAACAATTATCCAACAACTATGTAGCTCACTCAGTAACCAGTAGCAAACCTAGCTACTCAATCCAGCAGCAAACAAAACCACTCAATAATCCAGCGAGGATACATAGTCGCTCAGTAACCAGTAGCAAACCTAGCTACTCAATCCAGCAGCAAACAAAGCCACTCAATAATCCAGCGAGTAAACATAGTCGCTCAGTAACCAGTAGCAAACCTAGCTACTCAATCCAGTGAATATAATCACTCAAGCGCTATAATGCTAAGTCAAGCTAAGCCCAAAACTATCAGCATTATTTGAGCCTTGCAGATTTTCTTTGTTAATATCGTCAGACGTCATTTTACTGAATCTCATTGTAGACTTATCATTTTTGACTGGTATAAAGATTCGGCATAAAACAACCCATACAGCTATATTATCTATAAACATAAATGTTTTACACACTCCAATTACCTGTGACACATACTACCAGAGAGTGGCCCTGATCGAGCATAATATCACACGATCATCCATGTATAATTATTAATTATACATGGCGCATTATCAGAGAGTAGCCCCGATCAAATACGATGCAATTATCGGATATGGATAATGTAGGTAATGGATAACGTGCAGGCAAAGGTTTCAAATATATCCGCCTATCCCGCCCGCACACTCACAATGCAATATTCCACATAAATGTGTGACGCACTATCGGAGACTACTAAATGTCACCAAGTGTTTCTTCATAACTTTTACCCGTAAATTTGAATAATTATTTATGTACGGTTTTAGTACATAAATAATTATCAAATTAAGGATCTTCCGCTTTTTAGAGTATATGACCGCAGAGACCTTGGTGTTGTTATCGACAGCAGACTTATCTTTGACCATCATATTGATGCAATAGTCAGTAAAGCCTCTAAGGCATTGCGGTTCGTCATGAGGTCGTCGAAGTCGTTTAAGCGAATGAAAACTATTAAATTTATATATTGTGCTTATGTCCGCAGTCATCTGGAATATGCTTCGCAGGTTTGGAACCCGTGCTACGACGTCTACATCAATAGACTTGAACGGATTCAGAAGAAATTTACAAGATATATCGGCTTTAAGTTCAAGTTGCCCAAGCTCAGCTATGAGTATCGCTGTGCACGTTTACATCTGTTACCACTGAAACTTCGCAGGGATATCTCAGATATGGTATTCCTGATGAAAATAGTTAAGGGCACTGTTGACTGTCCATCGCTGCTTGGTAAAATTAAGTTTAAGGTCCCTAGTCGTAAGGTTCGTAGACGACCGTTGTTCCAATTGCCTCTCGTGCATAGCAATTACAGAGATGTCGTCGTTTGTCAGTTGTACAGAGAGGTCGAGTACACAATTCGCGTTCGTTATTCACAACTACCCTCCAATGGCGCCATCGAAGTTACCAAAGTGTGATGCTTGCCAAAAGTCAATCACCAAAAAGTTACCAGGTCTGGAATGCAGCAAGTGTGGTCTGTATGTGCATGCTAGCAATGAATGTGCTGGCCTGACCACCAAGCAGATTGCTGCCCTACGCGCCGTGGAAAACTTCGAGTGGTCGTGTGACGAGTGCCACCGCAATACACCGCGCAGGAAGTCTTTCATCGTGCCGGACGATGACCAGGAAGATGACACTACTGAAGAAAACCTCAACAATAGTCGAACTAGACCTGCAGTTTCCGTCGACATCAAGAAGATGCTCCAGGATATTTCTAGAGAGATCGAAAAAACAATAAAGAAACAACTAGGAGAACTCCAGCAAGCCGTCGATTTCTGCAGCAGCAAAGTGGACGAATTTGATGAAGCGATGGAAGAGATGAAAACTAAGGTGAAAATGCTAGAAAAGAAAAACAAGAACCTAACAAATAAAAACACACATCTAGAAATAAAAATATTAGGACTAGAACGAAAATTCAATGAGCAGGAACAAAAGAAGATTGAAAATTTCCTCGAGATCGCTGGAGTTCCTTATCAAGAAAATGAAAATGTAGTTGAAATCTCACATAAGATTGCGGCAAAGATAACCCTAGAAGCCAACGACATTCTGTCCGCGAGAAGATTGAAGGGAAAGGGCGAAAGTGCTGATGGCATGCTACAGGTCGAGCTGAAGAGGAGCTGCGAGACCAGCACCTGGGTGAAGGCCGGCCGCACCGCCGAGCTGGTCGTTTCCGACGTGATGCCGGACTCCAACCTCAGCAGCGATGCATCCGCCGGCAGAGTTTACATTCGCCACGCCCTAACACCGTGGAGTAAAAAACTAATTTATGAGGCTAGGAACATGCTCAGGGATCACTATAAGTTTGTGTGGTGTAATTATGAGGGGAAAATTATGGTACGTAAAAACGAGAAATCTAAAATTCATATTATTGGTTTCGAAGAGGATATTAAAAAACTACTGCCCTAAATATAATAATTGAACCTATAAATTACCAATATCAATTAACTAAACTTATTAAATAAATAAAATGGCTAACACTTATACTATAAAAGAAGTATTTAACTGTTCCAACCTAAATGACTTTCATACAGTCATTCCTACATCTAAAAATAAACTCACATACCTACACATAAACATTAGATCAATGATCAAAAACTTCCCCAAACTCCTACAATGCATTCATACCAGTAATCCCCCCGACATTATAATAATAACAGAAGCAAACATATCCGACACCTTGTGCCCGCTATTTCTTATTGATAACTATGTGTATCAATAAGAAATAGCGGTAATGTAATGCATACAAAACTACGCAGTAGGCGCAAAGGAGGCGGTATAATTATTTATGCACACAAAACACTCAATTACGAACAAATTAAGACAGCTACAATGCACTCTGAATGTTTCCTAGGTAAAATCACAACACCAAATAAATCCGAAGTAATCCTATGTTCTTTCTACAGACCTCCAGATAAAAATAAACACAAGTTTATTGACGAACTATCAACAATATTGTCCAAATACGAAACCTTCCACAACTTCATCCTTATTGGAGATATAAATATCGACCTGAAATGTGAAAACATCATCACAGAGCGTTATCGCAACTTACTGGCGGAAAAAGGTTTAATGTGCGGAATTTCTGACTATACGCGAATTGAAGAAACAAATGGTAAAATATCTAAAACATGTATTGATCACATATTCGTAAGAAATAGCACAGAAGACCTCTACTCCGCGGCGCTTGGAACTGTATTGGCAGACCACCGTATGATAGTGCTCGCAGCAAATGTTGTTTCCTCGATACGGGTCGTTCCCAAAACGCAAACCAAAATCAATACCAGTATACTTATCTCAGAAATAAGTAAAGTAGACTGGGACCAAATCTGCATGAGCGAATGTCCAAACCATATTTACAATGAAATCAAATCCTGTTACAACAACGCATACGATAAGGCATCCTATATACAACCAATAAAAACTAGCAGACAAAACAACTGTAAATGGCTAACCAAAAAAATATCCCTAGAGTGCGAAAAGAGAGATGAACTATTTATAAAGTATAAAAAAGATCCTACCAACAAACTGCTAAAACTCGAATACAACGCATAAAGAAATAAGACAAACAAAATAATAGAAAAATCAAGAAATAATTATTACAAAAAACAAATTGCTGACAATAAATCAGAACCTAGAAAACTATGGCAAATTATAAACAATATTACGGGGCGGATTATGAGGTCGGTCGATGAAGTAATCACAAAGGCATTTCGTGTAGACAAAAATAATGAAATTGCTGTCGCAAATACTTTCGCCACTGAATTAATTAAAAATGTCACAGACATTGTACCGAGCTGCAACATACCGCTGCTCAATAAATCTGAATACACATCTAAAGTAGATAAATCGATGTTTTATAAAAAAGCTACAAATAATAAAATAAAGAAAATTATCAGTCATGTCAGCGTACATAAATCATCAGGACATGACCGAATACGACCCATTGATATAAAAACAGCCGGAGAAAAAAATATTCCAGCAATCACTAAACTAATTAACACCAGTGTCATAACAGGTCTATACCCGAACGGTCTTAAACAAGGAATAGTTAGACCAATTTATAAAAAAGGTAAGGAGGATGTCTACTCAAATTATAGGCCAATAACTATTCTGCCAATTCTGGATAAGATATTTAAAAAAATATGTAGTTGGAATGTTACATCATTATTACGAATCCAACAATATCTTAACACGATCCGGGGCGGTAACGGCGATGGCCGTTATTCTTACTTCTTCTGATATGACAGTACGGCGATCCCCGTAATTTTTCAATCCTCTCTAAATGTCGGTACGGTTACCTCCGTAGTATTTCTGTGAGATCTCCATATAAAAAAAATCCACCGCCATTCTACAGAAACACATCAAAGTTGTACTGTCAATCTACAGCCAGTTGAGTCGCTCTTTGTAGTGACCAGTGCACACACGCATACTAGTACTCACACATTGACAGTACGGTAATACCCGATACGTTTATGTGGGTTTTCAATCGGCGTGTGCGTCAGTGTCACTCAGGACGTCGCCAGTGGTGGACGGTGTTTTTGATCACGTTACGCGGGTAAACAAGTTGTTCGGAGATGAAAAGTAAGTTGTTTTACTTGTTACTACCTGTTTAGAATACTTCATATTGTTTTATAGCATGTGTTTGAAGCGTGATTAGTAGAATAAATCACCAACACGTCATTAGTGTGTGCGAAAAGGGAACCGCCGCACAATGGCGTGGCGTGATGTACAATAGGTACAAACTTACGATGGTTATCTTTTCGCACAGACTTTACAGGATTCATCGTTTATTTTGTTTTTAGATGAATCGACCAAGGAAGGGTGAAAAAGAAGAGGAGCGCATCCAGCGGCTTCTAGGAGAGATGTCTTCGTCGGAAACGGAAAAAAGCTCTGATAGTGATCATGACCCATTCAGTGATAGTGATGGAGCCTATGGAACAGACCATAATTTTGAACCGAACTTTAGTGATGTTTCAAGTAGCGAAGACGAGGAACTAAAACGTAAAACGATTAGGAGACAAAAACCTGAATTTAGTGACTCAAGCGACACCTCGGCAGAGTCAGATGGTGATTCTCAGACAAAAGCAGCAGTTCGCCTCGTAAGTCAAGGTGTCATCAAAACGCATGGTGACGAGCATAACAGGTCACTAAATTTAGCTGCCCCTCAAGAATCATCTGACTTGCCTAGAGCAGAAAGTCCATCAATATTAGTCAACGAAACTTTTGAAGAGCCTGCTGTATTCTATTCTCAGACCAAAGCACCGGAATCAGCGCTTGATGTTTGTGGGCTTTCTGATCAAGCCGCTAATGTTAAAACTTTTGTCGTTCCTGCTGGAGCCGAAATACCAGAAATACTGGTTGATGTCGGTGATCAACCCGTTGATGCTGCTTCGGATACTCCCAATATAAATGCACAAGATGATAATAATGAATGGTCATGTACCACAGAACCGATCCCTGAATTCGATTTTGATTTTGCCTCACAGGGACTTCGGGTTGAACTTGCTGATAATACTAATCCGCTTGATATGTTTAAACTGATGTTCTCCGAAGAACTAATAGACTATCTCGTGGCCAGAACGAATGATTACGGTCATCGATTGACTGACACAAATAGACCTCATACGAGGCACAGCCGAAACCAAGTCTTCCGCAATGTAACCAAGGACGAAATGTTAGCATTTTTGGGACTATGCTTACTACATGGGCAAATACAGGCACCAAACTTCCGGCAACTGTTCTCCTATTCTGACCCTCTAAATTATCACCCGATATTTCCTCATGCCATGTCGTCTCGAAGATTTCAGCAAATACTAAGGTGCTTATGTGTGGCGAACGTCAATGCAAAAAGCGAGAAAAAAGTCACAGACTTTCTGATGGCAATAACTGAAAATTTTCGTCGTGTTTATGGGCCAGGAAAAGAACTATCATTGGACGAATCACTGATTTTATTCAGAGGCAGATTACACTTCCGCCAGTACATAAAATCTAAGAAAGCGCGATATGGCATAAAGTTTTATGTGCTAACAACTGCAGACGGTTATGTTTTGAACATCTTTATGTACTGCGGCAAAGGAGATGAATCAACAAAGAAATCTGATGAATCTACAAAGAAAACAGAAATGATTGTCATGAAACTTTTAAGGCCTTACCTGATGAAAGGCCACCATGTCTTCATGGACAACTTCTACAATGATGTAGAACTAAGTCAAAAATTATTAGATCTGCGTACGCATACCAATGGCACGTTACGAAAAAATAGGAAAACCAATCCCAGATCACTGGTTACTAAGAAGTTGAAGAAGGGGGAACATTACTGGCTTCGTAAAAAACAAGTGTATGTTTCTGTCTGGCAAGACAAACGGCCTGTCCATGTCATAACAACCAGGAATCATCCCACAATGACTGAAGTTGCGAACAGATTTGGGAAATTATCGACAAAGCCAGTGGAAGTTGGAGAGTACAACAAATATATGGGGGGAATCGATCGTAAAGATCAAATGGTTGCATACTACTCGTCACCGCAAAAAACCATTCGTTGGTACAAAAAAGTATTCTTCCATTTGCTAGACATATGTGTTTGGAATGCTTTTTATGTGTTCAAAAAGTACTTCAAGGATGACGTCAAGTACAGCTTTCTGGCATTTCGAGAGGAACTTATAAAGCAAATGATAAAGCTGGACAACAACACGAAAGGCACAGAATTGTTGAAAAAAGGAAGCATTTTTTCCAGTAGACGCACAGAATATACAAATAAACCACAGACACAGAGAACTGAGAACCCGGGACCCTCAAAACAAGTTGCTGAAAATCATTGGCCAGAAGACATTCCCCCATCTGAAAATTCAAAGAGAAAGCTAAAATACCTCAACTGCAGTCTTTGTTACAAGAAGAAGAAACGTAAAGAGACCAGGTATAGATGCAAAGGATGCACGGCTAAGACTCCTCTTTGTGCTACGTGTTTTGAAGAATGGCATCTATTGTATTCAACAAATTAATGGTTAGCTTATAAGTTGTTGATTTTTACAGATATAAAATTGATCTCATTAGAACTGTACACTGTTCATTATAATTCCTAATAATATAAGACTGTTGTCACTTGTTTAGTTATTTACATTTTGATATAAAAATTAATCTCATTAGAACTGTGCACCGTTCATTGTTATTCCTAATAATATAAGACTGATGTCACTTATTTAGATATTTACATTTTGATATAAAACTTTATCTCATTAGAACTGTACACTGTTCATTGTTATTCATAATAATCTAAGACTGATGTCTCTTGTGTCGTTATTTACATTTATATACTATAAACAAATATATCTCATTATAACTGTAGAGCTTGTCTAAGCTCAAATGACGCGCCCCACCACCTCATTGCGTCATTTGAGCTTAGACAAGCTCTACACTGTTCATTGTTATTTCTAATAATACAAGACTGATGTCTCTTGTTTCGTTATTTAGAAATGGATGGCTTATATGTTCAACAACTTGATTATGACAATTGATCTCACTGGAGCAGTGTGATATTGAACTTTTTTGTTTAAAACCTAATTATGTTTTGAAAATTATAACTAGAGCCAAATAAATAAGATTAGTGTTTAAGTTTGTCTTTCTGTAATGAACGAAAATGTTTCCTATTATGATTAAAATGAAAATAATAAACAAGTAATTTCATTTGTTTTACATCCCCTTATACTAACTGTTATATCCGTACTGACATCTCCTACCACGGCAACAACGTATTGGCATGACAGTACGGCTATAACTGTACTACTGTCATAACCGTACTGATTTTCTCTAAGTATTAATTTGATGAGTGAAGTGACAGTCCTGTAATAACCGTATTACTGCTATAACCGAACTGTCATTTGCAAATGTATTTTTGTGTTATAAGGTGGCAGTACGGCTTTGACAGGGGTTTTGGTTTGTATGAAGATTTTTACTGCTTATCTTCGAAGTCGAGCTAGTGAGGTACCGCCCCGGAACGTGTTAACGGAAACACAATACGGTTTTAGGCAAAAAAAGAGTACTACTCAACTCCTTTCAAAATTCACAAACGAAATCAATGGTTATCTAGATAAAAAACAACACGTCCTACTAGTGTTTATTGATTATAGTAAGGCTTTTGATACATTACAACGTGATCAACTTATACAGATATTAGACAATACTGGCATCCGAGGCCCAATCCCGAATTGGTGTAGTGACTATCTACGTACACGTAGTTACAAGGTCAGAGTAGGTGAATCTCACAGCGATGAGGTAGACGTCACGATAGGAACGGCACAGGGATCAGTGCTGGGCCCATTACATTACCTTATATATGTCAACGACGTCATAAATGTGGTCAAGCACTGCTCCCTGTATCAATTCGCAGACGACACTTGCCTTATAGCCACTGACACCAACTTGACGAGGGCAGCTCAAAGTCTCCAAATTGACTTTACATCCCTCTGTAAGTGGTCGCATGACGCAGGTCTTGTTCTGAACTCGCAGAAAACGAAAATGATGCACATAAGATCCAGCCATAATCGCAGTGATACGACGACGGTCAAATTAATCGCTCACTGCCACAGCTGTCTTCACTCTCGGAGCAACTGCACCGACTGCATAACGATCGATCAGGTCAGCTAGGCGACATATCTTGGTATTATCATTGATGAGAGGTTCAATTGGGGCCCTCACGTCGATAAAGTATGTAACAAACTGCGGGCACTACTCTCTAAGCTAAATATTGTTAAAAACAGGATACCATACAACATACTACGCGATATATATACAGCACTTGCGGAGTCAACAATTACTTATGGATTAACCAGCTATGGACGTACCTTCAAAACGAACCTAGACAAAATACATTCACTTCAACAGAGAATCCTAAAAACTATTGTCCACAAAAATATTAAAATGGCCTGTAACAGAAAATACGATTCATTATTTCTACACTGCAAAGTCTTACCCATACAAAAAATGTTCAAAGTAGGCCTACTCGTAGAACAATACAATAGGAGTGACATCCTTCGACCTGTGGAACACAAAATAGGCACAAGAAAAGTCACAAACAAAGAAATGACAACAACCGGATTCAATAACACTTATGGTCAAAGAACGGATAAATAAATAATGTCACGGCTAATAAATGAACTACCCCTCAGCCTAAAAGAAACAATAACAATCACTAATATAAAACACAAAATAAAAAATTACTACCTACTAAATTAAATACATAATTGAATACATAATATGATACATAATATTTAGAAAATGACTACAATAACAAGATAATAGCTAATATGCAACCATATCACAAGTATTGTGATACTGTGATACATATATATATATATATATATAGATAGATATATATAGGAAGTGCCCACTTCTTGATCAAAGCCACAACCGGTCAGCCAGCACTGCCAATACCGACCCAACCAAACAGGCGTGAGAGCGAGACAAACGCGCACTGGCTTCACGACCCACCGCCTGTTACCTAGATCAAAACACCTATACATCGTACTTACTGCCTTTACACAGTGGAGGTACATAACTGCAATAAGTATCATAATCCTATCCCATCATAACTACACCTACTCAACACTTAGATGATCATCATATAGTTCATGTGATTAGATCAATGTAATGCACAGGACGTAAAATAATTAGGTGGGTTAGGTACGCTGTACACCCAAACGGTTGGGAGAAATTTGTTCTGTGCTGTGTTTAGAGAATAAGCCTAACCAATGTGTACTTACCTAATACCTACTTTGTACATTAAAACAACCACGAATATCATGTGCCCAGTAAAACCTCTGTGGTTTAAGAGCACATTGGAACTGAAATGTAAATATTTAAGTTAAGAAATAAATAAATAAAAAAAAGAAAAAAATAAATAAAAAAAAGCTCCTTATTGATAAGAGCGTGTTCTACTTTTAACCGTCTCGGTGACAGGGGCGACAACGGTGCTGACGGTGTTGATGACGACGATAATGATGACATTGATATATTCTGGAGCAGTGCGCAAACATTAAGGGCTCATATGATTCGTAAATTTTTAACATCTTTGGACAATGCAGGGTGAAGTAGTGGTGTGTTTGACAGTTGATTGTATTACTGTTTAATTAATAATGATATCTTCATATTATTATTTGCTAATATTGCTGTAAGTAGATATTTCCCTAAATCATGTAATTGTATTTCAGCGTATAGTTCTGACTAAAAAGTTAGGTGTATTTTACAAATTCTTTGTGTGATTCTTTACATTAATTTAAAACTTCAATGCAAGAACGTTTTGTGTGTAGTAAAATAATTGTGGGAGGTTATTATTAGCTCTTTAGTTAATATAGTGTTTTGTATTTAGTGAGTAAAGCTGTTACCTCTCCTAAAAATGTAAAATAAAATAAAATATATTAATAATTCCGTCGAGGGGTACGGTAGACTCAATAAAAACCTTACCTGAATAATAAAACATAAAAAATATAGATTTCGAGTCGACAACATATTATATCCGCAAAATTCGGATTGTCGAGTATTTTGTTAAATTCTAATGTTACTGAACAGACAAATCGCAGGCGCCATATTGGCCACGTAACTTAGAGCCATAGACAGCTTTGAAGGTACGATATATGGTCTCTTCACACATGTCTTCTAGGGTTAGAAACCGGTAAACTGCGTTTATTTGCGGTTGCATTCATGTTCTTCCTTTTCTGTATATGATTAGTACATAGTGTGGATGTAGCTTAATGGTAGTTTTAGGCATAGTTTCCCAACAAAAACATGCCGAAGGAAATGTGGATGTAGCATAATGGTAGTTTTAGGCATAGTTTCCCAACAAAAACATGCCGAAGGAAATGTGGATGTAGCTTTAATGGTCGTTTTAAGCATGGCATCCCAACAAAAACGTGCGGAACGATAGTGTGGATGTAGCTTTAAAAGAAGAAAATGCCGATTCATAGTTCACAGTTGTCAAAACCGGTATATTTTTGCAAAGTGCAAGCTTCCGCCCCAGCGACACTCTGTCTGAACCGAAACAATATATTAGTACCGTGCCCAAAAACGGCAGAAAACGTAGTGATTATTTTCTCTGTGACCGTGCCATTCATTTCTGTTGGCAGAATCATTGATCATTGTGGAAGCCAGTGAAAAATTGAATTGAGTGCAAGAAACTTAATATTATGCCGAAAATCGTAAGTATTTCATTTGTGCCAGGCAGGATCGCATTCTCTCAGCGTGGTCTTTCATAACATTTTGCATTTGCAGCCGAATCTCCTTGCATTTGGCAAACATTGCCACAATTGTGGAAAATGGATGCAACGAAGGGCTCTTCGTAAAGGTGGTGAGTAACTGTGTGAATTTGGTTGTATGTTTTCTTCTGTGGATTGTAAGTAAGACTCAATAAGTACTTATTTACTTCCATGCAATTTCTGTAGCATCAAAATATTTGCGAGAAACTGCAAACAATGGCAATGGTGCAGTCGATGTGTCGAATGTGACAGCATCATACTCGGTAAGGGCATAGTATAAATAAGAAATAGTAAGTTCACTAGGCCCCTGTTCGCATGATAACTACCTACTCTTGCTCAAACGGCTAGGGTTGTCGCTTAGCGCCGCGGGTTGCGGTGCGGATTTGTTGCGTCGTCGCTCGTCGCTCGCTGCGCGGTAAAACAAGTACCTACTTATAGGTGATGCCCCGTATTCTGCTTCTGAGTGCCGCTTGTAGGGGGTATACTTCGCGTATTGTAAAAAGATCATGTCTGAAGTTAGGCAAACGTGCAAAAAGCGACTTTAACGCGACTGCATAATGCGAAACTCGCTCCCGGCGCGCTTCAGGCCTGATCTTTTTAGAATACGCGAACTGAAACATCCCGTTCTTTATTAAAAATCATTATAAAAAGTTATTATTTCTTTATTAAATATAATATATATAAATATAATAATATTTACTCATCTTGCATGAAAATAATAAATAATAATCTGCGCGCAAATCACACAAACAAGTTAACACGTGCCGCCCGGACGAATGACGTTGACTCGTCGCATGCATTGCATAGGCTCGTCTCGTACCACCCGAAACAACCCGAAACTTGGCAATGTGTGCGTGTGGTGGCGTGTGCTTATACGGAATGCAATGTAGCTGTGTGTGTGCGGCTGTTGTCGCTGAGTTGAGCAGCTTCTCGAAATGAGTTGTAAATAATATTTTCATAAGTTTTAACATCTCTGAATCAAGTCGGCCCTTTGACGTGAAGAAGTAATAGCCGGAGATAATATCGTTCTCGATCAGAAAAGGAATAATTATACATTCTTGCAATTACTTTATCTGCCGCTGATTGAGATATTCGTGGTTGCCACTGTCCATGAACAAATCTGAAATGTGTCGGAATTTCAGTGTAAAGATATTGTCGAGCACTTTCGTTGGTTTTGTTTAATTCAAAAAATGCTAATAATGTTGATTTTTCTGCTGATCTAGTAGCTGCTTCATGAACATTTTGATCTGTAAATACGACTGTTTGTTGGTTTTCCAAATGAACACCTAACTGTATAATTGTGTGACTCATTTTGTGCATTGAAAATTCAAATATTCGCCAAACTGCTTCAGGAGCCGAAACATACCTGGTATCAATATAAGCCTTAATTTCGTCACTGTGTTCGTGGCTTGATGTCGATTGATCACTGGACTGTTGTGGCGCTACCGTGATTTGTACCTTTGCTCGGTCATGACCTTTATAAATATATTTATTTATATATTTCACACTTTTGACAGTTGAACAAATTTCCACATTTATGTGAGCATTAATTTTTTTACATAGATAGGGATTGTAGGGTGATGGTACTATTACCATCTATATGGGTGGTGCACCCATCTATTATCATACTCGAAATCCATCTTTTTTATTGTTCTTCCGTCGTCTCTTCTTCTTATTATAGCATAACCTCCATTTTGGGTACCATCTCTAGTTTCTCCGCAAAATGTCTTTGGGTAGTTCTTGGAACATTAAGAGCCAGTCCCATAATTTTTTATGCAGGGTGAATTCAAATATCCAGGACCACATGGCCCGTGGATCATGTTTTTTGACACGGTTTGAAAAAGTACCTGGTCTTTATCTGGATCAGGTATTTCTGCACATACAAATTTATCATAATCTTCTGAAGATCTTGGTTTATCTTCATTTCTTAGAATAATAAGCATATGAGCATGCGGAAGCCCACGTTTCTGAAATTCAACGGTGTAAAACCACGCACTCGGTATTCCAAAAATATGTTTCTTTGTCACGTCATCTAAAAGTTCCTCCAATTTAAGTTTAAAAATTCTGGCAATTAAATCGGGTCTATGTTCTTTTTTTGTATTGTCTTGTAAATTATCTAAGATTTCCTGCCAATTAGGATTGCATGTAAATTTTATAAATAAGTCTGGTTTACCATACTTGCATACAATTGCCATGGAATCCTGATAATTTTGAAACATGTGCCGGGGACTTCCCACATAAGTTGAAGGCAATATTATCATTTTACCAATGCCTTGTGCTGATTCGCTATCATTATTGTACAGGCTATCCATTAAATTGTTATAGTTTTCGGCTCTGAGCTTTGTTTGATTCATTCGAAGAAACAATAATCTTTCAGATTCAATTCTAACATAGGCTAAGACACAATATTCATGAAAAAGTTTTTCGGCGTAAAACAATGGGCTAAAATTTTTACGAACAGCAAGTCTGTACTGATAAAATTGTAGCATTTTAAGGCGGCTTCGAGCAGTTCGCCTTTCTTCTCTGTGTTGAAGATTTTTATGCCATCCAAGTTCTCCATTAGGAAAAAGTAAAGGAAAGGCTAATGGGTCAATATTGGGACTGGTTGATTTTAGTGTAGTTAAATGTTGAGAATATTCTTTTACAGAAAAATCTATATTTAATGGAGGTTCGCCGTTATCTCCTACAAAGATGACCGCTACCTCACTATTTGATGGAGTGTTATACCGACGCAAATCAAGAGATTTATGTTTATAAAACTGCATTAATACTGAATGTTTGGGTCGATTTTCTGAGGCTGCTTTTAATTACTCTTCAGCTAAAATTGCAGCCGCCATTTTGTATATTTTGACAAAAGGATTGGATACATTGAGCATTGTTTGTAAGGAGCTCATTATATTACTTCTACAAATATTGTTTCTAGAATGAGATAATCGTTCATTTAATGCTGCTTCATCTTCAATTATGTACAATTGGTTGTATTGTGGTTTATGACCTTGCAACGGAAACAAAGATCCAGTTTTTGTATAAATTTGCCCTTGTACCCTATAAGTGAAAAATCCTGGAGGGAGTGTGGTCAAGTTAGACTTTATGGATGCCATTGCAAAGGCCGAATTATATTGTCGTATATTAGCCTTAAAATTATTAGCATCAGACGTATTTCCTTTGTATAAGTCTAATAATATATCTGGAATTGGCTTTAATGCTCTCCATTCCTACAAATGAATCGGGTCTACCTATTACGATTCATAATATGCAACTCTGAGACGACAGACGGAGAAAAATAAAGCGAAGAATTAGTAATAGGGTCCCGTTAGCACCCTATTGCATAAGGGACCTCAAAAGTAACGATATTGCATACACAAATCCATTTAGTAGCATTTTTAGAAACATTAAACTGATGATACAAAGTGGTTAATCAGGGGTCAAGTTAAATTTCCAGCAAGGTAGGTTTTGTATCTGTTCAGTATTTAGCTATGTATTATTATTTGTGTATTGAACCCCTTACCACGCCAGGTTCATTTCAAACAAATCAGCGACAACAGCCGCACACACACAGCTACATTGCATTCCGTATAAGCACACGCCACCACACGCACACATTGCCAAGTTTCGGGTTGTTTCGGGTGGTACGAGACGAGCCTATGCAATGCATGCGACGAGTCAACGTCATTCGTCCGGGCGGCACGTGTTAACTTGTTTGTGTGATTTGCGCGCAGATTATTATTTATTATTTTCATGCAAGATGAGTAAATATTATTATGTTTATATATATTATATTTAATAAAGAAATAATAACTTTTTATAATGATTTTTAATAAAGAACGGGATGTTTCAGTTCGCGTATTCTAAAAAGATCAGGCCTGAAGCGCGCCGGGAGCGAGTTTCGCATTATGCAGTCGCGTTAAAGTCGCTTTTTGCACGTTTGCCTAACTTCAGACATGATCTTTTTACAATACGCGAAGTATACCCCCTACAAGCGGCACTCAGAAGCAGAATACGGGGCATCACCTATAAGTAGGTACTTGTTTTACCGCGCAGCGAGCGACGAGCGACGACGCAACAAATCCGCACCGCAACCCGCGGCGCTAAGCGACAACCCTAGCCGTTTGAGCAAGAGTAGGTAGTTATCATGCGAACAGGGGCCTAGTGAACTTACTATTTCTTATTTATACTATGCCCTTACCGAGTATGATGCTGTCACATTCGACACATCGACTGCACCATTGCCATTGTTTGCAGTTTCTCGCAAATATTTTGATGCTACAGAAATTGCATGGAAGTAAATAAGTACTTATTGAGTCTTACTTACAATCCACAGAAGAAAACATACAACCAAATTCACACAGTTACTCACCACCTTTACGAAGAGCCCTTCGTTGCATCCATTTTCCACAATTGTGGCAATGTTTGCCAAATGCAAGGAGATTCGGCTGCAAATGCAAAATGTTATGAAAGACCACGCTGAGAGAATGCGATCCTGCCTGGCACAAATGAAATACTTACGATTTTCGGCATAATATTAAGTTTCTTGCACTCAATTCAATTTTTCACTGGCTTCCACAATGATCAATGATTCTGCCAACAGAAATGAATGGCACGGTCACAGAGAAAATAATCACTACGTTTTCTGCCGTTTTTGGGCACGGTACTAATATATTGTTTCGGTTCAGACAGAGTGTCGCTGGGGCGGAAGCTTGCACTTTGCAAAAATATACCGGTTTTGACAACTGTGAACTATGAATCGGCATTTTCTTCTTTTAAAGCTACATCCACACTATCGTTCCGCACGTTTTTGTTGGGATGCCATGCTTAAAACGACCATTAAAGCTACATCCACATTTCCTTCGGCATGTTTTTGTTGGGAAACTATGCCTAAAACTACCATTATGCTACATCCACATTTCCTTCGGCATGTTTTTGTTGGGAAACTATGCCTAAAACTACCATTAAGCTACATCCACACTATGTACTAATCATATACAGAAAAGGAAGAACATGAATGCAACCGCAAATAAACGCAGTTTACCGGTTTCTAACCCTAGAAGACATGTGTGAAGAGACCATATATCGTACCTTCAAAGCTGTCTATGGCTCTAAGTTACGTGGCCAATATGGCGCCTGCGATTTGTCTGTTCAGTAACATTAGAATTTAACAAAATACTCGACAATCCGAATTTTGCGGATATAATATGTTGTCGACTCGAAATCTATATTTTTTATGTTTTATTATTCAGGTAAGGTTTTTATTGAGTCTACCGTACCCCTCGACGGAATTATTAATATATTTTATTTTATTTTACATTTTTAGGAGAGGTAACAGCTTTACTCACTAAATACAAAACACTATATTAACTAAAGAGCTAATAATAACCTCCCACAATTATTTTACTACACACAAAACGTTCTTGCATTGAAGTTTTAAATTAATGTAAAGAATCACACAAAGAATTTGTAAAATACACCTAACTTTTTAGTCAGAACTATACGCTGAAATACAATTACATGATTTAGGGAAATATCTACTTACAGCAATATTAGCAAATAATAATATGAAGATATCATTATTAATTAAACAGTAATACAATCAACTGTCAAACACACCACTACTTCACCCTGCATTGTCCAAAGATGTTAAAAATTTACGAATCATATGAGCCCTTAATGTTTGCGCACTGCTCCAGAATATATCAATGTCATCATTATCGTCGTCATCAACACCGTCAGCACCGTTGTCGCCCCTGTCACCGAGACGGTTAAAAGTAGAACACGCTCTTATCAAGAAGGAGCTTTTTTTTATTTATTTTTTTCTTTTTTTTATTTATTTATTTCTTAACTTAAATATTTACATTTCAGTTCCAATGTGCTCTTAAACCACAGAGGTTTTACTGGGCACATGATATTCGTGGTTGTTTTAATGTACAAAGTAGGTATTAGGTAAGTACACATTGGTTAGGCTTATTCTCTAAACACAGCACAGAACAAATTTCTCCCAACCGTTTGGGTGTACAGCGTACCTAACCCACCTAATTATTTTACGTCCTGTGCATTACATTGATCTAATCATATGAACTATATGATGATCATCTAAGTGTTGAGTAGGTGTAGTTATGATGGGATAGGATTATGATACTTATTGCAGTTATGTACCTCCACTGTGTAAAGGCAGTAAGTACGATGTATAGGTGTTTTGATCTAGGTAACAGGCGGTGGGTCGTGAAGCCAGTGCGCGTTTGTCTCGCTCTCACGCCTGTTTGGTTGGGTCGGTATTGGCAGTGCTGGCTGACCGGTTGTGGCTTTGATCAAGAAGTGGGCACTTCCTATATATATATCTATCTATATATATATATATGTATCACAGTATCACAATACTTGTGATATGGTTACATATTAGCTATTATCTTGTTATTGTAGTCATTTTCTAAATATTATGTATCATATTATGTATTCAATTATGTATTTAATTTAGTAGGTAGTAATTTTTTATTTTGTGTTTTATATTAGTGATTGTTATTGTTTCTTTTAGGCTGAGGGGTAGTTCATTGATTAGCCGTGGCATTATTTATTTATCCGTTCTTTGACCATAAGTGTTATTGAATCCGGTTGTTGTCATTTCTTTGTTTGTGACTTTTCTTGTGCCTATTTTGTGTTCCACAGGTCGAAGGATGTCACTCCTATTGTATTGTTCTACGAGTAGGCCTACTTTGAACATTTTTTGTATGGGTAAGACTTTGCAGTGTAGAAATAATGAATCGTATTTTCTGTTACAGGCCATTTTAATATTTTTGTGGACAATAGTTTTTAGGATTCTCTGTTGAAGTGAATGTATTTTGTCTAGGTTCGTTTTGAAGGTACGTCCATAGCTGGTTAATCCATAAGTAATTGTTGACTCCGCAAGTGCTGTATATATATCGCGTAGTATGTTGTATGGTATCCTGTTTTTAACAATATTTAGCTTAGAGAGTAGTGCCCGCAGTTTGTTACATACTTTATCGACGTGAGGGCCCCAATTGAACCTCTCATCAATGATAATACCAAGATATGTCGCCTAGCTGACCTGATCGATCGTTATGCAGTCGGTGCAGTTGCTCCGAGAGTGAAGACAGCTGTGGCAGTGAGCGATTAATTTGACCGTCGTCGTATCACTGCGATTATGGCTGGATCTTATGTGCATCATTTTCGTTTTCTGCGAGTTCAGAACAAGACCTGCGTCATGCGACCACTTACAGAGGGATGTAAAGTCAATTTGGAGACTTTGAGCTGCCTTCGTCAAGTTGGTGTCAGTGGCTATAAGGCAAGTGTCGTCTGCGAATTGATACAGGGAGCAGTGCTTGACCACATTTATGACGTCGTTGACATATATAAGGTAATGTAATGGGCCCAGCACTGATCCCTGTGCCGTTCCTATCGTGACGTCTACCTCATCGCTGTGAGATTCACCTACTCTGACCTTGTAACTACGTGTACGTAGATAGTCACTACACCAATTCAGGATTGGGCCTCGGATGCCAGTATTGTCTAATATCTGTATAAGTTGATCATGTTGTAATGTATCAAAAGCCTTACTATAATCAATAAACACTAGTAGGACGTGTTGTTTTTTATCTAGATAACCATTGATTTCGTTTGTGAATTTTGAAAGGAGTTGAGTAGTACTCTTTTTTTGCCTAAAACCGTATTGTGTTTCCGTTAAGATATTGTTGAATTCGTAATAATGATGTAACATTCCAACTACATATTTTTTAAATATCTTATCCAGAATTGGCAGAATAGTTATTGGCCTATAATTTGAGTAGACATCCTCCTTACCTTTTTTATAAATTGGTCTAACTATTCCTTGTTTAAGACCGTTCGGGTATAGACCTGTTATGACACTGGTGTTAATTAGTTTAGTGATTGCTGGAATATTTTTTTCTCCGGCTGTTTTTATATCAATGGGTCGTATTCGGTCATGTCCTGATGATTTATGTACGCTGACATGACTGATAATTTTCTTTATTTTATTATTTGTAGCTTTTTTATAAAACATCGATTTATCTACTTTAGATGTGTATTCAGATTTATTGAGCAGCGGTATGTTGCAGCTCGGTACAATGTCTGTGACATTTTTAATTAATTCAGTGGCGAAAGTATTTGCGACAGCAATTTCATTATTTTTGTCTACACGAAATGCCTTTGTGATTACTTCATCGACCGACCTCATAATCCGCCCCGTAATATTGTTTATAATTTGCCATAGTTTTCTAGGTTCTGATTTATTGTCAGCAATTTGTTTTTTGTAATAATTATTTCTTGATTTTTCTATTATTTTGTTTGTCTTATTTCTTTATGCGTTGTATTCGAGTTTTAGCAGTTTGTTGGTAGGATCTTTTTTATACTTTATAAATAGTTCATCTCTCTTTTCGCACTCTAGGGATATTTTTTTGGTTAGCCATTTACAGTTGTTTTGTCTGCTAGTTTTTATTGGTTGTATATAGGATGCCTTATCGTATGCGTTGTTGTAACAGGATTTGATATCATTGTAAATATGGTTTGGACATTCGCTCATGCAGATTTGGTCCCAGTCTACTTTACTTATTTCTGAGTTAAGTATACTGGTATTGATTTTGGTTTGCGTTTTGGGAACGACCCGTATCGAGGAAACAACATTTGCTGCGAGCACTATCATACGGTGGTCTGCCAATACAGTTCCAAGCGCCGCGGAGTAGAGGTCTTCTGTGCTATTTCTTACGAATATGTGATCAATACATGTTTTAGATATTTTACCATTTGTTTCTTCAATTCGCGTATAGTCAGAAATTCCGCACATTAAACCTTTTTCCGCCAGTAAGTTGCGATAACGCTCTGTGATGATGTTTTCACATTTCAGGTCGATATTTATATCTCCAATAAGGATGAAGTTGTGGAAGGTTTCGTATTTGGACAATATTGTTGATAGTTCGTCAATAAACTTGTGTTTATTTTTATCTGGAGGTCTCTAGAAAGAACATAGGATTACTTCGGATTTATTTGGTGTTGTGATTTTACCTAGGAAACATTCAGAGTGCATTGTAGCTGTCTTAATTTGTTCGTAATTGAGTGTTTTGTGTGCATAAATAATTATACCGCCTCCTTTGCGCCTACTGCGTAGTTTTGTATGCATTACATAGTTATCAATAAGAAATAGCGGGCACAAGGTGTCGGATATGTTTGCTTCTGTTATTATTATAATGTCGGGGGGATTACTGGTATGAATGCATTGTAGGAGTTTGGGGAAGTTTTTGATCATTGATCTAATGTTTATGTGTAGGTATGTGAGTTTATTTTTAGATGTAGGAATGACTGTATGAAAGTCATTTAGGTTGGAACAGTTAAATACTTCTTTTATAGTATAAGTGTTAGCCATTTTATTTATTTAATAAGTTTAGTTAATTGATATTGGTAATTTATAGGTTCAATTATTATATTTAGGGCAGTAGTTTTTTAATATCCTCTTCGAAACCAATAATATGAATTTTAGATTTCTCGTTTTTACGTACCATAATTTTCCCCTCATAATTACACCACACAAACTTATAGTGATCCCTGAGCATGTTCCTAGCCTCATAAATTAGTTTTTTACTCCACGGTGTTAGGGCGTGGCGAATGTAAACTCTGCCGGCGGATGCCTCGCTGCTGAGGTTGGAGTCCGGCATCACGTCGGAAACTACTGCTAAAACCGTACATAAATAATTATTCAAATTTACGGGTAAAAGTTATGAAGAAACACTTGGTGACATTTAAATCCAGCTTATTTGTTACGCAGTAGCCGTCAAGCCTATATAAGTCACTCTGTAAGAGTTCACCATCCGAGACCCCATTAACAACTCTAAAAATCTTCATGTCATCGGCAAAAAGCAGAAATCTAGAGGTTTAAAAACAGTGATCAATATCATAGATAAATAATATAAATAGCAGAGGACCAAGAAGCGATCCTTGTGGGACTCCAGACGGTACACTCATCCAGGAAGACCTGAAACCATTGAGAACTACGGCTTGAGATCTTCCTGCAACATACGAAGCAAACCATTTGAGCAGATCGCCTCTAATGCCAACTCTGCTAAGTTTCTTGAGCAAGATATTGTGATCGATGCGATCGAAAGCTTTACTATAATCAGTATAAATGACATCGACTTGGTCGTTATTGTCCATACGCTCACTGATATAGTCATGGAAAAGTACAAGGTTAGATACCGTCGATCTGCCCCTTAAGAAACCGTGCTGCATAGGACTGAAACTAGATTTAAGCGCTTCATATAATTGAGTATATACGACACGCTCAAGAACCTTGGCTATAAGACACAATTTTGAGATAGGCCTATAATGCTCAACGCGCTCACGGGAACCTTTTTTATGTATGGGGGAAATAAAAGCAGACTTCCAACGAATCGGCATGACACCTTCGTTGAGAGATCTTTTAAACAAAATTGTGATGGGAACGGACAGCTCTTTTGCACAAGCAACTAGTAACGAAGCCGGTATAGCATCAGGCCTGGCAGACTTGCACAGGTCCAAAGACTGAAGGAGCTTATGAACATAGGAGCTATTAACTGCGATACTAAATATATCGCACAGACACTGCGGTTCGACATATGTATGTGCTTGACACACATTATCATTGTCAGAGCTGGATGTAATAATAAAATTAGAATGAAAGTAATCAGAGAAGAAATTACTAATGGTGTTCCCATTGTCGGACGTTTTACCATCGTAAGACATATTCGAGGGAAATGCACTACCTTGGCGTTTCGACTTAATATAGGACCAGAAGGTCTTAGGATTTTTAACTATAGAATCTTCAATTTTAGCTTTGTAATTAGTGTGGCATTCACGCTCCATTCTACTTGCTCGGTCACGTAAAATTGAAAAAGACATTTGGTCAGAAAGATTCCCATAGTTTTTATACTTTTTGAAATATTTGAACTTTTCCTTTATGACTGATTAGAGCTGTGCTAAACCAAGGTGGGTAATTGTTCTTAGATAAGCTGCGAGTAGGAACATATGAGTCACGTAGTTTATAAATTAATAGAAAATGTCATCTACACTACCACTACCAAGCTTACCTACCCAGTCAAAATCATGGATGTGTTTACGTATTTGCTTATAGTCAGCTTTGGAATAATTAAAGGAAACATGCGGAATGTATTTTAATGGGGTGAAGAATGCAACCGGTATATCTATATGCAAAGCCTTATGGTATGGGTCCTCTGGCACTAATGGGTCAGGACATGACATTACCACGACACTTTCATTCGACAATACTAGATCCAATATACGACCAAAGCTGTTTTCAAAACTGTTAAATTGTTGAAGACCACAAGTGTTAAGAGTGTCAATAAAATCTTTCACATGCTCACCTACCAGATTAAACGGATAAAGACCGCCATCAATGGAAGACCAGGTTATACTACTCATATTAAAATCTCCGACTATTAGAAATTTATCATGGACATTGTCAGTCATTAAATGAATTAATTTGGTACAAAAGTTTTCAAGTTGTGTCTTAAATCTATTTACCAAGATTTTCATCACACAGATAGAGTGAACACAAATGTAATATAGTAACGATTTTTTCGTTACAAGTCAATGGAATCGTTACCCATATGTCTTCTACGGAGGACTGCCAACATGCATTGATGGTCGAGCATAATTCGCGCTTAACAGCTATCAATACGCCTCCCCCTCTTGTCTGCCCAGTTGATGCATAGTTACGGTCGCGACGCCACACTAAGTACCTATCATCGAATATTTCATTATCTGAAAATTCATCTAGAAGCCAGGTCTCGGTTAAAGCGACAATATCATAGTTGTTCAATAGGATATTCTGAAAAATAGTATCAGTCTTTGTCCGTAGTCCCCTTACATTCTGATAGTACAGATTTAAATTATTCACGGCGTTGTAATATCACCAACTAAATAGATGTCTAAGCAAAACCTAATTAACAAATAAAGCGGGCAAAGCAACAAGCACTTGCTGCGAACTCGGTAACATAGGAACGGGTTATTATCAAAGCAATGATCACTTATAGGCAAGTACGGTAGCGGACGGCGGCAGCGATGACGAGGCAAATTAGACATTAAATAAACTGCAGAAAGGCTCATTAGGGTCATTACGAGCTGAGTTAAAAAGGTGTTGGAATAAAAGTTGTTTACTAGGCAGTAAAGTAGTGTGTGTGTAGCAACAGGCGAAAACAATAGCAATATCGGATAGTAGCAGGGAGCAGTGGTTCTCAAAGTTTGTAAACTGTTGAATGACACTAAAAGCAATAGTTGTAGATTACGTAATTTTGGACAGGTCCCTCTTCGACTTGATTTGAAAAATAGGTGAAGTCTGATTGCGCCGTACCATAATCTTCGCATGACGCACCCAAATAAATTCGAACTCCTTCTCCTTAACCAGTAGTTTAGCCGAATTTAATAGTTGTTTTTGTTCGATGGTCAGATGATCATTGACGAAGACACTGCCATGTCCCTGCATCCCGATATCAGCCAGTGACATATTCTTCACAGTTCGTGCGGCAGCAACAAAGTTTTCCTTGTCGTAGCGATGAATGAAGCAGACAATTATTGACTTACCCTTGTTATCGTCACGCGAAGGAACTCTGGTAACGAAATTAATACGATCGCGCTGGATTGCGAAACCAATGGTGGTCCCAACTTTAGATATTATGTCAAAAAGATTCTCCTCTTTTGTTTGGGGAACACCTTTTATCTCGACATTATTGGAGCGCAGCCATTGTTCTCGGCTTTCAGAAGCTTCCTCAAGACGTAACAACCGTTCATTCATTTCAGCAGCTTCAACTTGACGCTCTTCCATGCGGACAACGCGGCTCTCCACATCATTAATTCGCAAATGGATGTCATCGGTCTTGCTCTTTAACTCGGAGATGTCACTGAGAATGACTTCTAGACTCTTCAGAGGAGCTAATTGAAGGACCATGGCATCAAGGCGCTCCATGATGAGCTCGAGCGTTGGCACAGCTAGAGATCCCGGGGGCAGCTTAGTAGTACTCGGAGGAGCAACTACAGGCCTCCCGCCTGGCGGCTTCGTAACAACTGGTGCCTTGACGGAGCAGGTGGGACACATCCATTCCCTCTTCTTCTTCTCCGCCAGTCTCCGGTACTTGGCCTCGGTAATCTCAGCACAAGAGAAATCAAAGGAGATACCGCAAGCTGAACACAGAATCGCGTCAGTCACCTCCTCCTGGCATCCACCACAAATAAACATTATGCTAACAAAAAAGTTTGAGAAACTTTGGTATCAACGCGCGGTCCGACACAGTGGCAAGACGTGTGGTTTTGCGTAGATCAAGACGCTGACTGATATAGATTGATGAATATGATGATATATGAATATAGATTGTATCGCTAACTCACACCCTGTATAATGAGAAACACCCTGTATATTATGTGTGAGCAATAATGTATGCGAGAACACCCCCTACTTTCAATAAGCAGATTTCAAGGGGATTAAACAATATTTCTGAGCTGATAGCAATTCCATCCAACCGGCGGAACTGAATTGAAAAACCGTACCCTGAATGTATATAATTATATCAATGTGCCGACAACAAACAATACTTAGAAAAGGATATTGTACTAGGTATGTGCCGAAATACCGCTATGTCCTAATTTGAAGCGATTATGTTACAGGCTTTGTCCTTTGAGATTAGAGATATACTTGTAGTAGCACGTAGTGTCTGCCATTCATCCACTATAGTTAAAATACATAGGGTAAACCGAAAAAAACTTTTTATCGAGTGTGCCTTGTTGCTAGCCCCACGCACCCAATTACCCAATGGATCATTCGCGTTCTAGTGCTCCGCCGTTCACCACATATTTCGTGTGCTAAATTTGTGTTTTGGAATAGTTCATCAATCATACTAAAAACATGCCTAAACGCAGTCACGGTGATGAAGATAGTGATTATCTTCGTAAAAAAGTGCGAAAATTAGAAAAGAAGTTGAAAAAACGTAAGAAACGTTCGCGCCGTTCCCGTACTAGGCAATCGTCGTCGGATAGTGAAGGTCACGGTCACGCCTCACGGGCGCCACCGCCGCCGCCGCTGCCGACCCGCCCAGACGTAGACGACCTGGAGCCCCCTGTTGAGTACATCGACATGAACGACGAGCCTGAGACGTCAAATCGTTACAGTAAATACTTCAACAAGATTAAAAATCATAATGTCTTGATGTGTGCATCTTGTGGGGATGCTACCTTCATAAATTATGAAAATGTTCGCGTGATGTGTACATCTTGTGGGGATGTTACCTTCACAAAAAATAGTATTGTGGATAGTATATAAGGACTATCTCGTGCTTAATAGAACATACTTCCGTCAAACATTTTTCTTCATACAATAATTAATCAACTTTTAGTGTAGTGTACATCTTGTAGGGATGTTACCTTCACTTCAAAAGTACTGTGGGTAGCCTATGGGGACTTTCTCGAATGTTATTACATAAATATAGCCATGTAAATACTTCAACATGATTAAAAATCATAATGTCTTGATGTGTGCATCTTGTGGGGATGCTACCTTCATAAATTATGAAAATGTTCGCGTGATGTGTACATCTTGTGGGGATGTTACCTTTACAAAAAATTGTATTGTGGATAGTTTATAAGGACTATCTCGTGCTTAATAGAACATACTTCAGTCAAACATTTTTCTTCATACAATAATTAATCAACTAGTGTAGTGTACATCTTGTAGGGATGTTACCTTCACTTCAAAAGTACTGTGGGTAGCCTATGGGGACTTTCTCGAATGTTATTACATAAATATAGCCAAAAGTTTGTTTTTAGGCGTTCCCAACGATACTTCTATGGCTGACACGCCGCAACAGGGTCCTCATGCGTCAACTAGCTACAGCGCCAACACTGATATTGGCGCCAGCGCTTACGCCAATATTGGCTCCAATAATAACGATAACAATGAACACGCGGAGGCCCCGTATGAAGATATTATCATTTTGGATGATGAAATTTTGGAGATGCTGGGAAAAACTCCGTCGAAAGACAAAACATATGCGCCAAAAATTCAGAAAGACTAAGCGTTGAGATGGGAATTTGTCGCTACTTCTGGATTGACTAAAGAAGAACGAAAAGAGCTTCTCGAAAAGCACCTTGTGCCTGAAAATTGTCATAAGATTGAAGCGCCACTGTTGAATGCTGAAATAAAGGCAGCCCTAACCGATACTCTTACCAAGAAAGATAAGGCCATCGAGAATAAACAGGGACATATCAGTGCTGCCATCTCATGTATAGGAGAGGCTCTAACAAAGATATTCTCTCAGAATAACAAGGATACGTCAGTGGTCAAACTCCTAATTGAGGCTGGATGAATAATGTGTGATATACAACACACTGAATCTATGAACCGGCGCAGTTTCATATGCGGGGGAATAAGGAAAGAGATAAAAGATCACCTCTACGAGACGGACATTGATAAATATATTTTTAGGGAAAAACTCGCTGAAACACTCAGATCGGCAAAAGCTATTAGTAAGTCTGGCGCTGAAATCAAGATTCAAGCTTCTGCAAAGAACACAACTACTGCCGCAAGGCCGAAAAGTGCACGTCCTTTCGGTCCTTTAAACTTGAAGCCCCCACTTCCGTACAACGCGGGGACGACAGTGGGCCGGTGGCAGACACCCGCGCCCCCGCTGCACACTGCGCCGCCGCCGCCGCCTTGCCGGCGCGCGCCACCCCCGCCGCCGCCGAGGTCCGCGCTGCAGCCGCCGCCACCGCAGCAGCGCTCACAGTATCGCGCTCCGCAGCGACGCCAGTAGATTCGGTATGTGGAAGACTTTCATATTACCATGACCAGTGGCGTCTAATAACAAGTGATCCTATTATTCTATCTTGGGTACAGGGCTACAAAATACCGTTCATAGAACAGGTTGCCCAAATACATACCCCAAGACAATCAATTTATTCAAAATCGGAGCTTGTCGATTACGAAAATCTATTAATGACCTCTTACTAAAAGGAGCCATATCTCAATGCCAATCAATAGAAGGTCAATACTTGTCAAGCTATTTCCTGATTGAGAAAGAAAATGGCAACAAGAGATTTATTTTAAACTTAAAGTCGTTAAATAAATTCATTAGGGTTTATCATTAATGAAGATAAGAGTTGTACAACTCCACAAACTACCTGTAAATACCTTGGTTTCATTATTGATTCTAAAAATTTCCACATAAGTCTACCGGACAAGAAACGGAAGTTAATTAAATCAGAATTAATACATTTTAAACAACTCAAGCGTTGTACCATTCGCAGTTTTGCGCGACTTTTAGGCCTCCTTACATCTGCTTGCCCTGCCATCCAATACGGCTGGCTTTATACCAAGCAATTTGAGCGGGTTAAATATTTGGCCTTGTTGAAATCTGATGACTACAGCGGTCACATGACTTTGCCGTCACATTTACAATGTGACTTTAAATGGTGGTTAAATAAGATTGACCGAGCTGTCAACCCTATCAGGGACGACAATTACTGTGTGGAATTTTTTTCTGATGCGAGCAAAACAGGGTGGTGGGTGGCTTGTGGCGGGGAGACTGCCAGTGGTCGATGGTCTGATGAGGAAAGTAAGGAGCACATTAACTCCCTTGAGTTAAAAGCTGCTTACTTTGTTCTTCAGGTCTTCGCTAGGAACCTTCATGATAGTCAAATTCTATTAAGAATAGATAACACAACTGCTATTTCATATGTTAATCGTATGGGTGGTGTTAGATTTACCCACCTTAACATAATATCCAGAAATTTGTGGCAATTCTGTGAAGAGCGTAGGATATTTGTGTTTGCTTCTTATATCAGCTCACAGGACAATGAAATAGCAGATGCGGAATCTAGGAGACAACACCCTGATATCGAGTGGGAACTGAGTGCTGAGGCCTTTTCAATGATAACAAGTAAGTTAGGTACTCCTGAGATTGACTTGTTTGCATCAAGAACAAATAATAAATGCTATCGTTACGTATCTTGGCAAAGAGATCCGGGGGCTTGTGCAATTAATGCGTTCACAATAGACTGGAAAGATTGTAACTTTTACGCATTTCCGCCTTTTGCAACTACGTTGAAGGTACTTAAAAAGATAATTACAGATGGTGCCGAGGGTATTGTTGTTGCACCTGTTTGGCCTATTCAGCCTTGGTTTCCAATCTACCAGAGCCTCCTTTGCTCAGATCCGTTGATTTTAGATCCGACTGATATGGTCTTATTTTCTTCAATCAACAGCGCGATCCAACCCACGCTCACTCTTATGGCAGGCAGATTATCCGGGAGGCGTTCTTGAGAAGACGCGTGCCACCTGCATCCCTAGATATAATATGCGCTTCATTAGCGGATAATTCCTTAAAGCAATATGAAGTTGGCTTTAGACGCTGGAAAAAATTTTGTGATCATAATCAAGTTGATTTTTATGAGGCTTCGATCCCAAATGTAATCTATTTCTTAACAGAAGTTTTTAATTCAGGTGCTCAATATGGAACTCTCAATTCTATTCGTTCTGGTTTATCACTAATTTTGGGCTCTAAAGTAGGGAGTGATGACAGAGTGCAGAGATTATTCAAAGGGTTCTATAAGATGCGGCCCCCTACCCCTAAATATGGTGATACATGGGACCCATCCATCGTTCTCGATTATCTCTCTCTTAAACAACCTAACGATTCGTTAGATCTTGTATGCCTGACCAAAAAGACAGTTACTCTTATAGCATTAGTTACAGCGCATAGAATGCAGACAATTTCAAAGATTAAGCTAACATATATTCAGACCAACTCAGATAATATAAATATCAATATACCTGACCTCATTAAAACTTCATGACCAGGTACATCCCAACCCAATTTGTATCTCCTCTACTTTAGAGATCGAACAGAAATCTGTCCAGCTTCGACTTTAAATCAATACATTGACAGAACAAGGGAACTGAGGGGAAATATTGATACATTATTTATAAGTTCAAAGAGACCTTACAAGGCAGTGACATCTCAAACATTAAGTAGATGGGTAAAAGAGACACTTTGTGAAAGCGGGATTGACACATCGATTTTTTCTGCGCACTCTACCAGGCATGCTGCCACATCGAGTGCGTATAAAAATGGTGTAAATATAGACACTATCAGACGTACCGCTGGATGGAGCGGGAGATCTACTGTATTTGCTCGGTTCTACCAGAGAAATGTTGTAAATAATGATAATCACCAATTTGCATTATTCCTGCTGAATTAAGTGCATATTATGAAGTACATACAACTTTTGAATGAATATTTAAATTAATCATAGGTTAAAGATATTCACCTTCATTGTCTTGAGTACTGATAGAAGAATGTAATGGGACATGTAAATGTTTCATAAAAAAAAATCGTAACAGTTGTTTGTGGTTTTTCAATAGTCTAGTAATATTCCACTTAGACTTTCAAAATCTACAAGTATATCTCTAATCTCAAAGGACAAAGCCTGTAACATAATTGATGATTAATCGAACTTACATGTAAGTGAAGTTCTATCATAATTATGTGAAGGCTTTGTCCGAAGAGATTAGCTCCCGCCCGCCCAATGTAACCCATGTAGTGGAATATTACACCTGGTACTCTTGGAGCTTTGAACTAAATGATCCATTGGGTAATTGGGTGCGTGGGGCTAGCAACAAGGCACACTCGATAAAAAGTTTTTTTCGGTTTACCCTATGTATTTTAACTATAGTGGATGATTAGCAGACACTACGTGCTACTACAAGTATATCTCTAATCTCTTCGGACAAAGCCTTCACATAATTATGATAGAACTTCACTTACAGGTAAGTTCGATTAATCATCAATTATCTCTGAATGCCTAATGAAAGCTTGTACTTATAGGTAGGTACAGAACTCATGCGCCGACAATATAACTTGTTTCGATTTGCTTCGACGTTACACGTATCACTGAGCTACGCTATTATATGTAGTTATAGGAGTAGGTAATTACAACGTTTTCTGTGGAATCCACAAACCTTAATCTTATCGTGTTTTCACTTTGCAGTGAAACGGTTATATGTGAACAACCTACACTCAATTACTTGTTGCTGGGAAATAGAATACAAATGAGATGTTTTGAAATATAATTATTTTAGGTACCTAGGTAAATACGTTTCGAGCTGGGGTTTTGAGCGGAAATGGGCGGAAGGGCTCACAGGCCTGTGATTGAAAGGTTATAAAAAACGGGACAAAAATAATGGAAATTTGAGCTGTTGAGAGTGGACTGTATTTAGAATAATAGGTGGGTTCAAAGGTTCGAAGGACCAGAAAATGTGACCGCTAAGGGTCGCAGGAATGCAGGGCTGATGAGATTGGGAAAGAGTGAGATGAGCAGATGACAAAATATGGGTTTGAGGTTAGATGGGAAGGTGGAGCAAGTGGTCAAGGTACCTGGACGGCGTCTTGGGGTGTATCAGCCTTCCTCGGTCTGCGACTGCAGTTTCAGCACCAGGGCCTGGATCCTCCAGGTCAGCAGAATGTAACACGCGGTATAGGGTTTCAACGTTGTACGTGCACGCACACTATTCACCAGCGATGGATACACAGTTTATGCAGACCAGCATGAGAATCCGATGCGAAATGTGCCAACTAGTATTTAATTATGAGCAGGTAATGCGCAGCGATGCGAGCCGAGATTTCATGTTCAAAACTTCAAGGAGCAAACTTCAAAGATGGCGTCGATCCCCTCGCGAGATCGAAACTCTCTGGTTTTCTCTGACGTCACGCACTGCGTTTCGTTTTTGCGTGAACAATAACATATCGTAATAACCTTAAATATAAACTTCGCTGTTACGAAACGCGTCTTGAACACTAAGGATTGAATTCTCTGGAAACTCGTTGATCTATTAGCAGTCTAACCACCTTACATTAAATATTACATGGAAGCTTACACACATCTCTTTTGAGAGAAATTAAAATACGTATTCCACCACCAGAAAAAAAATACATTCGAGTTACTATTATATAGAACGCAGAGAGCTTATCATGAACCACTTCCTAATATGTATCGTCTCTACAACAATATGTCTAATGAAGATGACACCTTGGACAACTTTCTAAAACTGTCTACCTTCAAACCTAAAGTTTCAAAAATCTTTAGCTAATTTATCAAACTAATAACACTCTAAGCCGTTTGAGCATAATTACCAGTAATTTACCTGTAGTTTATTTTTTTCTTTCCTTTTAATTTAGTTTTTTAACCTACTTAAATACACTGTCCACAAATTTTAAAGATGCTGTCAAAACACCTAGTAGGATATTCTACATGTTTTAAATTAAGATATCTATATTAAGAAACACAATGTATTATATCTGTTGTGTTTTGCAATAAATAAAATAAAAAAAATCCGCTTTGTCCTTTCTAAACACATTATACACACTTATATTAAGTTGTGATTCCGGCTCCAACCTTGTCTCACTAACACTTGCTATATGAATCTTTTCTTGGTTTAATAAACAATCAAGTGACACAGTTTTAGGCCTTAGGCTGTGTGAATTCCACTGGATTATATTGACAAACTTTTCTTTATGTGCCATCTCTGAAAATTGAGTTATAAATCTTATAAAGATACAGTACTTATATAGTACAAAGTCTCAAAGCGTCAAAAAACAATGTAATTAGATAATTTGACCATCAAACAATAACATATGTTATTACAAGTTATTATATGTTATTACAAGATTATTAAAACTATAAAATACAAGTGCTTAACCTTTAACTGGTGACAAGGGGTCTTACAGGCCCAGCGGCGTCAGTAAAACAACATTTTGGCACCTTCTCCGGGTTTCCTTGGGCTCATCACCTGAGTAGCTTCGTGTTTACTTGCGTCCATGCCGTAGAAGGGAATAGCTGTGTCGGACAGGCTCAGATCGGTAAGTTACAGTGGCGTAAAGTTCGGCAGGGGTCTCTCAGACCCCATGTAACCACTTACGTAATTTTGTTGTATTGTTTTTTCACATTTTTAACCGAGAACCATCAAAACTCCAGGAAAGCAGGAGCCAGTTGTCTTCCTCGATAAAAGCGCCAATCAAATTACCAGTTTGAATAAAGTCCAAAGAAAAAGAATCAAGGCCTCTTTCATCGGAGAAAATCATGACCCTGTGCTTCCAGACGCCCTTCGTGATTTCTTTGGATTTTAGGTCACCGACCCGTTTTATTCACCGTTTTATTCCTGGTTTACAGTAAACAACTTGAAAATTAATACTATTAAAACAAATCTTCTTCTTTTTAAGACCACTGCTCGTAATAGCGACACGATAAATGCAACCTTGAACGGTGACACAGTGACTATGGTTGATGTTTTCAAGTTTTTGGGTGTACACATTGATTCCCACCTAAACTGGAAACCAGAACTTACGGCTATTGAAAGAAGTGTCAGCTCAGCTTGCTACGCACTGAGAAGTCTTAGGGACGTCGTTGATTTAGACCACCTGAAAATGGTATACTATGCTCTGGTCGAATCTAAATTGCGCTATAGTATAAAACTATGGTTACAATATCTCAAAAGCATTCGTCCTTCAGAAGAGAGCAATCCGCACGATAGCTCGCATTCCACAGATGGAATCGTGCAGGCCACATTTCATTCGACTTGGTATACTCACAGTTCCTGCGCTTTACATACTTATTCTGATGGTTGGTTTAGCTAAGAACATTCAAAAAATAGAAACCCCGGAACAGAGGCTGAAACGAGAAACATCGCGCAGAATGGAGTTCATAATAGAATCCGCTCCTCGTTTAGAGATATTCAGACATTCAGCTGGATATCAGTCATCACGGTTATGTAAGCATCTAACAGCTGAGCTCAAATTATTGGTTACACACAGTAGCTTCAAACAAAAACTTAAATTATATCTATTGAAGAAGTGCCGCTATAGCATTGAAGAATTTTGTAAGTGAATAAGTTGAATTGACATCCGGTTTATAGTAAGCATTTGACATAATTTTATGGTATATGACATGTATTATATGGTGCCTTTTGTAGAAAATTTTAGTTGACCTTATAGACATTTGACAGAATTATTTTTATATTCAATTGCCACTTTACTTTGTATTTTGACATTAGGTATTATTTGATTTGATTTGATTAATATTATTTGAATTATTTGACTTTGATATTAGATATTTAATGTAATTGTATTACCTATACTTATGTATGACATAATCTTAATATTTCACACACAATTTATATTGTTTATGAATAAATACAATACAATACAATACAATTGACAATACCTAACTATACATTAGCTTCATGTTTCAGTAGAAAAAACCGTCTCGGCGGGTCGTGCATACTAATAAAAAATACCCATACATTTAGAGAAATTAAATCTATAAATAAACACAATGTTTCTAATGTCTTCGAATGTAGTGCTGTTGAACTAACTGAACATAAAATTATTATAGTATGCATCTATAGAGTCCCGTTGTATGACAATAAGTCATTCGAAACCTTTTTCTGCACCTTTAACGATATCTTACATGATTTCGTATACGAATCTAACAAAAAGATTATTATATGTGGTGACTTCAACATTGATTTGCTTACAATAAATAAAAACAGCACACGTTTCAAAAAGTTAAATATGAGCTACAATCTAAAAACTGAAATCAATCAGACTACTAGATTTGCAAGTAAAACGTGCCTAGACAATATAATTCACAATATTCATAGATGCAAGAGTGAGGTATTAGAGTTCGCCCTATCAGATCACTCCGCTCAACTATTGGAATTCCCTGTAAAGAAAAGCTATTCTCTCAAAACATGGCATGTCCTGAAACGTGACTATAGTGACGAGAATATTTTAAAATTTGCGAAACATCTAAATTCCATATCTTGGCGCATTCACCTTGATCACTTTTCATTGTGTCTTTATTTTGCTTGGTTTCTAGTACTAGTTCTTCATCTTGTTCACCTCTCTTTGCCGAATCCATAGTTTCTCCGTTTTCTTTTGAGTTGTCTTTGATTCTCAGTACGTCTATACTATCTTGTTGCATATTTGCATTGTCACGACGGTTTGGTGTCTCTTCACTACTAAGAATCAGTCGCTTTGGCGGGAGTTCACTTTTCCTGAGACTCGATCTTGGTGTTTTCTTTATGGCAGGCGTTTCAGAGCAAAACTTCTTGAGCAAATTAGTCGTTATCTGACGATCTAAAAGTTGCTTCTGTAACGAATTTTTCTCCTCAGAAAGAGAGTCAATTTCACCGTGTGCACTTGCAAGCTGCATCTCTAAATTCCGGATCCGATTTATAAGGTGCTGAACTTCTTCCTGGTCGCAGAATTGCTTTGATAGGTCTGGTAGGCTCAATGGATGATCGTCGGAGATGTTTGAAGAATCTAAGTCTAAAATGTAATTTCGCGTTTCCTCTCCGCATGAAAATCGACGTTTCTTACTTCCAGTTCTCAGTGTTATGTTTTTATGTAAGTCTGCTGCTAGCATTTTACTCATTGTGAACTGATAAGTAAAACAGTGTGTCATAAACTATGAGTATTGAATGTTATTTTGACTTTTCAGATTTGATACGTGGACCTCGCAATTATGAAACCGCTAGCATACAATACGCGCCACTGTTCCTAACTGAGACAGCAGTTGATCTTACAATCCATCATTGTACAAAAAAAAATTGAATTACGAAGTAAAAACAAAAAAGTTGATCGCCGGGGATCGAACTCGTATCTCTGGGCCCCCAGGCAAGCGGTTACCGGCTGCGCTATTTGCTCGACGGCTGCAGTGACGAAATTGGTGAACGCGTAGTAGTAGTGAGTAGTTGTGTTCGGGCTCGCAGGACGCAGCACCGCTTGGTGACTCACCGGCCGCAGCTGACTGGGTAGCAACAACAGCAGTTTACCGGGCACTTTAACGGCAGGTTTATGTTAATTTTCGAGTATAAGGCACTTTTGGAGTATCGTTGTAATAAGCAGATTGAGTTGTTTTATTGATCCATTTGAACTCCTGCTATTTGTTTTTGTTTCACCGCGATAGGTTCCGAATTAACACAGTTTATGAATTTAAAAGGCAGAGTTAAACTAAATACGTGTTGGCGTTGAGAGCGTGCGCGCGATGATGATTCTGGTCACTTTTTGTCATATTATGTTCGGTAACACATACTACATCTATATCTGTATTTTTACTCGCAAGATCATTTAAATGTACCATTAGCTCATCAGACTTCGTTATTAGGCCATTTATATTTTGATGGATTATATTAATCTTATTATAATCGAAAAACTCTCTACTACTAGTCTGATGTTTGTAAATGTTTGTTTCTTCGTTGTTTCTTTCAGTCTGGGTAGATTGGTCAATTTGATGACTATGTGTCTTGTTGACTATGTTATGTGAGAACTTAATTTCACAAACTGGTGGTAATATTTCTCTTAAAATTAGTCTACACAGTTGCATATTATACATTATTGGAGTTGGTCTGCGTTTGTTGCAGTTTACTTCAACGAATGTTATGTTTGTGTGTTGGCTGCATATAAACCTCATCTCGTAGTTAAGCTTCTGTCTGTTAAGGTACTTGTTGTAGGGGATATTATGACATGACACTCGTTTTTGTCACCGTGCTAATCCAGCATTGTACATCAAACTGAAATTTGTATGGGTGTACATCGTTGGTTCCTCCAAGCAGTACTACATAGTCTTTTTGCGTTAGTGTTGAGATCTCCTGTGTTCCTGATCTAACAACTTCTCCCAACGATGCACCTGGCTTACTGTAGCATATTACTGTGTATTCTTCTCCAATTAATTTTTGTAGGATGTCACGGAAATTTCTTCCTTGTTGATCAGCAATAATAATAATTCTATTTTTAGCCTGCAATGTAGTCGGTGGTAGTGGTGTTTGTGCTGCCGGCGGTGGCGATCTTTGCTGCTCTACATTGTCCAGATTGTCCTGTTGTGTTTCAGTTGTCGGGAATACTTCTTTTGTGAGTTCCGTGAATGATTTCTCCAGCTCTTGACATACAGCATGGGAGTATTGCTTGTGTAAGCCTCTTGATAGACTTAGCGGAGTGTGTCTGGATATTTCTCTATATGCCGGTTTGAATGGAAAAGGCATTGAGGACCTTCTGTGCAATTTTGTGGTACTTTCGGTGAGAATGTCTGCGCTTGTGACTTTTTTGAACATTTCGATATTCTTCTTGTACGCTTCATTTTCGCATTTTAAGTCAAATACCTCTCTCACAAGTTTTTCGATCTCTGCGTTGGCAATCTCCAGGTTAGACTTTAATTCATCGGTTTGGTGTTTAAGCTCTAATATTTCTGAGCTGTCACATATTGAGACATCTGGTAGGCTATTTGATGATAATAATGTGTTGTTAAGGAGAGTAGAGTTGTGGAACATATTTTTTCACTTAAATCCTCGTAACTTGTTCCTTTGCGTCTGTTCAGTCTTCTGGTCGTTACGTTATCTTTGTTCAACTGCATTCTTATGTTAGTCGTACAATTCGAAACGAAAAGTGAAATTTACGATTCACGGAGACGGGGATCGAACCCGGGTCGTTTTTGCCTGAAGCACGGGTATTTCACCTTACGCCATCGAAGCCATATAAACTGCTGCGAAAGTTGGGTGTGTATCCTAACGCTGCACCGGCGCCATCTGTTGGAATTTGGCAGTACCACGTAGGCTGTGAAGATGTATCAGGACTTGTTGTAAATTCCTTCAGTTAGAGGTTACTTCTTTTGTGTATAGATGTCACTTGGGATGGTTGACCGTTAAGATCCCGTTATCTTGAGGACATGTAAATGTGATAAATTGTTAGTTTATCCTGTATTTATATATGACACAGGTCACTTTGATCACTTTTATGTTATGCAGAGGATGTGTTTATGTTATTCTAGTTTTACATATAGGGTTTTTTGTTTTTTATTGTCACTTTGCACATTCACTTATTGGCACTTGTTATATTATTGTTTCTTCTGATTTTTATCCCTGGATAACACTTCCACGTCTTAATCGGTTTATAGTTTACCGAAAAATACGGAATTCTACAAATTTTATATAGATTTACTTATTAAAATGAATAATTTATTCAGAGCTCAATGTTTACACTGGCTAGATGGCGCCACCAACGCTTTCGGCACGATTTTTGACTACACATTAATAGGTCCGATTGAAAATCTTTACATATCACCGGTCAAATCAGTAAGCTCACTCCACACTATCGGCACTCATACAGATCCCAATCCATCCGCTCATGATGTACACAAAGACCTAGAAAGGTTTTGGGAGTCAGAGGAACCCCAAGTACACAAACATACCAGCCCATTGCAAGACCAGTGCGAGGAAATCTTTCGCACCACAACAAAACGTGAGCCTACAGGCCAATATATGGTCACACTACCATTTCTGCACAACGCACCGACATTAGGTAACACACATGCAATTGCAGCAGGTTTCTCAATTTAGAGAAAAAGCTGCAATCAAACCCGCTCTTTCACTCAAAATACGTAGACTTCATGACAGACTACATAAGGTTAGGCCATATGTCGCTTTGCCATCCCAACACATTCGCTCATTAACCGCACTTTTATATACCACACCACGGCATATTTAAGTCAGGTACAGAAAAGCTACGTTGTGTATTCGACGGAAGCTGCAAAAGCTCAAAATGGCATAAGCTTAAATGAATGCCTACACACAGGCCCAGCACTTCAACAAGACATTGTTGACATCATCATGTCATTTAGAACTCACTCGGTAGTATTTAGTACTGACATCCGAATGATGTTCAGGAATATTCTCATTCGCCCAGAACAAAGACATTTTCAGCTCATTCTATGGCGGTCGTCACCCGACCAGCCCCTGCTCACTTATGCGCTCAATACCGTCACATACGGATTACGGTCCAGTCCATATCATGCTATTCATATCATGCATTTAGGTTGTCCTATTGCTTCCTGACAAAAGCAGACAGAAGGTGGAGCGTATGGCGGAGCTTCAGGTATACACCAGCAAGTTCCCTCCCTCTGCTCTGCAATCCGGGCAAAAGGTCGCCGACTCGACTCCAAAACCGGCTGAGCTAGTGCCTGTGGCTGCGCTGGCAGGTTGTGCGGCACCCGCGGCAAGCAAGCAGCGAGAAATCAGCGCTAGGCGTGCCGCCGCCGGCCAGACGAAGGCAGGAACTAAGAAGAAGTAGTGGAATGTTGTTGTGTTGTTGTACTCGTGTGCAGTGCAATCTATGTCGCGTGATTTGGTCGGGTTATTTCCTGTAACTTATTGTTATTTTACGTAAAGGGTAGATATGATTCACTTTTTAGCTCGCCAAGTCATTTTCGTATGTCATGTCAAGATTGTCAAGTCAAGCATAGTGACATTACGATTTGTGTTCTGTGATCTTATTTTTTATTTTTTTATTGTACGGACGGACAAACAGCCGGATGGAACGGACGGGCAACCGGACGGTACGAACTGTAATCATTTTATGTTCGAATTTAGATTTATTTTGCTGTTTCTTTATTTTATTTTTTGTTTGTGCTGCCCGCCAACGTCTCATTCTATTGTTATATCGTATTTATTTCCATACTGTACTCATGTAAACCCAGGGTATGGCTGGGTTCGGGCTTTCTGTTTTTTAGATTGTTGAGAATTTAGATACTTTTAATTTTTTGTGATTTTAGTAGGTTTAATTGTATTTATTTTATTATTTATTTATTATATGATATTTACTTATATGAATATCTACGACTTTAGTGATAGTTACTTCTCCTGCTCCGATAGTGAAGATTCCGATAGCGTGGGAAGTGGATTGCCGTCCACGAATGACGTTTTGCCTATTGCCCTCAAACGTGTGTTTTCCAACCTCGGTAGGAACTTCAATGTCGTTCACATAAATGCTCAGAGCATTCATTCCAGTCATGCCGACCTTATCGACTCCTTCAGCGATCAGAGCATTCATGGTATTCTGATCTCCGAATCATTTCTTAAACCCTCTCTTCCATCTACCTTGTATGCTCTGCCGGGGTACAGGCTCTATCGGAATGATAGGACAGGTAAGGCTGGTGGCGGTGTTGCTATTTACCTTCGTTCCAACATTTCTTGCAAAGTCATCAGCCACTCACCTAGTCTGTACTCTGGATCCGCTGAACACCTCTTTCTCGAGTTATGCCTGCATCATAATAAGGTCCTTCTGGGTGTCTTCTATAGCCCCTCTCTACTCATCGACTACTTTGATTCTTTTGAAAGCATTCTTAATGATCTATCTCCTCTTTACAGTGACACAGTTATCCTAGGTGATTTCAATACCTGTTTACTTAAAAATGATGTTCGCTCAGCCAAACTCCAGTCTATCATCAGCTCCCTAAATTTGAATATTCTTCCCTTGAGTGCAACTCACCTCCAGCCCCACTGCACCCCCTCTCTTCTAGATCTTATGATTGTTTCTAACATATCCAAGGTTGCTACTCATGGCCAACTTAATGCCCCCTTCTCCTTTCACGATTTGATTTATCTCTCGTTCAAGTTAAGGCCTCCCAAGCGCGCAGCAAAATTCCTGGATATTCGCAGTTTCAAGGGTATGGATCTCAGCTCCCTTAAGTCTGACGCCGCTTCTATAGACTGGTCTCCTATCGTCTGTAGTGAGACCGTTGATGACAAAGTCCAGCATTTCAACTCGATTGTCTTAAGTTTGTTCGACAAACATGCTCCTGTCAAAAAGGTTAGGGTCAAACATCTCCCTGCGCCTTGGCTTACCGACACCATCAAGGGTCTGATGGCCCAGAGAAACCGTGCCAAATGTAGATATAAGAAGGATCCGACGGACGATAATCTCCTTATATACAAACGTCTCCGTAATCGGTGCACCCGTCTTTGTCGAGATGCCAAACGCCGCCACATCTACGAGAATATCGAGAGTTACTCTCCTGCACAGGTTTGGAAGTTCCTGAAGACCCTTGGTGTTGGTAAGTCCCAGGACGCAGTTGCCGGTAGTGTCGACCTCAATGGTCTCAACAAATTCTTTGCAGTCTCCCCTGTCGTGATGGACCCCTGTGTCAAGGATGCTACCCTTCGTAACTTGCGTACCAGAACGACATCCAGTTGCGTACCTTTCAACCTCAGGTCTGTCGGAGTTGGCGCAGTAAAGAAAGCTATTCTAGAAATCTCGTCCAAGGCTGTAGGTGATGACAATATCTGCTCTCAGATGCTATTCAGTGTACTCGATAATGTTTTACCACCTATAACGCATATAATTAACGCGTCGCTGAGCGAGTACTGCTTCCCAAGCCAGTGGAAAAGAGCATTAGTGATACCCCTGCCTAAAACTTCTAACTCGTCCTCCTTCAAAGAGTTCCGTCCCATTTCCATCCTACCAATCCTTTCCAAAGTCCTTGAATCAATTGTCCACTCCCAGCTGTCCTCGTACCTTTCCTCCATGGATTTACTGAACCCTTTTCAGTCTGGTTTTAGGCCAGGGCATAGCACCACCACCGCACTGCTCAAGGTAACTGACGATATCCAACTGGCAATGGATAAGAAGCAGCTCACAGTCCTGACTCTCCTTGACTTTAGCAGCGCCTTCAACTGCGTCGACTTCGATATACTTGTTGAAATCATAAAAACACTCAATGTCTCTTCACACTCGGCTCGCTGGTTTGACTCCTACCTGAGAGACCGCCAGCAGCGCATCAAGTCTGAAGAAGTTACTACGGAATGGTGCAAGCTCTCTACTGGTGTTCCGCAGGGTGGCATCCTTTCTCCTCTTCTTTTCTCAGTTTTCATCCATTCCATCTCGGATGTATTGTCTTCCTCGTATCATCTCTATGCAGATGACCTTCAAATTTATCGGCATTTTCCCCTGTGTGATCTGACTTCGACTGTAGAGGCTTTGAATGCTGACCTCGACAACATCAGGAAATGGGCTCTGTCGTATGGGCTATTAGTCAACCCTGATAAGTCTCAGGCGATGATACTGGGTACACGGCACTTACTTAATTTTTTGCAGCATAGGTCAGTTGTTCCGTGCTTTATGACGGTACCATTGTCTAGTACAGCGAGAAAGCCAAAAATCTTGGGGTTGTTTTTGATACTCTTTTATCCTGGTCGCCCCACGTTTGTGAGGTCAGCAGACGAGTCTTTGCATCCTTTCATTCCCTTCGGCGTTTGCAGTACTTCTTGCCTAGGCAGACTAAAATCATGCTAGTTCAGACCCTTCTTCTGCCTTTAATTGACTACGCCGATGTTTGCTGGGCCAGCGCGAACGAAGATCTACTGAACAAACTTGAGCGACTTCAAAATCTCGGGATTCGGTTTATCTTCGGTCTCCGCAAGTACGATCACGTGTCCCAATATCGCAGGGAATTAGGCTGGCTCCCGATCCGACTTCGTCGTGATATGCACATTCTCTCCTTCCTCTTCAATATTTTGAGAAATCCGCGCTATCCCGCATATCTTCGTGAACATTTTGAGTTTATTTTCTCTGGGGATAGACTTCGGAGATCTCACACGGTGTCACTTTTGTCAATTCCTCAGCACAACACTGTTGCTTAAGAGCACTCGTTTAGGTTAAGGGCAATACGTTTGTGGAATGCACTTCCTTGCGCTATTAGGGATTGCACATCCTTGTTCTCTTTTAAGAAAAAGTTGAAACAGCATCTCCTCTCTTCCGCATAGTGGGTATCTTATAGTATGTATGTGTATCTATGTATTTATTGTATTCTATTAATTTATTTTATAGTATGTGTAGGATGTATTGTGATTTATCTGATAGTATATTGACTTTATTTCTTTCTTTTAAATCTTAATTGTACACTAGGACTACCTCTCTATAAATATTTTTTCCTTTCCTCACAGGTTAGCTGTAAGAAATTTCTTTTTAGAAATAAGCTCACCTTTGCATATTGTTCGTTGTATTTTTTCCATTGTGTTTTCTGTGCAATAAAGAATTATTATTATTATTATTCGTACTCTGCTCCAATTAGCTGATGACGAAGGTCATCGCTACCCTCATGCTGCTCATATTATACGCAGTTCAATTTTCGTCGATGACATACTCACAGGTCATGACTCTGTGGAATCTGCTCAGGCACTTCAAAATGAACTCATTGATTTATTGACCCTAGGTAGCTTCCAGCTCAGTAAATGGACCTCAAACTCACCTCAGCTCCTTGATAGATTCCCTGATGATCAGTGTGACATGTCCAAAGATTTCAGCATCACTTCCGACTCAACTTCAATTAAAGTATTAGGCATACAGTGGATCCTTCAAACTGACGAATTCACTTATCGCATTTCTCTACCCCCCATAACAAAAATTACAAAACGATCAATTCTCAGCACAGTAGCTTCTCTTTATGACCCAAATGGTTGGGTAACCCCCACAGTCTTCCGCGCAAAAATACTTCTTCAGAAGTTATGGCTTCTCAAAATAGGATGGGATGAACCCACTCCCGTAGAAATCCACACAGAATGGCAGCAAATTTCGGAAGATCTTCCTCAGCTCTCAAATATTCATTTACCTCGGCCCATTTGTAAACACAAGTCCACGTCCACGTATTCGCTTCATGGATTCGCAGACGCCTCCATAGCTAGTTATGCAGCTGTCATTTACCTGCATGAACTCGACGCAAATAGACATGTCACCGTACATCTGATCATGGCCAAGTCAAAGGTGGCACCAATTAAGAACCACCTTACCATTCCCAAGTTGGAGCTTTCAGCTGCAACCCTCTTATCTCAGCTCATGACTAGAGTTTCGACCCACCTTTCGGCTCACATTACTATCGCACATGTTGGTCCGACAGCACCATAGTATTGGCATGGCTCAATACGCCCCCTCATCGGCTACAGACTTTTGAAGCCAATCGAGTGGCTAAGATCGCTGCTAGCGCGACCCGCCTCATGTGCCCACAGACCTGAACCCTGCCGACTGTGCAAGCAGGGGAATGTCGGCTCAATCACTCTCACAACATGAACTGTGGTGGTCTCCCAATTGTCTCAAGGAGCCTCCTTGCGCCTGGCCCATGATGCCACCCTCATTAGGCCATCATGCTGTTCCAGGTCTTAAACCAAAAAAGGTATCAGCTCACATAGCGGTCCCAGATCTTGATCTGGATTTGCTTACTCGATTCAGCTCACTGGACAAGCTCGTCGGAGTGACGGCTTGCATCCAGAGGTTCATATTCAACGCCAAGCACGGCTCAGACTTACGGCGTGCTGGTCCGTTGACAGCAAATGAACGTAGGGAAGCTCTAATGTACTGGATCCGCTCAGTTCAGCACAATGAGTTCGCAGAGCACATTGACCGGTTGCAGACCGGCAAGATTTGTCTCACGCGTCTCCAACGTCTGTCACCATTTATGAAAAACGACCTCTTGAGAGTCGGAGGCCGACTCTCTCAAGCGTCAATTAGGTACGACGCTCAACACCCACTCATTCTTCCCAGCTCAAGTCCTCTAGTGGATCTCATTTTTGACCATTACCACAAAATACACTGCCATCCTGGCGCTGGCACATTACGCATCCAATTCCATCGCGAGTGACTAGTGTGCGTGCACGTACCTAACCTACTACGTTAAAACCCGATGCCGCGCGTTACATACCCACGAGGTTGCGCGTGACCTTCTGCTGACCTGGAGGATCCAGGCCCTGGTGCTAAACCTGCAGTCGCAGACCGACGAAGGCTGGCACACCCCAAGACGCCGTCCAGGTACCTTGACCACTTGCTCCACCTTCCCATCTAGCCTCAAACCCATATTTTCTCATCTGCTCATCTCAATCTTTCCCAATCTCATCAGCCCTGCATTACTGCGACCCTTAGCGGTCACAGTTATCATTTTCATGCAATTTCTCTCACACCAAGAGGATAGGGAGAGCAGATCTTTTTGTATGCTTTGGCAGTCTTCAACAGTTTTTTTAGAACTGAATTTCTTCAAGTCATCGGCGTATAAGAGGCAATTCGATTTTATGTCACGTGTCAAGTCATTTATGAATAAGACGAACAGTAAGTGGCCAATGTGACTACCTTGGGGAACGCCAGACATGGTTTCGAGTGAGGAAGAGTAAAAGCTCTTTACTGCCACTATTTAAGATCTATGAGATAAGTAGGAGGTGACCCACCTAAGGAGATTACCGTGAATGCCGAATTGAGTCTTAAGTTTTAATATTAAAGTGTTATGATTGATTTTTGATTTGCCCCTCTCGTCCAAGACACCGTGTCTATTAGACATTTAAAGACTCCACTAGTTATCTTCTATTTCGTTCAAGCTAAATAAGCTCATAAAATTATAGGAGTAGTGTAGATGTTTTGCTATAATAAGTGATCCTAGAAGAAGTTATTAATTAATTTGCAAATTGTGTAACGTCGTCTTCGCGCAGACCACGTAAGGGGCCCGCTCACTCCCTCGGGTAAAGAGAGTGGGTGAAATGATTCATCTCGCTCGCGCACGTCGTCTCGCGCGGGCTACAGAAGGCCCCCCCTCACCACCTCTAGTAAAGAGAGCGATTAAAGTAATTCATCTCGCTCGCGCACGTCGTCGGCGCAGAGGCTATGGAAGGGCGGCCCTCACCAACTCGGGAAAAGAGAGCGGTTGAAATGAATCATTTCGCTCACGCAAGCGGCTGCACTTTGGAGTGGCAACAGATTACGCTTATTGTAATTCAAAGAAAACTAAGAAGAACTCCTCCGAAGGCCCTATCCCCGTCGCATATCGATGACGTTGGTGTACGTCTTCCTGAACTCTGCTCCGCCGAGTCTCAGCAGATGATTCCAGTCTAAACAGGAAGTTAAATTAAATCAATTACACTCGACAATATTGGAAATAAAGGTACAAAACGAGCAGATGACAACATCGATGGAATTAATTTTTAGGGTTCCGTACCCGAAGGGTTCCAAACGGGACCCTATTACTAAGACTTCGGTGTCCGTCCGTCCGTCCGTCCGTCCGTCTGTCACCAGGCTGTATCTCAAGAACCTAGCTAGCTAGAGAGTTGAAATTTTCACAGATTATGTATTTCTGTTGCCGCTATAACAACAAATACTAAAAAACAGGATAAAATAAATATTTAAGGGGGCTCCCATACAATAATTCTTTCAATACCACATACAAACTTATGGATGCACCTGGTTACGTACATAGAGTGTAAAAGTAACCGCACCAATAACTTTGTAAACAATATTTTGCTGTGTAAAATCCAAACTATTCACTCCACACCATCGCTTCCATTGAACGGTGGTACGGAACCCTTCGTGCGCGATTTAGACTCGCACTTGACCAGTTTTTAAAAATATGATGAAATTGAGTGCAAAATGAACAGCTTATGTGATGAGCGCAAGTCAAATCGTGAGTTCATCAAAACTCTGGAAGATAGCATCGAAATTCTGGAGCGTTCTACCTGCTCAGCCAAGACAGAAATTCGTAATGTCCCCACCAAGCCACAAGAAATTAAGAAAGACCTGTGCAACATCACTAAAACTGCTGCAGATATTCTATCAGTTCCGCTGCAAACCTCGGAGGTTAGAGACATCTATCGTGTAAACAGAAAATCAAAAGCAAAACCCATTGTAGTCAAATTCAGAACCATCTTACAAAAGGAAAACATGATGAAGGCCGTGAAAGCATTTTATAAGGGAAAAAATATTAAGAAATTAAATACAGAGCACCTAAAACTCGATTGCACTACACAATCTGTTTACATTTCCGAAATTCTGACTAATAAGGCGAGGCGCCTTCGATACCTAGCAAATAATTTTTCCAACAGTCACAACTACAAGTACTGCTGGTCTTCATATGGCAGGATCTACCCGAGAGAAAAAGATGGAGCACCTCAATTCCTTATAAAAGATGAAGCAGACCTTGCTGAGCTCAAATCCCAAATCAAGTGACTAGTGTTTGTTTACCTTTTGATTAGATGGTGTTACCAATTTAACATGTTACACTTCACCTTCCACACAACCCGTTCACACACTTTCTCATACATAATTGCCTATTATTCACACTTTACAATTACCACACAAACAAAACATGTGCCACTCAACTAGGATTCCCAAGCTTTTTTACTATTATCAATGGATGAACAAATAATCCAACACGAACTTGATACCCTTTCTGTATCTGAGGTACCAAACACCTCAAATAATTTAACATTCCTCTATCAAAATATACGCAGTATTAATTATAACAACAATAGCTTCTTGATAAACTTGCAGAGACTAAAACATAAGTGTGATATTTTGATTTTAACAGAATGTTGGCTGTCATCAAAACATATTATTCCTCCCCTTGATGGCTATAACATATATGATACCCAAACTAACCCATTGCAAAACGATGGAGTCGTAATTTACATAAAAAAGACATCAGAATGACTTACTTAGACTTAGTTTCAAGATGAAAACTGCCTAGTTCTACGACTAGGCAGCGAAACTGCCGTTATAGCTATTTACCGCTCTACGTCCTATACTAATCTAGACAATTTTCACGAATCTCTAAACATGGTTCTAATGTATCTAAAATCGTTTAAAAACATTGTTATCATAGGAAATATAAATATTGGCATATGCCCTGAAAATAAATCAGTGAAAGCACATGAATATATTAACTTATGTGCAAGTCATGGGCTATTACCTGCACACTCTCTTCCGACTAGAATGAATAAAAGCTGCCTCGATCACATCATACTTGAAACTAAATACAGTGCCCTTACTCTGATTATAAATACCACTGTTACAGATCACGAAACTATGCTCCTTTCATTAAACCTTAAAACTAAACGAACATACGCCCAAATCAACTGCATTCAGATTAACAATGAGGGTCTTTAAAAGGATCTTACAAATATTGATTTACAGCCTATTTACAGTAGCAATGACCCTAACCTTGCGACGGAATACTTAATAAACTCTATACAAATAGCGCTTGAAAAAAACAGTAGTCACAAAACTATCACGACGTAATAAAATTATTAAACCCCGGATAACCACAGGCTTGATAAAATGCACGCGAAACATAGATCGAATGCATAAAAAAGCAAAAAATAACCTAATAACCTAATTCTAAATACAATCTGTAAGAGATACAGGAACTTCTGCAATCAATTGTTAAAGAAAATAAAACGAATTTTTATGATAAAAGTCCAATAGAAAAAGCAGGTAAGAATAACAAAAAATCTGGGAAGCCATTAAAACAATTACATATACGAAAAGTCTAAAACATATGCTCACGAACTACTGAATCAAAACGATATAAAAAACTCTATAAATAACGTCAACAAATATTTTGCTAACATTGGAAATGTTCTAGCTAGTAAAATTCCCAAATCTAATTTAGATATCCTCAGGTCAACTAATCCTCTGAAAATAAACACTAACTCGTTTGCTTTGCTTAATACTGATGAGGAGGAGGTTAATAACATAATAACAGAATGCGTGGCACTCAACTGAAATTATTTGGAGACTACCCTTGCGGACGTAAACAATGTGTCATTATTGATAATAATATTAGCTCTGACCTGCCTGTGCAGATGGGTGTTCCACAGGGCAGTATTCTGGGACCAGTCCTAGTTCTCATTTATATAAATGATCTGCTCGAAATAAACCCTTCCCACGGCAAGATTATATCGTAACCTGATGATACGGCATTATTATTTTCAGATAAGACTTAGGATAAAGCTTTTGAGGCAGCACAAACTGGTTTTAATGCTGTTTCACTCTGGTTACGCAATAATTGTCTTACTCTTATACTTGATAAGACGAAATACATTGCTTTCACCATCATAAATGCAACACTCCTGCACTGATCCCGAGACTTGCAATTCCATTTGCCCATTTTTAACTAGTACCAAACATATCAAATACCTGGGTGTGATCCTCGATCAAACTTAAATTTCCAACAACGTATTCACATGACTGCAAATAGAGTATCTCTTACCAAACTTATCTATCTTTTTAAAAATCTAAGACACGTAGCGGAACCAAGATTGATAAAGCGAGCTTACCTAGCCCTATGCCAATCGATAATTATGTATTGTATCACATCATGGGGTGGCGCTTCTAAAACTGTATTACTGCCCTTAGAAAGAATATTACATAATTACCGAAATTATTTACATACTTACTACATACCACTCACCCTCAGACACTCACTCACATCCCATCACAAACACCACACACACCCGCACACAAATATACATACACTTTTCACTACTCACAATGAGGACCTTCATATACTAACACTTCGCGTATTCTTCAAGAACACTATCTAAATTTTAAAATAATATGCACGTGTTATTTTTCCTTACTTAATAATTGTATAAATATAAGTAAACCACAAACCTAAATAAGCGACAATTGTCTAGTTTTATAATGACCAAATTGAGAGAGCCCAACTCCTCAGATACAGGTAATACAAGTTTAGGAGTTGGATGTTCATTAAGTAGTATCTAACATACCTATTACTAGATCTAAGACTGTATCATATAATTTATGTCTAAAGGTTAAATTGAATTAATTGAATTGAATTGAAAATTGAATTGAACTTTGTCAAATGCCTTTTTAAAATCTTTGTAAATACTGTGGACTGGTAATTTTCTGTTAGATGAGTTGTGAATGTAATGCAAGTATTCTAATAAATTCGTGGTTGTAGATTTTGATTTCAAAATTCCGTGCTGAACAGAGGTTATTATTGGTTTAGCGTGAGCATGTATGTAGTCATACACTAGGGTCTCAAATAGCTTAGCTAAACACGACAAAATACTAATAGGCCTATAGTTACTAAAATTGTGGGCCTCACCGGACTTTAGAATCGGCACGATGTAGGCCATTTTCCAAATATCGGTAAATAATGCCAGAATCGAGTTAGACTTGTTATAGATTATGAATAAGGGAGTGACTAGCTCTTCCGAACAGAGCTACATAAATCGTGCAGGTAACCCATACGGTCCTGATCCCTTATTCGCATCCAGAGACTTGAGTTTCGTCAGTATTTCTTTATGAGATTGTATGTTGTATATCGTACAATGCTTCACTGTGGGGATTAAAAACTTCAGGGTGGGTATATTGTCAGTCCAGCTTTCAAAAACTGATCCAAAAATCTGGTAAAGAGCTGACATATCTCGGTAGGTACAGATGTTGCGTCGTTCTCATAGTGCATTTTTGAGGGATCGTATTTGTATGTCGCTTATTTTTAACAAATGACCAAAAGAGCTTAGTATTACCCGACAACAAGGAGTCTTCAACGCTTGCAATTAAATTCTTGTAGCAGGAATTAAGCATCACCTTGACGCGATCTCTCAGGAATGCATAAGTATCATAGTCGCGGGGGTTTTTATACTGTTTGAATTTCCTATGAAATTTGTGTTTTTCAGCCAAGGTGTGCTTTAAACTATCAGTGAACCATATGGGGTATTTATTGGAGTCGTTTTTCTTGTAGGGTGTGTTTAGATATAATTAAATTTAAGGTTTCGTAAAATAACTTGACGCATTCATTTGTTCCTAAGTTCGATAACTCCTTATTCCATGGAAAAGCTTTTATTTCGGATCTACATTTGTCATAGTCGCATTTATTAAAGTTCAGTATTTTGTCATTTTGATTATGTAAAATTGATCGATTTGTGCTGTGAGGAATATCTGCCACAAATGGTGGGTGAAACCTATCTTGCTTGCTTATGGGATCACAAGGGGAAAGCTTAATATCGGCTAGATTAGTTAGAAAAAGATCTAAAATATTGCCGTCAGCCTTAGCAAAAGAGCAAAGTTGAATAAGGCTACCAAGTGAGATTAGATTAAAAAAGAGATCACTTCGTCTATCGTTTCTAATTATAGAGGCTGATAAGTTTCTTGTATCTGGTATGGTTTGCCATGCGACATTAGTCATATTGAAGTCACTTAAGATAATAAATTTCTCATTTGTTTTCAGTTCAGTTCAAGTTCAATTTCCTTTTTTATTCATAATAGCACAAAATTTGAGACTTAATGAAAGTCATAACATTATCAAGCATGCATAATATAACATTAATTAGGTGCCTTATTATTACATAGTACATAATATATAGGGTGCAATGAACTGGTTTGATGCCAGATGTCAGTGTCTTGTAAAAGTCATTAATTTTGTAGCAGGCCTTTGTGCACAGTGTGCTTTATACATTTCAGTTTGCACATTGTGGCGGCTATCAATCGTTTTAAAGCTACTGATATTTTTCCTCACATACATAACGTTTTCATAGATATATTGACTTGCAACTGTGAGGATGTTGGTTTCTTTGAAGAAATCTCTTAGAGATTCTATAACATAGCTTATAAATAAATCGGATCGCTCTCTTCTGCAAAATAAAGATGGTCTCTGTCAGCAGCCCGTCCCCATAGTAGTAAGCCGTAGGACATAATGCTATGGAAATAACTAAAATATACAAGCCTAGCAGTTGCAACGTCAGTCAATTCCCTGATTCTTTTAACCGCATATGCTGTGGAGCTAAGTCTATGTGCTAATTGTACAATATGGGGACCCCACTGTAGTTTGGCATCAATAGTGATGCCGAGAAATACAGTTTCAGCTACTAGTTTTATTTTGTATTTCCCCAATACAATGTTACTCTCAACTTGCCTTACATTAGGTAAAGTGAATTTTATGCACTTTGTCTTTTTTGAATTCAGAAACAAGTTATTGGCAGTAAACCAGTCTAGTACTCGCAAGAGAGTATAATTTGATTCCTGTACGTCATTTTCCTGTGTCCTAATTTTAAAATTAGTGACGTGTCATCTGCAAATAATACTATCTCTGGCTTGTTATGTACCATTAATGACAAATCATGTACATACACAGAATAGATACCTGTGGGACTCCCATCTTCACCTGAGAACCCGACGATTTTGTCTTATAATGTCAGCTTTTTGAACCCTCCCTTCTAAATACGATCTCATAAGCTTAGAGCTATTGCCTTTTATGCCGTAGTGTTTAGCTTTAAGAGCAATGTTTCGTAGTCTACACAGTCAAATGCCTTGGACAGGTCACAAAAAATACCTATAGCGTCCCTACGATCTTCCCAGGCATTAAAAATATGTTTAACTAACATGACTCCAGCATCTGTTGTCGACCGCCTTTTTGTAAATCCAAACTGCAGGCTATCCGCTTGATTGCAAATGGGTAGTACTACTACCCATGGATTTTTTTACCGTAGATTGCAAATGGGTAGTACTACTACCCAAGCATTTTTTTACCGTAGATTGCAAATGGGTAGTACTACTACCCATAGGCATTTTGTGACGGACTATGTGACAAAACCTATTGTCTCTGTCACACTAATGATTAATTCAGTAAGGATCGTATTCCATCTCGTTCTCGGTTAAATAACCTTTATTTTGAGATACGACAACGTTTTAAACAATCCCAGCGATGGAAAAAGAATGATGCAATTCATTCCGTTCACTCCAGTGTCAAGTGTTGTTGTGTTGTGGAATTTGTGGTGTGATATTAAATAATTATGTGAGTATTTAGCTGATAATTGTTCATTTTCATATAGATTAGTTCCTTCCGCTACTGCCCAAACAAAAAACATTTGCTCAAAACCAGATTTCGTGCAATGTTTCACAAGTTTTGTCAACACAGGTTTGTTCAACCGAAATGTTATACAATTTCGTCATAGGCAATATTTTTCCGGGCTGGATTATGCAATTGCCTACATTTTTTTAAATAAACTTACGAGTTAAATATGCTTTCAATACATACTAAATTTGTAATATTATGTGTAATAGAAAATAAGATATATTTTTTTTAATCCGGGTGATTAACCACTGGGCGCTAGCGAAAGTTTAAATACATATAAATAAATATTTTTTATCTACATATTGCGAGTTTATTTTTTTTCCATGTGTAATAATAATACAGGAATCTTTTAAATAAATAAAATAAGTAGGTTATCGCTTTACTTTTTTAGATATATATTTTTACATTGACCCTAGTCGATTTTACGCTTGAAGTCTATGTTTACAGCTATGTATGATTGTACAAGAGTATCAAATTCAATCAACACGTATGCCATTATAATGTTTAGTTTACGAGCACTAACAATAACAACACTTCAAGCGGTATTCTCAAGAACCCATAGTCATAAATAATGTTTTTGTAGAGCGAGCCGCCGCGCAGCGGGCGGGCCCTCGATGACGTGTTTTTTATGGCAATCGACGGTTTTTTTTTTGCCGCGCCGCTGGCAATCGACGCATGATAATTTCCGGAGGCGATATCAACTGAGCGGCTATGGAGAATTTGATGCGCATTGAAGTGCGTCAGTAACTGACCCAATATAATCTTCTCAAATTATTTACTCAATATGAGTAGAACCGAAACGGGTTTGAAATTTATAGGGTCACCCCTATCGCCGCTTTTAAATAAAGGTACTAGCCTGTTGTGTTTCATGAGATCAGGGAAAGTACTCTCATCTACACAATTATTGCAGATTTTAGCTAAATTAGGGGCAAGTTCGTTTATCACCGAGCTAATAATTTTTATTGACATGCCCCAGACATACTCGGATTTTTTCAAATTTAACAACTTAAATGCTTTAATTATGCCGTTGGGCCCAATATATGCGAATGAGAAATTTGGACTCCACTTTTGAACATTGACTTTTAAAAATACATACAGCAGGATACAGCAAGATCCGGAGACGAGCCTAAAGAAGCCGTAGTAACAATTGGAACATTTGTAAAGAACTGTTCAAATGCGGCCGCGATATCATCGTTCGAAGTTATTTGTTTATCTTCAATCTTAAATAAATAGCTACGGTATCCTGATTTCATTTTACCTGCTTCTCTATTTATGTTATTCCAAATTGTTTTACTTTTATTCGACGATTTAAGAATCTTCGTTTTTACTTCGTTTTTAGACGGCCCTAAATATTTTTGAATATAATTTTACATGTTGAATAAAAATTGGGTCATGTGTATTTTTTTGTGTGTTTTTTTGCCATAAAGTGCATAAAGTGTATCCCTACTTTTACGAATTCCTTTTGTTGCCCATTCACTAAACCCTACTTTACTATCGCTATTTGTAAGTTTATGTAATTTAAAATTGTTTTCAAAACTATTTCAAAGTTTGTTGAATACGTCCGTATAGTAATCATTCGTTTTTGAGTATTATTTTGAGTAGGTAAGCTATTTTTTTAATCTTGTGTAAATGATTCTATTTTTTTATTGTGATTGGCCTACACAAGACTACTTCCAGTGATTTCGAATCTACTTCTAAATGGACAATTTGCCCACTGTGATCAGACTTTAAACAATTTACTGTAAATTTCTTCTAAATTTCGCGACCGCAGAAGATGTAATCAAGGCAGCTTGCAGTAGTTTTAGTTATTCTTGAGGGCTCTGTGAAGATGTTGACTAAATTGAATGATTTAAAAAATATTATTAATTTTGTATGCAACGGAGAGTCCACCAGCAAGTCTATATTGAAGTCACCGCAAATTACTACTTCTTTGTTACTACTCCCAAGACATCCTCCAATACTGATTCAAATATACCATAATCACTGTTAGGGGTCTATAACCGCTTGCTTCACCGTGGGTACCCCCGGTACCCAAGCATTTTTCTACCGTAGATTGCCATTGGGTACCCTGAGTACCCAAGCGTTTTTATACCGTAGATTGCCACTGGGTACTCAGAGTACCCAGAAGCTTTGCGCGACGACAAGAGTAACAAAACCTTTTGTTTCTTTTACACCAATGACTTAGGCCATAAGGAACGTACTCTGTCTCGTTCTCAGTGATATTAGCATCATTTAAACATACGACAACATATCAACCAATCACAGCGCTTAAAACAAAATGATGCAATTAAGCCGGATCACGCCATGCGACGCCAGTCACCTCGCGAGCAGTGTGTGTTGTGATTTGAATCTGTGCAAAATATTAAATATTATAAGTATTTAGCTATCAGCTATTCATTTCGATTGAATACAGCAATCTATTAAAGACATAAAATGAGTAAGTAGTATAATATTGGGCATTTTACTCCACTGAACCTAAATCCTTTGATCTTCGCAGACTGCGGATCTTTTCGCTTCCGACACTTGTCGGTGTCGTCCGCTGATCCGCTGTTGCTTGCTCAAATGATTTAGCTCCAGTGAAGTAAAATACCACATATTATTTGGTTTCTAATTCTAACACCTCTTGATCACGTTACCTCAAAGACACCCGCTATCGTTTTGTTATGAACTACTTTATTACGTGAATAGAGCAGACGCATGCAATTTACACTTCATTTATATAGAGTTTTGTACCTAAAATAGTCAGTCAACCCATAGCCGCGATACTGAAAAGTTGTCTTACTTATTGTGAAAACTAATAAATCTGTGTGGTTAATTAAATCGTTTTTTTAAAAAGACCTGCGGCACGGACCCCAAAACAAGTGGTGTCAGAAGTGGGATGCCAGAAGAAAAACCTTGCTCCGCGTAAGATCTGGCATTTAAAAGAACTCGCGGTCCCTGTCGCATCAAGAAAGGTCTGTAAATTCAGTGCCGTGTTGCCCGACGATAAGTCTCCACCTCAGTCTCCGCCTTCGCGTGAGTCGCGTGTAGCCCGCAGCATCACTGGTCACCGGTTGGTCGACAGTAAGCCTCAGCTCTCGAGCTTGAGCCTGCACTAACTTTCCCCTGGTCGACGGTCAGTCTCCACACATCCTGCTGTGCGAGCCCGCATCAGAATAAGACAAGCAGATCATCATCATCGGTTCAACGAGTTGACTCAAACTTCATTTATATTCTTCATTTTATTTACATTTTCCAGCTCAATTCATCAAAACCAGTTTCGCAATAATTATTGCACTACGTCGTGACTCCAACTTCAAACAGTAGCCGTCGAAGAATTCCGTAGAAATACGACACTTTTGTGTCGCCGGACACTCGCCGCTACCTACCTCACCTGTACCGACGTCACTGCTACAACTTGACTACGCCAGTTTTGGTACTTCGGGTCACTTCTTTCTACATCACCGGGTTCTCCCAGATGTTCCTGGTTCTCCTGTGAGTTGATTCATCTTTTAAATTATCTGTGAATTGTGTTTTTGTGTGTGAATTTACAGTGTTTCTACATTATTTTTACATGAACATTATTACGTGAACATTTTACAGGGTTTATTTTATACAACACGTTTACACGTTTACTTTTACAAGTCTAGTTTACAACATTTTAGTTTTGTGTGTCGCATATTCTGTTGTTCTGGATTTTAAATTTCATTCATGGTTCAACCGAAAAAGGAGGAATTTGTTGACGTGGAATCTGCCCTCGAAACTTCTGATAGCTCTGGAAGCGAGGCAGAACCCGAACCGAAAGTAAAAGCGCCTAAGAAAAAAATGGCTTCTTCAGTAACTTTGTCGGTTCTTACTAAATTCATTCGGCCCTATAATGGTGACCGAGAAACCCTCCCGGCTTTTCTCACTAACTGCGAAAATGCAATTAGTTTAGCTACGACAGAACAACAGAACGTGCTTATAAAATATATTGTATCACAGCTCGAAGGCAAGGCTCAATTAGCCTGTTGTTTGAAAAATTTTGAAAGCTGGAGTGATATCAAGTCTTTCCTGAAAACTACTTTCGGCGAAAAGAAACACTCCACGCATCTCTTAGTAGATTTGCAAAATTGCCGCCAGAAAGCCGACGAGAGCGTGACGCAATATTCATTGCAAATAGAGTCGTGTTGTGTCAATTGTCAATTGTAAGACGGGCTGGTTTCCGCAACTCGACGACTAAAGCGCCTATTTTGCGTGTGGGTGGGAATGCGACATCATTCGAGCCAACCCAACTCCTCCAGGAACGCCAGTAGGCCCTTTACGTTACCGACTATCCCTGGAAGGTCCCTCGATTGACCGAGGTGTTTAGCCCTGTAGTTCGCTACTCCTGTGCACTCCATGAGGACGTGAGCAGCCGTTTCTTCTGCCTCCAAGCAGGCTCTGCAAAGGGGGCTGTCGGTAACACCTAGGACATATAGATGTTTATTAAAGAAACCATGGCCAGTAAGTGCTGCAGTTACCAGTCGCATGCGCGGCCTACTAAGTCGAAGCAAGGTCTTAGCCAGCCTAGCGCTAGGGGACGGCAAGGCCAGCTTGGCCTGCCTGCACTCCTCATGGTTTGTCCAAAGAGTGGCATGATCATTCCTGGTCGACTCTCTCAGAAATGAGCGTACCATCTTGAAGGGAAGAGGGATGATAGGTTCGGGACCATACGCTGTCAAGCTAGATCCTTTACGCGCCAACTCATCCGCTGCATCGTTACCTCTTGATCCGCTGTGTCCTTTTATCCATTGAAGGATTACGCGGTTATGTTGACATACCTCCATTAGTCGTTTGTGACACTCGTAGATTAGCCCTGAGTTAATAGTGTTGCTATTTAGGGCTTGTAGGACGGCCATGCTATCCGAGAGGATTCGAATGGAGGAATCTCTTACCTTTCTCGATGCTATGGCATTAGCGGCCGAGATGATGCCCATGCATTCAGCTTGAAAGACAGTATTATGGGCACCCAGTGGAATGGCTATCTTGATGTTTAGGTCCTCCGAGAAGGTGCCTGAACCAGTGCCTGCTTCAGTTTTTGAACCATCGGTAAAAATTCTGAGCTCTTTAACGTCGAGCCCCTCAACCCGATGGTCTTCATGTAACTGTATATTGTATTTTTTGTCAAAAACAATTTGTTTAGGGATTCTGTCACTGCAAGCCATAGAGATGGGAAATTTTTTGTAAACTTCCCCTAGGATGGCGGTGTGTGAGGTCCTGTTTTTCCTCCAAAGTCCTAAGGTGTTGAGTCTCACCGCAGATGACGCGGCCTCCTGCTTAATATACAGCTGGAGTGGCGGAAGACACAGCATGGCCTCCATTGCTGCTGTTGGAGTAGTTCTCATACTACCTGTGATAGCCATGCAGGCCAGCCTTTGGAAGCTTTGGAGTTTGCTTACCATTGTGGTTAGTTTGGTCCTGGTCCACCACACCACAGCTCCGTAGCAGACAAGAGGACGGATCACCGTTACGTACAGCCAAAGAATGATGTTGGGAGAAAGTCTCCACTTTTTCCCCACCATTCTCCGACACTGCCAGAATGCAATACTCGCCTTCTTTAGTTTGTTGTCGATGTGGCTACTCCAGTTGAGCTTGCTGTCCAAGGTTATGCCCAGGTACTTCACCTCAGTTGCTAGCTGGAGTTCCGTTCCAAAGAGCTTAGGTAGGGTATACCTACCAAGAGCCCTATTGTTAGTGAACATGACCATTTCCGTTTTTGTTGGGTTAACCGCCAGGTCATATTCTAAACACCAGCGCTCCACGATGCGAAGAGCTGTTTGTTTAAGGTTGCATACTGTGCTCGCGAATTTACCTGTGATGAGGATTACCAAATCGTCGGCGTATCCTACGGTGTAGTATCCATTAGCGTTAAGCTTGGTAATCAGGTCGTTAATGACCAGATTCCACAGAAGCGGGGAGAGCACTCCTCCCTGCGGGCATCCCCGCACTACCTTCGCCGACAGGGACTCTCCAGCTAGACGCACGATACGTTTGTTAAGCATGTTTGTGACCCAGTTGTTTACAGCTGTTGACACCCCATGCCTTGTTAGAGATGCACTTATACTGCTATGCTGCGTCTTGTCAAAGGCACCTTCTATATCAATAAAAGTTCCAAGACAGATGCATTTGTTTTGAATCGCCTCTTCAATTGTGGATACAACTGCATGGAGAGCTGATTCAGCAGACTTACCCAAACTATATGCATGCTGATTCTTGTGTAAGGGTATATGTTTTAACGCTCCATCTCTCAGGTGTCTCTCGCACAAACGTTCGAGAGTCTTCAGCAAGAACGAGGTGAAACTAATCGGCCTGAAAGATTTAGCGTTAGTGTAGTCGCTCCTTCCTGGCTTCGGTATGAAAATTAAGTTTACTACTCTCCACCTTTTGGGAACGTATCCGAATCTAAGACATGTTTTCATGATTCGGACCATTATATTGATGATGGGTTCCCCACCCCACTGTAGAAGTGCTGGGAAGATTCCATCTGGTCCTGCTGATTTAAAAGGTTTAAAGCTATTAATGGCCCATCTCACCTTGTCAGCAGTGATAATATTATAAGTTATGTCTAAGTGGTCGACAGCTTCATGGTGAACCTCTTCCGGCCACACAATCTCTTGAATAGTTCTACTTCCGGGAAAGTGAGTTTCCAACAAGAGACTGTGTGTTTCTGTGGTGGAAGAGGTATATGTTCCATCGGGTTTTTTAAGCGACCCTAGCCTGGAGTTGCCTTGTTGAGCTAGTATTTGCCTTACCCGATTTGCTTGATCAACGGTTTCAATGTCGCTGCAGAATTTCCTCCATGAGTTGCTGCTTTTGAACCGTAGTCGTTTCTTGTACTTGGATTTGGCATATTTATACTTGTCCCAATCCTCATCAGCACTGGTGTTCATCGCCCTGTTTAGCAGTCTTCTGATCTTAGCACGCATCCTATCTAGATCAGGACCCCACCAAGGCTGCCCCTTGATGTTGGTAGGCGCTGGTGTGCTAAGCGGGCAAGTTGAGTGGTAGCAGTCTATTGAAGTATTTGTAAAATCTGTTACCTGTTGTTCGATTTGTTCGGGTCCCTCCGGATCTGGTAGAGTCTCAGCCCAAGCAAGTCTTTCACCTAGGATAGCTATGTACCTGGTTCTGTCAGTCTTGCGTGGGTTTCTCTTAGGGACAGTTGGGGAGAACGCTGCGTTGATATCGAAGCGTATCCATCGATGATTAGAGCATGACGCGTCGTTGGACACATGCCAGCCCCCAACGTCGTCGGATATGTCCGCCGTTGCCAGGGTAATATCAACGATAGTTCTGCTCCGCTTGGTAACAAAAGTTGGTTCAGAACCTATGTTAAGCACATTGAGGTTTGTAGTACATAGGTATTCAACAAGTGTCTTACCTCTGCTGTTCATATCTGGCATGCCCAACAGTGGGTGATGCGCGTTCGAGTCGGCCCCAACGATGAGCTGGAGGCCCGACTTCTCGCAGTGGTCCACCAGCCGGCACAGGTCGTGTGGAGGCGGGTTGTCCTCCGCAGGCATGTAGGCGGAGGCCACCACGAGTTCGCGGCACCTAGCTGTGTCGGGCATTTAAAGCCTTATGGCACACAGGTCCCTGGAACAGAACTCTGTTAATGGCTGTGCTGGGATGTTGTTAGTAGTTATGATGCACGTTCTAGGGTTATCGTGATCAGTAGTACCGAAAAGCTTACCTCTCAAATTGGCAAGCCCTCGAATGCTACCGCGGTTGATCCACGGCTCCTGGATCAGAGCCACGGCAGTGCTCTTTGCCCCCAACCAGCGTCTTAACTGGGCCGTTGCAGTTTGGCTGTGTTGGAGGTTGGCTTGGAGGATTTTACAATCGCGGGAGAGGGACGCCATTTTTGGTCAACCCCTCCTCCACCTCCAAGACGAGGTCCTCCTCCAGCCGCATGGACAGCTCCTCGCCCTCAGAGGGCACCATTGCTGGCTCTGGCTCATCGCCTTCACCAAGCAGCATGGCCTCCCAGTGCGCGTGCTCGTCCTGCGGTTGAGCAGCAGAACTTTCCCCGACTGCATCGGGGCCTGTTTGCTGCCGCTCTGGAGTGGAACTCTGGGGCATAGCTGTTCTAGATAAAACCCCAGTGATGACCAGCTTAGAGCTGGTCTGCGCTACCACCGGTGGTTCCTTCACAAATTTCCCACCGGGTCCCTGAAATTTAAGGTAGACCGAACCACTACCAAAAAGGAGCTGTCTGCCCCTTCCCAGCAGGGTCGGCACCACATCTTCAGGGACGTCTATGATGAGAAACAGGTTGTCCTGCTGCTCATCCACTTTCTGGAGGAGCCATCGGTCAACCTGTGCCCACTTGTTCATGAAGTGGAGGACTACGCCGACGTCGGGCGCAGACTTCCACTTGCCTCGTTCGTTGGGTATGAGCACCCCACATCGAACCCTGCGGACCATCTCCGATTGGCGTTTCACCACCAACTGTACGTTGGATGGTGTAGACACACCGGAGACACACTCCCGCAGCCAGTTCAGGGAGTACTCGTCCTCCACGAACAGTTTAAGGTGGCCGTCCTCGTAACGAGGCTTGCCACCGAATTTGGGGTTTTCCTTGCTCGGATCCGCCAACGCTTCCCTCAAGATTTTGTCATCAATCTCGTTGAGGATGAGCGTTGACAGATCCTGTGAAATATGACCAGTAGCGACGTCAGTTACGGCGATGTACTGGTCAGATTTCACCTTCTGAACATAGGTGACCCCAGCTCTGCGCGCTTCCGTGCACTGCTTTTTAGGCTCCACTCGAGGAGAATTACTATCCTCTAGTCGAGCCCTCTTAGCAGCCGCGCGCTCGTTTTTGCCGGATCTCTTGGCAGATTTCAACTTCTTGTTAGAAGTTGGACCACCAGAGAACGCTACGGTAGGTTTAGCCCCGTTTGAGTCTAGGGTTGCCCCTTTGACACCACGGGAGCCGGTCACCTTACCCGCAGCTCCGGCTGTATTAACAGCGGGACCGCCATCGGTCGCCACCGTGGCAGATGGAACCCCATCTACGTCGGCAGCGGCCGATGTGGCAGCCAAACGCTGTTTTTTCTTCCACCGACGATTCGCCTTACGCCCTGGTCCGGTTTGCACCGTATCTGGACGTTTAGTCAATGGGCCCTTCCCTTGCAAAGATTGCTTGGGTGGTTTACCATTTCGACCAACCGTCGTCCAGGCGCTGGCGAAATGCTCGGCAATGTTTGTCGAATGGCTCCGCGCACCGGGTTGCCCCGTGGCCCTGCCTCTCGACTCACTTTCGGGCTTTTTGCAGCTAACCTCCACAGTGTAAACACTACCGGTTTGCACCGGTAGATCACTGATGGTGGCAGTGCGCCCAGTTGAGGCTTGAGTATCTGCCGAGGCAGATTCTCGCACCTGTTTGGAGACGCTTGCGGTTTTCACCGCTGGAAGCGTTCTTCCGCTGGAAGGGTTTTTTGACCTGACACGATCCATAGTCAAATGTATAGAGATTCGTCTACTCGATTTCCCACCCTCCACGGAGCCCGAACAATTGGGAGCGCCTACTCGCTCGGAACAGCTTTCAGTCGCTAGGAGTACCGAGTAGATATAGGAGCATAGGGCTGGTACTTGGCGCGACATCGGGAGCTCGCTTCTGTGGACGATGGGAACCAAGGTGTCAGCGACATGGTCCCACCGCCGTAGTCACCGAAGCTTACCCCGTCAGCATGACCCATCCCACCGCTATGACTGACGCCTTAGCGGACCCTACACCCCTAGCCGTGGCCCTCTGACGGGACACTTGGCCGTCACCCCAACCCGCGGCTACGGGCGAGGCTACCGTTTTGCCTGAAATCCAGGCCAAAGAGGGCGTGTTGCCTTACGAAGCTAAATCCACAGCAACGTTCGGCTCAACCCCCCAGGAACCCTTCATCCTGGCCTACGGTGATCAACTGCGCAGACCACAAGACGCAGGTGAGTGTAGATAGTCTGCCGGGTACACCCACCTTAACCGACAGAACCGGAGGGACTTTTAGCCATCGGCTAGTAAGAGGTCCGGGGACCAGTCACTAGCCGCTATTACCAGGGTGCACCAGGAGGAAGCAGAAGTTATGCAGTCGGACGTATCCTTCTGCATCACTTCAGCACCCCCACACTAGGAGGTAGTCGCTCAGAACACCCTCTAGAGTCGTGTTTAACTCGACTTCAATCCGACATCCATTATAGCTGTGTGGATAAGAGCGAGCTTGTAGGAAGGCTAGCGGCGATGGAGGATTTAGCTCTCAACACTTTTATGTTAGGGATGAACACCAAATTTGCACATATTGTTAGGTGCCGCAACCCCAAGACTCTTTCCGAAGCCATCACACACGCTATCGAAGAAGAGAAAATCTTCAATCTTTCCCGGGTGTCTCAACGAGCATCCCTACAATGCTCTTTCTGTCATCAAAGCGGCCATTCCGCTTCCGATTGTTTTAAAAAGAGAAAACAATCTAATGAAGGTCATCGTGTTCATGCTATCAATTCTCCTCCCTTTCAAAGCGGACCTTCTTCAAGATTTGACAGGAACAGGACAGGAAAAGTTGTGCCTATTGCATAAAGGTAGGGCATCTTATTACTGAGTGTTTTAGATTGAAACGCAAAAACGGTGAGTCATCATCGTCTCCTCAAGCCAGTGTCCACACTGCGCTTGAACACTCAGATGAAATCGAAATCGAAGCTGATTTAAACTAAAATCGGTTCCGGTTCCGTGTCTACCGGAGCCTAATACTCCTATTATAAAAGACACGTTATCTAAAAAATGCTAAGCCTCCACTCAAAAAAAGGATTACCCCTAAGGCTAGCTCAAAAAAATCAAATGAAATTTACTCGAAAATGAGTTTCTACCCAAGACTACCTCTACTACGCCTCTACTCAAAAATGAGTTTCCCCATTCAGGCTAGTTCTAATACTCTCAATGAGTCCACGAATCTCTTCCCTCAAGATAACTTGAGTTTTCCGGGGTTTACCCCTAAAGATTCTACATGTGAAGGAAGCACAGTATATACTGTTTTTAATCTCAACCCTAGGGTTTCGCTTCCTCACGTGTTTTTACAGACGAGCCGTTCACAGAAACCTCTCTGTTTCTTAATAGATTCGAGTGCTTCAATTTCAATTGTGAAATTCTCAAGTTTAAATAAGCATTCCGATTTGGGACCTCAAACTATTAAAATTAAAGGTCTAAATGACGACGATTCTCATGTAGAATCTCTTGGGTCCCTTGAACTTGACTTATCCTACCGATTTTCCCAACAGAGTATAGTAGCGCTGAACTTCAATGTACACGCGATTAGTGACTCAGTGCGCTTGCCATTCGATGGCATTCTCGGTAGCGATTTTCTGGACAACTATAAAATGGATATTAAATACTCGACTAAGACTTTGCAAATGCAAAAGTTCTCTATTCCATTTTCGCTTAGCAATCCTTGCTTTATTATACCTGCTCGATCCGAAGCAGTTATTGAATGTCTTGAGTCTAATGACATTTCGGAATTAGACTCTTTGCGCGAAGCGCTGATACTCGATCACACAGTCTGCGAAGGTGTTTACCTTGCAAACTGTATTGTCACAGTTAAGCCGAACTATAGAGTTAATGTCTCTATTTTAAATACATTGGAAAAACCAATCGAAATCAAAGATTTCTCAGTTCGTCTTACTCCTATGGATTTACCTGTCGACTCTTTTCAGAGCTCATCTCAGAATGTCTTCTCCACTTCTCATGAAGTTACCTCAGATAGAAAACAACGCGTCCTCGATCAAATTCGTCACGAACATTTAAATTCAGAAGAGAAAAAGGTTCTTCTAGACTGTTGTACACAGTACACAGATATATTCTATCTCGAAGGCGATCCCCTCACGTGCACAAATGCAATTCAGCATTCCATCAATACGGGTGATGCCCCTCCGATACATGTTAAATCATACCGTTTCCCCGAGGTTCATAAGCAAGAAGTTGAAAACCAAATGCAGAAGATGCTTGCTCAGAATATCATCAGACCTTCTATTTCACCTTGGAGTGCCCCAGTTTGGGTGGTTCCCAAAAAGATGGACGCCTCTGGCAAACAAAAGTGGCGCGTTGTCATTGACTATCGTCGTCTAAATGACGTTACCGTTAATGAGGTTTACCCTATTCCTTTGATTACAGACATTCTCGATCAGTTGGGTCATTCGAAGTATTTTTCAACCCTTGATTTGGTATCAGGTTTTCATCAGATCTGTCTAAATCCTGCTGACTCAGCAAAAACAGGATTTACTGTAACTAACTCAAATGGCACTTCAGGCCACTACGAATTCGTTAGGATGCCATTCGGACTCAAGAATGCTCCTTCTACCTTCCAAAGATTGATCAATACCATTCTATCCGGCTTACAAGGACTACATTGTTATGTTTAATTGGACGACTGTATTGTCTATTCCCATGATCTTGATTCGCACATCCAAAAGCTGAAACTCGTTTTCGACAAATTTCGGGAATTTAAACTAAAAATGCAACCCGACAAATGCGAGTTTCTGAGACGGGAAGTCTCCTACTTAGGTCACATGATTACCGATAAAGGTGTGTCTCCTAATCTCGAGAAAATCAAGGCCATTTCAGAATTCCCTGTTCCTCAAAATGCTAAAGATATAAAATCTTTTCTTGGTTTAACTGGCTATTACCGCCGTTTCATAGATAACTTCTCTAAAATCACAAAACCATTGACATGCCTTCTAAAAAAGGATATCCCTTTTATATGGTCTCAACAACAAGAATTTTCATTCAATTTTCTCAAAGAGAAATTTATTACGGCTCCTATACTACAATATCCTGACGCTTCTAATTACGCCGTTGGAATTCTTTCCCAAGGCGAGATCGGCAACGACAAGCCCATCGCCTATGCGTCCCGAACTTTGAACAAGGCCGAAGGAAACTACTTTACTACAGAGAAAGAACTTTTAGCTATTCTTTTTGGAATTAACACCTTCCGCCCTTATTTATATGGGTATAGGTTCAAAATTGTTACCGACCATCGTCCCTTCCGTATCCGTCTTATCAACTATTAATAACCCGTCTTGTGAAACTAAGCTGTTGACTGAAGTCACTTTGTCACTTCCTGAAATATGTAATTCTAAGTTGTTATATGTAGTGTTGTAATAATTTGTGGCAAAAGCTTCATGATGGAAAATGGATCTATGTTCAATCTAAACCTAATAAGCTCACTGTTAAATGTAAAGATGAAATTAAAGATTATACCTTATCAGGTACCGGAATATTATCACTAGAAAATAATTGTGTTGCTTACTTTCAGACTTTACAGCTTTCACCCTCTCATGTTTTTACTTCAACCCTTCCTCGTCAACTCTCTATTGACTTTGATATTACAGAAGATGAATGCTGTAATCGCAAGATTAATAATAACACTATTGATAAGCTATCTCCTTTACATTTTTCTCATATTAATTTAGAATCTTTAAATGTGGTCTCCCATAAATTGGATTATTTAGAAAACCAGCTATAGCAGGCACAAAGCCAATCTCATATCGTAAAATATGCATCTTATTACTCTATTGCTAATTATATTATTCTTGCTGCTATTTTCACATATGTTACTTATAAAGTTTATAGAAAATGTTTTGTTACTGATAAAAATACTTCTTGTTGCATTCAAATCAATGTTATAATAAGAAAATTAAAAAGGATCTAAATAAAATTAATAATTCTATTGAACTAACTGAGTTCACTGATGATGAAGAATGTGACAAGAAGCCAATCAAGAGCCTTCCAGAGGCTTCGCCATTTAGTGATAAGAAAACAGCATTTCAGAGATATTCCTCTAGAAATCTTAATAACTTTTAAGTTTTGGGTTAGTAATACTAAGTTTTCTTATCTTGTATACTTATAGCAGTTTTCACACAGCCATCCCTACTTTGCATTATATTCTTTTTCAGTTTCTACCCTTCGTTTATCTTAAGAACTACTTTATTACGTGAATAGAGCAGACGCATGCAATTTACACTTCATTTATATAGAGTTTTGTACCTAAAATAGTCAGTCAACCCATAGCCGCGATACTGATGGTAACACTGGCTGTCAAACGGCAAACAGCTGATTTCACTACGTCCCTAGAAAAATTTATATTTTAATATGATTTAGTGTAATTCTGAGCCCAATTTAGTGTTATTTTAGGATAATAGTGTAATGTTAAGTATTTCTATTGTTTGCAGTGTGTTTTAGTGACGTTTACTAGTGTCTCGAAACATGTTAAATTTGTGACCGTTGCAGGTTATAAATTTAAAAGTATTTGTTATTTCCGTACACTTTCAGCGCTTTTTGTTACCTTATTGTTAAATTATTATATTTAACAACGTTTAAAATATATTTCATAGCAATTAGTGATGTGCAAACGCTGAAAAACGTTACTATTCCACGTAAGTAATTTCGCATTGTTTTGGTGTGCAATTCCTTGATTCTTATCTCAACTGTAATCATGATGACCCGCAGAGCTGCTGCTGTCGCCTCCCGACAGCAGGAAAATGACAAGCTCAAAGTTACCTTACTAGAATTAAAAAAATCAAAGGAAATGGTCACCGAATTACTCTGTGAAAGGGAGGAAAATGAGAAAGAGCTATTATCAGTACTTGAAAGTAGAGATAAGCTAAAGAAACAATTATGTGTATTAGAACAAGAATGTAGTGATGTAATTGTTGAGCGGGACAAGCTGCAGGTCACCGTAGATAGCTTCACTGTATGTAGTGCAGAGTACGAGCAAGCCCTGAAATCGATTGATTCCCTGGAGAAAGCATTGTTCGATGCCCATGAACAAATACATGCACTCCAGGAGGAGAAGGAAAACACCGCAGCGTTGCAGACCCAGAGCCTCTACAGTGAAGTCGTAGGGATCAGCCCGCAGCTGGTTACTGTTGCAACTGGAAGCCTTGATGATGTCATTGATTTAACTAATGACACATTGCCCACATCAAGGTTATTAAGTTGCAGCAATAACAAACTAGGTAAAATAAATAGGTATATACGGAAAACTCAGAAATTAATAAAACATAATAAATTGTGTACTAAAAACTTAAAAGTAAGCAAGAAAAATGTAAACTTATTACATGATTTGAATATGTGTGTATTAGAATTAGAAAGTACTAAGTTGATGTATGAAACTGACACACAAAACTTACATTTGAAAATCCAAAGCTTGGAGGATTCATTGAGATCACTAAACAGTGCATATTTGAACTCTGAGAAAGTTATAAATGAATACTCATTGGCTATGGATGATTTAATTCAAGAAATGAACCATAATTGTGAGCGGTTTGAGTCGCTGACCAACAACCATACTTGTCGCTGTGAGCAGAAAGGTGGTTGTTTGACAGCGGGCAACTCTCCGGGCTTGTGTGACAGTTTACCAACACAAGGTGTTACTGATAATAGTTCTGCCAAGTCTGATATGACCACAACACCTGATATTATAATGTACTGTGATGAGATTGGAAGTGGCATGGGCTCAGCACTCCACTCATACTCTAAGGGACATAGTGTTATTAGTAATTGCTCACCTTTTAGCACTGTAGATAATATTATAAATCAAATTTTGAATGACAGCACTATCACAGCCAGTGCCACACTGATAATTTTCATGGGCAATAGGGGAGATGTGAACAAAAATAATTTAATAAACTTTTATGAAACATTGAATGGTCTTAGTGTGAAAAAAATTATATTGTTCACATTTCCCTACTGCAACCAATTGACACAAAATGAAAATGTATATAGACATAATATGAATATAACTATGTACAATTTATGTACATATAATAATAAGTTTGATATTATTGACACTAACAATTATGTTAGTAATTATTTTACTATGACTAAAGGTACATTTTACCTTTCAAATTATTGTAAACGACAAATAGCTATGTCACTATTATATTTATATGACATTACAGCCAAAAATTTGGCTTCTAACTCTGCTTTTACTGAGCAGCCTAATATGAATCTGGTATCAGACCAGAATAACAGGATGCATTTAAATTAGTTCATAAGACAACAGAGGACCCAGGCTCTGGCAACATATGTTCTAGTATATTAGAAAACCCTAAGAATAAGGGAAGCTCACATGCTAAGTATATAAGCCTGGTTCATCAGAATATTCAATGTATTAGAGGCAAAGATCTACAAATAGAGTTATTTTTGAATTGTAATAAAATTGACATTTTGTGCATAACAGAGCACTGGTTAACTATTAATGAAATTATGTTTAGCTTTAAAGATCACCAGGTTGGTAGTTCATTCACCAGACTTAATTCAATACATTGTGGGGCATTAATCATACTAAACAATCATATGAAATTCAAGGAACGTAAGGACATTGTTTCCTTATCTGTTGAACGAACTATAGAACTTGCAGCTGTGGAATTAAAACAGTTCATCGTTATATGTGTCTATAGGCCACCCTTGAGCGACTTTGAAATGTTCGAGAAAATAATGGAATCCGTCCTAACTATTTCATCACACAGTACGAAACGATTAATTATATGTGGTGACTTTAATGTTAATCTGTTAGAAAGAACTACTCTCAGCGTTAGATTGATAAATCTTTTCTCATCATTTAGGCTTAGCCATTTATTTATGGAGCCAACAAGAGTGACTGCTACTAGTGCTACATGCATTGACAACATTTTTACTGATGTTATTCTAATCAGTAAAAGTGTTATCAGTGAATTGGATTCAGATCATTTAGGTCAATTATTTCAATTTGATTCTATTAGAGAACCTGTCATTAAAAAGAAAATTTCGTTTGTGCCAATAACTGCTGACCGGTTAGAAAGAATGAGATACTCTTTAGCCCAGGAACTACCGTTTTTGGCTGCTGAACAGTCTCCTAATATAATGTATAACTTATTCTTTGAAACCTTTATGAAACAGTACAGCGCGATATTCACTTCAAAATCGGTTGTGGTTAGTGGTTCAAACGACTTTAGTACGTGGGCTACTGCAGAGTTGCATAAACGCAGGCAAGCATTGTATGCATTGTATGAGGAACGACGGTTCAACATGAGTGACGAATTTAAAGAACAAGTCAAACAGTTCTCCAAACAATTTAAATTAGACTGTCATACAGCTAAACGTAATTTTCTGAGTAGTAAAATTAAGAATAGTTCCGATGTTATAAAAACGACTTGGAAAATAATTGATGAGGAGGCCGGTCGTAGTAAAAAAGCGAGTCACGATTACGAACTAAAAATCAATGGACAGCTTACGATTTCTAGCTTAGAAGTTGCAACTGAATTTGAATCGTTTTTTACTAATGCACCGGCTTCCACGACTAAGTATTTAAATTCGTCACCTTTGTCTGCTGTTGCAATATTAAAAGATAATGTCTCAGAGTGTGCTTCATACTTGAATTTTAAGCACGTCACAAGTTCAGATGTCGTAAAGGCATTTAAATTGATAAATGTTAAGAAAACGAATGATCTTTGGGGACTCTCTGTTCACGTCGTTAAATCCCTGATCAAATTAATTGCACCTGACCTAGCGGTCATTTTCAACAATTGTATAGACTGCGGTGAATTTCCTGATTTAATGAAACAAAGTAAGATAATTCCCCTCTTCAAAGCAGGTAGTACTCAAGACCCCACCAATTTCAGACCTATATCAATATTACCAACTTTTAGTAAAATTTTTGAGAAATTAATCTTATCACAGCTATTACATCATTTTGAATCAAATAAGCTAATGCATAACAAACAGTTTGGATTCACTCGCGGTCGTTCAACAACAGATGCCGGAATTCAGTTCATTGAAAGTATTTTTGATGCCTGGGAAGAGTCACAAGATGCCCTAGGCATTTTTTGTGACTTATCTAAGGCTTTTGATTGCGTTTGTCATGAAACATTGATCAGGAAATTACATCATTATGGAGTTAGAGACACGTCATTGAATTTGTTAAAATCTTATCTGAACGGAAGAATACAAAGGGTAGACGTAAACGGAGAACGATCACCAGGATCATTGGTTTCTTCGGGCGTGCCACAGGGCTCAATATTGGGACCCTTCCTATTCCTCATCTATATAAACGACTTACCCTATCTAGGAAGGGACTGTCATGATATGGTACTGTTTGCTGATGACACCTCACTTATTTTTAAAACAAAGCGAAACCAACACGCTAATGATGATCACGTGAACAATACCATATCAAGAGTGGTAAATTGGTTTAATGTTAATAATTTGCTATTAAATGAGAAAAAGACTAAATGTGTTAAGTTTCTTACTACTAACGTTAAAAATAATCAGACATGTATAACAATTAAAAATGAGGAATTGGAATTGGTAACCAGCACAGTGTTTCTAGGTATAACGTTGGATTCCAAACTCCAATGGGGTCCACATATTGATAAGCTATCGAACAGACTGAGCTCTGCAGCTTTTGCATGCAGGAAAATCCGTCACTTGACAGATTTAAAAACAGCCAGATTAGTTTATTTTAGTTATTTTCATAGTATTATGTCCTACGGTATTCTGCTCTGGGGCAGTGCTGCTGACATAAATACTATTTTTGTGCTGCAGAAGCGGGCTGTTCGTGCGATTTATAAAATGAATAATAGAGATTCTCTTAGAAATAAGTTTAAAGAAGTAAATATATTGACAGTCCATAGTCAATATATTTACGAGAATATTATGTATGTCCATAAGAACATTGTTAACTTTCGAAGAAACTGTGATATACATAACTTTAATACTAGAAACAAGGACAAACTTGCAGTGCCCACTACTCGGCTCCATAAAATAAAAAACTCGTTCAAGGGTAATTGTGTAAGATTTTACAATAAACTCCCAAGCACTTTGACAGATCTATCAATTAATAAGTTCAAGAAATACATCAAGCAAAGGCTTATTTCTAAAGCTTACTACAGTATTAAAGAGTACATAGACGATAAAAATGCTTGGGACTGAATTGTTCTAATTAATTGTGAGAATCCTCACTGCCAGAGTTTCTTTTACTGGACACTTGGAGGCCTTTTACACCTCCAAAGATTAATTTAATTATACAACTCTTGACTGTGGGGACCATTTACATCTCCTATCATCATTGTATTATTCACTAAAGAGACTATACATCTCTGTTATTTATATTTTAATTATTTTATTATGACATTTGAGACTTTTTACATCTCTCAGAAACAATAATTAAGTACTTTTTTCTGATAATATGATACAAATAATAATACCAAATGTTCTGTAAAAAATGAAATGAAATGACATGTGAAAGTGCCCTTGTGGCCTATTTACAGAATAAACGTTTTGAGTTTGAGTTTTGAGTTTGAGTCTGAAAAGTTGTCTTACTTATTGTGAAAACTAATAAATCTGTGTGGTTAATTAAATAGTTTTTTAAAAAGACCTGCGGCACGGACCCCAAAACAGTTCGATCAGAGAATGGGTTGATTTCTAGGGATAGCTTTGTCCAGCATTAATAGGATGAAATAACCTATATTCTTCGATTCTGATTGTCTTTATGAATTCAACTGACACTTACGGCTTTGTAGGTGTTAGCTTCACCAAAAATCATTTGGCATTCGGTTTTCGTTCCCGTTATAAATAGTGAAGTTAAAACCTCGCACCCCCATTCTAGTTAAAGAGAGATCGCTGACAACATATTAGTTATAAAATGAAATTTGTCAAGCAGACAACTTCTCTAAATCTTGAAAACATTTATGTGGGTTAAAAAAAATACTCTTCGTCATGGTAATTTTTTACCACCTTCGTTGCATAGTTTGCGGACCATCTAATTGTAGAAAAACGAACTTAATGATCGGCTTACTTTTACATCCTGATTGATTACATTTTCATAATATCTACGTGTATTCTAAAACTCTTTTTCAACCAAAATACGTATTTTTAGAAAAAGTGATGAATCTCGTTCCCGGGATGGGGTATTTTAAATATCACGACAACGAAGAAGTTTTAAGTCCTCGTGATGCCTCTCCAAATTCTGTTATAATATTCGATGATGTGGCATGTGACAATCAAAATAATATTCGTGATTATTTTGCTATGGGCAGACATAAAAATATAGACTGTTTTTACTTGAACCAAACATATAGTAAAGTTCCTAAACAATTGATTCGTGATAATGCCAATCTTATCATCTTGTTCAAGCAAGATGATGTTGATTTACGTCACGTTTATGATGAGCATGTTAATACTGATATGACTTGGTTACAATTTCGAGAAATGTGCTCTAAAGTTTGGAAGGATTCATTTTGTTTTTTAGTTATAAATAAAGATTTTCAAAAGAATGATGGTTGCTACCGAATGAAATTCGATACTTTTATTCGCGTTGATGATTGAATTAAAGAAATGAAGTTTATCAGTGATAGACAATTCACTTGAGTACCATCCATCCATCTTTGAGAGCAGTTGTTCAGTTAGAAAAATGAGTGGCGAAAAATTAATAAAACAGCAAATAATTAAATCCGCTGAGGCCGTTATAAAGAAGGTTCAAAGTTTGAAAAACAATAAACTAGATTCTGACATTGCATTAGAATCTATGTTCAAACCAGTAACCGACCCATTAAAGCAGATGGCCAAAACTCATATCGCTGCAGGAGAAAATGAAGGAGTTTATGAGGAAAATACGAGAGATGGGTACGTATTACCGTATATGAATATTTCAAAGAAGAGAAAATTTTCAGAATCTAGTGAATTATCGGGTGATTCAGAATTGGAAGAAAACTAAAAAAATAACACGAGTGAAACATTTTTCGAAACAAATTTTGATGCTGCTTCTACTCCTACTATGAAGTCTCTATCATCGTGGTCTTTATCGTCAGATATTTTTAAAGATGTACCATAAGGAATCAGGGTAGAAAAAGGAAAACCTATGGTTGGATCAGAACCTGTTACCATAACCGATAGTGAATTGACAATAGCTGGACACTCGTTTAATAAAACAAGAGGTTTGGTTGAATTGCTCTACCAAAGAATGCCTGATATAAGCAGAGTTACTGAAGATGATAAACAAAAATATAAGACAATATTAATGATTACAAATGTACATAGACGTAAATACGACCGCAGTCAACCAGTTAATAGCAATGGGGGATTTAAATATATAAACATTATTAAACCTTTATTACGTTCACCCACAAAATCTAAATCCTTCAGCACACCAAAAGGGAAAGGCTTACCCTTATTTAAAGAAGTAGGTAAAAAAGTAGATTACATTTTTTGGAACGATCCGAATGATTTAGTTGAAACTTTGAAACTATTGATAGCTTCAAGGGATGCTGGTAATACGGGATTAGGTGACGAAATAATTTCTGTTATGAAATAACTAAGAAAATACTGTGATATTAACTAATAAATACTTATGCAAACTAATTCTGTTTTATTCATACTCATACCTTCGCATCATATACATGATGAACATCGATAAATTTGGACATCACGTTCATAAAAGATTACGCGTATCTGACCCGTTGGAATTGACTCCTTTATATAAAGCACTTTTTCAAAATGAGTCAGGTGATTACGATTTAAAACAAAGCAAGCGAAAAGGATTGAAATTAGTTGTTGATGATGATGAAGCGGTTAACAAAGCATACGTCGATCAAAACAATACCAATTATTGTAAAAAAGAAGATTTTATTGCAGAGCTTCGAAGTATAAAAACTGAAATCAATTTGCTGCAGAAACAGTTGAGTCAAAAGTGTTCCAAACTGGACGTGCGAGATATTATCAAAGATAACCTAGTCTATCTATCATCCATCTCCAAGCCATAAACAAGGTGTTGTTAATGACATCCACAAAGCAGCTAGAAGAAATTTCCCCCGTCGTTCAGTTGTTCTAAAAGGAATCGATTATTTGTGGCAAGCAGACTTAATTGACATAAAAAGTTATCACAAAATAAACAAAGGTTATAAATTTATACTTGTAATAATTGACGGTTTTTCTAAATATGCATGGACAGTTCCATTAAAGAATAAATCTAAAATTGAGGTGACCCTCGCTTTTGAAAAAGTGTTAAAAGAAGGACGGGCACCTGCACATTTACAAACTGATATGGGTACCAAGTTTTATAACACCAATTTTCAAATGCTTATGAAGAGATTGAATATAAATCATTATTCAACATACTCATCAAAAAAAGCATCATTAGTAGAAAGACTGATAAGAACATTAAAGGGTAAACTGTTTAAACACTTTAGCCTTTTAGACTATTAATGGTTGGGGAAGCCTTTGTGCGATGTGGTAGATAACTACAATCACACCGTTCATCGTATTACAAAACTGTCCATCTGCTACCATCTGCTATTAATAAGTTCAATGAGTCCATCGTTGCAATGAATATACAGAAAAGTAAAAAAGTTTTAACTGCTAAAAAAATCAACTTTCATGTGGGTGAAGTTGTTCGTATTAGTAAATACAAAGGTGAGTTTTAGAAAGGCTATACACCTAACTGGTCCACTGAATTTTTCAGGGTTTTGAAAGTAATACAGTCTCAACCTACAACTTATTACTTACAAGATCAACATGGAGATCCTATAAACAGTTGTTTTTATGAATACGAACTGCAAAAAACCAATTATCCCGATATTTATTTAGTTGAAACAGTTATCAAAAAGTCTGGAAATAAGGTATTCGTTAAATGGCTTGGTCTCAGCCCAAAAGAAAACAGCTGGGTCGATAAAAATAGCATTATAAAGAATTAAAGACAAAGGTATTTATATTAATTTAAACAGGTAACTATTCACTTCTCACTTAGTAATGAAAGGGAGAGGACTCATCAACTCGCTGATAAATAATTTACCTATAGAGTTACATTTACCAGGATACAACTACTGTGGTCTAGGTACTCGCTTACAGGAACGTTTGCAACGAGGCGATAGAGGAATCAACGCTTTAGACAACGCATGCATGCAACACGATATAGATTACACGAAATATTCGAATTTACAGATCGACAAAAAGCAGACTTAAGGTTAAAAAATATGGCCAAACTACGATTAAAGTCAAAAGATGCAAGCAGAGGTGAAAAAGTTGCATCTTGGCTGGTAAATAAAATCATGAAAGCAAAAATAAGAATTGGTGCTGGAATTAAATAGTTTAAATCTTTTGTGACTAAATTAAAATCGGTTCTGAAGAAAGTAAAACCAAAAAATCATAAACAAGCTATTCAGATAGCATATTCGGCTGCAAAAAAAATCTTCAATTTAAATAACCACATAAAACTACCACGAATTATACCTATTCCTAAAACAGGAGGTATTCTTCCACTTATCCTTATTTTTGCGGGACTTTCAGCTTTGGGTTCCTTAGCTGGTGGTTTCGGTGGAATAGCTAAAGCAGTAATTGATTATAAGTCGGCTCAAAAAAATCTTGTCGAATCTGAACGCCACAATAAGAAGATGGAATCAATCGCCATAGGCAAAGGTTTATACATCAAACCTTACAAAAAGGGGAAGGGATTGTGTGTACGAACTTCAAAAAACTAATTTTAAGGTTACCCAGGCGAGCTCTTCGTAACATTGATAGATTGAACCACACTCGTGACGTACCATATTTTCGAGGAGTTTATATGAGAGATACATTTCCCAGTAAACCCAATAATATCGAGTGTGCTGTTTTGAATTAAGATGTCTCAATTAATGATGGCACTCACTGGGTAGCCTATGTAAAAATAAACAAAAATACAGAGTATTTTTAGCTATGGTTTAAAACCACCTATAGAATTACTGGACTATTTGACCAATAAAACTGTTGTACATTATAATTACGAAAATTGTCAAAAAAATAACCTTTATAATTGTGTTCAGTTAATTCTTAAGTTTCTTAAAGAATTCTGGAAAACATTTAAATAATGTTTTTTTTTTATAAATCACGTCATTATCACGATGTCATTCACGCTGTCAATTACTGGTTGTGAATCAGCGTTGTCAACATATTATTCCCCGGCTTTGCAACTCGGCGGTGAATATGAATGCGGACTTGTATTTTTTTCAACGTTTAACTCGATACCTAACATTAATAAAAACAACAAGAGATTTTATTATGGCGATACAGAATTCGTTGAAATTCTAGAAGGATCCTACGAATTAATGGATATTAACGACTTTTTGAAATCACATTTAACTGATTGCACATTCGAGTATGTAATAATAATACTTTGAGTATGAAAATAATTTGTTCTATAGACATTCATTTTGAAAAAGATGGTTCAATTGGCAGGACATTGGGTTTCAGAAATGAACTACTTAAAGCTAATATATTACATGAGTCAGTCTTTCCTGTAAGCATTCTTCCTACAACCATCGTTCGAATCGAATGTGATATTGTGAGCGGATCTTATATTAATGGAAAACCCAGTTATATTATTTATGAATTCTCCCCTAGTGTTCCACCAGGGTACAGAATAATAGAAATCCCTAAAAACTTAATATATTTTCCTGTTAACCAAGACACTGTAAGTGAAATTAATATAAGAATTTTAGATTCAAATAATAATTTAATCGATCTACGACAAGAAGAATTACAGCTCTATTTGCATTTAAAACGACAATGATTGATTTTATCAATAAAAAGTCGGAACCACATTATGACGTTCTCAGTATAGTACACGCAGTGCAGCAACAACCACCTGCAAAAAGGAAAAAGCTAACTTAAGAAAATAAGGAATTTCTTAAGTCTATTAATCTTGCAAAATGACTATCTTAAAACATTCAAGATCCCATCGCTCATGACAGTAGTATTGAAAGCTATAAGGTTCATTCCTATAAACCTTACATAAACAGTTTTAACAAAAATGATGAGATTCGCATTCCTATTAACCAACAAGACTTATACGTTTTTCCATCAGCGAGTACACTATACGTAGAAGGTTTGATCACCATGTATCGTCGTACTGGGGACAAGAAAGAAAAAGTAAACAGTATCGAGCTTGTTAACAATGCTGTTCTATTTCTCTTTCAAGATATTCGGTATGAACTCAATGGCGTAGAAATAGATAGTATAAAAAATGCAGGCATCACAACAACGATAAAATCTTTGCTGTCGATGAATGGGGATGAATCTAAAGAGTCGCGCTTGTGGGGGTGGGATATCGAGGGCATAAAAAATACCACAGGACATTTCTCTGTCTCTTTACCACTAAACAAAATTCTGGGTTTTGCTGAGGATTACACCAAAATTATAATGAATTGCAAGCATGAGTTAGTAATTCTGCGTAGTACTAACTCATGCTTGCATACTTAACGCAGTCAAATTGTCTAGAAATGATCTTTTAGAGGATATTACTATATCCAAAATAGTGTGGAGAGTACCACATATAAAAGTGTCTGACCGTGAGCGAATTAACTTGTTGAGATGTTTAGAAAAAGATAAGGCTATTAGTATAGCATTTCGGAACTGGGATCTTTATGAGTACCCTCTATTACCGAGAAATACTAAGCATACTTGGTCGATAAAAACTTCATCGCAATTAGAAAAGCCACGGTTTGTTATTGTAGGTTTACAAACTGATCGAAAAAGCAATGGAGGTTCTGACATGTCGCAATTTGATCATTGTCATTTACGTGACGTCAAGGTATTTTTAAATTCAACGTATTTTCCGTACGAAAATCTTGACATAAAATTTTCTGAAGACAGATATCTATTAATATACGAACAATATGTTAAATTTCAACAATCATATTTTGGACGCCGATCGGCTCTGATGAGTTTGAAACAATTTAAAGAACTATCACCTCTGTTTGTTATCGACTGTTCTCGACAAAATGAAACGCTGAAAACAGGCCCGATTGATGTACGCGTAGAAATAGAGAGCGACTTGCAAATATCCGATCAGACAGCAGCCTACTGTCTTATTTTAAACGATTGTGTAATTGAACACAAACCGCTTTCCAACATTGTGAAAAAATTAACATGACTACTGACTTAGTATTTGCAGATTTGCAAGGATTCCGTAACTTTAAAAATGATTTTATTATTAAAGAGTTTGCGTATGCTACGAAAGAATATACTGAAGTTTACTTGGTAAAGCCTCCTTATCCTTTTTCGAAATTGATACTTAGAGAAAAAAAACAGGTAAAATGGTTGGAAAATAATAGAGGAATCTCCTGGCGAGAAGGATTTATTGATTACCTTGAATTCAAAAGGCTAGTAAAAACAATTTTAGAAGACCATAATGTACTTGTTAAGGGTTATGAAAAATGTAATTGGTTAAAAGAGCTATCACCTAAATGCAACGTTTTAGATACAAGCCAAATGGAATGTCCTAATCTCGCGTTACTACGTGAAAAGTATGCCAGTAATAATACCAAATGTTGTTTCAACCATAGAAAGTGTTGTGCTTTAGAAACTGTTATCTGTATAAATAAATGGTATTATGATAATACGTGTTCATTACACGTTACACGTACCTAGATTACAGGAAATAAAGATCAATCGTAATTTAAAAAATGTTTTTTATTTATTTACATAGTTTTATTTATTAAGTACTTACATATTATTAGTAGCACACATGGTCTTAGATATTTTCTTCACTAAGTTTTCTGTCATGTCCATAATTTCATCCATATGGTTATGGACAACGTATTGAGCCTTAAGAGAAACACTTTCACCATCACTTAAGCCGTGATTTATATCTATCACTTCTATTTTCACAAGTCTATGTCCTTTACGAGATTTACTCATCACAAAAGACGCTGAATTGTCCACCAGACGTTTCTTCAGGGGTTTCTTCTTCTTAGCGTGAACTTGAGGACTCAGCGGTCGCGCTCCTACTTCTTCAATATCGCTGTCAAACCAAATTTGACCGCAGTTTTGATATTGCAGGTCAATAGGCATCGAAGGTTCGGTCAGGATCTGTAAAGAAGGAAAACTTAGTTACCAATTCTAATAAGAATCAACCAGGTTGTAATTTGCTAGGAAAATAAGTAAAACACTTACCGAAAGTGACATTTTGTCTAAGCAAGCAATATCAATATCTGAAGTTGTACGGTGATGTAGTTCGCTGCTGGGCGTTGATAAGGTAATGAAGTAATCAAGTTTGACTATTCATTTCCCAACACGTCAAGATCTCTTTTCCCAACATCTCTTTTGCACTTACGCTTTTGTTTGCGCTGCAAATCTAGTGTAGGTTAAGCAATGCTTGTACAGTCTATTGCAATATTATGCAATAAATACTAGTATTGTAAGAAGGTTACTAAGCATGAATTTCGGGTATTCATGTTAGATACTATTTCTTTTGATGATACCTATACGAGATAGATTCGTTGTGGTGTGTGACTGACATACCAACCAATGCACCTAATATTCAAGTTTAAACAGGTTCATTGTACTGCGTTTCAACGTTTATTCACAACTAACTATAATTATATATTTTTAGGTATGATGTGAAGATTAGCATGGTGTTGACAATTCTTAAAGTTGGTGAACATCAACTTCATTCACCAAAACGCAGTATTTTCAGAGCTACTTAGATGTAAATTATAACACTAGTTGTTTTTTTGAATAAAGCTGATAAATATTTACTTATGTAATCTTTGATTATAAAATGAAACAAAATATACAGTTGATTGTTATTTATTATTAATATGATATATCCCCAAAATTAAGCATAATTATGTAGTAGTCCATATTATATTCTAAGGTCTATCTGCTTAGGGTTACACGTTTTATTTATATCAAATAATTAACACTAGTTATAAAACATTGTAGGTTCTATAGACGTTACATAACAATATATTTAATCTACACCACATTAAATCAATCCATATTACATACATTCCAAGAAATGATACTGATACAATTATAAAAAAGTAGTTACAAAATAGTATAAGTAGTAGATGCATTAACGAAAGTAATTTCAGTTCAATCTCATTTATAATTTGAAAATGGAAGAGCTACCCCAGGCTGTGGTTGATATTTGGTTTCTTTGAATCAACCTTTTGTCATCGTTCCGCGACAGAGCAACTTTATTGATGCTTTGCGTGAATATTTCATGTTTTATTGATTTAAATAAAATATTTTTTCTTCGCACCACATCCCCAGTGAATAAGGTTTTCTGGTAGTCCTGTAACCCAAGGCTTCGAATAACGCATGATTTTACTCCTTTAGCCTTTTTAATAGTACGAGTCGAAGATTTGATACAATATAACTTTGACCGCAATCCAACAAATTCTTCAATAATTTCGCCTCCCATTTCATCCTTAAAGAGCCCTGGTACCTTTTTGTTTTTTAAGGGGATTTTAAATTGATTTTGCTTGTTAAAGTTACTGGTGTCAAAATAATTCAAAAGGCTGTCTTTTAATGTCGCATAGAAATCTGTGGTCTTCAGGTGATATATAAAACTATCTGTATCAGTGTAGCACAGTTCAGCTGAATCACCATAGAGAGGTTTTATCACAGAATAATGGAAGTCGTACATATGAATTTTTGCTAATTCCAATACGGTAAATCCGATGTAAATTGGTTTATCCAAAACCACTTTATCCGGATTCATTTGAATAGCAACTAACTTTTTCGTAAAAACTGAGGAACTGTAGAAATTTGGTAATGCTATCAATTTTTCGGAACCTGTTGATTTCTTTGTTTTATTATTTTCATCCTCCCATTGTTTGACTAAGTGAACATGTTTTGCCGAAAAAACTATTATTTAACAGCTTAAAAAAGTCTTGTTCAAAGGCAGATTTTGCCTCTTGACGCAATTTTGTGTTGAGATCAATATATTGCTTCAAATATTCGCTCTGTTTGAAAGTAATGACGCGATGAACTTTATTCAACAGAAGACCGTGTTTCAAACAGTTTTTTAAATGAACGTAATGTATAACGTACTTAAATTTGTGGTGCAAATTTGGTATAAGTTTCCTAGATTTCCCGCCAGGTGGGATGTACTGTTCGGGGCAGAAGGGAAGGTCGTTATGTTCGTCATGTAAACTATGCGGATAAATCAAATCAACTTCCAGTATGTAACCAAAAGAGACGTCATCTGGAACAGACTTAATATCCAAATCATTAATTTCATGGTCATCCAAGAACCGGAAATCTGACAACGGTAGAACCTTCGACATTGCGAACCCATAGAGTTTATTCGCGTCGGCGTAGATAATAAATGAATCGGGTTGGGAGGGATCATAATCAGCCATGTACTGGTGATTGGCTTTTGCATGTCGCTTGGTACATACACAGACTCCTCCCCTTCTTCCATCCTGAATCATTCTTACTAATGCCAGATCGCTAAGTAGTTCTAATCTAACTCCGGTTTTCAAGAGCATTGCATCAAATGATAAGCTAGGGGCAGTTAGGTAGAAGGCCGGGTCAAGTTGATAATATATTTTACATGTCTTTCGGAATTTTTCGAAGATGTCTGCTAATAAAAGAACATCGGTTTTTAAGTAAAGATCGGTGCATTCACCCATGTCTCTTACAGAAAAGATTTTCCAAACTTTATTTGAGTGTTCATAATCTTCCTCAGAAATGTCTTCGTTAGTAACAGAGTTAAAAAAATATTCTTTACAGGGCAAACACTTTTGTTCATAGCATTTCCAATCAGACATGTGATCATACGGATAAACACCCTTGCGCGTAAGTAAGCTGAATTCAAATTCATTTGGAAAATATGCGTTCAGAAATGAAAATTCGTTGGTTTTCATAGATTTCGCAAGTTTGTCTAAACTTGTTCCGAGAAATTTAAACGAATCTATGAAACGCAGTTGAATGCTTTCATCTTTAGAGATTGGGATAAATTTCGTGAATGAAATATAATTTTCCTTTGTTTTGGGGAGAGTTTTGATAGGGCCTGGAGCCTCACCTAGTTGTTTTATAAACAAATGACAGTCATAACCAGATAAATTATCGAAAACAACTGGCACGAAGTTGGGCAGTTTGAACTGCAGGTTGCAATAACTATGAGCAGCGCCGCGGAAAGCGCCAGTAATATGGCAATGATCCCGAACTCTGTCGCACCATAACAGATGTTCACAAATATGGCAATGGGTGGCTTGGTTGAATTTGATCCTATCATCAGCATTGAATATCATGGGAACACTGTTTTTCAAAATTTTATGTATATTTTGTACATCCTGATATATTGAATGTACAAACTTAGCTACGCAATCCTCTCGCGATAAGAAACGAAACGGTTATACCGAGAATCAAGTGTGCATACTATGTAATACGCAAAAGCTAAGGGTATATGTTGACGTTTTGTGGTTGTACTAGCTACGTTTGGATCGCCATCGCAACCTTGATAACATTTAAGCATTGTTTCAAAGTCGGCATAAACGACAAACGGCATGTTTTGTTTACGTGAATAGTTCTTGAACTGGATTGTCGAACCTTTTTTAGGTAACTCTGTAGCGATTTGACCGCACAAGTGTCCATTCACTTCTTCAACCGATTTAAAGAAAAGCAAACATTCCCTAAAAAGATGTTATCGCTGTTGGTGTTTAGTAATCTGACTTCTCACTAACCGAGACAGATCTTTAATCAAACAATAGTGTGATAATGATTCATTCTCTATTAGTAGGAGATGAATTGTTTTTTTAGCAACTGTAGATTCCGACTTGTATAAAGGACCTGTAATCGTTTTTCCGCCTTTTAACCCGTAAACAAAAATAGCAATGTTAGGGTTATTTTCCTCGAAGGTAGCTATGTCAGAAAATCCTACTGGATATGACATACCTTCAATGTTCAAAACATCATGAAAATCAGGATAAGATGATACCCGCTCAGGATGAGATTTTGAGGGGAAAAGTGCAGCTGTAATACACAAAAAGAAACAGTACTGATCGTTGTTCTGTATGTTTAAGCATGCTTTTTTATTTTTGATAAATTTCGGCAAATCAATAAAGCTGGAACCGCGGAGGGATTGATATCTATTGATATTTACTTCGACATGACAGTTATTCAAAAATGTCCAACCACTATCACGCTCCTGGAACGCTTCAATTTTTTCTTTTATAACGTTGACTATATCGGTGTAAAAGTGGTTAAAATCATAATTCATGTGCAAAACAACGTTTTTTGTGCCAAAAGACTTCGATTCGGTGGTGTCATTTTTAAACATGAGAAATGACGCAAAATGTTCAAAATTTACTTTTATGCAAACGTGTTTTTCTAGTGCCTCATCCAAAAGCCTCTTAATTTTATCTCGGTTAGTATCGAAAAACGTATCAAGAGAGCGTTGCTCACCACCACCCATCGCTGAAACTTTGTAACTGATAATGCGAGAGCGAAATGCTGACGCTATAGTCTCAACACCTTCACTAAGGTTTTGATTAACTACGATTTTAGTTTTATGTGTGTTGCTACGCAAATGACCTACCCAACTCGGTTTATCAACAAAAGAAATTAAATCATTACGGAGTTAGAAATAAAGCGTTGGATCTACTAAGATCATACCTAAGCAATAGAATTCAAAAGGCAGAAGTCAACGGCGTTAAATTTGATGGATCGGGGGTAAAAATTGGTGTTCCAAAAGGTTCCATTTTAGGCCCTTTCTTATTCCTGGTATATATTAACGATCTGCCTTTTAAGGTGGAGAAATTGACTAACATAGTGTTGTTTGCTGATGATACTTCACTGGTCTTCAAAATTGAAAGACAAAAAGAAGATTTTGATGATGTCAATAGCGTTTTATCTTTAACCTTGAATTGGTTCACAGTTAACAATTTATTGTTAAATGCTGGTAAAACCAAATGTATCAAATTCTCACTTCCAAATGTCAGGCAAGTTGGGACCAGTTTAGTGTTGGACAGCAATACGTTAGAATTAGTAAATGACACGAAGTTTCTTGGAATAACCATTGATAACAAATTGCAGTGGGGACCCCACATAGAAAAATTGGCTGGTAAATTAAGTTCGAAAAGAGCTATTCGAGCAATTTATAATTTAAAACGCACAGACTCCTTAAGACATCTTTTTAAAGAAATTGACATACTAACTGTAGCTAGTCAATTTATTTTCGAAAATATAATGTACGTACGCAAGAACCTTACAAAATTTCCCAAACTTAGCGATAGCTGTAATGTTAACCTAAGAAATAATCACAGACTACTTGCGCCCCGGTTTAGACTCGCGACAGTTAGCAATTCTTTCAAGGGTCAATGCATTCTCTACTACAACAAGATACCTCTGGAGATCTTAAAATTGCCATTTGAGCAATTTAAAATCCATGTTAAAGCGACTTTGTCGAAAAAGGGATATTACAATGTTCAAGATTACTTAAATGATGGGTCTGTATGGGGTTAATCTGGCTCAACACAGACCTTGCTGTTAATAATTTTTTAATTATTTATTCCTGCTTATTAATTATGATAATGACTAAATATTATATTTTGTATTAGTTAAGCATAAGCAATTTTTAAAAAGAGATCTAAAAATCAATCTGTGGGAGTTTCTACGCCCTTCTTCTCCCACAGTGGTCCAATGTAGAGAAGTAGCAAAAAATGACGATTGCTAAGTATATGTAAATATCTACAGTAATAAAGACATTTGGAATTTGGAATTTGAATTTAGTACTACAGGTAGTACAGTAAGGCATTTTGGAATGAAATAGATTGAACTGAAATTGATTTAATCTCTACAACCGATTTCTTACGAAAAAATTACTCTCTGTATTCGCCTGAGTAATATAGATTTCGTCACGTGAAAAGAACGCTGGAAGTTACGTACGCGTAATGTTAAAAGAACCCTCTTACCACCAAATAAAGCTTAATTGCCTAGTGAGCAGATTGACCTCATGAGTTCTTTTTACGTGGCGAGATCTATACAGAGAGAAGTGATGAACGAAACAAGTCGATTGTGGAGACGTTAATTACTATTCGCTAACTTCAGTCCTACGTCCAACTGATAAAAATGCATTTTTATGGTTGGAGTGGGAATTAATGTCAACGGATGCGGTATCTAACCTACGAGTACCCAAAACTATTTTATCGGTCTAAGTATAACTATATACCTAGCTAGATAGATAAAAGTAGAACTGTGTTTACCTCTATGGTCGACTTCTTTAAACCAAAATACTCAAAGAGAAATTTTGATCCAAACAAGTCGACTATAAAGACGTCACATACGATCCACTAACTTCAATTCTATGCCCAAACTGTTAAATACCAATCAAATTCTACCTAGCTCGTAAAAAAGAAGTATTTAACAGTTTGAAGAGAGAACGGATCTTAATGGATGTGGTACCTACCTAACCTACCTAAATATTTTAATTGCTACTCAATGAATAGAACCTACCTATAATTATCTAAATATCTAAAGAGGATAGGCGCATATCGACCTACCTAAAATGAAGGGCGTAGAGCCCTTCTTCTCCCACAGTGGTCCAATGTAGAGAAGTGGCAAAAAATGACGATTGCTAAGTATATGTAAATATCTACAGTAATAAAGACATTTGGAATTTGGAATTTGAATTTAGTACTACAGGTAGTACAGTAAGGCATTTTGGAATGAAATAGATTGAACTGAAATTGATTTAATCTCTACAACCGATTTCTTACGAAAAAATTACTCTCTGTATTCGCCTGAGTAATATAGATTTCGTCACGTGAAAAGAACGCTGGAAGTTACGTACGCGTAATGTTAAAAGAACCCTCTTACCACCAAATAAAGCTTAATTGCCCAGTGAGCAGATTGACCTCATGAGTTCTTTTTACGTGACGAGATCTATACAGAGAGAAGTGATGAACGAAACAAGTCGATTGTGGAGACGTTAATTACTATTCGCTAACTTCAGTCCTACGTCCAACAATATAATTATTAATAATTAAAAATATACAGCAGTTTTATTATTTGTTTATTTGTCACCATAAAACAGAGGCTCCGCGTCCTCAAACACACAATAAGCCTCCCTTATAAATTTTTGAAGGCTCTCCCACTGCGGCTAATCTTGGTTGGTGAGCAGCTTCAATATCATCAACGCTTTCTTATAGCGGTCTTCCACCTTGATACTCACAGCGTCGTTGGTCTTGTAAACCTTCAACTCGATGTAAAACTCCCCGTCATTTGAAAGGGCGCGGCAAAGTTTTCCATTGGCGCCCGCGCGTCAGGAGGCTCGATGAAACCGGGAATGTTTCAGTCGTCTTCTTTGCAGCCTTCTCCGACTCTGCTATGATGCTGAAGATATCCCCGACCGCGCTCTTATTTTTCCTCGAGCTAGAACAAAAAATAAACGCAATTGTAAAAAAATGTAAGATGCACGTAAGATGTAATTAAGCCATGGAGGGAATACTTTATGAGTATGTTGGTAAGATAGATGTATGCTTAAAAGAATGTACTGATTCTATAAAATGTTTACAAAGAGTTTCGTATGTACTAAGCTACAAATATTACTTATTATAGAGGGGATCAAAAATAAACAGGTAAATACCGTTGATTGTCTTCGGCCGATGAGCTTGACGATGACTTCCGTTTTGCCGCCGGAATTTTCGGTTTCTTGATGGGGACAGCTGGCACACCACCGGCAAATTCGAATTCGGAGTCAGACCTGCAAGAGACAAATGTTGGTTAGTTATATTTAGTAACACAACCCAATATATTACAGCAGTTATATCTCGCGTAACAGGGCTAGCCCATCGCTGCATCTATGGCATACGGTCACCACCGAATTGAACCCCCCATCTCGAGATGAGTATAAAACCACTGTAAGTAATAAAAATAAAGTTTGTAACTTGTTTTGATGAACTAATTTTACTGTGGTATCCTTAACATTTTTTTACTAAAACAGACTCAGAGTGAATAATTGACCAATGGATTAGTGGAAGAGCACACCTGGTAAGTGTTAGTTGAATTCATAAAGACAATCAGAATCGAAGAATATAGGGTATTTCATCCTTATAACAGACAACCATTAATGCTGGACAAAGCTATCCCTAGAAATCAACCCATTCTCTGATCGAACGATAGCGGGTCTGTTTGAGGTAACGTGATCAAGAGGTGTTAGAATTAGAAACCAAATAATATTGGGTATTTTACTTCACTGGAGCTAAATCATTTGAGCAAGCAACAGCGGATCAGCGGACGACACCGACAGGTGTCGGAAGCTAAAAGACCCGCTGTCTGCGAAGATCAAAGGATTTAGGTTCAGTGGAGTAAAATGCCCAATATTATACTACTTGAGTAGGTTATCGATTTACTTTTTTAGATATATATTTTTATATTGACCCTAGTCCATTTTACGCTTGAAGTCTATGTTTACAGCTATGTATGACTGTACGAGAGTATTGAATACAATTAATACTAACACCATTATAATGTTTAGTTTATGAGCAGTAACAATAACAACACTTCAAGCAGTAGTCTCGAGTACCTACCCAAGTCATAAATAATGTTTTTGTAAGGCCAGCCGTAGCGCAGCGAGCGGGCCGGCGATGGCGTGTTTTTTATTGCAATCAACGATTTTTTTTTGCCGCGCCGCGGGTGACGTACTAAGGTTCGATTTGCGCGAAAGGTGAAGTAAGCGGGTATACGCTTACTACAATGTGTCTACCAAGTTCAACACACGATAGTTCTTAGGTATTACTTTCTCAACAGAAAGTCTGCAAACATCCTTGCGCTCTTTAAATTTTTGGCCATTTTTAACCAATACTAAGGATCCTCCGTGTATTGCAGACTTTCTATTGAAGCAGCTGGCTACTTGATAGTTGTGTACAGGGAAATTCATTTGAGACTCAAGTAGCCAGTGTTCTACTAGGCATAGTATGTCTACTCTGTATTGCTCCAAGAAAAGTTCTAGCTCTAGTAATTTGCCAGAAAAGCCACCTTATAAGTTCTGATTGACTAAAACCAATTGCTTTATAGTGGACTTTTCTGTTGCAGACAACAGAAAAGTCCACTATAAAGCAGCGCAGACGCTGACAGTTTAAATGGGGAGTCAAAGTTAATTCGCTTACATTTGTCTTGGCTGTTTTTAAAACCTGCGTACAAATGTTTAGTATAATTATTTCTACATTCGTCATTTTCTACCGGCACCCTAGTTATTTTCTCAACAATAACGGTCATAAATATTGTATGCCAATAATTTGGCAATCTGTTGCTTAGATGACGCAGGTACATACATTGTATCCCTAGTCAGTATAAAATTTCGAATAAACTTATTCGTATCAAAATATAATACTCGGTCCCGATGACCAAAAGTCAAGTTATACATAACCGGTTGAGACTAGAAATCCAGTCATTTTGTGCCTTTGTTAGAGCTTTGGAATAGGGAAAACCACACAGAATATTTTTAATAAGAATATCATAAGATCGCTCAAAAAATGATTCCATCGTTTCGAAAATTATATTACCAGTGTGTTTAGTGGGAGTTGCACAAAGCCAATCGAATGACTTTACGATCGCGTCAATCGAGCATTCACTGTGAAAAGTGACAATCGAGTATTTGCGAGTGTGAGTCCGAGTGAGTCGCATTCGATTATCACTATTCGATTGACGTTTACTCACGGTGAGTTGCGTTCGTTTTTATGTTTAAGTTGGTAGCGCTGTAGTGACAAAATGAACAACTAGCCAAAACACAAACACCTTTTTGACCGTATTTGCCGATTAAAAAGGTGCCTTTATATTATTTTGACGGGCTTTAATAAGCGATTTTGACATGTTTGTTACATGCCCTGCATTCACGGAACCTGCTGACGAGGTCTGATGACGACATTGCGCTTGCATAGTGAAAGTTTTAGGTAGTAACTTATTATTTCACTGTAATTTTCCTATGCAGCGTAAGCAACCCGTGTAACCTACATACTTTTATATTGTATTCATTTTTAGTGCCTTTTCTTTTGTTAACTTTAGATTTCACTTCAATTCTAGCATCGATTGAATATAGACATAAGTTTTAATTGTAATTTCCATTCCTTAAAATAAAGGATTAAATTAATTATCGGTTTTTTTTAATCAATTGGTTGCCGATTCCTTATTTGACTCAAGGAGTCAGTAGGCGCGCGGGAAACTAAAGGACTCCAGACATCGTTGCTCCTGTTGGCTCCGCAAGCCTCTGGTTGAGCTTTCAAGCCTTCATCAAGGATTCGACGAACGAAGACGAGCAGCCGGGGAGGTATCTAGACATTGATACGCGAAGAAAACCGAAGAAGATGATATATTATATGTAAGTCCATGCATTGTTCTTACTCTTGTGTTGCTTCCCTTTTTTTTCCCGAGTGTAATTTCCTCTTTCCACAATTTTCCGTCCCGAGAAATCTGGCGTGAAAAAGTCCTCCATAAGACAAATACGTAAGGAAGGACTTTTAGATTCGAATAGGATTTTGGAAAGTGAAGATTTAGGTGTAGAAAATTTATTTAAGGACCCTAATAGTGATAGTGTTAGTTTAGTGACCCTGTCTTTGCCTAATATTAAAATCATGACGGCGCCGACTATTGACGCTGACACCATTTTCAAGGCACTACGCCTAGTGCCCGAATTCGATGGTAACCCGAATATTCTTACGCGATTTATTAGAATATGTGATCAGCTAGTAATTCAGTATATGAAACCGGAAGCCGGTTGCGAGCTAGCGAACTTAAGTTTAATTAACGGAATATTGAACAAAATTACCGGTCCTGCCGCAAGGACAATCAACTCAAATGGAATAGCAGAAAACTGGATAGGCATCCGTACAGCCCTGATTAATAATTTTTCAGACCAAAGGGATGAAACCGCCCTCTATAATGATCTCTCGATGGTGACGCAAGGACAAAGCACCCCCCAGGTATTCTATGAAAAATGTCAAACTCTTTTTAGTACGATTATGACGTATGTTAGTCTTCATGAGACTATCCCTACCACAGTAGAAGCGAAACGCGATCTCTATAAAAAACTTACCAAGCAGGCTTATGTTCGTGGTCTCAAGGAACCCCTTGGATCTCGTATAAGATGTATGAGACCCGACACCATAGAAAAAGCACTGGAGTTCGTACAGGAAGAGATGAATGTGATGTACCTCCAGGGCCGAAATGATTCACTTCCAGAGCGTAGAGCTCTCCCTCACTATCAACCCCCTATGCACATGAGAATGCCTATGCAGATGCCAACTGCCATGCCGAAACCTTTTAATTTCCCGAATATGCATCGCCCTGTACCTGTTTGGCAGCCAAACTTCCAGTCTCCACCTAATCAACCCCCAAGGATGTCTAATATGCCTTCTCGAACCCAGCAAATGTTCGGAGCGCCTCTCCCCAACTATAACCCTAGAAGTAACGTATTCAAATTACCCTAGAGACCCACATTACCGACTCAAAATTTAGGCCCCAAGCCTATGAGTGGAGTAGTAAACTACTCATCTAAACCGCTTCCCCCTTCTGGCCATGATTGGCGTAAATTTGGTAACCCTCCACCAATCAATTATTTTAAAACTCGAGAAATGAATTTCAATGAAACTGCCGATTATAATGACTCATGTTACTATTCTGAACCCGAATATTACTACGAAGAAAACAACTGCTACGCACCGACTGAGCAATACTACGCCGAGTATTCTCAAGCTGACTACGCCGACTATCCCCAGACGTACGACTACGAAAACGCACCCCATGACATGCCCAACATGATTGAGGCCCCTCAACCGTCTACTAGTAGTAACATGGATTTTCCCAAGGACAACCCCCCCACAAAACCAAGATAGAATTAAATTTACACTCTAAGAGACACCTCCGATATGTGCAAATTGCAAACCCCCCATTAAAATTATTAGTGGATACCGGCGCGAATCAATCATTCATTAGCCCCGAAGCTGTGCAAAAATATTTTTCGCACATTCCTCTTAACTGCGACCCTTTCGAAGTGACCAATGTACACGCGACGACAAAAAATGACTATTCCATTACTATTCAAAACTTCCTCGAATTTAATGATGACCAGAATATTAAATTATTCGTGTACAAGTTCCATAGATATTTCGACGGACTGATAGGACTTGACATACTAGATGGACTCGAAATAGACCTAAAAAATAATTTGTTTATAACTAGAAATGCCAGAATCCCGATCATACCATATCAGAGTAACATGCCTACTACTGACTACACAATCGCAGCACATTCATCAAAATTGATTCGCATGCCCATCGATAGCCCCGACGGTGACGTAATGGTCCCCGATCAAATTTCCTGTAATTGCATTATACACGAACGTTTCACGACTGTGATTGACCGCGAAGGAATTGTAGAAGTAGAGAATATATCCGACAACGACATAATACTTTCATTTGACCGACCAGTACAAGCTGAGCTATTTAATATCGAGTGCATGAGCACCGTACACGACCCGATTCGTACTTGTGAAGTGATATCACGTTTACGAACCGATCACTTGAATCAGGAAGAGAAAATTAACTTAGAGACTTTATGTTCCCGCTATCCTGATGTATTCTATATTGAAGGAGAACCACTGACATTCACTAACAAAATTAAACATAGCATCAGGACCCACGACGAAACTCCCGTTTATACGAAAAGCTATCGCTACCCCATTGTACACCGCCAAGAAGTTAGAGACCAGATAACTAAGATGTTGGATCAAGGCATCATAAGACCTTCTGATTCTGCATGGAGCTCACCTATATGGGTGGTCCCCAAGAAAGTTGACGCATCTGGAAAACATAAATGGCGATTAGTGATAGATTTCCGTAAATTAAATGACAATTCCATTGACGACAAATATCCCATCCCGAACATTAACGACGTCCTTGACAAACTTGGCAAGTGCCAGTACTTTACGACCCTGGATTTGGCGAGCGGATTTTACCAAGTAGAAATGAGCCCTGACGATATACCGAAGACTGCTTTCAATGTTGAGCACGGGCACTTCGAATTTTTGAGAATGCCGATGGGATTAAAAAATTCTCCATCGACTTTTCAACGAGTAATGGATAATGTCCTCAGAGGACTACAAAACGAGATTTGTCTTGTATATTTGGATGACATTATTGTGTTTAGTACCTCTTTACAGGAACATATGACTAACCTAGAAAAAGTTTTCACACGACTGAGGGAGTCAAACTTCAAAATTCAAATGGATAAGTCCGAATTTTTAAAGTTAGAGACTGGATACCTTGGACATGTTATCACTAGGGAAGGAATAAAGCCTAACCCCGACAAAATTTCTGCAATAGATAAGCTCCCCATTCCCACAACGACAAAACAGATTAAACAATTCCTTGGTTTGATAGGTTACTATCGTAAATTCATCCCCGACTTTGCCCGCATCACTAAACCAATGACTGAACGACTAAAGAAAGGTAGTAAAATAACCCTTGACCCTGACTATACTGAGTGCTTTGAGAAGTGTAAGACCTTACTGACAAATGACCCCATATTACAATATCCCGATTTCAGCAGAGAATTCGTACTCACAACAGATGCTTCTAACGTTGCCATTGGAGCCGTTTTATCCCAAGGATCAATAGGATCTGACAAACCCGTATGCTATGCATCCCGTACTCTTAATGATAGCGAGATGAACTACAGCACCATAGAGAAGGAGCTTTTAGCCATAGTATGGGCTACTAAGTACTTCCGACCCTATCTATTTGGACGAAAATTCAAAATTTTCACTGACCATAAGCCACTTCAGTGGCCTCTCCCGAGTCGAGATTCATAACGAAGAAACTGAAACATTTTCTATGATAGCTAACCCCTCCGAAACGCCACCCACTGAAACAAGATCGACAACTGCAACTGCTCACACTAGTAATGAACACCCCATCCTCAAAGTTCCCATCACTGACGAACCCCTTAACAAATTCCATAGACAGTTATGCTTTTCGATTGTAGGTGATATAAAACGTAGACCGACTGCTACTAAGCCATTTGACACGCACACACGTACACTTATTCAGGAATCTGAATCAAATTTAGAGCAGGATGTTATAAAAGCCATTAAGGAATACGTCCTTTTTATTAATCCACCCCTAGGGATGTATCAAATCATTCCTGTTATTCAGGACGCATTTAAAAGTTCCGCCATGAATCTAGTTCTCTGTAAAATTCAGTTAGAGGACGTAAAAGAATATTTAAGACAGCAAGAAATTATCAGACACTACCACGAGGGAAAAACCAACCATAGGGGCATAAACGAATGCTATCTATCCCTCTCCCGTAAGTACTACTGGCCTAAAATGAAGGACCAGATTACTAAGTACATTAATGAATGCACAATTTGTGTACAGACTAAATACGACCGTAACCCCATTAGGCCTCAGTTTAACATTGTTCCCCCAGCAACAAAACCCCTTGAGATTGTCCATATGGACCTATTCACATGTTGAGATAAGTGGGTAGTGAAATTATAAACAGTCTTGAACTTGATCTCTGGTCTTATTTACAACTTCTACATGGCGCAGCCGTAATAAATAGAAATTCGTGGTATTTAGTGGAAATCAACAAGAATAATAGTTGTAGGAAGTGCCTTGATTAATATACTAATTCAGTATTTCGTTAGACGTGCACGAATTCGTCTGGTGAACTTTTAAAATGGAATCTATGTTGAAGCCGCCACCGCCATTTGCATTCGTTAATAATTTAGAGAATGTTACATCGGGAAACTTGTCTAAGGATTGGGAAAAATGGAAAAGTGCGTTCCAAATATACTTTGACGCGTGTGAACTTTCCAAAAAAGACCCAAAAGTGCAAGTGAGCATATTACTTCATGTCGTTGGTGAGCAGTGCCGTGAAGTGTACGAACAGTTTAACCAAAGTTTTACTGATAAGGAAAAACTGATTAAAAAGTTTGATGAATTCTTTTGTAAAAAGAAAAATATAACGGTACAAAGACATTGTTTTTTCACACGTAACCAGCTGGAAGGTGAATCAATTGAACAGTACGCATTTGAGTTAAAGAAAATGGCTGTAAAATGTGAATTTAAGGATTTATGTGATGATTTGATTAGAGATAGGCTTATCTGTGGAATTCAAGACATATCACTAAAAGAACGTCTACTGCGAGAACCCGACTTAACCTTAAAAAAGTCACTGGATATTTGCAACATAGCACAGCTGTCGAGATTGCAAGTAGGAGTGATAAAGACGGAGACAGAAAAAGATGTGTATTCAGTAGATAATTATGAACAGTATCCTGATGAGGCCTGCGCTTACTGGATGACAAGGAATGACGTGAGGGCTGGTAGAGGTCGCGCGCGAGCCCGCGGGTGTTGGAGCGGCGCTGGGCGCGGGCGCGCTGCCGCCGCCTGGGCGGGCGGTGACCGGTCGCCTATGCCAACCGGCATGCAGCGGCCAGACGGGCCGTCATCGTCACGTTGGCCTCAATGTCAAGGCCAGATCCAACCAAATTCCCACTCAGTTAGACAGCATAAACCGTCGGTTAGTGCTGAGTGTACAAACTGTGGGTTTTATCATGAACGTAATATGTGTCCTGCGTATGGTAAACGATGTTTAAAGTGCAATCATGTAAAGCATTTTTCAAGGAGATGCAATGTTTATGATGTACAAGTTGAGGAAAACCCCGATCAGGTAATCTACTATTTTAATAAATCATGTGGTGATTGGTCGATTAGTTTGTTAATACATGATTGTGAAATACCTTTCAAATTAGACACGGGTGCAGATGTGAACGTTCTACCCAGTCGCTATTTGGACCAGCTACGCTTATCTAAAAATGATCTTATGACAACGTCGATGAAGTTACGAGGTTATTCTGGTGGCGATATCGTAGTTATAGGTAGGTGTAACTTAAAAGTATTATACAAAGGTCAGTCGTACATAATAGATTTTATAATTGCAGATGTGTCATCCCCGCCTATTTTAGGTAGGTATTCATGTCAGGAATTAGGCGTTGTTAAACTAACGTTAGCAGTTACTTTGAATTCTCTCGACGAGTTTACGTCGGGTATTTTAAATGATTATAGTGACGTATTTGAAGGTATCGGGTGTATGCCTAGTGAATATAGAATTTGCATAGACAATACTGTACGTCCAGTAGTACATGCACCACGAAAACTGCCATTGGCAATCAAGGATACACTTAAAAATACAACACCCATACTGCAACTGCGTGTCGAATCGGATTTAGAACGTGTTTTTCGTTAGCGTTTTATTTGTGAGGTCATTAAGGTCAACAGTGTTTATGTTTATGGCGACAATATGGTTAGCGTATACAATGACAAGGGTGACTATTCGACTATTATTATATCAAAACTTAAAATACGAGTATGTAATAAGCCCCAGGATCAAAAACTACCACTTAACTTCTCCAATACAGGCCATAATAATAGTACCTATTTATAACAATATTTATAACAATAACAAAGGCAACCAACAAACAAACATCTATCAATCATTCAAACATCAACATAGTGTTTTTACAGAGATAAAAAGGCAAAAATAAACATGTTCTATTAAAGTTTGGACTTATAAACTTGAGATCACTTAACACAGGGCAAGATGAGCTAAGGATCCTATTTGAGAATCATAAACCCGACTTGCTAGCACTTAATGAAACGTGGATTAAGGATGGCCAGGAAATCTATGCGCCTAGAATACAGGGTTACGTTTTGTACCTCGCACCGCGTCCAAATGGTTTCACTGGTGGTGGAGTAGGGTTCTATGTGCGTAAGGGCCTAAGAATTCGTAAAAAGCCACACCCACCCTCCAAATTGGAGCAGATGTGGCTTGAACTAACTCTACCTGGAGTAGGACGCATGGCAGTTGGCACTGCGTATAGACCGGAAGGTGTATCTTGCGGTGACGCAATAGACGCCCTAAGTGAGTCCCTGACCATGTTTGGCAGTTGTGATTACCTGTGTATTATGACCGATTTTAATATTGATTTGAGAGACCCCACCAAAAGCCCAGCTCCAGAATTCATCTCCTTCCTTAACCAGCATGATCTGTCGCAGATGGTCACGGAGCCCACTAGGGTCACTGACGATACAGCCACACTCTTGGACTTGATTGTCACAGACTCTCCCTCCCTATTTAAAAACATATCTGTTCATCACAATGCTGCCTTAAGTGACCATTCTTTGGTCATTGCGGAACTTGATATTCAGAAACCCAAGGAACAACCCACATATATTTTTACCAGATCTTTGAATAAAATAGACGAAAATCATTTCAACATTGATTTACATGCTCTACCATGGTCTGACGTTATGGTGATAAAGGACGTTAGCGATATGGTCGACTACTTCAATGAACTACTTATTAATTTATTTGACAAACACGCGCCACTGAGAAGAATCCTCATAAAACACAAACCGCGACCATGGCTAACTGACGTAATTAGGCTGATGATGTCATTAAGGGACAATGCGTGGAGAAAGGCTCTATCGACAAAACTAGAACGTGATAAACAACAATTTAGAGATTTACGTAACTTAGTTAATAGCTCCATAAAAAAAGAAAAGGTAGCCTATTTTTCATACTTTGTAAATAATAATGTTAACAATCCAAATAAGATGTGGAAAAATTTAAAGCAAGTTTCTGATATAGGTAAGCCCTCTCAACAATGCATACCAAAACACTTAAACGATGCCAATAAAATTAATGATTTTTTTCTTGATACACCCGGGAATCCAACAGTAGATAAGGATACTCTTAACTTCTTTAAATCTAACAGATATGGTACCAAAAATGAATTCAGTTTAAAGGGATGCACAGAAAGTTATACTTACAAAATCATTACTGCAATGAATTCAAATGCGTCAGGTCATGATGGTATAAATGTGAAAATGATTCAAATGACTTTATCGGCTACTTTGCCAGTAATTACTCACATTATAAATAATTCTATAAGCTCCAATGTGTTCCCGTCTTCTTGGAAAATAGCTAGAATTAAACCTATCCCTAAAAGCAGTACAATAGAACAATTTAAAGATTTGCGGCCGATAAGTATTTTACCGATGCTATCTAAAATCCTGGAAAGATTAGTATGCCGACAATTGACGGATTACATTGAGTCAGAAAAGATCCTTCCTGTAGTCCAATCTGGTTTCCGTGGTGGTCATGGCACAGAAACAGCTCTCGCCACCGTTACGGATGACATAATATCAGCTTCTAACTCTGGAGATGGTAGCATTCTTGTCTTGCTTGATTTCTCAAGGGCCTTTGACTGCATAAACACAGAACTTCTCTTAGCCAAAATCATGTATTACGGAGTGTCATCGGCTTCCTGTGATTGGTTCAGGTCTTATTTGACTGGTCGTAAGCAATATGTAGAAACCAGTGTTGAGAATGGGAGTCTGGCACAATCAGATTTAATTTCAGTTTCACGTGGCTGCCCTCAAGGCTCAATACTCAGTCCCTTACTATTTATCTTATACACTGCTGACCTCATCAAAAGGATTACTAATTGCAAGGTTCATTTATATGCAGACGATACCCAATTGTACCATTCTTTTAAACCACAAAATACTGAACAAGCTGTTAAGATGATAAACGAGGACCTGAAAAGCATCTTGGTATGGTCACACGAAAACGCACTAGTCCTCAATCCACAAAAATCTAAATTTCTAGTTTTAGGAACAAAACACCAACGAAATTCGATAGTAGAGCAAAGCCCGAGGATACAAATAAATGGTGAAGACATTGAAAGAGTACTGTCAGCTAGGAATCTTGGTCTCGTGATAGACGGTGATTTACGATTCGAACAACACGTGCAGCTTAAAATCAGAAACGCCTTCTATAGATTGAAAGTTTTATACACAATTAGAAACTTTCTGACAGAAAAAGTCCGGTCACTTCTGACTGAAAGTCTTGTACTATCTCTACTTAACTATGGTGACGTGGTATATGGTCCAAGACTGTTTGCTAAAACGGAACGCGCTATACAACGGGTACAAAATGCTTGTGTGCGATTTTGTTTCGGGATTCCAAGACGGAACTTTATAACACCATTTCTCAATGACAAGTGCTCTCTTAAAATGTCTGCACGCCGGAAACTACACTTGGCTTATCTAGTGTTTAAAGTGCTAGACAGCAAAACCCCAGCGTATCTATGGGCGAAGCTTACATCAGTAAAAGATTGCCATCACATGTTTACTCGAGGTTTAGCGCAGAACAAGTTGGTAATACCGAAGCACAGGACGGCTGGCTTTAAGGGCGGTTTCAAATATGCTGCATCAAAAATCTGGAACGACCTGCCCCCTCCCCTGCGTAGCAAAATATCGAGACAAACTTTCAAAATAAAACTGCGTAAGGTCCTTCTGGAGAGACAGATTAAAGATTCTGCTCAATATTATGCACGATAAGACTCGCCTGTGTTTCACGTTCACGTTGTGTTGAGTGATATCTCTCTTCTCTTTTCTCTCTTTTATCTTTTATCTCCTTTAAATGTCTATGTAATTATATCAATCACTTCACTTCACTTTATTTTATATCAGAAACTGCTGTTTTTTGTTTGCTGGTTCCTTGAATTTAATTTACTTACGTCTCTGCTTTATTTTATTTTTTATTTATTTAATTTAATGTATAATATTGTTTAGTTTATTCCTTCATATTGTCGTAGTTTTAGTTTCAGTCCCAGTTATTGTTTTAGTTTTAGTCTTAGTGGTAGTATCTACCAAGTTAGTTTTAGTTTTCTTAATTTTAGTCAGGGACTGTCTGAAAACCAGCGCTGCAAGCTAGCACTGTGCTAGCTTGTAGCAAACGCTGAGACTGTTCCCTTTTTTGCCTTATATACCTACTTACGCATTCGCTTTCCTCAGTATTGTTTTTTTTTTAGGCAAAATAAACAATTTCTATTTCTATTTCTTCTATTTCTAATTTCTAAAAATAAACTAGATGAAATGGAACAACAACAGATAATAGCAAAAGTAGATGGCCCTACGGATTGGGTCAATAGCATGACGGTGGTTAGGAAGCCAAATGGTGATCTACGCATCTGTTTGGATCCGCAGGACTTGAACACAGCTATAAAACGAGAACATTTTAGTCTACCCACTTTAGAGGATACAACTGTTAAATTATCAGGGGCTAAATATTTTAGTACTGTCGATGCTAAAAACGGATTTTGGCAGTTGAAATTAAGTAGTGACTGTACAGATCTCTGCACCTTTAACACAGCATTCGGAAGGTATAAATTTTTACGCCTTCCGTATGGTATTACGTCTGCCTCCGAAGTATTCCATAAAAGAATGTTTGAGATGTTTGATGATATGGAGGGCGTTTGCCATTTTATCGATGACATTTTGATTTATGGAAAACACGCGAAGAACACGATAAAAGGTTAAAGGCAGTTTTAGATAGGTGTAGATTAATTAATTTGAAACTTAATAAAAATAAATGCAAGTTCGCTTTCACAGAAATTAAATATTTGGGTCACAAGTTTACACAAAAGGGCATTTATCCAGATGAAGCTCATACATCTGCAATAAAAGACATGAAGATACCTGAAAATACTAAAGATTTAGAGAGGTTTTTGGGTTTAATAAATTATATAGGAAGATTTGTACCAAACTTATCAAGCAAAACTTATGAACTAAGGCAACTTTTAAAGAGAGATGTGGAGTGGCACTGGACTAATCAGCACCAAAAAGAATTTGATGGGTTAAAAGATACCTTAATAGATGTACCTGTTTTACAATACTTTGTTGTAGATAAACCGGTAGTCATATCTGTCGATGCCAGTAAAAATGGATTAGGTGCTTGTATTTTACAAGATAACTTACCAGTAAGCTACGCGTCAAGGTCCCTAACAAAAGCCGAACAAAATTATGCACAGATAGAAAAAGAACTTCTGGCGTGTGTCTATGCATGTGAAAAGTTTTATTGTTATATTTTTGGTAAAAGCGATGTAATAATTGAGACTGACCACAAGCCGCTTGTAAATATCATAACGAAACCAATCTCGAGCGCTCCAGCCAGACTGCAACGAATGTTATTACGTTTGCAATTGTATTCTTTCAAACTAGTGTACAAACCAGGGAAATACCTATACATTGCGGACACATTATCACGTGCTCCTTTACCGGTTTCTAATCAGCATTTAGAAGAACGGGATCATTTTGATGTACAGGCGCAGGTTTGTGCCGTCACAGCGTGCAATCCACTCACGGATACACACTTTATACAGTTACAAAAAAGTACGGAAACTGATATTGAACTACAGCTTGTAATGAAATGTATAAAAGAAGGGTGGCCAGAAAATAAACAGGACTGACTGTGTCAAACCGTATTGGTGTTTTAAGAGTGAGTTGTCGATATCGTATGGCCTTGTCTGGAAAGGCAACAGAATAGTTATTCCAAAAGCATTGCGAAATTAAATGCTGAAAAGGGTTCACGTAGGGCATTTAGGAGTTGAGAAATGCAAGCTTCGTACACGTGAGACAATGTTTTGGCCAAATATAAATAGTCAATTAGAAGACTACATAGGTAAATGTCAAGCTTGTCTAACTTTTAAAAATGAGAATAGGAAAGAAACCATGATTTCTCATGAAATTCTACTTGTTACTTAAATGTTACTTTTGGACAGAAATGCATACGCAGAGAATAACCTTTTAAAGTACGCAAAGTTTGCCCAGATGTTATCTATTATTAGTGAAAATATTGATGACTTATCATTAGAGTTACTTAGAATAGAAGATATATTAGCTTTTACACGTGCATCGAGCACACATCATGCTATGCTTAATATAGATACTTTAAGAAATATGTTAGATAGGCTTGGTAAAATATATAAACCAGATCAGATATTGGATTTGGAACTGAGAGAATATTACAATATTATTAAGCCAGGATCATACTTTTCAGAAAATCAAATAGTAATAGTTTTTAAATTACCTGTAATTTCCCCAGATTTCTTTGATTTTTATAAATTATCTTTTGTCCCGAATAAACTCCATCAGACCTTCATTCCCCCTTATCCTTTCATAGCAACCAATGATAAGACTTTCATGTACATAGAGGCTGAATGCCCGAAGTTCGATCATCAGTATATCTGCGAAGCAAATACCAATCATCCCGTAAGAAGAAATCCTGACTGCATTCAACACCTTATTCAACAGGATCTTCAGGACATCTTCCGGGTGTTCAAGGAGACCGAACCCGATGACGTCCCGACCTACGTGGCCCGCGACCTGAACAAGCTGCCGCCGGTGACATTCGACCACGTCGACGCCACCCGGCTGCTGAAGGATATCGTGCGACTACAGGCTGACGTCACCGACATCCGGAGCAAGTTGGAGACTTCGGAAGGCATTTGCACTGAACTAAAACGTGAGTTGTTAGTATTGCGTCAGGCCAATACCTCGCTGCCGACGCAGCGAATAGCCGACGCGCGCGACGACAACGCGACGGTCAGCAAAAATGCCCAACAAGCGACTGACCCAGTTACGCGGGTTGCTAAGCCCGCGTTGACGAACACCGCACCGCTTCGTGACGTCACGAAGCCATGCCGACCAGCACCGAATGCGGTCTCTTCTGGTTCATCCAAATCACTGGAAGCCCAAAAAGAAACGTATGCTGCTGTGTCCCGCCGTGCCCGCCGCCGCCGCCCGCGCCCCGCACCGCCCGCCGCCGAACAACAGAAGCTGCAGGCTGCGCCGCGCGCGCAGCCGGCCAGGCCCGCTCGTGGCCCGCCGAACGCGACAGTTGATGGGGAAGGTTTCATCCTGGTTCAAACCAGGAAGCGCCGCTCCAGACGCAGCCGCAATCAGCGTGGCACCGCCCCCGCCGATGAGTGCAGCCTCAAAGCTGCCGCTCCCACGGCCCTAATCTACCTTTCCCGGCTCGACGTGAACATGACCTGCCAGGACATCGAGCGTCACATCCTGGAAAGGCTGAAGAAGAATCCGCCGCGCAGTCCCAAGCAGGCGACAGAGGTTTCGACGGTGCAGATTGATCTTTTGGAGTCAGATAGACCCAAGGACTTTCTGTCCTTCAAACTTCGGGTGCCGGCCGATCTCAAGACAATGTTCCTGGCCAAAGATAACTGGCCGGAGGGCATTGTCTACCGACGCTATAGGGAAGCGAGACCGAAGACCAAAATCCCTAGCTAGGCTAGAGTTACTATTGTTATATTTTATATCTATGTCTAGTTTTAAGGTATCTATCGATATGGGATTTTACATCCTGAAATAAAGATTTATTATTATTATTATTATTATTATTATTACCAAACAAACTCTGGATAAATCCTGCAAACCTACTACTATCTCACTAACAAAGGGAGCCATAGAAAAACTAGACGACCAGCACTACTCACTTGCATTCCCGGAACCAACAGCGATTAAACTCGTCTGCGACCGAGAAGAATATATCACTCTACACGGAAGCTATCTCGCCATCATCCCTCACACCTGCCTTCTACGCACTGAAGAATTCACAAGTGCCTTTTCTTTTGTTAACTTTAGATTTCACTTCAATTCTAGCATCGATTGAATATAGACATAAGTTTTAATTGTAATTTCCATTCCTTAAAATAAAGGATTAAATTAATTATCGTTTTTTTTAAATCCATCGGTTGCCGATTCCTTATTTTGTTTGTAAACAAACAGTCTTGCATGATTTTATATTGTGATTTTGATTGCCGGATTTACAAAAATAAACAATTTGAAATGCTTGTAACATATATGGAGCAGTAAGTGTGCCTAATGTGCTGTATTTATTTAGTGTAATTTGTTGAACTAAACCTTTATCGTGATTTATCTTTCTCTTCTTCATCAGCATGTTCGCCTCCACTGTTGGACCGCCAATTCGTGCGAGCTGCTGCCATTCTCATCCATGTTAGGCCCATTGAACCGTAGCAGTTGATAAATATGTGGCTTTATTTTTTCAGACACGGTGATCTGCTAAACCCACCACCAATGCAAAGGGAAGAATTTCTCATATAAAACGTTTGGGAGGCCTTGACTGCTTTATTAAATAGTGATGGAAGTGGTGATAAAATCTCCACAGAAAAGAGAATAAAGGTTAGGCTTCAAGTTTTGATCAGCTGGTTGTGGAATTCGGTGTTGGTTTATAAGCTACATATTTATGTATTGACTATACGTACCTTACTTACTATAAGTATAATAAACATTTATTTATATGAAAAATCAATTTTATTTTATCCCTTTTTACAGTGGACAACCTTTTATTGTTGCATTATTCTGACTAATTGGTCCCGCAATTCCCTTCGAATTATATCTGTGATGGCACTTTGTTCTGTAACCTCGTTGCCAGCCTGGTACATCCTCATCATGTTCCAGCCCTAGAAAAAAAACGTTTATAATAAATCTAAAATGTAGAAAAATCTAAGTAGGTTGTAGTGTTATGTTACTCACATGCTATTCTTGCTTCCTAACCCTTAGCTCCAGCTCCACCATCAGTACTTTTTGTTTGTCCTTCAGGGTGCTTGCTCTATTACGCTGGATACTTGGTGAGCTGTGCTGCTTATTATTGGTCATCACTTTAATTTCCATAGGAACCTGTAATGTTTTAAACCATAAGAATACATTAATAAATCATGTTCGCTCTGCATTTTCATGTTATCAGCACTTCTAAATCGATAGGGAAGGGGCTTACCTTTGGTGACCTTGTTTTTGGCTTTCTCCGAAACTCTACAATCTCGGGCTTCGTGCGCGCTGGTGCGCTACTATTTTTCCTTTCGTTGTTATGTAATTTTGGCTAAGTGAACTGTTTAAATTTTATATTACGAGCCTGAAACCAACAATTGACATTTGATTTGTTGATTGTTTATCTGGTTGTCATGGCAATGTCCATTCAAACTCGTTAGCGGTCTGATATGTTTACTTTAATACTTTTACAAAAATACTCTTTCTCTCTTGGCCACTCTCAAAAATTACGTTTAATTTAAATAATTTTTAGAACTCTCCAAAAAGGGTATAAAAGCGGAACATTTCTTCACAGTCTCACGTCAGTTTCTGAACTGGAAGTACCAGTAAAGGCCTTATCCCGGGGTCGCTCAACCCCGGGATCCTGCGAAGCCTTCAAACTCCTTCAAATCTCCAAATTCTCCATCTACAACGGGATCCTGCGAAGCCTTCAAACTCCTTCAAATCTCCAAATTCTTCATCTACAACGGGATCCTGCGAACCTTCAAACTCCCTCAAAACCTTCAAATCAATCTTCAAACAACGGGATTCTGCGAGCCGCGCCTACGCCACTACCATTCCTACAACGAAGATTTCTACAACGGGATTCTGCGAGCCGTGCCAACGCCGCTACTGTTCCTACAACGACGATTTCTACAACGGGATCCTGCGAGGCGTAACTACAAGTACGCCCGCTACTGTTCCTACAACGACGATTTCAACAACATCTACAACAACAAATACACCTGCACCCAGGTCTCCGCTTCCTTCTTTCTATCCAGACATCTGTATTTTATAAAACCTGTTTCACATCTCATCCATCCTCATCTTCGCATCATTTTTTTTTATAGACTTCACTGTAAATACTATACTTCTAATAAACTGATACTACTAAATTTTATCTTGGTTGTTTGCTGTTAGGTTCTGTTAGTTTCTGTTAGGTCGTATCTTCACGCGACAAGGTACTATAATAATTTGGTTGTATACATACCCATCATGGTTTCTTCGGTTTCTGAGTTAGAACTCAAACTGAGCCTTGGTAAAGCGATATATTTGTTTTTGAATTCGTTCTCCGTTACATCTGCCAGAGGGTAGCTGGCAGCACGAGCTTTGGAGCGATCATGGTTCATCACATGGATTGTTTGAACTTCGTCTTGGGCTCGAACTATCTCCAGCATCCTCCAAGAAAAAATCGGCGCGCTGACATGTGATTTTAGAATATAATAATAAATAATATAATACCTTGGACACTATTTACGCATATTGATTGACGAAAGAGAACTTCGAACTTAAGAAGGAAGGAGTTAAGTCTCACGGCTCTTCACATACCAGTGACACCATATTTGGCTGAGCCCTGGAAGTGCGATATGATGAAGAGCTGACAAAGCGTGAGCCTGGGGACCTCTCTGCTTTCTGCCCTCAGTCTTGAGGCAGTAATTAAGTAAAATAGTCGTAGCTCTAAAATATTGTAATCGATCTTATCTCAATTAAATCACTGTCACCAAATAAATCAAAATACTGTTTATTTAGCGGAGGGCAAAGAAGGCAGGAAATGCAATTTAAAATATCTGGAGGAGCTTTGGTCTCTGCGAATAGTGCTAAATATCTGGGGATTTGGCTAGACCGGTCACTAAAATGGAATAACCACTAATTAATATAACACTATACCACTAACACTTGACCTCCTACACCAACTTGAATCCCTTTGTGTCAACAGATATTGGCAAAATAAGAAGAAACCACTGTTGGTATCCGCTTTTTGTAGTGGCATTAACGATGAGTTAATCGCATCGAGTGACCCGTTAGAAATGTATTCTTTGAATACTTGGGCGACCAACATTAATGTTGAGAAGGTCGTTAAGGATAAATTAGAGAGCGTCAACATGCCAAAAAGACTGTTGGAAGGTAGTCTACTTAAGACTGATATAATAGAAGAGTTGCAAAACCTATATAGTGGATGGTGTAAATTGTATACGGACAACAACGCATCAACAGTTTGGGTGTGGCTTATTTTGACCCAGCAAAAAAATTGTATGGTACCTTTAAGATTAGATCTAGTTTTTTTATCAATAATGGCGGCAGAACTTGTTGCAATTTTGAAGGCAGTATCTTATGTAGAGCAGCTCGGTCTCAAAAAATAGTGATTCTGACAGATAGTAAGAGTGGACTTCTGCATATATCTCGGTATGCCTCTGGACACATAGGAAGCTCGACAACTTATGCTATACTCAAAGCTATAGACGTGTTTCATCAAAAAGTGATTGATTTAGTGTTGCATTGGGTTCCGTCACATATAGATTTAGCTGGAAACGAGGAAACTGATCGGTTAGCAAAAGAAGCATGTTTAAACACATCGGTAATTAAGTGATCCCTAACTGTCGTGAAAATCTGCCAAAATATAAGAATATATTTTTTAAATCCTGGAAAGAATATTTTAATGAAAGATCTTTAACGAACGGTATTTGGTATAAGACAATACAAAGTGAGCCTCCTCGTATTCCTTGGTTCGTAAACATTAGTTTGGGAAGGAAACTTATAATAATAGTCCATAGAATCCGCTCTGGACATGTTCCACTAAATAGTTTCGGTTTCCTAATGGAAAAAAGTATTGTAAACGATTGTATTACTTAATTTAAACAGCCAATTGTGAGAGGTGTGGCAAAGTGGAAGACATTCACCACTTATTACTAGAGGGTATTGGAAACAAAAACGAAAGAGACGCAGTTGCGACCTCACTTAAGATAAATATTTTAGATTTAGGTATTTTTCAGACCTTTCCAGCTGAACCTCTGTCTAGAGAGGCATTTTTAATTTATAAGTATATTAGTGATAGTTTAAGAAAGCGTTAGTTTATAATATCAAATAGGTATGTACTGTTTTTAGAATAAGTTACAATGGGGCTGACATGCGTCCGTACGGTGCCAAAGCCCCTAAATAAAATAAAGATTTAAAAAAAAACTGTTTCTCTACGGAAACCGCCGAAAACTTTAAAAGCGCATAGTCTCTTTTAAAACTACATGAGAAAGTTTAACAAAGATATGAAATTTTTACTTAACTTAAATGCTGACATTAAAAGTCGTAACGATTGTAATACTTAATTTAAAGGTAAGGGACAGACCTTGGGCACAGAATACTTAATAGTACTACGTACAGAAAGGTTACTCCCCCAATACAATAAATAGCTACTCTCGCTGCGCGACAATAAAGCGCTCGCACCTGCGCTACCTATAACAATCGCTAAGCACCTACAGAATCGGTAGCCCCGCCCGTGCAGGCTATATTGCGCCGCATTACTACGTCTGAGAGCTTCTTTTACTCTGACATCACAAGGTCGTCCTGTAAACTCCTGTCTCGCTTGATCACGGTAAGGTTACCTATTATTTGTGTTCGTGAATTTTATTCCACTCTATCTAAGAGAGGTGTTTATAGTACTTATTCAGGCTATTGGTAAATTCTAAGGCTAGATAGGTACCTATCTCCTTACTTATGTAATTGTCATTTGTTTTATACTGGGTGTTTGGTCTAGCAAATGTCTAGCAATAAAAGATTTGCTCCAGCTTTTACGTCACCCTTTTTATTTTCACGTCTTATAGGTCTGTCCTGGCTTCCTTTCTTTTTCTTTTTCCGTCATAGAACTCTAGCCTCGCAGGCCTTACGCCACGACATCGCCAATACTCCCGGTGGTTGGACGTCCAGCCGACAGAGCTTGGCTGCTGCTCGTCGGTACGGTCCCAGTCTGGTATTCACGTCAGCTACACGGACTAGTCCGTCGGGTCCTCTGTATGTTTTTGTCACGACACCCCGTAGCCAGAGGTTACGGGGCGCCTAGTCATCTGCTATAATAACTAAGTCACCGTCCGTTATTGGTCAAGTCGTTGGTCCGTACCATTTGTCCCGTCTTGTCAAAGACGGTAGGTACTCCTTGAGCCACCGCTTCCAGACTAAGTCAGCAAGTCGTGGTCCTTCCCTCCAGTTTCGTCTCAGCAGGTCACCGTCACCGAAGCTTCCGAAAGGCTGGTCGAAATCGTTAGTTTTGGCCAGTAAGAAGTCATTTGGTGTCAAGGGCAAGTCGTCTACATGGTCGAGTGGAACGTAGGTTAGGGGTGTTGACTATAGCTTCTGCCTCGGCAACCACCGTCTGTAGGGTCTGGTCGCTTGGAACAACTTCTTTCAGTGTCACCTTCATAGCCTTTTTTATGGACCTAACCTGGCGCTCCCAGCAACCGCCCGATCTGCCTGATATTTCCGTAGCGTAGTAGTTCCTCTTGATCTATCACACGAACCGATTGCTTCAGCTCATTGTCTGCTTCCTTAAAGTTACATTGTCGCACCATATCTGTTCTGGGCAGCCTCGTCTTGCAATGAAGCGTCTTAGTGCCATTATCGCACTGCTAGTTGTCAGGTCGTGAACGAGCTCTACGTGTACAGCTCTGACCGTGAGGCAAGTGAACAAGGCACCATACCTTTTCTCGTGTCTCCGGCCAACCTTGACCGTCATGGGTCCAAAATAATTAAGTCCAGTAAAGCGAAACGCTCGTCCTGCGGTCTTGACCCTTACGTCGGGCAGTTGTCCCATTAAAGGTGGAACTGGTTTCGCCTTGTCAATCTTGCATTTTTGACACGTATTCCAGGTTGCCTTTCTGCATTCCGACCGTTGCATATCCAAAATCGCTGTCTGACGTTGTTCAAAGTCATCTCTCGGCCAGCATGTCCCGCATCTTTGTGGTACTGTTGGAGTAGCAGTTTTGTAAAGGTGTCTTTTGGATGCAAGATCGCAGGATGTTTTGTGCCTTCGGCTATATTAGATGCTGATGAGACTTCGCTGACACGATGCGCTACAAAAGGCTTGAAACGTCCGGTCTCGGACCTAAGCCAGCTTAGGAAAGTTTTCGAGTCCGTCCAAAATGTTATTTTATTAATTGGTAGTCCTATGTATCTCTTCAAAACCTGGGAGAGTCGTGCTCCCATCTCGGCTGCCTATAACTCTAGCCAAGGTATGCTCAGGACCCTTAGAGGCGCAACCCTCGCTCGCGCCATTACCATTGCTACATGCCATACTCCGGTGGCCGTCTTCCTTCTGAGATAAGCAACGCTCACAAAGGCCCTTGAGCTGGCATCGCAGAACACGTGCAACTCAGCAGATGCATCCTTGTCACAGTTATTAGCGGACAGCCAGCGTGGTATTCGTACCTCTCTCGTCTTGTTCAGCTCTTGCAGCCAGGCTTGCCATCTGTCAAAGTGGCACGTTTAAATCTCATCATCCCATCCTATTTTGGACTTCCAAATGTCTTGAAGTAAGATGCGGGCCTGAACTGTAACATAGAGCAGAAACCCCAGTGGGTCAAACACGGACATGACTAGCTTCAAAACATCTCTATTGGTCGGTCTTTTGACGCCAGCGCTGATGTCGCAGTTAACTTTGTGGAACTTCAATAGGAAGGTGAAGCTATCGTCTTCGGGGTCCCAGTTTAAGCCTAAAACGCGTTCCATGGTCTCGTTCTTGTCATCTGAGAGCATCTTTTCACCACCCGGTGCAAGCTTATCTTCGGGCAAATGTCCTAGAAGCCGTTTAGAGTTTGACATAAGGTTTCGCATGTTGAAACCTCCCTTAGCATGAATACTTATCACATAATTTACAACCTGTAGAGCCTCGTCGTACTCGTCAATTGAATAGATGAAGTCGTCGACGTAATGGTGTTCTACGATCGCGTCAACAGCCTTCAATCTACATCTGTAGTCAGATTGCATTGTTAGATCGATCTGACCACGTCCACTCTTTTGTGTCCTTGGTCAGACCGATTAAATTAAAGAGTCCTTAGTCAGATTGGTATCCATAGTCAGATTCTATAGCGTTTAGCCTACATTTGACAGATTCTTCTTTTGACATCATAGTCTAACAGAATATCACGCCGTTCCCAGATGGGGTGGCAGAGGCACAATTTCACAAATATTATACTATTATGGTTTTTTGACAGGTGTCATTATTTTTGACAGATGTCATGATTTTTGACAGGTATCATGATTTTTGACAGGTGTCATGATTTTGATAGCTGTCATTATTTTTTTGTGTCATAAAGAATACCAATATAGTGAAGACGAAACATCATACGTCGTAATTATCTTTGCATCACTGGCTAAAAGTGGGCACAGTTGTGCTTCTGCCACCCTGTATAGCAAAAAGCGTGATGCTATGTTTGTTTGAAACATCATACGTGTTTACCCGACGTTGGGCAAAATAGATACCCTGACAGATACAGACCCTGTATGGGCTGGGCTTTCACCTAGTGCCCCCTTGATGTTGAGTTTTGGGCCACCCTGTAGTTTAGTCTAGTTTTAAACTTACATTAGTTACATTTTTTTTAGATTATAAAAATAATATTTACAAGATTAAAATGAACTAAATAGTCTCTTCTCTCTCTCTTCAACTTCTTAATTTTTCAAGGAAATGCCCCACAGATATTTGGTGGTCATTCAACATCATTTGGCAGTTCATAATAAACGTATCTCTTTTCTTTTTTTTTTACTTTCTTTGTTTCATTAAATAAATAAATTACATTAGTTAACACAGTAACCATGCGCTGAAACCACTAGATTTAAGTGCGATGGTGAGATCGCTTAACTACTCGACGGTAAGTACTTTGGATACAATAGAAACAATGTCTACATAGTATCTACATACATATCTACTATCTATGACTATAGCTATCTATGTATACATTGCTACAATTGCACTTTATTTTAAACATAATGGGAAAAGTAATATGATTTTAAGATAAATTTTCTTTTGAATATATTATTTAGTAAACTGTCTATAGTTATTTTAGGTAACTTATTTAAAATACTGGGAAGCATGTATTCCCAGGTCCGTTGGCCATATGTATTGTTATAGCGGGGAATAACATAGGTAGGCAAATAGGACAAAGTTCGTAGGTTTTTAGGTCAATTTTTTCTAGTTAATGAATCTATACGACCATATTCCTCACACACAATGGACGATTCCAGTTTATCGTATACAGTTAGTATATTACAATAGTGAAACAAACCTGGTTCGTTCTGGTTGAATTTTGGTTTTATCTTTAGAGGTACTATGATCTTTAAAGGTCTATGTTGCAAATCGTAAATTTTATTTATGTTAACTAAACTACTTAAGCAATAAATTATAATGGAGTCTGCAAGTGATAGGTACAACGTCCTCAATATGTTGAATGGTTTACTTTAAATTTTAGGATTTGCAACCGAGACAATATTGCCCTAAGTTTCTTACATATATGTTCGATATGAGGTTTCCAATTAAAATTATTATCTATGATTAGGCCTAAGTAGGTATGTTGCCTAACCAGTTCCAATTTAGTACAGTTGCAAACTATAGGTATGTTGATCTCCGAATGAAAGCATTGGTGTGAGTGAGATGTAATAGAAGGCGTGACCATTGTGTGCAAGTATGGTGAGTGGATGTATAATAATTTTGTTTTTTGTGCGTTAATGATTAGACCTACGTCATGTGCAGATTTGCATAACTGGTTGTAGTTGTGTCTGAGCTATTGAAATATCTTTGTGTGCAGTAATTAGACAGGTATCATCGGCAAATTGATAAACCGAAGCTTCAGTAAATATGTTAGACATGTCGTTGACATATAGAAGATATTCAGTTGGTCCGGTTATTGACCCTTGGGCCACGCCCTCTTCGGTGAGGATCTTCTGGCTGAAAGCCCCGTTTATGTTTACCGCGGTGAACCTGTTTGTATGACAGTTTTTTAACAATTCTAGGAAGGGTCCCTGTGCCGTTTTGTTGTAATTTTGAAAAAAGTGTGGTATAATTTAGAGTTTCAAAGGCTTTGCTGAAATCACAGATATCGAGAGATAGGCCCTTGGCGCTAAGCTTGTATCGGAACCAGTGTCGCCGAAAACTAAGAACACGCATACATTTACACAACTCGTACATCAATCCCTCCGCTTTTATTGGTCAGTGCAATGTCATGCACCTATCGTCCGAACACACCCACACTACCGCAGGTATACTAGCTAGTCGAGCTAGTGTTGGGACAATGCAAGGACAGCGTGTATCATCGATCGATTATAATTTATAGACACTGGTATAGACAGTCGTATACAATGCCGGGTTCTATAAATAAAATAGTAAATTGTTTGTAAATACGACATATTTATTTTACAAGAAACACCTATTACTGTGTATACAGGGTGTAACAGATACGGGGTGACAAGCCGAAAAGAGTTGTTTGCGACATAATTTTGAACGATTTTCTCTATGAATCTGATTTGATCAGAGCAACTTTATTTTTTACTTCCCCATACAAATCAGCTGACCTGCAGCTCGGCCCAAAATGTACTGAAAAGTGAAAAACAATGCTGATCAAATCAGTTTAATCAAGAAAGATGTTCAGAATGATGGCATTAACAACCGTCTTTCGGCATATATATCCTTTCTGTAAAATCCTGTACAGTTAAATACTACCTATTGACCAGAAAAATGTAAATATTTATTAAGAACTTGCCGTTTTGACAATTGAGGCGTAGCGTTTTTTGCCAAGTAATGCAGTCTTATATTGGTATATCTTTCCATTACAGCTTTTATCAGTAATATTAGATGATTATCCATTGGGTTTTGTTCGAATTGGTGAAAATCTATTTCGTTGAACAGATTCATGCCAATGAATCGGGGTAGTGCTTTAGACATTAATGATTGTTTTAGATTTTTAACCCTAACCTTTATTTTGTCTTTGGTAAGCACAGTTGATTTTATGAGCACATCCATGTTTTATAAACTTATGTGTATCGTCCGGGCCGCTTGACAGTAGCGCGCTTGTGCATACGTCGCATTTCACAGTTTTAATCAGAGTATGAACGACGAAGCTAGCTACGTAAGTTATGGTTTGTGAGCTGTATTCTGTTAGATCATCAACCATCATTTCTACTTCTTCGTCGAATACTGCCATTTCATGTAATATATTTATGTCGTCACACTCTTCATCTCGTAATCGGGGATCGATAGTGTGGTTGATGCGAACAGCCGATGAACATGTCAGATGGGACATCTTTTCGAGTGCTCGGCAGTTCCCACTGTCCACGTCTCGGAGTTCTGAATTGACCATAAATTTTTTGTATATTGATTTGAATTGTCGTGCTGTTAGGATTGTATTACAACCCCCGTGGCTTCGGATTTGGCTAAAAAGCAGCTCAAGATGGTCCTGACTAATCTTGTAAACAGGGAAGTAGCTTAGTTTTCGTTCTTTTTCAACTAGCCGAACATACAAATCTTTGAGGCTCTTTATACAGATCAAAAATCCGACAAAATCAGTTTTCCTCGATGAGTCAATTACTGCCGTACCATCCACAAGCTTCAATTTTTTCAGGTAATTTTCGGCTTTTTCCAGAAAATCAAAGATTTCAACCTTATTGTGTTCACAGATTGGCTTTTTGTAATGTAACTGGGCTACATGTCTGGAGTTCAATATATCAAATAGATTGTTGACTATTTTCATAAAGTTGACTGTGCCATCGACATTTTGAAAACCTGGTAAATTTAGTTCTGAGCAAAATGTTAATGCGACTGCCACACTGGTGCTGAACAATTGGGATGCCAATCTCACTATCATTTTCTGGTTTTTAAAGAATATGTGGCCTCGACGCAATTTGTTAGCTAAGTGCATCTTTTCTTCTTCTTGGACATCGTTCAATTTTTTTAAATGTGCCCATTCCACTTCTTTTTGTGTTTCATCAACAAAGCTTCCTTTGGCTTCAAAAGCATTCCACAATAACTTCAACATATGACATGACATGAAATTTGTTTTAAAGTCTTCTATGTTCAGTGAGCACCCAGGTTCTTTAGTCATTGCCATATTTGCAGGGCAGCCGTCAAAAGTAAGTGATGTTATTTCGATTCCCGTTTCTTGTAATAGTTCAAGACATTGTGTAACTAGATTCGCTCGTTGTTTTCCTGTAACACCAGCGACTAGAAAATACCCGACAGGTATCTTCCAAGGGGCATTAATTGCGGTAACTAGAAAAACTAGAGCTTCCTTTGCCTCGGGCAAAGAATCTGTATCGGCAATTTTGAAATTGCATATACCTATCCATGCATATACTCACCGTCCCACTCTACACGACGGCGAATGACCATTTCATCGAGTACAACATTACACACCAGTGTATAATCTGTATTTTCAACTTTCAGCTTGATAGCTTCAAATGACTCCTTTGTAAACCCGGGGTCGGAGTCAATCGCCTCGTACCATTTCCTTATGGTGCGAACGTGGGGAAGGCAAGATTGAAACTTTTGCCGCACATATTCGTAGGCCTTTGGCGAATAAAAATGAAGTGTACAGGCAAAAGTTCTCAATTCTGCTGAGTATTTTTCAGTGGATTTTTTGTCGACAGATTGTTTTTTTTCACATCGTTCAATGAGATCAGCCACTCCTACACCTAAACCTTCTAATTGTGTGACTTGATCAGAATTAACTAATTTTTGATCTTTAAAATGTCTCAGAACATCCTTCATGTTTAAAATTTTTTTGCGGTAGCGGCTGTTTTGTTTTTGAAGAGATTAATTTTCTTATTTTTTTGCTCGAGTACGATTTCCAATTGGTCTTTCCGATGGTGCAGCTTCCTCTTGCGTGGGGTCTCGAAAATGCTGTGATTTTCTTGGTCCTTGTCCTGTAATTTGTATGTTTAATTTAGTTGCTGTGTTAGTCTTCTTATCACAGGAATATGAATGGGCGATAGAAGTATGATAAAGAAAGAAAGGTACCTTTAAATTAAGATAAATTGGGATCAAATGTGCCTTTACCACCCCGCATGTAAAAAGGCGTGACACTGTCTGTATGTTTACTTTTATAAAATTAAATAAAATTAGAATTAAAATAATAATTCAAATACATTTCTTACATTTTCATTACCTACTCTGTCCGTGGTCAGCAAAGACGGTTCTTCAGACTCAGCTTGTTTTGATGTCTAAAAATAAAGATGTAAATAAGTAACCCGAAGATTTTTATAAATTGCTTTAATTTGACCCGATTTACATCATTGCTGCCATCTCCTTCAGACACGCATTCATTCAAATGTGTTTTCTCTGGTTTTTTGGTATCCTGAGACAAAAAGGTGCATGCAATCTGTTTAATATTTATGCTCCGGAACGCACCTCCTTTTGTTGCGCGACTCGGACCGCGAGTAATCGGAAACGGAACTAGCAGCTGTCACTTGTATAGAAACGAGATGACGAGTTAGAGGTTACTTTTTTGCACATGGCGTTCGGGCCTCGGCTGTATTTTATTGTAATAATTGTCTAACACAGGTGTCGGGCCTGGTCGGAGTGTTAATTATAATAATCGTCGGGAATAAGTAGATTCACGTCATCGGAGTGAGTGCTTCGTGTTGTGGAATGTTAATGTGATTCGGGGATCAATTCGTCGCATTCGGACAGCGACCCTTTGTGTCGGCAAGCAACACGACGGCGACAGCATCGGGCTACGACGAGAGTAAGATTCGACTCCTCTCCCCTCACCTCCCGTGTGCTCCTTATCCCGTGTTCCTGCCTCGAATTGAGCTTTCGAATTTCGGTCCACGGCGTCAAAGGTCAGTACCCCTGGTGAAAACCAACCCTAACAAGATTCCACGCCCGTTCGGTTGAGGCGTGAAATTAATCATTTGGTAGCAGGCGCGGTTTCCTAGTGGGAAATCGATTCACGGTCGGTTGTAGGGTTGTTTTTTTTGCCACATTGTAGTTGGGAGAAAAGGGTATCTCAGATTGGTCGGCAACCAGTTTGTGAGTGAGTCGAGTGGTCGGTATACCACAATTTAGGTTCATTTTCGGTTAGTGAACGTATAATTGACGATTTAGTTAACAATTGTTATAAATGTGTAGTCGGAAACTACTCGGTGTGCATAAGAAACAGTCATTCGGTCGGACTATAGTATTGCAGTCGGGTTCCATAGCATTGCAGTGTTATTTCGGATTACAGAGCAGGGTCAGGCTTTTGCTGACCTCAGTAGAAGTGTGGGTCATATCGGAGGGGCCACTTCTAGAAGGTTCACAGTTACCTTCATTATATTAAAAATAGCCTTTTTTCTTATAATAATTTTTTGTGTGTTATTTTTTATTGTGCCTTATGGTGGCATTCTCTAATTGATTTAGAGTGTATAGTTATAAGGTGTATGTCCACAGGGCGACCATATTAAATATTTTTTAGGATTTAATTGTTTTAGTGGTTGCCTTAGTTTTGACAACTTAGTTTTAATTTCTGTTCCCAGCGCTGACGGGCAAGTGCTGGTCTCTGGCTATACTTAGTTCGGTAGTGAAGTATAAGACCAGAATCTATTAAATCGGTAAACATGGCACCTTCGCGCTTGACGGTACTGCGGCATGGTGTCCGTGAGGAAATGAGATGGCTCGCCCATACTCATAAGTATGTGGAGCGACCAGATATGGATGATGTCCTGCTCAAGCGTGTGGAGGACGCAATGACACGCGTCGGGAAGGTGTGTCGGCTGGCTGCGGAGGCTGAAGCTCTCGGGCTTACTGATGAAGCCTCGGTGGCTGCAGTGAAACAGCTCTGCGCGGATGCTGACCAAGCGATGGAATGCTTGAGCGACATCGAGCGTCGCGCGGAGAAAATTAAGCGGTCGCGAAGGAATGACCGTGGGGAGGGCAACGGAGACCCACCCCCGAAGGGTGTTGTTGGACGGCTGCCACACCTGGAGATTCCGGCCTTCAGTGGGGCAATTGATGAGTGGCCGGCATTCATTAATTTATTTGATAGTTTGGTCCAGGGTCGGGACGACCTGGACAACGCCTACAAGTTGGCCCAACTATTGATGGCTCTGCGGGGTGAACCGAAGGAGTTATCGGTCACCTAACGGTCACGGCGGGCAATTATGAGATAGCCAGGTCCAAACGGCGGTTGGTTGATGCGCAGCTGGGGAAGCTGTTTAGCATCCCTAAAGTAACCCGGGATGTTGACATCCGAGTACAGGTGCTCGACCCTGTGCTGGTGGCCACTAAGGCCCTTCAGAACCTTGGTCTTCCGGTAGACCAATGGTCATACATTGTTTTGTATATGGTTTTGTCACGGTTGCCTGCAGCTGTTCAAAGTCGGTTTGAACAGCTGCATGGAGGCAGTAGCACGGAACCGACCACGCTCGTCCAATTGACGGATTTTTTGGAGGGTGAACGCAGGCGATGTGACACACTGGATACGGAGGCCAGTGTGCAGCGCCAACCCGCGCGGATGCGGGAGGGGCCGCGCCCCCCGCCCCCATGGGGGGGTGGGTGGTCGAAACAATTTGGTGTTTTGAATGCCGCGCCGTCGGGTGACGGCTGTGTGCACTGCGACAGTGCCGGTCATGAAGTGACCAGTTGCGCCAACTTTAAGGCGCTCGGGGTAGCTGCCCGCAGGAAGATAGTCTTCCGTCACCGATTGTGTTTCGGTTGTTTGGGGCCGCACAAGCACCACATACTGTTGTGCCTGAATCGGTCAGGCCCTTCGGACGGTCACCAGGGCCGGACTCAGGTTGGTCGGCCACAGGGACCCAGTCCCCCTCCGGGCAACGGGAGTCACCAACGGGGTGACTGGGGTACCCGCGGACGGGACCCCCCCCCCGAGGGGAAGGGGGCAGCGCGGGGGGTAACATGCGGGATAGCTGGGGTTCGGTCACCGCTGTCCACGGTCAGCGAGGACTTCGGGCCGCTGGCTCACCGCGTGTTACGGGCGGGTGTCAGATGGCACCAATGAGTGGCGCGAAGGCTGGGAGTCCCCCACCTTCTGCGCCACCCTGCCCGTCACTCTGGGAGGCGAACAGGGAGGCAAACAGTCAGATGTCGCCCCCATTCCTAGAGCGCCCCAGGTTGGATCCGCTCTCCCCCATCCATCTACGGTGGCCACCGGGCACACCGTACACCGTCCGGTATGGTCGGATACCGGGACAGCGAGGGGCCTATTATGCGGGTTGGGACCCCTTGATGTACATACGGTCTGATATGCCACCGGCATATCAGCAGCCGAGTTACTCCACGGCCGACGGAGGTCTCAGCGGGTTCGGATCCCGCGGAGGTTCCCGCTAGGGACACGCCGCCCACTTACAGGGTGCCGCCACTCCACAGACGGTCATGCTCCCCACCGCCTCTGTGATAGCGTGGAGTTCGGACGGCAAATCTTGTGTGGCACGAGCACTATTGGACTCGGGGGCCCAGGGGTGCTTAGTCTCGTGCAACCTTGTAAGACGGTTGGGCATTTCGGTAAGGGAGTATCCACATTCCATTCGGGGAATTGGGAACACGGAAGTCGGTTCCGTTAAGGGAGTATGTCGGATTACTCTCTCGTCACGGGTGGATTCATCGGTGAATCTGTCGGTCACGGCATTAGTCATGCCTAATGTGATGGGCTCACACCCTCACGTACGGTTGTCGCCCTCGGTGCGACAGTTGGTCGCTGGGTTGTCACTGGCTGACCCGGAGTTCGATATTCCGGGCCCAGTGGATATTTTATTGGGTGTCGATGCCTTGGGATACCTGTTAGTGCCAGGTGTCCACGTGTTGCAGGCGACTGGTCTGGTTTCGGTCAACACCAGACTGGGCCATGCGGTAATGGGTCCGGTCATGCCGGCTGCCCCACGCCTAGCGACTCGTAGTCCCTTATTCGGTTCTGTACTCTCGGAGGTGATACAAAAGTTTTGGGAGGTGGAGGAACCACCTACGCTCCGCCGGTTGGACCCGGTTGAAGAAGAGTGTGAACAGTTTTATCGGAACAATACTGGTCGCCTTCGGTCAGGTCGATTTCTCACACGTCTTCCATTCCGGAGTGATCGCCCACCGCTGGGCAGTTCACACCATGCAGCCGAGATGCGGCTTCTGTCGATGGAACGACGCATGAAGCATGACGGGATTTTCCGGCAGAAGTACGTCGACTTCTCGGGGGAGGTTGATGTGCGGTTGGTCATGGCCAAGAGCAAGGTTGCGCCGTTGCGCACTCGCCTGACCATTCCCAAATTAGAGCTTTCGGGAGCGGCTCTCCTGACTCGTCTGCTCAACCACACGATGACGGTTCTTCGTGGGTCAATAGCGTTAGAAGATACGGTCTACGCTTGGACGGACAACCAGATCGTGTTATGCTGGCTGAAGGCTTCAGTTCACAAGCTGGAGATTTTTGTGGCGAATCGGGTTTCGCAGATTTTGAATTCGGAGGTTCCCTTAATCTGGAGACATGTTCCAGTAGAAATGAACCCAGCAGACTGTGCGTCTCGTGGGTGTCACGCTCCGGAGTTGGTTGGACATCCCTTGTGGTGGGGTCCAAAATGGTTGACTCAGGCCGAATCGGATTGGCCAATGAGTCCACGCGTTACCTCGGCGAACGGCGCCTTGACAGTCGGTGTCTGTACGTCGCAACCAGAGCCGGAAGAGGAGTTCAGCCTGCTGGAACGGTACAGCTCGCTCGACAAGCTGGTCAATGTGACCACCTGGATCTTCCAATTTGCGCGAAATTGTTGCAATTCTGAGGCGCAACGGGTGCGGACACAGGTCCTGACACCACGGGAACGGAACCATGCGTTGTTCGCATTGGTACGGAATGTGCAGACGGTGCACTTTAAGTCCGAATTGGACATTCTGAGACGCGGACGCGTCCAACTGAAGGGAGCTGTGGCTCGGCTCAACCCGTTTATTGACCCTCGAGGATTGCTGAGGGTAGGAGGTTGGCTGCGGAATGCCAACCTGCCTTATGCGGCTCGCCACCCGTTGTTACTCCCTAGGAAAGGGAAGTTGGTCGAACTGTTGATACAGGATCGACACATTCGGAATGGGCATATCGGATGCCACGCCTTGATGGAGTTTCTCCAGCGCGAGTTCTGGATTCTATCGGAAAGACGCTTAGTGCGCAGCGTCGTATTTCGGTGCCTGCCTTGTTATCGGGCCAAGGCGGCTACGATGCATTCCCAGATGGGCGATTTGCCCTCGGATAGGGTTAACGAAATCCGGCCCTTTGCGGGTGTCGGAACGGATTTCGCGGGATCATTCATGGTCAAGTCTTCACAGCTACGGAACGCCAGATTAGTGAAGGCATACCTTTGCGTCTTCGTGTGCTTGGCCACGAAAGCAGTCCACTTGGAGGTAGTCAGTGACCTCACTACGGAGGCATTTATCGCATGTCTGGATCGGTTCGTCTCACGAAGGGGCCTCCCGACATTAATCCGTTCGGACAACGGCACAAATTTTGTCGGAGCCAGACGATATCTGCAGGAGGTCACTCAATTCCTGAACGGTAACCAGGACGCCATTGGTACGGCTTGCTCCCGATGAGAGATTGAATGGGTTTTCAGTCCGCCGGGATGTCCTCATTGGGGAGGAATTTTTGAGGCTGCGGTTAAATCGGCTAAGTCGCACCTGACGAGGATCATCGGTGAGACCTCTCTACGCTTTGAAGAGCTTGCGACGCTGTTCTGTAAAATTGAGATGACACTGAACTCGCGTCCGTTGTGCCCGCTCAGTTCGGATCCAAATGATTTGGAAGCGTTGACGCCGGGTCACTTCCTGATAGGTCAGCCCCTTAACGCCCTGCCAGAATACCAATTCGGTGATGTTAAGTTAAGTCGGTTAACTAGGTGGCAGATGTTGCAGCAGATGGCTCAAGATTTTTGGAAACGGTGGTCCCTTGAGTACTTGCACATCTTGCAGCAGCGCCTTAAGTGGACTGACCGGACGAGCCCCCTCAAGTCGGTGATTTGGTGCTGATTAAGGATGCGAACCTGCCATCATTGAGATGGAGACGAGGACGGATCGTCAAATTGTACACGGGTCGGGATGGCACGCCTCGATCAGCAGAAGTCAAGGTGGGGGACTCGGTCCTCAAGAGAGCGGTCGCAACACTTTCTCGCCTTCCTATTGATTAGGGACAGGTTCGGGCCTGTCCGGGCGGGTGACTGTTTAATATTTATGCTTCGGAACGCACCTCCTTTTGTTGCGCGACTCGGACCGCGAGTGATCGGAAACGGAACTAGCAGCTGTCACTTGTATAGAAACGAGATGACGAGTTAGAGGTTACTTTTTTTGACAGGGAAAAAATGTCGGCACATGGCGTTCGGGCCTTGGCTGTATTTTAATTGTAATAATTGTCTAACACAGGTGTCGGGCCTGGTCGGAATGTTAATTATAATAAGCACGGAACAATCGTCGGGAAATAAGTAGATTCAAGTCATCGGAGTGAGTGCTTCGTGTTGTGAAAGGTTAAAAGGGTTCGGTCCCCAATTCGTCGCATTCGGACAGCGACTCCTCGTATCGGCAAGCAACACGACGGCGACAGCATCGGGCTACGACGAGAGTAAGATTCGACTCCTCTCCCCCCACCCCTTGTGCTCCTTATCCCGTGTTCCTGCCTCGAATTGAGCTTTCGAATTCCGGTCCACGGCGTCAAAGGTCAGTACCCCTGGTGAAAACCAACCCTACCAGATTCCACGCCCGTTCGGTTGAGGCGTGGAATTTAACATTTTGCTGTCGCACCGAGGGCGATTTAAATACGTATCACGCAGTTGTTCATGTTAAAATTTCAAAAAAATACACTTGATCGCTGCTATCTCCTACAGAGACGCATTCATTGATATGGTTTTTCTCTGGATCTCAGGTACCCTAATAAAATAAGATGCATTACTAAAAGTTATATGTAGTTAGTAAAGGAATTTATAATTTCAAGTAGATATTCAATTAATAATCTAGAAACTGTCTTTTTATAGTGGTATGGTGTAAGAAATATTTTAAACCTTACCATTGTATGAAATTAAATAAAAATTACTAACATGAGACATCATAACTGGTATTTTAATCGTCGGCACTGACCATGGCCACATTCGCCTGTATTTCTTTAATTTTTGAAAACATTTCTCCTCGAAATGAATTGAGCATATTTTACATTGTTTTTGTGGAAACCAGCGAGGCCCTCTCATTACCGCTTCGATCCATTTTTCTTTTATTTTTGGCTCACTAGGAAAACTGAATTGATTAGCGTAATAAAATACATAACTTTATCATTGAAGCAAATCGGAACAGTAACTATAAAAATCAAAATGGCGGCCAATATTCAAAATCTGAATACTATATAATTGTATTCTAACCGGGTCCCCAGATATCGATTTTGAAGCAAATCGGACCAGTAACTACGAAGTTCGAAATGTTTGCAACTTTTTCAAAATATGACAGAATCATGATTGGGCCTCAACCGGATCCCCAGATATAGATTTTGAGTCAAATCGGACTAATAAATATACAACCCCTTTTTCCCGACTTTTTTGCGTCGAAATTACCCGTGTATTCTCCGTTCACAGTTGTTCTGCCTCCAGAGACCCCTTTGCCTCTCTTCTTTTTTTTAACAGAATCCTTACAGCTAGAAAGAGAGGCAAAGAGGTTTCTGAAGGTAGAATAACTGTGAACGGAGTTCATTCTGATTCGGACTTAGCCGAGAAATTCTCTTCGGGCCTGACTGAAAGCATCGGAATTTCCGATCAATACTTATAACACCCCATTATCCTCCGTCGGGCGAGGTTTTAAACAAACTTAAAATCTAAACTGCCTGTTTGGCAATCATTGGAATAACTAACAATAAACTTACGTATTATGAGTAATAAAATAACTATATTATTACATTAACTATATTATAAATTGCGGAATGATAAAATCTATCGATTCAAAAACATAATTCTCCTATCAGTATCCCCATCACTATATGACGTCTCTGTGTGCGTGTAACAGTTCGCATCCGTATCACGAGGCATCTTTGCTGTCGTACTTAGATAAGTGTGAAATATTCATTGCGTGTTAGCTTGGCAATACGTAGTGAAATTGAGATACAAAACAAGCAAATTAAACTTAGCTAGAACAACATGACACTGTCACTTTAATGTCAATTCGTGACGAATTTTCCGCGAATGATTTATTTTCGTAATAATGTTTATTTCTTGTGTTTTAAGAAGAAATAATAGTTGGAATGAGACTTACAAGTGATATGTGACACCGGCGTTCTTGGAGTTCACAATTTCGCTTCTATTTTTGCACGTGAGTATTGCACAGGTCGGCATTTTCGAAAAACAACGGAAATGAATTCGTCACTGCGGTCGCCCAGTGACTACCGAGGATTTTTAATATCGAACCTGTCGGAGCTACATTTGTTCGCACGTGCCACGCCCCTCAAATCAAATCAAATCAAATCATTTATTTGTTGAACATAGGTATACATTTAGTTGTTATTATAATGTTATGTCTCTCTATGTTTAGCTATGAGGCATACAAATATTTTACACATTTATGGATAGGTACATAATTTTGTCACAAACATTTATGTCAAAGTCTTCGAAGTCAGATTATAAACGTCATTGATCAAATTGCGTGCCCAGAATCAACTCAAGCACCTTATGTCACAGGTTTTTATCTAATAAGTATTCAGATATGGAGTAGTATATTTTATCAATCAATAGCTTTCGCAGTTTTATTTTAAATTGAAATATATTATCTATGTTACGAATCCTCTCTGGCAAGTTATTAAAGATTTTGGGTGCCATCCCAAAAATACTATTTTGAAATAAAGCTGTTTGGTGTTGAGGCATACAAATTTTGTTGGGATGTCGTCTGCTTTGATAATTAGTGAACAGATGTGTGTTTGACTTTACAAACATTGCTACCTCAAGTATATATAAGGATGGGACTGTAATTATATTGAGCCTCTTAAATTGTTGCTTAGCGCTATCCCTCCGGCCAAGACCACATATGGCCCTGACACATCTTTTTTGCGCAATTAAAACAGAACCTTTGTCTACTGCGTTACCCCAAAAGATGATGCCAAATCTTAGTGTTGAGTCCACATAACCATTATATGCCGTTAGTACCGCTTCTTCCTTTACAGTTTTTGATAACTTGTATAGGGCATACGCAAACGTATATAGTTTTTTGCAAACTGTTTCCACCTGTGTTTTCCACTTAAGATTATAGTTAATATGAATTCCCAAAAATTTTGTTGCTTTAGTTTGTTCAATAGTTTCACCTGAATAGTTTATGTTGAATTTTTTATTAGTATTATTATTATTTTGAAAACTCATTAATTTTGTTTTGTTAATGTTAGCAACTAGATTATTCTGATTGAGCCAATCAATTATTTTATGTAAAGTGTTATTAATTTCGTGTTAAAATTCATTTGGTTCTGCACATGGTATAATGACCGTACTGTCGTCCGCAAATAACACCATAGGGTGGTTTATAATATTTGGTAAGTCGTTGATGTATGTTAAGAAGAGCAATGGACCCATAACACTACCTTGTGGTACTCCACGCTCTATCTATCTAGCTTTTGATATATATGTTTTTTCCAGTTTTGTTTTAGTGCAAATCCTATTTATCTGTGTCATTTGCTGTCTTTTATTTAGGTATGATTTTATTAGTTCTATTGCGTTACCCCTTATTCCATAATTTAATAGTTTACTTATTAAGATTTCATGACTTACAAAGTCAAAGGCCTTACTCATGTCCATGAATATCGTTACTACAGGATTTCTTATATCTACGTTAGCAATAATTTTACTAAGAAAATCATAAATAGCCATATTTATGGTTTTGGTTTTCCGGAACCCTTTTTGTTCTGGTGCGAATAGATTTTGATTTTCAAAGTATCCATAAATATTTCTGTACATCACCTTTTCAAATATTTTGGCAAAAATGGGTATCAATGCAATAGGCCGATAGAAATTCATATTCTGTTTATCTTCCTTTTTAAAAAGAGGTTTAACTATTGAGGTCTTAAGTTCATTTGGAAACATGCCGTGTTCCATGCATTTATTAATTATATGACTCAGGATGGGACAGATTATTAGAACCACGTATTTTAACACCTTAGTTGTTATTTCATCATAGCCGGCACTGTTAGTGTTTTTTAATGATTTAATTATTTGGAAAATCTCAAAGGATGTCACTGGCTTTAAAAATATTGAATTACATTTATTGATTGATAAAGAGGTATTTTTGTTATTAGGAGATGTCAGATTAGGTTCATTATTATTATTAGGTGTCAAAGTAGGAACTGTCATGTTATTATTAGATGTCAGATTTGATTCATTAATATTATTATTAGTCCTCTTGTCAATTGAATTATCCTTATTCGTTATGTCAATAAAAAAGTTATTAAATAATTCAGCTATGTCCATGGGGTTTGTAACATTGTCACCGTTGTGATTGATTCTCTTAATATATTCTTTTGGCACGTTTATTTGAGATTTTTTAATAATATTCCAAGATTCTTTACATTTGTTGTCAGCATTTAGGATTCTATAGTTGTTTTGACATTTTTGTTGTATTTTTTCATAATATTTTTTATCTTTTTTGCATATTTTTTAAATGCTTCTCTATTTTCCTCAGTGCGGTGTCGTCTAAATTTCCATAGCAGTTCTCTTTTCCGTTTGCAACATAACCGAATTCCTTTAGATATCCACTTGTGTTTGCGCAATAAGGAAAATTTGACTTTTATCACTGGAAAACAAAGCTTGTAAAGTAAGACGAACATATCATAAAACTCCTTAAAAGCATAGTTTGGATCGTCAGATTGATATACTTGGTGAAAAGATATGGAATTTAGATGTTTCGCAAATTTTAACATATTCTCGTCACTATAGTCACGTTTCAGGACATGCCATGTTTTGAGAGAATAGCTTTTCTTTACAGGGCATACCAATAGTTGAGCGGAGTGATCTGATAGGGCGAACTCTAATACCTTGCATCTATGAATATTGTGAATTATATTGTCTAGGCACGTTTTACTTGCAAATCTAGTAGGCTGATTGATTTTAGTTTTTAGATTGTAGCTCATATTTAACTTTTTGAAATGTGTGCTGTTTTTATTTATTGTAAGCAAATCAATGTTGAAGTCACCACATATAATAATCTTTTTGTTAGATTCGTATACGAAATCATGTAAGATATCGTTAAAGGTGCAGAAAAAGGTTTCGAATGACTTTACAAAGGTACTCTATAGATGCATACTATAATAATTTTATGTTCAGTTAGTTCAACAGCACTACATTCGAAGACATTAGAAACATTGTGTTTATTTAAAGATTTAATTTCTCTAAATGTATGGGTATTTTTTATTAGTATGCACGACCCGCCGCGACGGTTTTTTCTACCGAAACATGAAGCTAATGTATAGTTAGGTATTGTCAATTGATTCTGGTCACTTTTTGTCATATTATGTTCGGTAACACATACTACATCTATATCTGTATTTTTACTCGCAAGATCATTTAAATGTACTATTAGCTCATCAGACTTCGTTATTAGGCCATTTATATTTTGATGGATTATATTAATCTTATTATAATCGAAAAAACTCTCTACTACTAGTCTGATGTTTGTAAATGTTTGTTACTTCGTTATTTCTTTCAGTCTGGGTAGATTGGTCAATTTGATGGCTATGTGTCTTGTTGACTATGTTATGTGAGAACTTAATTTCACAAACTGGTGGTAATATTTCTCTTAAAATTAGTCTACACAGTTGCATATTATACATTATTGGAGTTGGTCTGCGTTTGTTGCAGTTTACATCAACGAATGTTAGGTTTGTGTGTTGGCTGCATATAAACCTCATCTCGTAGTTAAGCTTCTGTCTGTTAAGGTACTTGATGTAGGGGATATTACAGACTATGACATTCGTTTTTGTCACCGTGCTAATCCAGCATTCTAGATCAAACTGAAATTTGTATGGGTGTACATCGTTGAATCCTCCAAGCAGTACTACATAGTCTTTTGGCGTTAGTGTTGAGATCTCCTGTGTTCCTGATCTAACAACTTCTCCCAACGATGCACCTGGCTTACTGTAGCATATTACTGTGTATTCTTCTCCTATTAATTTTTGTAGGATGTCACGGAAATTTCTTTCTTGTTGATCAGCAATAATAATAATTCTATTTTTAGCCTGCAATGTAGTCGGTGGTAGTGGTGTTTGTGCTGCCGGCGGTGGCGGGCTTTGCTGCTCTACATTGTCCAGATTGTCCTGTTGTGTTTCAATTGTCGGGAATACTTCTTTTGTGAGTTCCGTGAATGATTTCTCCAGCTCTTGACATACAGCATGGGAGTATTGCTTGTGTAAGCCTCTTGATAGACTTAGCGGAGTATGTCTGGATATTTCTCTATATGCCGGTTTAAATGGAAAAGGCATTGAGGACCTTCTGTGCGAATTTGTGGTACTTTCGGTGAGAATATCTGCGCTTGTGACTTTTTTGAACATTTCGATATTCTTCTTGTACGCTTCATTTTCGCATTTTAAGTCAAATACCTCTCTCACAAGTTTTTCGATCTCTGCGTTGGCAATCTCCAGGTTGGACTTTAATTCATCGGCTTGGTGTTTAAGCTCTAATATTTCTAAGCTGTCACATATTGAGACATCTGGTAGGCTATTTGATGATAATAATGTGTTGTTAAGGAGAGTAGAGTTGTGGAACATATTTTTTCACTTAAATCCTCGTAACTTGTTCCTTTGCGTCTGTTCAGTCTTCTGGTCGTTACGTTATCGTTGTTCAACTGCTTTCTTATGTTAGTCGTTCAATTCGAAACAAAAAGTGAAATTTACGATTCACGGGGACGGGGATCGAACCCGGGTCGTTTTTGCCTGAAGCACGGGTGTTTCACCTTACGCCATCGAAGCCATATAAACTGCTGCGAAAGTTGGGTATGTATCCTAACGCTGCACCGGCGCCATCTGTTGGAATTTGGCAGTACCACGTAGGCTGTGAAGATGTATCAGGACTTGTTGTAAATTCCTTCAGTTAGAGGTTACTTCTTTTGTGTATAGATGTCACTTGGGATGGTTGACCGTTAAGATCCCGTTATCTTGAGGATATGTAAATGTGATAAATTGTTAGTTTATCCTGTATTTATATATGACACTGGTCACTTTGATCACTTTTATGTTATGCAGAGGATGTGTTTATGTTATTCTAGTTTTACATATAGGGTTTTTTGTTTTTTATTGTCACTTTGCACATTCACTTATTGGCACTTGTTATATTATTGTTTCTTCTGATTTTTATCCCTGGATAACACTTCCACGTCTTAATCGGTTTATAGTTTACCGAAAAATACGGATTTCTACAAATTTTATATAGATTTACTTATTAAAATGAATAATTTATTCAGAGCTCAATGTTTACAGTGGCTAGATGGCGCTACCAAAAAATCCCTCAACCTATCTCTCGATATCTGTGGCTGAAATCAATGAAAACAGCAAGCACATGAAGTCGATTATTCATGTGTTTGTTGATTTCATTGGTAAATTGAGAAAGAATTTGTGACGTATTTTTCTGGTTTTGGAAGCCGAATTGTTTGTTGTTAATAATTGGGTTTTTTGTAATAAATTTATTCAATTCATTGCCTAAGTATCTCTCAATTATTTTATCTTTGCAGGGTAATATTGTTATTTGTCTGTAGTTATTAATTTCGTTTTAAGGCCCTTTTTTGTATACAGGTCGTATGCAACCTACTTTTAGTTTGTCAGGAAATAAGGACGATGCAATACAAGAGTTGATCTGATGTGTTATTAAGGGTGTTATTTGTGAATTTATAAACTTTAAATCTTTCATTCTAATTCCGTCGATCCCGGGACTTTTTTTATCGTTCATATGCTTTATTATGGAGTAGATAATATCCTTATTCGCTTTTTTTAACCTCATTGTTATATCTGGTTGCTTAGAGTAAGTATCGACGTTTAATAATGTCTTATCACAGTACGAGCAGATTTTTTTAACATTGTTTTGGAATTATATAGCAAAATTGTTAACCAAAATTGATGTATCTATATTATTAAATGAATTAATTATTATTTCATCGATGGATTTAATTACTTTGCTGCTTAATTTATTTATAATTACCCATTGTTTTTTTGAGTTTTTAAAATTTTTACTTATTTCTATCTTATAGTAGTTGTTTTTAACGTTGTTTATATATTTGTTTGTCCTATTTCTGTAAATATCATATAATAGTATATTTATCCTCCTTCCATATTTGAAAGAGTTTATGCCTTTGAGCACACATAGATGTTATTTTATTAGTCATCCATACACATTGATGTCTTTTACCTATCTTAATTTTAACAAAATTTTTGCAATTATTATACACATCTGTAATTTTTTTTATAATGAAGCTCAAAATATCGTTTGGGTTTGGGTTAAGCCCGCATTCCAGCCTATTTTGGATAGTTCAGTTTGTATTTTTTCATTGTCCGGTTGAGTTATTAATATATAATTATTTTGTGTTTGTGTGCGGTGATTATTATAAGCAATAGATAGACCGGTTATGTAGTATTCAGCCAGTTGATTTTGTATAACGGATGTCTTAGTGTTATTGAGGTTTACATCGCGTAAGAAAATATGGTCTATACATGACTTTGTGATTATGTTACCTTTTTTTTTCAACTCGTATGTACTGATTTATTCCACACTCCAAGCCTGATTCGTACATTAAGTTTAGGTATTGTTGTACATGAGAGTTTGTTACCTTAAGATCTATGTTAATATCTCCTAGAATTGCAAAGTTCTGCTTTACAGGGTATTTTGAGATCAAGCGTGGGATTTCCTTGAGGAAAATATTTTTATTCCTCTCTGGAGGTCTATAAATACCACATAATCCACTTTTATAATTAAAAAAGGTTTTAATTTCACCAAAAATGCACTCGTAACTAAGAGAACTTGATTTGAACATTGTAAATGACACACTTTTATGCACATACACTAAAATACCGCCTCCTTTTCTGGCATTGCGTAATTCGGAGTACATTTCATAGTCTTGCAGTTTAAATAACGATTTAGTAGTATCGGTGATGTTCGCCTCCGTTATCACCACAACATGAACGATGCTGCTGCTGCTTGTCAGTATCAGTTCAAGTTGTGCAAACTTTTTGATAAGAGATCTGATGTTTACGCTTAATATTGTTAGTTGGTTTTCTCCTCGTAGTATTTTTATGACTTGTGTAAAATCATTCCATGAGTTGTGACTTAGTTCTTGAATCGATTTGTCTATGGTGTCATCCATTTTTGTTGTAAATAACTAAGGCATGTTATTGTTAAGGTAATAGGGTATAGACTTACTTGGAAAAGTTAAATTTCAACCTTTCGATGTCGCTGATTGACCTGATGATGTTGTTTTTTCCTTTTCTTCCTTTTTTGCCAATATTTGGCCATTTTTAAACCAAATAAACTTACATAAGCTTCTCTCTTTCAGTTCTTTTTTAGCTTTCGATAAAAGAAAGGCCGAGCTGGGAGTCAGGGCTTCACGAATATATATCTTGGAGGTATCCTCTCCTCCTAGGTCGGTGCTGTTGATCTGGATCGTCCTTGCAGCCTCGAGCCACTTATCACGGCATCCATCCTGTATAGCAACAACTATGGGGGGAGGGTTCGTTACCGGCGTCCCCGGCCCGGTTTTTTTTCCCAGACTTCCTGTATGCCTTTATTATGGCTTAAGGATTTTGTTGCAGCTTGGAGCAGATTTTACTGGATATATCAAGGGGTTCCTCATCTGTAGCTTCCTTGACACCGCATATTTCAATGTAATTTGACATTTGTGATTGCTCCAAAGCATTCATTTTATGTTCTAGTCTCATATTTGAGCATTGCATTTTTTACAGAATTTTTCAGGTCCTGGCACTGATTTTCGACCACTTTGATGCTGGATTCATATACCGCAATTTTCTCCTCATAATCGTCGATTCTATCAGAGTAGAATTGTAGGGTAGACTGAAGCTCCGAAGTGATAATTTCTCTGACCTCTCGCCGTATGTCGTTTAGTATCTTATGCATTACTTTGTTTTGCGCCATATTTGATAAGGATTCGTTATCCGTATTGTCTTCTTCGTCCGCGTCAGGTAGGATGCAGGAGAGGCGTTTAGGGTGTACACCTCCTGTACAGTTGCGACATTTCCAGTCCACCGAGTCAGTAGCCACGAGCGCGCTCAGTTGTTCCGTGGTAATGGATGCACAAACACCATGGATCCACTTACTGCACTTTCCACACTGCACTCCAGGGCTTTTTTTGGTAACTGTCTTGGTGCACTTGAAACATTTAACCATGATTGCGAATAATTTGCGCGAGCGCACAATGGGGTTATATGCGTTTCCGTTGGCAAGTTAGGTGGATAAGAGCGGGAGCGACGTGCGTCCGACACTGACTTGGATTAGCGACTGAACTTTGAATTTGAGATTTCTCTCTACTATCAGATATTATTCCTCCATTTATTCGTATGGCATAATATTCTGCATCGTCATGCAGACATTTCAGCAACTTCATTAAATTTGGGTTTTTTCTGCCAACCTGATTATTCAATTTGTTATGCCAACCCTCTGCAAAATTATTTTTCCGATGGCGTTTGCCGTATACAGACCATATTTTGATCCATTCTGCCATTGCGTCTGCATATATTTTTTAAATTTGTTGAGTGATTCATCGTCTTCAGGCACTTCATTTTCAACATAATTCCGACCTTCATTAATTAGATCTGGTAGTAATAAAGGAAGAACAGCAGACAGTGCTACTATCCTTCTCAAGTTCCTGTTTTTAATAATGCCTAGATTCTTCCCTTTTTCCATATACAGTTCGAAAAATGATAGTAACAACCGCACATTTCGATTTTAGGAAAGACTTTCATTATCGCGTTCATTGCCGGTGTTTCGTAATCCATGGTGAATCTTGAAGGGTCCATATCTGGGATTTATGACTTCAGCATACTAAATAATGCATAATAGCTTTTTTCAGTCTTGTTTGTCATCAATACATAGGTACTCAGCACAATGTTTGTAGTGTTAGCCGAACTGCCCAAGTCTCCATGTATTACATATAGTTGATAAAATGGTTTCGTACAGCTACTAAATGTTCCGTCTCCAAATAAATGCTCTAATGATTTTATGCATTCTTTGGCTTCTGCAGATGCAAATCCAATTATTTTATTTTTTTCACACGTGTAGTCAAACAAAATAAACGAATCATACGTGGGTGGTACTTTAACGTCAGTGGTTTCTTTGAACATTATTTTCTGTATATTAGCATCTTTATTTCGAAATTTGTAAACACCAATTTTCACCGACTTTAAATTTGGAAACTTGTTGAAAATGTCAATTCCTTGATCTTTCAATAGCTTCACACATTTTTTGTATAGTTCAGGAACTGGTTTGAATGATGTAGATGCAACTTTCAGTTTATACATTTGCAGGTCTATCATATTTTGCCCAACGTCGGGTAAACACTTATGAAGTTTCGTCTTCACTATATTGGTTTTCTTTATGAAACAAAAAAACACAAATATAAGTAGATACCTAAAGATTCAAAAAAACACAAATATAAGTAGGAACACAAAATTCCAAAAACGCAAAATGCCAAAAACACAATATCACCATACAAATCTAGGATAAGTAGTTTCCGAGATATGACCATTTTTAGTTTGACAGCTGTCATCCGAAATGAAGATCTTATCAAGAGCTATCATGTCTCCATACAAACCAGTGGTCTAGGATCAGTAGCTTCCGAGATATGACAGTTTTTAGTCAAAAATGGTGACAAATGTTAAAAAAGTGACAGCTATCAAATTCATACACCTGTCAAAAAAATCATAAGTGTTTGTGAAGTTATGCCTCTGCCACCCCATCTGGGAAAAGGCCTATTTATACTCAAGTTTTCAAAAGTCAGAGAGCCATTACATTTTGACTTCGCAAAATTACGGCACAACCAAATCGCTGATCTGTTTTTGTATTCTTTATTTTTGTGGTATTGATGTCCAGAATGAAGCAGCACTTCACCATGTTTTCTTTTAATAAAGACTAGTTCGTCATTTACAAAATTTTCTAATTCCGACGAGGAGGACGCCATGGTAAATGACATTAACAAATAACGATAAGGAATATTATGATAAGATCTATTTGACAAATCAAATTTCATGTAATGTCCTAAGCAGTTTATTTACTAACAGCCAGTTAATCCTTAACACAAAAAAGGTCAACGCAGTTTGTATAGGTATCTCTTTAAAATATCAATCGGGCCACGGATACCTTATATCTTAGGTGTCTTTAGTGAGACTACTGTAATCTGACCAAGGACACAAAAGAGTGGACGTGGTCAGATCGATCTAACAAAGCAATCTGACCACGGATACTGGAGGACAGCCTTGGGGTGCGTGGTCTTGAATCTGGTCGCGTTCAAATTCTTCACGTACTGTGCAGATGACGGCGAACACACAGCACCAAAGGTCATCACATTCATGGCGTACTCACCACCGTCCCACAGAAGCCGCTGTGCTTGCTGGTCCTCTTCTCTGATGAGTACGCGCTTGAATGTCACCCATCACAGCTATCTTGCCGCAACGGAAACCGAAAAGGACACCTGCCAGCGATGTGAGAAAGTCAGGTCCGCTAAGTAGGAAATCATTGAGCGACTTGCCGCTTGACTTCGCTGCGCAGTCAAGTACTAGGCGTAGCTTGTTTGGCTTATTTGGGTTGAACACGGCGAAGTGTGGCAGATACCACGTTTTGTCAGTCTTTGTTACCTGCTCCGTTTCCGTCAGCTTCTTCAGATAGCATTTTTGCAGGTTTTTCACCACCTTCTCTCTGTAGCGCGCTGCAAACTCTGGCATGCCGTCCATCTTCTTGGTGACACCCACCAGCCGCTTCTGGGCGACAGCGCGGCTATCTGGCAGCACTGCTGCGTCGTCCCTCCACAGAAGGCCAGTCTCCCACCTGTCACCTACTAGTTTCGTCGTCTTTTCCATGATGGCGAGAGCCTTCAGATCCTCCCGCGACCGAAGAGTGTCAGGTAATAGTTTCGTCCCGAAACCGTCAGTCGAGATCGATCGCCTCACCATGTCATTCAGAGCGTCGGACGGGCATAGGTGGTAAATAGTCGCGACCGTCGGTGTCAATGGTGACAGTTTACCGTGCATGATGTTCCCCAAGCTTATCTCCAACACAATCGGTCCGGTCGGTCCTACATGAGCACGTCTGGTCACGATTAGGTCAATGTTGTCAGATCCTATAAGTATTTGCGGTCGCTCGTTGTAGGTCAGTCTGTCGATGAGTTGTAAGAGGTCAGTCAGGTGTGGGAAGTCGTTCAGTAGTCCATTAATATTTACATTATGTACAGGCAAGTATAAATTATTTACAGATCTCATATTATACAAAACGAAGCGCTCTTCTTTGGTACGGCCACGTACGGTGATGTTGACCCTCTTGGAGTTTGGCTTGCTCGTCCTCATTCCGGTGGCCCCTCGTAATTGCAGCGTCGCGGTTGGTCCCGTGATACCGGCCCGCTTCAAGAGCGTCAATCAGTAACACCGACGCTCCCTCGTCTAGTAGCGCTAAACACTGGTGCCACCTTCAGGAGAATAGTGGATGTCGCTTCGCCGCAATGGTTCACCGTCGCCGCAGTGTGCGCCCGCTCGTTAGTCTCGTTGCGTAGCGCGGCGTGTAGCAGCGGGTGATGTAGTCTGGTACATTGCCCTCCGGAACACTTGGTCTTCCTCCTGCAGCTCTTAAGCTGGTGACTCAGCGAAAGGCAGCAGAAGCACAGCTTTCTCTCGGTCACCAATTTCCAGCGATCGTCTATGGAAAGGCGTTTGAATTCAGAGCAATTGTTCAGGGCGTGTTCGTGTTGACACAGTGTGCAGGAGGTGGTTCGCGTTGGGGCTGTCGTCATTGAGGTGGCGGTGACCGTGGGTGTGGTGGCATGTACGAACTTCTTCTCCTGCTTTGTGTGTTGATGGTGTTGTCGGTCAGCAGTAGGCAGCGGTGCAATAGTCGTCGCGGCATTTGCTACCATCATCAACCACTCTGACACGTTGTTGAGATTATTTTTTGCTCTCACCTCTACTCGCTATAGAGAAACTCCACTGGTACTTCAGCGTCATCGGTAACTTGCCGATTATTTCTCGAATCAAGATTGGGTTTGTCAGATGACCGACCTCATTTGTCATTTTCATGGTCGCGATAATGTTTCGCACTATGGACGCGTACTCTATGAGTAGATTGACGTCGTCTTGACGTATGTCACGAATGTTATGAATTTTCAATAACATTACCTCAATCAACAGTTTCGGTCGTCCGAATCGCAGCCGTAATGTTTTTGTGATGATTTCTAGGTTAGTTGCAGTGACGAGCAGGGCCGATACAGCTTTGCGGGCGTGCCCCTTAAGGCATTTTGCTAGCCGAGCGATGTTTTCGTCAATCTTCGGGGTCTCCGCAGAATTGTGGTAGCTCCTTGATTGACGTCTGTCTTGCTAGGAATATCTATAATATTGAGTTCTTGCATATTTAGAAGATTTTTCGTTATATTTTCATTGATAAATATGTTTTTACTACGAGCTGGTTTAATTTACTAGTAAGCATCACAGGGTTCCACCTCACACCTTCGAGTCCATCATCAGATCAGCTCGATGGTACCATATTCTCTAAGGTCTTGATACAAAAAATCAAATGAGCCCAAACTCGGTGGGTTTACTAGTAAGCATCTTAGGGTTCCACCTCACACCTTCAAGGTCCATCATCAGATCAGCTCAATGGTACCATATTCTCAAAGGTCTTGATATAACGAATCAAAGGAGCCCAGACTCAATGGGTTTACAAGTAAGCATCCCAGGGTTGTCAATCTTTCGAGCTAGAGTTACATCGAGCTAAAGATAGTTCGGGGCAACGATCTTTCGAGTAAATTCGAGTTGAAGATTATTCGAGTTAGTGAACCATTTGAGTATACAATCTTTCGAGCTAGCGTACATCGAGCTAAAGATGTTCGTGGAAACGGTCTTTCGAGGAAATGAAGCATCGAGCATTCGTCTTCGGGCAAATGTTATTCGCGTTTCTGTAATTCGAGTTGAGGTAGGTAACCCTTGGGTTGGGTGGGTTACCTACCGTACCGTTGGTTACGATGTTCCCCAAGCTTGTCTCCGACACAATCGGTCCGGTCGGTCCTACATGAGCACGTCTGGTCACGATTAGGTCAATGTTGTCGGATCCTATAAGTATTTGCGGTCGCTCGTTGTAGGTCCGTCTGTCGATGTGTTGTAGGAGGTCAGTCAGATGTGGAAAATCGTTCAGTAGTCCATTAATATTTACATTATGTACAGGCAAGTATAAATTATTTACAGATCTCATATTATACTAAACGAAGCGCTCTTCTTTAGCTCGGCCACGAACGGTGATGTTGACCCTCTTGGAGTTCGGCTCGCTCGTCCTCATTCCGGTGGCTCCTCGTAATTGCAGCGTCGCGGTTGGTCCCGTGATACCGGCCCGCTTCAGTAGAGAGTCGTCAATCAATAGTCAATAGTCAAAGTACTTTATTACTGTAGATAATTACATATACTTAGCAAACGTCATTTTTGCCTCTTCTCTACATTGGACCACTGTGGGAGAAGCAGGGCGTAGAAACTCCCACAGATTGATTTTTAGATCTCTTTTAAAAAAAGGTTGTGCTTAACTAATACAAATATGAAAAATTTCATTGTTATGATTAATAAGCAGGAATAAATAATTACAAAACAATTTACAGCAAGGTCTGTGTTGAGCCAGATTAACCCCATACAGTCCTGTCATTTAAGTAATCTTGAACATTGTTATATCCCTTTTTCGACAAAGTCGCTTTAACATGCTTTTTAAATTGCTCAAATGGCAATTTCAAAATCTCCAGAGATATCTTATTGTAGTAGAGAATGCACTGACCCTTGAAAGAATTGCTAAACTTCGCGAGTCTAAAACGGGGCGCACATAGTCTCTGATTATTTCTTAGGTTAACATTACAGCTGTCGCTAAGTTTGGAAAATGTTGTAAGGTTCTTGCGTACATACATTATATTTTCGAAAATAAATTGACTAGCTACTGTTAGTATGTCAATTTCTTTAAAAAGCTCTCTTAAGGAGTCTGTTCGTTTTAAATTATAAATTGCTCTAATAGCTCTTTTCTGTAATAAAAATAGTTTGAATATCCGCTGCTTTCCCCCACAACAAGATACCATAGGACATCACACTATTAAAGTAACTAAAATATACTAGCCTAGATGTAGCCACATCCGTGCTTTGTCTGATGTTCCTAACAGCGTAAGCCGCAGAACTTAATTTACCAGCCAATTTATGTATGTGGGGTCCCCACTGCAATTTGCTATCAATGGTTATTCCAAGAAACTTCGTATCATTTTCCAATTCTTACGTGCTGTTGTCTAACACTAAACTGATCTCAACTTGCCTGACATTTGGAAGTGAGAATTTGATACACTTGGTTTTACCAGCGTTTAACAATAAATTATTAACTGCGAACCAATTCAAGGTTAAAGACAATACACCATTAACATCATCAAAATCTCCTTTTTGTCTTTCAATTTTGAAGACCATTGAAGTATCATCAGCAAACAACACTATGTCAGGTAATTTCTCCACCATGAAAGGCAGATCATTAATATATACCAGGAATAAGAAAGGGTCTAATATGGAACCTTGTGGAACGCCAATTTTAACACCCGATCCATCAGATTTTACGCCGTTAACTTCTACCTTTTGAATTCTATTGCTTAGGTATGATCTTAGTAGATCCAACGCTTTATTTCTAACTCCGTAATGATTTATTTTAATTAATAGCGTATTATGATCAACACAATCAAACGCCTTCGACAGGTCGCAAAAAACTCCGATAGCATCCAGTGCGGCCTCCCATGCAGAATAAATATGAGATACAAGGGTAATACCTGCATCCGTAGTCGATTTACCCCTAGTGAAACCATATTGTTTAGCGTGGAGTTGTTTTGTACGGTTGAAGTGTGAGAGCATTTGATTGAGTATAATCTTTTCAAATATTTTACTTAGTGTTGGAAGAACAGATATTGGTCTGAAATTTGAAGGATCGCCCTTATCTCCCGACTTGAACAGAGGTATCAGTTTGCTGTGTTTCATGAGGTCTGGAAAAGCCCCATCGTCAACACATTTATTGAATATATAAGCTAAGTGTGGGGCTATAACTAGAATTACTGAACCAATGACTTTGACTGATATACCCCACAGGTCTTCCGTATTTTTTAAGTTAAGTAATTTAAACGTTTTGACAATGTCCTGGGGATATACATGATGAAATTTTAAAAATACATTACTGACGCTAGTGTTATTTTTTAATAAAGTCTCTGCTTCATATGGAGCTGAATTTAGACGGTCCGTTGTGAGTACGGGTACATTGGTGAAGAATGTTTCAAAAGCTCGAGCAACATCAGCGTTGGATTTAACAACATCATCACCTATCAGTGACACCGACGCTCCCTCGTCTAGTAGCGCTAGAGCCTCCACGTCCCCGCTCGGTCCAGAGATGACCACTGGTGCCACCTTTAGGAGTATAGTGGATGTCGCGTCGCCGCAATGGTCCACCGTCGCCGCAGTCTGCGCCCGCTCGTTAGTCTCGTTGCGTGGCGTGGCGTGTAGCAGCGGGTGATGTAGTCTGGTGCATTGCCCTTCGGAACACTTGGTCTTCCTCCTGCAGCTCTTAAGCTGGTGACTCAGCGAGAAGCAGCAGAAGCACAGCTTTCTCTCGGTCACCAATTTCCAGCGATCGTCTATGGAAAGGCGTTTAAATTCAGAGCAGCTGTTCAGGGCGTGTTCGTGTTGACACAGTGCGCAGGAGGTGGTTCGCGTTGGGGCTGTCGTCATTGAGGTGGCGGTGACCGTGGGTGTGGTGGCATGTACGAACTTCTTATCCTGCTTTGTGTGTTGATGGTGTTGTCGGTCAGCAGTAGGCAGCGGTGCAATAGTCGTCGCGGCATTTGCTACCATCATCAACCACTCTGACACGTCGTTGAGATTAATTTTGCTCTCACCTCTACTCGCTATAGAGAAACTCCACTGGTACTTCAGCGTCATCGGTAACTTGCCGATTATTTCTCGAATCAAGGTCGGGTTCGTCAGATGACCGACCTCATTTGTCATTTTCATGGTCGCGACAATGTTTTGCACTATGGTCGCGTACTCTATGAGTAGATTGACGTCGTCTTGACGTATGTCACGAATGTTATGAATTTTCAATAACATTACCTCAATCAACAGTTCCGGTCGTCCGAATCGCAGCCGTAATGTTTTTATGATGATTTCTAGGTTTGTTGCAGTGACGAGCAGGGCCGATACAGCTTCGCGGGCGTGCCCTTTAAGGCATTTTGCTAGCCGGGCGATGTTTTCGTCGTCGCTGTATCCGCATAGTCGGGTCGTTGTCACGAACTGTGCGTAGAATAAGGGCCACTCTTCGGAGTCTCCGCGGAACTGTGGTAGCTCCTTGATCGACGTCTGTCTTGCTAGGAACTTCGCCATATCACCGGTTTTCATCATTTCGGGGTGGTCTCGGTGGTCTTTGGGTCGGGCTGCGTCGCAAGCCGCTGCTGTCACTGTGGGCGTTTGGAGAATAGCCTTCATCGTCGATCTTATGTCGGTGACCGACGACGCTCGAGAAGACGCACGGCTGCGCCTTCCCTCGTCTTCCAAAGCAGCCGTTTGCAGGGCTAGTCTTGTGGTAAGCAGCCACCTCTTCACGTCCGAGGCTCGTCGTTGCTGCTCGGCCTTTGCTTCCTCCAGCTCAATGGCAGCCATTGCTTCCGCAGTCTCCAGCTCAAGGTCGAGAAGCTGTCTGCGTCTAGTGGTCGGGGCTACCGATACGTCGGATGTCATCGACCTGAGGGAAACTGCGTCGTCATCACGGCCACCCGCGGGCACCTCGTCAGCGGGCGACGTCGTCGTCGGCTCGTCTGGCCTGCTGGCCTCCATATTTTTTGCCTGGAAGCGGGTCAGCGGCATACCTTTTGTCATTACACTGGATCCACAGTGCTGGTCAGTTGTCTTCGAAGGACCACTTTGTATGGTCTAGCAAAGGTCTAGCAATAAAAGATTTGCTCCAGCTTTTTCGTCACCCTTTTTATTTTCACGTCTTATAGGTCTGTCCTGGCTTCCTTTCTTTTTTTTTTCCGTCATAGACCTCTAGCCTCGCCGGCCAGTGAGCCAAGGAGGCTGCCGGCTTTACGCCACGACACTGGGTCTAAAGAGTTTACTTTTAGTAAAAAAAAAGGTACTCAATTAAAAAGGAATCGAATTTTATTTGTGAACAATTCCTTTAGGCACTCTAAAATCTTAGGTACTTAAGTCATTGTTGAGATGTACAGCACTAGCTGCGTGTCTCCACACTAGTAATGTTGACTGGTTGCTACGGTTACATTCTCTTCTTATGTAGATTGTGTCGTGGTAATGTTTCTATGAATATAATATGGCTTGTGATAAATAACAGAGTTTGTTTATTCTTCTACATAAAACCTCAACATGGTAGCAGATTGCGTGCAGTAAGTAAATGAAAATAAATTGGGTTGCGATACACGAAAAATAATATCGGCGAAATTTATAAGAAAGAAAGATGACAGCTGCGGGGTCTCTCTTGCCGATTTTGACTGAAATTTCAAATTTCTGTCATTAGAAATTTAGACTGAAATTACTGCTAGAAGAAAAGCAATTAAGCAATGTATTGTTAAAAGAGATAGCGACAGATGAAGATGCTCTAGTATTATTTTTTAAAGATGATTCAAGAGCTAAATCAATTTTAGTACAATGTCTGAGCGACAAATATATTGACATTGTAAAAAATGCGAATACGACCAAAGGAATGTTAACGTCATTATAGGCAATATTTGAACGGAAAACAGTCTTTAACAAATTTTATTTAAAAAAAATTGTCATACCGCATTGTTATGAGCTTCCGGCTGATTGAGTATAATCTTTTCAAATATTTTACTTAGTGTTGGAAGAACAGATATTGGTCTGAAATTTGAAGGATCGCCCTTATCTCCCGACTTGAACAGAGGTATCAGTTTGCTGTGTTTCATGAGGTCTGGAAAAGCCCCATCGTCAACACATTTATTGAATATATAAGCTAAGTGTGGGGCTATAACTAGAATTACTGAACCAATGACTTTGACTGATATACCCCACAGGTCTTCCGTATTTTTTAAGTTAAGTAATTTAAACGTTTTGACAATGTCCTGGGGATATACATGATGAAATTTTAAATATACATTACTGACGCTAGTGTTATTTTTTAATAAAGTCTCTGCTTCATATGGAGCTGAATTTAGACGGTCCGTTGTGAGTACGGGTACATTGGTGAAGAATGTTTCAAAAGCTCGAGCAACATCAGCGTTGGATTTAACAACATCATCACCTATCAGTGACACCGACGCTCCCTCGTCTAGTAGCGCTAGAGCCTCCACGTCCCCGCTCGGTCCAGAGATGACCACTGGTGCCACCTTTAGGAGTATAGTGGATGTCGCGTCGCCGCAATGGTCCACCTTCGCCGCAGTCTGCGCCCGCTCGTTAGTCTCGTTGCGTGGCGTGGCGTGTAGCAGCGGGTGATGTAGTCTGGTGCATTGCCCTTCGGAACACTTGGTCTTCCTCCTGCAGCTCTTAAGCTGGTGACTCAGCGAGAAGCAGCAGAAGCACAGCTTTCTCTCGGTCACCAATTTCCAGCGATCGTCTATGGAAAGGCGTTTAAATTCAGAGCAGCTGTTCAGGGCGTGTTTGTGTTGACACAGTGCGCAGGAGGTGGTTCGCGTTGGGGCTGTCGTCATTGAGGTGGCGGTGACCGTGGGTGTGGTGGCATGTACGAACTTCTTCTCCTGCTTTGTGTGTTGATGGTGTTGTCGATCAGCAGTAGGCAGCGGTGCAATAGTCGTCGCGGCATTTGCTACCATCATCAACCACTCTGACACGTCGTTGAGATTAATTTTGCTCTCACCTCTACTCGCTATAGAGAAACTCCACTGGTACTTCAGCGTCATCGGTAACTTGCCGATTATTTCTCGAATCAAGGTCGGGTTCGTCAGATGACCGACCTCATTTGTCATTTTCATGGTCGCGACAATGTTTTGCACTATGGTCGCGTACTCTATGAGTAGATTGACGTCGTCTTGACGTATGTCACGAATGTTATGAATTTTCAATAACATTACCTCAATCAACAGTTCCGGTCGTCCGAATCGCAGCCGTAAAGTTTTTATGATGATTTCTAGGTTTGTTGCAGTGACGAGCAGGGCCGATACAGCTTCGCGGGCGTGCCCTTTAAGGCATTTTGCTAGCCGCGCGATGTTTTCGTCGTCGCTGTATCCGCGTAGTCGGGTCGTTGTCACGAACTGTGCGTAGAATAAGGGCCACTCTTCGGAGTCTCCGCGGAACTGTGGTAGCTCCTTGATCGACGTCTGTCTTGCTAGGAACTTCGCCATATCACCGGTTTTCATCATTTCGGGGTGGTCTCGGTGGTCTTTGGGTCGGGCTGCGTCGCAAGCCGCTGCTGTCACTGTGGGAGTTTGGAGAATAGCCTTCATCGTCGATCTTATGTCGGTGACCGACGACGCTCGAGAAGACGCACGGCTGCGCCTTCCCTCGTCTTCCAAAGCAGCCGTTTGCAGGGCTAGTCTTGTGGTAAGCAGCCACCTCTTCACGTCCGAGGCTCGTCGTTGCTGCTCGGCCTTCGCTTCCTCCAGCTCAATGGCAGCCATTGCTTCCGCAGTCTCCAGCTCAAGGTCGAGAAGCTGTCTGCGTCTAGTGGTCGGGGCTACCGATATGTCGGATGTCATCGACCTGAGGGAAACCGCGTTTCCCTCAGGTCGATGACATGAGCATTTAATAAATGTAAAATATGAAAATTATATGACGGATATTTCGTACTTAGATAAACATATAAAAATATTCGTAGCTAACGGCCAATGTATTACAACTAATAAAAGAGGTAAACTTAAAATAAAATATCAAAATACTAAGATCAATATTGATGCTCTAATTAAGAAAGATGTTTCATACAATTTGTTATCAGTGAAAAAGATTGTCGAGGCAGGTTTTAACGTAAACTTTAATAAAAACAATGTTAAAATATTTAATAAAAAGACATATTTATGCGGCAACGTGCGTGGAAAGTTGTATAAGTTACAAGCCGAATGATGTAAGTACGAAGTCTGTAATGTTACTGATGCAGCAGATCTATGGCATAAACGTTTAGGTCATTTGAACAGGAAAAGCCTACATATATTAAACTTAACTGTATCTGATAGAATTTGCAGTCCTTGTATGGAGGGTAAAGCCACCAGAAGCCCATTCACGCCTGTCCCAAAGCCTAGAACGAGAATGATAGCCGAGATGCTTCACACAGACATAGCTGGACCTATCAGGCAACCAGGACCTAATGGTGAGAAATATTTTATGACAATTATCGACGATTTCTCTCATTTTTGCGTAGTATATACCCTGAACAGCAAATCTGAAGCAACAGAATGACTGATGAACTATGTATTAAGAATTGAAAACGAAACGGGGAATAAAGTAAAAAAAATAGATGCGATAATGGTAGAGAGTACACTGCCAATAGTTTGAAACTTCTATGCAGAAATAGAGGGATTACTTCATATCAGAACGGATGAACCGCACATTATGCGACAAATCGAGGTCTCTATTAGCGGAAACCGATTTGCCAAAACATCTATGGTGCGAAGCGATACAATGTGCAGTTTACCAATTGAACAGATCGCCATCATGGGCCATATGCTTCACCCAAACCGAACAAGTTAGCCAAGAGAGCAAAACAAACAAGAATGGTAGGTTATGAAACTGTTGGTTGGTTGGATTATGGGATTCAGAAGAAGATAAGATAATTATTTCCAAAGATGTAAGATTTGATGAAAGCAACATTAAGTTCAAAAATAACGAAGAAGTGAAACTAGTAAGGTATATTCAAGACAAAGAAGAAGATATCAATAGAGAAAAGAAAGATATCGTAGAAAATAAAGATGAATTTAAAGATGCAAAAATGAACAATGATCAAACTGAAGAGGAACCAACCAGACCCAAAAGAACAATAAATCCTCCTGCTTATCTTAAAGATTACGTGACAAATGTAGAAAACATAAATGAAACTAACATTGTTATATGCCTCAGTGCAAATGCACCAGAAACTTTTGAAGAAGCTGTTAAAGAACCAGAATGGAAAAACGCAATTAATAAAGAATTAGATGTACTCCAAAGATAACAACGTAGGAAGAACAAGAAATACCCGATGGAAGAAAGTTCATAGATACAAAATGGATATTAAGGCATAAAGAAGATGGAACAAAAAAGGCAAGACTGGTAGCTAGAGGCTTCCAACAAAAGAAAGAAGATATTTTCGACAGCATTTATGCACCCGTTGCTAGACATTCTACAATAAGAATTATCTTATCAAAAGCTGTACAAATTGATTTAAAGATTATTCAACTTGACATTCCTACTGCATTCCTAAATGGAAAATTGAAGTCTGATGTATTTATCAAAATACCTCAAGGATTAGAATTAAAAAATAATAATACAGCATTAAAACTAAAGAGAGCATTGTATGGATTGTTTGAATCACCAAAGTGTTGGAATGAAACACTTGACGAATTTGCGAAAGCTAATGGATTCCAAAGATCAGAATATGATTACTGTTTGTATTACAAAGAAGATTGCTGGATGCTGATTTATGTAGACGATAGCCTGATCACTGGAACCGGGGAATATACTATTAAAGCACTTAAGGAGGAGTTTAATGCAAAATTTATGGGCGAAATGAAGTACTTTCTTGGAATGGAAGTTAAAAGAAATAAAGATACCTTAGAACTTAAACAAACTAAAATGATTGAAAATATATTGACTAAATTCAAAATGGATTAATGTAACGGAATTAAAACTCCCATGGAAAAAAATTATAATATAGAAATAAAGGACGATACAAAAGTTTTAGATGTACCATATCGAGAACTAATAGGAAGTCTAATGTATCTTACTGTTACAACAAGACCGGATTTAACATTTGCAGTATCATATCTGAGCAGATTTTTAGATAAACCGAACGAAGAATTATAGAAAGCTGGAAAAAGAATAGTACGTTATTTGAAAGAAACGAAGGAAAAAGGATTGTTATTTAAAAAGACAAATGACAATAATTTATACGGATTTCTGATGCCGATTGGGCTGGAGATAGAAGTGACAGAAAAAGTGTTAGCGATGGTATTATCCTACAAGGGCAAAACCCCATTGCTTGGTTTTCAAAGAAGCAACAATGTGTAGCTTTATCGTCTGCCGAAAGCGAGTACATAGCTGCCGCATCATTAGCACAGGAAATCGTTAATTTAAAAGGCATATGTAAACACTTAGGTTGTGATCTAAATGCCTTGTTACTTGTTGACAACAAAAGTGTGATATCAATGGCCAAGAATTACGAGAATTCTAAGCGTACAAAACACATTGATATACGGGTTCATTATATAAAAGACTTGGTTGTCAATAAGGCGATCAGTTTAGAACATATTTGTACCAATGAAAATTTAGCGGCTGTTATGACTAAAAGTTTGAGCACAGAGAAGTTTTGTAAATGCATTGATAAGTTCATGTGCTAATTCTTAGTTGGTTAGTTTACTGTTTGTTTAGTTAAGTTAGATATAGTTGTGTATTAAATAATAACTGTAAACCATATTATCATTTAGGAGGAGTGTTGAGATGTACAGCACTAGCTGCTTGTCTCCACACTAGTAATGTTGACTGGTTGCTATGGTTACATTCTCTTTTTATGTAGATTGTGTCGTGGTAATGTTTCTATGAATATAATATGGCTTGTGATAAATAACAGAGTTTGCTTATCCTTCTACATAAAACCTCAACAATTGTTGTTGCAAAAATCACAGAAAAGTAGCTTATGAGGAACGGCTAGCGCGCGATGCGACTGCCAACCAAGCGAGCGGCCACATAAATGAATTCCCGCCCATCGGGTTGGCCGTTCGAAAGTACCTAAACTTTGCAGTGAGACCCCCCTGCCTTGGGGTCTAAAAAGGCCACATTGATAAATTCATCCGCAATAGGTGATATGTTGCCAAATGAAAAAAGTAAGAACCGTAATTTTATTGAATAGAACGCATGTATCTATGCCTTAAATATATATTTTTTAAAACTATGATGTGTGTCGTCTATGGCCAATCTCACTTCCTGTAAGCCTCTCGTAATGGCGATTATATTTTGTCCCTATTTTCGTGTATTTTATAAGTATTTAATTAACCAAGTGACATTTACTGTTGTAGACATTTATTCTGATGAATAAACTGTTCGTACAAAGTTTAACTGTGTTTTGGTATGGTCGTGGCACACAATTCTACTGCCTGTCACTCGAAACCGACTAATCTTATAGGTTATGGGCCCAGTGCAGTTGTGCCTCACGATTTGCTTATATACTGTGTGGAATACATCTGAGAATCGGGCTACTGAAGTTTATTTCCACAAGACATCACAATGTCCACTCCGCGGTCGTCATCACCGTCGCCGATGTCGGGTGAGGCCCCCCGTACGGAACACGTGGCAGGAGCCCCCGCGACTGCGTCTGCGCCTCATGTGAGTGTGAACAACATTGAGAGGTTAGAAGGAGCCGCCAACTTTCACACGTGGAAGTTTTCTATGAAAAATCTAATGATATTGGAAAACCTGTGGAATGCGGTCGAAGGGCGTGACAATGATCACGTGCGTGATCAACGTGCTCTGGCGCGCATTTGCCTTTCTATTAACACTAGCTTATTTCAAAACGTGCGTAACGCTAACGGCCGCTGACGCTTGGAAAAGCCCTTCTGATGTTTTTGAAGATAAATGATTGTATCGCCGAGTTTTGCTTCTGCGACGATTGCACAAAATTCAATACACAGATTTAAATTGCATGTCTAACTACATCGAGAAGATATCGACATTAGTACATCAATTGCATGATATTGGCAAGGTGATTGAGGATGCCGAAGTCGCCGAAATATTGCTTAGTGGCTTGCCAGCAGAATATGATCCCCTTGTGTCCAATCTATCTACAGTATCTGTTACGAACGTCATATCAAGCGAACTCGTCAAAAGTCGACTGCTTCAAGAATATTCGAGAAAATCTATAGTTGATAGTAGTACAGCCTATATAACCAAGACTAATTCTTTAGTGTGTGACTACTGTCATAAACAAGGACATACAAAAACAAGATGCTTCAAATTGAAACGATTCAAAAAGAATTCTAAAACGGCAGCGGCAACTAGTATTGAAAAGACAAATATGGTGTCTGCATTCTTGACTCAATCAAATACACAGGATTTTTACATTGATAGCGGAGCCACCAGCCATATGGTTAACGATGGAAGCCTACTGGGAAATGTAAAGAAATTTGTTTCAATTGTTACTGTAGCCAATAACGACAAATTACAATGTAAAGAATTAGGGTCAATATCCTTTCAGGTGAGTCCATTATCTTTATCCAATGTATTGTATGTACCGCGGCTATCATGTAATTTGATTTCAGTTTCAAAATTGACTGAAAGTGGTTATTCAGTTATTTTTGACCAGAGGGGCTGTTCTATCTTTTATAAGGGTCAAACCAATTGCAACTCAATTGCATGTGCTGCATGTGTGAATGGATTGTACAAACTGAATGTGCGTGTGTGTGAAAATACTAACAAGCCATCGCCAAAGGAGCTTTCCTTGCTTCTGGAAGCTAGCCAGGAATCATCGAGAGCCACAGTAGCAGCTGCAGAGCTATGGCATAGACGTCTAGGTCATCTGAACATAAAGGGTATGAAGTGTTTGCGGAATGGTGCATGTGGTATATCATTTCAGGATGGAAAATTGAAAGACTGCGCTCCATGTCTTGAGGGGAAGATGTCGGCCGCATCTTATCCCGTGAGACAAGGAAAGCGCGCTGATGAACCACTGCAGCTGATCCACTCCGACGTCTGTGGACCAATGCAGGAGCCCAGCTGGGGAGGGGCGAGATATCTTGTGACATTCACCGACGATCACAGCAGGAAGACCTTGGCATATTTGATGAAGGAGAAATCCGAGGTAATGCACCATTTTATTAATTTTAAAGCACTAGTAGAAAAACAAACAGGGTTTTCAATTAAAGTTTTACGATCCGACAATGGTGGTGAATATTTTAATAAACGGTTCTCTGAATATTTAGATAAGGAAGGCATTGTGCATCAGAGCACTGTCCCTTACTGCCCACAACAGAATGGGGTTAGTGAGCGATTAAATCGCACATTAATGGACAAAGTAAGATGTATGCTCATTGAATCAGGTCTCTGCATTCGTTATTGGGGAGAGGCAGTTATGACTGCAATATACTTGAAAAATAGATCCTCTACTAACATTTTAGCAGGACGAATGCCGGAGGAACTGTGGACTGGATCCAAAGTGGATTTAAGCCATTTTAGAGTTTTTGGCTGTGTTGCTTATTATTTGAACCCATCTGAGAAACGTAAAAAATTAGATGTGAAAGCAAAAATAGGTATTTTTGTAGGTTATAGCGACACTACCAAGGGGTACAGGTTGTCTGACCCAAGAAATCCTACTTCTGTGATATTATCTCGTACAGTAGCATTTATTGAAAATAAATTTTATAATTTTAAAATATCTAATAATTTGACTAATAAAATTTTTAATACATTTGACATTTTAATCAATAATTGCAATGATGATAATACTATTAGTAGTGAATCTAATCGAAATTTATCTGAAATTCCAGATATAAATGAAGATGAGGAATATTGTACTGGAACTGAGAATGGCTCACAGTCTGCTGACGAGTCTGCCGCCGTTAACTGCATCGAGACGGTGTCATCTGGCCAGGTTTCGAGTGAAATACCTTCTGATAGGGAAGCTGTCTCCATGAGACCGTCAGGACGTCCTGCTCGTACTGTAAGAGCTCCAAAAAGGTATGGAGATTATGATTATTCTATGCTAACACAGCATGCCTTGATTGAGGTACCGGCGTCGTACGATGAGGCAATGGCCTCAAAGTTGCGTGAGGAATGGCTCGCCGCCATGCAGAGTGAGCATGTTTTCTTAATCCAGAATAAAGTTTGGAGGTTAGTAGATAGACCTGCAAATAAAAATGTTATAAAATGTAAATGGGTTTTCAAAGTTAAGCATGATGCTGATGGGAAATTCGATAAATTTAAAGCACGACTAGTTGCAAAGGGTTTCACCCAAAAACAGGGAATAGATTATAACGAAACTTTTTCTCCTGTAGTTCGCCATTCGTCAATGCGAATCTTATTTTCTTTGGCTAATGATATGGACTTAGAAATTGATCATATTGATGTAGAAACTGCATTTTTGCACGGAAACTTAAATGAGATCATACACATGGAACAACCAGAAGGTTTTTCAAATAATGATGTAAATAAAGTTTGTCTATTGCAGAAAAGTATATATGGTTTGAAACAGGCGAGTAAAATGTGGAATGAAAAAGTAAATTCTGTTCTAGTTGACAATGGTTTCAAACAGTCTCGTTGTGAACCATGTGTATATACTAAAAGAGTTCAAAATGATTATGTAATCATCTCACTGTATGTAGACGATTTTTATGTATTTTATTCTAAAAATAGCATCATTAAGAATGAATTATTGAATGTTTTAAATAAGGAATTCAATATTAAGAATTTAGGTCCATTAAATAATTTTCTTGGTATGAGAGTGACTAGAGATAAATCTAAAAACATTTTGTGTTTAGATCAGACAGAGTATATAAGAAAATTGTTAAAACGATTTAATATGGAAAACTGTAAATCTGCAAGCACACCTATGGCTATAAATTTTAATTTATCTTATTGTAAAGAACCTAATTCTCTTATTCTAGATGAAAATTGTGACTACAGACAACTTATGGGTAGTCTTATGTATTTGTCTGTATGTACTAGACCGGATATTTAATGTAGCCAATTAAGTCAGTTCAATAACAGCTTCAACACGTCTCATTGAATTGCAGCTAAAAGAATTCTTAGGTACTTAGCCGGTACAATTAATTACTGTTTATATTTTATAAAGAGTGTTGATTGGTCTTTAAAGGCATATACCGATGCTGACTGGGGCAATGACAAAACAGACCGAAAATCATACACGGGGTTTGTCATAAAGCTAGGTAGTAACACCATAAACTGGGAATCTCGTAAACAACGATGTGTTGCATTGTCTAGTACAGAAGCGAAATATCTAGCAATAAGTGACGTATGCAAAGATATATGTTTTATCAAAAATTTGCTTTCAGAAATTTTGACTAAGGATATTCCATGTACAGTTTATAATGACAACCAGAGTGCACAAAGACTTTTACTGTGTAAAGAATTATGTCATAAGAGAACAAAGCACATAGATATAAGATATCACTTTGTAAAAGAACTTGTTAATAATAATTATATTTCAGTTAATTATCTCTGTACTGAAAGATGATTGCAGATGTATTGACAAAGCCATTATGTCGGCAAAAGCACTCTGTCTTCATTGATAGTATGAGTATACGCGAGACACTGTAACTCTACCAAGCTAGCGATTGATACGTTACTTTATGTACAGATGTAGTGAATAATTCTTTCCTTTCGTATTTTCTCGGAAATGTTCGTTTTTGTCTTACTACTTCACGGGAAATTTGACATTTGACATTGATAAATAAAGTATGCGATTTATTTGATACCTACACGTAATTTAATAATACAGTAATTCATAGACACATCGGCACCATTCGGGTGTTATCGTTGTTCCGAGTTTTGCCGATAGGAAAGGATTATTCACTACATCTGTAACTTGTTTATCTTATTTCTCATGTAATGTTTGACATTTATATGTATGTGTTATACATATTGGACCAAATATTGAAGGCATAAGGGGAAGTATTGAATAGAACGCATGTATCTATGCCTTAAATATATTTTTTTTAAAACTATGATGTGTGTCGTCTATGGCCAATCTCACTTCATGTAAGCCTCTCGTAATGGCGATTATATTATGTCCCTATTTTCGTGTATTTTATAAATATTTAATTAACCAAGTGACATTAACTGTTGTAGACATTTATTCTGATAAATTTCGTTCGATGAATTGAAACTGTTCGTACAAAGTTTAGCTGTGTTTTGGTATGGTCGTGGCACACAATTCCACTGCCTGTCACTCGAAACCGACTAATCTTATAAATTTTATCGGTTATTTGATATTTTAAGTCTTTACTATTTAAAGAAGATTTTCTTTAAGAATATGTTCGATTAAAATACTTTTATTATTAAACGAAACTATAATCATTAATATTATTACAAATAACGACTCAAAGAAAACAGGAAATAATTTTGATGCATTTTTTTCGGCTGGCAATAATTTAGTTGGCTTTCTTAACAAACACCTTTGGGGGGGGGGGGGCGTAATGCACGGCCATGAAAAGCACGGCCCGGATTGCATGACCCTGAATACGTGTACATCGGGTTGGCAAGGTAGGTCCTTTAAATAGTCTTAGATCAACATGCGACGAGAACCCCAATTTATTATATTCATTACATCCTGAGACATATAGATTGCAACGATACATCCTACCACAATCGATAAAAAAACAGAAGTTGTTGGTACTCATTGTCAATGACTCTTGCACATTGATAATACGACCATTTCACCTGGACAGGCTCACTTTTTGAGAGTACCATGATAATGATCAGGGACTGTTAGCAATTTAAAATATGTGTGTGTTTCAGTTTGTGATATTGCATTTTACAGCACCTTTCATTTCTCCAATTTGAGAATCACTACACTATTATTTATAATCTAGGTATAATACTTTTAATGCTTTATTTATTAAGATAATTAAACGAAATCCATAAGAACACAGAGCTAATAGAATGAAAGAATCTTACCCGGTTGGTAACTCTGTTTACTGATACATAGATACTTACAATACTAATGCTAAGTTGCACGAAACTTTTAGCATTTAAGTTTTGATTAAACTAATTTAATCACGAGAATCATGATTTTCTGTTGCACGAAACTCGAAATCTAAATATTTAAGCATAACTTTAATTTTAAATAAAAAGCTGTCCAACTCATGATTATCTTCGAAATTACGTTGTTAAAACGATATTTTATCTCCGTTAGCGTCTAATTTGACACTTGTTAACTTAAAATTTAAGTTAAGGTAGATGCCCCCTTTACTACACCCCACCGCGGAAATGTTTTGAGGTTCTGTTGTTAAAATAAAACAAAATTTTGAATGACCTTGACCTTAAGAGGAGGGGGGAGGGGGTTAGATTAGACGTTAGTAGACTCTAGCCAGTCGTTTTTGTTTGCATACGCTTCGCTCTGCTCGGCTCTGCTCCGCTCCGGTTTAGCTTCTTCAACGTTCTAACCTAACCTATAACCCGATTGAAAAGTAACCACAATAACCTACTCTAGCCAGTTGTTTTTGCTTGTAAATATCGAGAGAACAAGAAAACAGAACATTCGCGAAACTACTAGAAAACGGAATGGCGTCATGAACGCGGCCATTTTGGTTGGCCGCCAAACCCAACAAAATGCGTTGCGTTTTAAACAAAAATTACAACTTTTTTATTTATCAAAAGTGATATTTTACGAAAAAATACTAAATTAACTTTGATTGACGTAAAATAAATAAACAAACATAAATTGCAAGTTAAATGAACGTTTTTATTAAAAAAGTTATTATCAAAAAACGATTCCACATTTCCTCCTTTTTTTACCCACGACGGAACGGAGATGGTAATGTTGCCATTTTTCTCAAAAACTAAGATGACAACTTACCAGGGGGCGCTGCGTTAAACATTTGTTTGTGCAAAACTAAAACTATTCGTTTGATTCTGATGCGGTTTATTTTATTTTTTTGTAATGGGTTTGTGGTTGATTAGTGAGGGTTCATAAATAGGTGTTACGGTAGGAGCTCACTAGGGGGCACTGCAGTGATATTGTTTATATTAGCTACTAAATATTAAAAAAACTCGATAGAACTTTCTTGATAACATTACAGTGAGGCCGCACTTGTGCGCTGCGTTGCGTCGCGTCGTCGATATTCCACAGTTCCGATAATTTTGACAGTGGCATGTCACTGTCAAATATTTGGAAAAAGTCAAGGACAAATGGGGCCTCCCCCTCAGTAAACCAAGTATTTATGTTGGAAAGGGAGCAAAAGACGATAGCTACTTTATGGCCTTTCTTCTGTGTCCTCGGTTTGCGACCGGCGGCGGCGTATAGTTTGTCTCAATCGCTCTGATTTTTTCAACGCTATGCTGTTATGTGGGCGTTTAAAATTTTTTCTTTGATCTAGATCGGTAATTACTACGCCGTCTAAAGATCGTACTCTAATAAGCGCCACATAAGCTGTTCTTGTTTTTTTATTAAGTTCATAGCATAATTTTTTTGAGTCAGGGGTTTCGAAATTATTTTATCCTTCAAATGAGTTTTAACCGTCGTGGGTTTTTTCAAAAACTTTTTTTTTTTTTTATTATATAATTCTTATCTTTTCAAATATGGGTACAGCGAAACGTAGGTAATGTATTTTGACCACAAACCAGCTTTAAACATATTATTGCGTTTCGTTACATAATTTTACAAAGTATTTACAGATTTTCAAAAAATAATATCTTAAAAACTATTGAGTTCCGCAACCTGAAACTTTCAGGAAGATGATCAAATGACCCCAACTTTACGCTACAAAAGTTTGGACGCCCTTGCGAGTAGGTCATCCCCTAAAAGTGAGCCACGGAGCCTTATGTCTTGATATAGGCGTCGCCTCTCCAAAATTGCATTTTTATACTTCTTTTTAAAATGCATTTTTATAAAAGTTCGTTTTTTTAGGCTTGCAGACAGCATCGCATTTCGGCTTGGTTTTTTTATATTTTTCTTCATAATACGACCTTTAATAAAAGAACATTAATATAATATATGTAAATTGGAGTACGTATTTGGATGTATCATTTAGTTAAAAACCAAGCTAAAAGCTACTTTTGGTCTTTCATCTATAATTTCGATATGTCATCATCATGTTTTCTCTCAATTACACATTATTGAATCTAAAAATAAGAAATTTAAAAAGGATTTCAAGAGGTACTTAACTACAGTGAAATGAACACTGTTTACCGTTTCGCCTAAATCCTCAAGTTTCCTTCTCGGCCTCGGTATAGTTGGGCCCCCTTTTTCGAGGAGCTCTCTCTTCATTTTGACTTGATGCCATGGCTCCCTTATTTTCCAATTATCGATAGAGACCGACTTTGTATTAAAGTTTATGTTTGCAATAAAAAACCACGCGCAATGTTTTATTTAGATTTGTTAGCCATTGATAGTTACAGGGAGCACGTATATTCTGTCAGTGGCAAATTTGCGTACTCTGACAACATTACCTTCTAACGCCTTCGACATAAGAGTCATTTAACTGATACTTTAGTGGCGCCACATCTGAACTGACCCTGCCTACGAAGCCAAGGGTCCCGGGTTCGAGTCCCGGTGGGGGCAAATACTTGTTTGATGAGAACAGATGTTTGTACCCTAGTCATGTTTGTTTATCTATCTATGTATAATATTTATCTATATAAGTATGTGTATCGTTGTCTAGTACCCAAGATACAGGGAATCCTAGTTTGGGGCTAGATCAATGTGTGTAAATAGTGTCCAAGGTATTATTATTATTATTAAACTAGCAATACGTGGATCTAAAGCACTGCAGTTCATTTCATTCATACAACTTAGACTTTGCGTACAGATTAATTATATTTTATTTTACCATATAAAAGGTCGGAAAAAGTTTTCGAGCAACAGATTTTGTTGCTCATGAGAATGATGAGATTAGTTAATCTTGAGATTTCTTGCCATTTAGCTAACGGCAAAGTAGCGGTGATTTCGTGCAACTCAGCGTAAATCTCTGAAGAGTCCAGCCAGTTAAGCAGTTTCTGGCTTCATAGGTATTAGTTAGGTACAATATCGGTACCTAATACCCTCTGAACTGTCAAGCCCAAAAATGCCTATTTAGTATGAAAAGCTCCAAAATATATAGTGAATGCCTGTAATGGCTTACTTATTGTCTCACAATATATGTTCAGGGGGGATAAGATACATATTACCTGCAATCATACATACAATAGTTCTAAACTATCTCAGCGATCCGTGTGTGATCTTGCAGCTCTCATCTCATTGCCCCGATTTGAAAATATGATCACTACAAATGAAACTAAGCCTATTCCTATGCTCTCAGAGCTTATGGAGAGAAAATTAAAGGTGTTGGTAACACACAGTAAGTATAAATTATTCAGATCAAATACTACATCTAAGACACTTTCCTTTATATAATAAATCATCAGTGTTTGTCACCTATCCATCACAAATAGGTACCGTATTCTGATGAAATTGTCACTTGATTTTGATCAAATTATGTAGATATGAGTAGGACGATGATGTCCTTTAGGGCCGGAAATATAGAAAGCGAGTAAATGCTTAAGCCCGGGTCAACTTGATACTAAATGTAGATTTGTCAATGTTGACCCAAGTTTAGTGCTAACTCACTATCTATCTGGCCTGACATAGATTCTCTTCGCAGTATATAATTATTAATATACTGACCAATCACAACACGATTATTTGAAACGAGCTGTCTTTGAAAGTGACTTTGCTTGTTTATGCGATGCTCTGATTAGATTTTTTTTCCTAAGCGATTGAAATTCCGAGATTTCAGAATTACATGATAGCCTTACAGATAGTATTATTTATAATTAAAGCGATTGATCAAGTTATCACCCTTCTTTCGAGGGTCAGAGTGTCGATAAGGGGGCGGAAGACGTCCGTGTGACGCCGGCTTTGGACTCTTCGCAACGGTCGGCTCCTTCGGGACGTAGTGAGTGCGATAAAGTGAAGCCGGATTTGGACCCTTCGGAGCGGTCAGCTCCTTCGGGACATGGTGTGAGTGATGAAGTGTCGGTGTTGAACTCTAATGAGCCACCGAGTAAAAATTGACGTAACTAAATGTCAATAAGACCATACATAGTCAAGCTATCTCGTAGACGGAGGACGTTTTAAAAATACAATTTAATTACATGTAGAGCGTCTATTCTATTTTACACCAAGTCTAAGACTAACTTACAAACAACTTATCAACTAGGCCGTGAGCACTCTAGGTGCCTAGCGCGACAACATCCGCCTGTCGACTCAGCGTCTAGACCTGTTACTTTGTGGTCATAAGGAAAAGCATTGTTTAGAATATTCTGCTAGGTCCAACAGCTTTGGTAGAGTCGCCTGACGTAACTCCTCCCTCCTTAAGATCGAAGCTCTCTTCTGGAGGAGAATTCTCTTCTGGAGCAGAGCTTCGATTGAACATCTGTAAAATTCTTAAACGGTACTTATATGCTAGAGTACACAATAAAATCAAAAGCGCTACATAAAGTCCAGTTGTCCAAATGCTAACATATGGCTTTTCACTTTCACCATTTTCACTAACACTTTTTTTCAGGGCATAGGAGAGGAACTTCAGGTCGTCGAGGTACACTCCCTCCAGGTTCATCGGTGTACCAGAGATTGTGTCTGCAGGCTGGTTTACAGTGGGCAGGTTTACTATGGGCAGCTTCGCGTACTTGAGGTCGTCAGTATCTGTACGGTGTATTCTTAGACTGATATTTCCAACTTGAACCTCGCAAGTGTCGTCGAGTGTAAGTATGTAGGTTCCTTGGATCTTCTGATGGAACACTTCGTTGATGCAGGTCCGTGAGAGCAACCTTTCCTCTATGCTGTAAAGTATCCATCTATTGGGCTGGATCAACTGTATTTTCATATTTTTGATAGAAACTGGAACTTGAATACATGACGTCACGGTTTCAGCATACGTCATAAGCTCGCTGATGCATTTGTCTTGTTTGTAGTGAGAAATGTCATCATCAAGACACAGAAAACTGGAGTCTTCAATTTTCTTGCATGGTCGAGTGAACAGTCTGATCTTTAATCCTTTCACCAGTATGTAAGGGTATTTGGCTAGGATAACAATGGTGTGGTCTTTCAGGATAATACGGGTAAAGGAAAAAGTTTGTAATAGATATAAGTGTCTCTACTAATCAGTGGTATTTCTAGGAGATAATTGATTTGGTTACCCTTAAAATAAGCCTTTAATGTAATACTATGTTCAATTCAGACCAAATTTTCCAATTTCGGTGGAAATATAAATTTTTCTACTTTGTTTTTATTTAAATTAAATTTTCTAAAATATGCAGCAGCTCACTCGACTCTCTGATAGATTGGTGCAAGATACCAATTTTACTTAAAGCTAAGCTAGTTTCGATCTCATTCAGTCTAATATGAAGAGACTGAAAATTATGAATCAACAAGTTGTATGTGTTAATAATTTGACTTCCAAGGTGATTAAAATATTCCGTTTTCAGGATTTCACTCACTTCGGTGGTTACCCTTTTGATTGCTGATTTAATCTGAATGAGGTCGTCATTTAGTTTCAATGTGGTTGCCAAAGTATGTACCATTTCAGTGATCAACGTGAGTTTGCGTTTACTCTTATTTTTATTGGTCTTTACTTCGCTGAGAATTTGATCATAACGAATAGCGTCGTCATTGTCAAGGTTTCCGGTTATGATTTTTATAATTTAACCAATGGGGTTAAATAGTCCACGTTTTACTCGGATGTTTGGTGCAACTTGCTGAAGCTTTTCTACTGTTATATTTTTTATAAAATCTGTTTGTATTCTTAAATCTATGAAAGTACAAGTAAAGTTCTTATCTAAATAACTAACTAACCTATTGAGTTGCGATGTCCTCGCTAAATTTGTCTGCAAATCGTCCGCGACTGATTGAAAGTCGAGAGTCTTTGCTATTATCCAGTTGTCGTTACTAAGTACCGCTACGCCATACTTGACGGGCAGGACGCCTGGGTTACTATTTAACGCCTGGAGTTGAAGTGCGTGAAGACGTACCACCATGGCCACTGCCAGGATGAGCAGGTGCCTGCAATGGACGTTTTACATTCTTAACTGGTACTTTTGTGTCACGGTGACCGACTCGAATAGGGACTATATTTCAATCGGTTTCTCCTATAACTATAGCTTGTGAGTACCGAGGGTTGTCCTTACTTGAGCGCTTATTTGTATCTTTCGTAAATAGTATCACCGGGTTCTACTGGAAATTCTGCTTCACCTCCTCTTTTTCTAATTATTTTTTTCCTTTTTCTTGGCAGTCTGCTCTGCTAGATGGTTGTAAAGGTATTTTGTGCGTTTAGCGTTTAACTAATTGGTGGGTGTATTGTTTTTCGAAATTAGCGTCAAAAGCGTGTCTTGAATCTGTGTGTCCTAGCAGGAATTCGAACGGGGTTAAACCTTTGGTAGAATGGATACTATAGTTGTATGCCATTACGGCGTAATTCATCTCCGATGCAGCATCTGTGAACTTATGCTCGTACTTGGCTAGCCTGTAACATTATATTATGGTAGAGTGAAATCTCTCTATAAGACCCATAGAGTTAGGGTTATTCGGGGTGCCTATGTGTAGATCGACTTTGTGTAGTAAGAGGAGTCCTTTCATTAATGAGTTGTTAAATTCAGATCCAGGATCTGAGCTGATTTTCAGGGGTATGCCATAGAAGGAAAAGTATTTTATAAGAGCTCTAACCACTTCGGGGGTAGAGCGGTTGGCGATTTCAAAGGCTTGTCCTATTTTGCTGAAGGCATAGAATAGAATAGAATGCCATTTATTTACTGTATCAGCATAAACACATGAGAAAATAAGAATAAAACACAATAAAAATAAAAATAACACAATTAAAATCACAAACAAAATCTACAATAACATTAAAAAATTATATATAATTTCCAATTCATGTCTAATTTTTAAAGAAACCCACATTAGGTTGTGAGTTGTTTCACTGCTATGTGCACATGCTGCGACAGCAAAAGGGCTCAGACTCAGCATAGTGTCAAAGGAAAACCTGTGACGCTGGTTTTCAGTCTAGGACCCACAGTATAATTGAATTTAGACATTTTAATGTCACCAGGTGGCAAGTGTACTAAAATTAACAACCTTACACTAAACGTGTAAATAAAATAAATAAAATGTCAATACGGAAAAAGTAAAATAAAAAATAAGATGGAGATAATAAAATTGTATTGCGGATTAGTGAATAAATAGTTAGATGGATTAAATTGTATCGAATAATAATGTCGTATTGAATGAATTACTAATGTCACAAAGAGTTGAAATTACGTACACAACGAAAAAGTATATTTGGTATACACATTGCGGTATCAGGTCAATTTTAGAGTGGTAGAATGCAGTACGCAGCACTTTGTCATGGTAGCTTCAGGTATTCTGCTTTTGTTGGAATAGTAACCTTTCTGGAATTAATTTTTTGAATCTATATTTTGATTTGAGCTCTCGGAGTGGAGGGGGTATATTATTCCAACATTTTGTGGCAAGATACCTGAAGCTACCATGAAACGCCGCAGTCCCGTGGCGGGGGACGGACAAGACACTGGTGGCAGTTCTAATGTTGTGGTGGCGCGAAATTCTCCAGGTGAGCTTTTCAAAAAGGTATTCAGGCTTAGAAGCAGAAGAGTAGAATTAATGCTACTTAATTTAATAATGCCGTTAATTTCAACATGTCAGCACTATTAAAGTACGATGTAACATGTGTACGTGGAGGAATGTTGAAACAGTACCTAGCGCAAGCATTTTGTACCCGTTGGATCAACCTCTCAGTTCGCTTGTATAGACATGGGCCGTACACCAACAACCCGTAGTTAATTTTAGACAGCACCAGGGATTCGCACAACCTGACTCGCATATCGATACTAAGAAATCTTCTTATCTTGTACAAGACCCTGAGTCGATAGAAACAGTTCTTTGCCACTTCTACTACATGTTTTTCAAACCGTAACTCACTGTCCATTAGCAAGCCCAGGTTTCGTGCCTCACTGACTCGATCCAGGCGTACACCTGAAATTGTTATTTCAGGGTCAAAGTCAGTAAGAGTTTTCACTTGATGTTTTGAGCCAAGAATTAGGAGTTTTGACTTGGAGGGGTTCAAAACCAGAGCATTATTGGCAGACCATATGGAGACACTAGCAAGGTCTTCATTCATACGTCTGACAGCCTCCTCAATGTTATCATTGTTCGCTTCTATATACAACTGAAGGTCATCAGCGTACAAATGGCACCTACTGTGTTTTATACTACCTATAATATCCGCACTGTACAAAATAAAGAGTAGCGGTCCCAGAATTGAGCCCTGAGGGACGCCTCTACTCAAAGGAACGCATTTCGATGAGCAAACTGATCCATCATTTTTATTATTAATAACATGTTGATAGCGATTAGTCAAGTAACTCTCGATCCACCTGATTGAATTCATGTCAAATCCCTAAAAATTTAGTTTGGAGAGCATCATTGTTACATTAATACAGTCAAATGCACGTGAAAAATCCAATAGAGCCAGGAGTGTGCCATTGCCTTTGTCTTGAGAAGCTAAAATGTTATCTACAACATCTAGTAGGGCTGTGACAGTGCTACGCCCTTTTCTGAAACCAGACTGTAACTTAGGTAGAATATTGTTTCTCTCCAAAAATAATGAGATCTGATTATATACGACTCTTTCGAGTATCTTAGACAAATAAGGCAATATGCTTATAGGCCTTAGATCCTTCACTGTTTGTGGGTCATTATTTTTGGGAGTTGGTCGTATAAGCGACGTTTTCCAGAGTTGTGGAAATGTGGAGGTAGATATTGATTTATTCACGATAGCTGTAATAGCCCTTAGGGTTGTAGGGAGTGTCAACAATATCATGCTCATATTAATTCCATCACTACCACATGCGTTTGATGGGAGGCTTAGAATATTTTTTCCGACATCACTATCGTTGACTGGATGTAGACGAAAAGTAGCACTACCAAACCTATGATACTCAAAGTAAGTAAGCCTTGATATTTTAACACTATCGTCTCCGGGTATATTGTGGAAGTGGACAATGATCTCGTTAGGGTTACTAAGGTGTTCAGGCAGTTCATTGTACGTTTTTGGTAAAACTTATTCCTTAAGATTTTGCCAGATCTATTATAGTTAGGTAATAGCGACCTTCTATAGAAAACAGGTCGATAAATATCTCCTCTAGAGGTTTGGTCTGGGTTTGGGTTAGTTGAAGTTGAGGTTTGATGGGATTTCTGTCGTACTTCATCTTACGACAGATTTCACATGAATTTATCACGCTCGCTATTATCTGATCCATATTATGCCAATAGTAGGTGTGTTTAATGTGGGCTATGGTTTCTTTAATGCCACGATGACATGTCTTTACTTGATGGTATTTTTTTACTATATCCAGTTGTTCGTTTTCATCGTCGACATAAATTACGAGTTTGGTGCATTCAAAGAATTGTACAAGGTCTTTTTTGAAAAGGAAGATTACGGCTTCTGTAAATTGTCTGCGATGTTCATCGTTCTCAAAATAGATAAAATATTTCGTTTTGTTTTTAATGAATTCTTTAAGAAATTCCAAGTCGCGTCGGTTGGTTGGCAGGTGAACTTCTAAGATTCTCTGTTTCTTTCTGGATATGTCTTTTACTGAAGTGAAAGTGGATTTAAGCCATTTTAGAGTTTTTGGCTGTGTTGCTTATGATTTGAACCCATCTGAGAAACGTAAAAAATTAGATGTCAAAGCAAAAATGGGTATTTTTGTAGGTTATAGCGACACTACCAAGGGTTACAGGTTGTCTGACCCAAGTAATCCTACTTCTGTGATATCATCTCGTACAGTAGCATTTATTGAAAATAAATTTTATAATTTTAAAATATCTAATAATTTGACTAATAAAAATTTTAATACATTTGACATATTAATCAATAATTGCAATGATGATAATACTATTAGTAGTGAATCTAATCGAAATTTATCTGAAATTCCAGATCTAAATGAAGATGAGGAATATTGTACTGGAAGTGAGAATGGCTCACAGTCTGCTGACGAGTCTGCCGCCGTTAACTGCAGCGAGACGGTGTCATCTGGCCAGGTTTCGGGTGAAATACCTTCTGATAGGGAAGCTGTCTCCATGAGACCGTCAGGACGCCCTGCTCGTACTGTGAGAGCTCCAAAAAGGTATGGAGATTATGATTATTCTATGCTAACACAGCATGCCTTGATTGAGGTACCGGCGTCGTACGATGAGGCAATGGCCTCAGAGTTGCGTGAGGAATGGCTCGCCGCCATGCAGAGTGAGCATGCTTTCTTAATCCAGAATAAAGTTTGGAGGTTAGTAGATAGACCTGCTAATAAAAATGTTATAAAATATAAATGGGTTTTCAAAGTTAAGCATGATGCTGATGGGAAATTCGATAAATTTAAAGCACGCCTAGTTGCAAAGGGTTTCACCCAAAAACAGGGAATAGATTATAACGAAACTTTTTCTCCTGTAGTTCGCCATTCGTCAATGCGAATCTTATTTTCTTTGGCTAATGATATGGACTTAGAAATTGATCATATTGATATAGAAACTGCATTTTTGCACGGAAACTTAAATGAGATCATACACATGGAACAACCAGAAGGTTTTTGAAATAATGATGTTAATAAAGTTTGTCTATTGCAGAAAAGTATATATGGTTTGAAACAGGCGAGTAAAATGTGGAATGAAAAAGTAAATTCTGTTCTAGTTGACAATGGTTTCAAACAGTCTCGTTGTGAACCATGTGTATATACTAAAAGAGTTCAAAATGATTATGTAATCATCTCACTGTATGTAGACGATTTTTATGTATTTTATTCTAAAAATATCATCATTAAGAATGAATTATTGAATGTTTTAAATAAGGAATTCAATATTAAGAATTTAGGTCCATTAAATCATTTTCTTGGTATGAGAGTGACTAGAGATAAATCTAAAAACATTTTGTGTTTAGATCAGACAGAGTATATAAGAAAATTGTTAAAACGATTTAATATGGAAAACTGTAAATCTGCAAGCACACCTATGGCTATAAATTTTAATTTATCTTATTGTAAAGAACCTAATTCTCTTATTCTAGATGAAAATTGTGACTACAGACAACTTATGGGTAGTCTTATGTATTTGTCTGTATGTACTAGACCGGATATTTAATGTAGCCAATTAAGTCAGTTCAATAACAGCTTCAACACGTCTCATTGAATTGCAGCTAAAAGAATTCTTAGGTACTTAGCCGGTACAATTAATTACTGTTTATATTTTATAAAGAGTGTTGATTGGTCTTTAAAGGCATATACCGATGCTGACTGGGGCAATGACAAAACAGACCGAAAATCATACACGGGGTTTGTCATAAAGCTAGGTAGTAACACCATAAACTGGGAATCTCGTAAACAACGATGTGTTGCATTGTCTAGTACAGAAGCGAAATATCTAGCAATAAGTGACGTATGTAAAGATATATGTTTTATCAAAAATTTTCTTTCAGAAATTTTGACTAAGGATATTCCATGTACAGTTTATAATGACAACCAGAGTGAACAAAGACTTTTACAGTGTAAAGAATTATGTCATAAGAGAACAAAGCACATAGATATAAGATATCACTTTGTAAAAGAACTTGTTAATAATAATTATATTTCAGTTAATTATCTCTGTACTGAAAGATGATTGCAGATGTATTGACAAAGCCATTATGTCGGCAAAAGCACTCTGTCTTCATTGATAGTATGAGTATACGCGAGACACTGTAACTCTACCAAGCTAGCGATTGATACGTTACTTTATGTAACTTGTTTATCTTATTTCTCATGTAATGTTTGACATTTATATGTATGTGTTATACATATTGGACCAAATATTGAAGGCATAAGGGGAAGTATTGAATAGAACGCATGTATCTATGCCTTAAATATATTTTTTTTAAAACTATGATGTGTGTCGTCTATGGCCAATCTCACTTCATGTAAGCCTCTCGTAATGGCGATTATATTATGTCCCTATTTTCGTGTATTTTATAAATATTTAATTAACCAAGTGACATTTACTGTTGTAGACATTTATTCTGATGAATTTCGTTCGATGAATTGAAACTGTTCGTACAAAGTTTAACTGTGTTTTGGTATGGTCGTGGCACACAATTCCACTGCCTGTCACTCGAAACCGACTAATCTTATAAATTTTATCGGTTATTTGATATTTTAAGTCTTTACTATTTAAAGAAGATTTTCTTTAAGAATATGTTCGATTAAAATACTTTTATTATTAAACGAAACTATAATCATTAAAATTATTACAAATAACGACTCAAAGAAAACAGGAAATAATTTTGATGCATTTTTTTCGGCTGGCAATAATTTAGTTGGCTTTCTTAACAAACACCTTTAGGGGGGGGGGGGCGTAATGCACGGCCATGAAAAGCACGGCCCGGATTGCATGACCCTGAATACGTGTACATCGGGTTGGCAAGGTAGGTCCTTTAAATAGTCTTAGATCAACATGCGACGAGCTCCCCAATTTATTATATTCATTACATCCTGAGACATATAGATTGCAACGATACATCCTACCACAATCGATAAAAAAACAGAAGTTGTTGGTACTCATTGTCAATGACTCTTGCACATTGATAATACGACCATTTCACCTGGACAGGCTCACTTTTTGAGAGTACCATGATAATGATCAGGGACTGTTAGCAATTTAAAATATGTGTGTGTTTCAGTTTGTGATATTGCATCTTACAGCACCTTTCATTTCTCCAATTTGAGAATCACTACACTATTATTTATAATATAGGTATAATACTTTTAATGCTTTATTTATTTAGATAATTAAACGAAATCCATAAGTACACAGAGCTAATAGAATGAAAGAATCTTACCCGGTTGGTAACTCTGTTTACTGATACATAGATACTTACAATACTAATGCTAAGTTGCACGAAACTTTTAGCATTTAAGTTTTGATTAAACTAATTTAATCACGAGAATCATGATTTTCTGTTGCACGAAACTCCAAATCTAAATATTTAAGCATAACTTTAATTTTAAATAAAAAGCTGTCCAACTCATGATTATCTTCGAAATTACGTTGTTAAAACGATATTTTATCTCCGTTAGCGTCTAATTTGACACTTGTTAACTTAAAATTTAAGTTAAGGTAGATGCCCCCTTTACTACACCCCACCGCGGAAATGTTTTGAGGTTCTGTTGTTAAAATAAAACAAAATTTTGAATGACCTTGACCTTAAGAGGGGGGGGGAGGGGGTTAGATTAGACGTTAGTAGACTCTAGCCAGTCGTTTTTGTTTGCATACGCTTCGCTCTGCTCGGCTCTGCTCCGCTCCGGTTTAGCTTCTTCAACGTTCCAACCTAACTTATAACCCGATTGAAAAGTAACCACAATAACCTACTCTAGCCAGTTGTTTTTGCTTGTAAATATCGAGAGAACAAGAAAACAGAACATTCGCGAAACTACTAGAAAACGGAATGGCGTCATGAACGCGGCTTGTAAATATCGAGAGAACAAGAAAACAGAACATTCGCGAAACTACTAGAAAACGGAATTGGTTCGTTGGAAACATTTTGGTTGGCCGCCAAACCCAACAAAATGCGTTGCGTTTTAAACAAAAATTACAACTTTTTTATTTATCAAAAGTGATATTTTACGAAAAAATACTAAATTAACTTTGATTGACATAAAATAAATAAACAAACATAAATTGCAAGTTAAATGAACGTTTTTATTAAAAAAGTTATTATCAAAAAACGATTCCACATTTCCTCCTTTTTTTACCCACGACGGAACGGAGATGGTAATGTTGCCATTTTTCTCAAAAACTAAGATGACAACTTACCAGGGGGCGCTGCGTTAAACATTTGTTTTTGCAAAACTAAAACTATGCGTTTGATTCTGATGCGGTTTATTTTATTTTTTTGTAATGGGTTTGTGGTTGATTAGTGAGGGTTCATAAATAGGTGTTACGGTAGGAGCTCACTAGGGGGCACTGCAGTGATATTGTTTATATTAGCTACTAAATATTAAAAAAACTCGATAGAACTTTCTTGATAACATTACAGTGAGGCCGCACTTGTGCGCTGCGTTGCGTCGCGTCGTCGATATTCCACAGTTCCGATAATTTTGACAGTGGCATGTCACTGTCAAATATTTGGAAAAAGTCAAGGACAAATGGGGCCTCCCCCTCAGTAAACCAAGTATTTATGTTGGAAAGGGAGCAAAAGACGATAGCTACTTTATGGCCTTTTTTCTGTGTCCTCGGTTTGCGACCGGCGGCGGCGTATAGTTTGTCTCAATCGCTCTGATTTTTTCAACGCTATGCTGTTATGTGGGCGTTTAAAATTTTTTCTTTGATCTAGATCGGTAATTACTACGCCGTCTAAAGATCGTACTCTAATAAGCGCCACATAAGCTGTCCTTTGCGAATGTTTTTGGTCCAAAATATAAAAACCTAAAAGTAAGAAAATATGGAGATATATCCCGACAACTTATTTTAATTAACCTAATAAATTCAAGACGAAGTACGAAAAATATTAAACTAAAAAGCCCCCGACGGATTTTCTTGTTTTTTTATTAAGTTCATAGCATAATTTTTTTGAGTCAGGGGTTTCAAAATTATTTTATCCTTCAAATGAGTTTTAACCGTCGTGGGTTTTTTCAAAAAAAATTATTTTGTTTTTTTATTAGATAATTCTTATCTTTTCAAATATGGGTACAGCGAAACGTAGGTAATGTATTTTGACCACAAACCAGCTTTAAACATATTATTGCGTTTCGTTACATAATTTTACAAAGTATTTACAGATTTTCAAAAAATAATATCTTAAAAACTATTGAGTTCCGCAACCTGAAACTTTCAGGAAGATGATCAAATGACCCCAACTTTACGCTACAAAAGTTTGGACGCCCTTGCGAGTAGGTCATCCCCTAAAAGTGAGCCACGGAGCCTTATGTCTTGATATAGGCGTCGCCTCTCCAAAATTGCATTTTTATACTTCTTTTTAAAATGCATTTTTATAAAAGTTCGTTTTTTTAGGCTTGCAGACAGCATCGCATTTCGGCTTGGTTTTTTTATATTTTTCTTCATAATACGACCTTTAATAAAAGAACATTAATATAATATATGTAAATTGGAGTACGTTTTGGATGTATCATTTAGTTAAAAACCAAGCTAAAAGCTACTTTTGGTCTTTCATCTATAATTTCGATATGTCATCATCATGTTTTCTCTCAATTACACATTATTGAATCTAAAAATAAGAAATTTAAAAAGGATTTCAAGAGGTACTTAAATACAGTGAAATGAACACTGTTTACCGTTTCGCCTAAATACTCAAGTTTCCTTCTCGGCCTCGGTATAGTTGGGCCCCCTTTTTCGAGGAGCTCTCTCTTCATTTTGACTTGATGCCATGGCTCCCTTATTTTCCAATTATCGATAGAGACCGACTTTGTATTAAAGTTTATGTTTGCAATAAAAAACCACGCGCAATGTTTTATTTAGATTTGTTAGCCATTGATAGTTACAGGGAGCACGTATATTCTGTCAGTGGCAAATTTGCGTACTCTGACAACATTAGCTTCTAACGCTTCGACATAAGAGTCATTTAACTGATACTTTAGTGGCGCCACATCTGAACTGACCCTGCCTACGAAGCCAAGGGTCCCGGGTTCGAGTCCCGGTGGGGGCAAATACTTGTTTGATGAGAACAGATGTTTGTACCCTAGTCATGTTTGTTTATCTATCTATGTATAATATTTATCTATATAAGTATGTGTATCGTTGTCTAGTACCCAAGATACAGGGAATCCTAGTTTGGGGCTAGATCAATGTGTGTAAATAGTGTCCAAGGTATTATTATTATTATTAAACTAGCAATACGTGGATCTAAAGCACTGCAGTTCATTTCATTCATACAACTTAGACTCTGCGTACAGATTAATTATATTTTATTTTATCATATAAAAGGTCGGAAAAAGTTTTCGAGCAACAGATTTTGTTGCTCATGAGAATGATGAGATTATTTAATCTTGAGATTTCTTGCCATTTAGCTAACGGCAAATTAGCGGTGATTTCGTGCAACTCAGCGTAAATCTCTGAAGAGTCCAGCCAGTTAAGCAGTTTCTGGCTTCATAGGTATTAGTTAGGTACAATATCGGTACCTAATACCCTCTGAACTGTCAAGCCCAAAAATGCCTATTTAGTATGAAAAGCTCCAAAATATATAGTGAATGCCTGTAATGGCTTACTTATTGTCTCACAATATATGTTCAGGGGGGATAAGATACATATTACCTGCAATCATACATACAATAGTTCTAAACTATCTCAGCGATCCGTGTGTGATCTTGCAGCTCTCATCTCATTGCCCCGATTTGAAAATATGATCACTACAAATGAAACTAAGCCTATTCCTATGCTCTCAGAGCTTATGGAGAGAAAATTAAAGGTGTTGGTAACACACAGTAAGTATAAATTATTCAGATCAAATACTACATCTAAGACACTTTCCTTTATATAATAAATCATCAGTGTTTGTCACCTATCCATCACAAATAGGTACCGTATTCTGATGAAATTGTCACTTGATTTTGATCAAATTATGTAGATATGAGTAGGACGATGATGTCCTTTAGGGCCGGAAATATAGAAAGCGAGTAAATGCTTAAGCCCGGGTCAACTTGATACTAAATGTAGATTTGTCAATGTTGACCCAAGTTTAGTGCTAACTCACTATCTATCTGGCCTGACATAGATTCTCTTCGCAGTATATAATTATTAATATACTGACCAATCACAACACGATTATTTGAAACGAGCTGTCTTTGAAAGTGACTTTGCTTGTTTATGCGATGCTCTGATTAGATTTTTTTTCCTAAGCGATTGAAATTCCGAGATTTCAGAATTACATGATAGCCTTACAGATAGTATTATTTATAATTAAAGCGATTGATCAAGTTATCACCCTTCTTTCGAGGGTCAGAGTGTCGATAAGGGGGCGGAAGACGTCCGTGTGACGCCGGCTTTGGACTCTTCGCAACGGTCGGCTCCTTCGGGACGTAGTGAGTGCGATAAAGTGAAGCCGGATTTGGACCCTTCGGAGCGGTCAGCTCCTTCGGGACATGGTGTGAGTGATGAAGTGTCGGTGTTGAACTCTAATGAGCCACCGAGTAAAAATTGACGTAACTAAATGTCAATAAGACCATACATAGTCAAGTTATCTCGTAGACGGAGGACGTTTTAAAAATACAATTTAACTACATGTAGAGCGTCTATTCTATTTTACACCAAGTCTAAGACTAACTTACAAATAACTTATCAACTAGGCCGTGAGCACTCTAGGTGCCTAGCGCGACAACATCCGCCTGTCGACTCAGCGTCTAGACCTGTTACTTTGTGGTCATAAGGAAAAGCATTGTTTAGAATATTCTGCTAGGTCCAGCAGCTTTGGTAGAGTCGCCTGACGTAACTCCTCCCTCCTTAAGATCGAAGCTCTCTTCTGGAGGAGAATTCTCTTCTGGAGCAGAGCTTCGATTGAACATCTGTAAAATTCTTAAACGGTACTTATATGCTAGAGTACACAATAAAATCAAAAGCGCTACATAAAGTCCAGTTGTCCAAATGCTAACATATGACTTTTCACTTTCACCATTTTCACTAACACTTTTTTTCAGGGCATAGGAGAGGAACTTCAGGTCGTCGAGGTACACTCCCTCCAGGTTCATCGGTGTACCAGAGATTGTGTCTGCAGGCTGGTTTACAGTGGGCAGGTTTACTATGGGCAGCTTCGCGTACTTGAGGTCGTCAGTATCTGTACGGTGTATTCTAAGACTGATATTTCCAACTTGAACCTCGCAAGTGTCGTCGAGTGTAAGTATGTAGGTTCCTTGGATCTTCTGATGGAACACTTCGTTGATGCAGGTCCGCGAGAGCAACCTTTCCTCTATGCTGTAAAGTATCCATCTATTGGGCTGGATCAACTGTATTTTCATATTTTTGATAGAAACTGGAACTTGAATACATGACGTCACGGTTTCAGCATACGTCATAAGCTCGCTGATGCATTTGTCTTGTTTGTAGTGAAAAATGTCATCATCAAGACACAGAAAACTGGAGTCTTCAATTTTCTTGCATGGTCGAGTGAACAGTCTGATCTTTAATCCTTTCACCAGGATGTAAGGGTATTTGGCTAGGATAACAATGGTGTGGTCTTTCAGGATAATACGGGTAAAGGAAAAAGTTTGTAATAGATATAAGTGTCTCTACTAATCAGTGGTATTTCTAGGAGATAATTGATTTGGTTACCCTTAAAATAAGCCTTTAATGTAATACTATGTTCAATTCAGACCAAATTTTCCAATTTCGGTGGAAATATAAATTTTTCTACTTTGTTTTTATTTAAATTAAATTTTCTAAAATATGCAGCAGCTCACTCGACTCTCTGATAGATTGGTGCAAGATACCAATTTTACTTAAAGCTAAGCTAGTTTCGATCTCATTCAGTCTAATATGAAGAGACTGAAAATTATGAATCAACAAGTTGTATGTGTTAATAATTTGACTTCCAAGGTGATTAAAATATTCCGTTTTCAGGATTTCACTCACTTCGGTGGTTACCCTTTTGATTGCTGATTTAATCTGAATGAGGTCGTCATTTAGTTTCAATGTGGTTGCCAAAGTATGTACCATTTCAGTGATCAACGTGAGTTTGCGTTTACTCTTATTTTTATTGGTCTTTACTTCGCTGAGAATTTGATCATAACGAATAGCGTCGTCATTGTCAAGGTTTCCGGTTATGATTTTTATAATTTAACCAATGGGGTTAATGAGTCCACGTTTTACTCGGATGTTTGGTGCAACTTGCTGAAGCTTTTCTACTGTTATATTTTTTATAAAATCTGTTTGTATTCTTAAATCTATGAAATGCAAGTAAAGTTCTTATCTAAATAACTAACTAACCTATTGAGTTGCGATGTCCTCGCTAAATTTGTCTGCAAATCGTCCGCGACTGATTGAAAATCGAGAGTCTTTGCTATTATCCAGTTGTCGTTACTAAGTACCGCTACGCCATACTTGACGGGCAGGACGCCTGGGTTACTATTTAACGCCTGGAGTTGAAGTGCGTGAAGACGTACCACCATGGCCACTGCCAGGATGAGCACCTGCTCATCCTGCACCTGCCTGCAATGGACGTTTTACATTCTTAACTGGTACTTTTGTGTCACGGTGACCGACTCGAATAGGGACTATATTTCAATCGGTTTCTCCTATAACTATAGCTTGTGAGTACCGAGGGTTGTCCTTACTTGAGCGCTTATTTGTATCTTTCGTAAATAGTATCACCGGGTTCTATTGGAAATTCTGCTTCACCTCCTCTTTTCCTAATTATTTTTTTCCTTTTTCTTGGCAGTCTGCTCTGCTAGATGGTTATAAAGGTATTTTGTGCGTTAAGCGTGATCTTTAACTAATTGGTGGGTGTATTGTTTTTCGAAATTAGCTTCAAAAGCGTGTCTTGAATCTGTGTGTCCTAGCAGGAATTCGAACGGGGTTAAACCTTTGGTAGAATGGATACTATAGTTGTATGCCATTACGGCGTAATTCATCTCCGATGCAGCATCTGTGAACTTATGCTCGTACTTGGCTAGCCTGTAACATTATATTATGGTAGAGTGAAATCTCTCTATAAGACCCATAGAGTTAGGGTTATTCGGGGTGCCTATGTGTAGATCGACTTTGTGTAGTAAGAGGAGTTCTTTCATTAATGAGTTGTTAAATTCAGATCCAGGATCTGAGCTGATTTTCAGGGGTATGCCATAGAAGGAAAAGTATTTTATAAGAGCTCTAACCACTTCGGGGGTAGAGCGGTTGGCGATTTCAAAGGCTTGTCCTATTTTGCTGAAGGCAAAGAATAGAATAGAATGCCATTTATTTACTGTATCAGCATAAACACATGAGAAAATAAGAATAAAACACAATAAAAATAAAAATAACACAATTAAAATCACAAACAAAATCTACAATAACATTAAAAAATTATATATAATTTCCAATTCATGTCTAATTTTTAAAGAAACCCACATTAGTTTGTGAGTTGTTTCACTGCTATGTGCACATGCTGCGACAGCAAAAGGGCTCAGACTCAGCATAGTGTCAAAGGAAAACCTGTGACGCTGGTTTTCAGTCTAGGACCCACAGTATAATTGAATTTAGACATGTTAATGTCACCAGGTGGCAAGTGTACTAAAATTAACAACCTTACACTAAACGTGTAAATAAAATAAATAAAATGTTAATACGGAAAAAGTAAAATAAAAAATAAGATGGAGATAATAAAATTGTATTGCGGATTAGTGAATAAATAGTTAGATGGATTAAATTGTATTGAATAATAATGTCGTATTGAATGAATTACTAATGTCACAAAGAGTTGAAATTACGTACACAACGAAAAAGTATATTTGGAATACACATTGCGGTATCAGGTCAATTTTAGAGTGGTAGAATGCAGTACGCAGCACTTTGTCATGGTAGCTTCAGGTATTCTGCATTTGTTGGAATAGTAACCTTTCTCGAATTAATTTTTTGAATCTATATTTTGATTTGAGCTCTCGGAGTGGAGGGGGTATATTATTCCAACATTTTGTGGCAAGATACCTGAAGCTGCCATGAAACGCCGCAGTCCCGTGGCGGGGGACGGACAAGACACTGGTGGCAGTTCTAATGTTGTGGTGGCGCGAAATTCTCCAGGTGAGCTTTTCAAAAAGGTATTCAGGCTTAGAAGCAGAAGAGTAGAATTAATGCTACTTAATTTAATAATGCCGTTAATTTCAACATGTCAGCACTATTAAAGTACGATGTAACATGTGTACGCGGAGGAATGTTGAAACAGTACCTAGCGCAAGCATTTCATACCCGTTGGATCAACCTCTCAGTTCGCTTGTATAGACATGGGCCGTACACCAACAACCCGTAGTTAATTTTAGACAGCACCAGGGATTCGCACAACCTGACTCGCATATCGATACTAAGAAATCTTCTTATCTTGTACAAGACCCTGAGTCGATAGAAACAGTTCTTTGCCACTTCTACTACATGTTTTTCAAACCGTAACTCACTGTCCATTAGCAAGCCCAGGTTTCGTGCCTCACTGACTCGATCCAGGCGTACACCTGAAATTGTTATTTCAGGGTCAAAGTCAGTAAGAGTTTTCACTTGATGTTTTGAGCCAAGAATTAGGAGTTTTGACTTGGAGGGGTTCAAAACCAGAGCATTATTGGCAGACCATATGGAGACACTAGCAAGGTCTTCATTCATACGTCTGACAGCCTCCTCAATGTTATCATTGTTCGCTTCTATATACAACTGAAGGTCATCAGCGTACAAATGGCACCTACTGTGTTTTATACTACCTATAATATCCGCACTGTACAAAATAAAGAGTAGCGGTCCCAGAATTGAGCCCTGAGGGACGCCTCTACTCAAAGGAACGCATTTGGATGAGCATACTGATCCATCATTTTTATTAATAATAACATGTTGATAGCGATTAGTCAAGTAACTCTCGATCCACCTGATTGAATTCATGTCAAATCCATAAAAATTTAGTTTGGAGAGCATCATTGTTACATTAATACAGTCAAATGCACATGAAAAATCTAACAGAGCCAGGAGTGTGCCATTGCCTTTGTCTTGAGAAGCTAAAATGTTATCTACAACATCTAGTAGGGCTGTGACAGTGCTACGCCCTTTTCTGAAACCAGACTGTAACTTAGGTAGAATATTGTTTCTCTCCAAAAATAATGAGATCTGATTATATACGACTCTTTCCAGTATCTTAGACAAATAAGGCAATATGCTTATAGGCCTTAGATCCTTCACTGTTTGTGGGTCATTATTTTTGGGAGTTGGTCGTATAAGCGACGTTTTCCAGAGTTGTGGAAATGTGGAGGTAGATATTGATTTATTCACGATCGCTGTAATAGCCCTTAGGGTTGTAGGGAGTGTCAACAATATCATGCTCATATTAATTCCATCACTACCACATGCGTTTGATGGGAGGCTTAGAATATTTTTTCCGACATCACTATCGTTGACTGGATGTAGACGAAAAGTAGCACTACCAAACCTATGATACTCAAAGTAAGTAAGCCTTGATATTTTAACACTATCGTCTCCGGGTATATTGTGGAAGTGGACAATGATCTCGTTAGGGTTACTAAGGTGTTCAGGCAGTTCATTGTACGTTTTTGGTAAAACTTATTCCCTAAGATTTTGCCAGATCTATTATAGTTAGGTAATAGCGACCTTCTATAGAAAACAGGTCGATAAATATCTCCTCTAGAGGTTTGGTCTGGGTTTGGGTTAGTTGAAGTTGAGGTTTGATGGGATTTCTGTCGTACTTCATCTTACGACAGATTTCACATGAATTTATCACGCTCGCTATTATCTGATCCATATTATGCCAATAGTAGGTGTGTTTAATGTGGGCTAAGGTTTCTTTAATGCCACGATGACATGTCTTTACTTGATGGTATTTTTTTACTATATCCAGTTGTTCGTTTTCATCGTCGACATAAATTACGAGTTTGGTGCATTCAAAGAATTGTACAAGGTCTTTTTTGAAAAGGAAGATTACGGCTTCTGTAAATTGTCTGCGATGTTCATCGTTCTCAAAATAGATAAAATATTTCGTTTTGTTTTTAATGAATTCTTTAAGAAATTCCAAGTCGCGTCGGTTGGTTGGCAGGTGAACTTCTAAGATTCTCTGTTTCTTTCTGGATATGTCTTTTACTGAAGTGAAAGTGGATTTAAGCCATTTTAGAGTTTTTGGCTGTGTTGCTTATTTTTTGAACCCATCTGAGAAACGTAAAAAATTTGATGTCAAAGCAAAAATGGGTATTTTTGTAGGTTATAGCGACACTACCAAGGGTTACAGGTTGTCTGACCCAAGTAATCCTACTTCTGTGATATTATCTCGTACAGTAGCATTTATTGAAAATAAATTTTATAATTTTAAAATATCTAATAATTTGACTAATAAAAATTTTAATACATTTGACATATTAATCAATAATTGCAATGATGATAATACTATTAGTAGTGAATCTAATCGAAATTTATCTGAAATTCCAGATCTAAATGAAGATGAGGAATATTGTACTGGAACTGAGAATGGCTCACAGTCTGCTGACGAGTCTGCCGCCGTTAACTGCAGCGAGACAGTGTCATCTGGCCAGGTTTCGGGTGAAATACCTTCTGATAGGGAAGCTGTCTCCATGAGACCGTCAGGACGCCCTGCTCGTACTGTAAGAGCTCCAAAAAGGTATGGAGATTATGATTATTCTATGCTAACACAGCATGCCTTGATTGAGGTACCGGCGTCGTACGATGAGGCAATGGCCTCAGAGTTGCGTGAGGAATGGCTCGCCGCCATGCAGAGTGAGCATGCTTTCTTAATCCAGAATAAAGTTTGGAGGTTAGTAGATAGACCTGCTAATAAAAATGTTATAAAATATAAATGGGTTTTCAAAGTTAAGCATGATGCTGATGGGAAATTCGATAAATTTAAAGCACGCCTAGTTGCAAAGGGTTTCACCCAAAAACAGGGAATAGATTATAACGAAACTTTTTCTCCTGTAGTTCGCCATTCGTCAATGCGAATCTTATTTTCTTTGGCTAATGATATGGACTTAGAAATTGATCATATTGATATAGAAACTGCATTTTTGCACGGAAACTTAAATGAGATCATACACATGGAACAACCAGAAGGTTTTTGAAATAATGATGTTAATAAAGTTTGTCTATTGCAGAAAAGTATATATGGTTTGAAACAGGCGAGTAAAATGTGGAATGAAAAAGTAAATTCTGTTCTAGTTGACAATGGTTTCAAACAGTCTCGTTGTGAACCATGTGTATATACTAAAAGAGTTCAAAATGATTATGTAATCATCTCACTGTATGTAGACGATTTTTATGTATTTTATTCTAAAAATATCATCATTAAGAATGAATTATTGAATGTTTTAAATAAGGAATTCAATATTAAGAATTTAGGTCCATTAAATAATTTTCTTGGTATGAGAGTGACTAGAGATAAATCTAAAAACATTTTGTGTTTAGATCAGACAGAGTATATAAGAAAATTGTTAAAACGATTTAATATGGAAAACTGTAAATCTGCAAGCACACCTATGGCTATAAATTTTAATTTATCTTATTGTAAAGAACCTAATTCTCTTATTCTAGATGAAAATTGTGACTACAGACAACTTATGGGTAGTCTTATGTATTTGTCTGTATGTACTAGACCGGATATTTAATGTAGCCAATTAAGTCAGTTCAATAACAGCTTCAACACGTCTCATTGAATTGCAGCTAAATGAATTCTTAGGTACTTAGCCGGTACAATTAATTACTGTTTATATTTTATAAAGAGTGTTGATTGGTCTTTAAAGGCATATACCGATGCTGACTGGGGCAATGACAAAACAGACCGAAAATCATACACGGGGTTTGTCATAAAGCTAGGTAGTAACACCATAAACTGGGAATCTCGTAAACAACGATGTGTTGCATTGTCTAGTACAGAAGCGAAATATCTAGCAATAAGTGACGTATGTAAAGATATATGTTTTATCAAAAATTTGCTTTCAGAAATTTTGACTAAGGATATTCCATGTACAGTTTATAATGACAACCAGAGTGAACAAAGACTTTTTCAGTGTAAAGAATTATGTCATAAGAGAACAAAGCACATAGATATAAGATATCACTTTGTAAAAGAACTTGTTAATAATAATTATATTTCAGTTAATTATCTCTGTACTGAAAGATGATTGCAGATGTATTGACAAAGCCATTATGTCGGCAAAAGCACTCTGTCTTCATTGATAGTTTAGGAGTGTCAATAATATTCACTTAGTCTTTAGTATAGATCCTTTATTACAGTTCAGCTTTACACGGTACACCTGGGATAACACAGAAGAGACAAGTTACTTAGAACGCGATTACGGAACGACTAACTCGCAAGCAGAGCGCACTCGCTACCACTGTTACATATTGCTGACATAAGCATGTCCCTACACTCATCCCCCTCTTAAAAAACAAAAATTTTACTTGAAATTTTTAACAATTACAAAACATTATGCAAAAACTTACTTGACTGACTGTACTTTGAAACGTCCAATACAATGCAAAAATACCTGATACTATCTGTAATGATTCTGCTGACTCTAAGTTCTGAGCAACGCTGCAATGATAAACACTAATGCAAAACTGTATTCTGATTCTGAATGATGAAATATACCTTCTGTTAATATATATCGTGTTTCATTTGTTATTTATAACAATGCTTATGCCTACATCCGTTTAACAAAACATTGTCTACATGTATTCCTTTCTAATTCAAAGATTAGAAATTACACTTGCAATTAAATACGTTAGTTAAAACTTGTTGGAATGAGTACCTCCTTGGCGTCATACTAAGTACACAATCCCACGAAAGTCCTACGTTGATACTCATTCCAACAATTACACATAAGTTGTATATCAATCAATACGTTATCAAACTTACTTGGGACGAAATACTGTAGTTATACAAAACTGAACTGAGGATAACCCACTTAAGTCTAACATAAAATACTTTAGTACATTCCATATTAACTTGTGTGACACAAAAATAAACGTACACCTATTCATTTTTGTGTCCCCAAGCCAACGATACATACATATGCGGTACATGTGTTTCAATGCCCGACTTGAAATTCAATACATTGCAATACAATACAATACAATACTTTGCAAATACAATCAATAGAAAAAAAAAAAAAAACTTACGAGACTACTTCGTAATCGCTACACACTTTGGGATGCTGCATTCATGTCCTTTCTAAACAATTTTCTTAGATGATTCTTGTAAAGTCTGAAGGCCACATACAAATACATAAGCACTACAGCCACTGTCAGCACCATCAACATCACAAAATTACTATTAACTTTTGTTTCTACCTCTGTGATGCGCGGACTCGCGTTATTAGCTCCGTTTTGCGCAATGAGTATTTCCTCGTGCTTGCTTTGATTTCCACCTATTGTGTTCCAAAAAATAGCAATTTTGTTAACTCGATACAATTGATGCGCTATGGGCCCGATAAGTAACTCTTATCAATATTGCGGTAATAATGACGATTTACTCTCGCACAGCTATATTTAAACTATTGACTATTCTAATTAATGGTGCTGACCGCTGAGGTAAACATTTTTCTTACAACAACATCCGTCATTTAACATCTGACAAAATCCGTATTTAAACTATATTATTTTCTATTCAAAACTTATACCTATTGCGTGTGCTCAATTAATGAAGCGCACGGGTCGCTTGACGACGCGGCCGCTACGTGTGCACTTTTCGCTGGCGGGTACTAAATCTGCCGCTGGCTCGAAATTTGAAAAGGGGGGTGGCATGTCTATTGTCTGTTGGTTTGTTTGTCCCCTAACTCTCAATGCTACCCTTGGGTTTCTGCCTAATGTATCTTCGTCTTCCCTAATTAAATACGCCGGTTTAAGCCTGTCTATAGAAACTTGCGTGATTCTGTTGGGCAACTGTATCGAATAATATTTGTCTGTTCTACTTACTATTTTGTACGGTCCGTCATACGGTGGCTGTAAAGGCTTGCGTACGGCGTCATTTCTAATAAATACATACTCACATAATTTCAGGTCCGGATGAACAAACACGGTTCTAGAATTCGAGTGTGAACTGGGCTGGGGCCTATTCTGTGCAATTGACTTACGCAGTGTTTCCAAGTACTCATGTTCATCTAACGATCTCTGAGGACTCTGTACATACATTTCACCTGGTAAAGTGATTGTCTGTCCATATACCAGTTCTGCGGCACTTATCCCTGAATCACTACGAATGGCTGTTCTCAACCCAAGCAGGATCGTTGGAAGTTCGTCCACCCACGAGGTCTGCGATAACCTTGCCATTAACGCCGCCTTAAGGCTACGGTGCCAGCGTTCTATCATGCCGTTGCTCTCGGGGTGGTATGGGGTTGTTCTGATTCTACTTACCCCTAACATATGCATCAGTTTTGTGAACAAATCACTCTCGAATTGCCGGCCTTTGTCTGTGGTTATTACCCTGCAATTTCCAAATCGACAAATCCAGCCCTCGTATAGCGTTTTTGCAACTATATCTGCCGTTATTGTTTTCAGTGGGAAAGCCTCAGGCCACCTGGTGAATCTGTCTATAACTGTCAATACATACCTGTACCCTTCCTGAGTTGTCTGTAGCGGGCCAACTATATCGACGTGAATATGTTCGAAACGTTCTTTCTTCTCAAATTGTCCTATCCCGGAGCTGGTATGACGCACTACTTTGGCTCGCTGACAGGCGATACAAGTTTTGGCCCAAAGGCCTACATCCTTATTCATACCTGGCCAAAAGTACCTCTTAGCTACCATTCTCCTTGTTGTCCTAATACCTGGGTGGCTGATGCCATGAATCGCATCAAAAACTTGTTTCCTCATATTTTCCGGGACGTATGGTCTAATATTTTTCTGAGTTACTTCACAATAAATCTTGCTGTCTGAGTTGGGCATGCTACATTGTTTCAATTCATAACTATTTTTATCGCTCGCTTCATTTAGCAGTAATGTAATCTGAGTATCGGCTTCCTGCGCTCTTGCTAGGTCTGCGAAATCGAACACAGTGGGACATTCTATTGTTTCTACACGGGACAAGGCGTCAGCTACAATGTTTAGGTCGCCTTTTATATGTCGTATATCTGTTGAGAACTCACTTATGTATGCTAATTGTCTAATTCTTCTAGCTAATTCCTTGCCGTTGTCGGGCTTTGTAAATGCGAATGATAGCGGCTTATGGTCCGTGAAGATTATCAATGGTCGGCCTTCGATCATGTTCTGGAAATGTTCGATTGATAAGTATATTGCTAAAAGTTCCCTGTCATAGGTACTATATTTAGTCTGAGTACCGGAAAGTTTCTTTGAGTAAAATCCTAACGGTCTCCACGACTTACCATCCCACTGCTGTAGTACTCCGCCGATACACGAGTCAGACGCATCAGACATCAGTGCTAAAGGAACGCCTTCCAATGGATGAGCTAGGGTAATAGCATTTCTAAGGCTCACCTTACATTGTTCAAATGCTTTACTCGCCTCCTCCGTCCACGTTATTCTGGTCTTATCTCTTTTCTTAGTGTTGTGCAGAAACTTGTTCAGTTCCTGCTGTTGTTCCACGGCTCTGGGCAGATGAGATCTGTAAAAATTAATCATCCCTAAGAATCTTCTCAGTTGTTCTACTGTTTGTGGACGAGGAAAATTCATGATGGCCTCCACTTTACTTTGGAGGGGTGTGATACCCTCCGCCGATACCTCATAACCAAGGAATTCTACTTTATCTTTTGCAAATTCACACTTTGCCATATTGATGGTTAGCCCGCACTCACTATACCTTTGGCAAACCACATCAAGGTGTTTCTTATGGCATTCCACACAATGACTCGATATAATGACGTCATCAATATAACAGAATAGGTTCGATTTTTCGGTACTCGATTCCCTGGTAGCCTCGCACCTAATCTGTTCTATGCCTTTTAATACTACGTCGTTCATGAACCTTTGATACGTCTGGGCTGCGTTACATAGGCCAAACGTCATTCTGGGAAACTCGAATAGCCCAAATGGGGTAATTATTGCGGTTTTTTCGACGTCCTGAGGATTGATTGGGATGTTATGGAATGCCTTATTTGCATCAATATGCGAAAAAAGTTTCTTACCTGAAAGTCCATATGTGAAGTCCTGCAGTCTTGGGATGGGGTAACGGTCCGGCTTGGTCGCCGCGTTCAGCTGCCTGTAGTCACCACAGGGTCGGATTTGCCCATCTTTCTTGGGCACAACGTGAAGCGGGCTTGCCCATTCGCTCTTCGATGGACGGCAAATACCTAATTCTTGCATATTCCTAAATTCCTCCCTGACCTTGTCATACCTATCTGGGGGTAAACGTCTCGCCTTTGCATGAACAGGTGGGCCCTTTGTATCAATGTAATGGTGTACCCCGTGTTTAGTATCATATTTCAGGTTAAAAGGCCTGGTTATGTCTGGGTATCTAGCCAAAATTTCGCTACAGGGGTTTCCGCCATCGAAAGTGCTCACTGTAGTAGCCCCATCATCAACCAAAATTCCTATTGTTTTTAAGTCAGTAATTTTATCTCGCAAACATTTCCCACTTACATCAACTAACAGCTTATAATGCTCTAAAAAATCTGCTCCCAAGATTGGTTTGCTTACATTGGCAATTACAAACACCCATTTCAATGCTCTTCTTAATCTTAAATTTAATTCTAAAGTCACAGTTCCGTAGGTTTGTATCTCCGAACCGTTTGCCGCATATAGTTTATAAGATACATTTCCACGTCGCAAATGTTTGTTCACTTTTGATTTTGGAATAACTGAAATGTTCGCACCAGTATCCACTAACCACCGCAACGCGTTTTTACGATCGTACACACAGAGACGATTTTCTCGCAGCACGGTATTTCCTACGTCTCCTGAGGCCGTTGCTTCTAGTTTTCCGCCGGTTGTTTCCATGCGCAGGGTTTCTCACATCTAGTCGCTCTTGATCTAAATCGGAAATGGTACCGACAGAGCCAGTCCGGACTCTCTGGAGTTCTGTTAGGTGATGGCGATCTGCCCCTTGACGCTGATCTGCCCCTACTCTGGTACCTTGCTTGTGACCTGCCACGTATCTCGCCGCGCAGAGAAGCTACCTCCAGGACCAATTTGTTCATAGCTGTCATCATCTTTTGCATCGCGAAGTTTGCTGCACCGCTGCTTACCGACGCTACCTCGTTCACACTCGTTATGTTTTCCACTACCTTATCTGCAATTGTCCCCAGGTTCTCCAATGTCTGATCTTGACTCGCTGTCAACACCGCTCTTACAGGCGTCGGTAGTCGTGCCATCCATAATCTATGAACTGTTTCATCACTCGCTTGGCAGTTCCTTGCTAAAGTCATCATTTTTCGTAGCAGCTGCGTGGGTTTCTGTGATCCCAAATCCATTTCACCGACCAGACGCTGAAATTGTCGTTCTGGAGACTCTTCGTACACCTTGAGAAGCCTCTCTTTGAGTGAATTATATTTCCCTTCTGCTGGTGGTGTATAAAGTATGTCTGAGCACTGTTGTAATGCATCCCTACTTAACTTTGACACTGCCAGTTGGTATTTATATTCGTCACCTTGTTTCTGGGGGCTGACTATCGCCTCGAACTGCGCGAACCATAAACGCGGCTGTTCCTGCCAGAATTCAGGGATTCTCGCCGACACCGAAAGCCATTTCAGATGGTTGCTCTTCTTTGCTGGGTCCGGCGGCGGCTCCAGCCTTGTCTTGGCCCGCTCCCTTACTCATTGTTCCACGTTGAAACTCCGGCCAAGTCGTGGTTACTTAGCCGGGAGTCGTCCCGTCGCCGCTCGTTCGTAGGTAGGTATACACTTGTCACTGCACTGATTCCCAGAAAAAAAGAGTCGGGGTCACCAATTTAGGAGTGTCAATAATATTCACTTAGTCTTTAGTATAGATCCTTTATTACAGTTCAGCTTTACACGGTACACCTGGGATAACACAGAAGAGACAAGTTACTTAGAACGCGATTACGGAACGACTAACTCGCAAGCAGAGCGCACTCGCTACCACTGTTACATATTGCTGACATAAGCATGTCCCTACAATAGTATGAGTATACGCGAGACACTGTAACTCTACCAAGCTAGCGATTGATACGTTACTTTATGTAACTTGTTTATCTTATTTCTCATGTAATGTTTGACATTTATATGTATGTGTTATACATATTGGACCAAATATTGAAGGCATAAGGGGAAGTATTGAATAGAACGCATGTATCTATGCCTTAAATATATTTTTTTTAAAACTATGTTGTGTGTCGTCTATGGCCAATCTCACTTCATGTAAGCCTCTCGTAATGGCGATTATATTATGTCCCTATTTTCGTGTATCTTATAAATATTTAATTAACCAAGTGACATTTACTGTGGTAGACATTTATTCTGATGAATTTCGTTCGATGAATTGAAACTGTTCGTACAAAGTTTAACTGTGTTTTGGTATGGTCGTGGCACACAATTCTACTGCCTGTCACTCGAAACCGAATAATCTTATAAATTTTATCGGTTATTTGATATTTTAAGTCTTTACTATTTAAAGAAGATTTTCTTTAAGAATATGTTCGATTAAAATACTTTTATTATTAAACGAAACTATAATCATTAAAATTATTACAAATAACGACTCAAAGAAAACAGGAAATAATTTTGATGCATTTTTTTCGGCTGGCAATAATTTAGTTGGCTTTCTTAACAAACACCTTTAGGGGGGGGGGGGCGTAATGCACGGCCATGAAAAGCACGGCCCGGATTGCATGACCCTGAATACGTGTACATCGGGTTGGCAAGGTAGGTCCTTTAAATAGTCTTAGATCAACATGCGACGAGCTCCCCAATTTATTATATTCATTACATCCTGAGACATATAGATTGCAACGATACATCCTACCACAATCGATAAAAAAACAGAAGTTGTTGGTACTCATTGTCAATGACTCTTGCACATTGATAATACGATCATTTCACCTGGACAGGCTCACTTTTTGAGAGTACCATGATAATGATCAGGGACTGTTAGCAATTTAAAATATGCGTGTGTTTCAGTTTGTGATATTGCATCTTACAGCACCTTTCATTTCTCTAATTTGAGAATCACTACACTATTATTTATAATATAGGTATAATACTTTTAATGCTTTATTTATTTAGATAATTAAACGAAATCCACACACAGTACACAGAGCTAATGGAATGAAAGAATCTTACCCGGTTGGTAACTCTGTTTACTGATACATAGATACTTACAATACTAATGCTAAGTTGCACGAAACTTTTAGCATTTAAGTTTTGATTAAACTAATTTAATCACGAGAATCATGATTTTCTGTTGCACGAAACTCCAAATCTAAATATTTAAGCATAACTTTAATTTTAAATAAAAAGCTGTCCAACTCATGATTATCTTCGAAATTACGTTGTTAAAACGATATTTTATCTCCGTTAGCGTCTAATTTGACACTTGTTAACTTAAAATTTAAGTTAAGGTAGATGCCCCCTTTACTACACCCCACCGCGGAAATGTTTTGAGGTTCTGCGGCCGTTCTGAGGCCGCCAAACCCAACAAAATGCGTTGCGTTTTAAACAAAAATTACATCTTTTTTATTTATCAAAAGTGATATTTTACGAAAAAATACTAAATTAACTTTGATTGACGTAAAATAAATAAACAAACATAAATTGCAAGTTAAATGAACGTTTTTATTAAAAAAGTTATTATCAAAAAACGATTCCACATTTCCTCCTTTTTTTACCCACGACGGAACGGAGATGGTAATGTTGCCATTTTTCTCAAAAACTAAGATGACAACTTACCAGGGGGCGCTGCGTTAAACATTTGTTTGTGCAAAACTAAAACTATTCGTTTGATTCTGATGCGGTTTATTTTATTTTTTTGTAATGGGTTTGTGGTTGATTAGTGAGGGTTCATAAATAGGTGTTACGGTAGGAGCTCACTAGGGGGCACTGCAGTGATATTGTTTATATAAGCTACTAAATATTAAAAAAACTCGATAGAACTTTCTTGATAACATTACAGTGAGGCCGCACTTGTGCGCTGCGTTGCGTCGCGTCGTCGATATTCCACAGTTCCGATAATTTTGACAGTGGCATGTCACTGTCAAATATTTGGAAAAAGTCAAGGACAAATGGGGCCTCCCCCTCAGTAAACCAAGTATTTATGTTGGAAAGGGAGCAAAAGACGATAGCTACTTTATGGCCTTTCTTCTGTGTCCTCGGTTTGCGACCGGCGGCGGCGTATAGTTTGTCTCAATCGCTCTGATTTTTTCAACGCTATGCTGTTATGTGGGCGTTTAAAATTTTTTCTTTGGTCTAGATCGGTAATTACTACGCCGTCTAAAGATCGTACTCTAATAAGCGCCACATAAGCTGTCCTTTGCGAATGTTTTTGGTCCAAAATATAAAAACCTAAAAGTAAGAAAATATGGAGAGATATCCCGACAACTTATTTTAATTAACCTAATAAATTCAAGACGAAGTACGAAAAATATTAAACTAAAAAGCCCCCGACGGATTTTCTTGTTTTTTTATTAAGTTCATAGCATATTTTTTTTGAGTCAGGGGTTTCAAAATTATTTTATCCTTCAAATGAGTTTTAACCGTCGTGGGTTTTTTCAAAAAAAATTATTTTGTTTTTTTATTAGATAATTCTTATCTTTTCAAATATGGGTACAGCGAAATGTAGGTAATGTATTTTGACCACAAACCAGCTTTAAACATATTATTGCGTTTCGTTACATAATTTTACAAAGTATTTACAGATTTTCAAAAAATAATATCTTAAAAACTATTGAGTTCCGCAACCTGAAACTTTCAGGAAGATGATCAAATGACCCCAACTTTACGCTACAAAAGTTTGGACGCCCTTGCGAGTAGGTCATCCCCTAAAAGTGAGCCACGGAGCCTTATGTCTTGATATAGGCGTCGCCTCTCCAAAATTGCATTTTTATACTTCTTTTTAAAATGCATTTTTATAAAAGTTCGTTTTTTTAGGCTTGCAGACAGCATCGCATTTCGGCTTGGTTTTTTTATATTTTTCTTCATAATACGACCTTTAATAAAAGAACATTAATATAATATATGTAAATTGGAGTACGTATTTGGATGTATCATTTAGTTAAAAACCAAGCTAAAAGCTACTTTTGGTCTTTCATCTATAATTTCGATATGTCATCATCATGTTTTCTCTCAATTACACATTATTGAATCTAAAAATAAGAAATTTAAAAAGGATTTCAAGAGGTACTTAACTACAGTGAAATGAACACTGTTTACCGTTTCGCCTAAATCCTCAAGTTTCCTTCTCGGCCTCGGTATAGTTGGGCCCCCTTTTTCGAGGAGCTCTCTCTTCATTTTGACTTGATGCCATGGCTCCCTTATTTTCCAATTATCGATAGAGACCGACTTTGTATTAAAGTTTATGTTTGCAATAAAAAACCACGCGCAATGTTTTATTTAGATTTGTTAGCCATTGATAGTTACAGGGAGCACGTATATTCTGTCAGTGGCAAATTTGCGTACTCTGACAACATTAGCTTCTAACGCCTTCGACATAAGAGTCATTTAACTGATACTTTAGTGGCGCCACATCTGAACTGACCCTGCCTACGAAGCCAAGGGTCCCGGGTTCGAGTCCCGGTGGGGGCAAATACTTGTTTGATGAGAACAGATGTTTGTACCCTAGTCATGTTTGTTTATCTATCTATGTATAATATTTATCTATATAAGTATGTGTATCGTTGTCTAGTACCCAAGATACAGGGAATCCTAGTTTGGGGCTAGATCAATGTGTGTAAATAGTGTCCAAGGTATTATTATTATTATTAAACTATCAATACGTGGATCTAAAGCACTGCAGTTCATTTCATTCATACAACTTAGACTCTGCGTACAGATTAATTATATTTTATTTTATCATATAAAAGGTCGGAAAAAGTTTTCGAGCAACAGATTTTGTTGCTCATGAGAATGATGAGATTAGTTAATCTTGAGATTTCTTGCCATTTAGCTAACGGCAAATTAGCGGTGATTTCGTGCAACTCAGCGTAAATCTCTGAAGAGTCCAGCCAGTTAAGCAAATTCTGGCTTCATAGGTATTAGTTAGGTACAATATCGGTACCTAATACCCTCTGAACTGTCAATAAATAAATTGTCGAACAGACTGAGTTCGGCAGCGTTCGCAGTTAAAAAAATTAGAGCTCTTACCGACGTAGACACCGCTAGACTAGTCTACTTTAGTTACTTTCATAGTCTAATGACCTATGGTATTTTATTGTGGGGTCACGCTGCGAATGCTAATAGTATATTTATTCTGCAGAAACGGGCTGTTCGTGCAATTTATAGATTAGGGCCTAGAGTGTCACTGAGGGAAAAGTTTAAAGAAATCAATATTCTGACATTTGTGTCTCAATATATCTATGACAATCTTGTGTATGTAAAAAGAAATATAACTAATTTTCAGAAGTACAGTGATATACACAATTTTAATACTAGAAATAAAGACAAGTTGGTTGCTTATGTAAGCCGACTACATAAAATTAGTAATTCTTTTAAAGGCAATTGTATACGCTATTACAATAAGGTCCCTACTGATATTAAAAACTTACCTTTAGACAAGTTTAAAATAATAATAAAACAGAAATTGTATAAAAAAGGTTACTACAGGATATCTGATTACTTAGAGGACAGATGTCCATGGGAATAGATTGTTTGAGTAACAGGCTGTTTCGATATATAATTAGCATTCATTTTGTAATTTGACAATATTTTATTTAAAAAAGGAAACGCAAAAGATGCGACGACTGTGGAGTTTCTTCGGTGAGCTCTTCTCCACAGATTCCGCCATTGGGTTAGTGAACTCACCCAAAAAAATGTAATGACGGATCTAAGTGATGTAACAACATCCTATGGAAATAAATGATTTTTGATTTTGATTTTGATTTTGATTCAAGCCCAAAAATGCCTATTTAGTATGAAAAGCTCCAAAATATATAGTGAATGCCTGTAATGGCTTACTTATTGTCTCACAATATATGTTCAGGGGGGATAAGATACATATTACCTGCAATCATACATACAATAGTTCTAAACTATCTCAGCGATCCGTGTGTGATCTTGCAGCTCTCATCTCATTGCCCCGATTTGAAAATATGATCACTACAAATGAAACTAAGCCTATTCCTATGCTCTCAGAGCTTATGGAGAGAAAATTAAAGGTGTTGGTAACACACAGTAAGTATAAATTATTCAGATCAAATACTACATCTAAGACACTTTCCTTTATATAATAAATCATCAGTGTTTGTCACCTATCCATCACAAATAGGTACCGTATTCTGATGAAATTGTCACTTGATTTTGATCAAATTATGTAGACATGAGTAGGACGATGATGTCCTTTAGGGCCGGAAATATAGAAAGCGAGTAAATGCTTAAGCCCGGGTCAACTTGATACTAAATGTAGATTTGTCAATGTTGACCCAAGTTTAGTGCTAACTCACTATCTATCTGGCCTGACATAGATTCTCTTCGCAGTATATAATTATTAATATACTGACCAATCACAACACGATTATTTGAAACGAGCTGTCTTTGAAAGTGACTTTGCTTGTTTATGCGATGCTCTGATTAGATTTTTTTTCCTAAGCGATTGAAATTCCGAGATTTCAGAATTACATGATAGCCTTACAGATAGTATTATTTATAATTAAAGCGATTGATCAAGTTATCACCCTTCTTTCGAGGGTCAGAGTGTCGATAAGGGGGCGGAAGACGTCCGTGTGACGCCGGCTTTGGACTCTTCGCAACGGTCGGCTCCTTCGGGACGTAGTGAGTGCGATAAAGTGAAGCCGGATTTGGACCCTTCGGAGCGGTCAGCTCCTTCGGGACATGGTGTGAGTGATGAAGTGTCGGTGTTGAACTCTAATGAGCCACCGAGTAAAAATTGACGTAACTAAATGTCAATAAGACCATACATAGTCAAGTTATCTCGTAGACGGAGGACGTTTTAAAAATACAATTTAATTACATGTAGAGCGTCTATTCTATTTTACACCAAGTCTAAGACTAACTTACAAACAACTTATCAACTAGGCCGTGAGCACTCTAGGTGCCTAGCGCGACAACATCCGCCTGTCGACTCAGCGTCTAGACCTGTTACTTTGTGGTCATAAGGAAAAGCATTGTTTAGAATATTCTGCTAGGTCCAGCAGCTTTGGTAGAGTCGCCTGACGTAACTCCTCCCTCCTTAAGATCGAAGCTCTCTTCTGGAGGAGAATTCTCTTCTGGAGCAGAGCTTCGATTGAACATCTGTAAAATTCTTAAACGGTACTTATATGCTAGAGTACACAATAAAATCAAAAGCGCTACATAAAGTCCAGTTGTCCAAATGCTAACATATGACTTTTCACTTTCACCATTTTCACTAACACTTTTTTTCACGGCATAGGAGAGGAACTTCAGGTCGTCGAGGTACACTCCCTCCAGGTTCATCGGTGTACCAGAGATTGTGTCTGCAGGCTGGTTTACAGTGGGCAGGTTTACTATGGGCAGCTTCGCGTACTTGAGGTCGTCAGTATATGTACGGTGTATTCTTAGACTGATATTTCCAACTTGAACCTCGCAAGTGTCGTCGAGTGTAAGTATGTAGGTTCCTTGGATCTTCTGATGGAACACTTCGTTGATGCAGGTCCGCGAGAGCAACCTTTCCTCTATGCTGTAAAGTATCCATCTATTGGGCTGGATCAACTGTATTTTCATATTTTTGATAGAAACTGGAACTTGAATACATGACGTCACGGTTTCAGCATACGTCATAAGCTCGCTGATGCATTTGTCTTGTTTGTAGTGAGAAATGTCATCATCAAGACACAGAAAACTGGAGTCTTCAATTTTCTTGCATGGTCGAGTGAACAGTCTGATCTTTAATCCTTTCACCAGGATGTAAGGGTATTTGGCTAGGATAACAATGGTGTGGTCTTTCAGGATAATACGGGTAAAGGAAAAAGTTTGTAATAGATATAAGTGTCTCTACTAATCAGTGGTATTTCTAGGAGATAATTGATTTGGTTATCCTTAAAATAAGCCTTTAATGTAATACTATGTTCAATTCAGACCAAATTTTCCAATTTCGGTGGAAATATAAATTTTTCTACTTTGTTTTTATTTAAATTAAATTTTCTAAAATATGCAGCAGCTCACTCGACTCTCTGATAGATTGGTGCAAGATACCAATTTTACTTAAAGCTAAGCTAGTTTCGATCTCATTCAGTCTAATATGAAGAGACTGAAAATTATGAATCAACAAGTTGTATGTGTTAATAATTTGACTTCCAAGGTGATTAAAATATTCCGTTTTCAGGATTTCACTCACTTCGGTGGTTACCCTTTTGATTGCTGATTTAATCTGAATGAGGTCGTCATTTAGTTTAAATGTGGTTGCCAAAGTATGTACCATTTCAGTGATCAACGTGAGTTTGCGTTTACTCTTATTTTTATTGGTCTTTACTTCGCTGAGAATTTGATCATAACGAATAGCGTCGTCATTGTCAAGGTTTCCGGTTATGATTTTTATAATTTAACCAATGGGGTTAAATAGTCCACGTTTTACTCGGATGTTTGGTGCAACTTGCTGAAGCTTTTCTACTGTTATATTTTTTATAAAATCTGTTTGTATTCTTAAATCTATGAAAGTACAAGTAAAGTTCTTATCTAAATAACTAACTAACCTATTGAGTTGCGATGTCCTCGCTAAATTTGTCTGCAAATCGTCCGCGACTGATTGAAAGTCGAGAGTCTTTGCTATTATCCAGTTGTCGTTACTAAGTACCGCTACGCCATACTTGACGGGCAGGACGCCTGGGTTACTATTTAACGCCTGGAGTTGAAGTGCGTGAAGACGTACCACCATGGCCACTGCCAGGATGAGCAGGTGCCTGCAATGGACGTTTTACATTCTTAACTGGTACTTTTGTGTCACGGTGACAGACTCGAAAAGGGACTATATTTCAATCGGTTTCTCCTATAACTATAGCTTGTGAGTACCGAGGGTTGTCCTTACTTGAGCGCTTATTTGTATCTTTCGTAAATAGTATCACCGGGTTCTATTGGAAATTCTGCTTCACCTCCTCTTTTTCTAATTATTTTTTTCCTTTTTCTTGGCTGTCTGCTCTGCTAGATGGTTATAAAGGTATTTTGTGCGTTTAGCGTGATCTTTAACTAATTGGTGGGTGTATTGTTTTTCGAAATTAGCGTCAAAAGCGTGTCTTGAATCTGTGTGTCCTAGCAGGAATTCGAACGGGGTTAAACCTTTGGTAGAATGGATACTATAGTTGTATGCCATTACGGCGTAATTCATCTCCGATGCAGCATCTGTGAACTTATGCTCGTACTTGGCTAGCCTGTAACATTATATTATGGTAGAGTGAAATCTCTCTATAAGACCCATAGAGTTAGGGTTATTCGGGGTGCCTATGTGTAGATCGACTTTGTGTAGTAAGAGGAGTTCTTTCATTAATGAGTTGTTAAATTCAGATCCAGGATCTGAGCTGATTTTCAGGGGTATGCCATAGAAGGAAAAGCATTTTATAAGAGCTCTAACCACTTCGAGGGTAGAGCGGTTGGCTATTTCAAAGGCTTGTCCTATTTTGCTGAAGGCATAGAATAGAACAGAATGCCATTTATTTACTGTATCAGCATAAACACATGAGAAAATAAGAATAAAACACAATAAAAATAAAAATAACACAATTAAAATCACAAACAAAATCTACAATAACATTAAAAAATTATATATAATTTCCAATTCATGTCTAATTTTTAAAGAAACCCACATTAGGTTGTGAGTTGTTTCACTGCTATGTGCACATGCTGCGACAGCAAAAGGGCTCAGACTCAGCATAGTGTCAAAGGAAAACCTGTGACGCTGGTTTTCAGTCTAGGACCCACAGTATAATTGAATTTAGACATGTTAATGTCACCAGGTGGCAAGTGTACTAAAATTAACAACCTTACACTAAACGTGTAAATAAAATAAATAAAATGTCAATACGGAAAAAGTAAAATAAAAAATAAGATGGAGATAATAAAATTGTATTGCGGATTAGTGAATAAATAGTTAGATGGATTAAATTGTATTGAATAATAATGTCGTATTGAATGAATTACTAATGTCACAAAGAGTTGAAATTACGTACACAACGAAAAAGTATATTTGGTATACACATTGCGGTATCAGGTCAATTTTAGAGTGGTAGAATGCAGTACGCAGCACTTTGTCATGGTAGCTTCAGGTATTCTGCTTTTGTTGGAATAGTAACCTTTCTCGAATTAATTTTTTGAATCTATATTTTGATTTGAGCTCTCGGAGTGGAGGGGGTATATTATTCCAACATTTTGTGGCAAGATACCTGAAGCTACCATGAAACGCCGCAGTCCCGTGGCGGGGGACGGACAAGACACTGGTGGCAGTTCTAATGTTGTGGTGGCGCGAAATTCTCCAGGTGAGCTTTTCAAAAAGGTATTCAGGCTTAGAAGCAGAAGAGTAGAATTAATGCTACTTAATTTAATAATGCCGTTAATTTCAACATGTCAGCACTATTAAAGTACGATGTAACATGTGTACGCGGAGGAATGTTGAAACAGTACCTAGCGCAAGCATTTTGTACCCGTTGGATCAACCTCTCAGTTCGCTTGTATAGACATGGGCCGTACACCAACAACCCGTAGTTAATTTTAGACAGCACCAGGGATTCGCACAACCTGACTCGCATATCGATACTAAGAAATCTTCTTACCTTGTACAAGACCCTGAGTCGATAGAAACAGTTCTTTGCCACTTCTACTACATGTTTTTCAAACCGTAACTCACTGTCCATTAGCAAGCCCAGGTTTCGTGCCTCACTGACTCGATCCAGGCGTACACCTGAAATTGTTATTTCAGGGTCAAAGTCAGTAAGAGTTTTCACTTGATGTTTTGAGCCAAGAATTAGGAGTTTTGACTTGGAGGGGTTCAAAACCAGAGCATTATTGGCAGACCATATGGAGACACTAGCAAGGTCTTCATTCATACGTCTGACAGCCTCCTCAATGTTATCATTGTTCGCTTCTATATACAACTGAAGGTCATCAGCGTACAAATGGCACCTACTGTGTTTTATACTACCTATAATATCCGCACTGTACAAAATAAAGAGTAGCGGTCCCAGAATTGAGCCCTGAGGGACGCCTCTACTCAAAGGAACGCATTTGGATGAGCATACTGATCCATCATTTTTATTAATAATAACATGTTGATAGCGATTAGTCAAGTAACTCTCGATCCACCTGATTGAATTCATGTCAAATCCATAAAAATTTAGTTTGGAGAGCATCATTGTTACATTAATACAGTCAAATGCACATGAAAAATCTAACAGAGCCAGGAGTGTGCCATTGCCTTTGTCTTGAGAAGCTAAAATGTTATCTACAACATCTAGTAGGGCTGTGACAGTGCTACGCCCTTTTCTGAAACCAGACTGTAACTTAGGTAGAATATTGTTTCTCTCCAAAAATAATGAGATCTGATTATATACGACTCTTTCCAGTATCTTAGACAAATAAGGCAATATGCTTATAGGCCTTAGATCCTTCACTGTTTGTGGGTCATTATTTTTGGGAGTTGGTCGTATAAGCGACGTTTTCCAGAGTTGTGGAAATGTGGAGGTAGATATTGATTTATTCACGATAGCTGTAATAGCCCTTAGGGTTGTAGGGAGTGTCAACAATATCATGCTCATATTAATTCCATCACTACCACATGCGTTTGATGGGAGGCTTAGAATATTTTTTCCGACATCACTATCGTTGACTGGATGTAGACGAAAAGTAGCACTACCAAACCTATGATACTCAAAGTAAGTAAGCCTTGATATTTTAACACTACCGTCTCCGGGTATATTGTGGAAGTGGACAATGATCTCGTTAGGGTTACTAAGGTGTTCAGGCAGTTCATTGTACGTTTTTGGTAAAACTGATTCTTTAAGATTTTGCCAGATCTATTATAGTTAGGTGATAGCGACCTTCTATAGAAAACAGGTCGATAAATATCTCCTCTAGAGGTTTGGTCTGGGTTTGGGTTAGTTGAAGTTGAGGTTTGATGGGATTTCTGTCGTACTTCATCTTACGACAGATTTCACATGAATTTATCACGCTCGCTATTATCTGATCCATATTATGCCAATAGTAGGTGCGTTTAATGTGGGCTAAGGTTTCTTTAATGCCACGATGACATGTCTTTCCTTGATGGTATTTTTTTTACTATATCCAGTTGTTCGTTTTCATCGTCGACATAAATTACGAGTTTGGTGCATTCAAAGAATTGTACAAGGTCTTTTTTGAAAAGGAAGATTACGGCTTCTGTAAACTGTCTGCGATATTCATCGTTCTCAAAATAGATAAAATATTTCGTTTTGTTTTTAATGAATTCTTTAAGAAATTCCAAGTCGCGTCGGTTGGTTGGCAGGTGAACTTCTAAGATTCTCTGTTTCTTTCTGGATATGTCTTTTACTGAGAGTTTATCAACTAACCATGTGAATACTAATATTTGATTGGGCTTAGTGTCGACGGCTTTTTTCAGAATAGGGATTCCTACCGATTCCGTATCTTCGGCAGAGTGAGCGGTTTCCGTTTCTGAGGGTTTCTCAGATGCTGTGATAGTACCACTGGATGGGCTTGCTATGGAATATGGGGATCTTTGTTCTAACAAAAGTGTCCTATCGGTGTCTGAATCTATTGTCATAGGGCTTTCGGGGTTTATGCGATTTTCCGGAGTGTGTGCTAGCGTTTTATCTTGAAGCTTTCCCATTTCCTCTATTTCCTTGGTTAGTTTTCTTATCTCCTTTATTCTGTCTTCTTCTACGTCCACGTTGCTTTTAGTAGAAATGTTGTCGTCTAATGCGTTGATCCTGATGCGTGACAAGGCGTCTGCGTTAGAATTTAATTTTCCCTTTTTGTATACTGTTTCAAAATCGTATTCGGCAAGTCGTAAGCGCCAACGGGTGAGCCTGTTATTGGTGTCAGTGAGTGATTTTATCCATTGTAGAGGCTTGTGGTCGGTTACGACAATGAACTTCTTTCCGTATAGATAAGGTCTGAAATGTTTGACGGCGCAGACTATGGCGAGTAATTCTTTTTCGGTAGTACTGTACCGAGTTTCGGCGTCATTTAGGGTTCTGCTCGAATAAGCTACTGGAAGATCTGATCCAACTGGTCCCTGGCTTAATATTGCACCGACTGCAAAGTCAGAGGAATCTGTGGTCAAGATGAATAGTTTATTGGGGTCCGGATATTGTAGTATAGGTGCGTTAACCAATATCTCCTTGCATTTCTGAAAAGCTTCGATGTATTTTTCATCGCTGATGAGCATAGCGCCTTTTTTCTGTAGTCTAGCTGTCATGGGCTGTGTTATTATGGCATAATCTTTGATGAAGCGTCGATAATAGCCAATAAGTCTGAGGAAACTCTTTATCTCGGTGGTCATTTGAGGTAACGGATATTCAAGGATGGTTTTGATCTTGTCGTCGTTGGGTTTCAACCCCTCGCTGGTGATGGTGTATCCAAGGTACAGGACCTCCTTTCTTAGGAAGTTAGACTTATCTAATTGTACCTTGAGGTTAGTTTTGCGTAGTCGGTCAAAGACCAGACATAGCTTCTGTAAGGGTTCTTGTAGGCTTAACGAATAGATGATTATGTCGTCTAAATAAACAAGACAATGGATGCCTTGTAGTCCACACAGTACGTTATGAATAGCACGCTGAAATGTAGCTGGTGCTATCTTTAATCCGAAGGGCATGCGTCTAAATTCAAAGTGACCTGTCTGAGAAGTAAAGGCTGTCTTCTGTTGGTCTTCTTTAGCTACTTCCACTTGGTGATAACCGTTCGCCAGATCAAGGGTGGTAAAGTAACAGCTTCTTCCCAAAGGTCGGTGATATTCGGCAAGGGAAATTTGTCGTCAACTGTTAATTCGTTCAGCTTTCTATAATCGACTTCCAGTCGATATTTCTTTTCATTCGACGCGTCAGGTTTTTTAGGGATTAAGTGTACTGGGGCACTCCAGGGAGAATAAGACTCCTGGATAATGTCGTCCTTTGGCATTTTTTCTACCTGTCTATTTATTTCCTGATTTATAACCTGGGGTTGTCTGTAAGGCCTGATAAAAATTGGGTCTTCGTTTCGTGTTCGGATTTGATGTTTTACGTTATTTGTTAAAGATAGCGGTATTTTTTCACAATAAAAAATGTCCTTGTATTCCATGCATAAGTTATTGATGGCTTTTCTTTCCTCTTCGTTCATGTGATCTAATTTGAGTTCTGAATTAAGATTTTCTACTAGCCAGTCGTCTACTTCTAGGTCGCACATTTCCACGTCATTGATGTTAAATAGTTGGCACGTCTCACTAGTAAATTCTATTACTTTGAACGGTTGTTTTAGTGTGATCTTATACTCTTGGTCAGTACTGTTTTGAATTGTTTGTAGCATAGCCGTTCTCACATCTCACTAAAGTACTCGGCATTCTCACTCCTTCACAGAATTCTATGTAACTGAAGATACAGTTCCCTGTGTGTAAATCCGTTGGTATTTTTACGCGTTGTTCACATCGTGGTGCTAGAGTAATGGTATAGTCTGAGTTGTTACAGATGTTAGGTTTAGAAGTCGCATCTGTCATCAACGTGTGCGTTTTCATGTCAATTTTCGCACCTAGTTGTTCTAATAGGTCCAGTCCAATAAGTCCGTCATAGTCAGGGTCTACGTTATACACATAAAATGTGTGGAAGCCTTCGCACTGGAATATTGGCAGCATAGGGATATCTATCACCTCATTATGTTGGCTGCTAGCGTGAGTACTTATAACCGCGAAGGGTTCGAACCTTTTATAGTCTTGAAAGTACTGCTCGGTTTTTTCGGGGTTTATAAAAGATCGGGTTGAACCCGTATCAATCATAAAGTTTGCTGAAATTTCGGGTATGTGTATATAGGGCAACTTGAGGTTTCCATTTTAATTAATTTTTATCATTTCGGGTTGTTGTTCGTAGTTATGACGTGAAAATTTTGATCGTTCTGTTCGAATTGTTCTACTTCATACTCATAGTGGTCGTACCTTATAGGTACATTTTCGTCAGTCAAGCATTGTTCATTCATTCCTTCATACTCTACTGGTATCCATTCACACTCTCCACTATAACACTGTTGTTCGTTGCTTTGTTGCAGTTCTTATTTATTTACTTTGAGCCCAGACGGTCTAGCGGTACGCATAGAGACATTTTGGGGATGCGTATAGCCAAACTGAGTTGGGGGCTTGTAGCCAAATTGGTTAGGTTGCGGTCTAAAGCCGAATTGTTTTGGTGGTGTGTAGCCAAAATTCTGCTGGGCAGGCCTATATCCTAATTTTGGCTGTTGGTTCAACGTTGGGCGATAGCCAGTTTGAGGCGTAAAACCGAATTGAGGTCTGTAGCCTGAAGGTTGTTGGGGAATCAGGGGTCTATATCCAAATTATTGGGGTGCTGCAGGAGGTTGCAGTTTACTTTGGCGGATGCCAAACTGCCATTTGGGTTGCATTTGTGGTTGTTGTTGGAATTGCCTAGGTGTATTATTTGCAATACCAAATTTAAAATAATTGTGTGGTGGTGAGTTCTGAGTAAAAGCCACGGGCCTTGGTGGCATGACGTTTAGTGTCTTAGTCATTTTATTTCGCGCACTGTATTTAAAAAGAAAGTTGACTTCTTCTAACACAATGCTCAATGCATTTTCGAGTCTAGCAGCTCCCTTTAACCTTACAATACAGAGCAAATCTTCGGGCAAGTTATACAGAAACACGTTCAATGCCATGTTGTCATATATTATTACTTTACTAGCTCTGAGCGCCGCTTCTTCGATCACGTTTACTTTGGCAATCAATGTACTCCTATTATGCTGTATTCGGTTACAGAATTCTAGATATGACTCTCCGCTATTCATTTTGAGCGTCTCGAGCTCTATCGCAATGCATTCCTCCGACCGCGGATCACCGAAATGTTGCTCTAAAGCATGTTTTAATGCGTTCCAAGTTCCTAAATCCTGTCGTTCACTGATAAGGCTAGCTGCTTTGCCTATTAATTTTGACGTTATTACATGAAAAACGTATAAGTCTTGTTCCGCGTTCCCTTCTACTCGGCAACATCGGATTACATATTCACATTTTCTTATAAATAAGTTTAATAGCTTTTTCGTCGCCGTCGAATTTGGGGATGACGTCGGCTAGTTCTCTCGGGATTTGTTGAATATTTTCCATTTTACTTATTTAATAAAGAGAAGGTAACTCTATTTTCTAATTTAAGAAATCAATCACAATATTTTACTTAAAAACTAAGTCTAACGAAAGAGTTATATGGTTTGGGGCCAAATCGATTGTCAGACACACCCTACCGAACCCTTCCAGACACTTATAACTAAAACGGAATAGGAATGGTAAGCAGACAAGAATAGTGAAGTGGATCTACTCATAGACTGCCCATGTCGTCCACCTTAGACGTTGGTAGTCCTCTTCGTTGTATAGGGTGAAGATAGTTTTCCCCACACGAAGTTTTCGCACATAGAGTTCGACGTATTTATTTGTTGGTTCGATTTCCGTTTATAACGCGTGAAAACGTTCGTCACGCGTACTTATTTGAGTTTACGCGACGCGGAAATCCTACCGGCTGCGCCAGTCAAGTTATCTCGTAGGCAGAGGACGTTTTAAAAATACAATTTAATTACATGTAGAGCGTCTATTCTCTTTTACACCAAGTCTAAGACTAACTTACAAACAACTTATCAATTAGGCCGTGAGCACTCTAGGTGCCTGGCGCGACAACATCCGCCTGTCGACTCAGCGTCTGGACCTGTTACTTTGTGGTCATAAGGAAAACCATTGTTTAGAATATTCTGCTAGTTCCAGCAGCTTTGGTAGAGTCGCCTGACGTATCTACATAGTCAATATTATGAAATTTTGTCAATATTTTTGTTACCATTGTACGTTTGTGGGCGAAAAATGACCAACCAAAATGGCCGCCTTCATGACGTCATTCTGTTTTCTAGTAGTTTCGCGAATGTTCTCTTTTCTTGTCCTCCCGATATTAACAAACTAAAACAACTGGCTCGAGTAGGTTATTGTGGCTACTTTTCAAACGCTTTGCTCCGCTCCGCTCCGGTTTAGCTTCTTCAACGTTCTAACCTAAACTATAACCCAAATGAAAAGTAGCCACAATAACCTACTCTTGCCAGTCGTTTTTGTTTTCAAACGCTTCGCTCCGGTTTACCTTCTTCAACGTTCTAACCTAAACTATAGCCCGATTGCAATTTAGCCACAATAACCTACTCTAGCCAAATTTGGTTTTTATTTGTATACGCTCCGGAGTTGTTTCTTCTAAGTTCTAGCCTAACCTATAATCCAATTGAATTTAGCCACAATAACCTACCCTAGCCAAATTTGGTTTTTACTTGTATACGCTCCGGGGTTGCTTCTTCTAAGTTCCAACCTAACCTATAACCCAATTAAAATAACTAGCCAACCAAATAACAGCCACAATAACAAGCCAAAGTAGGTGTTCAAAGCGACTCAAACGAAAAGAAATTATGTTCACTGACGCGAATGCAAGCAATGAAGGCTTAAAAGGACCAGATTCCAGGGCCGTAAAAGATACTGAAAAAAGAAATAGCAAGCAATGATTGAATTAATTTGGCTTTCTGCGCTCCGTTACTAAAAACTGAATCTCAGTAAATATAAAAGAACACATTGAAATAAGCACAAGTCCAAAAACGCAAAGAAACAAGCTTGTTACTCAAAAATATAATCAAAAATAGCTTTACTACAATATAATTCGGTTAAATGCACACTTTCATCTATGTGACCTACTTTTGTTGACCCTGAGGGGGAAAGGGGGGGTTGCGGGAGATGATTATTTAAAGTTTTGAGGTTATGTTGTTAAATTAAAACAAAATTTAGACTGACCTTGATCTTAAAGTGGGGGGAGGGGGAAGGGGGTATATGCCCCCCCCCCCCCCCCCCCCCCCTACATCTCCCCCCCCCCTGCGCGGAAATGCCTAGTTGCTTTCTTCGAAAGGGTCATTTTTCTGCCTCGACACCTTTCTCCTCCACAAATGCTCCATAATGCTATCATCAAAATTTACATGAAAAGTAGCCACAATAACCTACTCTAGCCAATCGTTTTTGTTTGCATACGCTGCGCTCCGCTCCGCTCCGGTTTAGCTTCTTCAACGTTCTAACATAACCTATAACCCGATTGAAAAGTAGCCACAATAAACCTACTCTAGCCAATCGTTTTTGTTTGCATACGCTCCGCTCCGCTCCGGTTTAGCTTCTTCAATGTTCTAAAATAATCTATAACCCGATTGAAAAGTAGCCACAATAACCTACTCTAGCCAGTTGTTTTTGCTTGTAAATATTGAGAGAACAAGAAAATAGAACATTCGCGAAACTACTAGAAAAGGGACTACTACTTTGCCGCCCAACCAAAAACGCGGCAAAATGCCCCAACAAAATGCGTTCCGTTTCAAACAAAAATGACAACTTTTTTATTATCAAAAGTGATATTTTACGAAAGATAAATTAACTTTTATTGTAAGATACTAAATTAACTTTGATTGACGTAAAATAAATAAACAAACATAAATTGCAAGTTAAATGAACGTTTTTATTAAAATAGGTATTATTAAAAAAAGATTCCACATTTCCTCCTTTTTTTAGAGAATTCTCATCTTTTCAAATATGCGTACAAGGAAATGTAGGTAATGTATTTTGACCACAGACAAGATTTAAACATATTATTTGCGTTGCGTTACATCATTTTACAAAGTATTTTCAGATTTTCAAAAAATCATATCTTAAAAACTATTAAATTCCGCACCCTGAAACTTTCAGGAAGATGATCAAATGACTCCAACATGATGGGAAAAAAGTTTGGACGCCCCAGCAAGTAGGTCATCCGCTAAAGGTGAGCCGTCTTCTCTTCCTCTTCTTCTTTCGTTATCATACAATCAAATTATAAATATACTCAGCGTGAAAACGCTAAAGCTTTCGTGCTATTTGGAGCTTTTATTTCACAGTAAGTGACATTCAAAGTTTTTCTTCAATGTGTATATTGTTAAAACAATTGTGTACTTAATACCTTTTATTTTGTATTTATTATTTATCTATGGAAAGACTTAATCGCAGAGTATCTGAGGCCCAGTGAAGCATTTTGCTTGAGTTCGGAACATGACCTCAACCTGGCTAGGGCTCGGGGTTACAATAACAGCGCCCGGGGACGAGCGGATGCTTCACGCCTTTGGCGGGAGGTGGCCGACTCACTGAATGCTGAGGGGTCTGGTTCATATAAAAATCCAAAGTATTGGTCCGTTGTTAGTACTTGTGTAGCAATAAATAGTTGATAAGAACCCAGCAACCCAATGGCACTGTTTATTTATTTTATTTTTTTCCGGTGTGTTACCAACTACAAAAGCAAGCTGAAAAAGATGGTTGCTGACATAAATGCTGATGCCAATGCAGCAGGTGGAGGACCTCCCCGAGGTAGCACCTTATTTGACTAGTACTAATAGTAGTGTTTTAAACTAGATAGTTCGACAAAAGAGGACCCCTCAAAACATAAGAAAATTTTACGAAATATGCAGGGGTTTTCTGGCAATCAAATGAAAAATACTAGGACAACCCCACTTAAATATTTCCCATCAAAACATGCAGGGGCTACCTACCTGGCAAAGAACTTGTATGAGAATTATTTCTTAATCATTCAGACACCGATGTCATTTGTATTACAGAACACTGGTTTAAGGAAAATATGATGTCTTTTAACATAAATAATTACAAAATTGTCAGTTGTTACAATAGAAAGACTGCTGATAGAGGTGGTTCTTTAATCATAGTAAAAAATAATACAAAGGTGAAACAACGGAAAGATATTCTTGCACTTACTGTAGAAAGACAAATAGAGGTATCCTGTGTTGAGTTGGATAGCCATATTATTGTTTGTGTAAATAGGCCTCTGAGGGATGAAAAATGCCGTGGAAATTTCGAAATATTTGAGAAAATTATGGAGGAAGGCCTCACTAAACTAAGTAATAATAACAGAAAAAAGTGAATTATTTGTTGCGATCTTAATGTAGATTTACTTGTAGGAACAACAATGAAACAACGATTAATAACTTTATTCAAATCATATAATTTATGTCATGTATTTCTAGAGCCGACTAGAATTATAAAATTACCAGCCAAAATTGCTTAGATAATGTTTTTTGTGACTTTGCATTTACAAGTAAAAATGTAATTAATTGTTTACCCTCCGATCACAGCGGTCAAACAGTTTCATTCCAAATTGCTAGTAAGAAAAGACTGATCCATCATTTTATAGACCTATTACATCCCAAAGACTAGAGACGTATACGAAAAACTAAGATACAAATTTGCTAGTACCGGATTGTAATGAACAGAACCCATAAAAAAACTACTCAGACTTCTTCAACATTATTTAAACAGAATTCAATAAAGTTTTTTAATTAAAGAAAGTTAGTGACTACGACGGTAAATTTAAATGTAATGAGTGGGCAACGTTTGGAATTCGTATAAGTAGAGTATCTTGTAACACCTTTATGAACAAAAAACCTATAACTTTGATAGAAAATTTCATGGCAATGTAAAAAAATACTCCAAAACTTTCAAGTTGGTTTGTAGAACTGGAAAAACTTTACAGAATAATAGAAAAATTCAAAAATCTAATAATAGAATGAAAACAGTTTGGCAAATAATAAACCGTGAAACTGGCAAAGTTATACCAAAGGACAATGATTTCTGCCTAAAGATAGGTGATGATGTTGTTAAATCCAACGCTGAGGTTGTTCGAGCTTTCTAAACACCCTTACCGTTACTCACAACAGAGCGTCTAAAATCATCTCCATATGAAGCAGAGACTTTATTGAAAACCAACACTAGCGTCAGTAATGTAAATTTAATTTATTTATTTTAAATGTACAACAGGCCACTCTTCGGGCACAGTGCTCGAGGCTCGCCAGTGTATTGTTCTACTTTAACAGTGGTCTCGAGTTTCAAACGCGAGTTCAACAAAACATCCTTCGGCGGTAGCTTGTCCTGCAAGTTCAGTGTCTTTTTATTATGACTATATCTCTTTTTATCTTTATTATTCAGATATTAACCTCACTAAATATTCCTTCACAATTTGGTACATACATATATAATATCACTCTAAATCACAAATTATAACCCTTAATTTCTATACTAAACTGTTGACTGTTCTTGATAGGGAGTGGCGTTTGTGTTGCCGGACCGAACGGACGTGTCTATAGACCTCCGACATCTTGCAAACGCATTTAAACAAACAATAGTTTACAACCCGCGCGCCGGGGCGCGCGCCTTAGTTCTGTCTCTGGTTTCTCGCGTTTCGGAGATTTTGTATCAGCGAGATGATATGAGAGTGTCTAATATAGCTACAAGTGTGAAAGTAGAGTGCCTAAAAAATGTAAATTGGATAGGTTCTGAGCTGCGCCCTACCAGATAATAGGCTACGCCACGCTGCTGTGACAATACGTGTACAATATTGTGTACGACAATAGGTGCACATAGCTGAGACAACTCAACGAGTGTTGCCTGGTGAGCCCGTTCCTATTCAGTATCCTAACGCATGCAACCAATATTTATCTCCACAGACGAATCTACTAGAAGAGACCCCGAGTTTACGTCTCACGCAATACATAACAGTACTCCCTAACGACACGCCGTTATCCTGGAGTATTAACCGACCCTATCCAGCACATTAGGTGTGTCATGACACTGGGATATCTCCTCAGCAGTAACCTAACCTTATCAATGAATTGCTTTCTCCGGACATACAAACGATTACATAGAACGTAGAATCTTCATTATTTAAGGTATTTCTTAAGTGAATCTAACCCATAAAATTAAGCTCTCTCAACAGCAACAACCTGGGAAACAGACTTATTTAATTTCATCACAGACATTCGTGGTGCTTGATACATCATCATAAATACTAAGTCACTAGAAACTAGAGTTGCGCAAAGAGTCGTGGTGTTATCCCACGCCAAGAGGCAGGCCCTTTCATGCACTTCCTGCAGGCATGCGAATAAGGACACTAAAACCCAAACAATACCGGACAGAAAAAGTTAAACAAAAGAGATAAATTACGACAAAAAATATTCCTCAAACTAACACAGCTGCAAAACGGCGAAGAAAATACGTTTTTTTTTGTGCAACAAGCCCCTTTTCTGGACAACGAGCTAAGAAAAAACGAATTCCAACGAGCAATAAACAATAGGGCCTTGTACAGGGACTGAACCTCGACCCGTGTCACGGACCTCACTACTACGCACTAATGAAGTGAACTGAAGTAGGTGATATCATTGCAGAGAGTCTCACTAGCTGAGCAACAACCTGGTGAGATTGCTCCGATTAAGATAGCCCTGTATCAGATAAAACAGCAAAACTAACTTTATATCTGGCAGGTAACATCCTTCGTAATGCTGGTTATCATTTCATAAACAGATACCGCTCTCGCTCCAAATTACTACGCCAACTCTAAACTATTCCATAGGCATAGTCCCGTACAAATAGGTAGGTGATAGGTATACGAAAATACAAAACTAGGCAGGAACCTACCCAAGCACAATAAAACAAAACTAAACTATTTGCCACCATCCGGTCCAAACAGCCCATCTTGACCTGTTACAAAAATAAAATAAACAATAATGCAAGCCTACTGCATATTCTGAGAAATAGCGAGTAAAAGCCAACACTTGCACATCATAAAAGGATCATTTTACCAGCTTGCAGAAAACAGGCAATTAACGAAAGGCAGCTGACGAACAATAACAAAATAAAATCTCTTTGAAAAGACTCTTTGTCCTAAGCGGGTCTCTCTCACGCCTATTTTATAGCTTCCAGGCCCAGCCTCCAATTCTCTTAGAAAATACCGAGAATAAGTGCGCAAAGATACGCACAAACTTTGACAGCCACAACCCGTACCATTAACAATAGGTACGTAGGTAGTTCAAATAAATCAAATTAGCTCTAAGTTCTTTCTTTCAACAACATTCCAAAAAGATGAAAGCCTTATCAATGCCGAGAGATGGTATAACTGCCTATTCCACGCAATTGCTGACCAAATTAATCACCTATATCAATTAACACTCGAACACAACCACATTCGTAAGGACCTAGTTAAATATGTAGAAGAAAACTGCGATGAACAGAACATAAAGTTTGCAATCGCCGAGCCTGAAGAAACCCTCAATGACTACATTAAAAATCTGCGCAATTACGGCACTTGGGCTGGAGAGGAGATTATAATAGCAGCCGCCGAATACTTTCTAATCAACGTAACAATCCACCAGCAAAATACACCATCGCTCACATACAGGCCCAAGAATCCCGCGGATGCAGTGGGATCTATCAACCTCAACTTCACAGGAAACCACTACGACAGCGTATACTTGCTTGAATCACAAAATTTACCCACGAATCTAGCAACCGACAGCCAAACTGATAACAACATACCTTCCCCGATACTTAAGGCAACACCCATGACCTCCTCAGGGTCAACCATAACATCAATAGATGACATCCCTGACAGCACCGGATATACGATGATACGACACAGCCCCATTTTTAAACCAAAAGTCACATGCGAGCGTATGCGCATTGCTACTTGGAACGTTAGAGGATGCGCCGAAATACCTAAGAGACTCAACATTGATGCTGAATTGACAAACAGAAACATACATATAGCCTGTATACAGGAAACAAACATGACATCGGGGACATACGTGTCAAAACACTATCTCTGGTATCTATCAGGCACAACCAGCATCGCACACTGTGGCTTAGCTATACTAATTAGAAAGGACCTAAACTTAACGGTCCATGGCAGCAATAATAACATCGGCCACTAATACACTATATGTAATAAACGCACATATCCCCAGCTCTTCCACGAGAGCAACCGCAGCGTTTTCGCAACTTATAAAGATTATTCAAAAGAAACTAAACAAAGCCAAAATATTAATGCTAGGTGACTTTAACGCGCATATCGGACTAGGCGATACAAAGTAATACAGGAAAAAGGAATTATAGGAACAAATCTCCGACACAAATCATCAAATATCATCGGAGAAATGCTAATGGTTATCTGTTCCCGCGAAAACTTAAAAGTAGAAACCACCTGGGCTCGCAAGTCATGTCGGGCCACATGGTCTAACGGGAAAACAAAATCACAACTAGACCATATGATTATCTCGAATAATATACTTGTACCCTAGTCATGGGTGTTTATCTATCTAAGTATAATAGTTATCTATATAAGTATGTGTATCGTTGTCTAGCACCGAAGATACAGGGAATCCTAGTTTGGGGCTAGATCAATGTGTGTAAATAGTGTCCAAGGTATTATTATTATTATTATTATTATTATTATAATGCGCCACACACATTTAACTTCATCAGAGGACAATGGAGCTACCTGCATATTTCCGACCACAAGATAATCTGGGGTGAAATAGACCCACTAAACCTGCTTCCAAGAACTGGCGACACGCAAATGGAATCAACAAAGAGTACAACCCAAACTAAGTACAAAGCGATAACAGCTTTAAAGTTCAACTATAAACAGTGTTCGTACACCGCCCTAGCACGAGATGAAATGAATTACACAAAAGTAAAATACTATAACGGGATTATGGAAGAACTTACTGCGAACAACTACAAATTTATAGAAAATGACGACGAATATACGCCCGACATTCCGTGGGAATCTATTACAGGGGTTATGAAGTCAGTAGCCCAAAAAACACTTTCCGTAAAACCCGCTAGATCGCGGGAACACCGAATTGCTCTGGCAAATTTACAAAAGGCCAAATTCCTTAAAAGACGTCGACCAACCGACCAAACAAACAATAAACAACTCAAAGAATGCCGACGACGTCTTGAGGAAATTATTGATAATGAAGAAAAACGAGAATGCAGAGCATTTTTTGAAGGCCTAGGAAAAAAACACCCAAGCAAACGCATGGAAATCGTGTACCACTATTACAGACGACACCAGCTTCAATCGAGATGGTGGAAAAAACAACGATTTATCCCAATGTCACGCTGGGAACAGGAATTAAGGAAATCAGAAGGCCCTAAGGAAATTATGATTATCCCTAACGAAACTTCATTAAACCCTGACTATCTAGAAAATGGTCCAAAAATAGCCGACATAAAAACAATAATCAGCCGCATGCGTAACGGAACAGCGCCGGGTACAGATCAGGTAGTCCCGGAACTGTACAAAGGAATACCGCCACAACTGTTAAAGGTTATTACCAAAACAATGCACAGAGCATGGACAGAAAATATAATACCGGAGTCCTGGAATGAAACGGTCCAAGTACCTATCCCCAAAATCAGAAACCCGCAAGACACCAATGACTTTCGCCGTATAACAATGTGTAATACAGGATATCGCATATACGCGACATACCTGCTCATCAAACTAGACGAGATAACAAAAGAACTCGGGAACTACCAAGCAGCATTTCTCCGCAATAGATCCACCGATGACCACATCTTCACACTACGCAGAGTATTAGACGAAGAATGGCGCGCGGGTAACAGAACATATGTACTGGCGCTAGATATCGCCAAAGCATTTGATACTATAGACCTAAACGTGCTCAAGGATATTCTCCTTTCAAGGACCAATAAGATTTTAACCAACAGGATAATAAAAGCCTGCATGTATGAACGGACCTGCATCAAATGGTTCGGACAGCAAAGTAACTTGATCAACAAAGGAAAAGGAGTAAAACAAGGCTGTCCACTGTCACCAAGACTATTTACAATATTAATGGATGATGTCCTCAAAACACTGGAAGAAGAAATTCCCAACATAAAACTGGACCAAGGTGAAGAAATAATCTTACCACTTAATCTCTCCTTCGCGGATGACCTCATCATCGTTTGTCAAGATTTACAACACCTTGACCAAATCGTCACGCACTTGAAAGCACTATTAAAAACAGTAGGGCTCGATACTAACGAAACAAAGACGAAAATTCTTATAAGAGACCCCATAAACACCCAGCGCCCACAAGTGATCGTATTGGACGGAGTTCCAATACGACCCGTAGACGAAATAAAATATCTCGGCACATATATAACGGCAGGACATAGTAGGAGAGACACAATAAAGAAGAGATGCCGGCAAGCCATAGGCAATTCCAAGGCCCTAATGCATTTTATAAAGAAATCCAACATGGACTGGAAAATAGTACGCCTGATTTACAAAATGGTTATAGCACCGTGTATAACATACGGACTTAAAGCGGCAGCCCTCACCAAAGCAAACCATTCTAGACTAAGAAAATATGAACGCCTGATCCTCAGAGACATGTTTGAGAACGCCAGAAGCTATCCAAGACACCACAAAATTCATGACTTACTACAGGGCAAAACAATAACCAAAAAAATCAAAAACCATCGGATGTGTTACTATACACATATTCTACGACGCCCACAAAAACACCTACTCCATGCTGCATTGAAATACGAAGCAAAGAAGAAGAAAGTTGGCTGACCCATTTACACCTGGAAAGATTCCCTTAAGCATGACATCAAATACTACGGTAAAGAACACAGTTACTGGACAGAATCAACACACAACAGGGACGAAGTCAGAAAGGCATCGAGCCAAATATACCATATTCCAGAAACAGACAGCGAAAGCGAAACGGAGACCTTACCGGATAACCCAAACGAACACGACAGGACAGGAAACTCAACCTATAACAATACCTGAAAATAGAAGGAAAACATGAACTTGAAGAAAACAACAGCTGCTCTCCAAATCCTATATCCTTCCCATTCCACATATCCTATATTGGCTTCAGGCTGAAGAGTCGGTCGATTGAATTCACGCTCCTTTCTCTCCTATCGAGCAGGTCACTCCGCCCCCCCTCTCTGGTATGCCGGCCGAAAGACCGGAACAGGTTTAGAACCCTGGCTGGAGAAGCACCATTCATTCAGTCATTCATTCATATCAAATTTTAAATGTATAACATTACGGAAATGGCTCCAAGTCATTGTACACATACGGGAAAATACGGAGGATAAAAAGCAATATAAAAATAAATTAAATTAAAAATAATCCGTCAAATGCGTCAAATAAAATTACTAAATGTCAAGATTAAACTAAATTCGATTTCAACTAAAACATTTCATATAGAAAAATAATATTAATACAAATTAAACACAGTCACACATTCATCTCGCAAAAAAATCCACATTCTCGCACAATACGCCTCCATGCATCACCAAACAGATCAGACAATGGTGCTGCAGCCAACAGAGCACTGAGATTGTCCCGCGCCATCGCCAGCGGAGACTGCTGGCGCGTTTCGTGCCGCCCGTCAACAGTTGATGCCTGCGCGCGCGTAGATATTTGTCGGGCACGAATAGCGCGCATGCGGTACCGACAAGCGCGACACAGTCACTGTTGCCTCGTAACAATCGACACAGTCAGAAGCTGCTCGGTATAACGTCTGACCTCTAGTGAGTTGTATCCGATCATACCTTATATGAAAGCGGATGGATAAAGGTAGGGATAGTATCCAAATTTGCTCTTTTAATGGTATCGTAGGAAAACTTTGTGTACCTTCTCGAGCAAAAGTATGTAAGAGCTTTCGTGCGAATTCCAAACAACTGAGCTAGATTCAAGTTTGGTGCTCACTAGGGCCGTGTATAGAAGCTGGACCAAACCCAGGTTCTGCAAATCCTTACTACTCCGTATCAACAACCCTAATCTTTTAAAGCATTCCTTGGCTAAAGTGCTCATGTGCTCATGGAATGTAAGTTTGGGGTCGAACGTAACACCGAGGTCCTTAATCGAATACACTCGAGTCAAAGACTCCGTACCGAGTGCATACGTCGCGCTTATAGGATGACAAGAGCGCGTAAATGACATAACAAAACACTTGGCATTATTAAATAGGAGTTTGTTGTTCACACTCCACCTAAGAATCGCGTCTAGATCATCCTGCAGCAAACTACAATCATCCTCTGAACTCTTAAATTTCATCATGTATATCCCCACGACATTGACAAAACGTTTAGATTACTTAACTTAAAAAATACTGAAGACCTGTAGGGTATATCAATCAAAGAAATTGGTTCGGTAATTATAGTTATAGCACTGCACTTAGCTTATATATTCAATACATGTGTTGACTATGGAGTTTTCCCAGACCTCATGAAACACAGTAAACTGATACCTCTGTTCAAGTCGGGATGCAAGGGTGATACTTCAAATTTCAGACCAATATCTGTTCTTCCAGCACTAAGTAAAATATTTGAATGCATTATAGAAAGACTGCTGATAGAGGTGGTTCTTTAATCTTAGTGAAAAATAATATTAAGGTGAAACAACGCAAAGATATTCTTGCACTTACTGTTGAAAGACAAATAGAGGTATCCTGTGTTGAGTTGGATAGCCATATTATTGTTTGTGTCTACAGGCCACCGAGGGATGAAAAAGGCCATGGCTATTTCGAAATATTTGAGAAAATTATGGAGGAAGCCCTCTGTAAACTATGTAATAACAGAAAAAAGTTAATTATTTGTGGCGATCTTAATGTAGATTTGCTTGTAGGAACAACAATGAAACAACGATTAATAAATTTATTCAAATCGTTTAACTTATGTCATGTATTTTTAGAGCCAACTAGATTTACACTTACCAGCCAAACTTGCTTAGATAACGTTTTTTGTGACTGTGCATTCACAAGTAAAAGTGTATGTAACTGCTTACCTTCCGATCACAGTGGTCAAACAGTTTCATTCCCAATTGCTATTAAGGATAAGACTGTACCATCATTTTATAGGCCTATTACATCCCATTGACTAGAGACATATACGAAAAACTTAGATATAAATTTGCCATTACCGGATTTTAATGAACAGAACCCAAACAAAATCTACTCAGACTTCTTCAACATTATTCAGACAGAATTAAATAAAGTTTTTAAATTAAAGAAAGTCAGTGACTACAACGGTAAATTGAAATTTAATGACTGGGCAACTTTTGGAATTCATAAAAGTAGAGTTATCTTGTATGACCTTTATAATCAAAAAACCTATAACTTTGATCGAAAATTTCATGACTATGTTAAAAAATATTCCAAAACTTTCAAGTTGCAAGTTGACTGCAAAAACTTATCACATTAATAGAAAAATTCAAAATTCAAATAATAGAATGAAAACAGTTTGGCAAATAATAAACCGTGAAACTGGCAAAGTTATATCAAGGGACAATGATTTCTGCCTAAAGATAGGTGATGATGTTGTTAAACCCAGCGATGATGTTGCTCGAGCTTTTGAAACATTCTTCATCAATGTACCCCTACTCAAAACAGATCGTCTAAATTCATCTCCATATGAAGCAGAGACTTTATTAAAAAATAACACTAGCGTCAGTAAGGTATATTTAAAATTTCATCATGTATATCCCCAGGACATTGTCAAAACGTTTAAATTACTTAACTTAAAAAATACGGAAGACCTGTGGGGTACATCAGTCAAAGTCATTGGTTCAGTAATTCTAGTTATAGCCCCACACTTAGCTTATATATTCAATAAATGTGTTGACGATGGGGCTTTCCCAGACCTCATGAAACACAGTAAACTGATACCTCTGTTCAAATCGGGAGATAAGGGTGATCCTTCAAATTTCAGACCAATATCTGTTCTTCCAACACTAAGTAAAATATTTGAAAAGATTATACTCAATCAAATGCTCTCACACTTCACCCGTACAAAACAACTCCACGCCAAACAATACGGTTTCACTAGGGGTAAATCGACTACGGATGCAGGTATTACCCTTATATCTCATATTTATTTTGCATGGGAGGCCGCACAGGATTCTATCGAAGTTTTTTGCGAACTGTCGAAGGCGTTTGATTGTGTTGATTATAATACGCTATTAATTAAATTAAATCATTACGGAGTTCGAAATAAAGCGTTGGATCTACTAAGATCATACCTAAGCAATAGAATTCAAAAGGCAGAAGTTAACGGCGTTAAATCAGAAGGATCGTGTGTAAAAATTGGCGTTCCACAAGGTTCCATATTAGGTCCTTTCTTATTCCTGGTATAAATTAACAATCTGCTTTCATGGTGGAGAAATTAACTGACATAGTGTTATTTGCTGATGATACTTCAATGGTCTTCAAAATTGCAAGACAAAAAGCAGATTTTGATGATGTTAATGGTGTATTGTCTTTAACCTTGAATTGGTTCACAGTTAATAATTTATTGTTAAACGCTGGTAAAACCAAGTGTATCAAATTCTCACTTCCAAATGTCAGGCAAGTTGAGACCAGTTTAGTGTTAGACAACAGCACGTTAGAATTAGTAAATGATTCGAAGTTTCTTGGAATAACCATTGATAGCAAATTGCAGTGGGGACCCCACATAGATAAATTGGCTGGTAAATTAAGTTCTGCGGCTTACGCTGTTAGGAACATCAGACAAAGCACGGATGTGGCTACATCTAGGCTAGTATATTTTAGTTACTTTCATATTGTGATGTCCTATGGTATCTTGTTGTGGAGGAAAGCAGCGGTTATTCAAATTATTTTTATTTTACAGAAAAGAGCTATTATAGCAATTTATAATTTAAAACGAACAGACTCCTTAAGAGAGCTTTTTAAAGAAATTGACATACTAACAGAAGCTTCAATTTATTTTCGAAAATATAATGTATGTACGCAAGAACCTTACAACATTTTCCAAACTTAGCGATAGCTGTAATGTTAACCTAAGAAATAATCACATACTCTGTGCGCCCCGATTTAGACTCGCGAAGGTTAGCAACTCTTTCAAGGGTCAGTGCATTCTGTACTACAATAAGATACCTCTGGAGATTTTGAAATTGCCATTTGAGCAATTTAAAAAGCATGTTAAAGTGACTTTGTCGAAAAAGGGATATTACAATGTTCAAGATTACTTAAATGATGGGTCTGTATGGGGTTAAATGGCTCAACACAGACCTTGCTGTTAATTATTTTGTAATTATTTATTCCCGCTTATTAATCATAACAATTAAAATTTTCAATTTTGTATTAGTTAAGCACAACCTATTTTTAAAAGAGATCTAAAAATAAATCTGTGGGTGTTTCCACGCCCTTCTTCACCCACAGTGGTCCAATGTAGAGAAGAGGCAAAATTGACGTTTGCTAAGTATATGTAAATATCTACAGTAATAAAGTACTTTGACTTTGACTTTGACTATGCTCTATCAAATGCTCTCACACTTCAACCGTACAAAACAACTCCACGCAAAATAATACGGTTTCACTAGAGGTATATTGACTACGAATGCAGGTATTACCCTTATATCTCATATTTGTTCTGCATGGTAGGCCGCACAGGATGCTATCAGAGTTTTTTGCGATCTGTCGAAGGCCTTTGATTGTGTTGATCATATTACGCTATTAATGAAATCAAATCATTACGGAGTTAGAAATAAAGCGTTGGATCTACTAAGATCATATTTAAGCAATATTCAAAAGGTAGAAGTCAATGGCGTTACAGCTGATGGATCGGGTGTAAATATTGGCTTCTTTTTCGAAAAAAGAGGGTAGCCTAGCCATCATCATTAATTTGCATCCTGCTATTTTTATTAAATTAAAATTAAATTCAGTGCATTAATGTTATAAATTTTAATTTTAAACAACCAGGCTTTAAAATTAAAATGTTATAAATTTTAATTTTAAAGCCTGGACCCTTTACCTACTCTGGGTATTAATATTTCTAACACACCTCGAGATTACAATTTACTAAGCACTACTCACAATGGATCTATGCACAAAAATTAGTACCAACATGGAGCAGATGGCAACCGACTTCAACACCAGGATGTCTCGGTATGAGAAGGAGCTCCGTGAGTGCGCCACAATGTCCACATCTAGCAGCCCACTCAATGTCAACTCCCTGGCCAGCGAGTTTCTCGAGTTCAAGGCATTCACGTGGAACTGCCTTAACTTGCTGCGCAGCCAGGTTGACTTGTTGCTTGCTGGACAGGACAGACTGGAGACTGCTTCACGTCGAAAGGTGCTCCTTCTCCATGGAGTCCCCGAAGATGAGAAGGAACAGGTGAATGATGTGGCTCAAAGGATACTATCCGACCAAATAAAAGTGTCCCCAGAGTGCATCGCAAGTGCTTCAATTGTTCATCGTCTTGGACCCAAGAAGCCGGCCAAAATGCGTCCAATTCTGGTGAGATTCTCCACACTCGGTGCACGTATGGAGGTGTGGAATGGTAAAACCGCATTGAAGGGCACTGCAACCACCGTTTCAGAGTTCCTGACCAAGTGCAGACACGATGTGTTTCTTACTGCCCGGAAACACTTTGGTGTGCAGAACTGCTGGACTTCTGGAGGAAAGGTTGTCCTATTGCTTCCTGACAAAAGCAGACAGAAGGTGGAGCGTATAGCGGAGCTTCAGGTATACACCAGCAAGTTCCCTCCCTCTGCTCTGCAATCCGGGCAAAAGGTCGCCGACTCGACTCCAAAACCGGCTGAGCTAGTGCCTGTGGCTGCGCTGACAGGTTGTGCGGCGCCCGCGGCAAGCATGCAGCGAGAAATCAGCGCTAGGCATGCCGCCGCCGGCCAGACGAAGGCAGGAACTAAGAAGAAGTAGTGGAATGTTATTGTGTTGTTGTACTCGTGTGCAGTGCAATCTATGTCGCGTGATTTGGTCGGGTTATTTCCTGTAACTTATTGTTATTTTACGTAAAGTTTACATAGATCAGATAATTCACTTTTTAGCTCAATTTTTTTGGTTTGATGGCTTCTACTGTGGATCCCTACAGTAATTCCGCCAATATCACGTATTGAAGAAGACACGAAGGGGATCACGTTGTACAGTTATCGGTGAAACTTCCTTTGAGTTGAGATCTCTCTATAACAAAAGGACCGGACAAACAACAATTAGGACAGCACAAATTAACATATAATTTAAATGTTAAGTGATTACATATTAAGGGTGTTAGACATAAAAAGAAGACATACATAAATAAAATAATAATTCTACATCTAACTACAGTTTAATCTTGTTAGAGGTTATAAATTTAGAAAGGATGTGAATAAAGGAAGGGTCCGAAAGAGTCAATAAGAATTTAAGACTGACGGGACGGGGGATCTTACCGGGGAGGATGTCATACAATGAGGTTTGAAGTTTAGTGCATTCAAAAAACAAATGATCGGGAGTACCGTCAGCCAGGCCGCATTCACAAAGAGAGCTATACCTTATCCTAATTTTAGCGAGATGTACTGGCGTGCAGGAGTGTCTCAGTCGAAGCCGACAGATAGTTGATGTAACAGTCTTACGCATTTCCCTGTACTTGAAAAACCAAGGTTTTTTAGGTATTGACGGTTGAATTTGGCCATAATGCCTACCCTTTAAGGTTCTAGATGACTGCCATGAAGATTCCCATGATTTTTCCAGACGAGTCTTAGCCGAAGATACTAAGTCTTGGGTATGAATTTTGAAGTGTGATAAGTCACCAGATTCCACAGCTTCCTTTGCACAAGAATCAACTATTTCATTACCCGAAATACTACTGTGAGCTGGAATCCAAGCCGGTATAATGTTGATACCCCGAGAGAGGCACCTGAACAGAGCTTGGCGAATCTTTAGTACAAGAGGGGACTTAAGTTTTGATTTAAATGGGTTAGCAGAAATTGCGTAAAGAGAGCTTAAGGAGTCCGAGAAAATTAAAGTGTTATCCAACGAATGGGATTCCGCATACAAGATGGCTTCAAGGATTGCCGTCGCCTCCCCGGAAAAAACGGAGGAACCCGGAGGTAGTTTGAAGTTTAAGATAATTCGGAATTTAGGGATCCACACGGCTGCTCCAACATTCCCGCCAGAGGAAAGCTTGGATGCATCCGTGAATATGGGCAGCCACTCTGACCACTTTTCTGTAATTATTCTATTAAATTGCCTATTGGGTTGACGTGAATCTTTTTGAATGCCAAAATCTAATAAGATTTGAGGTTTAAAAATAAGACAATGATATGGGAACGAAAAGAGGGGAAAAGTTTCATAATGGAATATGGGGTGACGGATACGGAAAAAGTTGATGAAACTTCGAAGTAAACAAGGAAGATCCCTCAAGGATCTGTAACCTTGAGCCGTAGTGATCTGGATGAGTCTTTGGAGTTTAGAGAGTAAGGGGTGAGAAGAAACCTGAACAAGCTTAAAGAAAAATCGATCACATAAATACTGATTGCGGAGATGAAGTGGAGGATCGACACATTCAACCTGGAGAGCATTAGTTGGGGATGATTTCATTGTTCCTGAAATTATTCTCAGACACTTAGCTTGAATTCTGGAAATTTTGACGGTAGCAGCTTTATTACAAGGGTCCAAAAGGAAACCGCCATAATCAAAGTAGCTACGGATAATGGCGTTGTAGATTAATTTTTGAGAATAGGGGTGGGCCCCCCACCATACTCCTGATAAGGAGCGAAGAACGTTAATACCCTTCTCACATTTTTGGGCAACATAGGACAGGTGTGGGATCCCAGTCAGTCTGGAGTCGAGGATCACTCCTAGAAACTTGACTTTATTGTCGGTAGGGATAGGATCGTCTTCAATGAGAAGTTCCAAATCCGGAATGGTTCGTTTTTTGGTGAAAATAACTGAGGAACTCTTGGAGGCCGAAAGAGATAATCCGTGAGCATCGAGCCAATCATTTAGATACATCAGCGCCGAGTTTAGGCGAGATTCTGCAACTGAACATGAATCTACAGCCAAATAAAGGGCTAAGTCATCAGCATATTGTAAAATATTGCAGAAGGGGGTAACGCATCTTTCAAGATCGTACGTGTATAAATTGTATAGGAGTGGGCTCATGACAGATCCCTGGGGAAGACCTTTCCATACAGTACGGCTTGTAGGTGGACAGTTAGTATTTTTTATGGATATAGATCTTTCCATGAGAAGATTGCATATAAATCGAGTCAACTTCTCAGGAATACTCAGATTTTTCATAGTTTGCCTGAGAACTGAGAGCTGGACGTTATCATATTCAGAAGTTACGTCAAGGAATGCTGCCACCAAGTACTGTTTCTTCTTAAATGCCAGGTGGATATCAGTGAAAATGATGCTTAGACTATCCATAGTACTCATACTCTTACGAAAACCAAACTGGGATTTAGCTAGGATGTTATTATGCTCAAGGAACCACTCAAGTCTGGTTTTCAATAGATGTTCCATAATTTTACATAGGATGGATGAAAGGGCAATAGGTCTACGGGACTTAGGGTCAGAGGGATTCTTTCCGGGTTTGAGGATTGGGATTATAATTTGTTTGCTCGCCAAGTCATTTTCATATGTCATATCAAGATTGTCAAGTCAAGCATAGTAACATTACGACTTGTGTTCTGTGATCTTATTTTTTTATTGTTTTTATACGGACGGACAAACAGCCGGATGGTACGGACGGGCAACCGGATGGTACGAACGGTAATAATTTTATGTTAGAATCGTTAGAATAGTTTATTTTGCTGTTTCTTTATTTTATTTTTTGTTTGTGCTGCCCGCCAACGTCTCATTCTATTGTTATATCGTATTTATTTCCATACCGTACTCATGTAAACCCAGGGTATGGCTGGGTTCGGGCTTTCTGTTTTTTAGATTGTTGAGAATTTAGATACTTTTAATTTTTTGTGATTTTAGTAGGTTTAATTGTATTCATTTTATGATTTATTTATTATTGATATTTACTTATATGAATACCTACAACTTTAGTGATAGTTACTTCTCCTGCTCCGAAAGTGACGATTCCGATAGCGTGGGAAGTGGATTGCCGTCCACGAACGACGTTTTGCCTATTGCCCTCAAACGTGTGTTTTCCAACCTCGGTAGGAACTTCAATGTCGTTCACATAAATGCTCAGAGCATTCATTCCAGCCATGCCGACCTTATCGATTCCTTCAGCGATCAGAGTATTCATGGTATTCTGATCTCCGAATCATTTCTTAAACCCTCTCTTCCTTCTACCTTGTATGCTCTGCCGGGGTACAGGCTCTATCGGAATGATAGGACAGGTAAGGCTGGTGGCGGTGTTGCTATTTACCTTCGTTCCGACATTTCTTGCAAAGTCATCAGCCACTCACCTAGTCTGTACTCTGGATCCGCTGAACACCTCTTTCTCGAGTTATGCCTGCATCACAATAAGGTCCTTCTGAGTGTCTTCTATAGCCCCTCTCTACCATCGACTACTTTGATTCTTTTGAAAGCATTCTTAATGATCTATCTCCTCTTTACAGTGACACAGTTATCCTAGGTGATTTCAATACCTGTTTACTTAAAAATGATGTTCGCTCAGCCAAACTCCAGTCTATCATCAGCTCCCTAAATTTAAATATTCTTCCCTTGAGTGCAACTCACTTCCAGCCCCACTGCACCCCCTCTCTTCTAGATCTTATGATTGTTTCTAACATATCCAAGATTGCTACGCATGGCCAACTTAACGCGCCCTTCTCCTTTCACGATTTGATTTATCTCTCGTTCAAGTTAAGGCCTCCCAAGCGCGCAGCAAAATTCCTGGATATTCGCAGTTTCAAGGGTATGGATCTCAGCTCCCTTAAGTCTGACGCCGCTTCTATAGACTGGTCTAATGTCGTCTGTAGTGAGACCGTTGATGACAAAGTCCAGCATTCCAACTCGATTGTCTTAAGTTTGTTCGACAAACATGCTCCTGTCAAAAAGGTTAGGGTCAAACGTCTCCCTGCGCCTTGGCTTACCGACACCATCAAGGGTCTGATGGCCCAGAGAAACCGTGCCAAATGTAGATATAAGAAGGATCCCACGGACGATAATCTCCTTATATACAAACGTCTCCGTAATCGGTGCACCCGTCTTTGTCGAGATGCCAAACGCCACCACATCTCCGAGAGTATCGAGAGCTACACTCCTGCACAGGTTTGAAAGTTCCTGAAGACCCTCGGTGTTGGTAAGTCCCAGGACGCAGTTGCCGGTAGTGTCGACCTCAATGGTCTCCCCTGTCGTGATGGACCCCTGTGTCAAGGATGCTACCCTTCGTAACTTGCGTACCAGAACGACATCCAGTTGCTTACCTTTCAACCTCAGGTCTGTCGGAGTTGACAGTAAAGAAAGCTATTCTAGAAATCTCGTCCAAGGCTGTAGGTGATGACAAGATCTGCTCTCAGATGCTATTTAGTGTACTCGATAATGTTTTACCACCCATAACGCATATAATTAAGCGAGTACTGCTTCCCAAGCCAGTGGAAAAGAGCATTAGTGATACCCCTGCCTAAAACTTCTAACTCGTCCTCCTTCAAAGAGTTCCTTCCCATTTCCATCCTACCAATCTTTTCCAAAGCCCTTGAATCAATTGTCCACTCCCAGCTGTCCTCGTACCTTTCCTCCATGGATTTACTGAACCCTTTTCAGTTTGGTTTTAGGCCAGGGCATAGCACCACCACCGCACTGCTCAAGGTAACTGACGATATCCAACTGGCAATGGATAAGAAGCAGCTCACAGTCCTGACTCTCCTTGACTTTAGCAGCGCCTTCAACTGCGTCGACTTCGATATACTTGTTGAAATCATAAAAACACTCAATGTCTCATCACACTCGGCTCGCTGGTTTAGCGCCTACCTGAGAGACCGCCAGCAGCGCATCAAGTCTGAAGAGGTCACTACGGAATGGTGCAAGCTCTCTACTGGTGTTCCGCAGGGTGGCATCCTTTTTCCTCTTCTTTTCTCAGTTTTCATCCATTCCATCTCGGATGTATTGTCTTCCTCGTATCATCTCATGATTTTCATGCTTGTTCAGACCCTTCTTCTGCCTTTAATTGACTACGCCGATGTTTGCTGGGCCAGCGCGAACGAAGATCTACTGAACAAACTCGAGCGACTTCAAAATCTCGGGATTCGGTTTATCTTCGGTCTCCGCAAGTACGATCACGTGTCCCAATATCGCAGGGAATTAGGCTGGCTGCCGATCCGACTTCGTCGTGATATGCCCATTCTCTCCTTCCTCTTCAATATTTTGAAAAATCCGCGCTATCCCGCATATCTTCGTGAACATTTTGAGTTTCTTTTCTCTGGGGATAGAGTTCGGAGATCTCACACGGTGTCACTTTTGTCAATTCCTCAGCACAACCCTGTTGCTTACGAGCACTCGTTTAGGTTAAGGGTAATACGTTTCTGGAATGCACTTTCTTGCGCTATTAGGGATTGCACATCCTTGTTCTCTTTTAAGAATAAGTTGAAACAGCATCTCCTCTCTTCCGCATAGTGGGTAGCTTATAGTATGTATGTGTATCTATGTATTTATTGTATTCTATTAATTTATTTTATAGTATGTGTAGGATGTATTGTGATTAATCTGATAGTTTATTGACTTTATTTCTTTCTTTTAACTCTTAATTGTACACTAGGACTACCTCTCTATAAATATTTTTTCCTTTCCTCACAGGTTAGCTGTAAGAAATTTCTTTTTAGAAATAAGCTCACCTTTGCATATTGTTCGTTATATTTTTTCTATTGTGTTTTCTGTGCAATAAAGAATTATTATTATTATTATTGGCGTTCCACAAGTTTATTTATAAGGCCCTTTCTTATTCCTGATATATATTAACGATCTGCCTTTCATGATGGAGACATTGACTGACATAGTGTTGTTTGCTGATGATACTTCAATGGTCTTCAAATTTAAAAGACAAAAAGAAGATTTTGATTATGTTAATGGTGTATTGTCTTTAACCTGTAATTGGTTCACAGTTAATTTTTTGTTGTTAAACGCTGGTTCAATCAAGTGTATCAAATTCTCACTTCCAAATGTCAGGCAAGTTGAGACTAGTTTAGTGTTAGTCAGCAACATGTTAGAAGTAGTAAATGATACAAAGTTTCGGTCCGGCCCACCAGGGCTGAATGTTAAATTACCATCTGTCTGTAACACCCGAAACTCATATTGTCTCTTTCCCAAAATGACTGAAATTTATAATAACCTGATTTCCATATGCCTGAAAAAAGAAAATGACAATCGATGTACAGTCGTTACAAACATATACTTCGAAGGTACCTACTGACTTTTGACCTTACATGATTTTTATAAGAAAAAGACGTGTCAGAGTAAAACTAACTTAAGTTTAATTCTTGTTAAAAATAGGCATATTCTTAATTCAATAAAAAATGTGGGATTGTGCGGGATAGATAAATATATAAGAAAACGTTTCAATCTAATATTATCTACTGTCGACTATAGACAACTTTACTTAAATATAATTTAGTTGTAACGTTTCCGTTATGTTGCTACACTTTCTAAGAACTCAAAAGAGGTTTTTTTGTCATCATTTAGCTACTGCAGCTGATTTTTGAAGTTAAGGTCGAAGGCTATTTTGTTGCGCCTTCGACGCGCACCTGATAATACCGCGTTTCTCGTACGTGTGTCCTGGTATTGTGCTTCTTTCTTTAGCACATAAATGAAGCGAATTAGTGTTGGTTTGTGTGGCATTCTTATATTAAGCCGCCTGTTCCAGCTGTCTAAAGCATTATTGCTACGGCGGCGCTTATAGTATGCCACGTGCTTTTCAAATATTTTTTATTAGTGTCATTTTATCGCGTATTTCTTTTTTGCAGTCGTCAATTACTTTATCTCGAATATTTTGAGAATGGTTTACCTCGCACACATGTGAGGTGCTGGGCCTCACTATGGCGTTTCTTGGAGCATTGATGGTCAGAGATGCGTTGCAATCGGGGCGATTAGTACATCTCCACATAGAGTTGCCACTTTTATTGGAATTCCCAAAGTTATATTTGTGTCGATCATATAGTAGGCAAGGCTCCCCCTTCTGATTTTCAGTGAAAACGATGTCCTTTCTTATTTCCATTTTGCAAAATTGATGAAATCTACTATTTTGAAGTATCTAAACAGCGTCGAGATCCACGTTCTTCTGGAGGCAAGCGTGATAATCCGCCTTCAACTGTGGGTTAGGTTCTAGATGGTATTCCAATTTATGTAATAGTGCTAGGGCAATTTGCCGAGACTCGCTGAACGGGGCGGTGCATCGGGCCTGAATGGCAGAGTGACTATGTATCGTCCTGTTTCATCGTGTGTATGCGTCTTTGGAAAAAAGTATTCGCGTAGCTTATCTTCGGGAGTGTAACTCCACATCTGTGGAACTGACTCCAGCTTCAAAATTTTCTGAAGATTGTCGTTGTCGAGCGACGTAAAACAAGTCCGGTGTGGAGTCGAAACATAAGTTTACTTTACAAGTAAAGTTTACTTTACCTCCTAGCAAATAACCAAAAACACTGTTAATTGCGGTGGGCGTTCCAGTTTTACCCCTGACAATGCCAACGTGAATAATATCCATGAAGATGTCCTCGCCGAGTATCATATCAACCGGCTGAGGTTTATGAAATTCAGGCTCGGCCAAAGCGAGGCCAATCAGCGGGAGGTGTTAGTAGAACACTAGGCATTTAGCGGGTTAACTTGGCCAGAATAGTAGCCCCTAACTAAGTTATATCTCAAATTTTCTCTACATTGGAGGCAGCACATGATGCTATCGGCGTTTTTTGCATATATCGAAGGCGTTTTATCATGTTAATCATGTTACGCTTCTAATTTAATTAAATAATTACGGAGTCAGAAATAAAGCGTTGTATCTGTCGCAGTTGGTTGGTTAAATCAGACACTTAACTAACTCTCTAGACCGTTAATTAAATGCCGACGTTTAACCAAGTCACTAGCATTTTGATTTAAATAAATCATCGTCGAAAACGTTTAACAATCTGTCTTACCGAAAATCGGTGTGTTGTAAGACAATATGGCGTCACGACAACAGCTGATTTGAACAGCATATATCATGGCCACAGAATACTTAATAGTACTACGTACAGAAAGAACCCTGCGCAAATACACTTAAATAAATATCTACTCTCGCTGCGCGACAATAAACCGCAATGTAGCTCGCGCCTGCGCTACGTACAACAATCGCTAAGCACCTACAGAATCGGTTGTACAGCCCGTGCAGGCTAGATTGCGCCGCATCACTACGCCTGAGAGCTTCTTTTACTCTGACATCACAAGGTCGTCCCTTGTGATGTCAGAGTAGAAGAAGAAACTCCTGTCTCGCTTGATCACGCTAGGGTTACATACGTGCGATTTTTGTTTGTGAAATTTAGTCCACTCTGTGTAAGAGAGGTGTTATATTAGTACGTATTCAGGCTATTGGCAAATTCTAAGGCTAGGAAGGCACCTACCTTCTTACTTACGTAATTGTAATTTGTTTTACTGGGTCTGAAGTGTTTACTTTTAGGTAAAGAAAAAGGTATTGAATTAAAAAGCAATCGGAGTTTATTTTTGAACAATTAATTCCTTTAGACACTTAAGTCATTGTTGTTGCACAAATCACAGAAAAGTTGCTTATGAGGAGCGGTTAGTGCGCGAGGCGACTGTGAGCCAAGTGAGCGGCATCATAACTGAATTCCCGTCGGGCGGGTAGGCCGATCGAACGTACCTAAACTAACGAGTGAGACCCCCCTGTCATGGCGAAACATTGCGGTAGCTTAGGTGAAGGATAAAGGGGGTGAGCGAACGTTTATGCTTCGTGTTAGGTTGAACATGTAAGAACAACGAAAATACTTAAAACATAAACTTATGTAAACATAATCAAATATTTATATTGTATATGTCTTGTTGCCTAGGAACGTTTAGACAACTCGTTAAACGTTTCGTTCACTCGCTTGTCTGACGGAATTTTAGTGACTTGGTTAAACGTCGGCATTTAATTAATGGTCTAGAGAGTTAGTTAAGTGTCTGATTTAACCAACTAACTGCGACATATCTACTACCATCATATTTAAGCAATAAAATTCAAAGGGCAGATGTCAACGGCGTTAAATCTTATGGATCGTATGTATAAATTGGTATTGTACAAGGTTCCGTACTGGGCCCTTTCTTATTTCTGGTATGTATTAACGATCTGCCTTTTATGGTTGAGAAATTTACTGACGTGGTGTTGTTTACTGATGATACTTCCGGGTCCATAAATTTAAAGATAAAAAGAAGATATGAATGATGTATTCTCCTTAACTAACCTTAAATTGGTTCACAAAAAATAATTTATTATTAAACGCTGGTAAACCCAAGTGTATCAAATTCTCACTTCCAAATGTCAGACAAGTTGAGACTAGTTTAATGTTAGACATCAACACGAATTAGTAAATGATACGAAGTTTCTTGGAATAACTATTGAAAGCAAATTGCAGTGGGTAACCTACATAGATAATTTAGCTGGTTGATTGGTTGAAGTTCTGTGGCTTATGCTTTCAAGTACATCAGACAAAACATAGATTTGGCTACATTTAGGCTAGTATATTTAAGTTATTTCAATAGTGTAATTTCCTGTGGTATATTGTTGTGGGGAAAGCAGTGGAAATTTAATCTATTTTATATTCAGAAAAGCAAATTATAATTCGAGCAATTTATAATTTTAACGCACAGACTCAATATAACATTTAGATGACCACTTTTAATCACATAAATACTGATTGCGGAGATGAAGTGGAGGATCGACACATTCAACCTGGAGAGCATTAGTTGGGGATGATTTCATTGTTCCTGAAATTATTCTCAGACACTTAGCTTGAATTCTGGAAATTTTGACGGTAGCAGCTTTATTACAAGGGTCCAAAAGGAAACCGCCATAATCAAAGTGGCTACGGATAATGGCGTTGTAGATTAATTTTTGAGAATAGGGGTGGGCCCCCCACCATACTTCTGATAAGGAGCGAAGAACGTTAATACCCTTCTCACATTTTTGGGCAACATAGGACAGGTGTGGGATCCCAGTCAGTCTGGAGTCGAGGATCACTCCTAGTAACTTGACTTTATTGTCGGTAGGGATAGGATCGTCTTCAATGAGAAGTTCCAAATCCGGAATGGTTCGTTTTTTGGTGAAAATAACTGAGGAATTCTTGGAGGCCGAAAGAGATAATCCGTGAGCATCGAGCCAATCATTTAGATACATCAGCGCCGAGTTTAGGCGAGATTCTGCAACTGAACATGAATCTACAGCCAAATAAAGGGCTAAGTCATCAGCATATTGTAAAATATTGCAGAAGGGGGTAACGCATCTTTCAAGATCATACGTGTATAAATTGTATAGGAGTGGGCTCATGACAGATCCCTGGGGAAGACCTTTCCATACAGTACGGCTTGTAGGTGGACAGTTAGTATTTTAAATGGATTTAGATCTTTCCATGAGAAGATTGCATATAAATCGAGTCAACTTCTCAGGAATACTCAGATTTTGCATAGTTTGCCTGAGAACTGAGAGCTGGACGTTATCATATGCAGAAGTTACGTCAAGGAATGCTGCCACCAAGTACTGTTTCTTCTTAAATGCCAGGTGGATATCAGTGACAATGATGCTTAGACTATCCATAGTACTCATACTCTTACGAAAACCAAACTGGGATTTAGCTAGGATGTTATTATGCTCAAGGAACCACTCAAGTCTGGTTTTCAATAGATGTTCCATAATTTTACATAGGACGGATGAAAGGGCAATAGGTCTACGGGACTTAGGGTCAGAGGGATTCTTTCCGGGTTTGAGGATTGGGATTATAATTTGTTTGCTCGCCAAGTCATTTTCATATGTCATATCAAGATTGTCAAGTCAAGTATAGTAACATTACGATTTGTGTTCTGTGATCTTATTTTTTTATTTTTTTTATACGGACGGACAAACAGCCGGATGGTACGGACGGGCAACCGGATGGTACGAACGGTAATAATTTTATGTTAGAATCGTTAGAATAGTTTATTTTGCTGTTTCTTTATTTTATTTTTTGTTTGTGCTGCCCGCCAACGTCTCATTCTATTGTTATATCGTATTTATTTCCATACCGTACTCATGTAAACCCAGGGTATGGCTGGGTTCGGGCTTTCTGTTTTTTAGATTGTTGAGAATTTAGATACTTTTAATTTTTTGTGATTTTAGTAGGTTTAATTGTATTCATTTTATGATTTATTTATTATTGATATTTACTTATATGAATACCTACAACTTTAGTGATAGTTACTTCTCCTGCTCCGAAAGTGACGATTCCGATAGCGTGGGAAGTGGATTGCCGTCCACGAACGACGTTTTGCCTATTGCCCTCAAACGTGTGTTTTCCAACCTCGGTAGGAACTTCAATGTCGTTCACATAAATGCTCAGAGCATTCATTCCAGCCATGCCGACCTTATCGATTCCTTCAGCGATCAGAGCATTCATGGTATTCTGATCTCCGAATCATTTCTTAAACCCTCTCTTCCTTCTACCTTGTATGCTCTGCCGGGGTACAGGCTCTATCGGAATGATAGGACAGGTAAGGCTGGTGGCGGTGTTGCTATTTACCTTCGTTCCGACATTTCTTGCAAAGTCATCAGCCACTCACCTAGTCTGTACTCTGGATCCGCTGAACACCTCTTTCTCGAGTTATGCCTGCATCACAATAAGGTCCTTCTGAGTGTCTTCTATAGCCCCTCTCTACCATCGACTACTTTGATTCTTTTGAAAGCATTCTTAATGATCTATCTCCTCTTTACAGTGACACAGTTATCCTAGGTGATTTCAATACCTGTTTACTTAAAAATGATGTTCGCTCAGCCAAACTCCAGTCTATCATCAGCTCCCTAAATTTAAATATTCTTCCCTTGAGTGCAACTCACTTCCAGCCCCACTGCACCCCCTCTCTTCTAGATCTTATGATTGTTTCTAACATATCCAAGATTGCTACGCATGGCCAACTTAACGCGCCCTTCTCCTTTCACGATTTGATTTATCTCTCGTTCAAGTTAAGGCCTTCCAAGCGCGCAGCAAAATTCCTGGATATTCGCAGTTTCAAGGGTATGGATCTCAGCTCCCTTAAGTCTGACGCCGCTTCTATAGACTGGTCTAATGTCGTCTGTAGTGAGACCGTTGATGACAAAGTCCAGCATTCCAACTCGATTGTCTTAAGTTTGTTTGACAAACATGCTCCTGTCAAAAAGGTTAGGGTCAAACGTCTCCCTGCGCCTTGGCTTACCGACACCATCAAGGGTCTGATGGCCCAGAGAAACCGTGCCAAATGTAGATATAAGAAGGATCCCACGGACGATAATCTCCTTATATACAAACGTCTCCGTAATCGGTGCACCCGTCTTTGTCGAGATGCCAAACGCCACCACATCTCCGAGAGTATCGAGAGCTACACTCCTGCACAGGTTTGGAAGTTCATGAAGACCCTCGGTGTTGGTAAGTCCCAGGACGCAGTTGCCGGTAGTGTCGACCTCAATGGTCTCCCCTGTCGTGATGGACCCCTGTGTCAAGGATGCTACCCTTCGTAACTTGCGTACCAGAACGACATCCAGTTGCTTACCTTTCAACCTCAGGTCTGTCGGAGTTGACAGTAAAGAAAGCTATTCTAGAAATCTCGTCCAAGGCTGTAGGTGATGACAAGAGGCTGTAGGTGATCTCAGATGCTATTTAGTGTACTCGATAATGTTTTACCACCCATAATGCATATAATTAAGCGAGTACTGCTTCCCAAGCCAGTGGAAAAGAGCATTTGTGATACCCCTGCCTAAAACTTCTAACTCGTCCTCCTTCAAAGGGTTCCTTCCCATTTTCATCCTACCAATCTTTTCCAAAGCCCTTGAATCAATTGTCCACTCCCAGCTGTCCTCGTACCTTTCCTCCATGGATTTACTGAACCCTTTTCAGTCTGGTTTTAGGCCAGGGCATAGCACCACCACCGCACTGCTCAAGGTAACTGACGATATCCAACTGGCAATGGATAAGAAGCAGCTCACAGTCCTGACTCTCCTTGACTTTAGCAGCGCCTTCAACTGCGTCGACTTCGATATACTTGTTGAAATCATAAAAACACTCAATGTCTCTTCACACTCGGCTCGCTGGTTTAGCGCCTACCTGAGAGACCGCCAGCAGCGCATCAAGTCTGAAGAGGTCACTACGGAATGGTGCAAGCTCTCTACTGGTGTTCCGCAGGGTGGCATCCTTTTTCCTCTTCTTTTCTCAGTTTTCATCCATTCCATCTCGGATGTATTGTCTTCCTCGTATCATCTCTATGCAGATGACCTTCAAATTTATCGGCATTTTTCCCTGTGTGATCTGACTTCGACTGTAGAGGCTTTGAATGCTGATCCCGACAACATCAGGAAATGGGCTCTTTCGTATGGGCTATTAGTCAACCCGGATAAGTCTCAGGCGATGATACTGGGTACACGGCACTTACTTAATTTGTTGCAGAATAGGTCAGTTGCTCCCGTGCTTTATGACGGTACCATTGTCAAGTACAGCGAGAAAGCCAAAAATCTTGGGGTTGTTTTTGATACTCTTTTATCCTGGTCGCCCCACGTTTGTGAGGTCAGCAGACGAGTCTGCATCCTTTCATTCCCTTCGGCGTTTGCAGTACTTCTTGCCTAGGCAGACTAAAATCATGCTTGTTCAGACCCTTCTTCTGCCTTTAATTGACTACGCCGATGTTTGCTGGGCCAGCGCGAACGAAGATCTACTGAACAAACTCGAGCGACTTCAAAATCTCGGGATTCGGTTTATCTTCGGTCTCCGCAAGTACGATCACGTGTCCCAATATCGCAGGGAATTAGGCTGGCTGCCGATCCGACTTCGTCGTGATATGCCCATTCTCTCCTTCCTCTTCAATATTTTGAAAAATCCGCGCTATCCCGCATATCTTCGTGAACATTTTGAGTTTCTTTTCTCTGGGGATAGAGTTCGGAGATCTCACACGGTGTCACTTTTGTCAATTCCTCAGCACAACCCTGTTGCTTACGAGCACTCGTTTAGGTTAAGGGTAATACGTTTCTGGAATGCACTTTCTTGCGCTATTAGGGATTGCACATCCTTATTCTCTTTTAAGAATAAGTTGAAACAGCATCTCCTCTCTTCCGCATAGTGGGTAGCTTATAGTATGTATGTGTATCTATGTATTTATTGTATTCTATTAATTTATTTTATAGTATGTGTAGGATGTATTGTGATTAATCTGATAGTTTATTGACTTTATTTCTTTCTTTTAACTCTTAATTGTACACTAGGACTACCTCTCTATAAATATTTTTTCCTTTCCTCACAGGTTAGCTGTAAGAAATTTCTTTTTAGAAATAAGCTCACCTTTGCATATTGTTCGTTATATTTTTTCTATTGTGTTTTCTGTGCAATAAAGAATTATTATTATTATTATTGGCGTTCCACAAGTTTCTTTATAAGGCCCTTTCTTATTCCTGATATATATTAACGATCTGCCTTTCATGATGGAGACATTGACTGACATAGTGTTGTTTGCTGATGATACTTCAATGGTCTTCAAATTTAAAAGACAAAAAGAAGATTTTGATTATGTTAATGGTGTATTGTCTTTAACCTGTAATTGGTTCACAGTTAATATTTTGTTGTTAAACGCTGGTTCAATCAAGTGTATCAAATTCTCACTTCCAAATGTCAGGCAAGTTGAGACTAGTTTAGTGTTAGTCAGCAACATGTTAGAAGTAGTAAATGATACAAAGTTTCGGTCCGGCCCACCAGGGCTGAATGTTAAATTACCATCTGTCTGTAACACCCGAAACTCATATTGTCTCTTTCCCAAAATGACTGAAATTTATAATAACCTAATTTCCATATGCCTGAAAAAAGAAAATGACAATCGATGTACAGTCGTTACAAACGTATACTTCGAAGGTACCTACTGACTTTTGACCTTACATGATTTTTATAAGAAAAAGACGTGTCAGAGTAAAACTAACTTAAGTTTAATTCTTGTTAAAAAATAGGCATATTCTTAATTCAATAAAAAATGTGGGATTGTGCGGGATAGATAAATATATAAGAAAACGTTTCAATCTAATATTATCTACTGTCGACTATAGACAACTTTACTTAAATATAATTTAGTTGTAACGTTTCCGTTATGTTGCTACACTTTCTAAGAACTCAAAAGAGGTTTTTTTGTCATCATTTAGCTACTGCAGCTGATTTTTGAAGTTAAGGTCGAAGGCTATTTTGTTGCGCCTTCGACGCGCACCTGATAATACCGCGTTTCTCGTACGTGTGTCCTGGTATTATGCTTCTTTCTTTAGCACATAAATGAAGCGAATTAGTGTTGGTTTGTGTGGCATTCTTATATTAAGCCGCCTGTTCCAGCTGTCTAAAGCATTATTGCTACGGCGGCGCTTATAGTATGCCACGTGCTTTTCAAATTTTTTTTATTAGTGTCATTTTATCGCGTATTTCTTTTTTGCAGTCGTCAATTACTTTATCTCGAATATTTTGAGAATGGTTTACCTCGCACACATGTGAGGTGCTGGGCCTCACTATGGCGTTTCTTGGAGCATTGATGGTCAGAGATGCGTTGCAATCGGGGCGATTAGTACATCTCCACATAGAGTTGCCACTTTTATTGGAATTCCCAAAGTTATATTTGTGTCGATCATATAGTAGGCAAGGCTTCCCCTTCTGATTTTCAGTGAAAACGATGTCCTTTCTTATTTCCATTTTGCAAAATTGATGAAATCTACTATTTTGAAGTATCTAAACAGCGTCGAGATCCACGTTCTTCTGGAGGCAAGCGTGATAATCCGCCTTCAACTGTGGGTTAGGTTCTAGACGGTATTCCAATTTATGTAATAGTGCTAGGGCAATTTGCCGAGACTCGCTGAACGGGGCGGTGCATCGGGCCTGAATGGCAGAGTGACTATGTATCGTCCTGTTTCATCGTGTGTATGCGTCTTTGGAAAAAAGTATTCGCGTAGCTTATCTTCGGGAGTGTAACTCCACATCTGTGGAACTGACTCCAGCTTCAAAATTTTCTGAAGATTGTCGTTGTCGAGCGACGTAAAACAAGTCCGGTGTGGAGTCGAAACATAAGTTTACTTTACAAGTAAAGTTTACTTTACCTCCTAGCAAATAACCAAAAACACTGTTAATTGCGGTGGGCGTTCCAGTTTTACCCCTGACAATGCCAACGTGAATAATATCCATGAGGATGTCCTCGCCGAGTATCATATCAACCGGCTGAGGTTTATGAAATTCAGGCTCGGCCAAAGCGAGGCCAATCAGCGGGAGGTGTTAGTAGAACACTAGGCATTTAGCGGGTTAACTTGGCCAGAATAGTAGCCCCTAACTAAGTTATATCTCAAATTTTCTCTACATTGGAGGCAGCACATGATGCTATCGGCGTTTTTTGCATATATCGAAGGCGTTTTATCATGTTAATCATGTTACGCTTCTAATTTAATTAAATAATTACGGAGTCAGAAATAAAGCGTTGTATCTGTCGCAGTTGGTTGGTTAAATCAGACACTTAACTAACTCTCTAGACCGTTAATTAAATGCCGACGTTTAACCAAGTCACTAGCATTTTGATTTAAATAAATCATCGTCGAAAACGTTTAACAATCTGTCTTACCGAAAATCGGCGTGTTGTAAGACAATATGGCGTCACGACAACAGCTGATTTGAACAGCATATATCATGGCCACAGAATACTTAATAGTACTACGTACAGAAAGAACCCGGCGCAAATACACTTAAATAAATATCTACTCTCGCTGCGCGACAATAAACCGCAATGTAGCTCGCACCTGCGCTACGTACAACAATCGCTAAGCACCTACAGAATCGGTTGTACAGCCCGTGCAGGCTAGATTGCGCCGCATCACTACGCCTGACAGCTTCTTTTACTCTGACATCACAAGGTCGTCCCTTGTGATGTCAGAGTAGAAGAAAAAACTCCTGTCTCGCTTGATCACGCTAGGGTTACATACGTGCGATTTTTGTTTGTGAAATTTAGTCCACTCTGTGTAAGAGAGGTGTTATATTAGTACGTATTCAGGCTATTGGCAAATTCTAAGGCTAGGAAGGCACCTACCTTCTTACTTACGTAATTGTAATTTGTTTTACTGGGTCTGAAGTGTTTACTTTTAGGTAAAGAAAAAGGTATTGAATTAAAAAGCAATCGGAGTTTATTTTTGAACAATTAATTCCTTTAGACACTTAAGTCATTGTTGTTGCACAAATCACAGAAAAGTTGCTTATGAGGAGCGGTTAGTGCGCGAGGCGACTGTGAGCCAAGTGAGCGGCATCATAACTGAATTCCCGTCGGGCGGGTAGGCCGATCGAACGTACCTAAACTAACGAGTGAGACCCCCCTGTCATGGCGAAACATTGCGGTAGCTTAGGTGAAGGATAAAGGGGGTGAGCGAACGTTTATGCTTCGTGTTAGGTTGAACATGTAAGAACAACGAAAATACTTAAAACATAAACTTAAGTAAACATAATCAAATATTTATATTGTATATGTCTTGTTGCCTAGGAACGTTTAGACAACTCGTTAAACGTTTCGTTCACTCGCTTGTCTGACGGAATTTTAGTGACTTGGTTAAACGTCGGCATTTAATTAATGGTCTAGAGAGTTAGTTAAGTGTCTGATTTAACCAACTAACTGCGACATATCTACTACCATCATATTTAAGCAATAAAATTCAAAGGGCAGATGTCAACGGCGTTAAATCTTATGGATCGTATGTATAAATTGGTATTCTACAAGGTTCCGTACTGGGCCCTTTCTTATTTCTGGTATGTATTAACGATCTGCCTTTTATGGTTGAGAAATTTACTGACGTGGTGTTGTTTACTGATGATACTTCCGGGTCCATAAATTTAAAGATAAAAAGAAGATATGAATGATGTATTCTCCTTAACTAACCTTAAATTGGTTCACAAAAAATAATTTATTATTAAACGCTGGTAAACCCAAGTGTATCAAATTCTCACTTCCAAATGTCAGACAAGTTGAGACTAGTTTAATGTTAGACATCAACACGAATTAGTAAATGATACGAAGTTTCTTGGAATAACTATTGAAAGCAAATTGCAGTGGGTAACCTACATAGATAATTTAGCTGGTTGATTGGTTGAAGTTCTGTGGCTTATGCTTTCAAGTACATCAGACAAAACATAGATTTGGCTACATTTAGGCTAGTATATTTAAGTTACTTCAATAGTGTAATTTCCTGTGGTATATTGTTGTGGGGAAAGCAGTGGAAATTTAATCTATTTTATATTCAGAAAAGCAAATTATAATTCGAGCAATTTATAATTTTAACGCACAGACTCAATATAACATTTAGATGACCACTTTTAATCACATAAATACTGATTGCGGAGATGAAGTGGAGGATCGACACATTCAACCTGGAGAGCATTAGTTGGGGATGATTTCATTGTTCCTGAAATTATTCTCAGACACTTAGCTTGAATTCTGGAAATTTTGACGGTAGCAGCTTTATTACAAGGGTCCAAAAGGAAACCGCCATAATCAAAGTGGCTACGGATAATGGCGTTGTAGATTAATTTTTGAGATTAGGGGTGGGCCCCCCACCATACTCCTGATAAGGAGCGAAGAACGTTAATACCCTTCTCACATTTTTGGGCAACATAGGACAGGTGTGGGATCCCAGTCAGTCTGGAGTCGAGGATCACTCCTAGTAACTTGACTTTATTGTCGGTAGGGATAGGATCGTCTTCAATGAGAAGTTCCAAATCCGGAATGGTTTGTTTTTTGGTGAAAATAACTGAGGAACTCTTGGAGGCCGAAAGAGATAATCCGTGAGCATCGAGCCAATCATTTAGATACATCAGCGCCGAGTTTAGGCGAGATTCTGCAACTGAACATGAATCTACAGCCAAATAAAGGGCTAAGTCATTAGCATATTGTAAAATATTGCAGAAGGGGGTAACGCATCTTTCAAGATCATACGTGTATAAATTGTATAGGAGTGGGCTCATGACAGATCCCTGGGGAAGACCTTTCCATACAGTACGGCTTGTAGGTGGACAGTTAGTATTTTTTATGGATATAGATCTTTCCATGAGAAGATTACATATAAATCGAGTCAACTTCTCAGGAATACTCAGATTTTGCATAGTTTGCCTGAGAACTGAGAGCTGGACGTTATCATATGCAGAAGTTACGTCAAGGAATGCTGCCACCAAGTACTGTTTCTTCTTAAATGCCAGGTGGATATCAGTGACAATGATGCTTAGACTATCCATAGTACTCATACCCTTACGAAAACCAAACTGGGATTTAGCTAGGATGTTATTATGCTCAAGGAACCACTCAAGTCTGGTTTTCAATAGATGTTCCATAATTTTACATAGGACGGATGAAAGGGCAATAGGTCTACGGGACTTAGGGTCAGAGGGATTCTTTCCGGGTTTGAGGATTGGGATTATAATTTGTTTGCTCGCCAAGTCATTTTCATATGTCATATCAAGATTGTCAAGTCAAGCATAGTAACATTACGATTTGTGTTCTGTGATCTTATTTTTTTATTTTTTTTATACGGACGGACAAACAGCCGGATGGTACGGACGGGCAACCGGATGGTACGAACGGTAATAATTTTATGTTAGAATCGTTAGAATAGTTTATTTTGCTGTTTCTTTATTTTATTTTTTGTTTGTGCTGCCCGCCAACGTCTCATTCTATTGTTATATCGTATTTATTTCCATACCGTACTCATGTAAACCCAGGGTATGGCTGGGTTCGGGCTTTCTGTTTTTTAGATTGTTGAGAATTTAGATACTTTTAATTTTTTGTGATTTTAGTAGGTTTAATTGTATTCATTTTATGATTTATTTATTATTGATATTTACTTATATGAATACCTACAACTTTAGTGATAGTTACTTCTCCTGCTCCGAAAGTGACGATTCCGATAGCGTGGGAAGTGGATTGCCGTCCACGAACGACGTTTTGCCTATTGCCCTCAAACGTGTGTTTTCCAACCTCGGTAGGAACTTCAATGTCGTTCACATAAATGCTCAGAGCATTCATTCCAGCCATGCCGACCTTATCGATTCCTTCAGCGATCAGAGCATTCATGGTATTCTGATCTCCGAATCATTTCTTAAACCCTCTCTTCCTTCTACCTTGTATGCTCTGCCGGGGTACAGGCTCTATCGGAATGATAGGACAGGTAAGGCTGGTGGCGGTGTTGCTATTTACCTTCGTTCCGACATTTCTTGCAAAGTCATCAGCCACTCACCTAGTCTGTACTCTGGATCCGCTGAACACCTCTTTCTCGAGTTATGCCTGCATCACAATAAGGTCCTTCTGAGTGTCTTCTATAGCCCCTCTCTACCATCGACTACTTTGATTCTTTTGAAAGCATTCTTAATGATCTATCTCCTCTTTACAGTGATACAGTTATCCTAGGTGATTTCAATACCTGTTTACTTAAAAATGATGTTCGCTCAGCCAAACTCCAGTCTATCATCAGCTCCCTAAATTTAAATATTCTTCCCTTGAGTGCAACTCACTTCCAGCCCCACTGCACCCCCTCTCTTCTAGATCTTATGATTGTTTCTAACATATCCAAGATTGCTACGCATGGCCAACTTAACGCGCCCTTCTCCTTTCACGATTTGATTTATCTCTCGTTCAAGTTAAGGCCTCCCAAGCGCGCAACAAAATTCCTGGATATTCGCAGTTTCAAGGGTATGGATCTCAGCTCCCTTAAGTCTGACGCCGCTTCTATAGACTGGTCTAATGTCGTCTGTAGTGAGACCGTTGATGACAAAGTCCAGCATTCCAACTCGATTGTCTTAAGTTTGTTCGACAAACATGCTCCTGTCAAAAAGGTTAGGGTCAAACGTCTCCCTGCGCCTTGGCTTACCGACACCATCAAGGGTCTGATGGCCCAGAGAAACCGTGCCAAATGTAGATATAAGAAGGATCCCACGGACGATAATCTCCTTATATACAAACGTCTCCGTAATCGGTGCACCCGTCTTTGTCGAGATGCCAAACGCCACCACATCTCCGAGAGTATCGAGAGCTACACTCCTGCACAGGTTTGGAAGTTCCTGAAGACCCTCGGTGTTGGTAAGTCCCAGGACGCAGTTGCCGGTAGTGTCGACCTCAATGGTCTCCCCTGTCGTGATGGACCCCTGTGTACCCTTCGTAACTTGCGTACCAGAACGACATCCAGTTGCTTACCTTTCAACCTCAGGTCTGTCGGAGTTGACAGTAAAGAAAGCTATTCTAGAAATCTCGTCCAAGGCTGTAGGTGATGACAAGAGGCTGTAGGTGATCTCAGATGCTATTTAGTGTACTCGATAATGTTTTACCACCCATAATGCATATAATTAAGCGAGTACTGCTTCCCAAGCCAGTGGAAAAGAGCATTAGTGATACCCCTGCCTAAAACTTCTAACTCGTCCTCCTTCAAAGAGTTCCTTCCCATTTCCATCCTACCAATCTTTTCCAAAGCCCTTGAATCAATTGTCCACTCCCAGCTGTCCTCGTACCTTTCCTCCATGGATTTACTGAACCCTTTTCAGTCTGGTTTTAGGCCAGGGCATAGCACCACCACCGCACTGCTCAAGGTAACTGACGATATCCAACTGGCAATGGATAAGAAGCAGCTCACAGTCCTGACTCTCCTTGACTTTAGCAGCGCCTTCAACTGCGTCGACTTCGATATACTTGTTGAAATCATAAAAACACTCAATGTCTCTTCACACTCGGCTCGCTGGTTTAGCGCCTACCTGAGAGACCGCCAGCAGCGCATCAAGTCTGAAGAGGTCACTACGGAATGGTGCAAGCTCTCTACTGGTGTTCCGCAGGGTGGCATCCTTTTTCCTCTTCTTTTCTCAGTTTTCATCCATTCCATCTCGGATGTATTGTCTTCCTCGTATCATCTCTATGCAGATGACCTTCAAATTTATCGGCATTTTTCCCTGTGTGATCTGACTTCGACTGTAGAGGCTTTGAATGCTGATCTCGACAACATCAGGAAATGGGCTCTTTCTTTTAAAGTCTCAGGCGATGATACTGGGTACACGGCACTTACTTAATTTGTTGCAGAATAGGTCAGTTGCTCCCGTGCTTTATGACGGTACCATTGTAAAGTACAGCGAGAAAGCCAAAAATCTTGGGGTTGTTTTTGATACTCTTTTATCCTGGTCGCCCCACGTTTGTGAGGTCAGCAGACGAGTCTGCATCCTTTCATTCCCTTCGGCGTTTGCAGTACTTCTTGCCTAGGCAGACTAAAATCATGCTTGTTCAGACCCTTCTTCTGCCTTTAATTGACTACGCCGATGTTTGCTGGGCCAGCGCGAACGAAGATCTACTGAACAAACTTGAGCGACTTCAAAATCTCGGGATTCGGTTTATCTTCGGTCTCCGCAAGTACGATCACGTGTCCCAATATCGCAGGGAATTAGGCTGGCTGCCGATCCGACTTCGTCGTGATATGCCCATTCTCTCCTTCCTCTTCAATATTTTGAAAAATCCGCGCTATCCCGCATATCTTCGTGAACATTTTGAGTTTCTTTTCTCTGGGGATAGAGTTCGGAGATCTCACACGGTGTCACTTTTGTCAATTCCTCAGCACAACCCTGTTGCTTACGAGCACTCGTTTAGGTTAAGGGTAATACGTTTCTGGAATGCACTTTCTTGCGCTATTAGGGATTGCACATCCTTGTTCTCTTTTAAGAATAAGTTGAAACAGCATCTCCTCTCTTCCGCATAGTGGGTAGCTTATAGTATGTATGTGTATCTATGTATTTATTGTATTCTATTAATTTATTTTATAGTATGTGTAGGATGTATTGTGATTAATCTGATAGTTTATTGACTTTATTTCTTTCTTTTAACTCTTAATTGTACACTAGGACTACCTCTCTATAAATATTTTTTCCTTTCCTCACAGGTTAGCTGTAAGAAATTTCTTTTTAGAAATAAGCTCACCTTTGCATATTGTTCGTTATATTTTTTCTATTGTGTTTTCTGTGCAATAAAGAATTATTATTATTATTATTGGCGTTCCACAAGTTTCTTTATAAGGCCCTTTCTTATTCCTGATATATATTAACGATCTGCCTTTCATGATGGAGACATTGACTGACATAGTGTTGTTTGCTGATGATACTTCAATGGTCTTCAAATTTAAAAGACAAAAAGAAGATTTTGATTATGTTAATGGTGTATTGTCTTTAACCTGTAATTGGTTCACAGTTAATATTTTGTTGTTAAACGCTGGTTCAATCAAGTGTATCAAATTCTCACTTCCAAATGTCAGGCAAGTTGAGACTAGTTTAGTGTTAGTCAGCAACATGTTAGAAGTAGTAAATGATACAAAGTTTCGGTCCGGCCCACCAGGGCTGAATGTTAAATTACCATCTGTCTGTAACACCCGAAACTCATATTGTCTCTTTCCCAAAATGACTGAAATTTATAATAACCTAATTTCCATATGCCTGAAAAAAGAAAATGACAATCGATGTACAGTCGTTACAAACATATACTTCGAAGGTACCTACTGACTTTTGACCTTACATGATTTTTATAAGAAAAAGACGTGTCAGAGTAAAACTAACTTAAGTTTAATTCTTGTTAAAAAATAGGCATATTCTTAATTCAATAAAAAATGTGGGATTGTGCGGGATAGATAAATATATAAGAAAACGTTTCAATCTAATATTATCTACTGTCGACTATAGACAACTTTACTTAAATATAATTTAGTTGTAACGTTTCCGTTATGTTGCTACACTTTCTAAGAACTCAAAAGAGGTTTTTTTGTCATCATTTAGCTACTGCAGCTGATTTTTGAAGTTAAGGTCGAAGGCTATTTTGTTGCGCCTTCGACGCGCACCTGATAATACCGCGTTTCTCGTACGTGTGTCCTGGTATTGTGCTTCTTTCTTTAGCACATAAATGAAGCGAATTAGTGTTGGTTTGTGTGGCATTCTTATATTAAGCCGCCTGTTCCAGCTGTCTAAAGCATTATTGCTACGGCGGCGCTTATAGTATGCCACGTGCTTTTCAAATATTTTTTATTAGTGTCATTTTATCGCGTATTTCTTTTTTGCAGTCGTCAATTACTTTATCTCGAATATTTTGAGAATGGTTTACCTCGCACACATGTGAGGTGCTGGGCCTCACTATGGCGTTTCTTGGAGCATTGATGGTCAGAGATGCGTTGCAATCGGGGCGATTAGTACATCTCCACATAGAGTTGCCACTTTTATTGGAATTCCCAAAGTTATATTTGTGTCGATCATATAGTAGGCAAGGCTCCCCCTTCTGATTTTCAGTGAAAACGATGTCCTTTCTTATTTCCATTTTGCAAAATTGATGAAATCTACTATTTTGAAGTATCTAAACAGCGTCGAGATCCACGTTCTTCTGGAGGCAAGCGTGATAATCCGCCTTCAACTGTGGGTTAGGTTCTAGACGGTATTCCAATTTATGTAATAGTGCTAGGGCAATTTGCCGAGACTCGCTGAACGGGGCGGTGCATCGGGCCTGAATGGCAGAGTGACTATGTATCGTCCTGTTTCATCGTGTGTATGCGTCTTTGGAAAAAAGTATTCGCGTAGCTTATCTTCGGGAGTGTAACTCCACATCTGTGGAACTGACTCCAGCTTCAAAATTTTCTGAAGATTGTCGTTGTCGAGCGACGTAAAACAAGTCCGGTGTGGAGTCGAAACATAAGTTTACTTTACAAGTAAAGTTTACTTTACCTCCTAGCAAATAACCAAAAACACTGTTAATTGCGGTGGGCGTTCCAGTTTTACCCCTGACAATGCCAACGTGAATAATATCCATGAGGATGTCCTCATGGATATTATTCAACAATCGCTAAGCACCTACAGAATCGGTTGTACAGCCCGTGCAGGCTAGATTGCGCCGCATCACTACGCCTGAGAGCTTCTTTTACTCTGACATCACAAGGTCGTCCCTTGTGATGTCAGAGTAGAAGAAGAAACTCCTGTCTCGCTTGATCACGCTAGGGTTACATACGTGCGATTTTTGTTTGTGAAATTTAGTCCACTCTGTGTAAGAGAGGTGTTATATTAGTACGTATTCAGACTATTGGCAAATTCTAAGGCTAGGAAGGCACCTACCTTCTTACTTACGTAATTGTAATTTGTTTTACTGGGTCTGAAGTGTTTACTTTTAGGTAAACAAAAAGGTATTGAATTAAAAAGCAATCGGAGTTTATTTTTGAACAATTAATTCCTTTAGACACTTAAGTCATTGTTGTTGCACAAATCACAGAAAAGTTGCTTATGAGGAGCGGTTAGTGCGCGAGGCGACTGCGAGCCAAGTGAGCGGCATCATAACTGAATTCCCGTCGGGCGGGTAGGCCGATCGAACGTACCTAAACTAACGAGTGAGACCCCCCTGTCATGGCGAAACATTGCGGTAGCTTAGGTGAAAGATAAAGGGGGTGAGCGAACCTTTATGCTTCGTGTTAGGTTGAACATGTAAGAACAACGAAAATACTTAAAACATAAACTTAAGTAAACATAATCAAATATTTATATTGTATATGTCTTGTTGCCTAGGAACGTTTAGACAACTCGTTAAACGTTTCGTTCACTCGCTTGTCTGACGGAATTTTAGTGACTTGGTTAAACGTCGGCATTTAATTAACGGTCTAGAGAGTTAGTTAAGTGTCTGATTTAACCAACTAACTGCGACATATCTACTACCATCATATTTAAGCAATAAAATTCAAAGGGCAGATGTCAACGGCGTTAAATCTTATGGATCGTATGTATAAATTGGTATTGTACAAGGTTCCGTACTGGGCCCTTTCTTATTTCTGGTATGTATTAACGATCTGCCTTTTATGGTTGAGAAATTTACTGACGTGGTGTTGTTTACTGATGATACTTCCGGGTCCATAAATTTAAAGATAAAAAGAAGATATGAATGATGTATTCTCCTTAACTAACCTTAAATTGGTTCACAAAAAATAATTTATTATTAAACGCTGGTAAACCCAAGTGTATCAAATTCTCACTTCCAACTGTCAGACAAGTTGAGACTAGTTTAATGTTAGACATCAACACGAATTAGTAAATGATACGAAGTTTCTTGGAATAACTATTGAAAGCAAATTGCAGTGGGTACCCTACATAGATAATTTAGCTGGTTGATTGGTTGAAGTTCTGTGGCTTATGCTTTCAAGTACATCAGACAAAACATAGATTTGGCTACATTTAGGCTCGTATATTTAAGTTACTTCAATAGTGTAATTTCCTGTGGTATATTGTTGTGGGGAAAGCAGTTGAAATTTAATCTATTTTATATTCAGAAAAGCAAATTATAATTCGAGCAATTTATAATTTTAACGCACAGACTCAATATAACATTTAGATGACCACTTTTAAGTTAATAGCCTGCATTTTGCATGACTTGTATGAGTTCTCATTTTAACTGCAGCGCCCCCTCTATGGAGTCTGCACCGGTGAGGACATCATCCACGAATACATTCTTTTGAACGACTTTGTCAACTAGTGTCCTTACCAGTCCTCGACGAGACGTAAGAGCATTTTTATTACGATGAACGGACTTGACCTTGCTGTTCGTAATTTAATAACACCACACCAACATGGGTTCGTTAGAGGCCGATCTGTAGAAACCAACTTAACCACATTTACTGAGTTTCTCTTTGAGGCAGCTGACAAGAGACTATAAGTGGACGTCGTGTACTCCGACTTCTCCAAAGCTTTTTACAAAATTAATCATGATATCCTGTTACAAAGCTTTGGAGAGCCGGAGTGCACGGCGACCTCTTCCGTTGGATCACCTCCTATATAAAAACCGTTCGCAGACTGTTTCCATTAGAGCGTTCATGTCTGGTTTCCAGAACGTACCCTCCGGCGTTCCACGAGGGTCCCTTTTGGAACCCGTGCTGTTTACGATCTATGTTAATGGCATCAGTACCATACATAATGGTAATCTGCTTTTGTATACCGATGACGCTTAATTTTATAAGACCATTCGCAGCAAAGCTGACTGTGAATCCCTACAGCTAGAAATAGCAAGCTTACATAACTATCGTACTGACAACCAGTTGTTTTTAAATAATGAAAAATGTTATACCTATAATCAGCTTCACTCGAAAAACCAAGCCTATCGAACATATATACTATCTAAATAATAAGCCTCTAACGAGAGTTCACTCTATTAGGGCATTAGGCATCGTTCTGGATAGTAAACTATCATTCAATGATCACTATGACAACATTATACAAAGGGCCTACAAAACAGCTTGGTTTTTTGCTGCGAACATGAAAACCTTTTAACAAAGCAATTACAAACAAAAAACTTTTTCAGACTGTTAAGATCTATTCTTGACTTCGGTTGTGTGATCTGGAGCCCTTACTACTTAAGTCATAAAAACAAGATTGAAAGAATAAAAAAGGTTTTCTTAAGAACTCTGGATTACAGGACCGGAACTGGTAATGCATATTACTTAGATTCGCTTCGAAAGCTTCGAATGCTGCGCCTCATTCTGAGAAGGAAGCAGTTTGAAATCATGTTTCTGTACAAGCTCATTAACGGTTTCATTGACTCCCCTAACATATTAAATAATGTTTAATTCAAAATTCCCTCAAAATCTGTCCGTAGAAACAATGTTTCATTCGTACCCGCCACTTCTAGAACTAATTTTACATCTAATGCTTTTCTAAGACGCTGTTTGACCGCTTACAACAAAGAATTTTCACAACTAGACCTATTTAGTAATAATTTACTTAGACTTAAACATAGTTTAGTGGAGCAATTACTGCTTACTATTGAATAGACATAAAACTAATCTCTTTATCGCGTGTTTAGTGTAGTTTTCATTTTTCTAAAGTCTAACTAGCATTCATTAGCATTTGGCTTCGTGACCGTACTTGCATTCATTCTTTGAAGGTTTAAATTTCTTCACATAATGTACTAATAATATCTATAAAACATCCTGTACTTGTATCCCAGCTCGTGAAGCCCACCTATAAAATAATGGTACGCACCAAGTCTGGGCATGGGGTAACCACGCACAAGTTGTATGTGTACCTATATGTTTATAATACGACTGTAGTCGCGACTAGCGACAACTCACTGTTTAATAAAGTTTATATTATCGGGAGAAACGGCAGTGCCCCGCCTAGTCGAGCAAAGAAGGAAGTCGAGGAAGAACAACATTCATAAAATTGGGTGTATCAGAAAGGCGTCTGTGGATGCCACTGTTCGTTGATAATATTTTTACTACTTCACGCCTAAACCACTATTTATCTGGAATAAAATCGCCTTTTTTGTGAGGACCATAAAAAGCTAGGTTCGCGTGTATAACCTTGGTTTACATCTAGAAAAATACTCTAATCTCGTCTCCGGTTCTCGACAGACAGATAAGGTGAGTCTGTGTGCATAAGCACCACTGGGGTCACAGATCATACGATGGAGTTATTTATCGTTATCTCCGGGTCACCGGAAAACAAAGGTCTTTGCATATTGGTCACTCCAGAAAGGACGGTAAATTGTTTTTTTTTATGATGAAGATATTTACATATTCTTAGTTAACTAAATTTTTTTGCTCTTCTATAAATTGGACCACTGTGTGGGAAACTGATTTTTAGACAATTTTTAAAAATTGGCTGTGTTTTACTGATACAAATATTACAAGAACGTTTACCATAAAATGATTATAATAATATAATGTATAATATAATTAATCATTATAAATAATATACAAAAAACAATATTTACGAAATTATTAACAGCGAATTTTGTATTGATTTAGATTCCCAGCTTTAACTCTACCAAGGCATAATATACTGCTTTTAAATTGTCAATTTTCAACACATCTCGTAGGCTTCGTAGCGCATAACAAGCTGAGCTTAGAGTACTTTCGAAGGCTTTCAGTTCAGCTTTCCAGTTTAAGTTAGCATCTATTTGAACACCCAAGAATTTTACACACCAGTTTAGTGTTCAGCAACTCATTAGAATGAGTAAATGATACGAAGGAAGATCTCCCTGGTCTAGTGGGTTTCACAAAAGCTTCTCACGCAGGAGGTGCAGGTTCGAATTCCGGACGTTCTAACGGTTATAGAAATATCGTGAGGAAACCTTCATTACTCCATAGATGCGGGGATAGGCTAGCCCTCTGTCACGCAAAATGGAGTATTCAAAATCAAAATCAAAATCAAAAAGAGTTTATTTCCATAAGAAACACATAGGTAACATATGGAGAATGTCAAATCTTAAACTAACACATGTTTAAGGTACAGGGAAATATAGAACTCAATTTGAATTCAGTCACCTCAATGTTTTAGATGCTGGAGGCAAAGAGGCGATGAGAAACCTCCAGCTTTATACGTTATTTTTTACAGAATTGGAGCAAACACCATCCCAAGCTTTCTTGTCTTCTACATAATCTGATATTTTGTAGTAACCTTTTTTACATAAGTGATTTTTAACAACATTTTTAAATTTATTTACAGACAATTCTTGTAACTCAGTCGGTATTTTGTTGTAAAAGCGAATACATTGCCCTTTAAAAGATACATTAACCTTATGGAGCCTAGTAGTAGGTATAGCTAGTTTATTCCTATTTCTAGTGTTGACATTGTGCCTGTCGCTATTCTTAGGAAATTTATCAATATTTTTGTGGACGTACATTAGGTTTTCATAAATATACTGACACGGCACTTTCATAATGTTAATTTCCTTAAATTTACAACGCAGTGACTCTCTGGGACCCACATCGTAGATTGCACGAACAGCCCTCTTTTGCAGCACAAATATTAAGTTAATCTCTGCAGCGTTCCCCCACAGCAGTATGCCGTAAGACATAATGCTATGGAAGTAGCTGAAGTAAACTAGTCTAGCAGTGTCCACGTCCGTAAAAAGACGGATTTTTTTAACTGCATAAACTGCGGAACTAAGTTTTTTTGATAGCTTATCGAAATCGTAATGACATAGTATGTTTATCAGTTGAAAGCCACATTGAAGTAGCATGTGTTGAATTGGAGCGCATAATTGTAATAAGCGTTTACAGCCCACCATCAGGTTCATTTGATGTTTTTGAAAAAGTCATGGATGACATATTATTTAAAGTATCAAAATCTAATAAAACTCTTATGATATGTGGAGACTTCAATGTAAATTTATTAGAAACTTACTCCCTTAGTATGAGACTAACTAACTTATTTAATTCTTACAACTTAAAGCCACTTTTCATGGAACCTACTCGAATAACTGAAACCTCAGCAAATTGTATAGACAATATATTTGCTTATCCAAATGAAAAAATTTTACTTAAAAAAATTATAAGTAATTTAAAGTCAGACCATTTAGGTCAATACATTAGACTAGAAATTCAACTTAAAACAAGTTCTACAAGAAAGATACAATACATACCTGTGACTGCACATCGGTTTGAAAGGTTTAAATTGAATTGGGATAGCAAACTTCCTATCAATTACTCTAATAATAACCCTAATGAGTCATATTGTATTTTTTTTTACAAATTCACCAATGCGTTCATCGCAGTATTTACTACCAGATCGATTGTGGTCTCAGACAAACTTAACTTTAGTAAGTGGGCCACAGTAGGTATACTTAAAATTAGGCAAAATTTATATGAATTATATAGTGAAAAACAATGGAATCATAGTGAAGAGTTCATGGATAAAGTAAAAAAGTACTCAAAAATCTTTAAAAAAGTTTGTCAAATTGCAAAATCAAATTATATCAGATCTAAATTAAGAAAAAGTGATAACAAAATTAAATCAACTTGGGATATAATTAAAAGTGAGACTGGAAAGGTCAGTATTAAAAACAATGAATATGAATTAAAAATTAATGATATTACTTTCAAAAATGATATTGATGTAGCTAAAGCGTTTGAATTTTTTTTTACTGACATCCCAATCTCTACTACAAAGTCTTTAGACTCTTCCAAAGTAGTCGCTGAATCTTTGCTAAAAGACTATGTACCTAGATGTGAAAATCAATTCTCGTTTAATTATGTAGATGATAAAGATATTATTAAAGCCTTTAAATCAATAAATGTTAAGAAAACTGCAGACCTCTGGGATATTTCTGTTCATGTTGTGAAGCCCCTAATAAATGTTATTGCACTTTATTTAGCTTTCATATTTAATGCATCTATTGAATCTGGCGTGTTTCCTGATTTAATGAAACACAGTAAAATAGTACCTTTGTTTAAATCGGGTAGTACATCTGACCCTTCTAACTTCAGACCGATATCGGTATTGCCTACATTTAGTAAAGTATTTGAAAAAGTAATTTTAAATCAACTTCTTACACATTTCAACACCAACAACATGCTTCACTGTAAACAATTTGGTTTTACACAAGGCAAATCAACTACTGATGCCAGTATTTAGTTAATATCACATATATATGATGCCTGGGAGGAGTCGCATGATGCTCTAGGAGTATTTTGCGATTTATCTAAGGCTTTTGATTGCGTTGACCATGGGACATTGATCAGAGAATTACATCACTATGGAATTAGGGATAACTCTTTAGATCTTCTCTCTTCTTATCTAAATAACAGGATACAGAGAGTTGACATTAATGGAAAACGATCACCAGGGACTTTTGTTACTATGGGTGTACCGCAGGGTTCCATACTCGGGCCATTCCTGTTTTTGGTTTATATTAATGACCTTCCACATCTTGTCAGAGATAATCATGAGATTGTACTGTTTGCAGATGACACTTCACTTTTGTTTAAAATGAAACGACGCAGTTTGAACTTTGACGATGTGAATAATGCAATCTCAAAGGTATTCAATTGGTTTAGTGCTAATAATCTTTTACTGAACAATAACAAAACTAAATGTATTCGGTTTATACTCCCCAATGTTAAACAAGTCTCGGCTAATGTTAATGTTAAAGGTGAAAATTTAGAAATTGTAGATAGCACGGTATTCCTAGGAATCACCTTAGATAATAAGCTTCAGTGGGGCCCACACATAGATAAGCTATCAAAAAAACTTAGTTCCGCAGTTTATGCAGTTAAAAAAATCCGTCTTTTTACGGACGTGGAAACTGCTAGACTAGTTTACTTCAGCTACTTCCATAGCATTATGTCTTACGGCATACTGCTGTGGGGGAACGCTGCAGAGATTAACTTAATATTTGTGCTGCAAAAGAGGGCTGTTCGTGCAATCTACAATGTGGGTCCCAGAGAGTCACTGCGTTGTAAATTTAAGGAAATTAACATTATGACAGTGCCGTGTCAGTATATTTATGAAAACCTAATGTACGTCCACAAAAATATTGATAAATTTCCTAAGAATAGCGACAGGCACAATGTCAACACTAGAAATAGGAATAAACTAGCTATACCTACTACTAGGCGCCATAAGGTTAATGTATCTTTTAAAGGGCAATGTATTCGCTTTTACAACAAAATACCGACTGAGTTACAAGAATTGTCTGTAAATAAATTTAAAAATGTTGTTAAAAATCACTTATGTAAAAAAGGTTACTACAAAATATCAGATTATGTAGAAGACAAGAAAGCTTGGGATGGTGTTTGCTCCAATTCTGTAAAAAATAACGTATAAAGCTGGAGGTTTCTCATCGCCTCTCTGCCTCCAGCATCTAAAACATTGAGGTGACTGAATTCAAATTGAGTTCTATATTTCCCTGTACCTTAAACATGTGTTAGTTTAAGATTTGACATTCTCCAAATGTTACCTATGTGTTTCTTATGGAAATAAACTCTTTTTGATTTTGATTTTGAATACTCCATTTTGCGTGACAGAGGGCTAGCCTATCCCCGCATCTATGGAGTAATGAAGGTTTCCTCACGATATTTCTATAACCGTTAGAACGTCCGGAATTCGAACCTGCACCTCCTGCGTGAGAAGCTTTTGTGAAACCCACTAGACCAGGGAGATCTTCCTTCGTATCATTTACTCATTCTAATGAGTTGCTGAACACTAAACTGGTGTCAACTTGCGTGACATTTGGAAGTGGAAGTTGGAATTTATAGAATAAACTAAAAAAGTGATCTTCTAGCCATTTCCCTTACGGCAAGGCACCTCAATGCTGTATAGTTTTAATAAATCTAATTATTTGCTTGAACAGGGCAATTGTTTACTGTGTTCATATTTTTTTGAGAAAGTTTGTGTTTTCTTTTCTTTTTAATCCGGATTGCATATTTGTTAGTGATACCTACGTGGTAGTAGTTAAGTCCATTAGGATCGTAATGGAAATAACCGTCACAAGAGGATGTTCTTTTGATAACAAGGTATCACAGCAGACAACGAAAAAATAAGCATGAATAAGATTTGCCTATAATTTCAAAACTCGAATCTATAAATTCAGTCTGATAGCAAACGTTAAACCCACGCAACGTATTTACTGTTTTCTTAGATTCAGATTAGGTAATAATGTCTAATGCTCTGTTCCATTTATCTGTAGTAGGTCTCAACTTGTATACAATATGGTACGATCAGACATATGTGGATGTACCGTTTCCTTCTGTGGATTTGGAGCGGCTTCCGCTGAAAGCAAGATGCATTTTCCTAACTATGTGGTGTTTGGTGAGTTTTTTTTACTCAACAGTAATAGTGTAGTCCTGATACGGATCTAAACTTACTTAACACTTTTCCCAAGCACAACCCTTTCTTGGCAAGCTATTGTGATTCTCATAATTCATAACGTAACCATTTTCCCTCACATTAATAACTTTTGGGTAGACATATTACTTTTTGGATGAGAGAAGACTTGATGTGTTACTTACTGATATAAACATCCTAATGTTATCTTTACCAATAATTAAATTATTTTAAATCCAGGTAATCCAAACACTCTACTTCACGGTGGCCCTAATCGACGATTTAACCCACAAGACCTCGTCTAAAAGCATCCCCCTAATCCGACGCATCAAGGACACAATATTCTGCACAGCTTTTCCACTAGCGTCATATGTGAGCACAGTATTCTGGACCATATACAACATTGACAGAGAACTCATCTTCCCGAAATACCTTGACAAGACGTGCCCTACTTGGGTGAACCATGTTATACACACAGCGGTGTTCGCATTCATGATTGTGGAAATGGCGACAGCTTCAAGAAAATACCCACCGAAAATTGTCGGATTTGCAATGCTCTTGTTTATAAACCTTGCATATGTTGCAACGTTAGTCTTGTTGTATGTAAATTATGATATTTGGGCTTATCCTCTCTTTGATGTTCTGAGCTGGCCGCTGAGGATATTGTTTTTTACGGTCAATTTGTTTATTGGTTTAGGTTTTTATGTGTTGTGTGAAAAAATTAACGACTTTGTGTGGTTGACGCAGGTCCGATTGAAAGTGCATATCAAAAGTTCGTAGAAATTAAGTTGAGTTTAAAATTTAATTGATTACCTATATTTATTGTTAGATTAAGAACACCTAATATAAGTCACGATAAATACCCTATCTAGTAAATAATGAATAGTACTGTTTAGATATACTAAGTACATTATAAAAATATAAAACTAAACTTTTCATTAAAAACGAAGAAGAAAGGTTATTATCATCCGAACTTCAACAATTTAGTGAGTGTAAACTGAGTTTCTGGTATAGTTTTCTTATTATGGAGATCTGGATCTGAATTGTACGTGGCCCTATCGTACGCCACTCTCCGGCTCGCTACTGTCACAAGATGTAAAATGTCCATGTCACAGCTATACTGCTGGATTACGTCACATAGCTCCTGGATCATCCATGAGCCATGTTTGTCCCGCCATCCGACGTAATCTGTAAATAATAAACAAACATTATAGATCCGCTAATACCGACATGCTTATAACTTTTGGCAGATTCCTATCTAACTCATGACTAGCAGCATATGTAGATCTAGCATCAATCAAGAAACCTCTTCTTCTTAAGGGCCATCTTAGTACAAGTAGGGAAGCATCTACTTAATAAAACGCTATTTCGAAACACTGGTCTAAGGGGGGGAATACGGGGTTACAGTTTGTATGAAAACATAAAACTACTGTAGTTTTGCAGGTAACATAGTTTATAGGTTAGTAGTTATAAGTAGGTACCTACTTTTGCCATGTTTACACCGTTGATCAAAGTTATTATTTTAAAAGCATATGTATGTTTTAGTAAAGCAGGTAACATCGTGAGAAAACCTTCATTACTCCATAGCTTCGGCAATGGGCAATCCCCCTGTCACGTTATTTTGTAATAAGTATTTATTTAGGTACGGTTCTAACAGTTCCTAATTAGATAAATAGTTATTTTCTAAATAATGATGACATTAAAAATCCGACTAAGTAGGTAGTCGATAGAAATACGAGATTTATTAGGTTTGTAGGTATAGTCAGCATCAGATATGTATGCGCGCGCAAAACAATTAGATAGATCTACAGATCTTAAACAATAAGAAATATCTACACAGTAAAGTTCCCCTTTGTTAGCATGGATGTTGATACTTTTTGACACTTAGATATTTCTGATTTGTAAGGACGTGGTTGATCTATTTAAGCGGCTTGCGACTCGCCTACGGTCTTAATATCTTAAGTGATTTAGTATAGCAGCTTTAATAGGTAAATTAGTAATATTGTAAATAAAACTCTTCCTTTTCAAACAGTAAGGTTGGGTCGCTTAAGATAGGATGTGACATAAGATCGGATGCATGGAATAACTCACACAAAATAGGCAATATTTTCTACTGCTGGCAAAACTACTAGATCCGCCAATTTTATTCTGTCTGCCTCTCTTCTCACACTGCGGCAGGCCAGCGACCAGACGGGACGTCTGCACAGGTGATTCGGCAGAAAAGGTGTTTTTTGTGAGAAAAATCGTCGATCCGATCTTACCTACAAAACTTTGATGGCTCATTGTGGTGAGTACTTTCATTGAATTAATGTAATTAAATATTTTGGGGCAGAATTAGCGAATAATATTTCGATCTGTATACTTTGATTACGCCTAGGACGTTCACAGCCCAAGATCCGGGCTTCCCTCGCCATGCCAAAGATCGGACTTAGCAGTATCCGTTCTTAGGATGTCAAAAAATAATCAGTGGTTCTCAAGTTTTCAAGCCTACTAACTCGTAAGTATATTGAAATGGCAACAAATATAATGATCACCAAAATATATTTTTCTTACCCAAAATGGATACATGGACACCAAAAGTTGCAAAAAATATCAGGGCAAATTACTGCGGTAGCTTAGGTGAAGGGTAAAGGGGGTGAGCGAAGCCCCCTTTATCCTTCGTGTTAGGTTGAAAATCCTTAAAACATAAACTTAAGTACACAAAACTTAAAAAGAAGTTTGGTGATCATTTATCCAAACACAATTTGGTGGACATTTATCCATTCTGGCAGTCATTTCGAATTTATTGGTAGAAAAATAGGTGCGTTTTTGGTAATCGTTTAAACACAAGCCTAATGAAATTAGTTCAAGTGGGTAACTACGTAGTCCCACTATCCCACTAATTATATAAATGCGAAGGTAAGTGTGTATGTATATGTGCGGGCGTGTGTGTGTGAGTGTATTCACATTCAAAACGTCCGAATGGATTTAAATTGATATTTTTATCGCTATAATACGAATTTATCTCTACATGGTTCTATCATAATCCACGCGAATCACGGTCGCGGGCAACAGATAATATGAATATTATTTGCATTTTGATTGTTTTTTTCTGCTTGAGGCTCAGGAAAAATTTTATTTGAAATGCAGTTGATTTGTTTTTAATATCAAGCTTATATTTTTTGAAATCACAAACAGTTTTTTACACTCTTTTGGTCTTAAAATATCTTTAAATTAAACATTAAAATTGTTATTTACGGATAGAAGATGCCTACCTTTTACACTGAAGAGGCCCTTAAAGAAGAAGAGTAATAAATACTTGTTTTTTTTTGTGAAAATTCTCTAAATAATATTGATTAACCTATCAGGTAGTTTTTATTTCTATTGTCCTATTACAATGCCCACAATTATTATTATTTTATGCATCACATTTTTTTATTAAAGTAAACAAACTAAGTCAATCCTGAGTAGGTACACAAGTACTTTTCTCAGTTAAGAAGTAAAAAAAATGAAACTCAATTGCCCTCCATATTTCAACTAAGTCTATTTAAATATAAATTAAATTACTTACGCAATATGCGTAAGTAATTTTTAATTTATTTATACTATCCAATGACGCTTGACTATCTTAGGTACCTTTCATTATTTAGCCCTAGGACCCGAAGGATAAAAGTTTGAGAAACTTAATTAGGATGAGGAGGGAAGACCGGACTATAAAAATACAAAAAAAAATAAAAAAATACTATCTGTCAAATCTTTGGACGAATTTCCTGACCGGCTCATTGGTAATGTATGGACGTAATATTTTCCTAATGTGTACTTTATTATTAAACGTATAGAAGTGAAGATACTACAGAGTCCGACCTTCGGCCGAAATGTTAATTTCTTCACTATGGTAAGTTGAAAAGGTCTGCTTTTTAAACTCTTAATTTGCTGAGATAGATATCCGAAAAATTAGGGGTTAAACAATATTTCTTTGTCATCAATTGACACGCAACGAGTCATGAGAAATATAATAAAAATGCAGTACGTCTAAAATTTTCGGCTAATGCGTCCGATCTTAGGCGATCCAACCTTACTTCCATTTTAGTAACATTCACTTAGTACGTAAATTTGTTACCGCTTTAATTCTATAGACAGATGATGAAAAAATAAGTAGAGATGATAATAGAATGTATTGGGTCTATTTTGTAAGACACTTTGGGAAAGACAATGCCCGCGTTTCTTATTTTCTATGTTCACTGGACGTCCACTTCGAATTCGATTATAGCCTTTAGATATTCCCGGTTCTTGCGTCTTGAAATGGCTGTTGGTTGGTGGTGGAATGTCACAGTTCAACAAACAACACAAAAACAGTGACTTGGCAATAAATGACCTTATCCGCCATAGATAAAGAAGTATGTAAATTGCATGAACCAAAAAATATCTCAATCTGTCGTTCTCTAGTCGTTCTACTCGCAAGTTGCACTTTACGCACACATACAATCATAGGTTTGTCTCACCCTACGCGCACTGCGAAGCGGTAAGCGTCTTCGTTGTTTCAGTCATGCGCAACAAATTTTGGCCCCATCGATTCAGGCGTATTAAATGAATTTTAGGGGCCAAACATGTTGCGCTCCAGTGCATTCTCTTAAAAACGCGTTAATAGCAATCATGATTGTCCCATTCATTCTCGATTGTGACCAAGCAGAACTATGGTGCGTAAAAACTGTACAAGGTGCTGAGGCAAACACAGATTTTGTTCATCGGTACGCGCATTAGTGAAGGCTGAAGTCTGTGTAATATTCAGCACCCAACAGAGCTGACATACAGAAAGCGGCTTTACGCCGCCCTGCCGCGACTTCTGAAAAGCCAGAGCGCTACAGCGCGATGCTGCGTTGTAACACACGGGGATTTAACAATTCATGACCTGAATAACCCGTGGGGTGCGACCTGTGACCCATGCATGCACTAGGCGTGAAAGATAAAGCGGATTAGTGCGGCGCGACGCATGCGCTGGACTTGAAAGAGAGCATTGAGTACCTTATTGATTAGTGGAACAAAGAGATCCAATATTATTAGGCAGTTTTGGAAGACACGTATGATGCAAGGTCACATCTTCTCACCGGTGGTTTATGGTCGTTTTGTTTTGATGCAGTTATCGTAATAAAGATGAGCTAAACATTAAACTACCTGTTATTATTCTCGGATGAGGATTAGTTGATGATAATAGTGGAGAACAAAACTTCTCGTGCGAGTTGCGGTGGAAACCGAAAAGCAAATGTTATGTAGACCAGTGTGATAAGTTCTTGAAGGTCCTACCACCAGGTGCAAAAATGGGTGGGGTCACCAAAAACCCGTGCGACTGGAGATGAGCCACTAGCAAACAAGGTCTTATGCCTGTCGTGATGTGTGCAGGGCCCGCTCCTCAGACTCTGCTCAGAATGGCGGCTTGCAAATGCAAAAAAGATTGCTGCTCATGCAGTTGCTGAATAACAGGTCTGTGATCTATCCTGGGCTACTTTTCCCAGTGATCTCATCGATAACTTTTTTTTTAAATGCTCCTATTTGACTGGCTGTAGTACCTATCTCCGCAAAAAATCTACAAATTGAGTCAATTTGTAGAAAATTATTTTTACTTTATAAACGTAGAGTAAATATACCCTAATAACGATTCTTTGAGGTAGCTTTCTCGAAAAACATGCAGCAATTTTGCAATTTTTCAAGCACACCGAGAATAGAGTAGGGATTTCAGGGTTGCAAACTTGGGTATAAATACTCTCAGGGGTACTAACAACATATTAAAATAACGTCGATATATGCGCTGCCGCATTTGCGGTGCTCGATTTTTTTATAAACTGAACTATTATATGATCGGGGAACTTTGTACCACTGAGTGAAATGCAAATGGAAAACTGCAGTTGACTTGTAATAAATAACTAGCTTACCTTCAACTGAGGAGTACATGATGAGGGTATCAGCGTGAGAGGGCAGCATGAAAGAGCCATCACCATCGTACTTCACTCCTGAATCCACCTCTCTACCTCTACATGCCTGAAATAAGTACGGAACATATTAGGGGAAAAGCTTTGATTGGCACAGCACCGTATAACTTAGCACAAAATGGCTTCCACCTACGAAGTAAAGATATGCAAAACGTTACTTGAGTAATACTCTTTGATAAATTTTGTTTCTCAATATCACAGTACTAAGGAACTATTTCACCATTGATTATTATAGGCAACAAATATAATGATCACCAAAATATTTTTTCCTACCCAAAATGGATAAATGAACACCAAAAGTTGCAAAAAATATCAGGGAAAAATACTGCGGTAGCTTAGGTGAAGGGTAAAGGGGGTGAGCAAAGCGAAGCCCCCTTTATCCTTCGTGTTAGGTTGAACATGTAAGAACAACAAAAAATACTTAAAACATAAACTTAAGTACACAAAACTTAAAAATAAGTTTGGTGATCATTTATCCAAACACAATTTGGTGGACATTTATCCATTCTGGCAGTCATTTCGAATTTATTGGTAGTAAAATAAGTGCGTTTTTGGTAATCGTTTAAACATAATCCATTATTATACCATCTTTGGCCTAAACTCAACGATTGATAAGACTGAGACTAATACTCAAAAATATTTGAGTTACGTTACCTGAACAAAAACCAACTTAGGCTTCGCGACCAGAGTGCATTCTTTGCTTTGGAACTGAACCAGGATGTCTTTGAGGAAGTACGGCTGATCTGCTGCACTCAATCGGCCAAGCTTGCCTCCATGAGTCAATATTGCCATGGCGAAGCAAGACGTCGAGGTGTGATCGCGACGGGCCTCTGAGAAACAACAGGTCAAATAAACTTGGTCTTCTCTTCCTAAAAAACGTAATTCGTATAGTTGGGGATAACCACTGATACTATAATACTATGGTTTAACTAAGTTGTTTTCTGAGGTAGTGGAGTGAGCGATTAGGGAGTATACGTTTATGGCGTAAGACAATAGTGGGAGGTCGACTTAGCATGAAACTGTCCACCAACCACTCCCTCGCCTCTCCATATCCGCAGGTCTACTCACTTAAATGGTTTATGTATATAGGTTGTGGTATAACTAGTGTGTAAAGTCTTCACATGTGCGTCGTAAAACACATTCCACTATGCGATGACATCAAACAACTAAAAAGGGATATTACAATATTCAACATTACATAAAAGACAGACTGCATGGGGTTAATCTACCTCAACACAGAACTCGCTGTTAGTAATTTTGTAATTATTTATTCCTGGATATTCATCATTGGCAGCTTTTTTCCGCCCACTGCTGGGTATAAGCCTCCTCCAATTTGTGCCAACCTCTCCGGTCCTGTGCCAGACGAATCCAGGTATTCCCCGCGATGTTAGTAATAATCCTGGATATTATTAATTAATAATTAATATTGTAATATTTGTATCAGTTAAACCCAACCATTTTTTTTAAAGAGATCTGAAAATCAATCTGTGGGAGTTACTTCCCCCCTTCTACTCCCATAGTGGACCAATGTAGAGAAGAGAATGTGTAGTATGTTATTTTAGGTAAGATTTAACATAATAAATCACTTTATAATAATAACACGGTACAAGATATCATAAAAATATATTGTAAAACTATAATAATTTTTTAGAAAGAAAAAAATACTTTATATTTTTTCTTTTTTTCTTTTGATATTAGATGTTTTCATAGTTTTTATATTGTAGATATTAATATACATATTTTTTTATTTTTGCGAAAATCATTATAAATAAAAATATTAAAATTGTAAATAAGAATATTATTTGGTAATATTAATAATTGTTATTGTCATAGTGATCTTTATTATTTTTCATTTTTAAATGTCGCCTAGACAGATTTCATATGTACCTACGTAAATTAAATATGTTTCCTTAATAAACATTCTAATGATTGGTATCGATGTCTTTCATTTAATAACGTCCTGTATACATTCCAGTAGGCTGCTAAATTGTAGGTGCTCTTCATGGACAAAAATGTAAAAATAAATTTTGCTATTCGCGTAGGTGCTATTCAGACAGGTGCTGCTCGTGGCCTACCTTATATTATGTGAACCGCTTTATTCAATTCAATTCAAATATTTTTATTTCGGACTACTAGCGATCCATACATTGTTTTAAAAACGCTTACACTAACTTAATAAATTAAATTAAATAAATTAACAAAAGCATGGATAGTATAGACTATCCAACACCGGTGTACTGGGCTTTACATTTTTTTATTATATTTCATGTGAATGTTTACCCAGTGACACCTGATCGGACAGTCTATCCATTCCTCAATGATGTCCAGGATGGAGTTGGCGCAACCCCGCATACGGTACATCAGGGATGCCGTTCGTGCTCGAAGTATAGCGTAAAAATCTGCCGTACGCTCTTCAGCAAACATCCCCGATGCACTGCAATAACGCGGCAGCCCCAACAGCATCCTGAAACCATTGTTATATTGGACTCGAAGGGCGTCGAACGACTTCTGCTTGTATCTGACCCACAAAGCACACGTGTAGAAGGACTGACAATATGCCTTGAATAAAGTCACCTTGACAGCCCTCCCACACCGCGCAAATCTGCGGGCCAGCATATTGCAGCGAATCGCCAACCCCCTTCGCTCCCTCTCCATATCTTGATCATCTGATAACTCCTCGGTTACCAGATGACCAAGATATTTAAATACACTAACTTGTCTCAATTGAGATCCACTCAAGAAAATAGGCGGTACATGAGTTGGAGCCTTATTACCTGCTTTAAATATCATAATTTCGCTTTTAGTTGGATTATAGCGCAAACCGTGAGCTTCCACATAGGTCTCACACATAGACACCAGCCTCCTTAAACCACTGATCGAAGGGCTCAACAAGCACATGTCGTCTGCGTAGCTGATGTTGTTTACCAATTTCCCGTTAATGGAGCAGCCGACACCCGCATTGCTGAGCTCCTCGATCAGATCATTCACATATAAGTTGAAGAGCGACGGCGAGGTCAACCCCCCCTGTCTCACCCCGCACTCCAACCTATATGTGTCCGAAAGCTTGTTGGCCCACCTAACACAATTCGTCTGGTTTGCATACCAGTATTTAAAAATACTGGTAAGTTCACAAGGTAGTCCAGTTTCATTCACTTTCTTCCACAGAACCTCGTAAGACACGAGATCAAAAGCTTTTGATAAATCCAAGAAGCATGCATAAACAGGTGTTTTCCTATCCGTGTAGTATCTGACAGTGTGCTTAAGACTCAGAATCGCACATTCAGTAGACAGTCCTGGTCGAAACCCGAACTGAGCGTCATTTAGATGAAGATACTTTTGAAACTGATAATTAAGCACACTATCAAAAACCTTTGCTATAACAGTTGCTAAAGAAATTGGTCTATAATTTTGCTTGCTCGAAATATCACCTGTTTTATTTTTTATAATAGGGACAACTATTGTTCTCATGAGATTCTGTGGAAGGTATGAATGAACTACGCATAAATTAAATAACATAGCAAGAACCCTAGGTAGATGAACCCCAGCACATTGCAGGTGCTCGATGCTTAGACCATCATGTCCCGGCGATTTTCCTCTGACCATTTTACGAATGCTCATAGCTATTTCTTTGGCTTTGAATGTTGTGGTTATTTCCGGAACATGATGGTCCCTAGCATCCAGCACAGTCTGCACCGGCTGCAGCTGAGATTTAACACAAAAATGACTCATAAACAAGTCAGCAATCTGTTTGGGGTCACTGACCCCATCAACACTTACTGGTTGTGTAGGTTTAGGAGTTAACTTATTTGTCTTCTTCCAAAAATCACAAAAATTCTTTTTAGAATGGTGCAAAATCAAAATCAAAATCAAAAATCATTTATTTCCATAGGATGTTGTTACATCACTTAGATCCGTCATTACATTTTTTTGGGTGAGTTCACTAACCCAATGGCGGAATCTGTGGAGAAGAGCTCACCGAAGAAACTCCACAGTCGTCGCATCTTTTGCGTTTCCTTTTTTAAATAAAATATTGTCAAATTACAAAATGAATGCTAATTATATATCGAAACTATATATCGAAACAGCCTGTTACTCAAACAATCTATTCCCATGGACATCTGTCCTCTAAGTAATCAGATATCCTGTAGTAACCTTTTTTATACAATTTCTGTTTTATTATTATTTTAAACTTGTCTAAAGGTAAGTTTTTAATATCAGTAGGGACCTTATTGTAATAGCGTATACAACTTCCTTTAAAAGAATTACTAATTTTATGTAGTCGGCTTACATAAGCAACCAACTTGTCTTTATTTCTAGTATTAAAATTGTGTATATCACTGTACTTCTGAAAATTAGTTATATTTCTTTTTACATACACAAGATTGTCATAGATATATTGAGACACAAATGTCAGAATATTGATTTCTTTAAACTTTTCCCTCAGTGCTCGGCCAGTATATCCATTTTAATTTGTTCCTGGTTGTTCTGACACCATTTAAGCTTAGATCTGAATAATTTACGGCTTAGGTTCATATCATCAAAAACTTCCCCCTGTCTAGGTCTTCCATGTAAAATCCACAACTGAAATTTTTCGCGGGCCATCCCATGAGCAGTACTGACATGTTTATTCCACCCTGTAATTTGTTTTTTATGATTTTTGGAAGTTACATAACTAATTATTGATGCCTCCCTTATAGAATCTATAATACTGCTGTAAAGACCGTCTATGATAGATCTATGATCTAGTTTATCACACTGTTTATTACAACAATTTTGAAACTGTACTGGAAAATCTATCAAACGAAGTTTATTGTTACAATATTTACTGTACTTACTAATTTGTTCCAGTGTCCTTAACCCCCATTTTACTTTATTTGCTATTATTTTATCCTTATTATGTATCTTAGGACTAACTAAGTTCAAATTACATTTTATTGATAAGGGCAAATGATCTGACCAGTATACATCCTCTATAACTGATGACTCAGAGATTGTCCGTCGGGCTGAATCCGTTACAACAACGTGGTCTAGCCACCTTCTGCAGTCGGGGTGCGATTTACTTACATAAGTGTAGGTATCTGACTTAAGTAATTCCGAATCTACACAACACTATTCCTGTTCCGAGCAAAAACTAGTAAGTTCGTGGTAGAAAGGTTCGTTAGGATGTGCGTTAAAATCACCAAGTATAAAAACAGATTCTATATTGGAACTTTCCACCATAGCACTGATAGCACTGAAACAGTTAGTGAACTCCGTCAAATTCTCAGAGCAATCTGTAGGCATATACACACAAACAACCAGTATAGGGCGATTACATTGTTGTATCTTGATTCTCTGATTGTCACATTCAACCACTGACACATATTGAAACAGGCTCTTTCTCCACAATAATGCTACACCACCGAACGGACGTCCTTTTAAAATACCCTTCGATGTGTCAACTGCTGATTTCCCTGTATAACCGAAGTCCTTGTCAATATCCCCCAAAAGAGGAATATCATGGGGTAAAAGCCAAGTTTCTTGAAGGGCTAATATATCTGCAGTTTTGCATAGTCTTTGTATGTCTTGAGTGGATCTTTTTATATTCTGACAATTAAAGCTGACTAGCTGACAAGTATCCATTTTTTTGCTGTCCATTTTTAAGATGATATTGTGTTAGATGGCTTGATATTATTATTCAACCGTGGTTTAAACATAAAGTATCTCCTAAAAAATACATCTTCTGGCCAAAGTGTATCATCATTGAATAATGACAGCTTATTTTTGGGTATGTACATTTTAAAAGAGTTGTACTTTTTTTCAAGCTTCGTGGTCACCCTTTCTGGATGCACTACAATTTGTGTCTGAGCGTTGAAATAATCGGCAATGTCTTTTTCGCATGTCTCCTTATTTACATTATAGATGAAGATAGGTATTTGTGTATCGGCAGCCCGGAATTTGCATTCGGGTAATACTGCTGCCTTACCCTTTTGACCTATAAACTTCTCCTTGGTCTTTTTCGTTTGCTTTGCACAAGTATCCACTCATTATTTGGTTGCGCGCCTTCGCCTTCAATCGTCTCTATAGTTTGTGCGCGCTGCTGTGACGATGACGCATCAACCCGCTTACTCGTGTCATGCTGCAGGGAGGCCTCAGCGCACGGATTTGTGTTTGCGCATGTCGAAACCGCGGTATCTCGGTGGGCCTCCACGCGTCCGTCCGCTCGCTTAGCGACAGTAGCATAGTCTCGGGCGCCGAGGTCATTCAACTCTCGCACCGAGTTCAGCGACTCATTAGTGTTATAGTGTAAGATTGCGTCAGCTGTTTTGTCAAAGAAAGGTGGCAACCCAATAGGGCCACTGTCACAGTTAATGCTTATATTATCCTTAGTGAAGCCACCCCTTCTGACATTGATATTCATGCGATCCTGGTCATTAATTAATGACGCCGTCCTCATAAAGATAACATCTTCTTTCAAATCAGCTAGATCGCCCGTAGTAACGTAGCTTTCTTTGATGCTTTTCACATCTTTTTGCAACACCAATATATCTTTTAAAAGCCTAGTCACATCGACATGGTCGAACGTAATCGGCGGTAACTTTTGAAGATTTCTGGCAACGAAAATTGGCACTTGCTCTGGGTCTGTACCCTTCAAAAGACTGATGATGTCATCCAGGTCTCTTCCTCCTTTTCCTGCACGCTTACGCGTTATGTTTCGCTTAGACGTAACAATAGAATTTATGATTTTATACAAAATTTGAAAAATGAAAATAATTAAAGGGCATTAATATTTGTTTCTTAGTCTTAGATGTTTTCTGTGTATTAACTTAAGTATTTATCTCTATTAAACATATCCAAATACATGGAACGGAAACCGAAAAAATATTTTTTCATCAAACCTATATGTGTGGGGTGTTTATAGATAGGTCTTTAAAAATGACGTTGAAGTTACTGTAACCATTTTTCCTCAAAGTCAATCGTTAAATAGACAGACCCTTCCAAGTGGGAAAATGTGTGTTTTTTCCCCCCCTCTAACTTTAAAAGTAAGAAAGTGAAAAATCTACAAAAAATATATGCTATCTCAATACACACTTTCAACGAAAATTGGTTTGAACAAAATATAGTAAGCAGTTTTTAAGATATAAAACATTTATTAAAAACCTCAAAGATAACTTTGTCATTCATACAAACACTATGAAAAACAAAGTTGCAACACAAACATCCAGTCACATAATTACTTGCTACAATGGAACCCTTCATGGACGAGTTCGACTCGCACTTGGCCACTTTTTTTTGTCTCTTCTCTACATTGGTCCACTATGGGAGCAGAAGGGGGGAAGTAACTCCAACAGATTGATTTTCAGATCTCTTTAAAAAAAATGGTTGGGTTTAACTGATACAAATATTACAATATTAATTATTAATGAATAATATCCAGGATTATTACTAACATCGCGGGGAATACCTGGATTCGTCTGGCACAGGACCGGAGAGGTTGGTATAAATTAGAGGAGGCTTATACCCAGCAGTGGGCGGAAAAAAGCTGCCAATGATGAATATCCAGGAATAAATAATTACAAAATTACTAACAGCGACTTCTGTGTTGAGGTAGATTAACCCCATGCAGTCTGTCTTTTATGTAACGTTGAATATTGTAATATCCCTTTTTAGTTGTTTGACGTCATCGCATAGTGGAATGTGTTTTACGACGCACATGTGAAGACTGTACACACTAGCTTTACCACAACCTATATACATAAACCATTTAAGTGACTAGACCTGCGGATATGGAGAGGCGAGAGAGTGGTTGGTGGACAGTTTCATGCTAAGTCGACCTCCCACTATTGTCTTACGCCATAAACGTATACTCCCTAATCGCTCACTCCACTACCTCAGAAAACAACTTAGTTAAACCATAGTATTATAGTATCAGTGGTTATCCCCAACTATACGAATTACGTTTTTTAGGAAGAGAAGACCAAGTTTATTTGTATATATTTACAATATAAAAAATATGAAAACATCTAATATCAAAAGAAAAAAAGAAAAATTATAATTTTTTTTTTCTTTCTAAAAAACTATTATAGTTTTACAATATATTTTTATGATATCTTGTACCGTGTTATTATTATAAAGTGATTTATTATGTTAAATCTTACCTAAAATAACATACTACACATACTAATGTGCAGTATGTTATTTTAGGTAAGATTTAATTAAGCAGATTTTGCAATAAAAGTGATATGTGAGACTGACTATTGAAAATCATAATATTATTTGGTAAGATTAACAATTATTGTCATAGTGATTTTTATTATTTTTCATTTTTAAATGTTGACAGATTTCGTGCGTTCACTTAGTATAAAAAAAAATTAAATTGTTAAATTAGTAATAAAAATATTGAATAGTACATTGAGTAAGTAAGTAAGTAAGTACCTACCTACATAATCTTAAAATATGAGGATATTTGGCTGTGTGAAACTGGCACCCGACATTAAAAAATATATTTTTTGATGCGTTTTTCGAAAGGTTTCGTTAGTAGTAACTTAAAAAAACCTTATGAAAAAATGAATCTTAGCCCCCGAAATTTGAAAAAATAAGTTTTCTCAGATATTTCTTATGACTAATCGTTGGTAGTGGATTGTAGTGCAATTCAATTCGTTATAAAAATATTTTGGAGATTTTTCCAAAGCGATTTGCATTACTTAAATTCTATTACGAAGGCCTAACGATCGATAACAACGGTAGAATTGATTGAGGAAGGTTCGTAGAGGGCAGTAGTGGAAGAATTTTTGATAGTAGTAAAACAAAACTGTTGATTAGAAGTGATAAAGTTAAGAAAAACGTGTTTTGGCGTAATTTTTATTAAATAATCCTCGTTTTAAAGGATTAAAGACCACTAAAAATGGTAGATTTTACTAAAGAAGGTTTGAAAAAAATTTTTGATAGTAGTTATAAAAATATATATACTGGATGTGATAAAGTAAAAAAAAAACTTGTTTAGCCGAATTTATACTGAATAATTCTCGTTCAAAAAGCCAGGCTATGTATGCCAAGTTCACACAGCCAGACTATGTACGTAAGTATTACATATACTTACTCTCTTACTGCTCTTCGTGGACAAAAATGTAAAATAAATTTTAAGGTGCTATTCGTGGACTAGGCTAGGTGCTATTCGCGTAGTTGCTATTCGCGTAGGTGCTATTCGCGTAGGTGCTATTCGGACAGGTGCTGTCTGTGGACTACCTCCATTTACATACCAAATTTCAACGGTGTAGTCCTAATAGTTTCAACATAAAGTTGCTGTGACATACGGACGGACGGACGGACGGACGGTCAGACAGACTTAACGAAACTATAAGGATTTCTTGTTTCTCTACGGAACCCTTAATAGACGTTTACTAAGTATATGTAAATATCAACATTATATAAAAGCCGGTCAAGTGCGAGTAGGACTTCGGACCCGCACAAGAAGGGTTCCATAGACAAACACACACACACACACACACACACACACACACACACACACACGGAAAAGCGTAAAACGATAGTCTTTTGTATGAGTATATGTTTTTAATTTTTAATGATAAAACATTAAATACTAGGAAGGTACCTTCCTAGTAATTATCATTCAAGACCGGACATCGAAATATGGAAAAATAGTTTTGTGTATATAGTATGTAAGTATTAAACTATGTACTCAGGTTAACGAAACTCTTTGCTCATTGAAACCGGAAGTGATAGAAATTGAGTAACTTATTTAAAGAAATAAAAACAAATATGATAAAAAAAATATATAATTTAATAATTCGAAGGAGCAATTATTAATCGTATATTGACAAATAACTGAGCAAAACACTCAATACCTGCAATTAAAGATCTTTTCCGATAACATCGGGAGAGTCCAATTTTCACCAATAAACAAATTAAAGCCATCTGAAGAAAAAATAATAAAAAAAAATGGCTAAGAAAATTGCCATACCAATATTTTTTTGTTTGTCTTCCTTCTTTTAATACTTAAAAACGGGTTTGTTTCATTATTTGTTGTTATAGCGGCAATAGAAATACACCCTCTGTGAAAATTTCAGCTCTCTACCTATTTCGGTTGATCCGATAGAGCCCGGTGACGGACGGAGGGACAGACAGATGGACATGAGGCTTAGTAATAAGGTCTCGTTGGGCACCCTTCGGGTACGGAACCCTAAAAAGCAATTTTGACTTTGACTTTGACTTTGACATTGACAACGCCACTTTGCGATGCGATGACGACGCAACAGCTCCAAACCAGAAGTATGTTTTATAAAGATCCAGTACCTTCATTGACGACATCCATGATTTCGTCGTAGTCAAGATCCTGATGTACCGTCACGTTGAAGTCCAAAGATTCAAAGACTTCACGAAGTCGTTTTGTGTCAGCATATGTGCCCTTCCTGTCTGCCGGCTTATGTTTTCTGGAAAGTTATACAGTAAAACTTATACTTGGTGTTTTCGCTCGACTTGGCGGAGGCATTACCGTGCTTCAAAATGGGTACCTATTATTCTTTTTAGTTGAATATGGGATGTCATGCGGTTTGATTTCCTCTCTTCACTTGGTCTGTTTCATAATATCGGCATAATACCTAATTGACGGATAAATCGATATTTTTTAGAGTTCCGTACCCGAAGGGTGCTAAACGGGACCCTATTACTAAGCAAGCCCTGTCCGTCCGTCTGTCACAGGCTTTAACTCATGAACCATCATAGTAAGATAGTTGAATTTTTCACAGATGTATTTATGTAAATATTTCTATTGCTGCTATAACAACAAATAATAAAAAACAGAATAAAATAACAACACACGTGATTTTTGCTCGTTTTTGCACGATATTGATAACGGTAACATCTAGGAGGCTTGAAATATTCACAGAATATTGAGTTATATATTCACTTTAAAAATAAATAATTGAATTAAAATAAAACAAATATTTAAGGGGGGTTCCCATACATCAAACAAGTTTTTTGCCGTTTTTATAGATAATTAGGGTTTATCCGGTGAAAACATGCCCTTATAATCATATCGTATAACCCTTACGGCCGATTTTTCATCCCTCACTTATTGTTTGTCTGTCTGTTTATCTGAGGAATTTGACAGAATTTGTACCTGTGAAATGTCAAATAAAGATATATGTCTTTTATCTGGGTATTCAAAAATCGCCCCTTAGTGTAGTAGGTAATTCAAGCAGCAGCCATTACTTACCCAGGATAACAATTCTTGTATGTGAAATGATTGAATATGATCAGGTGCTTCTGACCGGACATATCATAGTAAATAGAGGGAGCAACTAACTGCGGACCAGTTTCGGGCAAAACTGGATCACCATCAGTAATGTTGCTGAAAATATACAGTCTGTTTAAAATAACATATATCAATTAAATTTCCTCTCTGTACAGCTAACTGGCAAAGTTAATTTCGCCAATGTCAGGGGCTTAATAGAGTTCACTGTACTCGTACTTCGGCAGCGCGGAAGAAATGCATTAAATACGCACAGCTAATGGGAAGTTATCTGTTTGTTCCTTTGGCCATCGAGACCACAGGGGTGTGGGGTTCGCAGGGAAGGGCCTTCGTGAAGGACATTGGGCTTCGTTTTAGGGACCGAGGATTGGATCACCGCTCCGGATCGTTCCGGAAAAAAATATTTTGGTGATCATTATATATTCAATATTTACAATATCACTGTTTCGATGTAAGGCCTTAAATGCAGTCCTACCTAATATTTAATATTTTTTTATAAAAAATTTAAATTTAAATGTATACTCGTACAAAAGACTGTCGTTTTACGTTTTTTCATGTACAATGGTAAGGAACCCTTTGTGTGCTGGTCAGACGTCCTAATCGCACTTGACCGGTTTTATTTGGAACCCCCATAACTTGGATTTGGATTACACCCGATAAACAAAATTCTTTGGATATGATGTCAATAGTAGACTAATTAAACTATTTCAAGTTTCAATTGCATAGCCCATGAACTTCAGATTTTATTGAAATCTAAAATACCTCGATTTTATCACTGACTTACTGATGATCATCAAATTCTTCGGGTACTTCCTGATTTCCTAAAAAGCTGAAATTTGGTATGTTAGCTAGTTTCAGTACACAAACAACAATACAACAACCAAATCTATTTTTTTTTAACTTTTGGCGTCAATTGAATTTTCTGAATATTAACATTGAACGTAAAGAAGACAGTCTGTATGGTTATATTATTTATTTATTTATTTATTTAATATACAAGTACGATATACAACATTACAGGTATACACCCAACGCACTGTACAAAGTCTAATAGTTATACAATGTCAGTATCAATTTAGGTAAGTCGATTTCACAGGTAGGGAACAAAGGGTACAAATTCGTAGAAAATACTACATATCAAGTCACATTAAACATTAAATTTAGGTCAAATTCAAATAGTATTAAACATTATTAGGTATTTCAAGGGTACTGAAATAAAATGTCAATGCAAAAAATAATAATAATAATATTTCTAAGACAACACACAGACAGAGGGACGTTGTCCGGTCCAATTGCGCTCCTTGGCCTTAGCTGCTTCAGCCCTTCCTTTAGGTCCCTACTGGAAATATATGAAACTTGTATGTGATTAGCAGTGCACGAGTCATCAGAAATGTTTACCGGATCTGGATCGAGCGCTGGCTCATCAGGGAGTAAAACGTCTGAGAAGTAGTTTGCAAAGAAGTAGTTTGCAAATGCGGCTGCTGCTTCCTCATCAACGTGTTCCCGGCCCCGATGCGTGACCCGAGGTTCGAAACCACCCTTCGATCGTACGCCACTTACATATTTCCAAAATGCGCGCGGGTCATGTCTAATATTGCTTTCTATACTACTCATGTGGTTGGCGTAGGCTGTATCTACGCGACACTTGAGGTTGGCTTTTAGCTCGCTGAATGAGATGTAGTCAGCCGGCCTCCTCCTCGTTTTTCGCCTCCTTCTCTCGGACAAAGGATAGGTATATAATGTACAGCGATGAACTTGGAAAAAACATGGGTTTACAACTTAGTCAGCGCGTGGGCCAGGCAATATTAAATAACTGTATGCCTGGCGCCACATATTCACAAATATTGAACAAAGTGTTGTCATCGCAGTTTTTAGAACCAACCACCCTAATTATTTTAATTGGTAGAAGGGAAAATGTATCTAAAAAACTAGTTACTAAATACTTTTCCAAATTAAATTCTTTACAAAATGTAGATAGAATAATCTTGTTTGCGTTTCCCTTCAGCCAATCTTTGTCACAACATGAAAATCATATAAGACATGATTATAATACATTTATACACACATTGACATGTCGTCATACTGAAAAATTTCATTTCATAGACACCAATATTTGTATTGGAAAATATTTTTATTTGACTAAGGATAGGTATTACCTATCTAGGTTTTATACAAAACAGATAGCACAGTCACTATCTTATTTTATTTTGAACTCAGTCAAGTTTTTGACTAATGAAACGCCTGCTTCTATTGAGCAGTGTAATAATAATGACATGTACTCCTTGGAATCTGTTCCAAGCTCTTTAAATTAACCCATAGGACAACAGAGAGTAACTCTGGCAGTAATATTAATATTTGTATAAATATACCTTCATCTTGCCCATTAAATCAAGTTACTAGTAATGAAAAATGTAAAAGTAAGAATATTTTAAACGTGGTTCATCAAAATATACAGGGCATGTTAAGTAAAGAACTGGAAATTGAGTTATTCATGAACTGTAATAATATTGATATTTTATGTATAACAGAGCACTTTTTAAAGAGTTATCAGTTCATGTTCAACTTTAATAACCACCACGTTGCTAGTTCGTTCAACAGAAAAACAGCTGATCGCGGTGGCTCCTTAATACTTGTAAATAATAGTTTTAAATATAAGGAACGAGTTGACATAGTGAGCCTGTCTGTTGAGCGTACTTACCATGGAAATAGCCTGTATTGAACTTGAACAACTTATTGTAATGAGCGTATACAGACCACCAGATTCATCCTTTGATTTATTCGAAAAGAAAATGGATGAAGTGTTGATTAAAATCAGCGATAAAAACAATTTTTTTATAATTTGTGGTGATTTTAATGTTAATCTGTTAGAGGATAATAATATTTGTACTAGATTAAAATCTTTATTTTTATGTCACAACATGAACTATCTGTTTTTGGAGCCTACTAGAATTACTGCAACATCTGCTACCTGCATTGACAATATATTTACTAACATTACACCCATTTTCAAATCGGTCATCAATAAATTAACCTCTGATCACACTGGTCAGATAGGTATATTCAATATTAAAATAAAAAAGGACCAAAAAGAGGATATTACATGTGTGCCCGTTAGTGACACTCGGCTTGAACACTACAGGAATAATATTTTAGATAAACTATGGGAAATACCATACAGTGACGATCCAAATTTGTTGTACAACTCAGTATTTAACCTTGTCAAAAATGAATATGATACGGTATTTAAATCAAAAACTATAAAAGTTAATAACAAAGCTTTGTTTAGTGATTGGGCGACAGTTGGAATTCATAGGAGCAGACGAAAATTATATGAACTCTATGAAGAGAAATCATATAACAAAAATACGGCCTTTCTAGATTATGTTCGTAGTTATTCAAAAATGTTTAAACGCGTTTGTGCCGTAGCTAAATCTAATTTCATTAAAAACAAAATTGAATCTAGTAGCAATGTAATGAAAACGACTTGGCAAATTATAAACAGAGAGACTGGAAAGGCCAAAGCTACACATAATAACTTCAAGCTTAAGATAGATAATCAATTGCTAAGTACAGACCTAGAAGTAGCAAAAGCTTTCGAAAATTTCTTTACGGACATTCCAGTTTCAACAACCAAGTCTTTAAATTCATCTCCCGCTGCTGCTAAATCTATACTTAAACAAAACTTTGAGGAATGTAAAACAGATTTTAAATTTAGGCACGTAAATAATGAAGACATTGTAAAAGCGTTTAAATCCCTGGAAATGAAAAAGACAGCTGACGCCCATGGTCTATCAGTAAAAATTATTAGTTCCATTGTAGATTGTATTGCACCTCACCTTTGTTGTATATTTAATCAATGTATAGATAGTGGTGTGTTTCCTGACTTGATGAAACTAAGTAAAGTTATACCTTTATTCAAAGCTGGTAGTACATCAGACCCCACCAATTTTAGACCCATATCGATACTACCAACGCTTAGCAAAATATTTGAAAAACTCATACTTAATCAATTGCAAAGTCATTTTTATCTCAATAATTTAATTCATATTGCTCAGTTTGGTTTCACAAAGGGTCGTTCAACAGCCGATGCTGGTGTTGAACTAATCGACAATATTTTTGATGCCTGGGAAGACGCAATGGATGCAATAGGTGTCTTCTGCGATCTATCCAAGGCTTTTGATTGCGTCCATCATGACACTCTTGTCAGGAAGTTACGCCATTATGGTGTAAAAGATCAGGCACTTGGCCTTCTGGAGTCATATCTAACAGATAGGGTTCAGATGGTCGATGTTAATGGGAAAAGATCACCTGGGTCTTCAATAAGTATGGGCGTACCGCAAGGTTCAATTCTTGGTCCTTTCTTGTTTTTAGTATATATTAATGATTTACCTTACCTTGTTAAAGCAAAACATGGGTTAGTATTGTTTGCCGATGATACTTCTTTGATATTTAAAGTTAAAAGACAGCAATCAAATTATGACGAGGTAAACAATGCTATCTCTAGTATAGTGAACTGGTTTACTGTTAACAATTTATTACTTAATAAAAAGAAAACTAAATGTATTAAATTCGTGTTACCCAATGTGAACCCGGTAACTACAGACATATTTATAAAAGGACAGAGATTGGACCTTGTGCAGTCGACTGTCTTTTTGGGCATTACTTTAGACGCCAAACTACAATGAGATCCTCATATAAATAAATTGTCGAACAGACTGAGTTCGGCAGCGTTCGCAGTTAAAAAAATTAGAGCTCTTACCGACGTAGACACCGCTAGACTAGTCTACTTTAGTTACTTTCATAGTCTAATGACCTATGGTATTTTATTGTGGGGTCACGCTGCGAATGCTAATAGTATATTTATTCTGCAGAAACGGGCTGTTCGTGCAATTTATAGATTAGGGCCTAGAGTGTCACTGAGGGAAAAGTTTAAAGAAATCAATATTCTGACATTTGTGTCTCAATATATCTATGACAATCTTGTGTATGTAAAAAGAAATATAACTAATTTTCAGAAGTACAGTGATATACACAATTTTAATACTAGAAATAAAGACAAGTTGGTTGCTTATGTAAGCCGACTACATAAAATTAGTAATTCTTTTAAAGGCAATTGTATACGCTATTACAATAAGGTCCCTACTGATATTAAAAACTTACCTTTAGACAAGTTTAAAATAATAATAAAACAGAAATTGTATAAAAAAGGTTACTACAGGATATCTGATTACTTAGAGGACAGATGTCCATGGGAATAGATTGTTTGAGTAACAGGCTGTTTCGATATATAATTAGCATTCATTTTGTAATTTGACAATATTTTATTTAAAAAAGGAAACGCAAAAGATGCGACGACTGTGGAGTTTCTTCGGTGAGCTCTTCTCCACAGATTCCGCCATTGGGTTAGTGAACTCACCAAAAAAAATGTAATGACGGATCTAAGTGATGTAACAACATCCTATGGAAATAAATGATTTTTGATTTTGATTTTTGATTTTGATTTTTTCATTTACGGTGGAGTATGGCCTTCGTGGCCAATTCCCTTATTATATCACCAGTGAACCACACCGGGTATCTCCTTGTAGGCTGGGTTGGTCTGGTCTTCTTCGGGATACAGTTGTTGAAGACTCCGTAAATGGAATCGTAGAAGCGACCGACTGCCGTCTCTATATCAGTAGCTTCGAGAACACTGTCCCAAGATATGCTACACATGAGTTCGTACAGGATTGCGTGATTGCCCTTGGCAAAGTCCCAGTCATTGTGACCTCCAATGTTGATGGGATCCAAGCGGCCAGATCGCTGGCCAGCTCTCTGCGCATACAACACGGGCACAATGACGTCGAGAGGCGGGTGGTAGGCGTCAGTACGTGGCACCAGGCTTCCTTACCCGGAAGCGCGCACAGTTACGTCACGCACACTCTACGGCAGTAACACCACATCAAGCACGCCACCATGATCATTCTTCACTTCATTCGTTTCATACATACCACATACACTTAGAAAATAACAATAATAGTTAAGTGTTGCAACTGAAGCACTGTTCAAATTGAGGTCTCCTAGAATAATTAATGTACCATTCACTTGGACTACATTTTCCTCTGTCTTCGAAAACCAGTTCATATACTCGGCGTCCTTATCCGCCTGGGTGATTTTCTTCTTGTTTTTCTTCCTGCTGGGATCGAAGTAAACTACACAGACGGTAACCGTCACTACCCCAACAGTCACAGTCGCCCAGAGATCTTCACCGTTCGGCGTTTCAAGGTCGCGGCGCCGTCTCAGTGTGATAAGCAGGGCGGGCGGCGAGCAGCACGCCTCCGCACGCGGTAGCGCGGTCCCGGCGCAGCACGCTCCAGCCTCCCGCTGTGACCTCGGCATCTCCAACCGACGAGTCTAGGAACGTCTCCGTAGCGGCGACGAGGTGGTGATCCAGCACCAGCAGGTTTTGCCGCCACAACTCCAACCGCGTTTTGATACCGCGGACATTTTGATAAAGGATATCAAGATATTCATTGGGGTGGGGAGGGGCGGTAATTTATTTTTACTGTTTTTGTAGAGCTCAATGTAGGTTTGAAAGGGCAGCCACTCCTTGATACGGGCGTCAACAGGCCACACATCCATGGAGAAGCAGGTGTCAAAGAGCGACTCTGGAACAACTATTTTGAAGGACTTGTACGCCCACTTTGTCGACAACTCTACCACGGTGCCGGTTTCGGGTGAGCACAACTCCTGTAAATATGCCCTAACTTCCTCCAGTCCCGACCTCATATTCCAGAGATGGATGAACCGCTGTCGCTCCACCGCACGAAGAGTGGCAATTGAGGGTCCTGCTGTGCCGCGCAGCGACCGGGGCCTTCGTGGCTTCCTAGTGACTTTGGTCCATCCCTCTCCACCATCTTCCTTTACGTCCTTGGCGTTAGTCGCATTGTGAGGTACTGGTGCCGGTGTGGGAACTTTTGCTTGCGCTGCAGTCGATATCGGCTGTTTGTTTGCGCTTGCGGTGCCACTTAGTTTTGGTTTGTGACCTTCAACCAACCGCTTCGTATTGCCACCGGGCGAAGGTGTTTGTGTGAGCGAAATAGGCGTAGGTGTGGGCGGGATAGATGCATGCTGTGCCATCTCCGCATACGATAGGGATGGCGTGCATGCTGCCCCTGCTACACTCTTTGGTTTCGTCACTTTGGTCTCAGGTGGGGGGGTCAATGACCTGTTTGCGCTAATGTGTGACAGGCCGATAGGGCCGCTATTGCGCTGATATTCCCAGCATTGTTGAGCACAAAATGCACCTCTCCATATGTTTACGTAAGGCGGATTGCTATAAACACTACTGGTATTGGAAGAGGCAGACGACGTTTTTTTCAAGCTATTCAGCTCCGCTTTTAATAGCTCGAACTCCCTCACAGTAACGTACTTTGAGGTTTCAGTCGCATATTTTTCCTGGATCTCTCTCAATTCTTTTTGCACAGCTACTATGTCTGTTAAAAGCTGTGTTACGTCTACAGGCTGTAAATTATTGCAGCACGAACACTTCAGCACATTAGACGACATTGCCCTTGTCGGTTTGAGAGGCCGGAATAAGAAGAAGAAAGTACGTGCGGCTTCAAGAGTACCAGGCTAGCAGAAAGCAGAGAGCGTGTTACAGTGCTGGTATGGGTCAGCTTAAACTGGTTGCGAGATCGAATGCGCCGCCGCCGTACAGCAGTGAGATGTTAGATGTTTGCGTGTAACCGAGCGTAATGTACAGGTTGAATATTATTTAGGTTTTCGAACGTTCTTCTCGCAATTCATTATAAAGTTCAACAGTGTTATTTGAGTTTGGGAAATATTAAACTGCACACCAAAAATACTGATTTTCACAGCAAATATCAGGGCAAAATGCTAGCTTAAGTGAAGGATAAAGTGGGTGAGCGAAGCTATGCTTCGTGTTATGTTGAACATATAAGAACAACAAAAAAAACTTAAGTACACATAAAATATTTAAACATAAAAAGTGTTTTTTTTTATCCTTTTTTTTTAAATCATTATTTTTGATGTGCGATTAAATTCGCCTTTGAGTTTCGCTTTATCAGCGGTCAGACTCCTTTCACACATGACAATGATAAGTTTTTGCTCAGGGGTCTTTGGAAGACATGGTTTGGGCCCTTGTTACTACCAAAGTAGGTACAAAGTAATGTTTAGTAAGTTAGACTCCTATTTACAATGTTTAGAATAGAAAAGGAACAAAATGAGGTTGACAACCTACTTATATCACAGAAAATCAGTAGACAATAACATGAAGTGTCACACACGGACGAAATGTCAGAAAATAACATGACCCCACACAAATTAATAAGTAAGTATACAACATAGTGATTATATTCTCTTTGGTATACAATACTATACAATTTACACTACAGCAATGACTAGGAACAAACTAGGACAAAGTTGTTATAGTACATTTCGTACGAGTTCGCAAAGGCTTATATTTACGAATCAAGAAGTTTACGGTACCAGCCGAAGGGGTGGGTCTAGTTACGAATAGAATTTTTCCGCCTAAGAACCCAAAATCAAGCGGCGAAGGTTCTATTTTGAGGTTAAAAGGCCGAAAAATGAAATATTTTCTCTCTTAGCACGAGTCCTGAAGGTCAACCGTTTACCTGAATGACCATATTAAAGAGCTTCAAAAACACTTTTAGAATGGGTTCAGGGGTAGGACACTTGCCTACTAATTGAATTTTAGATATACGGTGGCGTCCTCTACAAAAGTGTTCCGAGGCTATCTTGCTCTCAGTTTTATTTTATCGTTAACATATGGCACTAGAATAAATGATATATGGAAACGTAGATGTTTTATATTTATCGGATAACAATTTGATTTGATTTTTATTTATCTATAAAGTGGACATTTTAAAGAACACAAATAGTTCAATTTCAAAAATAATAATGATTATCGTAATTTTTTGCGCGAAGAATACTGATTCTTGGCTTCCGTTAAAGTGGCAACATCGGCGCGTCGACCGACGTGTGTCATTCTCAAAATGGCGACTTGCCTGTGTTGCGTAAGCGTATTTCGTTCGTTCTTGTAGAAAATAATACTTTGTAACAGCAACATACAATACAACTAAACTAAAATTACTAATCGTATATTTTTTGTACAAAGAATGACATTATTTAGTTTACAATTAAAGATAAAATAAGTAATATAACAACAAACTCGTTGTTGCATTCATGAACCTGAAAGCCAAATCCTTATGCATGTGTAATATCTATGTACCTTTACCTACAAACACAGAGTTTAGAACCGGAACTCAAATGCAGATGTCGCTAGCATTAATAAGTGGTTGCACTTTTTTCACGCAAGAGGGCCTTCCTTTTCTGTATATATTACCTTATTCTTTGATCGCGATGTAGGAATACCCAACAACACCATCTAGCGATCGTGAACGGTAAAACATGGTAGATATAATGCAAGATCTCATAGAGCAAAACCACACTATGTCATTTTCATTTCAGTTTCTGTACCTATTAATGAAAATGACGTAGTGCAGATTTCCCGTCATTTTCATTTCAATAATGGAAATAAAAATGACGCTTAAATGAGAGAAGGGACTCTATTTGGGTATATGGGATATCCATCTATCTTGAGATGTTATTGATTCACCTTACCTTGAATTTGCTTCAGCTCTATCGTAGGGATTGACATCCGTGAAAGACTCGGCCATCTTCTATGCATATACCTATTTAGTAGGTAACCGTTAAAATATGGTAGATTATTAGAAATTATTGCTTTTAGAGCACCGTTGATGGAAACAAAGCAGAATCAAACAGCAAAATACAACGACAAGATAAGTAGCCACTTGTTGTTATCAAATAAAACCCGAGATAAAAAAGATACGCCACTAGGCCATTGAGCAACCATTACTAGAATAGTAGTTCAATGCACTAGGCACATGTACGACTCCATCGAGTTAACTCTGCCGATGCCAATTCCGGATTTGAGCGAAATATCTCGACCATGGAGATAGATCTCTGTTTCAAATCTCCTTAGTAATGCTCGCTTTTAATCTCGACACTGTTACAAACAAAACCTAATCTCGTAGACCATGGAGAAAGGTTTGAATTTTGATTGATTGATTAAATTTTGATTGATTGATTAAATTTTGATAATTTGATAGAACAGAGATAATATTTTTTCCTAATATACGTTCCATTTTCATCGTGTCACTGTGAATATTAACGATTTTGATTTGTATTCCTTTTTTTAGCTACAATTTTGATTAAAAAAAGGTAGTAACGAACTCAATAGAACGTTATTTCAGCATTTTGTATGTCTAAAAACCATAGCGTTGGTTAAATAACCCTATTATTTACTGATAATATGAATAGCAAAATAGCGTGAACCGAAACGCAGTTTGACAGTCGAAACGAAAGCTGATTTGGAGGATGCTGCTTTGCTCTAGGTCGTTCCACGTAAAAAGAACACGTGTCGCGTACCGAGTCACGTCAAAAAAGCCATCATCGCTCACGTGACGATCATCAGGGATATCCATTCGGATCGCTTTGGACGCGACGGTACAGAGACATTTTGTTTTAAAAAATTTAGTTGGCATTTCTAGTCGTAGTAGTTATATTAGCTTTGTTTTGGGTGTATAATTGAGGATATAAACAAGGAGCGCCAGGAGTCGCTGATGGTTGCTGTTCTAAGTTTGAATGTCACTGTCAGCTGCCAGCGTGTCAGCTTTCACTTTTGATGGCTCGCTCACAGTGGGCGATGATAGCTAGCACAATCAGAGAGAATATAATCACTACATGGCCGGCCGTGTTAAGTCAAACTGTGCGAAAAAATCGGGCCTCTATCAAAAATTCGAATTTGATGTCATTCACGCGCCGGCGGTGACTTTTAGTATTCCAAAGCAGTATTCTACTTGTCAAAGTAATTGTTATCTATGGTATTCTATCGGTATTGTTCCTTTATTCCCAGCTGTTCTGTTGAGTAGTTCTGTAGGCAGAACTACTGGGATTTATTTTACCATTAGTTCTGTTCACAGAACAAATGGGAATTGAATTACTAGTAGTTCTGTTCACGAACAAACTACTTCTCTGTTCCCAGCTGTTCTGTTGAGTAGTTCTATCGGCAGAACTACTGGGTTTTTTTTTACCATTGTTGAGGGCTGGCATCGTGCCACTAACGGCACGTTCAAAACCAGGCCAGCGACTGTTTTTCAGTTCCTGAAAAACATAGAAGAAGATGATGAATCGTTTTTTCTGTTAAAGCCATCCAAATGGCAAATTTTAAGAAAACAGCCAAACGAAGGACAATTCAGCAAGTCGAAAACGACGTGATGATCAGAGTGTAGGTACCAAATGCAATGACTTAACGGTGACATTGGGATACCTTTGTTTTTAGAGAAAGCACGTTAATATTTTTTTAATGCTGTTGTACCTAATTTATCGAGCCTTTTTTCTGCCACAAAGTACCAGGGCAGCAGACCGTTGAAGGAATGTATTGAACACAGCATTGATAAGGTACCTACATACGTTTATTTCATTGAAGTTTTTGACGCGGCCACGATTGTGCCTATGCCACCCCATTGGGAAAAGATGTGATGCTATGTAAAAAATGATTCTATTTGTTGACACCAATCTTCACCATTTAAATTAAGTAATATTATTACGCTTACCTCTTTGCTGTGGATTTTATTCTATTGTTACCGCTGTAGTTTATTGCTTTCTTATTGTGTAAAGTGTGTGTGTGTGTGTGTGTGTGTGTGTGTGTGTGTGTGTGTGTGTGTGTGTGTGTGTGTGTGTGTGTGTGTGATGTTTATTTACAATGTTATAGTAGGTTTTCTGATTTCTTACAACAATCCATGCCTGGTGAGGGTTTAGGTCACCCCATTGGTTTATATTAGTCTTTTTTTTTCTTTTGATTCCTTAATCATTATATATTTTCAGCTAGGTATATTCCTATACCTAGTTATATATTTATATTATATTATAGTATATTATTTTATCTACATAATATGAATCTAAATAACGATAGCTTCTTGTCGTGTGCGTCTAGCGATGAATTTGTAAGTGCAGAAAGTGACATTTCCAGTGTGGAAGAACCACTTTCTGTCAAACTCAGAACTGTCTTTGGTGGGTCTGGGAAGAATCTGAACATTGTGCACATCAATGCTCAGAGCATTCACACGAGCTACACCGATCTTATCGAGGCTTTTAGTGACCAACATGTGGACGCTATCCTTGTCTCCGAGTCATTCCTGAAGCCTTCACTCTCCTCATCTATGTACTCTCTTCCAGGCTTCAGGCTCTACAGGAATGACAGAGTCAGGAAAGCGGATGGAGGTGTTGCTGTTTACCTGCGTGCGGATATTCCGTGCAAGGTGATCAGCGCATCCCCTAGCCAGTACTCCGAGTCTGCCGAATATCTCTTCCTCGAAATTCTTCTTTATCACAATAAGGTGCTTCTTGGTGTTGTTTATAGCCCCTCTCTCCGTGTTGATTATTTCGACACCTTTGAATCTATTCTTAATGATTTCACCCCACTTTACGATGACACTCTCATTCTTGGGGATTTCAACACTTGTCTCCTCAAAAATGATTCTCGTTCAGCCAAGCTTAGGTCAATAGTAGATTCATACAATCTGCACATTTTGCCGCTTGCGGCCACCCATTCCCAGCCACATTGCTCGCCCTCTCTTCTTGACATCATAATCATTTCCAACCTGGATAAGGTGGCCACTCATGGTCAACTTAACTCACCTTTTTCTTTTCACGACCTCATTTACGTCTCATATAAAATTAGGTCCCCTAAGTGCAGAACCAAATTTATTGAAACTCGCAGCTTCAAAGCCATCAACCTGGATTCCCTCAAGTCTGATGTTTCACTGGTCGATTGGTCCCCTGTCATCTTGAGCGAGAGCGTTGATGACAAAATTCACAGCTTCAATACAATTGTCCTGGGACTTTACGACAAACATGCTCCCATAAAAAAAGTTAGAGTGAAGCACCTACCTGCTCCCTGGCTAAACGATGATATCAAGCGACTTATGACCAAGAGAGATCGGGCTAAGTGCAGGTACAAAAAGGATCCGACAGATGACAATTTTCTCACCTACAAATCGCTTCGAAATCGTTGCAATCGTCTCTGTCGCGACGCCAAACGCCGCCACATCTTTGAGTGTATCGAAAGGTACACTCCTGCTCAGGTGTGGAAATTTCTCAGGACACTTGGTATTGGCAAGTCCCAGGCCCAGGACACGCATTCAGGTAATGTCGATCTCAACGCTCCTAATCAATTTCTCTCCGCACCGCCCGTTGTGATGGACTCTACTGTCAAGCAAGCCACTCTTCGGAGCCTGCGCTCTAGGTCACTTCCCAAAACCACTTCAACATGAGATATGTCGGAGTTGACACAGTTAAAAGGGCATTGTTGGCGATTAGCTCCAAAGCAGTCGGACATGACAACATCTGCCTAAAAATGATCTTCACTATCCTAGATGACCTGCTTCCGCCCATAACGCACATTTTAAATTTTTCCCTTTCAAACTGCTCCTTCCCTACTGCTTGGAAACATGCACTAGTTATCCCTCTCCCGAAATCATCCAATCCCACCTGCTTCAAAGAATATCGCCCGATTTCCATCTTGCCGATCCTATCAAAAGTCCTCGAATCCATTGTCCATACCCAGCTCTCCCAATATCTATCCTCTAACAACCTATTAAATCCTTTTCAATCAGGCTTCAGACCGGGTCACAGCACAGTTACGGCTCTACTTAAAGTGACGGATTATATTCAGGTTGCCATGGATCAGAAGCAGCTTTCGGTGCTTACCCTGCTCGACTTCAGCAGTGCCTTTAACTGTGTTGACTTTGACATTCTCGTTGAACTTCTCAAATCTCTTAATCTCTCTTCCCATTCTGTCAGCTGGTTCGACTCATACCTTCGTGACCGTAAACAGCGTATCAAATCGGAGACGACTTGCACGGATTGGTGTGACCTCACCTCCGGTGTCCCCCAAGGTGGCATTCTCTCTCCTCTTCTATTTTCTATATTTATTAACTCCATCTCCGATGCCCTCTCATCTTCTTATCATCTTTACGCGGATGACTTACAAATCTATCGCCACTTCTCTCCCGATAATGTAAACTCCGCTGTGGAGGCGTTAAACGCTGACTTAGAGGGTATTAGAGGGTGGGCCTCGTCATTTGGGCTACTGGTTAACCCAAACAAGTCCCAGGCCATGATTATAGGTACCAGACACTCACTATGTTTGTTGAAGCAACAGTCTGTCCCTCCTGTATCTTATAACGGTACCGTAATCATGTATAGCGACACAGCGAAAAACCTGGGTGTTGTTTTCGATAACCAGTTAACCTGGTCAACGCATATCAGCGAGGTCAGCAGGCGAGTTTACGCTACCTTTCACTCTCTCAGGAGACTTCAGAACTTTCTTCCTCGTCAGACCAAACTTATTCTCGCCCAGTCTCTTTTACTTCCCCTCATTGACTATGCTGATGTTTGCTGGGTAAGCGCAAATGAAGAGCAACTGAACAAACTCGAACGACTTCAAAACCTCGGGATTCGGTTCATCTTCGGACTGCGAAAATATGATCACGTTTCTCAACATCGCAGGGAGTTGAATTGGCTTCCGATTCGTCTTCGACGGGACTCTCATATCCTATGCCTGCTCTACAATATTTTGTGGAACCCTCGGTACCCTAACTTCCTGCGTGATCGCTTCGAATTTCTTTCTTCATGCAGGCCTCGGAGAACTCACATGGCTACTATGCTTAAAGCCCCACAACGCTCCACTGCAACCTACGAGCACGGGTTTAGAATCCGCGCTATACGGCTGTGGAATGAACTTCCCTGCACCATCAGGGACAGTCCATCACTGAATATCTTTAAAAACCGACTAAAGAAGCACTATCTTTCACTTTCTATTTAGCTATATTATTGTATTAGTGTTAGTATATTTGTAAGATATTTATTGATATGCTGTATTTATGTAACTGTGTATGTAGTCTATATTTCTTAGCAATAGGGTTTTATGTATGTGTAATATGTATTATATTAGAATATAGTCTTAATTGTACGCGCAATTCTTTCCCTTACCTATCATCTCCGTCTCCTATCCAACATGGTTTGCTGGAAGAAATCTCTTTTTAGAGATAAGCTCGCCTTTGTACATGTTTTTTCTATCATAAGTTATCTATATGTCTGTTTTGTTTAGTACAATAAAGAAATTACGAAATTACGTAATATATTATATGACTAATATTATTAATTTGCTTGGTTCAAAATAAGTTGGGAATCAGAACGGGCAGTTATCACAGGATGAGTTATTCGGAATTCTAAAATCTGGCATTACATTTGTGGAAGACACACTAAAGTATTTATTACAAAATAACTTAAAATACCGCTTAAACTAACCATTTACACCTTTTACCATCCACCTGCTCATAGTAACACAATGAGATTTATTGGCATTTATACTTAGTAATTGTGTTTCTCCCCTCTCTAGACCCTCTGGTTTATATAAGGAATAACCCAATAAGGTGAAAAAACCTATTTCATCTCTGAAACCATGGTACAGCATGAAAATATGTGACGTTCAATAAACATCTTATATTCACTTGATGAGAGTATTGTGTAACGGCACCATCCAGAGTGGCGAATCAACTATATCCCGCAACTTAGACATATATGGGAGTGTTTCAAACTTCCCTCCTTGGTTCGTAGGCAAGGTAGAAGCCTTACACATTCCTGGCATAAGCTGTAACCATCAGAGACCTGCAATAATAAGGTATTTCATATAGCATATATGTATATACCACTATATTGTAATCGTACATATGTCACTTAATGTAAGGCATTCTCTCTGAGAGACATTTAAAAAATATTCCAAAACATTCAAGTTGGTTTGTAGAACTGCAAAAACTTTACACATTAATAGAAAAATTCAAAATTCAAATAATAGAATGAAAACAGTTTGGCAAATAATAAACCGTGAAACTGGCAAAGTAATACCAAGGGACAATGATTTCTGCCTAAAGATAGGTGATGATATTGTTAAATCCAGCGCTGATGTTGCTCGAGCTTTTGAAACATTCTTCACCAATGTACCCTTACTCACAACAGATCGTGTAAATTCCTCTCCATATGAATCAGACTTTAAAAAAAAATAACACTAGCGTCAGTAAGGTATATTTAAAATTTCATCATGTATATCCCCATGACATTGTCAAAACGTTTAGATTACTTAACTTAAAAAATACGGAAGACCTGTGGGGTATATCAGTCAAAGTCATTCGTTCAGTAATTCTATTTATAGCCCCACACTTAGCTTATATATTCAATAAATGTGTTGACGATGGGGCTTTCCCAGACTTCATGAAACACAGTAAACTGATACCTCTGTTCAAGTCGGGAGATAAGGGCGATCCTTCAAATTTCAGACCAATAAATTCAACCGTACAAAACAACTCCATGCCAAGCAATACGGTTTCACTAGGGGTAAATCGACTACGGAAGCAGGTATTACTCTTATATCTCATATTTATTCTGCATGGGAGGCCGCACAGGATGCTATCGGAGTTTTTTGTGACCTGTCAAAGGCGTTTGATTGTGTTGATCATAATACGCTATCAATTAAATTAAATCATTACTGAGTTAGAAATAAAGCGTTGGATCTACTAAGATCATACCTAAGCAATAATTCAAAAGGAAGTTAACGGCGTTAAATCTGATGGATCGGGTGTTAAAATTGGCGTTCCACAATGTTCCATATTAGGCCCTTTCTTATTCCTGGTATATATTAACGATCTGCCTTTCATGGTGGAGAAATTAACTGACATAGTGTTGTTTGCTGATGATACTTCAATGGTCTTCAAAATTGAAAGACAAAAAGGAGATTTTTATGATTTTAATGGTGTATTGTCTTTTACCTTGAATTGGTTCACAGTTAATAATTTATTGTTAAACGCTGGTAAAACCAAGTGTATCAAATTCTCACTTCCAAATGTCAGGCAAGTTGAGACCAGTTTAGTGTTAGACAACAGCACGTTAGAATTAGTAAATGATACGAAGTTTCTTGGAATAACCATTGATAGCCAATTGCAGTGGGGACCCCACATAGATAAATTGGCTGGTAAATTAAGTTCTGCGGCTTACGCTGTTAGGAACATCAGACAAAGCACGGATGTGGCTACATCTAGGCTAGTATATTTTAGTTACTTTCATAGTGTGATGTCCTATGGTATCTTATTGTGGGGGAAAGCAGTGGATATTCAAACTATTTTTATTTTACAGAAAAGAGCTATTCGAGCAATTTATAATTTAAAACGAACAGACTTCTTAAGAGAGCTTTTTAAAGAAATTGACATACTAATAGTAGCTAGTCAATTTATTTTCGAAAATATAATGTATGTACTGTTATAACCGAATGTAGTTTGCAGTAAACGCTGACTTAAGCTAATTCATTTTATATAAAACTGTTTTCGATAGAGACTGGCAGCAGTCACCCCACAACCTTTGTCCGATACATACATTGTAAACTCTCGTTATTTTTGTCTAAAATTCGGTGTGTAGTACAGTGAAATAAATTTATTCAGCAACAGTAATAAAAGTGTTTTTTTAAAAAGGACCCACGGAGCGCCATCCTTACAAATTTGGTGTCAGAAGTAGGATCTCAGGAAAACTCGTGAGTACTGAGATTCATAGGTGTTAGGCGCGTTGCGAAATAACTTCCCGCCTGACAACCATTTAGTGGCTCTGTGGAGTAAGGTCCTTTAATAGACAGTGGTCGACGTTAAGACTTGGGCATACAAGCCTAAGCCCGCGCTGCTGCTCTCGAGGTCGACGATAAGTCTCCGCTGCCAGGCGCGAGCCCGCATCTCGTCCTGGACGCTTCCTGCTGCTGTGGTCGACGTTAAGTCTCCGCTTTCGAGTGTGAGCCCGCACCACAATTGTCTGCACCACGACCGTCTTCATAAACGGACGGGTGAACCAATCATCATCATCATCAGCTCATATTGACTTTCCACGTGGAAGTCAACGGGATCACGAACAACGCAACGTGACTTCGAGGTACTCCGTAGTACGACTCCCTGGGTCGCCGGGCCTTCGACGTCCTGTTGACGTCATTACTGCGTCGCACTGCAGTTGCCGTGCGCCGTTTCTACGCGGTTTTTGAAAAAAGCCGTTCTTCAAAATGTTCGTGAGTGCCGTCATCATTCTGTGAGATATTTTATCTATTCCTAACTTTCTAATTGAAGTGAATGTGCAAGTGATTTTTACAAGTTTTACAACTATATACATCAAGATCTATTTTTACAAACTTTCTATAACTATTTTTAAAGTGCAATCACACTTTCTACTGTATTTTACATTTTTATTGATTGTGTTTACTGATGATCTGTACTACATTACAAAAGCTGTAACTTAATGTCGACTGGAAAAGAAGTAAAATTAGAAGAAGAAGCCGATAAATTAACTACATCTGATTCAGAAAGTTCCTCTTCTGAAAGCCAAAACCAAAGCCCCAAAGTAACAATTAGAAAAAAAGAAAAACCCAAAATGACTTCATCAATTACTCTTTCGTTCCTGACCAAATTCATAAAACCCTATAATGGGGACCGCGAGTTGTTGCCAGCATTCTTGACTAATTGCGAAAACGCATTCTCATTAGCTAGTACAGATCAACAGGATGTTTTATGCAAGTATATCGTGTCACAACTTGAGGGCAAGGCGCAGTTAGCCTGCTGCCTCAAGAAATTCAGTACTTGGCCTGAAATCAAACAATTCCTTAAGGCCACGTTTGGAGAGAAAAAACATTCAACTCATTTGCTCGTCGACTTACAAAATTGCAAGCAATTGCCCACAGAAGATGTGACACAATATTCATTACGTGTTGAATCATGTCTCACACGTTTACAGTCTGATATACATTATAGTTGCGACGATGACAAAGAATTAATCGGCAGATTAGCCGCTATGGAGGATCTTGCCCTTAACACATTTTTGTTGGGAATGAATTCCAACTACTCTCACATAGTGCGCTGTAGGAATCCAAAGACCCTATCAGATGCTATAACTCATGCTATTGAGGAAGAAAAGCTTTATAAACTTTCTAAACTAGCACAACGCCAAAATAAGCAGTGCTCTATTTGCCAGAAGTCTGGACATTTGGCCTCTGATTGTTACAAAAATAAAGCGAAAACTTCAAGTCCTAATTTCCATCACGTAAATTCGAATCCTCATGTTGCTCAAAGAAACAACCAGAATTCAAGGTTTTCCTCGAACAAAACTTGCGTATATTGCAAGAAACACGGTCACTTGATCGGCGCGTGTCGCAAACTTAAGTATAAAAATAATCAAAACGCCGCCGACTCCCACGACGCTGCATCGCCAAGCGCAGGTGCATTTCACAACAACGCGGCAAACAATAGTCGCTCTAATGTTCATGTTGTTAGCGTTTCTTCTGATGACCAAGTTGATTTAAACTAAACACTGTTTCGGTCTCGTGTCTGCCGGAACAATGTAATAATGTAAACGACACGAATGATAAGCCTTCTATAGGTAAACCCCGTGCTCTTAAATTACCCCCAGCACGGAAGATTAAAAATCAACCCTATGCTCTTAAATTACCCCCAGCACAGATGATGGAAAATGAATCTCGACAAATTGACCAGTCTTTGTCTACTGAGTTCTCAGCAAAGTTGCAAGGTCGCACCTGTAGCACACAAGCCGTGGCACAGGATTCTTCTGCACCTTCCCCTCAGTCAGAACCTTATTTCACTGAGTTTTCAACTAAGCTACCAGGCAGCACCTGTAAAAATCAGGGTTTTGATGCGCCTCTACCTCAGTCTAAAATTCAAGACAAAAGACTCAAATCTTGTGTTCTTAAATCTATCCTAACACAAGTTAATCCTGAAATTATTTTTGGTCATTCAAATGAACTTGGAGATTCTAAAACTATTCCCTCTACTCGCGACAAACCGAGTTTTTCTTCTAGGGATTTTTGTTAATATGGTGTATCAAAATAATATACTTAAGTTGTTACTGGTAGCGCCATCTATGATTGAATTAACTTAAAATAAAATGTCAATCTGTTGCGAATCATCAACGTGTTTTAATAGGTTATGGGCTAACCCGAGATTTTATCAGTTATTTTGGTGAAAAATAGATAAAAAGTGCTCGTTTATTCGCGGAAACATGACCACGAACTATATTTCAAGTGTGCCGAAGTTAAAAGGCAGAGAGAATTACGACGAATGGTGTTTTGCGGCTGAAAACTTACTGGTTTTGGATGGAATGGAAAAGTACATCAAACCAACGGGTGGTTTTGAAATCAAGCCAGCGGAAGATGCTAAAACGAAGGCAAAGTTAGTATTGACAATAGATCCAGTTTTGTACGTGCATATCAGAAACACGGAGAGTTCAGCGGAATTATGGAATAAATTGAAGACCATGTTTGATGACTCCGGTTTCTCGAGGAAAATAACCTTGCTTCGACATTTGATATCCATAAGACTGGATAATTGTGATTCTATGGCTACCTATGTCACACAAATGGTCGAGACAGCCCAAAGGTTAAATGGCACAGGATTTACAATAACCGACGAGTGGGTGGGATCATTATTACTAGCAGGTTTGTCGGATCGTTACTCTCCGATGATAATGGCAATAGAACATTCGGGTATCTCGATAACTGCTGATGTCATCAAGTCGAAATTACTTGATATGGAAGTCGCCCAGTCTGAAGGCAGTGGCGCTAGCGCTGCATTCGTGGCGAAAAATAGATTTTACTCTGGCAACAATAAGACAAAGAAAAGTGGTGGCGGTTCATTGACGTCAAACAAGAAGCCTGTGACAATGGCGGATACAACAACAAAAATAATAACTTGTTATAAATGCAAACACAGTGGACACTACAGAAACCAGTGCAGTTGTTACTGGTAGCGCCATCTATGATTTAACTGATGGTGTTTACAAATTGAGGTTGCAAACGCCCGATTCTTTGTTAGCAGCTCCAGCAGTTACTGGAAGGCTATGGCACAGAAGGCTAGCTCACATCAACAGTCAGGACATGAACAAGATGAGAAATGGCATGGTTGATGGCTTGTCATATGATGGTTGTTTTGATATCACAAAATCAGATTGTACAACTTGTTGTGAGGGCAAGCAAATGAGATTGCCTTTCTCTCATGTGGGTGAAAGAAGCACAGAAACATGTCACCGAATACATAGTGATTTATGTGGACCAATGGAAGTTAATTCTTTGAATGGCAGTCGATATTTTTTGCTGTTCGTAGATGACTACAGTAGGATGACTTTCATCTATTTTCTCAAGCAGAAAAATGAAGCTTTTAGTAAATTTAAAGAATTCAAATTAATGATCGAAAATCAACAAGGGAAGAAAATAAAGATATTTCACACCGACAACGGAACAGAGTTCTGTAATCAAGAATTTAAGAACTATCTAAACAAATCAGGCATAATTCATCAAAAAACAAATAGCTACACGCCAGAACAAAATGGTGTCTGTGAGAGGGCTAATCGCACTGTGGTTGAAAAGGGCAAATGTCTGTTATATGATGCAAAGTTGGATAAGCGATTTTGGGCTGAAGCGGCCAGTACAGCTGTTTATCTGAAAAACAGATCCATTGTATCAGGAGTACCGAAGACCCCTTATGAACTGTGGCATGGGTCAAAACCCGATCTAAGTCACATCAGATTGTTCGGAAGCAAAGTGATGGTACATATACCTAAGGAGAGGCGCTTGAAGTGGGACAAAAAAGCCACAAAGCACATCTTGGTTGGATATGGAGAGGATGTGAAGGGTTACAGATTGTATGACCCTACTAAGAAAACTATCATCACTAGCAGGGATGTCATTGTGATGGAAGCCGAGATTAGAGACAATGAAGCCAGTGATGAGGCTATCTGGATACCAGATGAGACACCACAGAGAAGTGTGGAGAAGGAGAGCAGTGATTCAGTTGGGGAATCTCAGATTCCAGCATCCGAGGTGAGCAGCCGTTCAGTGGGGGAATCCCAAGTTCCAGATGTAGAGGATCATTCTGACAACTCTTCAGATTCTTCAGTATACGCTGATGGTGATGAGACACTAATTGACTCTTCAGTAAGACCAGATCCTGATGTAAAAAGTAAACGTATAATAAAACAGCCTGAGCGATATGGTTTCAACAATATGTGTGTATCCAGTACTGTTCCAGCATCCGAGGAGATCTCATTGTCAGAGGCTCTCGAGGGGCCCGAGAAGGAGCAGTGGAGGTGTGCCATGGCTGATGAATTGCAGGCGTTTGAGGACAATGACGCATGGGAACTTATGAAAAATCCAGGTGATGTGTCAATAGTGAAGTGTCGGTGGGTTTTCAATAAAAAGTTTGATGTGGACAATAATGTACGTCACCGGGCCAGGCTTGTGGCAAAAGGCTTTACGCAAAAGCCAGGTGTTGATTATACAGAAACTTTTGCACCTGTAATACGCCATTCCACACTCAGACTATTGTTTGCTCTTAGCGTTAAAATGGGAATGAGTATAAGACATTTAGATGTAACTACTGCATTTTTAAATGGTGTTTTAAAAGAAAATATCTACATGTCAATACCTGAAGGTCTCGCAAACAAAAGTGGGGGTAATGTGTTGAGATTAAAACGGGCTATTTACGGTTTAAAGCAGTCGTCTCTAGCATGGTATGAGAGAGTAAAAGATTGTCTTTGTAAATTAGGTTTTAAAAACAGTCAATATGAACCGTGTTTGTTTGCGAGAACTAATGGTAATGTAAAGATAATTGTTGGACTGTATGTAGATGATTTCTTGGTATTCTCAAACAATGAGACCGAAACAGAAAAATTGAAAACTGTATTGGGTTCAGAGTTCAAGTTGAAGGATCTAGGTCCTGTACGACAGTATCTTGGCATGAGGATAAATGTAAATAAAAATAAAGATGAAATTACTGTCGATCAACAACAATACATTGAACAGTTATTTTCTAAGTTTCAGATGTCTGATTGTAAAATGCAAAGTACTCCCATTGAGCCGAAGTTGAATGTAGAAAAATCAACAGAATGTTCACCTAATGTTCCTTATCAAAAACTGATTGGCAGTTTAATGTATTTGGCAGTATTAACAAGGCCAGACATTGCCTATGCTGTTAGCTATCTCAGCCAATTTAATAATTGTTATAATGTAAACCATTATAATTATGCAAAGCGAATATTGAGATACTTACAATGTACTAAACACTATTGTCTAAGGTATACCAGTAATGAGATGGATTTACTAGGTTTTGTAGATAGTGACTGGGCATCTGATGCCTCAGACAGGAAATCATATACTGGATTCTGTTTTATGATGTCGGGGGCCGCAGTGTCTTGGCAGAGCAGGAAACAGAAGTCAGTCAGCCTCTCTAGCACAGAGTCTGAGTACACTGCTCTGTCCGAAGCTTCAAGAGAAGCAGTATATTTAAGATATTTAATGCACGAAATTACTGGGAAATTGTGTGTAATTGATTTGCATTGTGATAACCAAAGCGCATTGAAATTGGCATCTAGTAACCAATGTCATAACAGGTCTAAGCACATAGATGTACGTTATCATTATATCAGAGATGTTGTAAAGGAGAAGTGTGTAAGAATTAAATACATTCCTACTGAGGAAATGCCTGCTGACCTGCTGACTAAAGGTCTGTGTTATGTGAAACATTACAAGTTCATGAAAAAGCTTGGTATTGTTACTATGTAATATTTTGTAGTGGTTTTTTGGTTTATTTTGTTAAGTGGGGGTGTTAATATGGTGTATCAAAATAATATACTTAAGTTGTTACTGGTAGCGCCATCTATGATTGAATTAACTTAAAATAAAATGTCAGTCTGTTGCGAATCATCAACGTGTTTTAATAATTTTATACGTGGAAAGAATTATAAAATTAATAACGTGAACAATAAAATATCTTTACCACACGTTTATTTAAAGACACATTTAAATGAAAAGCCTCAATCCTCAATTTCTATTGTAAAACAGTCAAGTTTGATCAAACCAGTGCTCGGACCGTTAACAGTCACTCTAAAAGGTTTAAGTGACAACGATTCCACATGTGAATCTCTTGGGTCCATCCAGCTCAATTTTGAACACGTAATTTCCGATAAAAGCAAAATAATATTTGACTTTTTGTTCCACGCGATTGACGACAAGATCAATCTATATTTTGATGGAATCATAGGTAGTGATTTTATTCGACATTTCAAAATCGACGTGCAGTATTCCACAAATTCATTAAACATGCAAGGACACTCGATACCTATATGCTTTAGTAAGCCATCATATGTTATACCTCCACGGTCAGAGATGGTGATTGAATGCCCAATTGCCAATCTATCAGATTTTTCAGGCCCAAAAGAAGCCTTAATATTAGATCAACAAATTTGTGAAGGTGTGTTCTTAGCAAACTGCTTAGTCAATGTCAAATCCAACAATAGGGTAAACGTATCAGTATTAAACACTACTGAATCCGAGATTTCAATAGATAACTTCAAGGTTCAATTAACAACCCTTGAGTTTCCGTCATCAGACTCAGATGATGCTCAGCATGAGCTCATTCATCAGCTGAGTTCTTCAAACACTGATCGTTCTAGACAGGTTCTCGAGCAGATACGATGCTCTCACTTAAACGCAGAAGAAAAGAAGGCGTTGATGACCTGCCTTTCTAAATATACTGATATATTTCACCTTAATGGTGAATTCCTAACTCATACAGATAAAATTCAACATTCTATTAATACCGGGGATGAACCACCTATCCATGTTAAGTCATACCGGTTCCCAGAAATTCATAAAGAAGAGGTAGAAAGTCAAATAAAAAAAATGCTTGACCAAAATATAATTCGCCCTTCAACCTCCGCCTGGAATGCACCAGTGTGGGTTGTTCCTAAGAAACTCGATGCCTCTGGCAAGCAAAAATGGCGAATCGTAATTGACTATAGACGCCTTAATGACGTCTCAGTTTCAGAGGTTTACCCTCTTCCTCTCATAACAGATATCCTAGACCAGTTAGGTCACTCAAAGTACTTCAGTACTCTTGACCTGGCTTCAGGATTTCATCAGCTGTTGCTAGATCCCAAAGATTCTGAAAAAACTGGCTTCAGTGTTACGACTAATGGTATCTCAGGACATTTTGAATTTACCAGAATGCCCTTTGGTTTAAAAAATGCTCCATCCACATTCCAGAGACTCATGAATTTAGTCCTTTCTGGGCTCCAAGGTCTTCATTGTTATATATATTTGGATGACTGCATCTGTTATTCACATGACCTTCAATCTCACATGCAAAAACTAGAACTCATATTTTCAAGATTCAGAGAGGCCAACTTGAAGTTGCAGCCTGACAAATGTGAATTCTTGCGACGCGAAGTCGCTTATCTCGGGCATGTCATAACCGACAAGGGTGTTTTGCCTAACCCAGATAAGGTAAAGGCTATTTCCGGATTCCCTACACCCAAGAACCCGAAAGACATAAAATCTTTTCTAGGACTAACCGGCTATTATAGACGTTTCATAGAGAATTTCTCTCACTTAACTAAACCTTTAACCTCATTATTGAAAAAAGACACAGTGTTTCACTGGTCTCATGAACAAGAACAAGCATTCAGCATTCTAAAAGAAAAGTTAGTCTCAGCACCATTATTACAGTACCCAGATTTCAGTCAGACATTCATCATAACTACAGATGCTTCTAACTACGCCATTGGCGCAGTACTGTCGCAAGGCGAAATTGGAAAGGATAAGCCAATAGCATATGCGTCTCGTACATTAAATAAATGCGAAGGAAACTACTCCACGACTGAAAAGGAGCTTCTCGCTATTCTTTTCGGCGTCAACACTTTCAGACCATATATTTATGGGTATAAATTTCGAATTGTCACTGACCACCGTCCCCTTACATGGCTTTTCAATGCAAAAGATCCAGGAGGACGTTTATTGCGATGGCGATTGAAACTAGAGGAGTATGACTACGAGATAGTTTAGAAAACGGGCCGTATAAACTCAAATGCTGACGCTCTATCTCGTAACCCAGTAAATGCCATCACTCTTTCAGGAATAAATAAGACAACTTATGAACAAATTTTCAAGAAACAATTCACGAAATCAATCTCTAATGATACGCAAATTCAGGAATATAACCAAAGTTTAAGTTCCACGAAACTTAAATCGATAGCTTGTCCAGTTTCTCTAGATTTTGATAGCTCTATGCCGCACAGCGAACAACGGTTATCCGTAGTAAACAATTCTGCCGAGCTCTTATCAGCCGAACGGGAACTTGAAACCGTGCAGTCAGTTGTGGCGACTAATAAGAAGCTCTATTTCTTATACACTAAAATCCATCATTATGATGAAATGAGTTACAGAACTATTTATAATTTATTACTCAAATTGAGAGACTTGATCATTTCCGAAGATGATTATGATAAGGAGTTAGCTATTTCAGATTTTACAGAACCTTTCACCAAGCTAGCTTATGTAAAAATATATAATATGATATCATACATATTTCATGGCACAAACATAAAAGTACATATCTATAAAAACCAAATTCGTTATCCTACTCCGGCCGAGGTTCCAAATATCCTGAAAGAAAATCACGGCACGACCATAGCTGGTCACCCAGGAGTAAAACGCATGCTCAACAGAATCAAAGCTTCGTTTTATTGGAAAAGCATGAGGGCAGATATTGAACGTTTCGTAAAAGATTGCAGATTATGTCAAGTAAATAAGCCACTACGAGCTTCCAACAAAGCACCTATGGTGATAACATCCTCGAGCACTAAGCCATTCGAGAGATTAGCTCTAGATATTGTTGGAATTTTTATAAAAAAAATATTTTCAGAAAACACGGTTCCATAGTATTGTTAGTACAAAAAGAGAATTTCCTAATCTATGTTACACCTTAAAATAAAATTAAAATAAATAAGTAAGCAACTTATGGTGGATAGCGAGGTAGAGAAGAGGCCTGTACTCAGCAGTGGGTAGGTGTGGGCAGATTGAAGATGATGATGAGCCTATTTATCCGGCGAGGTGCCGGTCACCACCTTGATCCAGTGCTTTAAAATAGGTCCTTCGACCCTATCTGCTATAACAGTCAGGATACCGCTGGTGCTGCCGCGAACTCTGTGCATTAGTGAGGCCACGCGTTTTCTTATTATTGGATGAAACCCGTCCGTGCGGGCTTCTGCAAACATGCCTGACGCACTACAGAATCGCGGCAACCCCAGCAGCATCCTAAATCCGTTATTGTACTGGACTCGAAGGGCGTTTATGGACTTTTGAGTATAGCTGACCCACAGGCTGCTCGTGTAAAAGGATTGGCAGTAAGCCTTAAACAAAGTAATTTTTACTTGATGTGTGCAACGAGCAAAGCTGCGCGCCAGCATGTTCACCCTCACCGCCAACGCCCTCCGTTCCCTATCAATGTCCAGGTCGTCTCTCAGGTCATTGGTTACAATGTGTCCTAGATATTTAAAGCTTGTAACACTCAATAACTCCTGACCGTACAATTTTATAGGAGGCACATTACTAGGCGACTTAGTTCCCTTCTTAAATATCATTACTTCAGTCTTTTTAACATTATATCGTAATCCATGGGTCTCAGCATATGACTCACAAGTACTTAAAAGATTTCTCAATCCTCTCACTGATGGACTCAGCAGCACCATGTCATCGGCATAGCTTATGTTATTCGCACTTTTCCCACTTACATAGCAACCCGCATGCATGCTGCTGAGCCCACCAATGAGATTATTTACATATAAGTTGAAAAGCTTCGGAGAAGTGAGTCCCCCCTGTCTCACTCCGCATTCCAATTTGTACTTTTCAGAGTAAGCACTCCCCCACCTGACTCTGTTCATCTGATGGCCATACCAATATTTAAGTATATTTACAGTTTCCATCGGTAGGTTTGCTTCTCGACACTTATCCCATAGGATATCATAAGAGACTAAATCGAAGGCCTTCGAGAGATCTAAAAAACATGCATATACATTAGTGTTTCTTTCAGTATAGTATCTTACAGTGTGCTTGAGAGCCAGTATCGCACTTTCTGTAGACAATCCAGACCTAAACCCAAATTGTCCATCATTAAGCTGGAGATGCTTATCCAGTTGGTCGTCAAGCAAGCCATCAAATACTTTAGCCAGTACCGTTTCGAGTGAGATAGGTCTGTAGTTGTTAGTATCTGATACGTCTCCTGTCTTGTTTTTTACTATAGGTACCACGATAGTCTCCATCATATCCTGTGGGAGATATTCATGTTTCACACAAAACGTATAGAACATTGACAAAATTCTGGGGAGATGAACTCCCGCGTGCTGGATATGTTCAATGCTGAGCCCGTCATGCCCGGGTGATTTTCCACGTGTCATGTTGTTTACAATGAAAGCCACTTGTTTGGTTGTAAAACTAGTCTTATTGTCCCGTTCACAACAGCGCTCAACACTGATCACACTGTGCTTTGGCACTAAGGGCGATTCCACTTTAAAATGTTTACAGAATAGGTCAGCTATATCCTTCGGTTCTACTATACCATTTACAGATACTGGTAAACTAGTTTTGGGGTTTAATTTTTTAGTACATTTCCAAAAATTAGAAAAGTTTTTTGCCTGTCGATGTGTAGCTATTAGGTCCATTTTGATCTGTTCCTGATTATTTTGGCACCATTTGAGCTTGGATTTGAAAACTTTTCTACTGTCACACATTTCTTGGTAAATAGGCCCTAATTTAGGCTTGCCGTAGTCAATCCATTGTAGAAACTTCAGTCTGGCAAGTGAATGTGACTCTCTAACATGTCTATTCCATCCTGTAACATACTTTTTCTTAACTGGATTTTTATTACGGCTGAGCATTGCTGATTCACTTAGAACATTTACAATTAAACTATACATATCGTCTATAATATTTCTATGACTAATGTTATCACAAATGTTATCACAACCGTTATCACAACATTGCCTAAATTCCTCTGGAAAGTCAATTTCCCGTAGTTTAGTGTGACACAAACTAGAATATGCACTTATCTCCCCCGGTTCTCTGCTACCCCATCTTACCCCAGTGCACTCATCATAACTAGCTTTTTTCTTATCACACCTAAATTACAATAGAACATTATAGGGAAGTGATCAGAACAAAACACATCATACTTCACTTCAACTTTAGTAATAGTACGGTGAGCTGATTGCGTCGTTAAACAGTGATCTAACCACCGTCTGGTCCCGTGAGCCTCACTGATATATGTATAAGTTCCCGAGTCTATACCTAAATACTCAAAGTCCGCACAAAGCCATTTTTGTTCGGTACAAAATGACAGCATTTCGTTACAGAAGGATGTATAAGGATGCGCGTTAAAGTCACCTAAGATAAATACTGACTCACTTTCACAACTTTCTATAATTGCACTAAGTTCACTTAAACAGTCGCTAAATTCCGCTAGGTTGTCCGGCGCCTCATACGGCATATACACACACAATATTACTATAGATTGGTTATACGTATTTATTTTAATACCGGTTATACGCACATTATTACTGTTAATTACTTGAACATGATGAAACATACTTTTTCGCCATAAAATTGCCACACCACCGTACGGTCTTCCTTTCAGTATGCCTGTAGATAAGTCGACCGCCGATTTCCCCGTAAATTCAAAATCTTCGTCTATGTTACCTAGATAAGGTATGTCGTACGGCAGCAGCCAAGTTTCTTGTAGCGCTTTTATATCTGCCTCCTTACATAGCGATTGCAGACAAAACGTCGCGCTTTTGGCCGATTTGCAGTTATAACTAATTATCCTGGTCTGGCTTAATTCCGTTGTTGTTGTTACTATGGTATTGTTACTGGCCATTTTTAGTTTCGTTAATTATAACCGTGCCTTCATCTACGTTGTCATTGACTACTTTTCTGAAAATGAAATATCTTCGAAAGAATATATCACAGGGCCATAGTTCATCGTCGTCAAACAAAGACAGTTTTTGGTGAGGTACATAAATTTTATAAGAATCATAGTCCTTTGACTCTTTCGTATCTACTTTTTCAGGTCGGACCACAACGTTTGTCTTTTCAAGTATATATTTACTAATATGCTCTGATTTTGTCTCCTTGGAAACGTTGTATATATACAAGGGTACTCTTTTCTCTGCCGCCTTAAACAAACACGTCTCATCGACACGAGCATTGCCTTTTCTACCAGTGAACCGTGACTGATTATTAGGCTTCTTTCTATGCCTCACGACCTGTATCCAGCCTCCACCACACTCACTGTTTTGAGTATTTAGCGTCGTCGTCTTGCTATCAGTGCATGATGATGATGTCCTGGCGGCGCCAGCCGTGGTTCGCGTAGTGATATCATAACTCGCTTGCTTAGAAACAGCGTTGGAGCGAGCGAGACAGACTGCGACGCCGCTGACGCATAGGTAACCGGCGGCGGCGGCACGGGGAGCGACGGCGGCGGCGGCGGCGGTAGCTGCGCCGGCGGTGATCGCCTACTCTCGACACTTTCTTTCGATGTTATGCTCGCGGGTGACTTAATATTTGCAGTGTGTGGTAGGCCCTCCGGTCCGCTAGAATTATATACAAAGCTGTCCTGCATGCAATAAGCGCCTCTTTTTTGATTGACAAAAGGGCGCACTATTAGGGGCTTCGTTCTTCTTTAGCAATTCTATTTCTGCTTTTAAACTGTCAATGTCGGTTACAGTTGCATATTGAGTCTGATTGATGCAGTTCTCCTGTATGTCACGAAGATCTTTTTGAATGACAATGATGTCCTTCAATAGCCTGGTGACATCCACATGATCAAAAGAAACAGGCGGCAATTTGTGTAGTTCCCGCGCCACAAATATGGGAAGATCTTCGGGATCCGTTTCTTTTATCAGGGTGATTATGTCATCCAAATCTCGCTTAGTTTTACCTCCTCGTTTCCTGATTGTCTTGCGTTTTGACACAGACTCGAATAGCAATACTTTTGCCTGGTTTATATCATCCTCCGTGAAAGCAGTTGAGCAAATGCGGACTAGACTCTCCTCGTCCATGACGTCCACTTTATTGATCACAAATGCCAACACTTCATTAATAACGATGTTACAACTAGAACATTTTAGCAGGTTCGGCAACATTGTTGCTTCCGCGCAGTCGCGTATCGCACGCGCACAAAACGACCCTTCCGTAGTACGATCCGCGCGGAACTGCGAATTTTGCGGAATTTTGCCTGAAGCTGGCCTTCAAAAATTCAGGTACATTTTAACTCTTCAGGATGACTTAACGAAATTTTCTTGTGCCTATCCTATGATAACCTCTACTACTGATGAGATTGCACGTAACCTCATACATTTCTTCTCACTATTTTCATTTCCAAAAATGATCCTCACAGACCAAGGCACATGCTTCACATCTGAATTATTTAAACAATTGACTGAAATTCTTAAGATCAAAAACTTATTCTCTACACCTTATCACCCTCAAACAAATGGCGCTCTAGAGCGTAGTCACGCGACTCTTAAGGAGTACCTAAAGTCTTTCGTGAATGAAAATCACGACGATTGGCATTGCTATCTAGCAACTGCAATACTAGCGGTTAGCAGTTAAGCGGTTATAATACAACTCCGCATTGTACAACAGAATTCACTCCGTTTGAACTATTGTATGGCCATAAACCTTCCATTCCCAGTAGTTTATACGATTCAAGTGATAGCACAACATATGCCGAATATATACGCGCTTTACAGTACAGAATGAAGTACTCCCGTGAAAAAGCTTTAGAAAATATTACTAAAAGTAAAGAACAATCAAAAAGATACTATGATGTTTCATCCAAAACAAAAACGTATAAATCAGGAGATATGGTTTACATTAAACAACATCATAGGCTGCGCAAGGCCCTGTCCTCAATCTGGAAAGGACCTTATAAGATAGTTAAAGTAAATGACAAGAATAATGTTACAGTCAGCATAAATAGGAAACATGTGAAATATCACATTAATGAAATAAAGTTAGCACAATAATTGTTTCAGATTCGTCCTTGGAACAAGTTATTCAGAGCCTATCCAATCAATCACGCACAGTCCTGGACTATACTTCGATCCGACGTCTGTGGTATATTTCTATGAGGACTACTGGAATGTAGTGACGCATCTAGAAGTTATACCTATTGAACCTTACTTACAAAAGATCGACCAATCGATCTCGAGCATTTCTAGCTTTTGTGAAAAAGCACAGAATTTAGCTATTGATATAAATTGTAAGGATGCCATAAACCCTCTTCAGATTTTGATAAAAGCTAATAAATTAAAATATGATTCATTTTCTCATTTAATATCGGAATCGAAACCTCAAGATCGCTTCAAGCGAGCCCTGGAATTTGGCGGTGAAATTCTTAATTTTTCTTTGGCACTCTAGATGCAGACGATGCTAGGAAATATGATGACGCATTGTCCACATGTGAACATAACGACCAGGAGATATTTTCATTAATGAAGGATAACATTCACATTGTCCAATCAACCATAAATAATTTCAATACCTCTATTCTAAAATTAAATGACAATGAGAAAAGAATAAATAAACAAATCGAAAAACTAAATTACATATTTGAACAAAATAATAAAGTAACTACAAACTGTGTAAATCTTTCAAAAATCAATTCCATTCTCAATTTAATTGAAGCATCATTACTTTCAGTATCTAATATTTTAGATACAATTTTGAACTCTATCCTCTTTGCTAAAGCTAATATTTTACATCCGTATGTTTTGACTCCCACTCACCTGTTTAACGAGCTAAGTAAAAGCAAGATGTATAAAAAGAACATTGAGTTCCCAGTTTCTCTATCACTAGAGAATATACATAGTATCATAGATCTATCTAGGATGACTTCATATTACTATAATAATAAGATTATGTTTGTAATTCAAATACCCTTGATTAACCCAGTTAAGTTTAATGTTTATAAGATTTTACCGTTGCCTACACCGAAAGATGAGTACAACTTCCAAACTTATGTTTTAATTCATTCATCTAAGATGTATGTAGCCCTTACGGATGATAGATTAAGTTACGCATTATTAGATAGCCTAAGTGATTGTCATAAGGTTAATTATGAGTATATGATCTGTCCATTACCCTCTGTTTTATCTACAATAAACAATCCTTTATGTGAAACAAAACTGTTAACAGAAGTAACATTGTCTCTTCCCGATATCTGTGACTTTAAGATAATACATATATGGTAATGTTAATATATGGCAAAAACTTAATGATGGCAGATTTATCTATGTACAGTCTAAGCCTAACAAATTATCAATGAAATGTAAAAACAATATAACAGATTATACCCTGCAAGGTACAGGAATTCTATCCTTAAAAGAAGATTGTACAGCATACTTTCAGACTTTACAGTTTCACTCATCTCAAACGTATAAACAAACTTTGCCAAGCCAATTGTTAATCGATTTCAACATAATCGAAGATGATTGTTGTAAGTATAATTTTATCAATAATAGTGCAGGTGTAATTTCTGCTATTTCTATAACTGATGTTGATTTAGAATCACTGAAACTAGCTTCTCATAAACTTGATAATCTTGAAAACCAAATTAATCAAGCTAAGAATCAGTCCCATATATTTAAATACGGACATTATTATTCTGGAACTACTTATGCCATAGTAGTAGCTATTATAATTTACTTAGTATATAAGGCATATAAGAAATGGTTTTCACCCTGCTGTAAAAACACATCTTGTTGCATCCAAATATATAACCAGTGTCATAATAAGAACTCTAGTAGAAATGAAACAAAGTATAATACATCTATTGAATTCACAGAATCTGATGAATCATTTGAATGCGATAAGAAGTCTGTTAGAAGCCTGCCTGAAATAGAAATAAATAAAAACAAAAGTAAAGTTATGTTTAGGAATTTTGAAAAAATACCCGCAAATCGGATCTTAAGTAACTATTAATAATAAAATACTTAATATATTAAAAATTATTGATTTCTATTTCGGAACTTAGATTTTACTATTATAGTGTAGCGATACTGCTTAAAGATAGTAAAGGTGACATTCAAGTTAGTATTTAGTCACTGTATCTTATTTTGATTTTAATCTAAATCTATTTGTTTTGTTTACTCCTTCGTTTATCTTAAATTGATAAAGCTCAGTCTTATGGGGGCAGATGTTATAACCGAATGTAGTTTGCAGTAAACGCTGACTTAAGCTAATTCATTTTATATAAAACTGTTTTCGATAGAGACTGGCAGCAGTCACCCCACAACCTTTGTCCGATACATACATTGTAAACTCTCGTTATTTTTGTCTAAAATTCGGTGTGTAGTACAGTGAAATAAATTTATTCAGCAGCAGTAATAAAAGTGTTTTTTTTAAAAAGGACCCACGGAGCGCCATCCTTACAGTACGCAAGAACCTTACAACATTTTCCAAACTTAGCGATAGCTGTAATGTTAACCTAAGAAATAATCACAGACTATGTGCGCCCCGATTTAGACTCGCGAAGGTTAGCAATTCTTTCAAGGGTCAGTGCATTCTGTACTACAATAAGATACCTCTGGAGATTTTGAAATTGCCATTTAAGCAATTTAAAAAGCATGTTAAAGCGACTTTGTCGAAAAAGGGATATTACCATGTTCAAGATTACTTAAATGACAGGACTGTATGGGGTTAATCTGGCTCAACACAGACCTTGCTGTTAATAATTTTGTAATTATTTATTCCTGCTTATTAATCATAACAATTAAATTTTTCATATTTGCATTAGTAAAGCACCACCTATTTTTAAAAGAGATATAAAAATCAATCTGTGGGAGTTTCTACGCCCTTCTACTCCCACAGTGGTCCAATGTAGAGAAGAGGCAAAAAATGATGTTTGCTAAGTATATGTAAATATCTACAGTAATAAAGTACTTTGACTTTGACTTTGACAGTGTGAGCCTAATCGCCATGTGTGCTCACCGCAGCTTGGACCTAAAGAGTTCAATAATAATAATATGAACCTATCATATCCCCATAATATATATAATAATGTAGTGTTATGCTACTTACATGTCATTTTCCAGGATGTTCAGCTGGATACTTGCTGAGCTGCATAGCTGTATATTTTGTTCACCTTTATTTTCATAGGACCCTGTAACGTTTTAAACCATAAGAACACATTAACAAATCATTTTCGCTTCATATTTTCACACTATCAGCACTTCTAAATCGATAGCGAAGGGGTTTACCTTTGGTGACCTTGTATTTGGCTTTCTCCGAAACTCTGCAATCTCGGGTTTCGTGCGCGCTGGTGCGCTACCCTTTTATCTTTCGCTGTTATGTAATTTTGGCTATGTGAACTTGTTAATTTTTCTACTACGAGCCTGAAACCAAAATCTGACATTGATTATGTTGTTGTTTATCTGGTTGTCATGGCAATGTCCATTCAAACTCGTTAGCGGTCTGATATGTTTGCTTCAATACTTTTACAAAAATACTTTTTCTCTCTTGGCCACTCACAAAAATTGCTTTTAATTTAAATAATTTTTAGAACTCTCCAAAAAGGGTATAAGAGCGGAACATTTCTGAAATTCTGGAGTCTCACTTCAGTTCTCAAACAAGAAGAATCACCCAAAGGCCTTATCCCGGGGTCGCACTGCCCCGGGATCCTGCGAGCCGCTACTGCAACGCCTTCGGACTTGGCGAGCCTCAACCTTGGTCAGCGCTTCGTTGAGTCTTCACTTCACCTGCCCGTTCTCGGCTACACCTGTAGCCTGGTCAGCGCTTCGTTGAAGTCTCCACTTCACCTGCCCGTTCTCGGCTATACCTGCTCATCATTGACTTCAGGCCGACACGTTACCAGGGCCCCTACTCCTGCTGCTCGTCGGGGTCTGATGATCGATAGGCCGCCGGCCACACTCTCCGACAGCAACTCCTACATCGCCCACCAGTGCCTTCACTGACCGGTCCACCAGACGCCTACTGCTTCATCGGTCTCCTACTCTCCGTGTCCTCCGCTTCCTTTTTTTTTATCTAGACATCTGTATTTTTATAAAACCTGTCTCACCTCATTCATCCTCATCTTCCTTTCATTTTTTTAAATTAATTCATTGTATATAACCCTAAAAAACTGTCATTTCTAAATTTTATACTGGTTGTTTTCTGTTAGTTTCTGGTTAGGTAAATATCTTTACACGACAATATATATAATATCATGGGGCACTGGTCTCATGCGAGAGTCAAATGCGAGAAGATTAGGCCTTACTTCATACATGGTGGCCAAGTCTCTTCCCTAGTTTGGGAGACCCGGCCGTGTAATTTGGTATCTTGGTGTGATCTGTAAATGTATTATTGATCGCTTTGCTAAATAAACACTTACACACTCTAGGTGTCACGGACAGCCCCCTATGCAGAGCCTGCACGGAGGTCGAGGAGACAGCCACCCACAACCTGCTGGAATGTTCCGGCGTGGCCATCAACCGGGCAGCACACCTTGGGACGCCGAGGGTCTGCTAGGCTTCCTACAGGAGCTGGGTTGGCAGGAGTAGTGCCCTCAACCCACGTCACGCAAAATAGGCGCAAATTTAAGACGTCGAGTTGCGGAAAAGTGGCCCGCGACAAACTATAACTATAACTATGTATTATTGATTTGATTTGTAAACAAGTAGATATAAAAGTTAGGTTATTTTATGAAGTTGCCTGTTACCTGACGACCACACTTCGGAAATAGGGACAAGCTCTTGTCTCATACCCACAACGTAATATTCATAAATTGCAAATTGGCTCGCAGAAGTATGTGGCCGTTCACGCAAAGTCGCAAATAGCCATGGTTAGGTACTGAAACAGACAAACTATTACTATTGATTGCAACAAAAGGCACCAGCCGTAAGCTAGACTAGAATGAGTGCATCAATGGATTCATAAGTACAATTACTAAATAAGAATGCAGACAGCTTGTTATCAACACAAAACAAAACAAATCTGACATTTAACGTCATTCACTTAACTTACCTTACCCCTCAGATGAACGAAACGCTTTTACCCCGACCGAACCTACCTAATTTCAGAGAGCGACCGGACGGATTCCGGTTTCTATTTTTCATAGGTTTTGAATTGATTTTTTCTTGAATACAAAGCAAATGCAAGAATTGTTAAAGGTAAATTTTAGAAACCTAATGTTATTAATTATATAAAATATAAAAGGTAATACGTGTTAAGATATAAAAAATATGCCTAAGAAAGTGGTATGAATTGGAACTCTGCCTGTCTCCCTGTACCAGATCACATACATTTTTTGGATCTCATTTGTCAGATCTGACAGATTAATCGGGTCGCCTAATGTGAAGAGTGCTATTGAAATTCATAAGTTATACAATACTTATGCAAATCGGATCCAGCAAAACTGTCCACATTTCATCTACTTTTATTACGACTATCATGGTTTATGTTAGCAGTTAAAACAGCTTTTTTTAGGTAGTGTCATTGTGCTAGTTGGCGGCCGATTAGTGGATTACTCATCTTTACGCCAGGAAATTGAGGAGACTATTCATTGTAGGGAATCACTAATATTTGCAGACGTAGATTATATGGTCTAGTAATTAGATAAAATATAAAATAAAAAATAAAAAAACATTAAGAAATTATAGCTTGCGGCCGCTTTCGTCAGTTTGCGATCGGCTTTCAGCCAGATAGTTATATTATTATATGTGAAGTTTATGTATATATCGGTAATTATTTTGTTTTTCCTATCTGTATTTTACAAGCATTTTAATTTATTCCTAGGCATTTTAGTAAAGTAAATATTGTGCACTGCCTACCCTTTTAACATACCAATTCCTGTAATGCCTTGTTTTGCGGGAAGAAATCTCTTTTTAGAGACAAGCTCGCTCTTATACATGCATCTATACGTTTTAATGTAACTTTTAAAATATTTATATGCAATATTTTGAAGGAGGTTTGTTCCTATAATTCCCTTTTTCCAGTACTTCTTTATTCGTCTTGTCCGATGCGAGCATAAAGATACCAGGGATAGTGTTTTGACATATATGTCATATATTTCTTTCCTGTATATGGGCTATGGGTATGTTTCTGTTAGTCAATTTTAGGTATTTCGGCGCATCCTCTAACGTTCCAAGTAGCAATGCGCGTACGCTCGCATGTGACTTGTGGTTTAAATATGGGGCTGTTTCGTATCATCGTATTTCCGGTGTTGTCTGGGATGTCTTCTATTGATGTTATGGTTGACCCTGAGGAGGCCACGGTCAACATGGTCAAGGCATGGGTGTTGCATTAAGTATCGGGGAAAGTATGGTGTTATCAGTTTGGTTATCGGTTGCTTGATCCGAGGGTAAATTTGGTGATTCAAGCACGTATACGCTGTCGTAGTGGTGTCCTGTGAACGTTGAGGTTGATAGCTCACACTGCATCCGCTGGATTCTTGGGCGTGAATGTGAGCGATGGTGTATTTTGCTGGTGGATTTTTACATTAACTAGAAAGTATTCGGCGGCTGGTATTATAATCTCCTCTCCAGCCCAAACGCCGTAATTGCGCAGATTTTCAATGTTGAGTTGTTGAGGATTTCTTCAGACTCGTTGATTGCGAGCTTCGTTCTGTTCATCGCAGTTTTCTTCAAAATATTTAACTAGGTCCTTACGAATGTGAGTGTTGTTGCATGTTAATTGACATAGGTGATTAATTTGGTCAGCAATAGCGTGGAATAGGCAGTTACCATCTCAGCATTGGTAAGGCTTCCATTAGGTTATCTTCTTATGATGTTTTTGAAAGAAATAACTTTGAAAAAAAGAAAGAAAGCTAGCGTGATTTATTTTAAATACCTATGTGTTGTTGATCGTACGGGTTGCGATTGTCAAAGTTTGTGCGTATCTTTGCGCCCTTATTCTTGGTAGAGAGCCGCTTAGGACAAAAAGTCTCCGATTTTATTGTTGTTATTGTTCATCAGCGGAAGTCTTTTGTTAATTGCCTGTTTTCTGGAAGATGGTGAAATGATCCTTTTATGATGTGCAAGTGTTGGCTGTTTCTCGCTATTTCTCAGAATATGCAACTGCATATTCTGAGAATATGCAGTTGCATATTCTGTTCATATACATAACTAT